>OY728147.1:1352249556-1354649556 GCA_963277665.1 Viscum album | reverse complement strand
TAAAAAGTGAAGTGATTCTACGTTTGACCTTGATTATGTATGAATAATAATGTTACATAATTGTTCTTGTATTCTTTCAATTCATGATTTTATGAATGGAATGTTGGATAATGTTCATAGATCGTCATTCTAAATTCATACTATAGTTATTCTAATTTATAGAGATGAAAAGATTATTTATGGAGGGATAACATGAAGAAGGATATTATGGAGTGTGTATCTTGATTCATTGTAGGATAGAAAGTTAAGACTGAGACAATGAATTATAAATAAAATGAAGTCTATTTCACGTACTAGGATGGAATGGGGAAAACATTGCACTAGATTTCATCACCAAACTACACAAAAAATATAAATAATATAATGATAATCTAGTTAGTTGATCACTATTCAATATCAGTAGATTTTATTTAAACCAGAGAATATTTTTCACTTCATTATATTGATAGGATACAAATTAATATTGATTTTATTTTACATGGAGTACACAATAATTTGTATATAACAATTAGTATTGGTTTAACTAATCGTTCTGCTAAAATCATCACTGTGATTTTTGAAAAAATGTTTATTTTTATTATAGATTATCATCCTAAGTTATATTGTTATTCTAATATAACATTTAAATCCATGTATGATATATTGAGATCCTGATCTATAGAAATTAGTTGTTTTTGGGGTCAAAAAAGCTTCTTATTTAATTCTATTTTAATAATAGAATTCACTCAAGAATTCATATGGATCCTTATAAGGAACTCTATAGAATGAATTTTAAAACATAATTTTTATGTGATGATGATGGAGAATTGAATCTACTGGTATATAAGATAGATAATGAAATTGAAGATAATGTTAGTTTAATTCAGTAGTTTGTCATGGAATCTCAAACTTGGCATAATTTTATTCTAATGTTGGTGAAATATGGAATATGATATTGGTGAGAAGGTATTAAAATGAATTTCAACATGTAATAAGGGTACATGAATTTAAAATAAAGGAAAGATGATCCATGGTTATATTTATTCCTTTTATATTCATTATTTAGTAGAGATAGTTTCTTATATCTTATAACTTCTACCAAACCTCTCCCATGTTCACAAT
Organism: Viscum album; assembly: GCA_963277665.1. Lineage (NCBI taxonomy): Eukaryota > Viridiplantae > Streptophyta > Magnoliopsida > Santalales > Viscaceae > Viscum > Viscum album. The sequence continues at coordinate 1,354,648,455 of OY728147.1, read as the reverse complement.
TTTATAAATTTATATATCTTGGGGATGTAAAAATATAATCCTTCACATGTATTGTAATTAGAGGTCATATCACTATAAAAATATCTCCCTAATTAAGAAAAAAGTTAGATATTTTGAATTAATATTATAATTTAAAGTGAAACAAAACAACTCACCTTGACAATATTATTGTGCGAAACCATAGATTTAATGAAACAACATTTGAATCCTAGGATGTGATGAGATAAAATTTAGCACTAATATTTATATTTGAGTTATATAATTTTGAAGGATAGATAATTATAATGGGTGTTGAATGTAACACAAAAATAATTTATGAAATATTTCTATTTACAAAATATTTATTTTGATATCTTGCATAACCTACTACACCAAGGATTAAAAAAACAATGACATAACATACAATTGTTATTATTAAAATCTGACTCTTAACACATTTCCATTATATTTTTTAAAATAAATATTAAAATAATAATTATGAAAAATATGATTGGTGTTTTATATGGTTCATATGTACTTATTAATATATAATAAATGAATAAATGAATTTTTGTAAATTCATTATTTTAATCAATAAAACATTTTCCTCGAAAATGTGATTTATTTTATTTTTTTTCTTGGATATCAAAATTATTTTATACCATTAATAAAAAAATTTACTTGAAAAGATAGATATCATTTTCTATTAAATATATAAAATTTAAATTATTGGGTTTTTTAATATTTTTCATAAATAGTTTATTTTTCGGTGAATTGTGAAATTATCAAATTTTGGAAAACATTATTTTTTATTGTATTATTATTATTTTAGTAATAAATATAAAACTTTTAATCAATTATCTCAATAAATGACTAATAATAGCAGCATTCTACCTTATTTTGAAAACATATTTTTATTTTGGTTACCCAATCTTGTCTTTTGTGAATATAAGGGATATTTTATTCAAACTAAACAAACATGGTTTATTATAATCGATGACATTATTGGATATTCTATGTCATTGTAGTCTTGATAAAATATTATTATAACCTTATAAAATTACTAATTAACCAAAAAACATGAATCTATCTTATTAAATTATTTCATTATGAAATTATTCACACTCTAAAATCAGGTATTTATCAAAAACAATTATTAGCTTTTATGGTATTAAATTAAAAGTAATTACAGCCACATATAAACATTGATTCTTCAAGAAAAAGGATTAAATTTTTTTAATCACAATGGATTATTTGAGAGATAACATTTCATTTTTGTTCATATAATGATGTAATGTTTATAAATAATTATGTTATCACATTTGAAGAGAAAATTGGTTAAATGTGGTTTAACTATCATATAAGGATTAAACATTATAAAAAAAATTTATATATTGGGTTTTTTAAGATTATATTGACCAAATAACATATTTTATTTTTTACCACTTGTCATTATTATGAAATATATAATATTTATGTCTAATAATTAAGTCGAATTATGTCTTTTCACTCACTTATATAAAGTCGCCTACAATCCTACCACTTTAAGAAACAGTAACACATTATATTTCCCATTACCTACACTAATATCATTTTATATTCCGTAATAATTAATTAGGGATTATATAATTTCAAAAATACCAACACTTTAGGGATTATGGTGTGAACTAGTTGAGGATTATCCATTAATAGTTTTAACTCTTAATTGAGAAGGTTAAATTTTATTTTATTGTTCATTGCCTCTTAATTTGTTGAATATAAATAAACATAATGAATATAGTATAATAAATTTAGTTATAATTTTTATAATCATTGTAAAACAATTATTCGCCTTCTTTTCAACCTATGGGAAAAGAAAACATTGTCGATGCATACGTGTGGACAACCACATTAACATATCAATGTGATTTTTTTTAAGAAAACATTTCAATATTGCTGGTTATTACGGATTTAGTAATATATATTATATTAATTATATTACTATATTTATTATAAATGAAATTATTATTTAAAATTCATTTTTTCCCATTGATCTGAAAGTGGAAACAACACTCGTTCGTATGTATGGACTATTGTCTCCACGATGTAATGTCATTCATTTTTCACCACTGCTTTATATGAAATGTTATCAAAATTTAAAAAATAATTAAATATAATTATAATGATATTATTAATGTATTTTAGATGATATATCCATTATAAATGTATATGGTCCCAAACAACAAAACTAAACTACACATGAAAAATGATGCAGTTATAAATTGAAGATGTGTTTCGAATTAAGATACTTTAATAAACTGAAGTGAAGATGATATATTTTTTTTAACATTGTAGACCTATATCTGTAGAGACAAAAATATTTATGTACATGTAAATTACATAAATTTTGTGAAAAACACAATACATGACACAAAAAGATTCCCAATGACCGTGTTAGTTTAGTGTCTTTGGAAACTCAGATCATAATCATATAATCATGGTGAAATATCTTTAAAATCTCCCCTAAATATCATACACTTTAATTATCTTATATAAAACATTTCATTATATCCTGTGGAAATGAACACATAAAAAGGGGGAGCTCAAATTCTCAATAAGAGTAAACATTTAGTACATACAAACAATATATAAACATTTGAATGTAAAAACATGAACAAAAATCATCAAAATCATGAGCAATGACATAAATCTTGATAGTACATAAAGCATAGATCATAAAGGAACATTAATCATGATAAAATTTCATGGGAATAAAACATGTAATTGTGGAAAACCATTAGCCACATGTAATTATTTCCATATTAGCCAAGGCAATTCTTCCAAGACCATTATAGTGGACAATGTCCATTGCTGAACCGGGTTTGTTTGTCGGTCCAGCCCTATATTACTAAACCTGATTTACTTATTTTTTCATCCATGTCTATCTCATGAGATATACATATTTACCCAATTTATTGTATGGAGATATAGGTGCCACCCATCTCATAATGAAATCCTTCTTACGTGTGGCACAAAATAAATAGAAATCATTCATCATAACAGAAGAAATAAAATGAGATTCATAAACAGCATCCCATCATAGCATAATCCATATAAAACAAATGGATATCATTTAATCATAATAAAAATTCAAATTTTATAAATAACATATAAATTATAATTTAAATATAAACATACTTAATAATTTCATCTTATATGGAAAATAGTTTTTATAAAACACATGAAATGAATTTTTTAGGAACATATCCTTTCTTCTTCAAAATTATTTTGTTTTCACAGAATGTCGTGTAATTTTAAAAGAAAATTTTTCTTTTGAAAATATTCATGAAATCGTTTAGAGTAAGATTAATTAAAATAAGGCATTATAAATCTATAAAAATCTTATCATGACTTATAAATTTAAAAATACATTCTCCTCGTACTTTTGTCGAAAAGTTAAAATATACCTCATATGGTAAAAAAAGATTTCTTCCATACCCTGTGGTTAATGTCAAAAAAGGGTAAAAATGATTTTAATCATAAATTTTTGAATATAAAACACTTTATGAAAACATTTTGAGATAAAATGAACATGGATGACAATCATAACCAGAGTAAATTCTTAAGAATAATCAATCTCAGATAAGAACGTGATTGGAATATTTATCCCTTACATTATGTCCAATTTATTTCATATGTGTTTGAGACTCAATTTTAGTGGGTTTATACATATTATTAACTTGTAACATAACCATAATAATATTTATGATATCATATATGATTCACTTATGACTACATGTTACCCATTAATTTTTCAATTCCGTGTTAAAGTAGTGTTTTGGGTTAAATTGTTTCATTTATCATACATGTTTTGACTTGTAATTATTCATATGATTACATAGATCATGATTACATATTTCCATAATGTAAAACATGATTTATATATAAAATATATTCATCATAAAAATATATATAATAGATTGATAAATGGAATGAAACACATCATACGTGGAGACGGTAGGCCAATGTACGCATTAACACTGTTTCCCATTCCTTATTGACATGAATTGAAATAAGTATATGACATATATATATAAACATAAATTCAGTAGAATTACAATTTCATGTATTTCATTATTATTCAACATATAAATTATAATTATTATTGAATAGATAGCATGAAGAATGAATCTCATCGCTCCGTCGAGACTGTAATCTGTATGTACGCATGAGTGATGATATCATTCCCATATTTATTTAATTGTATTGGATTGGATTATATAATATCTCAGAATTAGTATCATGTTATAATGACCATATATAGTTACTCTTTAAACCATTATACACATCCATGTAATGTGGTGGTGGAAAACAGATTACCCCACAATGTGGAGACGGTATTTCGTCTGTACGCACGCTTAGTGATTTCATTTTTCATAGATGGATAGAAGGTGAAATGAGGTAGTTCCATTTTTATAATAACATATCAATATATGATTGATACTGATGTTATTACTTTATAATGAAAAAAATAAATAAAAGGATGTAGAAGAAGAAATAAATTTGAATGAATCGGTAAAAGATATTACCTCTTCTTTGACGCCCCTCTTGTAAACTCTTCATAAAGAACTAAAGATGGTCTTTGAGGAAGACCAGGACCACTAGTATGTTTATTGGGAAGTGGAAAAGGTAAAAAAATAGGTTTTGGCCATGATTTATGGCTCAATATGTTGTGATGATGGGAGGGAAGAGGTGCCCTTTTATAAGAGAGGATAGGGGCACTTTTCGAAACCTCTAAAATATAAATTTATAATAAACCCAATCCTCGCATATAAAATTCTAAATTGATTCAAATTCTATGATGATATGATATAGGTTTTTAATCTCCTCATCCAATAAAATTTATACATGTTGGGAATTAATTTTAAAGCTTATCAACATGATTTATCCTTATTTAATCTATTTAATTTTATTTATGTTAATAATATTCTAAATTATAGATTGTTATTAATAATTTCTTACATGTTGTGAATTGTCCATAATTGGATACTTTATGACATTTTATACCTTATAAATTTCAATTTATAATTTTTAAATATATTTGTGCTTTTTAAAAAAATTTATAATCTGTTATATTTTTAAAATAACAATAGTATTAATTCTGACAATATTCATTTATTTGACTTTAAATAAAATAAAAAAAGAGGATATATTCAAAATAAATTATTTAATAGATTAATAACAAGTCAAATTTATCTATAAATTTCGTGTATCACATTAAATAGTTCATATAATATTTATTTTAGTATTTATAAAACCATTTATTTGATATTTCAATTAGTGAAATAACTTCACCATTATTATTCTGTCACCATTAATGATAATTATTTAATACCTAAAAATTATAAATAAATTTTCACTATGTAGATAAATTTATTATATTTTTGGTGACTATTTATGATCTATGTTTTATGAAGTTTATCATAAATTAAAACTATTACACTTTTATGATATTAGAGAGTGACATGTTGTCACTTTCTTTTGTTTTAATAATAATTACATCATTTTCATGGTCAAAAGTCCATGAAACGAATCTATTCCGACCCTTAGGTTATATGGTTCTTATTTTATTCTTCAAATATAATTTTTTGAATGTGTTATGGTAATTTTATAATTTTATTTGTACCCATAATTAATTTATTTACCTTTAACTGTAGTAAATAAAAATAACCATAGATATCATTCATAATATCAAATAAAGTAACCTGTTGACATAATTTGAACCCACTGAATAAAAATATGAAATCCATATTTTCAAAATTCAAAACTCATATGTTGCAATAACTAATTTAAAATTACTCTTGTTGTTAAGTAAACGTGTTTTAAAAGTTAAAACATTTCCAACGATTGAAATGATTTTACCTATGAACTTAATATAAAATTAATGATAATGACTAACATTATATTAAAGGGTAAAAATATATTCTATTTACGCTTTAAAACAATTCAATAATATATTTTAACTATATAAATTATTTTGATGAAAAGAAGTTGCGTTCAATTAAAATTTAGCATATTTATACTATTTATCAAAATAAGAAACATATCATAAAAATATCAAGAATTCATCTATAGTAAATTTTTATATCCCAATTCCAAGGAAGAACTTTAATTTGTCAAATTGAACTTATAAACATGTAAAAAACTATATTTTAAGGTGGTGCACCATTAAAACGTGGCAAAAATACATTATTTGAAAAATAATTACTTTACCTGGATATTTTATTTTGTTCTCATACCATGTTCTTGAATACGTATAAGATGAATAATAATGTAAAAAAATTCAAAATTTGGTTAATACTATTCATAACGGCTAGTTCATAATAATATTATAACAATATATCGTTGTTTAGTGAAACTCGGTAATGCATACAATACACGCTATTAAACATGGTCGCTCTTGCGTGCAACACATGACATGAATAGTGTTTGTGTATACTAAAAGCTAATATGGTGTAGTGTATAGTGTAAGATAATCATGATGTAGCATATAAAAATAGACATCATTGAAATTAAAAAAATTATTTCCCATTAAATATTGGTGTGTTACATTCTACACCACTTAATATGAATTTTTCCCTTGAAATTATTTAGGGTTATAAATTTTTTAACATTTGAAATTTTCTTTCATAGAAACCCACATCCTAAAAATGAATACAAAAAATTTAATTTTTTAAAAAATTATTAGAAACATAATGGTCAAAAAATTAACTCAACACTCGGTTTCCACAAAAGAGAATATTGGTGAAAATATGGATATAGAAGAGAAATCTAACAATAATGTTCTGATTAAGAGTAGTAGAGAACATGGCTACAAAAAAGCCAGAAATAACAAAGCCATAAATTTGAGATGATATAAGGAACCATCTAATTCATCAAATATGAGGACACTGGGACATCATTTTTGGTTTTCAAGATCATTTCCCTAATGTTGAAGATATTTAATTAGAAGAAATACTTACATGATTTCGGTAAAATCACACATTTAGTTATTCCATGAATTTTTTTCACTTTATATCTTAATGAAATGAAGTTGAATTTTCATTCGTGAAGTGTTAGTAGATCATGTGATAGAATTATGGGTCATCCCATCTATCTCAAACAAAAGAATATCAAAATTTATAAAATATACATAAGTCCATATATGGTGATATTAATCATATATGGATCCAAAAATTGACTTATACTTCATATATCATACCACTTAATAAGATAAAACTACTTTATACAAACCAGGGACTTCCTATAGTCCAGTGGTAAGCGATAATGGCCTGTCACATTTTAGATGTGGGATCGATTCCCACAACCTTGTCTAATGCGACGGGTTGTCGCCCGTCCTATGAGTTGTCATTTTCTAAAACTATACTATCATAACATTTCCGAAATAATATCAAAAATTTGTATCCATAAACAATACTATCTGATGACTAACATAATCCATTCCAATCATTAGGATTATCGTAAATACTTTTGTCCAATATCATAGTATAAAGAACAATATTACTAGAGATGTCATCTACCAAGCATGTGATTACCATCAATTATCCCCATATATCATATGATATATATTGTCGGTCACATTCCAAAAATTAGAATCAAGTATTCTCTTGAAACATGAATTACCATATAACCTTAGTGAAAACATGAATGATGTCAAAAGTTAACTCATTCCACATACCAAAATCCCAAAATATCTATATACTCAAACCATGATGTAAGATTTTCCTTATATTAGTCATGATCTCATTAATACTATCAACCATATTATTTTCTCATTATCCCTTCATTATGCGCATATCATATGCTTTCCAAATAAATATTTGAATCACTTCTCAAAGTTACAGGTACCATAAAATTATTGAGAACCACAATAAACCAATAAATAGATATTCAAATATTCCACGAAACTATAAATGATATTCCACAACAATATTTTGGAATCCGATTACATAAACACTTAATCATTCCACCACATCATTGTCATACTCAACATTGCCAATAGTGATCGCATGTGACTTCCCATTATTCCTTTTCCTTAACAGTTTTTTGATGTCGATCATCATTAACCCTTGGATTAGGGCATTGGTTAGAATAATGCACCAATTCCTTTTAAATGTTTCATTGAATTGTTGGTGGTGCATTATCTACAGTTTTTTCGCTATTCAAATCATTATCTACCTTTTTTCCCATTACATAGACACTCAGCTACTCGATGACCTTCTTTTCCACACCTAAAACATTTTCTCATCCCTTTATGACAATCATCACCATTCTTTGGTCCACAATTTGAGCATAAAGAAACATTCATCTTCTATTCACCATTGTTTTGAGATTTTTCGATGAACAACATCTTTCGTTTCTTGTCAAAACCCTGATATGGATATGTAACACCAAAATCATGTTCTACCTTGATTGTACAACGCATAATTTCTTCATAGATACTGAAGTCTCTTATCGCTAATGCCCTTCAAATACTTGGATTTAATCTATTAATGAATCGATAAACTTTACTTTCAGGTTGGATGATAAAGCCAGATGTATACATTGCAAGACTTGTAAAATTTTCCTCATATACACCAACAGTTTCATCACCCTTTTTCTTAAGCTTATAGAACTCATTTTCCATATTTTTTCGATGAATATGAGGGATGTAATTATTGATAAACAAGTTCTTGAACTCGTCCCATTCCTTGGATTCAATTTTATCTCGAGGCCTTGTACTCTTAATTAGAGTCCACCACTGGTCTGCTTCACCTTCTAATTGGTAAATAGCCAAAATTAATGTTTCATGCTCTGAACAACAATGTAAGGAAAATATATGTCCAATGGTATGGATCCACTATTCAGCAACATGTTGATCAAATGACCCACTGAATGATGGTGGATGATGACTTATGAAGGAGTCAATAGAATATTGTTCCCTTCTCTGGTCATTTGGAAGCCCAGAGTGAATCATAACTTGTGTAAGTATAAAAATAGTATTTTTCACTCCATATCCCATAACATTGGTTTGTTCAAGAGAACAATCATTGCATTGTCCCTTACATTGATCTACATTGTTTCATTGGGTTCCAGCCATCGTCTAAAACCCAAAAAGTGTAGCGTGAAATGGAAATTTCATGCTATGAAAACAAAATAATAAATTGGGAGTACCCTCAATATATAATATCATAGGATTAATTCTATTATTATTAACATAATTAAAGGACTATTACCTATAAATATATACATAACATTATTTTCATCCCTAGACATACCCTAGAAATATCTCTAGCTATCTCACTAATGTTTTCATAACCTAGTTTTCAATGTTTGACTACACCTTCACTTTGATACTAAATGAAGAGACCCAAATATTGATTTACATGAAAATTACATCACTTTTGTGGAAAACAAAATACATGACACAAAAATACACCAAAATATTGTGTTAGTTAAGTGTCATTGGAATCTCGGAACATAATCTTCTAATCATGGTGAATGATCTTCAAATTCTCCCATAAATTTCATCCCCTTTTGTTTTCTCACATAATACTTTTCGTTATTTCCCGGGGAAAAGAAAACATAAAAAGGTTGAGCTGAAATTTTCAGTAAGGATTAATATTGAGAACATAAAAACAATCCATAAACATTTGAACGTAAAAACATGAACATAAATCATCAACATCTTGAGCAATGACATAAATATTGGCAGTACATAAGGCATAGATTATAAAGGAACATTAATATTGATAAAATGGACTAGGAATAAAACATGGAATTGTCGAAAATCATTAAGCACATGTTATGATTTATATAGTATATAAGGAATTTCTTCTAAGACCATCATAGTGGATTAAGTCCATTACTAAACTGAGATTATTTTTTGTTCATGCCCTATATTATTGAACCGGATTAACATGTCATTTAATCCATGTCTATCTCATGAGACATAAATTGTTACCCAATGCTATAGAGGGAGATGTAGGTCCCACCCATCTCATAATGAAATCATTCTTATGTGCACCCCAAAATAAAAAGTAATCATTCATCATAACCCAAGGAATAACATGGGTTTAATAAACATCATCCTATCATAACATAATAATTATAAAGAATATGGATATCATTTCATCATAAGAAAAATAACACCTTGTAAATAATAGAGACATTCTACTTCAAACATGAACATACAAAATAATGACATCTTAGATGGAAAATAGTTTTGATAAAACACTTGAAATGAATTCTTGAGGAATATTTTCTTTGTTCGTCAAAATCATTTTCTTTTCAAAAAATGCCTTGAAATTTTAAAAGAAAAGGATTTTATTGAAAATAATCAAGAAATATTATAGAGTAATCTTATTGAAAATAAGGCATTATAAAATCATAGAAATCCATCCATTCCGTATAAATTAAAAATACATAGTCCTTATAGTTTTGTCGGAGAAGTCAAAATGTACCTTGTATGGTAAAAAGAAAGATTCCTTTTATACCGTGTGCTAAAAGTCAAAAAAGTTTAAAAATTAAATTAATCATACATGGAAGAATATAAAACATTTTATGAAAACATTTTGACAAAACATGGACATGGATGACAAACAAAACACCATTAAATACTTACAAATAAACAATATTGGAAAAGAATGAGATTGGAATAATTATCTATTGCCTTATGTCCAATTTCATGGATATGTGTCAGAGACTCCTGCATAGTGGGTTTAAACATATTATTAACTTGTAACAGAACCATAATAATATTTATGATATCATATTTGATTCACTTATGACATCATATTACCTATTAATTTGTCAATTCCATGTTAAAGCAGCGTTTTTGGTAAAATGGTTTCATTTATCATAGATATTTTGACTTGTAATTTTTCATATGATAACATAGTTCATGATTAAGTATTTCCAGAATGTAAAACATGATTTATATATAATATATATTCATCATAAAAATATATATAATAGATTGATAAATGGAATGAAATACACCGTTAATGGAGACAGTAGGTTGTATGTACACATGAACACTGTTTTCCTTTACTTATTGAATTGAATGGATGTAAGTATATGACGTATATATATATATATATTCATAAATTTAGTAGCATTATTATGTCATATATTTCATTATTATTCAATATATACTTTATAAATATTCTTTAATAGTTAACATTCAGAATGAATCTCATCGCGTCGTGGACACTATAATCCGTACGTACGCACGAGCGATGACATCAGTTACATAATTATTGAATGATATTGTAGTGGATTATATAATATATAATAATTATTATCATGTTATTTTAACCATATATAGTTATTATTTACACCATTATACCCAACCGAGTATGGTGGTGGTGGAAAACAGATTACACCACGGTGTGGAGACGGTATTTCGCGCGTACACATGCGTGGTGATTTCGTTTTCCATTGGATGGATAGAAGGTGAAATAAAGTTGTTTCATATTTATAATAAATTATCATTATATGGTTAATACTGATGTTATTAATTTATAGTGAAACAAATAAATAAGAGGAAGTAGAAGAAGAAATAAATTTGAAAGATTCTGTAAAAGATATTACCTCTTCTTTGACACGCCTCTTTTAAACCTTCTCTTAGGGCACTAAAGATTGTCTTTGAAGAAGACTAGGACCTCTAGAATGTTTATATTGAAGTGTATAACAGAAATGGATAGGGAATGGTTGATCTTTAAGGCTCCAAATTTTGTGAAGAGGAGAAGGATGAGGTTCCCTTTTATAAGAGAGGAAATGGGTATTTTTTGAAGTCTCTAAAATATTAAATTATAATAAAACCAAACCCTATATAAAACTTAAAAAACGATTGAAATATAATTCTTACATGATATAAGGTTGTAATATCATCACCCAATAAAATTTTTACATGTCGGTAATTTATTTTAGAAATTATCAACTTGATTTGTCCTTATTTGATCTACTGAATTTTATTTGTGGTAATAATAATATAAATTTTGAATTGTTACAAATATTTACTTATGTGATGTGAATTTTCCATAATTTGATAATTAATGACAACTTCGACCATATAAATTTCAATTTATAATTTATAATTATTTTTCTGATTTCTAAACGTTTTAATAATATGCAATTTTTATAAAATAATTTTTTTTTCAATTTTGACCGTATTCAATTATTTGAATTAACATCAAATCCACATAGAGGATATATTCGAAAAAAATATTTTATATATTAATAGCATGTCATATATATCTATAAAATTAGTGGATCACATTAAATAGTTCATATTATATTTATTATAATATTTTTAATATCCTTTATTTGATATTTCAATCAATAAAGTATTTTCAACATCACTATTGTGTCACCATTATTGATAATTATTTAATCTCTAAAAATTCTAAACAAATTCACATGATGATGATAATTTTATTATATTACTATTGAATATTATTTTTCTATGTGTTTTACGAAGGTTATCACTAAATTAAAATTATTACACTTATAAGATATAAAAGAGTGGCATGTTGTCACTTTCTTTAGTATTAATAATAGTTACATCATTTTCAGGTTCAAAAGTCCATGAAATGAATTTAATCTGACCATTAGGATATATGGGTCGACTATTATTCATCCAATAAAATTTTGGTAGGTGTTATTGTAATATTATAATCTTATTTTTTCCCTTAATTACCTAATTTACATTTAACTGAAGTAAATAAAAATAACCATTGTTACTATTCATAATATCAAAAAAATTTAACATATTAACATAATTTGGACCCACTAAATTCATATATGAAATCCATTTTTTAAAATTCATAACTCATAAGTTGAAGTAATTAATTAAAAAGTAATCATGTTCTTATGAAAACATGATTTAAATGTTAAAACATAGTCAATGATTGAAATGTTTTTACCTATGAATTCAATGTAAAATTAATGATAATGACATACAATATATTAAAAGGTAGATATATATTCTATTTATTCATTAAAACTATTAAATAATATATTTTAACTATATAAATTTTTTTTATGAAAATTGTTTTTTTCCATATAAAATGTAGCGTATTTTTACTATTTTTCAAAATAAGAAACTTATCAGAAAAATATCAAAAATTTATTCAATGTTAATTTTTATATCCTTATTCCATGGAAGAAGTTTAATTTTTCAAATTGAACTTATAAAAGTGTCAAAACTAGATTTTAAGTGTGTGTGCCATCAAAAGGCGGTAAAACAATATTTTTAAAAAAATACATATTTTACCTAAAAAATTTATTTTGTTTGCATACCATGCACTAGAATATGTTTAAGATGAATGATATTGTTATAAAATAAAAAATTTGGTTAATAATTTTCATAATGGCTAGTTCATAATAATATTATAACAATATATTGTTATTTAGTGAAACTCGATATTGCATACAACACACACTATTAAAGAAGGTAGCTCTTGCATGAAAAACAAGCCAAGAATAATGTTTGCGTATAATAATATCTAATAGGGTATTTTGTATAGTGCAAGGTAATCTTGGTGTAACATACAAAAAAAATCATCAATGAAATTTAAAAAATATTTCTCATAAAATATTGGGCTGTTACAATTTTACTTATATGTAATAGAACTCAATTGGTCACATTGACTCAATTTCTCATCCTCATACACTAAATCCTAGAGACAAGTTGTTTGGGTCTATGTGAGTAAACATGGGAGATTATATCCTCTTCATAATATTAGAACACCCCATCATAATAAATGAATAAAAATGGGATGAATGATAAAAATATATTAGCATGAAAAAATACATCCAAACATGGGTAAATAATAAATTACAAAGAACAATCTTGTACAAAATTTTTCTTATTTCACGACACTACAATAATAAACAAGAATATTTGGTAGTTGTTATCAAGTATAGTACATGTATAACATAAGAAAAAAATGATATCTAAAAACATCATGATCCATGGAATGGTACATTTTCCTAATTTTGAATGATTAGTTTCATTCCAAAATCATTAACTAGGTTCATTTCATTATCCATATCCCCATCCAAGAAGTTTGTCCAAGTACTATTCGATGACCCATGTTGGGTGAGAGACAGACTCAATGCCCCCTCCAAACTATGTATATGAAAAAACCAACTGATGTATAAAAACTAAATCCATTTGTAGGTAGAACAATTAAATATGTAATATCAATAAGAAAACATAAATAAGTTAATGAGAAGAGGCTTTCAATTTGAGTAGGTAACCAATGATGAATATCAATTCATAATGGAAATTTATGATTCTTTCTACTATCATTTCATTACACTTCTAAAATATAAATTATCAAGCTTTAATGGGCCATGTCCTAAGGTGAAAGTCCAAGGATACATCATAGATAATAATGAAAACGTATTTGGGAACTCAGAATAGTGTAGACGTATATGTGGAAGGAACATAGGGCCTATAAATGAGGCATTTGAATATTTTAATGTATAAACACATATAGGGAGCATATGTTCAATACCCATAACTTTTTTTTGGTGCCATACCAAAGACAATATTGATTGTATTACATTAATCAACATGTAAAATTAAATTTGTTGGCTATGTTATTGATAATTCCTTTGTGGTATCATTAATTTTTTAGAATATCCATATTGGATCCATTAAATAAATTACTTTATTTAGTTATAGATTCCACAATAGTTAAGAAGCATACACACCCTAATAGTTGATTTCTTCTCAGTGAAATTAAACAATCCCACCATGATTGGTGTTGGGATGACATTGAAAACCACAAAACAATTAAAAATATAAATTGGAATAACATTAATGGATGAAAATTTTTTTTAATACTTTTATTAATTAAACGATCATTTTCAAATGGACTGACATGTGGAAAAGTGGTGTTAATTAAATAATCCACCAGACCTTAGGGAGAATGTGTAGACCACCTACCTTAATGGAGAATATTAACAAACATTCATTATCGACATTCTATATAGATAAGAATGTAAGAAAATTGGGAAATAGAAAATATGATATAATGTATTGTAAATTGTCCTGTATGAATATAGAAATATGGATAGATATAGAAACCACACAAAACAACATAGATATCGGGTCTTACCCTTAGTTATCCAATATAATAGATTACAATTGATTCAAGAATGCAGATGGAGATGAAACCTCAATTCCATTCTTGAAGGCATGGAGGTGGTTCAATGAGAGTTAGGAAATGTTTGTGGAGAAATGGGAGAAAGGAGGGTGAGAAATAAAAACAATTATGGTAAAATCATATATTCACCATTTAAAACACGTCACATAGTTTCTACACTGGGTTGACCAAACCATTAACAAACCATGTGATAGTTATTTTCCATTGGATCCCCTAGAATGGAGAAGTAACATGGTTATACTGACCATTTTTAACATATATAAAATGTACTCTAAAAAATAATAATAAAATTCAATATTGTGGGTTCTATGGTGAAATATTTTAAGAACCATGTGATACCATATAGGGATTTAATATATGAGAGAATATGTTAGTACCTAATGTGCACTATCTTTTTCCCTCAACTATTTATCCCAATAAAGTTTAGGGCTAAGGCTCCAAAAAACCTCAAACACCATAGAAACATCTAAAACCTCACTAAAAACCTGAATTAGGATAAAAATTCTGATCGAAATAAAATTAAAATTATTTTACCTCATATGGAACAATTATCATATAGTTTCACCTCCATTAAATAACAAATCCCAGTGTTTCCTAGATTGGATTATTAATATGTTATTTTCGAAAATATCTAACAACATGGCACGTACATTAGCCACATGCCACATGGTCTTTTCCACTATGTGTTTATTATTCCATTTAAATTAAAAAATAAATGAACATACCACTAAGATATAAAATTATATGGTCCATTATATGAATTAAGTGATCTTCTAATGAAGAATGAATATCTAGTTCCAAATAATAACAGAATAAAATATGAGATATGTCTATATAATAGTGAAATATATAAAAAATTTGAAATATATCATACATATATCTTTATCATTGGAGAATATTTGTTTTATAATCTAGTGATATAACCATTTGTAAAATCCTGAATATTCCAACAATTCAATAGGATGGGTTACACATCCACAAAAACTATTTATTCCCCAATCTATTCATATCAGGTAAGAATACTATGTCACCAAAATAAAACTCTATAGACCATCGATGCTGATTAGTGTAAGAATTATTTCTAGACCTAGTTACAGACAAAAAATATTTTATATGATAAACCTTTCTGATGTCTCCTCAATTAAATGTGGTCTTTGTTGTGCAGCCACCCCTTCCACTAGTATTCTCATGGGTGTACCATATGTTCTAATTTATTATTCCTCATTAGGAGACATTTGTATCATATCCTATAGGTTTTTTGTATAAAAAATGAAAGTGGTATATTTCTTTCACAAAAAACGTCAGAATAGTTGACCCAGGATTTATAAATATTGTAGCGCCATGACCATTTATAGCCTAAAGTTGGTGTCTGTTATCAATTAAATTGGCAATATTACAAGGATTCAAGCCCCGAAGGACCAATCGATTTAGTATTTGTGGTAAACTAGATACATAAATTTGTGTTGTGTTAAATATGAAAACATGAATTTCAAAACAATTTTAAATTCATTTTAAATAAATAACTTTTTGAATAATTCTAATCCACATAGTATATACATTTATATAATCCACAATATACTTCTTGGATTCTTGGAATAATAAATAGAATAACAGGATATCAAATGCTTAGTATGGGTAAATAAAATAGAATTAATAATCAATCATTTGTAATAAATTATTATGTCAAGGTAAAAAACTAATAACAAAATCCATTTAAATAAATAGATTAGGAAATATCAATATATAGAGGTAATAAATGGATCTCATGAAATATAAATCAATAATTTGATAATGAGATTTATCCAAACATGTGGTGAGGAAAAATCTCAAGGATAAATAATATCTAAATCATGAAAATGAAAAGCATTCAGAGATATGGTGACACAAAATCTAATGGATGAATAAGTAAATGAATATAAATGTGGTAAATGAAATATTATTGGACACCAAGTTTCTCGGGTACATGGAACTATTACCATCTATACCATTCATAGTACGGTTGAAAAAAGGTTGGGTGAAAACCCATGTATGGTGGTAGGGAAAAATACTTGTCTCAAGTTCCTACTAATGCATCAACGAGATATCTATAACTATTCCCCACCCATGTCATTCTATTCTAAAAAATTCTTCATATATCAAATAATATATTATGCAATGTTCCTTATCAAATGAGAATATTGAATAGTAAATATGGAATTATAAATATCTCCCTAAATAATAAAATTACTACCAATGTAGTAACCATATAAAAAGTAATATACTATTTATATTATAGTAATATCAATGAAATATGATATGGATGATTTCTGAAAATTCAATGGGATTAGGATATTGTATATTTCCATGGGAAAAAATAAATAAAGGAAGTGAATGTGAAATATATGCTTGAAAACGTCAATAAAAACTCAACCATAAGAATATTAAGGATTTTATAAATAAAAAAAACATTAAGAGGATTAAATTAAAGGGATCATGTCATTTATGAAGGTAAATATTACAAAAATATCTTTAAAAAAATTCTAGATGAAATTATGCTTTTGTTTTGAAAATGGCTTTGAAAAATATTTTCATTTCAAAAAATTTTAAAAATAATTTCATTAAAAATCATCATTTCAAAAATGAAAATGAATATTTTATGGAATAATGGCATGTAAATTCTTAAATGATTTACAAGGTTAAAAAATGTTCCTTTTGCACGGTAAAACAGTAATAAAAATTGCTTATTCAAAAAGTGGGAATAATATTTATTTTAAAACATTGAAAAAAGAATAAAATGGTAAAGATGCCTTTCTAATTTTTTTTAAAACATTTTAATGTAACATAGTTTTTAGAAGAAATCTTGTTCTCAGACAAAAGAGAGATACAATGTCCTGTTTTTTGAAAAATATTTTTCTAAAACACCTTCAGTACCAAATAGTAGAAATATTATACTAGTACTTTATGAAGGATATTCATTAACAGATTAGAATAAAATAAATGGATTTATTGAACACTGGTAATATAATATCCTCTAATATAAATATTATTTAATTATCATTAAAGTAATTATTGAGGAAAATAATCATTAACATTCAAATGTCTCCCAAAACACTTTGAATCATTTTAAATCGTAAACCTCAATAAAGAATAATATTACATGAAAGTTTGAGATACCTTAAATATAAATTTTTTTATGATATAATATAACAAAAGGTTATGTAGATACACCACCCAAATGATCTAATTTGTGTACATGACATTTATCTCACATATGTAGAGAGATGAGATGAGAAACTCTTACCTTATGTTTCCTTTTGGGTGAACATCCATTAACCTTCCATATAATAAATTCATTTTAATTTTTTACTCAAATTATATACTTTTTCATTCATATCCTATCTTTTATTTCACTTATTACTATTTTGTATACAATTACTTTAAAAATTATCTTTGCATGGGGTGTTTTGACCAAATTTGGTTTATATGACAAAAAATATAAGTATGTCAACTATAGTAAAAGGGTTCAATATATAAATCTGATGAATAATAATCATTAAATAATTTTTATATTTATACATAAATTATACATATAAAATAAATCTCAAAAAATGGTTATGAAAAATGATCCAACATTATAATCATGTAAATGGTAGGCTGTACATTGACTTGATTAATCATCTCATTTTTCAAAGTTAATTATAGATAAAAGGTATGTATAATTATATAATAAAATAATTATAATTATATCTAGAATAAATTATTATTTATTCATATATAATTATATAAATAATCCACATTTTTAAACGAATCACATCATGTCGAGGAGGCGGTAGTCCACATGTCAATGACAAACATTATCAATTGTTATTATGTTAAAAAAGAATAATGAAAATTATATGTACACATATATATCTCAGAGGTTATTTATTTTATGAATATAATATATTTTTTATGTCAATTGTGTTCAGTTATAATAATCATTAATATATTTCATTGATCGTGTGAATGAATCACATCGCTTGGAGGGGAGGTAGGCCACACATCCCCAAATGATGTTATCATATTTACGTAAAATAGAATGTTTTAGGGTATCTGTTTTATATTAATATAAGAGACCTAATAGACTCATAAATATTATTTATAATATATAAAACTATTTTTTCCATCATAATCGATAACCATAAATGTTGGAAATGGAAAATGAGCAGTTTTTGTTTTGTAAGGAAACAATTCGCCATATAAAGAAACAATATCTTCGTTACCCATTAGACAGATGTGTTTGTATATGTTGGTATAAAACTAAATACACAAATATCCTATAATATTTATAATTATTTTTCTGGTGATTTAAGAATAACATAAGAAGAGTATATGGGTTGATGAATGTAAATGAATCTAAAAAACTCAAGGGAAGCCATTTTTTCTTAACAGGGTAAAATCTATTGGTTTGTCCAAAATCATTCATGGGTTGATTTAATACCATGTTGTGGAATATTGGATGCTTTTATGGATTTTGGAAGACAAATTCAGTAGATTCTGGATGATAAAATGGGGCTTGGCTGGTCTTATGAATGTGGATAAGCTGTAACTTTTTTTCGAAGGAAAAAAGGACACTCTAGTAATCTTTGGTAACATGTCACGTATACACATGTTCATAATTTAAAAAAATATATATCAAAACAAAAACATGAATAAATTAATTTTATTAGGAGAAATATGGAATCCAATTTGTGCTCAATAAGTTTCTTGGTCGTTTGGACCACTAAGATTAAGGTTTAGTCCATTAGTAAGCTTTATTTTGGCTTAATAAATGTACTTTATTTTAATTAAAATCAAAAATAATTTTTGTCAAAACAAAGAATGTATTATTATAAAATATAAATTATTATGATTCCAAATA
Source organism: Viscum album (assembly GCA_963277665.1). Lineage (NCBI taxonomy): Eukaryota > Viridiplantae > Streptophyta > Magnoliopsida > Santalales > Viscaceae > Viscum > Viscum album. The sequence continues at coordinate 1,354,628,397 of OY728147.1, read as the reverse complement.
TTTAATCCATTTTTCAATATTATAACAATAGTTGTGGAAATAATTAATTTAAAATTCATACCGCATGAGGGGTGACAATGTGGGTTTTCAAATTAAAAACATCCAAATGGTTTCTATGTTTTTATGTTAAATTTTAAATTGAAATTGATTCTAACAAACAATATTTTATTACCTGAAAAACCTATTTTCTAATTAAAATAGAAAACCAATATAAAACATTATTTAACATAATAAATAAATAAGATGAAAAAGAAGTTTTGAACTAAAATGACATAATTTTTAACTTTTCATTTAAAACAGATTGTTTTTTCAAAAAATATAACAAATTGACCAAAACATAATTAAAATGATTCTCATTCAAATATGTCAAAATATTTGATATAAATAATCAACCAATGTGTCAAAATTCATATTTAAAATTTATCTTTCATTATAAGGTGGTAAAATTTCCTTTATAAAAATATAGATTTTTATGTGTAAAATATTTGTTGTTCTTATCATTTTCATATATAATCCACTGGATGAAAATTAAAATCATTTCATTGAATATATATATTTAATTAAATTAATATCCATAAATTATTGTAATTAAATTAAATTTATTATCATAAAAAATGAGCTTAAAATTAGTTTCTAATAAAAATAATCACTTTATAATATTTTCTTCATATATTAATTTCTATATATTCTTATCCAATTAATTAATTAATTAATTTTGAAACATATATATTCATAAATTAGTTAATATTATTCAAAACTAATAGAATAATGGCTATGATATTTAATATTATATTAAATAATAATAATTTAATAATACATTATTTTTGGATGAAACTCGGTCTTTGGTGTAACAGAAGCTATTGAGGAAGGTCACTAATTCATGTAACCAATCCTATTGAGGGTGGTCTCTCTTACATATATCATTATTTAAAGCATTTTTTTCATTGAAATATATATAATATAATTAAAATAGTAAACAAATTATAATGTATCCACATATTATATTACCTTGTGCACAGAGTGTTTTGATTCATACGCTCTATCAAATACATGGTTTATACATTAGATTTTTAGGGCATCACATTCTCCCCCTATTTAAATTACATCAAAAAAAATTAAAATCTATCTTGGTGATAGTTTTTTGGAGACTTTATATGTTCAAAATACAATATTGGTAGAATGGTTCATAATTAATTCTCAAGAAATAGATAATGTAATGTATAAATGTCACATAGACTACCATGTAAGTAGGTAACTATATAAGAGAACATTAGAGTCAATAAAGGAAATGTACATAGAGGAAATTTGTAAATATATATATCATGTGAATAATATCATCAATAGAAAACAAGTGACTGATCAATAGAATTTCGAGGCCCTCAATGCCATAGGTCTTTGATGGTTTTGAAGACAATCAATTCGACATAAATTAACATAATACGAAAATATTTATTTCTAAGTGATTATCTTAAGGGAGATTAATTATTTTACATACCATGATGTTTGTGAAATATTGGAACATATTAGATTTAAATTTAATTTTTATAATACTAACATTTGTTTCTTCTTTTATCAAATTATAATTAATTCCTTAACCATTGGAAATTATTTACCAATAATGATTTTTTGTTCCTTGTTATCTAAAAAACATTAAAAATATCGTAAATCATATAAATGTGTCAGAAAAAAATCATTATCTATGTTCAAGAAACAATATAGTTAATAGATTTTTCTCTAATCCTCAAAAGTGATACTACTGGTTCATCATTAATATATTATCATCTAATTTTTTAAATAAAAACAATGAAAAATTTAACTTGGGTTTTTTTAGAACTGTGTTTGGTATGAAACCCTTATCATACATCAGTCACGGATTCATGACTTTCATCCCAAACAGACTTGATTACTTGTCACCCATCATACAGGTTGTCTTTATCAAAAACCAAAGTAATATAATTTCAAAAATAAATTTGATATGTATCCTCGGAATTTAATCATTTAATATACTCTTAACAATGGTTTCCAATTCATCATCAATAAAAATTTACGTGATTAACTTATTTTCACATAGATCATTCTATGGACTTGTGTTTATCATATAGAATATGGTATTGACTTGGGTAACTTCCATGTTCCCCACACTTATGATAATAAACAAAAAATTATTTCATAGGATGCTCTTATATCCCTTCATCTATGTTGTTCATTTTTCTTTTGAAATAATTTAATTAATGTCCTTATATCATTTATATAAAAAATTCTATGTAACATTGATACACTTTCATGGGTGCCTCCTTCCACATTTCACAGATTCCATAAATCCATCATTTTTTATAGTTTTCACTTATTCATCTCTATGAATCCTCTATGCTTCTCTTCTGTAGTGAGTTTTGGTGTTGGTAAAGGAATATATTATTTATTATGTTTGGGAAAAATTGATTTCTCTTAAACATTATATCATTCAATCTTATCAAGAGATCATATGGTTTATAATTTTCACCACATTTCCCTTCATGTTTGAGGTTAACTTGAAATCATTAGGTTCATGCCATTGACTAAAACCAGGATGAATAGTGTGTGAAACAAAAGTAATATTGAAAAAAGTTTATAATTATCTATAAGATATCTTAATAAAGAACCATTATTTTTTTATTAAAATACATTAGGTTAAAAAATGATTAATAAATGTTATTATCAATTCAAATTCATCATAATGGATTGTAATGAAAATGTGGACTATTGTTAGAAAATCCATTGGGAGTGTCAAGCTAGGTGTTCAATACTGCTCATTGTAATGTAATAGGTCACCCTATAGCAGGCATGGAACACCTAGATGGAGTTGTTACTCCTAGGTACATCAGTGCCAGAACCATGCACACTTGTAGTGTCCATATAGGGATGTATTTCTTAGAATTACCATATAGTTTCTACATTACAAAAAATATATATTGTTCTACTATACATATGATAATATTCTAACCTATGGTTATTTTCTCTAACCTATATTTTCCTGAATCTACTTACCAAGGATTATATTAAACATATTTTGTTACCAACTATAGTGCTTAGACACTTGATAGCTTGTTGTCAGAGTCGCCTATAAAATATAATAGAATTATTACAAGATATCAGTACCTGATGGGATGATCAATATAGTATTTGTGGAAAACTATGTACATAAATTAGTATTGTATTAAAAATTCATACACTAATTACAACATAATTTTTATTCTTTTTAAAAAAAATATTGAGAATAACTCTAATCCTTCTAATAAACCCATAATTGAATTCCCTATTACACTTCTGGGATTCTGGTGGAAATAATCATAATAATGGTGGGATAAACATTTTCCTAAGGGTAAATAATATGGATTCAATAATTAATCATTGGAAATAAATTAATATCGTGAGTTAAAAAACAAAAAACACATGTCATTCAAATAAATTGAATTAGAAGTATCAATATAGAAAGCAAATAACTGAAACTCAAGCCATCTAAAAAAATAATCTATGAATAAAAGTATTCAAATATATTTTGACAAAAAATATATTGGATGAACAATAAATACATCCTAAAAACGAAATTCATCCATAGACATGTCAACAAAAAATCTCATGGAAGAAAAATAAAATAATTTAAATGTGGGAAATCACTAATTATTAGATGTCATGATTCCTAGGTACATGGTACCTTTACCATTAAGACGTTTTAGAGGAGGGTTTATAGAATGGTGGGTGTAATCCTATCTAAGGAGGATATCCAAATGACTCATCCATTGATACTACTGATACATCAAGGGACTATATATAATTAGTCCCCGCCCATGTCACACCAGTCAAAAACATTCCTCATATATCAAATAATCTATTTAATAATGTGTCTTATAAAAATAATTATATTTAATAAAGAATATGTAATAATAAATATTTATCCAAATAATATAATAATTTTCAAAGGTGAAATCATATGTAAAATGATAGATTTTTTATGAAATATTATTATCCATGATAAGTAATATGGGTAATTAGTTAAAATTCAATGATCCTATGAGATTTTATATTTCAAGGGAAAAAATGAAAAAAGTAAGTGAAAGTTAATAATATATTCCACAAAATCAATAATAAACCATCCGTAGTAATATCAAAATTATTGTTAAAAAAACATACCCAACATGGAATAAAATAAAGTAGTCTTATGATTGAAGAATATAAATATTATAAAATGATATTTTAAAATAATTTTTAAGGAAAATATCCCATTATTTTGAAAAAAATTATGAATAACCATATCATTGAAAATAAAATTTAAATAAATTATCATTAAAAATTTACATTTCTTAGATGAAATGGATGCTTTGAATGAATAAAGACTTTTAAGTCTATATGAGATGAACAAGGATTAAAGAACATTCTTTTTACATGGTAAAAAGGAATGAAAATTGAATAGTTTAAGAAGTGAAAGATGATTACATTGGTAACATTGGTTAATTAAAAAAAGATAAAAAACGTATTTACAAAAGCATTTTAATTTTATAAATAAATTGATTAAAAAATGGGTTTTAGAAGATGGTTTCTTCATCAACTAAAGAGTGATACAAGGTCATGTATTCTAGAAAACCTTTTCTAAAACACAATGAGTACGAATGAGTTTTAAATTTGTACTAATACTTAAAAAAGATAATAAATTAATATATGAGAGGAAAATAAAAGGGATTACTAAACAATGGTAATATAATTTTCTACGACATAAATATTATTAAAATATAATTATTGTGGTTTTTGAGGAAAATAATCATTAAACATTAAAAAGTGTCCCATACCACATTGATTCATTTTAAATCATAACCATCATGAAGGAGTAATTTTAATTGAATGTTCAGTATACAATTAAGATAAAATTATTAATGATATAATATAACAAAATGGTTAGTAGATACACAATAAGAAATATTTAAGTTGCGTACATGCCATTTATCTCACAATTATAAAAAAGGTGAGATGATTATATCATAACATCTGTTTCCTTTTAAGTGAATATCCTATAACATCCCATATAATATATTTTTTTAGTAATTTTATGATAAAATGTTTCATTTGTTAATTAAATTTATTTCTATTATTACAAGGTAGTATGAAACTACTAAAATAATAATGTTTACATCAGTTGTTTTGACTAAATTAATTTTATGTGTCAAAAACAACACTTCTTGGTCAGAAATGGTCATAGGGGTCAATATATAACATATATAGAATAATAAACATGATATAATTATCATATAGATAAATAAATTATAATTTTTTAATCTATAATTAAATATGGTTATAAAAATGAACCAATGATTCAATCATGGGGACGGTAGGCCGTTCATATAGATGAGTAATGTTCTCATTTTCAATGATCATTATATAATGAAGGCATGTAGAATTATAACAATCCATAATGAATATAATAGCATGAATACCATATTATTTAGTCAAATTTAATTATATATAATGTTATTGTGATGTAAAAAGAATCACATCGTGTTGAGGAGGTGGTAGTCCACATATCTATGACCGACTCTATCATTGTTTAGTCTGTGAAATGATAATAAAGGAATCAACAAATACATATTAAAAAAACGAAAAAAATTCATGAAAATAGTATTAATGTTTTTCAGATCTCATCATTTCAATAATAATAATCCTTTATACATTCTGTGGATCATGTGAATGAAACACATCGATTTGAGGTGGGGGTTGTCCAAACATAATCATATGATGTAATCATATTAACTAAAAATAGAATGTAAAAGGGTATGTGTTGTAAAATAATTAAATAATATTAACTTTAAAATAAATATAATATAATGGAAATATATATATTGTTTCCATATTAATATCCCCCAATTAATATAGGAAATTAAATAAATAACATTTATCGTTTCATGAGGCAGCTGTTTTCCATAAATTGAAACAATATGATTGTTATCCCATAGATTAAGGTGTGTTTATTATTTGTTATAAATAATAACCTAAAAAAATTCTACTATATTTATATTTATGGTGTTTTCATTTATGGAGAAAATAAAAAGTGTATATGGGTTTATGAATGGAAATGAAACTAAACATCTTGGGAGAAGATGTTATCTGTTAATCAGGTTACTTCTTTTGGTTTGAACCAAACGTTTCAGTCAATTTCATTCTATCCATGGTGGGGCATCTAATATTGAGGTAGTCACGTTTTAGGGTAGATTATGTAGAGTATGGATGAGCCAATGGTAGTTTAGAGGTGTTATGAGTGGGTATATGTTGAGACATAGTATAGGGAAGGAAAATGACTCACTTGGAATTTTTGGAAACATGTTTGTTGTACACATGTTAATAAAAAAATCAATAAGACAACCAAAAAACAATAATCAAATGTAAATGGTAAAAGTATTTAATTAAATGGGTTTTGGACATGCTTTTATGTCATTTGGGCCCCTAATTTAATGATATAGTACTTTATTAATTGTAATTTGGACTTAATAATTATTAATAATTTTAATTACGTCCAAAAATATCATTTCTAAAAACAATGTTTTTTATTAGACATTATAAATTATTCTAATTACAAATATTGAATTTTATTTTACAAATTATAGTCACATAATTGAATGAAATAAATTTAAAATTAATCCTTTATGAGGGATGACAACGTGTGTTTTTAATATAAAAACATCCAAAAAATTTCTCTATTTTCTGTAATCAATTTCCAATGTAAATTGATTGTAAAAAACTAAATTTTCATTAATTACTGGAAATAATATTATACTTAAATATAAAACCAATATAAAACATAACTTAATCTAATAGACAAGAAAATTGAAAAATATGTTTGGATCAATAATGCAGTATTTTTAACTGTTAATAAAAATTGAAATGTTTTTGAAAAATATCAAAAAAAACAACCACAATTAAAATGATTATATATTAAATATAAATTTTATTTCCACATTTCATATCTATTAAATTTTCAAAAGACATATAAAAATGGTTTATCCAATAAATATGGTAATAATACCTTATAAAAATATCTGTATTTATATGTCATATTTGGTTTGTTCTTATTATATGAATATCAAATCCAATGATAAGAAATCTAAAGTAACTGGTTGAATATATATTATATATATTACCTTTATAACAATAATTAAATATTATTAATTTAATTTATTACATTAAAATATCATCATTGGCATTAAAATAGTTTTCTATGAAAGTAATCACATTGATTTAAATTTCTTCATATATTCATTTCAAATTAATTTGAAATCAATTAATTAATTATATAACTTTATAATCAAAATTTTCATAAGTTGGTTAATAAAATTCATAACAACTACATTAATATATTGGTTATACCATAATATAATATATAATAATATTTTAGTAATATATTTTAATTGTAGAAACTCGATCATTCGTGTAACACAAACTATCGAGGAAGGTCACCATTGTGTGTAACAGAAGCTATATAAAAAAGAATCTCTTATGTGTAAAACAAGATACATATGTGTTTCAGGCATTGAAATATATATAATATATTTATTACTGTAAATATATTATAATGTTTCCTAGAATTATTTTACCTTACACGTTTGGAGTGCTGTGTAAAACACTCTATCAAATAAAATGACATAAATTAGATTTTGGGGTCTCAAAAAATGTCCCCCAAAATCTGTATCATATTATCAAAATTTCCATTAGTCTATTGATGACTATATATACACTAGAGTACATTTATAACAAGATCCTTCTTCAACCATGATATGAACCATGTATTATACTGAAAGTACCTATCCAATATTATGGAATATGGAACACTATGAAGTTCTATATTCTCAATAATAAATATACATTCAAGGACAACTTTTAAAAATGTCCATGTGATATGTAGAGTGTGAGTATCCATGGTTAGTATATTAATGAATACCCATACAACAATACTTCCTCACTGGGATCTTGGTAACACATTAAATAAACAAATAAGGACATCATTTTTCTACACTGTAATATAAGAAATGACTATAAAAACATTTCTGGTCACTACTATCCCACATTCACCAACTAATAAGGGGAACAAAACAGACTAAAACACAATATCTTCCTTTTCATTCCTGACAAACCATAATAGTGGGTAATTCATGATAAATAATTGATACCCAAAGATAAACTACCCAAAGGGAGGAATGATACTCACACATATACTCCTCACATAATTCTATGTGAACCCCTCTGAATTCATGAAATCATAACATCTATTCCTCATCAGCAATCCAACATATTTAATGATCCTCACATAATACAGTCTCGCTTTGGAGAATTCGATTGTGGTATAAAATTATAATCTTCATCATTGTATCAAAATTGGAAGAGTTAACTGATAAAAAAGCAAGAAAATCTATATTAGATATTCCCATAACACTAACTCCATCTTCAAAAATATGTCCATAAATAGGAACTCACTAGTAGACACATAAACATCTTATGGAAACTTCCTCACACAAAAGTATCAGAATTTTTTTTAAAATTAATGGGGAAATATGTAGGGATGTAATGATATAAATATATAAATTCCTCCCACCATAAATCTGTATGATGTAATATATTTTGTGTACTGATACCATTGATGCTCTTGTGTTCTATAAATACAAAAAATTAACTCAATATTGAATGTATGCCTCCAATAATGCATATAGTGAACTAAAACTATAATATTCAGATCATATGTCAAAAAATCATATCATGTGGCCCCATGTTATTATAACCATTAATAATGTATAAATATTTTTAAATTTTATCTATTCATATATTGATGACTAATGAATGATAATATATTGTATATCTTCTTCCAATATCTTGAACAATCAGTGTAAATTTTCAATTCATTACCCCTTTCAACTCTGAAAATTATATATCACATGATTTAATAAATATAAATGTAAATCCATAATTAGTATAACCTATTATAGGTTAATTTAACTAGATTAATATATAGAATAAATATTATTTAATATCCCTTAAACCCCAAGAGATGATGAAAGTTGGAAACATTTATTAAATCATACTTGGTAACTACAGTTCTCACCTTCTCTAGGTCAGCAGATACTTCTACCTCTACGATGATGTGCCCCATGAAGTGATTCTTAAAAATATAAATGTTTAATTTACTAATTATAGCATATAGCAATTTCTATCATTGGTTTCACAACATTATCGAATGATTTTTCTGTTTTCTTGTCCAGTAGGAGAATCAACTATGAAATTAACGTAAAAACACCACAAAAATGAATATATATACATGATGAAACCCCAATTCATCTTATCAATGAAATTGTAATGTGTATTCATCTTATCAAACAACATAAATAAATAATCATAAATATCCTACATTTTATGGAATTTGTGTGTTGTATATATGATAGTCATACACATACCTGATGGTTGCTTGAGGTCTAATCAATAAAAACATTCATCTTCTCAAAGATGTTTGAAGATATCATCTTTTCAAGGTAATGTATTATAGTTTATCACTATAAGATGGTTCAATTTCTATTAATCCAAACATTTTGAAAGGGTTGCATCAACCTTCAGGTGAAAAGCACATGTGTTCCCGATGAAAAAGTTTTGGGTTGTATAATCCTCAGAGCTTCCAGGTTCTCAATTTTCCTCTTGAGATCTTGTGACTTAGTAGTATCCATACTATATGGAGGAACAAAAACTGTTGAAACATCATGAATATGTTCTATAGTAAAATTGACATTTATTTTTGGAGGTAGTCCATATTTGTTATTGGGAAAAAATACATCAAATGATCTACTACAAGAAAGACATTGGCCTGATAATTTTCATCATAAAACAAATAGAATATACCAACATGGGGTGTTACTCTACCCATAATAAGATTTATAGGTATATTTTAAAAATCATATACACCCAATTAACTATTATGAATATAACTACCACACTCTTGTGATGAATAGGATAATATACAGAGATATTAATAAACATGTCTTTGGTAAAAAACTGACTATGCTATTTTAAGAATGATGTTAAAACCTGTCATCTTAAAGATGATGAAGTTATATAAGAAATGATACCATCCAATTTATAAGGGGAAATATTGGAACTAAGGAACACTCAATCACTGATTACCTAACATGGTTTTACGTCCCGTTACCCCACATATTTACACAATCTCAACAAATTCAATTTTAATAACATCTATTTACATAAATGAGTGGGATGCATGTGCTACAAATAAAATATATTCCAATTTAAAATTCCACTAAAATCATATATTGAACTATAGAAGGATCAGAACTCTAACTCACTATTATGTAATTAAAATGATAAATATTCCCCAATATGTGACCTTTTGATACATCCCATAATCCATGAGTAGGATCGGTATGTTGGCATCGTCTGAATAGCTTCTAAATATATCTTCCATGTCTTCCCCCTCAGCCAGATCAGTCATTCAAACACTAGAGCGCTACCTAATATGATGCTTCAGATCATTTTGGATGAACCATATTCATTGCATTTCCCATCTCCCTAGATACTAGATCGAATGTTCTATAGTACATTTATATATTTCCCGTCCTTCTATATGCTCAAAAAATGAATGGATCTCCATCAATATGATGTTTCATATGTCCTTTCTCTCCACTCAAGTTTCATAATAAAAAAATAGAGAATTATCAATATTTATTTTAATTCCATTATGAGAGTTCCTCGTTTATTGGTTCTAATCACAAGATAAAACACCATTAGTTCGGGAAGATTATCCACTTTAATTATTAATTTTATCATCCCCTAGATTTTTCTCATTAAATCAATCCTAGTATACTATCTCTAAAATTATAGTCAGGCATAAAATAATCTCTTAATATCGAGTATAATTTGTTATCCCATTCACAATGAAAATTTATATTCAAATATCATCATAGATATTGATATTCTCAACCTTGGTAAGATCTATAAAACGTGATCCATAATACCTAATAGAAAAAGTACACTAGTCTTGGTGAATAATCACCAAGGATCCGAAAATCTACAAAATCATAGGGAATGTATTCATATGAGAATGTTTGTATACCCATCCATATAATTTTTTATGTTGATATTCCTAGATCTAGTCATTCAAAAAAAATTAGGTGGATCTAGAAAACCTATACATCTTGATCCTGACACTCCACTCAAGAGGCATCTATAAATTACTTATGATAGGCAAGGTGATCTTGTTACATAACTCAACATCATGGGGGGCCTACATACCCCATGAATGAAGGTATTTTATGATACTAAAACTCTGTTATTAGTACATACATTGATGATTAATGACGTGGATTTCCCTCCATAGTATGTATAAATAATATTAATCTATATAAAAAGTGGGATTCATCACCTTTAAAAATGAATAAAAGGATGTGAAATATGTGGGACTGTGGGATGTAACAATAGTGACTTGGGGACCAACACCTTTGGAGAACGGTTTTCAACACTCTAAGGGTTCACAAAACATGGTAATAATGTAGTTATAACATAAAAATAAAAATATAAAACCTCAATAATTATTTGATAATATAAGAATTAAATATTAAATGTAGAGAAGGTATAATACTTTATATTAGTATGTCACACCCATCTATCATCTTTTAAATCATGTTCTAGGAAATGTATATGTCCATAAGGAATTATAAGATAAACATCATTTTAACAACTAATAATGTCAGGTTTAAGCCATTTTTTCTATTTTAATTATTGTTCTAGGTGTATGTAATTTAACTAGAATGTTATATAGAAAATAAACTCTTATGATTCAATTGGAATCCCCATTTATCAGGTAATGTACTAGTTAAATAAAGTACCAGTCCCAATTTATGATTGTACATTTACTCGAAATCAAACTATGTTTATCATGTGACAGATCCATATTTTTTCATTCGATAGATGAATGAAAATATTTTTAAGAAAATAATTTATTATATGAACCAACATTTCAAATTTATAGAGGTACATAGACTCTTTAAATTTAAAATGACCTTAATATATTCAAAATTACATTACATTTCAGTCTCTGAAACCTTATATTCATAACATTGAAATGTGGTAATATTTTAATTATGCTTTCTTCCCCATGAAAATTAGGAAACAACATTTGCGATGATGTATAGACATTAATAACAAATTATGCAATCCATTTTTTTATTGTTAGTTTCATAATAGACATATGACTTAAGGAATTATGTACAATTATCATGCAATCAAATAGTGAAACCTATAGGGAAAGTTGTATACATGAAAAGAAAATCGATAAGGTTCCTATAATGAATGAGGAACAAGACTTGATTACAATATAAGTATAAGAATAAATTAGTACTAGTAAGAGGAAAAATAACACCTCAAATCTTGTGCATCAACCAAAGGTAAAATTAGTGAAATATTAGTATAAATATTCCAAAAAAAACATATCTGATCATGGGAAATTCATGTATTCCAACTTAAATTGGATAAATACTCCAAGAAAACAATCTCATTAACAAATTATAATATATCCTATTTTCATTTATGCCTATTAAAAATAGTATGAGAAAAGAAAATTTTATCTGACGATAATTTTCATTGTCCCGAACCTAGTTGACTCATATATAACAGATCATGTTTGGTCACATGGTTTGAAGTGCATCTCCCAGTAAATTCAACGATGTTGATAAGATGAGAAGGTCCATGGTTGTAAAACGGAGTGACTATACCCTCATCATCATTGTGTCACAATAGTGATAATAAATAAATAAATATTTAAATCATAATAATAGGATAGTATCATAATAAAAATACTTCTAGGAAGGACTAAATAATGATGGCCACAATTAAAATCATATGCCAAATAATGAGGTCATCATAATGATAAAAAAACTAGCATAAATGTTTGAAGGAATCCAACACAATAGATGTATAAAAAAATAAAATATAACCTTAATCATATCTCTAGGTATAATGATACAAGGCTCTTTCTTGTTCTCATAAGAAACAAAGATATTTTATAATCATGAATCTGTTACTAATCACCTTCCATTGTTACTACCTATATCAAAAAAAATTCCACGTACATTTTTATGGTCTGAATAGGGTGTTAGATATAATCATTATTCCACCAAATATATTTTTTATAACAAATCCATCAAGTTTAGAAAAACCATAACCATATGTTAGTAAAATATTTAACTCTATAATATGAACGATAGATATAAATAACATCATGAGAAGAATATTAAACTAGGAGAAGGAAATTAATGATGAATATCAGTGTATGAAAGTGATGTATACATATAAATATAACATTTGACATATCCTACATACATATAAGGTATCAGACCTACATGGGTGAGGTCCTGAGGTTCTAATATAAAGAAACCTCCTGGAGGCCACAAAACTCATTCGAGGAAAAATAGAATAGTGGAATCCAACATGGGATCGAAACATAGGTCCTATGGAAGAGGCTTCCTAATATCTACTTTCAATATACAAACTGGTTGGGTTGGTGAAATATCTAAAACCCCCCTTTTGATGGAATACCCTAATCAATATTGACAACATACCATTGATAAATATCAAATATAAATTTAAAGGTCTTTGTTAGTGTCTACAGCCAGGTATAATCATGAATTTCAAAAAAATAACTATATTTAATCCATTCATTGACTAATTTAAGTTACATAAGGATTCTAAAATGGGTTTCAATCCCACACTATAAAAATAGTGATTTAAGCTTTGTTAAAATTCATGAACCCACCCTATAGGTGGTTTAGTTTGAGTTCAAAAACCTCCATCCTATTCAAAAACATAGTGGGATCCACATTCAACATTCAAACATCTAATTTAATATAATTATTAATTATATTATCTGTTCCATGATGGTTAGGAAAGTTTAATAGTAAAATTAACTAAAAGTGTTACATGTCCTTATGAAAATTTTATAGGACACCTAAAATATAGTTTTAGAGGAACAATCATAAAGTATAGATGATCAATTCAAATAATATTGAGAGATAAAAGATAATTAGAAAATATAATTGAATATAGATTGACTATTCCAACACGAATATCACATACAAGAATGAAAGAGAAACTATGAATAGAAGGTAACATATCAAATCTCTTACTAGTGGAAATAAAACATGATATATGGAACTTCATTCCAATGATGGAATTAATGGGAAACATAAATCCTATTATAGAATCACATATCAGAATCGGAAAGATTGATCACTATGCAAGGAGGAAGAGTATAAATTAGCATGTGAATGAAATAGAAATGAGGGTAAATCATAAATTCACCCTTTAAAATGGAGTTGTGTGGTTTGGCTACACAGTTTTCTGAATCTTTCACTAACAATGAGATATTCCAACTCCAAGGAACCCCCTAACATTATATATATACACAATTTTACTAACAATAATAATCCCTTGAAAATCCATTTATAATAAGTTTGATACATATTAATGGATGCGAGGAAAATGATACAATGTCTGAAAAAACATGCGACAACCTACATTAATGGAAATTTTGAGGCATATAGTTAGATCTAACCACGATCCTCATGTATTTTATCAAACAATGCAGGCTCCTAAAATGATAAAATCCAATATAATCCTAAACATACTCATTATTAACATTAATTTAGACAAAACAAAATATCTATACTAAATTTAAATGGTTCTTAACTCATTGAAAAAACTAGGATCTTAAATAATTAAATCACATATAAAATAATATATATGGGTATTATTCATTATTATAATTATATTAAATGTATATTTATTATGATATAGGATTGAGAACTTATGAAGAAGTAAAACAATTGAGTTATGGTATTTTTCATTCAATCTCTTTTTAATTTTTATTTTAAATACATTAATTTACATTGATAAAATATTATTACCCACATATGGTGATCCTATTTAAATTTTTTATTCTAATTTAATTTCAGTAATATTTATGATTCAATATCATTTCCCTATCTTTGGTACTTATAATATTTCGTAAAAATATTTTATGAAAACCCAACAATATTTCACATCTTCTGGTTATAAAGTCATTTTTCTTCCATATCAATGACTTATAAAATATATTCACGAACCTATTAAGTATTCTATAATAATTTTTAATGTCTATTTTACAAAAAAAAATTATCTTTAAAAAATGATAAAATGAATATTCTTATCATTTTATCGATGGGGTACTTTTTATAAAATATGTAAACAAAATCATTATATTAAGGATTACTGCATGAATATAATTTCAAACTATCATGACTAAAAAAGTATTATTTCTATTTATCAATATTTTTTCAAGTATCATTTACAATAAACTATTTTCATAAGTAATTTAGAAATATTTATATTTTAAAAATGTGATTTCAAATTAATGAATGTTTATATTAATCATGAAATTTTCCAAACATATTTTGAAAGAATTTATCGATGTTGATGACATCCTTTGATATTAATTATTATTTACTAGGGATATGATCAAATAATAATATAATTATTCATTATTTTTCTGGATTATGAAACATATTATGATATTATTTGGAAACTCATTTATTTTCCATGAGTTATTTACTAATGAAATGTTTTTTAAAACCTGTTTGCTTCTGATATATTATTAATTAATGATGTGATTAATGTTATATAATCATATGGAACTTATATGAATGATTTATATTATGTGATTGGTGAATTTATTATTATATAAAAGACAATTTGATTTGTTAAATATGGATATCTCTTAAGATAATAAGGACTGGAATGGGGAGTGAAACCAATTCATTTAGGAAGACTTTCCAATTTGATGGTCTTGATGTGACCCTTAAATTATAATGGAATTAAAATTCATGAAATTCCACTATGATAATATTCTTATTGAACAATAACTATGGATATGATTTTATATATGAGTATTAATGATAAGAGATTATGAATTATACAACTGTTATGCTCTTACATCTCGAGCACATTAATCCCTTCATGATCCATGTCTTACAATTGACCATGTTTTCTTCTATGACTCATGTTTATTATCTATAATATGATGGTTATGATCTTAAAATTAAGTGATCATGTTCTCATACTGATGTTATAATTTTATTGATAAAATATTATTAATATTTTTATTTCATACAATTAATAATATTTGATGTCACTAATTATTATAATTAATATGGGCAGTTATATTTAGAACTATTTTTTGGTATTCTATTTATAAGAAGGGTTATATTGGTGAATAATTTAATGAGATGTGATGTATATATTTCATGTATCAATTATTTATCACTATATGTTTCCAAAGACACTAATAATTAAATAGACTAGCTTGGATATTACTATTATTTAATGAATAATAATATAATAATAATTAATATCAAGATATGAAATATATAGGTCAGTATAAATGGAAATAGAGTATGTTTTTGTTAATATTTAGAGATTTTCATTAGTAATAATTATATAAAGACCTACGAATATGTCTATTTATTTGATAAAATTTTAGTATTTCATAAGGGGGAGATTTTCTGGTTTTCCAAGAAATACAACCCCATCTCTATATTACATGTGTATATTTTATTTTCGTTTAATTGACTCTAAAGGTAAATAGAAAGTGGATCACATTTATGTCAACCATCAGTCGAGTTAAAAATAAATTATACCTCACTTGAAATTATTTTATCACTACTAGGGATATTAATTGGTAAATTATCATTTTCATTTTAAACAATTATGAAGGATTTGAAAAGATGATAACTATTAACTAATTATGTTTAGCCTGTGATTCCATAGATTGAAAAGACGGTTTAGTAATTTTAACATCCAATTAATTATTATTTTTTATTATTATATGATTTCTTAGTATGATTTTTCGTGATCATGATAATCATTTTTATTTCAGTATATAATCGTGAAATAATGATGATGTTCACGTAGTTATAATGATGTTTAAATTTTGAAATATTTTAGTGGAGGTTAGTCATATGAATTTCAACATATAATGAAAATTCCTTCAAAATTTTTAATTATTTATATAATTATTTTATGTTTATTTAGTTCTAAAAACATATAATTGTATGATCATATCATCTTATGTTTCTGTCTCATACCTTATATATGTTCGGGGGAATGTACTTCTTATAATCTTATAACACACCCTCTATAAAATTTTTTTAAATTTTTTTTCAGGATTGTCTACATATATATATATATAGAGCCAATATTAATTTTTGGGGAACATACATCACATTTCATATTCAATGTTTACCTACAACAATATATCAGTGTAAGGATAAAGATGAACATTGAAGGGAAATTACTTCCAATAAATTGGTTTTACAACATTCATATGAGGTATATTTCTCTCAAGTGGTTTTTGAAAAAGTCATCAGTTAAGATACTCATATTATTTTGGATTATTTGAATGAATTTCATGACTAATTTCTTATTCATCCCTAAATCCTTAATTTGATTACCCAATAAAACCTATACACAATGCTACCCCTATTTAAATTACCCAACACAGAATGAACCTAGTTGAGTTATTGGAATTCTGGAGGCTACTCCATGAAAATATTAATAAGGTATTTATATTCCCAAGTGAATCCCCATGACATTAAAATAGCTATATTGTTAAACACATTATAGTTAAAAGCATCTCTTTATTTATTATCCAGAATATAATGATATCACTAACAATAACAGTTTCCCTCTAACCCATATCGGTGATCAGGTTTATGAATAATGAGAATCACAATATATTTTTCACGCATGATATTTAATCTGGAAAAAATAAAATGAGAGTGAATAATTATGATATACCAAATAAATCCTTTCTTACAATGTGTGGTCATTGTGAATTTTATTAATTCCATTTTAATTTACCAATTATCTTTTTATCTTCGTGGATTTAATGAATAGAGTCTTTTGATTGCAACATGATCAGTTTATCATATTATTTATGAATTATATTCAACTATATTAATCTATTATGGAAATTAAAGGGTAATATTTGAGGATATAATAATAGATGATGATAAAATATAGTTTGTATTCAAAATTTACCAAGTGTTACTTACCGATATACAAAGTCACATTCTTTAGTAATACACTCACAAATAAGGGTATATCAATGGATCCTTGAATGAATGATGATATTAAACAATTGAAAAGAAAAATAATGAAAAATTAGATCCATTATTTTCTTGGAGTTATAGTATACTTTTAATTTATTTTTACAGATTCATCATGGCTATATAATCTAATACAAATACTTACACTAAAGGTATACAAACACTTTGAAAAAATAATTACATGAAAATATGGCTAGTAAGGTAACCTTTACTTACACTATGCTATAGTTGATAAATTTTTATTATATTTAATGATACATATATGACGTTACTAGGATAAATCATCTTGAAGAATCATATGATGATATCTTATACCACACACCAATTAAATATTCAAGCGAATAATTTCTGAACAATGAATTTTTATATGAAAATAGTAATTTTTTATTTTAAAATATTGTATAATTTTCTTTTGGTTATTAGTTTGATATATATATATCATCATAAAATCGTAAACCATATATTCATGTTGAAGGATTCATATAGGAACTAATGAAAATGGTTGGAGTTTTTTTAAAATTATGATGGGTCGATACATTACAACTTGTGGAATGAAAAAAGTAAAATAAAACATTGAGTCAGAAATAAATTGATTTTTTCATGATGATGATTTATAGAGGACCAATTATTATGAATTTATTGAATATGGAAATCAAAATATTTAGTAAATTAAATATAAAATATGTTTCCTGGATAAATATTCAACTATATATCAATGTGAGTATTAAGAGGTGAATAATTAGGATATGGAACTATAGAAGAAGGTAGTAAATATTAAATAGTTCAACCGTAGTGGTGATTGAATTTTAAGAATTAGGAACCAATTATTTGTCTCATAAGTATAATTTTTTAAGATAGAGTTACTGGAGAAGGCTAAGAGAAAATCGTTCTCTATTCATTCTGCAAGTACAAAGATGTATAACGATTTAAATGAGTATTTATGGATAGACATCTATATGAGAGATATTATATAGTATATAACCAGATTCATGGTACATATATATGTTAAATATTTGTGACAACCTGTAGAGGGTGTGTGACCATAATTTTGCTTAAAATGGAAATGGGGAACATCACTAGGAATTTCGTTGTCAGACTCCCCAAAATATCTAAAGACCATAGTGGAATTTTTTATTATATTAGATCACCTGGTGATGTCAGCACTCTTCATTTTCATTGTATCATATTTCTATCCTAATAAACTATTCTGTGAATATGTTATGTAATTGGTATGTTTTTTGGACTACCACATTTTGTTGAATCTGATCATGATCTGAGATTTATATTGATGTTAGATGGAAATATTCAGTATGATTTGGATATAGAGATTATGTTCATGATTTTATAGCATTCATATATAGATTGACCATAGGAGTGGACTATTTAAAAATTATAAAACATGTTGAGTGAATTATTTATGGATTTAAAATGTGTTTAGGACCGAAATAGTCCATTAGTTGTATTTCCTTACAATAATATCTTTCCCTGAGAATTCCTATAGATCCTTATAAATCAATCTCTGGAAGGAAGTGTATACCACAATAATGATTTAATGAATATGGATAAATAAAAAATTAGGTACCAAATATAGGTAAGAACATTAGGAAGTTTTTTTACAACCCATCAATAATACAAAAGAGCATATCATAGTCAGCATAATATCTGTGTGAATAATCAGCCACATGATATATATTTCAATGTATTTGGAAGCTTGTTCCATTGAAAATATCAATAGATGATTCTTTTAATATTTTTGAAGGATGTATTTTTGTTCTATTTATTTATATATCAATCCGTTAGATATTCTTGATCATATTAGGATGAGAACATATCATTTTGAACATCCACTGAATACATATCAGGTTGACAATGTGTTCCATGTATCTCTCCTTAGGTAGTACATAGATGATAAGTCACATATAAAGAAATCAAAATAATTACACGAGAGTAATATCTCACTTATTACAAAAAAATAAGGGGGAATTTAGATTAATTAAATTAATAAAAAATAATAACAGAAATGATAAATGTATTGTTGTGAAAACATAAATTAAACGAATCTATTTTGGAAAACCTTGATATGATAAGGCAGAAGTATTTTTATTTGACTGAATTAATGTGGTAACAATCCATGGGAGAAATTATCCTAATGGGGTATAATTTTGCATCCATATATTTTATGAATTATTTATTAGTAAATAATATTGCATTGATAGCTTTCATGACACACAAGGTTTATCATTAACCAACATGATATATAGGATAAAAATATTATTAATAATGTGTGAATTTTATAACCCTATTAATAAATATATAATTAAGAATTAAAATTAACATATCATGGAAAATGTGTTTAAAATTATTATATTATTCAAATTTTATTGTTGATTATTAATATATATGTGCTCAATTTTTTTTAAAGCCATATTATGCTTCAATAAATAAATTGTCATTAAAAAAATTTATTGAATTTTTTGTGTTGATATTAAATTTAATGTTTCCTAATTTAATGAAGAAATTTTTAATATTGATTATTAATTTTGGTGTAAACAAAATCTTTATCTTATAGTAAACTTTTAAATTTTTTTCCAAAATTGTTTTATTTTGAATATGGAAAATACCAAACATTCAATTGTTGTCACTTTTGTGACAATATTATGAAGTAAGAATGAAATAAAAACATTCTAATATTTTTTTCACTAAATATTTTTAAAGTTATTTATATAAAATATTTTTATATATTATTTTTTACTTGGGGTCCAATATATGACATCTATTAATATAAGATATATTTTATTTGAATTAAAAAACAGATTCAACTTCTTATTTAATGATATGTTTTGAAGAATATATATATTTTTCAATGGATCAAAAAGTTAAAAAAATATTATTATTTATTTATTTTACCTAAAATAATTCATAGAAACTATCTTATAACTTTATTTAATCATTAAATTATATTTAATATTAAAATAAGAATTTTAATTTTGTTTTTTCATGTGTTTTGTGTCCATATAAAAATTCATGTTTTTACCTATATAACGTAAATATTAAATTCATTATTTAAAATTTTCTTTTATCCTAGACAATTGTTTTTAGAATTACTGTTTTTTGGTTGGTCATAATATAATTTATCATTGTAAAATAGTTGATTTACCATAGTAAAGTATAAAATGGGTTTAATGTTATTTTACAAGGAGATAAGTCATAAAATTTATCTAGAACATGTGTACCTATGATTTTTTCATTTATTATACCCTAAAAAATTTTATATTTATATTCCAATTTCATTGCTGTTACATTAAAGTATATATATTATTTTGTCTTTCAAAAAAAATTATGTGTGTCATTTATCTCCCTTATAAAAGGATACCACCCCTCCTCTCATATAAACAATTTATGATCCTTATATCTCATCCAATACCTACAATAACACCTTATAAAATATTTTACTTGTATTGTATAACACCCATTCCTTCCAAAATACCTTCATTTCAAGGGTTAAGGTATAATACAAAAAATAGGTTTCTTTGTAATGATTTATAACTCATAACTGAGTGCATTTAAATTTATTTCTTCTTCTACGTCTTCTAGATCTATTGTATGAATTTTAAAATAATTAAATTCTTATCTTTAATATACCTAATTGTTATTATTATGATCAAATAACAATTATATTCATCTTTTCTATCCACTTAAAACCATAAGCATCACTTGTGAATATGTGTGGTCTATTACCTCCATGAAGTGATGTGTTCTATTTTTTGTATACATTTTAAATTTACAGTTTAAATAATGGATCAAATGAATATATATGATATATATATATATATATGATA
The DNA here is from genome assembly GCA_963277665.1 of Viscum album. Lineage (NCBI taxonomy): Eukaryota > Viridiplantae > Streptophyta > Magnoliopsida > Santalales > Viscaceae > Viscum > Viscum album. Next base: position 1,354,606,349 of record OY728147.1, on the reverse strand, counting down.
TTATTAGAGTATTATAAATCGTATTTAATAATTAATTTTCTTTCATTCGATCCATCAAAAAGTTGAAACATCACTCATGTATACATGAAAAATTTTGTCACCATGACGTGGTACATTTAAATTTTTAAAAAATATTTGTCTAATTAGTAATAAAACATCATATAATTCTATTCATTTAACTCATGAAAAAATAAAAATTATATATATGATGGAACCATGATACATACATATTGATCAATACTACCAATTAGTAACACACATGTCAAACAATGAATTATCACCAGAATGATAAATTTAATGATGAATTGGATGTAAAAAGGATATAATATATTATATATTGATAATATAAGTTGTTATATATATTATTGTGTATTATTATAAGATTTATGAAATTTTTATTCTTATTATAATTTATGTTTGAAGACATACGCTGAAATTTGAAACATGATGTAAGGTATTTATGTTTCAATACCATTTTAATTTTTGGAATATTTTTGATTGAATAACAATTGAATAAATTATATGATACTTGGTTATTAAAAATAATATTTATTTCCCTCAATTTTATTTAAAATTTCATATATTTTAGTTCAAACTATTCTCTTTTGTACTAAAAATGGTTCCTAATACATTCTATGAATAGTAATCCATATTTCACTTCAATCTGTTAGATACAATTTTTCATTCATATAATTTTGTAAAATATATTTTAATAATGATATAAAAAAACATCAATGATGTGAAATTTAAATTTCATCCATATTTTAATTTTTTCAAATATTCTAAAAAAAATATTCTAAAATTTTTTTAAAAAATTTACCTTTGGTATTAATAGAATATTTGTTTTCACGGTTACGACATGAATTTAATTTAACACCATCATGAATGCTTGATTATATGATGAATACATTCCAAAATTATATTACTTATTAATATGTTTTTTTACTTAATATTTATCAAATATGTTGATTTAAAAAAATCGATTTCAAAATGAAAAGGCTATTCTCCTGAAAATATATTTAAAAGTTATTTGAGAAAAATAATCTACTAATACATAATTTGAGGTTAATTATGTTTTACTAAGTATATAATATGATTATTCCATGCTTATTATAATTTCAAATGTTTTATTATGCAGATAATGGGTTATTTAAAGATGTAAATTATTTTCTTTGGGTTGTGTTATGATAAAATCATGAAATTTGAATGAATCGTTTATCATTTACATGGGTTATGATATGATGATATATTGATATGATGAATGATTTATGTTCCAATGAAACATATATTTATTGTTTTCATTATGTGATGTGTGGATCAAGAATCATATAACCCTTTAATAAATTTCATAATGACGGATATCTCATGAGATAATATGAACTCGAATGGGTAGTTAACCCAGATTAGTAAGGGAATCCATACATAATGATGGTAAATGGAGGGATCCAATAAAATGGTAATGATGGAATGGGGATTGAATGTAAAAAAAATATGATATTATTATATGAGAATAATGTATAATGAAATGATTTTCTATTTGTATGTCTATACCATATACTTATGTCATATTATTATAATTTATTCTCTCAGCTCCTAATATATTATTAATGATTCTGTTCACATATGAAATATTTCTCTTAGTATGATATATACATATTCCAAGAGTAATTATTTAGGATATTTGAATAAATTGGTATTATTAATATTTCTTTAGCTTTCTAATTGACGTATTCTTATCTTTTCTAAACAGATAATCATTGATTAATATCTCTTCGATTTACTACTACAAAGCATATATACTAATAAATCCTTATGTTTCTATTCCCCAAATTAGAAAGAATATATTTATGTACGGTTTTCCAAAGAATATATCTATTTGAGAAGATATATGAAGGTGAAATTGAAGTTCTTCCCTTAAATTTTAGGATTCTATAACTACTTTTCAAAGACCTAGAACCTTTATTGTTTTCTAGAATGGGTAATATTGTTATATAATTCATATTAAAATTATAATATATATAATTCATGTATAAAAATTATGGTTCACTATAAATAATATAATTAGAAACAAAAAAATCCTCAACATATATACTATGTTATATCATGGAGAACATTATTCATAATTACCTTCTTTTTAGAATTTAACCAATTTACATGGGCTTGTTTAGTTTATAGAGATAATAAAGAAACACAAACAAAAAATTTCCATTAAGAAAAATAATAATCATAATGGAATGGAAATAAAATTATACACACAAATAATTATACCATTTATATCATATTTATTAAATTAAAATAAATATGGAGATGATGTTTTCAATGTATTATCAATTTCAACATAATAAAAAACTCAGAAATAAATTAATAAACCCCTGCAAAAAACATAATAATCAAATTAAATAATATTTGTTCCAGAATATAATATATAATCTTGAAGATCCCTTATATCATAAATCTTTTCACAAACAAATAAATTACTACAACGTGAAGAGAAGACACGCGCAATTCCCAAACCACAATAGGGAGGGTTAAAAAACCTAAAAGACACTATCCATCATAACCGTGGACCATTGAATCACCCAAACCACTCACTCAAATGACTTAATGCACGTAAATATTAATAATAATATAGTTATAATGATGAGAACTAATGATATATTGTAGGGAACTCACATATGATAACAAAAAAACATCTAGACATGTGAAAATTCACCAAAAGGGGGTTGAATGAACTAAAATAATTAAGCCTAGAGATCTAAAAGTCAAATTAATATATAGAAGAATGATAGGATTTTAAGGGGTGCAGTGTTTTATACATATTATAGATATATGATGACTATGTAACAATATAGTACACCACTCTGAAAAGGTTGGTGTGGAAAATCATCTCTTTTAAAACATGATGAAAACCCCCAAAGCAGAGGTCTGGAAAACATCCTTTGTCAAAATAATTTAAAAATACAAAAATACACACCAAGATAAAACCTCATATTCTATAAGATCATGATAGACAGTGACACAATGTGAAATAAAACATTGAATAATGAATCCTTCTCATATATAACCATGTTTCCACCGCCAAAACATTATGAATATTCTATATCAAATAGGAAAACATATACTCCCCCTCCTAGTGTCAATGGCATATGGGGTGCATCATGAAATTTAATATATATGAAAGTTTCATCCCCAGTACGACTTAAGGGCCTATTGTTACAAAGGATATATATACATATCTTCTAGAACTACACAATAATATCATATAGAACAAGACATCGTAGCACAATGAACACAATATAAAAAAATAAATTATTGAACCAAAAACTACATCATATCGATGACCTTATGTATTTTAATCTAATATACATCCCTTGTTTATTTAATGGAATTGTTACGGCTTCATTTCCACATGGAAAATCACTCACATATAACAAAAACTAAATGTGTCTTCCATCTCCATAAATTCTATTAGAGCTAAAACTAATAATGTATTAAACCAATCAGTTATGTCCCATTACAATTGATAAAACTCAATTTCTTATCTTCCTTTATAATCATAACCAAAACCCAATAAAAATATAACCACCACCATAACAATCCCTCCGAAAATGCCTCTCAAATAGAACCGACCCACTACTGATAACCATAGTAAGTGATTAACCAAAATCAACAAAAAAACACATCACCTCAAAGCTAATATAATTATGTTGTTTCCCACATTATTGAAAAAATAAAATATAGCGAGGATATTTACGTTTATGATTGAATGGCTTATGAGTCATGTAAAACTAGATAAATTCACGATTCCCATGTTACATAGGATATTTAAAAACATAACATATGATTGTAACAATCCATGTTTTTATGGTACATTTTTTGAATAAATTAATATGTTCATTTATAACATCCAATTCCTTATGTCAAACATTCCATTCACGTTAAACAAACTTCCCATATGTTACACACAACACTGAGTAGGTGTATGATATACAGAACACTAATTATTGATTTTTTTTCAATTTACAAAAAAATCTGTTTGTATTATGTTATACATAACACCAAAACAATCATTCAATACCTGAAACACAATATTGGCTTGCGTTACACACAAGAGAGACCTTCCTCGATATCTAGAGTTTTACACAATTATGTGTTTCAATAAAAAATTATTTATTATTAATACATAATTATTTATTCGGATATAAGATACTGTAACACCCCAATCTTTCATGATACACTCCTCTTTGAATAATAGAGCAGTGTGTGTTGTACGCAACCTCGAGTTCTAACACACCACGAACAATAAAAGTAGCAGTTATGAATATTAATACCCAATTTTTTAAATTATATAAATTTTATATTTCAAAATGGACTTCATTTTTGGATTCAGAATATCGAAATTACCCTATGTTGAATTTTTGGTATTTTTCTGAAAATTTCAAATTTTTGATGAATAGCGAAAAATACTTAAAAACAACTTTTTTAATAAAAATAATTTATAGTGATAAATTATACAATTTATTGGTTATAAAGAGTAATTATAATATATTTTTACCGTTTTATCCAATGGTGGTCATTAGAATTAATTTCACTTTGAAATTGGACATAAACAATTGGCAATCTTTTGATTGACATTCTACTTAAAAACATGCTATTTGTTGTGACAGCGGGAATTAATTATTAAATTAATTAATTCAACTTATATTTTTTGATTTTCTTAAAATAGACATCAATTTTGAATTAGGCATATCAAATATAGATTAGGGTTAATTTTTGGTGTTCTTCTGAAAAACTTCGATTTTTTATGAATAATGAAACCACTAAGTGGTAGTTAAAAAACTGATTTTCCATTTAAATGAAAATTTACCACCTCTGTGATTTTAATTTTCAAAATCTGACGTACATCATTGTCATTAGGAAGTAAAATGTGGTTCAATGGGATTAAAATAATTTTTGGTGAATAGTAACTTTTAAGTTCTATTAATCGTGATTAAAGGTAATTAGTGTAACTTAAGGTAAATATAATGTTATAATAATATGAAATTACCATCAAAATTTTCCTACCCTTATTGGGTGAGTCATGGCCAACCATGAAAATCCATGGGACAACTTGGGGACCCCATGGAGACACTTGGGTAAGAAAATGACATTAATAACATTTTATTTAAAGTAAAAATAAAATTGTCACAAACATGTGTTGTTTTACAAAAAAAATTATTACATGGTGTTATATAAGTTAACTTTTTGACTATAAATATTCATTGGAAAGATAAGAAGATTTTATACATAATTGAAATATTTTTACAATTTTTATACATTATATAAATTAAAATTTTAATGACACAATGATGATGCAGTGATTACCTCATTAATGAACTTTTTAAATAAAATGAAAAGATAATGTAAAATCTATGACATAAACTCGTCAAAAACCAATTGGATGGGTATATTTTGAATCATTATCAACTTATCGTTGAAATATATATTTTTGGGACCTTTGGAATCCGAAAAGTACTTCATAATAATGTAACATTTCATTACTTTCCAAGAGTTCCCCTCCTCTCCTCTTATAAAAGGCCCCAACATCTACCTCATTATTCACACCATAAAATCCATTTTGATCGGCCAAACCCTACCCAAATACACTCTAAACATACCTCTCTTACTACTAGAATCCTCAATTTGTGCAGATTTCTTCCCAAGGAAGCCATCGTCTCAAATCAAAAAGAGTTACCTGATTTTAAGGTAATGTATTCTCTTATGTTCTTTTGTTTTATTTTGCTTCTCCAACCCCTTAAAATATTATTATTACTTTTTTTTGTAACAAAACTAGTATCTAAAATATACTAGTATTTTGTTATGGTACAGATTTAATTTACTCTTACACACACCTCCATCTAATGGTTAAAGAATATACTGTTTCTGTGGGTGGTGAAATACTGCCTCACGAAACGATGATTGTTCACTATTCTTTTAACACCTCTAATGGTGGCCATTAATATGATACTATTTCTATATATGATATATATTATGTTTATGTTTTCCATATTCTTATTTATTTCTCATTTATGGCATACCTTTATGATTTACATTATGGGTAAACGTGATAATTTCATTTTAGGAAGTGTGGACTACCACCCCCTCAAAGTGATTTGAATCATTAATTCCATATGTGAGAGGTATAAATGATAGAGTAAATTATATTATATTGGAATTATAATACACTTTTATATAATTATGATTTCATTCCATTAAATACGAAATAGAAATGAATGTAGCGTTCATGCGTGCGTACGACTTACCGTCTCCATGAACGGTGCATTTCATTTCGTACCTCTAAATGTTAATTAATATTATTAATGAATGTATATAATGGATATATATGATATATAGTATATCCAAATCTTTAATATAATTCTGGATATAATGTATATTTTACCACATAAACAACTTGTAATTATAAGATGTTTATTTTTTACTCAAGTACCAAAGATCGACAAAATGACCATTATTAACATAAATAATTACATAATCTTAATAACATAGTAATAAGTGATATAAAAGGAATAAAAACTTGAAAAGGGTTCTTATTCAATTATAAATTAACTCTAGTTTATTATTCATGAGGTTAAAAAATTATCGAGTCAAGTCAGACATGAGGTAAGGGAACTTCTTAAACCAATTTCCATTCTTTGGCTTAATCTCCTACTTACAAATTATGTCATGATATTATTATGTCCTATCTTGTATATGTACTTTATTTATGTGTACTTATAGTGAATACACATAATAGATCTATTTTATTTAAAAACTATTCTTTTTAAGGGACTTTTTCTCAATCTCCTATCATTGAGGAATATTTTATTTTATACACTAATTATTATATACGGTGTATAAACCCCTTTGAATATAACATTTATTCAAAAGGAATATTTTTTATATGAATCATTTTACTAAATGACAAAAGGGAATGTTTTTTTGTCATACGTATGCGGTGACAACGACTTTTCTGCCGCCATTACAATTATTTGAGTTTCGGCTTCCTCTACAAGCCATAACTTTATTTAAATTAAAAATAAAAACAATGTATTAATTTTTTTATTTTGGTATTGAAATTTTTTTTGATAATGTTTTATTATATCAATGTGTTGTATTGACATCTTGTGATTGAAATTTGGAAATGATATGTTTCCTTTATGCATGATTTATGTGATACGATTATTTTATGGTTTATGATATGTTTAAACCTATTAATATAAGGAATGCATTGGACTTAATAAGTGACAGGTGGAGCCCTCTATAGCTCCTCAATGCATCGGTAGGTATCATGAGACAAACTAGTGTCTTGGAACGAGGCCTTGAAAAAATCTTATTTTTAGTCTTGGCACGAGGCCTTGGCTACGTGGTTATGATAGTCTGGTATTATGTATTCCATCATTTTGATATTGGTTATTGATATTGCATGTGATTATTCGACTGGTAGAATATCCATGTGAATAAGTAAATGACATTATTTCATTTTATTTTTTCCATATAATGTTGATGTTCAAGTTTAAAAGGGCTTTTTTAGTTGTACATTTCCTTAAATGTTAATGTTTATTTAGGAATGCTTCTGTTATATTGTTATCCTTACCGAGCATCTGAGCTCAACCCTTCCAATGTTTTAATTTTTCCAGGATGTGAAGAAGTATATTATCAATGACCTACAGGGATAGTATGAGGGGATATGAAGACAAGCTGTTTTTGTAGTTTTGTTTTACTTTATGATGTAATATAAGACTTATGAATGTATCAAGTGTTTCCCAGGATAATAAACTAATTGGTCTTTCGAGACTTGATCTTTTGTGATCATGCCAATGTTACGCAATAATGCAGAAACTCTGGGTAACTGGGGTTAAGGCATTACAGTTGGTCTCAGAGGCATTTTAGTACTAACATTGGAAGCTAGATTTAGCTAAACTCTGATTACAGCACATAGCCCTAAGATATAATTTGAGGATTAGTATAGAAGAACATCCTATAATTTTTGAATTATAGAGATTTTGTGAGTTTTCAGAGAAATAAATCCCTGTCTGGATACAAGCAGGTAGAGGCATCGCTGGCACATATGTATCTAGGGGTAAAACCCAAAAACACCTCTTTGATCTAGACTCGAATGGGAACTGGTTCACGACAATGGGCCTTGTTGCACTCTTGGTTATGACACTCCCGGGGGATATTCTTAGGGTAATTCTAATTTTCTTTAAAAACCATTAGTAGGGATTATCAATATATTCTTCTTCAAAGAAAACATTTTTATGATTATGGATTATATCCATAAAATGTTTAATTTATGTAAAGTGTTTTACAAGTATGGAATTATGTGTTTTGATTAATAAACTAATCTAGTTTATTCCATTGTTTAGAAATGGTTCCTAGTGGAAGGAATGGAAACTGTATCAATGCACACAATCCATATTGGGATTTCCCTCCTGCTCAAGATAATTATAGTGGAGCTAGTGATACAACTGGTCCTGATCAACATATCACCATACTGGGACAACTCACTTAGGTTATGAATAATAACCTAACTCGTATGGATCACCCTGATCTGCAACGTGGAGGATCAATGATAGATCGTTTCATGTGGCAACAACCTCCAACATTCAATGGGGGTACAAATCCATTAGTAGCTGAAAAATGGATAAACTCTTTAGAGAAAATATTCCACACCTTCGGGAGTAGCGAAAGGGAGAAAGTTGTCATGGCAGTTTACCGCCTCACTAGAGATGTTGATCAATGGTGGTCACTGATTCAAAACACAAAGGAAGATGAAGAAGTATTAAGTATGGAATGGAGGGAGTTTAATGGAATTTTATTAGAAAAATACATTCTACATTACCATCGAGAAGATATGGAAGGAAAGTTTATGAGTCTAAGGCAGATGGAGGATGAGAATGTTGCAAAGTATGAGGATAACTTTATAGGGTTAGAGAGGCATGCTTCATATTATATACGTAACCCAAGAAGTAAGATTGATCGTTTCTTATGATAACAAAGTAAAATAAGAGAATATGAAAACGGTGTAACAAGAGACTGATAAAGGGAAAAAGGAAAAGAAGTATTTTCCATTATGCGATAATTTTGGGAAGAATCACCCCAGTACTTGCCTAAAAGGAATACGAGTTTGTTATAAATGTGGAGAAAATGGTCACCAGGCTCATGATTGCAAGGGAAAGGAAGAGGGTATCAATGTTGAATGATACAATTGTAGAGAAATGGGGCATTATTCAAATGAATTTCCTAAGCATCAGGTAAACATACCTCAGAAAAGGCCAAGGGATCATTGAAAATATTCTGTTGTTACTACAGATGAAGTGGAATAATTAATGTATTGGTGCTTTTGGACTCAAGGATTATATTCTGGTTATATGAATAATGTGATATATATAAGGATTTTATTTCAGTACTTGCTGTTTTCATTAAGGTTTTAATATAATAAATGTGATCTTATTTTTATTTTGTGACATTAAGAGAAACATTACTTTGTTTGGGGAATCTAATGTTACCATTTATTTTGGAATTTAATGACCTTTTAGAGAAATTATTGATGGAGGTATTTTGGATAACTATAAATGCTGGAATGGATTATATTGAACTTTGGATAATATTTTTTAAGGTTAAAACATTTATGAAGATTATTTTTGGAATATTATAATAGTATAGTTTTAGTAAAAGGGCAACCTGCAGGTTGGGGGATAACCCGTCACATTGGACAAAGCTGTAGGAATCGAACCCACAACCATAGTGCGACATGCCTTTATTACCTACCACTAGCCTACAAGAAGTCCCTGGTTTTTATAAAAAAGTTTTCCTAATCTAAATGGTATGTGTTAATTTTTGGAACCTTATACAATTATGATAAATATAATATTTTTGAGTTCTATTACCTTTTGGAGTGAAAGATGGGTTTGTGGTAAAAATTTATTAAATAATGAAAGTCAACATGTCAAGTAAGTATATTTCCTTACATTCTTAGTTAATCTCCTTAATAAATTACTCAACTTTATGAATGGTAACTTAAAACAAAAATGTTTTCGGTTAACATTTCCAATTGGGGAATCAATGACCATTTAACCAATCACACATTTGTGATTTTCTTGCAGTTAAATTTCTCCTAATCCTATTTTATACAACTCTCCATCAAACCTTGATGGCTTGTTTTTCCTCCATATCCATATTCTCATAGAATCCTTGTATGGGCTATCTCGGGTGACCATTGTACTTCTCTTTCTTTCTTTTAAAGTCATATTTTTATTAACATTATTTCCGATGTGGGTTTTCCACAAAAGTATTTTCTATTTTCAACCTTTTATTTTCAAAGAAAAATTTTAAATTGCGAGGATGCAATTTATTAAAGTAGGGGATAATGTAACACCCCAATCTTTCACGATACACTCCTCTTTGAATGATAGAGCAGCGTGTGTTGTAGGCAACCTCGAGTTCTAACACACCGCGCCCAATAAAAGTAGCAGTTATGAATATTAATACACACTTATAGAAATTATATAAATTTTATATTTCAAAATGGTCTTCATTATTGGATTCGGAATATCTAAATTAGCCTATGTTGAATTTTTTGTATTTTTCTGAGAACTTCCAATTTTTGATGAATAGTGAAAAATACTTAAAAACGACTTTTTTAATCAAAATAATTTATAGTGATAAATTATACAATTGAGTGGTTATAAAGTGTAATTATAATATATTTTTACCATTTTATCCAATGGTGGTCATTAGAATTAATTTTACTTTTAAATTGGACATAAACAATTGTCAATCTTTTGATTGATATTCTTTCTTAAAAACACGCTATTTGTTGTGACAACGGGAATTAATTATTAAATTAATTAATTCAACTTATATGTTTTGAATTATGTAAAATAGACATCATTTTTGAATTATCAATATCAAATATAGCTTATGTTTAATTTTTAGTGTTGTTTTGAAAAACATCGATTTTTGATGAATAGTGAAACCACTAAGTGGTAGTTAAAAAAATGATTTTTCTTTTAAATGAAAATTTACCACCTCAGTGATTTGAATTTCAAAAATCCAATATACAAAATTTTCATTATGAATTAATATGTGGATCAATGGGATTAAGATAATTTTTGGTGAATAGTAACTTTTACGTTCTATTAATCATGATTAAAGGTAATTAGTGTAACTTAAGGTAAATATAATGTTATAATAATATGAAATTACCATTAAACTTGTATTAACCATATTTTGTGAGTCATGGACGACCAGTAAAATACATGGGTCATCTTGGGGACCCCATAAAGCCACTTAGGTAAAAAAGTGACATTAATAACTTTTTATTTAAAGTAACCATAAAATTGTCAAAAACATGTGTTGTTTTACTAAAACAATTATTAAATGGGGGTATATAAGTTAACGTGTTGACTATAAATATAAATTTGAAATATAAAAATATTTCCTAAATCATTGTAATATTTTTATAATTTTTAGACATTAAATAAAATAAATTTTATTATGACACAATGATGATGCAGTGATTACCTCATTAATGAACTTTTTAAATAAATTGAAAAGACAATGTAAAATATAAGACCTAAACTTGTCAAAAACCTATTGTATGGGTAGATTTAGAACCCTTATCACCTTATCCTAGAAATATATAATTTTGGGACCTTTGAAATCCGAAAAGTACTTCATAATAATGTAACATTTCATTACTTTCGAAGAGTGCCCCTCCTCTCCTCTTATAAAAGGCCCCCACCTCTACCACCTTATTCACAACATCAAAGCCATTTTGCTCGCCCAAAAACTTCCCAAATACTCTCTCAACTTCCATCTCTTACTCCTAGAAGCCTCAAATTGGGCATAAGACTTCCCAAGGAATCCTTTTGATGAAATCAAAAAGAGACCCGATTTTAAGGTAATGTTTTCTCTTATGTTCTATTGTTTTATTTTGTTTCTCCAACCCCTTAAAATATTTTTATTATTTTCATTTTTAACAAAACCAGTATCTAAAATATTCTAGGATTTTTTTATGATATTTATTTGATTTATAATTATACACACCTCCGTCTAATGGTTAAAGAACATACTGTTTCTGTGGGTGGTGAAATACTACCTCACGAAACGATGATTGTTCAATATTCTTTTGACGCCTATAATGGTGGCCATTAAGATGAAAATATTTCTATATATGATATATATTATTTTAATGTTTTCCTAATGCTTCTTTATCTCTCATTTATGGCATACCTTTATGATTTCTATTATGGGTAAAAGCGATAATTTCATTTTAGGAAGTGATGACTACCACCCCCTCAAAGTGATTTTAATCATTAATGCCATATGTGAGACGTATATAGGATGTTGTAAATGATATTATAAATGATTTTATACTGGAATTATAATAAACCTTTATATAATTATTTTTTAATTCCATTAAATACGAAATAGAAATGAAAGTAGCGTTCATGAGTACGTACGGCTTACCGTCTCCATTAACAGTGCATTTCATTTCTTACCTCTAAATGTTACGTAATATTATTAATGAATGTATATAATGGATATATATTATATATATTATATCTAAATAATTAATATAATTCTGGATATAATGGCTATTTTACCACATGAACAACTTGTAATTATAAGAAGTTTACTTTTGACTCAACTACCAAAGATCGACAAAACGATCGTTATTAACATAAATAATTACATAATGATCATATCATGGTATTATGTGATATAAAAAGAATAATATACATTAAAAATGTTCTTAATCAATTATAAATTAACTCTAGTTTATTATTCTGGAGGTTAAACAATGATCGAGTCAAGTCAGACATGAGGTAAGGGAACTTCTAAACCCAATTTCCATTCTTTGGGTTAATCTCCTACTTTCAAATTAAGTCATTATATTATTATGTCATATCTTGTATTTTTACATTATTTATGTGTACATATAGTGAATACACATAATAGATCTATTTTATTTAATGAATATTCTTTTTAATGGACGTCATCTCAATCTCCTTTCATTGAGGCATATTTTGTTTTATACACAACTTTCTTTTATACGGTGTATAAACCCCTTTGAACTTAACATATATTCAAAAAGAATCTTTTTTATACAAAGAATTTTACTAAACAACAAAAGGGAATGTTTTTTTTCATACATATGTGGTGACAATGACTTCTCCACTGTCGTTACCATTATTTGAGGTTCGGCATTCTCTATAAGCCATAATGTATTTTAAATGAAAAACAAAAACAAAGATTTAATTTTCTTTTATTTTGGTATTGAAAATTGTTTTGATAATGTTTTACTATATAAATGTGTTGTATTGATATCTTGTGATTAAAATGTTGTAATTATATGTTTCCTTTATGCATTTTTTATGTGATACGATTATGTTATGGTTTATGATATGATTAAACATGTTCATAAGAGGAATGCATTGGACGTAATAAGTTATGTTTGGAGCCCGCAATAGCTCATCGATGCATCGGTAGGTCTCATGAGACAAACTAGTGTCTTGAAATGAGTCCTTGATAAAATATTATTTGTAGTCTTGGCACGAGGCCTTGGCTACGTGGTTTTGATAGTTTGGCATTATGCATTCCATCATTATGAAAGTGGTTGTTGATATTGCATGTGATTATTCGACTAGTAGAATATCCATGTGAATAAGTAAATGGAATTATTTCATTTTATTTTTGCCATATTATATTGAAGTTCAAGTTTAAAAAGATTTTTTTATTTATACATTTCCATAAATGTTAATGTTTATTAATGAAAGCTTCTACTATATTGTTATCCTTACTGAGCATCTGAGCTCACCCCTTCTAATGTTTTAATTTTTCCATGATGTGACGAAGTATATTATCAATGACCTACAGAGATAGTATGAGGGGATATGAATACAAGATGTTATTGTAGTTTTGTTTTACATTATGATGTAATGTAAGACTTATGAATGTATCTATAGTTTCCAAGGCTACTAAACTAATCGGTCTTTCGAGACTTGATCTTTTGTGATCTTGCCAATGTAACGCAATAATCCACCAAGTCTGGGTAACTGGGGTCTAGGCGTTACAGATACCCTTTATGAAAATTATTGAAAACAATTTTAATTTTATATAACATTAAAATTTATCTTATTTAAATTAAAGACATGATATAATAATAAATTTAATTACTTGGATAAAAGAAGTATTTCTGAAAAAATAATGTTTTGTCGCCTTTGGATTGCCCAAAAATGATAAATCTAGTTTTAAAATCATTTATATATTTTATTTTAGAATAAATACATATTAAATGGATTTAGGATAGATATATTTAATTCTGTTGAATTTTTCGTATTTTACTAATAAAAATCGTTTTTAATGAATATTAAAAAAACTACATTTAAATTAATAAATTAAATTGTAATTAATATATATATATATATATATATATATTATCATTATTATTGGTTTTTAATGTATAATTGTGTTATTATATGATAATATAATTCAATTTTGGTAATTGGATGTAATTTTACATTTAAATTGGACACAAACAATAGTCAATATTTTGAGAGTGTTAAATTTGTAAAATCGTCCATTGTATTTTTGACAACGAGAATTAATTTTAACATAATTTTTTCAAAATATTTATTTTGAATTTAGAAAATTAATTCCATATTTTGAATCATATGTCCAAATTTTGTAAATATGTTCCTTTAATATTTGAAAATTATGAATAGAAACCTCATTAATGATTTTTATTTAGACATGGTTTAATGGAAAATACTATAAATGCGGGTACGAAATAATATAATAAAAAAATATACTAAAAATATATTAATCCAATTTTATGAGTCCGGGTCAACTACAAAAACCCTTATGCCAGAATTTTGGCATTTTAGAACCACATGGGAGGACATGTTATAATAATTAATATAATGTAAAGGGAAGTATAACATAAACATATATATTTTTACTAAAACAATTTTATATTGGTCTATATAAATAAAATATTAGACTATTAATAGTTTTTAGAAATATTAAAATATTTCAACCCCCAATTTATTTTGTTTATAATTTTAATCCATTTTATAAAAAAATAATTTATGACATAATGATGTTGGGATGATTAATTTATTAATAAAAAATTCTAATAAATGATATTATAAATAATTAAATAAACGTAATGTGAAAATTTTTATTCCATCCATGATTTATTGATGTCCTTGACATTTTAGAGAGAATTTAATGTCTTTTGTTTGAATGAATAATGTTTTTATGTGTTTATCAAAAATAAAATAAAAAATAGTGTCCTAATTAACATTACTGTGTTTTTGAAACAAATACTATTTTATTAAATGATATAACATTCCAAAAAATGTTATATTCAGCCAGATGACTTATACAATGTCAAATATTTTATTAATTATCCACAAGAGGTTCTCTATAAATTTTATTATTAATATAATAACCGTATGTTATGAAAATATAGGAAGACTTAGTAAGCGATAATGTTGTTAAATAAGGGATAAAGATATAATATAATGTTAATTTTGAGATTTAGACGTGTTCAAAACCTATTTTTTAGATTTATTTAACCCATATTATTCATATATTAGAAATAAATGGTTTGGGGACCATTATAATCCTAATACAATTTATAAAATGTTACTATATAAAGTCATTCCTAATGTGCCCCTCACCTATCCTATAAAAGGGAACTTCTCCTTCTCTTTTAATCACACCTCTAAATATTTTTTTCTCAGAAAAATTCATCCTATATCCTCTAAAATAATCCATAAATTTCTCCTATGGGCCATACATTGGGCATGAAGTCATCATATGGGGGCCTTTCTTTCAAATCCAAAGTAGATACTTCAAAAAGGTTATTTTTTTCTCATATTTTAAAATTCATTTATTCTAATACATCCTCTTCTTATGTTATTCTCAAAATATAGTAATAAATTCAGTCAATTATACATTTTTACATATCATTATAATTATGGTAAAACCATATACCTAATTTTATTTATATAATGAAAAACAATACCTCTATGCATGTGTATGTACGACATACCATGTCCATAATTGGTGTAATTTTTTTTTCAAAAAAAAATAATTTTTATGGGTCTAATGATGCATATAATTTATGTACGTAATTAATATACCAAGATAATAATTTTTAAATTAATATTCCATCCTAATCCATAACATTTAACCATTATATGAAGGATATTTTTGCTCGTGTGTACGTACGACATATTGTCTCCATTACATGATTGGATTCATTATCCACGGTAACCATTCACGAATTATTATAAATAATATATAATAAATAACCACAAATTATATGAAAAAAAAATTCTAAAAGATTTATGCCTGTATATATATATATATCATTTTATTTCCTTGACTAAATTCAATAAGGAAAAGGAAACATCATTAATGCGTACATACGACCTACGGTCCCCATGATTGGTATATCCAATTTCATTTATCTATCTAATATATAAATATATATTTATATATAATGAATATTTATGATATATAAACCATGTTTTATATTCTATAAGTACATTAATCATGATACATGTAATAAGATAAAGAATTACAAGTCCAAACACGTATGATAAATAAAACGATTATTACCCAAAACACTGCATTAACATTTATTTTATAAATAAATGGGTTATATAAATTCATAATTGAATCATATATAATGATATATATATTATTCTGTTACAATTTATTAATATTTTTAAACACGCTATACTAGAGTATTAGACACATACAGAACAAATTGGACCTATGGTAAGGGTTAATTTCACAATCTCATTATTAACCGTGATTGTTTATATGTAAATATATACTGGGGTTTATTTATCATCCACGTCAATTTTTCATGATAACATAATATTAATTTTAATTGTATAAATATTTTTACAGTCAATTTTTCCCATTGTTTAATTTTTATCAAACGTTATGAACGGAAGCTTCTGTCATATTTCGATATGAGGTACACTTTTTACTTTTCCTGTAAAAGTATGATGAAAATATTTTTTTAACATACATGACATGAATATATTGACATGTATTCATAAGGATAGAATTACCTAAATCATCCTTTACATGATTTCAAGTATATTTTCAAATAAATTATTTTCCATTAAAATTGATAACATTCTGAAAAAATAAAACATTTTTGAAGAAGGGATGATATTATACACAAGAATTATGTTCAACTATTTTTTCAAAATTATTTTCAATAAATGAATATTCTATTTAATTTGGGTTATGTTTATATCCCTATTATTTCAATAGTTTTATTTTTTTAATGATGGAATTATGTTTAAGAAACTAATTTTATTTCATGGGTTATGATATGATGAATGATTTATGTTTTTCTATAACATGTATGAATAATTTCATTACGATATGGGTGGGACCTATATCTTCCTCCAATTCATTGGTTAACTATTTATATCTAATGATATAGAAATGGATATAAGGATACGTAAATCCAGTTTAGAAATATAATTCTGGAATGGAATGTAAATCTGGTTCAGTAATATCAGGCCGAAACATCATGTAATCCCAGTTTAGTAATGTAATTTTTCCACTATGATGGTTTTAAAAGAAATGAATTCGATAAAATGAAAATCATATTAGGTGGTTATTTTTATTTTAAATAATTCCATGCTTTATACCAATTCGATTTTATCAATGTTGATTTTCATTAATGATTTATTCCTTACGAACTACCTATATTTACGTAATGATTAAATATTTTGATATTTAAACAATAGGTTCATGTTTTTACATTCTTATGTTTATGGTTTGTTTTATGTTCTCAATGTTCACTTTGACTAAAAATTTGATCTCTTCCTTAGTATATTATATTTCTTTCAGGATATAAAGAAATGTTTTAGGGAGGAAAACAAAAGGGGGTGATATTTATGGAATATTTTGATGATATTTAACCAAGATAGAAGATTATGTTCCATGATTGAAAAGACACAAACTAATACAGTCTTTGGGATTATATTTGTTTAATGTATAATTTATTTTTAAATCCAAATGTAATTTCCATGTATGTCAGGCATGGTTCTTTAAGGATAGTATCAGAGTGTAGGATTAGTTATCCTTTTGAAACTACGAAGCCAAATCTTAAGTGAGATCTATAGAGATACATCAAAGGAATGTCTACAGGTGTCCCTAAGGGTATCCCTAACTATAGGTTATCAGCCATGAATTATGGTAATGATCAATAATAACCTAGGATTAAAACTAAAATCTGAATTATTGAAATATTATAATTAAATTACCTTACTTGTGTGTTTTTAAATTCTGTTATTTATTTCTCACACTTTTCGTTCTGGTCATAGTCAATAGCTATAACTATATAGAACATTTATAACCATTGAATGTTTATGGTTTTGAAATTATGGGAATAATGTAGGTTGATTTCCTATGTTGAAAAATCATGGAGATAATCCTTACGATTGTATAAGTATTTGTCATACTAATGAGAATAATGATATTATAAATGACTTGTGAAGGGTATCTAATATTCATATAGTAGTTTTTACATTAAACCAGAGAATATTGAAGTCAAGAAACCTTAATACCTAATACATTTTTAAGGAAATATTATGATGACGTATCCTGATTAATGTTTTAAGAATAATGTTTTATTATTGATGTGTATATGTTTCAGATTTCAATAATTTGTTTATATGAATATTAAAATATGTAACGATTTTTAGTATAAGTTCTTTATTAATGATTTGAAAGGATATGTTGAATAGTTCTAGGGAGATTGAAATGTGATTTATAGGTAAGGTGATATAATTGGATAACATGTGATTAATGGAAAGATAACCATTAATATATTAATTATGTTAATATAATGGTTCTTGTCTGATGATATGTTGGATTTTATTACGTAAATTGGATGATGCTAGTTTCATTAGATATAATTATGAAATTATTCAAAATATGGATATGATATAATGTATGATGTATATAACTTTTGTGGACATAAAGAATTTATCCAATATGTTTTGGAATAAAGAAAAACTGATATTGTAAATAAGGATATCTGATAATTCATGATGTAACTATGACTCAAGAGAATACATGAGGAATCTGTTTACATTTTGGGAATGTGACCAATCAAATATATCTTATGATATATGGGTGGTAAATGATAATAATTTTTTTGAACCATTTTCTATATTTTTTTATTTTCATCATTCATAAGTTTTTTACCGTTATCAAATTTTGGAATGTTTTTGTTGAACATCAGATGATGATTGTTAAAATAATGTATTATCTCACCTTATATAGTATTATGCATGCTTGATAACTTGTAATAATTTTATTTGATAAATAAAAATAAAATTCCCTATCATTAAATTTATGAACCGCGTGATCTGCTTACACTTTAAGAATGAATTATTCAACTTCATTTTATTGTATAAGAGATGAATTGGATATTGTTCAAGCCTTGAATGATGATGATATTATACTAAAATCATGTAATTATTTCCTCTCATGTTATTCAAATTAAGGAAAAATATATTGAATATAAATGAAATTATCCTTGTAACATATTATCCTATTAATCATATTTTCCCTTAAATCATCACAGATTTATGTCATTCTAGTTGTTAACGTTTTCTAAACCTTGTTAACTATCATTATCCTTTTGAACATGATGGTTATATTTTTCTTCCATATTCATGTTTTAACATCCCGCCTATGTTATCCTATGTTGAAACCCAATGATGTGTTAATTTGGAAAACTGTTATGTTCTTAACATTCCTTTTAAAATGATGTTTTTTTATTCCTTTTTATGCTGTGGGTTTCCAGAAATGAAACATTTAAATAAAATAAATTTTACAAACCTAAAGAATTTTGTGGGATAAATTTATTTTAATGGTGGTATAATGAATACCATAAGTTTTTATGTACCATTTTTTATGAATAAATTATTATTTTCACACATATATATATATTACAATGAACTAAGTCAAACATTCCTTT
Source organism: Viscum album (assembly GCA_963277665.1). Classification (NCBI taxonomy): domain Eukaryota; kingdom Viridiplantae; phylum Streptophyta; class Magnoliopsida; order Santalales; family Viscaceae; genus Viscum; species Viscum album. The sequence continues at coordinate 1,354,586,269 of OY728147.1, read as the reverse complement.
CACACTAAACTAATATATTGTATGATACATGAAACACTGAGATAACCTATGATATTTGAAACAGAAAATATATATTATAATAACTATATAAAAGAATTTTTTTTGGATTATGTAATATGAACCACCAATGTAAAATTTCAATACATGCAATATTCAATTGGTTTGTGTTACATGAAAAGAAGACCTTCCTTGATAGCTTTCATTGTACCCAATACTGACCATTAATAAACAATGATTAATTATTTATATATGATTATTTAATGGGATAAAAACAAGATGTTATGAATAATATTAATTAATTTTAGAAGTATATATAAATTTAACATTCATTTTAATTATTTTCTAGAAATAACGTAAGAAAAAATATAATTTTTCTAATAAATGAAGAATTTTTTTATAAAATCTGTTTTGCCTACTTTTGGTGCTGAAGCCCTCTAAAATCAGGTGATTAACAATTTTATTTATTATATTGGAAAAAATAATTTACATGTTTGTAACTGTGAAATAAAAATATACTTTGGATATATATTTTGTAATTTTCTAATAAAAAACTAATTTTATTGAATAGTGAAAAATGTTGCATTTTAATTCAGAACTTTCTTTTCAGCTAATTTAATTATTTAGTTAGATTATCAATTTGATTAGTTTTATAGAGTATTTTGATTATGTTTTTATAATTTAATAGCATAATGGTCATTGGATGTAAATTGACATTTAAATTGGAGATAAAAATATGTCAACCTTTTGATTTTTTTTACTCCTAAAAATCAATTTTCTGGTGTTGACAATGGGAAATAGTTTTAAATTATTTCCATACAATTATATGGTATGAATGTAGAAAAATGGATTCAATATTTGGAATAATAAGTTTAAAATTTTCTTAATAGGTACCTTTTATTTTTTTTCTTTGTGAATAGTGTCCTTAGTAATTATTTTTATTTCCCATTAATAAAGGTTTAATCTTGTAAATAAGAGAAAAAATAATATTATAATAACATAAAACTACACTAATAGGTTTCTTAATCATATTGGATATATCACTAGAGTACAAAATAATACATAGGTAAAATTTTTGGGATTTTAGAACTACATGGGTGTGAAAATGACATGTTATTATAATTAATTGAATGTAATGGAAAATATAACATAAAATGTATCTTTTTAATAAAATTATTTTATTTTGGTTTATATAAATTATCCCCTATACTATAAATATACATTATTAAGTTAAAAAAGATTCCTACGCCATTTTATTTTATTTATATTTTCATACATTAAATAAATAATTTTTTTTGATATAAGGATGATGCAGTGAATATCTTATTAATGAAATATTCAAATATATGACATTATAAATATTATAATTAACTTAATATCAACATTTTTATGGAATAAAAGAATTTTTTGGATTACATTGACTTGTTGGGTATGCTTTATTTCCTTTAGATCAAAGGAATAAATTTGTATGACTATAACAAAAAGTAATTAATAATTATTGTCAAAATTTAGATTAATATTTTCTGAAAAGTAATAATTATTTTATTAAAGGACCTAACTATTAAAAATATATATTATTATTCCAAAAAATTTATATATTTATTATAATTTAATTATTGATCAATTTTTCATTATCTTGTAATTTGATAGATACTATTGCAACTATATATTATTAAAATATAAGAAGACAAGGTAAGTGTTAATGTTTTTATCTAAGGGTTAAAGAAAAAAAGATAAGTTTAAATTTCTGACAAAAACATTTATAAATCATATTGTAATAGAGGATTCATAACAGTTGTAACATTATCTTAAGAATAAATGACATAGGTACCATTAGAACTATAAAAAATTTATTATAATTTAATATTTATAGTCCTTCCTAAAGATCCCCACACCTCTCCTATAAATGTGAACATCTCCTTCTCTTTTAATTAAACCTCTATTGCCCTTTTTCTGGGACAAAGCCTTATAATTTCCTATTATAAATTCCCTCATTTCATCCAATATGTCACGCTATGGGTATTAAGACATCCAATGGAGACATTTATTTCAAATCAAAAGGAGATACTCAATAAACGAATAATTGTTTTATAACATATTTCAAAATTATTTTCTTATTCTACTTCCTTATATTATGTTGTTACCACACTAATTTTATAAATCATGTATGTCATACATGTTTAATTGTTATTATAATAATTCTAAATACTTATACCTTATTTTATTCGTACTATGAATAATAATATTACCATGTTTGTGTGTGTATGGCTTACAATCTCAACACTGGGGTGTAATTTTTTATTTAATAATAGATATTTTAGATTGGTATAAAGATGAGTATAATGAATTAAAATACTGTATATAACATGATAATTAGTTTTTATAATTAATTTGCTATACAATTTAATTCAATTTATCAATTAATTCAATGATATTATCACTCATGCGAACGTACAGCCAATCATCTCCACGAAGCGATTAGATTCATTCCACACATTAATCATAGAGGAATGATTATAAATAATATATAATAAATAATCATGAATATATTGAATAATAATTCTACTAAATTTATGTATATATACTACAAGAAAAATGGTTAATTGCAAGAGGACCTAATCACAAAATGTCTTTTGTGAAAAGGTGTGGTCGCAAATGACATGTCAAAGTAAACGACATTTAATATATTTTTTCTTGTGATTGTTCAACCCAAAATAAATTATTTTTAGAAATGGGTTGCTGGTACCTCACAAAAACCATTTGGCATTTTTTAGAAACTATTTTTGATGGGCCATTGACCCATCACAAATAGATTCTCTATTTATTAAACTATAGTGACCATCAAAGGTTATTTGTTGTCACAACAGTCTATCGTAATTAGCCCTCATAATATTAGAAAAACCCTTTTACGATGGAGTGACACATATCGTGAGTATGTTTTATAAAAAAATAATTTAAAAAATAAAATAATAATAATATTGAATTAATATTAAAATAAAATTAATATTAATAGTGTAAATTTATTTCAAAAATAAATAATATCATATCAAATAATTGTAAATAAAATATTATTATTATTATTCTTAAAATAAAATTAATTATAAAATAATTAATTATTTTTATTATAGTTTTAATAAAATTAATTAAATAATAATATTAGAAATATAATAAAAACCTATGTATTTCTAAAAACAGTATAGTGTACACACTATTAAAAACTATTAATATAAAAAAATACAATCAATTATTTCATAATAAAAAACATACATCACTAACAAGGGGGAGGGTAATCTAGGGGGTTGAAAGATACGGTGGAGAGAACTACATCCATAAACTGTGAGTCAGACGTGACATATATTTTATCTTCTCATGAATCTACTAATGCCTCCATTGACACATATCATTCTATATCTACTGCTGCTACTGCTAAGGTTGGAGTAACTATTCTTGTTGCTGCTACTGCCACAAATGCATCTCCTCATACTTCCTAAATGTAGTCTCTATATTCTCACTATGAGCACATAATTTCTGTTGATAGTTTTCATGAAATGGTGAGGAATCTCCACGAGATCCTATCGTGGTGGTGCTAAAATCGCAGAGGTGCCATAAAAAGCCATAGGGGTCACTTGAGAGCCAATACAAATCACTAGGCCATTCTTGAAGCCATATTGGGTAATCGACATCCTTTTTTCCTCCTCAAATCTCAGGGGGCACTGGTATGTCCATCCGTCGTAGTTTTCCACTGAACATCAATCTGAGATAACAGGACCTCATCTGACTCATTAAATTGAAATTTAAAAATAAAATTGTTCAAATATTATTTATAGTTAAATTAAATACCCAAAAAAACTTATACTGACCTCAATCTAATGTTGACGAGAACCTATAATCTCCCAAGTGTTGGGATCACTATAAATCCTCCTATAAACGTGGTACTTCGTAATATTGGGTTGTGCGACTACATATATAAATAGAAAATAAACAATTTATATTAAATGTTATATAAGATATTTTAAAAAATATATAATTTTCATATGCCCAAAATGCATACTGATCATACAACTTCCATCTCGATTGTCAACTCCTCTCCCCCCCCCAATTTTTCCGACCTACTGATGATCTACTCTAAAATAACATACTAAACCAGTGTGTAAAAAATCCATCCCAAACCTGGGTTAAAATATAATCGTGTCAGTAGACATCACATTTATCAACAAAATCATGCACTCATGCATTCTCCATTGCCTTCTATTTTAAATTGTGAATCAATAGTGTTCAATGCATACACATAGCTCACTGCGATGCCTTACAAATAGGATTGCACATGCTCTCCTATATGGGATAACATAAACAATACAATTAATTTAATATGTCATGTTATTAATTAAATTAATTTCAAAATATATATTATTTATTTACATACAATCCAATGCTCAAACATTCACAACTTTACATCAAAGAGAATCTGATATCATTACATCCATGCATCAGAAAAATAATTTCTCAATATAGTGCTCCCCTTTCTAATTGATATACACATAAAAATGTCTAAAAAAGAATATTTATTCAATAAATTAATATTCAAATAAATTAATTAAAACTTACAAAAATTCACATGTACACATACCTCTGCGTGCATGGATCAAATCCAAGATGTGGACGTCCCTCATGTATAGTGTCATGAATAATCAGTTGGGAAAGACCACAACCCCTCTTAGTTACCCTGAACTTCCAATTGTCTAAGGTTTGGCTGATAGGACCTCATGCTCATCCTAAAGTAGATTTGCATCCTACAATATATGAAACATATCTTCGTCCATCTAAAACACAAATTTATTATACATATAAATCAATTAAAAAAACTATTATAAAAAGATATATATTATAAAAAATGTCAATGTTAATGTCAATGTCAATGTCATATTCATATTCATCATCAATGTCAATGTCAATGTCAATGTCAATGTCAATGTCAATGTTCATATTCATCATCATATTTATATTTTTTAATGTCAATTTCTTCATCTTCTACCTCAGCATCATCTATTTCTATATTGTCATCAATTTCATCATCTATTTTCATTTCAAATTCAATTTTCACATCATTAACATTATCATCACCATCATCCTTTAACTATGGGGTACCATCAATGATATTTTTGTATCTTCATGTAAAAGATGGATTCCATGTAGTTTCATGAATAATTTTAATTCTGTGAACATCAGTGGATACCTATTCGAATTCAATTAATTTTTCCCTTGATATTTAATTTTTATTATGAACCACCAATCACCCATCTGCCTTAAAGTAGCATAGTAATTTTTGTAAAAAAACTTCTATGCCTGATGATCCAATAAATAGTTCATTTACTAGAAGAAGAATTTAATATATGTAATAAATGATTCTAGGAATAATATGAACACATAATCTAATATCAATATCCGACCACTAACATAATCATTATTACATAATTTTTTCCTAGAAAACATAGTTCATTGATTTTTCTAGCATGCCGTAAATGTCAACTACATTTTCTCTATGATGTGATCCTCTCATGAAAATACCTATATTCATTTTTATGACATATATGATCATCTATAAAATTCATAAACACTCAACACAAATGAATTATAAGATTTAAACATTATGTATGATGGTTTACTCAATAAAGGAAATCTATGGTCAATTTTATCATATTGTTCAGATACATTAAATGTTGTAAAACAATTATTTCCATAAATAGTATTAAATTGATTGTTTTATTGTAAAGACCTGAAAATTTGAAGTATTTTGTTTTAAATTATTTATGTTTTATATGAGTCTGTGAAAATTTATGGCGCATGATTATGAGGCCCAGTGTGCCCCAAATATATTTCTAAACATGTTTTTTTGGTACGTTCAATAAATGTGAAGGTGGTGTTTTCAATCTTTTGAACCAATGATTGGAATTTAAATATGAGTGCATCGTTGAATATACAACATCAAGATTCGCTTAAAGTAATCATCACATAAACATCAATTGTTCAGGGGGAAAATATTGTTTTGCGACGTTTAATAAAATAAAAAATAACATAAATTTTTTAATTTATTCCTTTGGTTTCATACCACCATTTGGACAGCGGTGGTGGAGACCACATAGGTGGTCAGTCCTTTAATTATTGGGCGTTAATTGTATGGATACGCAATTTTTTCATAACCTCCCATCACTTAATCAATGAGGCACTTTAATTACGTCGATTAATGATGCACATTAATTAATTTAATTAATGATCCTATTTAATTTTTCATGGAGTTGATCGCATTTCCCCTCTTATTTAAAAGGTTCTCCGTGTGGGGTTTTGGAATGAATTCATCATGCAAGTAACCCCTAATGAAGTGGTGTCATGCCTTCCACCATTGGAGAATAGAGGATTGAAGGAGCACATAGTAGAATCTATCTGAAGGTCTATTGATGATGAATTCCAATGCACGAGAACCTTCTCAGTCATCTACAATACCCTTGAACATGGATGAACCACCGTCTGCGATGTCCCCAACGTATCATTGGGTAACAGGTTAAATTTTTTTTTTGCATTTAAAATATTGTTCTCTATTCATTATTGAAATATAAGATGAACGTTGATCATCCAACTAACGGGTTGATCCGCGACTCATTATATTTGCGGAAGGTTGTCACAGTGATTAATATTGGGGTTCTACCAATTCTTATGATGACTTTTGTTTCACCCATTCATTATAATACGGATGAGGAGGGCGTTGTATAATCCGTACAAGGATTGAACCCTTTGCTGATCTTGTTCATGTTGCATTCTTCATTGGAAAATGACGAAATTGTAAGAAACCTAGGACTGAGGGACCCTCAATGAAGGTTGTAGTCCATGAGTCCCAGAGCCGCATACATGAATAGAAATGGAGCTCCAGGGAATTGTTTGAGCCGTGTGAATGCTCTTCCCGCACTATAAAAGTGTCAGTTGTAGAGACGTCGATCAATGCTCACCTTCCAAGGAGGAGACAAGCACCGTGATGGCCAAACAGGCGGTCGAAAGTGGGCGAGAAGCCAATGCGGAGGTGGGATGTTGTCACTGGCTACGTTGAAAAAGATTCGTGGTTCAAAGATGCAGTGAGTTGGTAGGGACCCGCCACTTGTGAGTATTGGGGGTGACAAGCCGACACCAACATGCACCGCCCTTAATGGATTTGAACTCCTCAATTGAGAAGTTCAAATGGGGAAGACTGTGCGCCCAATGTGAGAAGCGACAGCTAGCCGGGCTATATCGCCCGATAGGCCTGGTTAGTATGGGGCCAACGGACCAGGTCTATCGCGTTCCAGCCCAACTAGGCTCTCCTAGCCCAGTTCGAGTTAGGTTGGGTTGACTCGAACCAGGTGGGTAAACCCAATTCAGATCTGGTCAGCCCAACGGACCCAGACCCCTCTCGGGCCCAAACATTTAATGGTCTATATCTTGCTAACTGGACGTTCATTTGATGAACTGTCTATGGTGATAGGATCCTTGGAGTGAGATAGTTCATTTGTGATACTCCTATTGTGTTTTGGGAAATGATGGAGTACTAATAAGTTGGATCGACCCTAAATCTAGTCGGGCCCTCTGAAATAAAATTCATATACCTTATAGAAAGGGAATCTAGTTGACACATTGTCTGTTTCATTGGAACCCTTATCCCTTGATAGATCACTGGGTTTCTTATTTTTGGGACTTCATACCTATTGAAATACAAACGATGTCTTGGGGAGCTGTTCTCCCATAATCAAGCGTTATATGGGCAGGAATCTTGTGCCTGGCTATGACCTAAAGAAGACGAGCGGCCAATATGGGTCAGCATCAGATACTCTAGATTGGGATTCTCTAGATATATGACTAATCATCCCTACCTCTAAAATAGTGACCAATACAGGTCCACACTAGCGGAAAATACAATCTAACACTAGTAACCAATACAGGTCATCACTAGCGACCAATACGTGTCAGCACTACTGTGAAAAAAGGGTCAGTGTCTCGTGACCAATATGGGTTATCAACTAGAATCCAACAAGAGTTAGCATACAGATACCTATAAAGGTCAGTAGTACATTTACAAAAGATAGGATGAACTGTATTTATGACTAATCATACCTTCCCATGTAACCTTGAAGATATATCGCTAGAGAGAGAAATCCCTTTATCTTTATGCTTCATGATATAGATCTTTCTTTTGATATTAACCTTGTGGTATTTCTAGTGATTTTATCCATTTTAGATTACTGAGAGACTCTTGAGGGTCTCGAGGTACCCAACTGAGTTTTTTTACTCAAAGGAGCACAAGCTCTGCCTGGATGTGTTTGTCTAGTGCAGAATACTAATGCTCTGAGGCAGACATTGGAGGTTCAAGATATGGTGGATCTTGCTTAGATTGGAGTAGTCGAGATCCTTTTCTTTAACATCAGACATACTACTACTACACTCTAGGTATATCTCCAAGTATTATGTGAAAACATCTTAATTTCTTTCAATTTCTAGGGCTTGTATTCCAGCCCACTATTTGTAGTTTACAGTTAAACATTCTGTTTTACTTTACTTTAGTGGTTGTATACTACATTTGTTGTTTGATACTTTAGTAGCCATTTTTGAGTGTGTACATATATCTAAGGAAATTCATTCCCTATTCGGGAAAATCCATCAAGTGATAGTCACCAACCTATGGGCTATGGAAGGTGGGCTTGTGGTAGTAACATTCGGGCCCTGTGGGATGGGTCGTGACAATGTGGTATCAGAGGGTGGTTGGTTCTAACAGAAGAAATAATATTCAACTTTAAATGAGGCAATGGTGTGAAGTGTCTGCAGTTCAGGTTTCAGTAAAATCAATCTAGTATTTGTTCAGTGACCGATGTATCCATACACCAGGACCCTGAATTCTGTTTTTTGACTTCGTACATGAAAACACCTATTTCTAGTGTACTGAAAATTTGTCATGATCAATCTTGGGTAAACTCACTGTGTATAACTTATTGACCATGGTGAATCTATTTCTTCCAGGATGCCTCCATGAAGACAGCCTGGCAGGATTCCAGTTAGTGATCATGAAAGTGGCTCACCATGCTATGACACGTTGGTACATGGACCATTCATAGTGATGGAACCTTTGGGTGGTGTACCAAAAACACCACAACCTGTTGAGAAGAAGATGTTTCTAGTGGATCATACATGCTGGTTGAATGCATTTCATGGGTTCAAAAGGTAGACAACTATATGGTTTCAAGGAGAGATGGACACCCCAGTAGCATAGGACATGCTTGAGCCAGTATCACGGGTATTTTTCTTAGTAAAGATACATGCCGAGTAAGTGGCGATCATGGCCGCTATCATTCATTAGGGATCAGTAGGATGATGGTGGAGACACAATCTCTATGTGAATGAGGAGACGACCAACACGTAGATGGAAAATGTGGGCCTTTTAGGGTGGGGTTCATTCTGGCAACACTACATTATGTGCATATTATAAAGTTCTTTCTTCAATAGCATGGCAGCCAAACTGTGGCTCCGTACTCTCCAAGATTTACAGAACTCTCAAGATACTCCACCAATATGGTATGGGACACTTACGTTAGGGCCCAGACCATTGAGCAGGGGCTCCTATGAGAGATCGGAGTTGCGATAGTTTCTCCCAGCATCACGATACATGATAGGGTGCGAGAGTGAGATTTTCTAATTTAGAGCATCCTTTCCGAGCTTTCACTGATAGTGATAGCCCCTACTAGACGACAAGTATCAGATTTTTCTACAACTAGATGTATATAGATTTCATAGAATCCCAGGTGGTCTAGACATTTTGTATAGTGACCCAAGGACACAGGTTTAGAGGTGCGGGGCTCGAGATGACGAGGGAGCCACCACTGAAGAATGATCTATTTTTCTATGGGGGGCTGGGTTATAGTACTTGTGACTCTACGACTCACTGTATGGATTATCAGCTGATGGTGGATGGGCCACCAAGGTACTGGTAGGAGCATGAGTGTTATCCAGATGGAGGATGAGGCAATGGAGAAGGACGTGTTGTGTGATGTGGTCGGGGTCACAATGCACCGCCACCACCACCACCAACCAGTCCACCACGAGCTCCTAGAGCATGTGGATGGGGTCATCCCCATCTACAGGCAGTAGAGGTTCACGTTCATGAAATCCATAAGATGATACAAGGTACGATCTATATCTTTTATGATTTAGCAGTAATACTTATCGACATAGGTTCTAGTCATTCATTCCTTGTCGAGGAATTTGTTTGAGAAATTGAGATTCAAACATAGATTTTAGCTCGAACATTGCATTTGGATACTTCTACAAGAAGAGATTTAGTGGTCGCATACTGGTTCCAATAGTGTGATCTTACTCTTGTTCGAGAGCGTTTTAGATTGGATCTTATAGTAGAGGTGTTGAAGCCCTACAACATCATTGATTTCATGGAGTTACAATCAGCAGTTCATGCACAAATATATTTCTTCAGGCATACAGTGTGATGTACACGTAGAGATTGAGGCTAGTTTCCTTTTGTGGTGATAAGTTAAAAAGAGCAGCATGAGATGAACATGTGCTCCTGAGGGTGATGTAATTATAAATCTTCTGGCATGCATGACATCGACATCATGGATGAGGCAAGTCCACTACTTCGGCGGTGGAGGATGAATATGAGGACGACATTCCAGGAGTTATCCCAAAACTACCTCCTCAGAGATAGGTACAATTCTGCATTTACATGTACCCAGGAACAACACTGATATCTATGCTAGCATATTAGATAGCCCCTGTATAGCTCTGGGAGCTGAGGGTACAGTTAGAGGACATATAGATGAAGAGATTCGTAAGGCCCAATGTTTCCCCAATGGATTCCCTTATGTTTTTTTCCATGAAAGAAGATAGAAATTTGAGTGTATGCATGAACTTCTAGTGCCTAAAACAGTTGATCATGAAGATCATGTATCTGCTTCCAAGGATTACTGTTCTGTTTGATCCATTGAAAAAAATCGATCTGGTTCTCAAAGGTAAACCTCAGATTAGGATATTATCATCCCATGGTACTAAAGAGTATGTACTAAATACATATTTCAGATGCCGGTATGGTCATTACGAGTTCATGGTGATGCCTTTTGGACTGACCAACACTCTAGTTGTGTTCATGGGGCTTATGAATAGGATCTTTCATCCATACTATGATTTCTCTGTGGTGGCCTTCATCAACGAAATCATTGAGTACTCAGGGTCCAAGGAAGAGAATTTTTTACACATTAGGATAGTTCGGGACACACTCCGGGAGCACCAGTTATATGGTGAGTTCATTTTGTTTTAGTTCTGGATACAGAAGGGCCACTTCTTGGGACATATCATCTCAGACGCTGGAGTTGCATTGTATCAAGGAAATATCGAGGAAGAAGTTTCATGGGATCCATCCAAGAGGTTACTAAGGTGTGGAGCATCCTTATATTAGTAGGATACTATCATATATTTATAACTTTTTCCTCAAGAGTAGAGGAACCTGTTACTTCCTTGACAAAGAAGGGGAAACCCTTTATATGGTCAAAGACATGACATCAGATCTTTGAAAAACTGAGGAAGAGAATCACAAGCGCTCCCATCATGAGGTTGCTATAGGAGGGAACTAACTACGTGGTTCACTATGATGCAATGGTGAATTGAAATGGTTGAATCATGGTAAAGGATGATTAATTTATTACTTATGGCTCACGAAAGTTGATGCATCAAGAGCAGAATTATGCAACTGACGACATGGAGTTGGAAGCAACAGTCTTTGTACTGAAGATGAATAGACAATACATGATGGGAAAGCGGTTCATTGTTCACATAGACCACTAGAGTCATAGATATATCCTAACACATAATGATCTCAAAATTATAAAATTTCGTTGACTAGAGTTTTCTAGGACTAGGACTTTGAGATAGACTATACTCCTTGGAAGGGAACGTAGTGGGAGATGCAATTACCTGGAAATCGAGTTTGTAACTGCTGAACGAGGCTTAAGAGAAGTTATCCTCGCTTCAAATATCCTACGTGAATGGATATGAGACATTATATCACAAGTTTATGGTAGTTAACCCTCCACTGCTTCTGCGAATCGGGGAGGCTCAACTCGGAGACAACAACTACGAGACTAAACATGATTAGATATTCATGAGCCCTCTATAATTTTCAGAGGTGTATAGTTTTACCAGATGGAACTACAAGAGTATGTGGTTATATAGTTCCATAAATCCCCCATGGAAGTACATCCAATTGTGACCAAGATGCACTGGGACTTCCAACATCAATACTCGTGGCCAGGTATGATGAAATCTATGACCGAGTTTGTTTCATGATGCCTCACATTCCAGCAAGTGAAGGCTGACCAACAGGTACCAGCAGGCATTACCCAACCCCTCAAGATACTCAAGTGGAAGTGGGAAAGGATATCGATGGACTTCATCATGAGGATACCACATACGTATAGAGGGAAATATACTATATTGGAGATTATTGACTAACTCACCATGTATGCCATCTTCCTTACTATTTGAGAGAAGGGTTCAGTTGAGATCATGGGACATCTCTATATTCCGAAGATCATGAAACTTCATGTAGTGCATTCGAAGATAGTCGCAGACCATGACAGACGCTTCACATTCCAGTTGTGGAAGGATTTTAGGAGGCATTCATGAATCATCTTCACTAAGGAATAGCTTTTCACCCACAGACAGATGGTTAGACTAATTGGAACATCCAGTCAATGGAGGACACACATTGTGCATGTGTCCAAGATTTTGGAAATAGTTGGGAGGACCCGCTACCCTCGCTGGAGTTTTCATACAATAATAGTTATCACTCCACCATTGGTATGGCCCCTTTTTAGGCTTTTTATGTACAACTATGTAGATCAACCATGTACTGGAAGGATCGAGCAGAGCCAATTCCCGTGGGCTCATAGATGGTACATGATACGTCTCAGATGGTGTAGGGTAGATGAGAGCGGTTGAATACTTCACATAGTTGACATAAGTCCTATGTTGAAATGTGATAGAGACCATTAGTTTTCCAGGATTTGGACAACATATTATTGAGAGTCTCTACTTGAAGTAAAATATGGAGATTTGGCAGAGGTGGGAAAATCTGACCGAGGATTATCATACCATTCTTGATTCTTTGGAGGATTGGTAACGTGGAGTACTACTTGGCTTGGCCACCACATTTGGAAAGGGTGCATGGTGTCTTCCTTGTAACCCTGCTCAAGAGATATGTACATGACCCATCTCATGTCATCTAACAAGTCATGCATGAGATTGAAAACAGGGTGACCATTGTGGTGTTACCATTGGATATATAGTATCAGTAGGTGTGAATCCTTTGTAGGTAGTTGACACCTTTGGTTCACATTCTGTGGAAGCCAAAAAATATCTAGGAGTTCACATGGGAGCGAGGGGATCATATGCGTACATTGTACCCCTCTTTGTTTGTATAGAATTATTTGGATTTCAGGGATGTAAAGCCCTATGGTGGGGAGAAGATAAAGACCTGAAAATTCCATGTAATTGTTTTCTATTATTTGGGTTTTTTAATAGAATTCAAAAATTAATGGCCCCTGATTCCATGGATGATGCGCTGAGATGAATTTTAGACCCTTTTTAATGTAAGTTAATATAATGCATGGGTGAACTATCCTATTTTTTGAAATGGTGCTCAGACATGAAATCCCAGAGCACCGTTGAATCTGCAGCACCGAGATGCACATAAGAGAATCTTCACTTCGACCGCTGTTGGTTGGGATAAAAAGATAGTTATTCTGAAATTTAATGAAATAATAAAATAACAAAAACTATTTTTTTTCTACCTCCTCTTTAATGTTAGTGGCGTGGCCACAAAGGAGGTCAGTACATTAATTATGGGGTGTTAATTACAGGGTGACACATTGGTTGCATAACCACCACTCAAATAATTAATGAGAGACTTTAATTACGTCAATTAATAATGCACATATATTACACAAATTAATGAACCTCATAATTTCCCAAGGCTTTTCTCGCCTTTCCCCCTATTATTTAAATGAGACATGGGGGGGGTCTGTCATGACATCATCTAGAGAAGAACCCCCGATGACGTGATGCAACATCATCCACCGATAGAGAATAAAGGATTTATGACACACATTGTAGGATCGATCTAATGGTCGACGGACGACAAACCCCAATGCACTTGATCCATATCCTTTGTCTTTAATACCCTTAAACGTGGAAGCAACACCATATGCGATGTTAACAACAAATCACGAGGTAGGGCATTTCAGTTTTTATGCTTTCAAAGTAATTTTAACATTTAATTCTAGATTAATAAAAAAAACGTGGATAAAACTACCGATGGGTTGATATGTGACTCATTTGTTTTTACAGAATATTTTAGTGAGGATTCATTTTTAGATTTTATAAATTCTAATGATTATTTTTTTCACACGTTCATTATAATGCTAACATGGAGAGTGAGGGCCAATCCGAACAAGTCATGGACCATTTGATGAACTTTTTCTTCATGTGATATTCTTTGGGGAAAGATAAAATTGTTAGCAATGCAGAACTGAAGGCCACACAGTGAAGGTGGCCTTCTGGGAGGATCGTAGGCCCAAACCGAAACAGAAACAGACCCTTGGAGTATCATTGGAGCCTCGTGGATGCTTTGCTGCTGTAGAACTGGTGTGGCAACACTTACGACCGGCACCAGCTGGGGAGACTATGGCCGGCACATGCCGGCCACAAAAGGGAGCGTGGTTGCTTGACATTGGAGTGGCCAGAAAAGCATTCGGTAGTGATTTGTTCGCAGAGGTGGAGATGGTGTGTCATCATGCACTGCGTTGAAGGAGATCCATGACTCAAATCCACGATAAGAATGATGGTGCTAGAATCATTTGGTTCCCATGGGTGACAAGGTGGAGCCACCTGGCGCCACCCATAATGGAGATTAAGCACTCCATTGATCCATTCATATGTGGCAGACTGTGTGCCCCACGTGGGGCGCACCCGTAGACTGGGTCGGTCCATAACTCAGCAGACCATTCCTGCTATGGAAAGGCATATACCAATCCTCTATTCACATTGATCTCACAGATAGCACTATTCACATATGTCTCACCAATACCGATGTTACCATCGGTGCCACCGATGACACTGTTCACATCGGTCTCACCGATGACAGTATTCACAAAATTGTATTCACAATTTACAGAAATGGAAATTTTGAAAAAGTGTTGGGTATAAGTTCCGTTGACATCCATAACACCATAGACAACATATTTCGGCAAATAAATGGGCTAGAGATGTCCGTACCACTACATCAGATACCTCTCAAAACATTCTCATCCTAGAGAATTCAAAACCCAAAAAATGTAACAATAAATGGGACTGAATAACCACCCATCGAGATACCTCACAAAAGATAGAAATCCACAAGAAGCAATACCAGATATCCATCTCATAAACACAAAAGGTCTACAACCTCAACGAGAACACTGTTCCATGAAAATTGTTGAACATCAAACAAATATGGGTGCATAGCACATATCCGCATCTCACATTCCCAGTTACTATCCACCATGCCACCGTGTATTCACAAGACAAAAACCAAGGGGACAGAACTCCCACACAACACCTTCTCATTGTGATCTTCGACCACCAAATGTCACTCTTCAAATATCTCATAATCATCAACATTGATCTCTCCCAAATGGATAATGGGGAGTTATCAAAAGGAAAATGATTGAGCTATTACACATGAAATACATCAAGTATCTGGAGCATCTGGTGCGGAAGTTCTACTTGATACGCCACAACTCCAATACAATCCAACATATCAAAACGCCCAACTCACCTAGGATAACGATTACTCCCATTACTAAACATGTCAATCCCAAGATTGGGAGCCACCTTATGAAACACTTGATCCACAACATCAAACTATAAATGTATCATCTATTTATTTTCCTATGATTTTTGACGATCTTGCACTCTCTTAATCCTGTCATGAATCAGCCGAACCATCTTTGTCGAATTCATCATTATTTATTGTTTGAGAATTGCTGACTCTCAGACCCCAACCCAGTAAAAGAAAAAAAATGTTTGGTCAAACAAGGATTCAAATGGTGCCATACCGTTGGATGAGTGCACTCAATTGTCATAATAGAACTCTACTAAGGGTATGTGTCTCATCCATGAACCTTCATTATCAGTGAAACAAGAGTGAAACATGTCTTCAAGAGTATGGATGGTACGCTCTATCTAACTTTCCATATATGGATAAAATGCAGTGCTTTGGCATTGCTGATAATAAAAAGCATTCAGAATATCTATCCACATCTTAGTGGTAAAACATGGATCTCAATATGAAATGACCCACCATGGGAATCGTGGACTATCAATTCCGCCTCCAGATATAGAATCAAAGAAACATCCACTATGATTGATTCTATGATCACTATAATGTGGATAGAATTTGTAAAAAGGTAAAATAATCGCCAAATAAAATCGCATCCTTTATGAGATCAAGGTAAACTAGTAACAAATTCCATTGATATTTCTACCCACTTACACTAAGGAATATCAAATGGAAGGAGAAAACCATCAGGGACACTGTGATCAACCTTCACCTTCGGACAGACTAATCATCAAGACACAAACTCTGAAACTGCACACTTTTCCCAGGCCACGAAAAATGATTCCTCAAATCTCATTATCTCTTTTTCACGCAGATATTTCCAAATAAAGGATAACTATTGGACTATCTGATATGTGACTCTCCCATCGAAAAAGGAACAAAAAT
The DNA here is from genome assembly GCA_963277665.1 of Viscum album. NCBI lineage: Eukaryota > Viridiplantae > Streptophyta > Magnoliopsida > Santalales > Viscaceae > Viscum > Viscum album. Next base: position 1,354,569,432 of record OY728147.1, on the reverse strand, counting down.
CATTCCATGATACAACACATGTAGTTGTTAGTCCTCAGGAAAACCACCATGGTCCTTTACAAAAATAACTCAAACTATCTACACCTCCACCTCATGATCTCCCAACATGGAATCTTCCACCTGCTCCACCAAATGTGAATGCACCATCATCTGAAAATGACTAATGCCGCCCACAACATCTCTCATGTTGATATATAATACAGAATGTTCATCTATCACTCTCTATGAATCACTAGAATTACGTACTGCATCACTACATGATTTCAGATCATTGTGTCAGCTATACATTCCCTTTTCCATGGTTATATGATATTTTGAATTCATATTCCTATAATAACTCCATCCACCTACATTTTCACATGGTCATGTCTCACTGGGAGAAAAAATTCTGCATGCTATTTTGATAGGGGAAACCACAAAGAGCTCTCTAATTACATAATGTCTCCACTATATCAGAGAAAAAATTGTGCTTCTAACTCAAGATCATGGGTGTCATAGTTATGTTAATGGAAACACAACTAATTAGACACATAAGAAACAACTTATATTTATAGCATCAGAACCCAACCTAACCCCTGATGTGAAGCATCACGGGAAACATCAAAATAAACTCCCACTCCTGGAAGAAAACTAAATAGAGAACTTACAAACATTCACTTCAAATAATAAAAATCTTCATGACTCATTTTATTCCACCATAATTCCTAATACTTCTTAATCAATTCTTCAAGAGGAATTGAAACCCTAGAAAAAATGACTACGAACCACTTATAGTAGAATGTGAGACCATGGAAACATCACACCTATAACCCTCTCTTATGGAATGACAATGACACAACCGTTTATATCTATGATGGATCTGTAGATACTATATACTGGGACACCACATTTACCATCAAACGAAGTTGTCGAGCTGAAAAATCACTCTATGAAAACATCCCAAAAATATGATGTCGACGAAGAACTCCCAAAACTGCATGTAGATGCACTATATGCACCTCATAAGAAAAAAATTAGACAAGGATGTCGTATATGAAAACCACCATGAACATATACATGAACTCACAGAACACGAATTTAATCAATCCCATGAAAAAAACTAGAGTAGTCGTCACACCGAATGTCGTTACAATGAAATCGTAATTCCCATGACGACAACAAGAATGTAGTATTTGGGATATCTACATAATTCACATGCATATGATGATATCTTCACTGCTTGTTGATCTTCGTGAAGTATTTTCCACCCTTTATTTGATAACCTAATTCATCGATCAACAGAAAAGTTTAGTGATACTTTACTGTCACTTTTTTAAGGAACGATAATTTAAACACATTTTCAAACCACCATCAGCTTTCATCATGAAAAATACTACAATGCCCCACAATGAAATACTCAGTTGAAAAAACCCACATTGTAACTGACCATCGATCTATATACACAACTCCTATAACAGAGATGTTTCCATCCTATATAAGGAGTAATATATTGGAAAAACTTTTGGTTGTAGCTCGATACGAAATGATATCTCTCATCGAGGGGGTAATGTAAAAAACTCTTCTGGAATGATATTAGGGTAATCTTCTATGAACCTGGGAAACTAAAATTTTTGATCCTATGAAGATCTCAGAATCATCTCACCCATCAAGGATGATAAGGACAGAACACACCTCTAAGCCATCTGATGGTCTCACTGGCCAACAAACACTGCCGACTATACATAATCATCAAATTACACCACTTTCCTCCTAAATCATTCTATGGGTGCCTACTCTGAATAAAAATAATCCATGACAAGGATGAAATCATATGCCTATATCTGAAAACAATGGAAATGTTCCCATGATTGGTGTTTCCATGTTAGTAGCTCATAGTCTCTACATGCATCAAACAAGTCATCCCGACCTCCAACTGACATAGTTAACACCAATGTCAATTGATGCCTCCCTACCTCAAGTCCCAATGCATGGACATGGGATGGTGACATGAAAGATTGATTCTCTCCTAAATCAAAAAAGTCATACAAACAAGTAGAAAAAATGAAATGGGCACCTCAAATAATGTTTGGCACTCCTCGCACTAGAAACACTAAAGCATGAAGCTGACCACAACATCCTTTGTGGCCTCTCTGACCCTAATAAAGACAACCAACAGAACTTCTCCTTTCTCAATGAGGATGAGGATAATCACATAACTATCCTATGTCTGCCTCATCTTCTCTATGTTGATCCAATGATGGTGAAACATGCGGCTACTACCTCAGACGGAACATCCTCAATAGAAAAACCCAGAGGAGACCACCTATTGCATGATGACTACTATGGTCAAGAACTCTCTCTGCAGAATACATGGTACACCAGAAGAAAAAAATTACCTAATCGCATAGGAATTGTCCTGAGATCCTCCAACCCTAGAGAAAACAGATTCATTGGCCTTGGACCTACCCCTGGAAGAAGAAAAACTCTTCTGCACTAAAACTGGGAACCCCTGAACCTAGCTCTGAATCATGAGGAATCATTAAGAATCCCCTATCATGACTATCCGGTTCTGGCCAATGTCCTCTTGATGCCCTCTACACTCTCTCTCACCCAATGATAAGTCCTTAACATAAACATGGTATCCGGGCAGTGGATCTCTAGATGCAAATTCTCATCGAATGGCCTCACTCTTGCCTCCTCATATAAAAACATGTCCAACAAATTTTGTAAATGGTTCCTCAAATGGAATCCAAAATATCACACATTGGAGCTCCCATGTCAATGGGTAAGATACTCTTGGCTACTGGACGCATTCATGGTCAAAGAAAAAAAAAGTACTTTGAAGAAGTCTCGAAACTCCTCCCATGAGATCTCCAACTCATCATGATCCCTGAGAAACAAGAACCACCATGTCCTCGCTTCTCCACATAGAATCATCACAACCAAAGAAAACAAGATCTCATTTTGAGAACGGATCGAACTGAAGGATAAATCAACCTCCACCAAATAGTATTAAGTGAATGCATCAGAAATGAAGCCCTCGTACTTCTGCAATCTCCGGAATTAAAACTATTTTAGTGTCCTCCTCCACATGTCATCCCTCTGAACCACTACCTAGTGGTGATCTGCTAGCGTAGCCTTCTTGAGAACATCTTTGCAAACCTGACACGGATGTCGACATGGACCCATATGAAAAAAATTTACCCGATGTTAGAGATCCAAAACATTGAATATGGATGAATCAACATTATTTCCTAAATTTTTTTATTTTATTAATTTTAGGTTAACATATTCCAAGGTATTACAATTCAAACATAGGCATAAACAAGAATGATACATGATCCTTTCCTAGGTCTCTACCCTGAAGCTAGTATCACCTCATTTAGTAACCACTATAAATTTAATGGTTTGTACATCATATCACAGGGGTCCCAAAATGCATATGTCTCAGCTGGTCTCCAGTGATTACACACATGCTATTCTGTACTGACACTATTGCGCTACAAACCCATGAAACCTCACATGTGACTAATAACAGTTTCTATCTGATCCATCAAATCTAACTCTGATACCAGTTTTTCATTCCCCCCCATAAGGTGTACCCTTCATGGCCCAAAAATGTAAGAAGGGAGACAGTGACCCATGAGTCCTACCTTCAATAGGCCGTATGATTTTGACTAAAACTGATTGTACATTAATCACACTAATTGGAGGCATTAACCACTAAGATAAGACATGTGAAAGAGAGACAGAAGACATGCACCAATCAACTCTAAATCAGACATTAATATAAAAGAAAACCAAAATACTCATATGTGATGTTAGGAAAAACTAATAAAACTAAAACATAAAAATACAAGTACCAAAAAAATAAAAATGGTAGCAACCAGGTTGCCAGAAAACCTACTGCAACCTCAAGCTAGTAGTAACCATTATGATCTCCCACCAGTTCCACATGACAAAAACATTAGTTTATATATTCATAGGATGAGTATAACAGTATTCTTAGTTTGATATGTCCTCGATCCTCTAATGTAAAAGTGAAGAAAGAATTATAAACCCTAGTGAACATCAACAGAAACTAACTCTCCACATAAACAGGTATATAATTTTCTCAGACGTACCAGGTCTACTCTGACCATGTATCACATACAAGTTTATATAAAATAAAAATGAATATTAAGAGTACCTCGTTAGCACTTCCCCACTGGTTTTCGGCTTTTCTCAAACGTCGCATGTCCTATTATTATTTCTCTAAAAAGGCATCCCCGTAGAAACATGGGCGAAGCAACACAACATTAACCTCCTCCATAACAACCAGCACGTCTATGTAACAAATGTAACCTTTTAGTTTCAGGGAGCCACCACAACTCTAATAATGTGTATCATACATTGGGATTTAAAGCTATAGCCATTACAGCTTATACAAAAAGTTAGGATCCTCAATCCATGACAAGAAATAAATAATGCACCTATTGTACTCCATTGGAAGCTATATCCAGAATATTTGTGTGTAAATTGCCACAAGCCATTACAACCCTCTATACATAAATATGAGGAAGATAACTTTTGTGCCAACCAGCACATGTAGCAACCAATTGAAGAGAGCGGGGATGAAGGGGGTAGTCACCCATCCACAATACCAATATAAATTTGGGGGAAACACCCCACCCTTCAGGTCTTAGAATCCCCATGGATTCAGTTTCCCAAACTGACAGTGTGGATTAGCATATAGAAAAACAACAAGTACATAATATATTATTTCACAAAGTCACATCATGGGCATACACTATTCATATACTCAACTACAGCTATTGTTACTTGGACTCTCGACTAGATTATATAAGACTATGTATAATATATCTTCACAATAATTTAAATAAATTTATTAAATTACATCATTCCCCTTTTATCAGTTACACATTATGTTAATTAATTATTTATGCATTAATTAATTATTAACAATTCCAAAAAATAATTCATTAGTATCACACTCAAAGTCCAATGTTCCTTTATATTGGAACCTCAACGTTGGATCCCAGCAAGCTCAAAACCCATTGGATAATAATAATTCAAACAATCATTTATTCACATCATTATTACATTCACCTACTCCCAGGAATTATAGAAAAACATTCTCAGCTACAAAACCCGAGGGGCTCAACCTTGGGAGTATAGGAACAACCCATCAAGTCATTGCCAACTATATGAGGAAAATATAAACAACATCCACTGATAAGATAAAAATATAAATCATGTGGCATACCCTGCATGTCTTCACCCCTCTTGAAATGAGGGTATGAAAGACCAACCACCTTGAGCAGTGTGGAATGTAAAGCAGATAAACAAAGAACAAGATTCATTAAAAATTCAACCATTCACATAAAACATGTTTCATCATCACTAGTGTCCTTTCCAACACGGACATGAATAAACCAATGTGTATCCCCACTCTAGGTTTTAACTGCTTCCCCAACCAATGTGGATTCTAACCTACACATAATAAAATTGCCATCCCGGCTACCTCAGAACACTAGAAACATGGAAAAAATTATTTTATCAATAGGGATCGTGGCCCATAATCTAGGCATCCCTCCTTCCAATATAATGAAAATTTATGGCTCCAATGAATAAGGTACTCGGAATTACAAGCTTTTGGGAAAATTATTACCCCTCCTAGCATTATCTATTAATCAAACATCTTGTTATTTAATCCATCTATAATTAACTGATTTATTATTTGTAGCCTCCAGTTACAGGAATCCTAAACAGTAATCTATAAAAGATATTTAAACATGCTTACTGCATCGATTTGATTAACATAAAATGAACACAAGATCTCCCTGATTCATTTTCATGCCTCTTTATCAATGATAATTAATTTACAATTTATCTTAGTTATTGTTCTTTACCAATTACCATTAGGAACATCATTATAAACAAGAAAAACATAAAAACACACTATCTAGAAAAAAAGTGGCAATAACATACGATCGATATCAAATTATTTTTCTAATTAAAATATTTATTATGTCAATTTAATTATCTTATAGTGGGATATAACATGTTAACTCTATAGTTACACATAAAACAATAAGGATGAAATGATTCATATACCTCAAAAGGCTCTTGATGTTCTTTATATGAGAACTATCCACACTATCGATTATAACATCCCCCCATGTGACAACAGCATTAACCTGAGGATGTTGTGACATGACCAAACCAACCAACACTAATGAAGAATTCATTAGGGAGCATGTATATCGCATTCCATAACATGGACAGGAAAAAACATGAGAAAAAGGATCGAAGAAAAATCAAGAACTGATGTAGATCACACCTTCTATCGATGATGGGTCGACACTTGATACTTTCACCAAAACAAGGGCTGAACATGAAGCAATAAGAAACATCAAGAAATAAATTCCATGTATTAAGATCCCATCACACAATTCCAATGTGAAGAAGTAATGGTTTGAGAATATCTCATCAGGTAATAAGAAGATATAACATGGGAGAATGATATCTCATCCCTTTGAAAGATTTACAGAACAACGGTTTATGATATGTTTTATTTTCATTAAAATAATATCGCATTAAAACACACATCGTGACCAAGTAAAATAATCCCGAGCCATAGGAAAAATTAATATATTCCTTATTGGCATTGAAGTGTCCTTAAATCTCTTAAAAAGACATTTGATGCATTTAATGTCAAATAAAACATTGAATGGGAGAAACTGTAGGAAGATGGAAACACTATACACCTATATATGCGGGAAACAATGTGCATAGAAGGACCAACCAATAATGATGGAACTGTCCAAAAAATGGCATACCAATACCGACGACACTGTTAACAATATGACTCAATGATACTGATGGAACTATTCACAAAAAGACTCACTGATTTCAATGTTCACATTTCCCTCACCGATGCATTGTTCACATTGGTCTCACCAATGACACTGTTGACATCTATCTCTCCGATGGGAAAGTTCACATCAGTCTCACAGGCGTCACTATTTACATCGGTCTCTCTAATGGCACTGTTCACACCGGTCTCAGTAATGGTACAGTTCAAGTAGGTATCACTGATGCCACTATTCACATCGGTCTCACAGATAACACTGTTATCATTAGTCTCTAAAATGTAACTATTCTTATATGTCTTACTGATTCCACTATTCACATTGGTATCATAGATAGAGAAACTCAAAAAAATAAAAACACAGTTCATAGAACTGGAAATTTGGAACTGTTGTGGATTAGTCACATTGACCACCCAGAACACATCAAACACCAGATTTCAGAAATGGAAGATACCGTAGATGTCTGAACCATTACATATTTAATAATATTTTTATTCTTCTAAAATTAATAAAATTAAAATTATCACATTGGTAATTTTATTATGGTATAGAAGAAATCTTTTGGAATTTTTAGACATGAGGTACTTTTTTACTTCTATGGTAAAAGTACAACGAGAATGTTTTTTAACTTACACAGAATGAACAAATTTTTATATATTCATAAAACCTTATTACCATTAAGCTTCCTTTATAGGATTTCATGTTTATTTTAAAATAAATTAATTTCATTACATTTTTTCAAATGAATTTTTTTTTTAGAAATAACGATATTATCCTCGAGATTTATGTCCAAGTATTTAATAAATAAAATTCCATTTAAGAAGACACTATTTAATTGGGGTTATGTTTCAATCCCAATTAATACTATTATTTTATTTAGTTAATGATGTAGTGATATTATATATGGTATATTTTTCAATGGAATGATTTTTAAGAAACCCATTTTATATCATGAGTTATGATATGATGAATGATTTATGTTTTTTCGCTCATGTCCAAATGATTTCATTATGAGATGGGTGTGACTAATATATACCACCAATGCATTGGGTAATAATTTATTTTTCATAAGATAGTAATAAATGGAACAGTAGGAAAATTTGGTTCAGCAATACAATGTTGGAATGGCGTGTAAATCTAGTCCAGTAAGACATGGATGGAATGACTAGAACCTGATTCTACAATGAACTAGTTCCACTATGATTGTCTTTTTAGCAATGCCTTCGATACTATATATATAATATTATTTTATTATCTGTGTGAAAAAATTCATTCTTTTATGATAATTCTTTTTTATCTGGGGTAATGTTCCTTTATGATCTACACCTTACGAACTGCCAAGATTTATTTCATGACTCAATTTTTTGATATTTAATCATTATGTTTATGTTTTTACATTCTTTTGTTTATGGGTTTTTTTCTCTCTCAAAGATTACCCTTAATGTGAATTTTTTATCACCCTTTCTTCATTTACTTTTTTATAAGATATAAAGAATTGTTTTAGGTAGGAAAACAAAAGGGGAAGATCATTATGGGATATGTTGCAGATCATTCAACATGTTATAAGATTGTGTTCCATGTTTCCAAAGTCACTAATCTAATATGGTATTTGGCTGATTATTTTTGTAATGTATTTTGTATATTGAATAATAAATGTAACATCTATGTAGTTAAATCATGGGTCATTAGAATGAATTATTACAACATTTTAAAAATCTTTCAAAATATCATTCTTCATGTCCATAAGAAATGAAAAAAAATCGATCTCATATTCTCACTAAGGGATATTTATAGTGGATTTTATCATGTTTATGCAATCCATAATCAGTATGGTTGTTTGGATAATAAATAATAGACCATTCAATCTACAACATGGTATACTATACATTCATAAGATAATATCAATATTGATGTCATGTGGAAAGTTGAAATTTATTTTATAAAAATATATTTTAAAAAATACATAAATTCATGGTCTTTTCATAAAGTCCTAGTGCAGGATATCATGAAGATTTCAATAAATCCCTTGTCCAAAGAACAATATTTTTATGTGTTAGTATACAAAAAATTACCCAACTAACATGGAAAAACAATATTATGATATATTTCAATAAATAAATGTTATATCTAAAATATGGACTTGCCTATCAGTTTCATCTCGTATACATTCCACATATATGAAATTTTAAATACCATTTAAATGAAAAATATATATTTACACATATTGAATCATGAATATATAGTATTTTCTCACTCAGTAGAATATATTTATTATTAATCATACCTCATTTGATTCTATATATAGAAATAATATATGGTTGATAAAATATTAAGTAGTTAAACTTATGTCATATAAATCAATGATAAAATATATACGAACATTGAAGATAATATAATTTCTAATGATATTATTTCATTTGATGGGAAATGTGATAAAAAAGTATAATGAATCAAAAAAATTATTATAGGATTAGGTAGAATAAATAATTAATCATAAATTTACTTTTATAGTAAAACCAAAACAAAAGGAACAAAAATTCATGAAATAATCATAAGTAACTATCCCATAACATTAGGTATGTATGATGTTACAGGTCACATTAAAAATCTTTTTCATTATTTAATTAAAATAATAAAATTGTATTTTAATAACTTTTTAAATAAAAAATCATAAAAACATTAACAAAATTTTAAAATTTTAAAAAATAATGTACTATTAAAAATAAATCATCGTTTTACTAAATTGTTATGATTTCGAGGAAATCAATTGGAGTAAACATGCGACATTATTTGATGGTTTATATATAGAATATGTATTGTAATTGGCATTTGACACCAAAATTTTAAAACAAAACATTATTTTTAGTCATTTGTGAAATGTCAAAAAAGTGACTTATTCCAAAAAAATAAAAAATATTATTCTAAAAAAACATTAATAAAATTAAAAGGTAATGAATATTAGTTTTTAAAAATATATCATTTAAATATATAAACTCCCATTGAATAATTTTGAAGAGCATGGATGTGGAATAACATGTTCTTATACTAAAATGAGAATGTGATTGGATTTAAAAATCATTATCTCATTCATTTTAAGTACAAAAGAAATAAAACATGGTAATTTACATAAAATTTAAATAAATTACTATAATAGAATAGTTTTATTGGTGTTTGGGATATTATGATAATATTATTTTTCAAATGGAAATCTAGACAAAATAAATCTTTAAGTAAAATTTTATTGTAACCAAATCCCCTTACAACATTAATAAATATTGAATAAAAACTGCTCGAATGGATAATAGTTTATTTAAAATTGTGTATACCATGAATAAATAGTTATTAATTATATGTAATTACAATAGGTATTTATATAAAACTTATAAAAAATATATGATTCATAATATGTACTTGACTTATTGAATTTGTAATGAGGAAACATTACACTTATCATCTTTCTCCCCTTTTCAACACAGGTTTTATCCAGTTGAATAATTAATTATAGATTAACTAAATAAATTTATAATAACCATTATCATCATTTTTAAATTATTTAAATTTATTTTATATCAAGTAATAATCCAATCATTGAATATTTCTCACTTATATAGTACAATTATGTTTATATGGATTAATTATCTGTAATTATTTTGCAATATTTTGTAAGGATAGAGGATGAATGAAATGGTTCTATGATTTATAAATTGATAAAATATTCATGTATAGAATTTTTAATCATTATATATAATTGTATAATCACTCATTCATGGTGGTAATATTTAATGAATAACAACATATCATGGTTGTGTAAATCCATAAATACACACGAGTAACATTATAAATTCCCAATATATAGAAGTTTAAGGAGTTCGATTATATATTATGTTTTAATAATCATAATAACTTAATAAATATAATATATTCTCATTAATTATCTCTTTATTATAATCTAGTTAATGAGGTAATGAACATTTAATTACATTTTTACCTGGATACTGTAGGTTGTAAGTATGCATGGGTTATGTTTTTATCTTCCATATAATAAAAATAAGATGGTAATGGTTGTGTCCTTGCCATAATGAAATATATGTATTTTTTAATACAATATTTATTATTTTATTATATATACAATATATTTATATGATTTATAATATAGAATAATTTTTAAAAGAATCGGGTAATATGATTACCTCTTCTTTGAGAGACATCCTTTTCCTTAGAACATAATTCATCATTGGATGGTCATAAGTTAATAGTTGTAGAAAATGTATTTTTTTAATAAATATAATATTGTGTTTGAGTAGTAAATTTAAAAGAAATAATTCTCAGTTTATTTGAATATGGGAGGATAACATGTCTCTTTCTTATTCCAGTGAAGGGACTCATCGAGAATTATTTAAAATATTTAAATATTATAAATTAAATTTATTTTTGTAGAGCCACAAAATTTTTATAGTGAAAAAGATGGTAGGGTTGAGGATGAAATATTGAAATCCAATGAGGTTTACGAAATTATATTCTATTACCTTGAATCCTTATCCCATTTTTTTAACTTATATAACTAATTTTACCCTTAATCAATGTGATACTAATATACCAATGTTATAGTTCATTTCAAAAAAAATTAAGATGAAATTATATCGTCAGAGTAATTATTCTAATTCCAAATTTTTAATCAATTCTAAATGATTCAAAACCATTATGTGATTTAAATTACATTTAATTTACATTCACTAAATGAAATAAATGTTATATTTTTTAAAAAATTATATTTTATGTATAAAAATAATTTTACAGTAAAATAAATTATAATACTGATTATAGTTTTATTAACAATAACATTTTTAATGAATGTATAATTATAATTTTTTCAAATGAAAATACATTTGAATTGAATTATAACAATATTTGATTAAAACTAAACAAATAAAAATATTATTTATTTGATCAAAATCATTAATTATTATTCAAAAATGTTAATTATAGACTTATATGATTAAACTAATATTTTAATATGAGTTATCTAATCACTAATAAGAAAGGGTACCTTGGTAACCCAATAACTGAGCTAGGCCTAACATATCCTTAGGGTAATTCACAATCCTGAGAGGTCAAAGACTATGAGCTAGCATCAGACAAACCAAAACTAGGAATGTGTTTTCCACTAATAATAAAAAAATAAAAAACAAGGATATATGAATTTAAAATGAAAACCCAATAGGATAATTGAACTAAAAGTAAAAAAAGAAATAAATAATCCATCATTAATAAAATCTAAGTACCAAAATAGAAAAAAAAAATAGAACAAGTCCCAACTGACATAACACAACATGTCCTATGTTCAATAGATGGAACCACCTCCAAGAGATCATTCCCCCTTGTCCGAACAGGAAAGATGGTAATTTAAAAAGAAATTATCGAAGAAGAATGCTGTGAGCTAAAAATAAAATTAAGGTCTCGCAAAGGATTCCATAACAGATTAAAATAATATATTATCCAATGGAATTAATTTAATTTTAAAATAAAAAATTTTTAAAAATTTGAAAAGATATTTAAACAAATCATGCTATTAAATTGAAATGATGAAAAATACATTAAAAAATGAATTTACTAATGATGGAATATTTATAAAAAAATTATTAAATAAGCCATTGTATATATAAAATTTTATATTAATTAATAATCCATTTAAATTAGTCCATAAAACTAGAATAAATATATATATCATATATAAACAATGGAGAAACATGGGCATATACAAAATAGTTAAAAATGTTCTAGGATATATGACTACTCATTCACTAGTTGATCATGATAATAAGTGTGTATACACATTCCTCTAACAATAGAAAAAGGTCATTCATCATAATCCCCTCAGGGATGAGACCTACTTCAATTTATGTTATAGATCATATTATACTCGTAGTGTGTTACAAAATAACTAACAATCAACCTAAGGCATTAATGTTTTCATATATAATGAATGTTGGTCAATTTATATTACGTCATTATAAATTACAATTAAATTTCATCCCCCAATATATATTCTAATGTTCTAGTTAAATTCAAAACATGTCTTAATAATATAATTTATTTTAACAAGATAAAACCACTATGTTTCTATCAAAATATTTTAATCCATTTACATAATTTTAAAATTCCTATTTTAGTACATACAAAATTAAATTCAACAATTCTATTGAAAAAATTTCTATCCATCTGAAAACACACCCCAATTTAAATAAATTGGGGGTATTTTACATGTTCATGGAAAAAACAATTAAACCCTATATTTTGTTTTTTAAATGATTTATTCTCCAAACCAATAGAATGTAATATCAATGAATTTAATTTAAAAACCAACTAAAATAATCTATTTTTTTTATTGTTTATCAATTTATAATAACAGGAGAGGATCACCGACATTTTATTAAAAACATTTCAATAGCAACAAAAAATACCATCAAAGGAAAATAAGACCTAAAACTCAACCAAGAAAGAAGTCCCAACAACACAAGGTATAGATCCATCAATTATAGGATGATCTATTAATACCTAAGGATTTGGTAAATAAAAATATGAAGAAAAGGGGAATAATTCTTACTTGAGTATTCCCAACACATGCACAACGTTGATAAAACATAGAATAAAATGATCCAGATGGGTTGGAGAAAATGAATATTACACATGGAAGGAGTATTTTTTATATGATAAAACTGTAGAGGAGGAAAAATATTTATAGTGGGGATAACAACGTATAACATGCTCATGGGGAATTTAATGGTGTGTAGTCCAATTACATGTCATGAAATACAGGGTATCCAAAAATGGTGAAACACCAATCGCCTCATGATTAAAAAAATCATTAAAACCCCACAGAATCAAAAAAATATGTCACAAAAGGTAACATCAATGGTTGGGAAAATTATCAAAAAATGCTCCAAAAAAACTTTCACGTCATGAAACCTAGTTAAATGGCGTGAACATCACATGTATCCCAAATAACTAACTGTTTAAATGTGATAGTCCATATAATTTGTGACTTGAAAAATATATATATCCTTTAAATTACTTCTCATCCCTTCCCAGTTAATGAATAGAAAACCCCATGGCTTGTTTAAAGATGTAACAGTTAGATTGGTAATAGGACACTACAACCTCTACACCCTAAAAATTTTATGTACCCAGAAAGCAGATGAAGATGATTCTATTATAAATGGATTTGAAAACTTCTCTCTCATTTGTGACTCATAATCCCACATCTCATAAATATCAGTTACATGCTTTCATAGCACTCCTACTGAATGTTTTCCCCTACCACGATGTATGTTGGTCTCAAAATAAACTATCCTAGATGGACCCTAAATGTATGATAAATTATGATCAATATCAAGATCACTATAGCTCATATAATGTGGTGGAACACATTGATACTTTCTCATATGTGATACATGTTTCATGATGTGTGTCTATGTCAGATGTGATATATGTTATAAATGGAATGAAACTTTCCCCACCAAGTCAACAACCACGAAAGGTACCTAAAAATGATGAGTAAGAATCCCATTCATCCCAAGACATCGATGAGCCAACCAGTGTGATTATTTAATGAACACTTGATCACCAAAAGATAACTCCAAGGTCTATGGTGATAATCAATGAATGTATTATATCATATTTGGTCACTTTTCATTCTATGAAAAATTAACTTATTCATTATTGTCATATCTATCAGCAAATATAGTCCATCCTATGAACTCTAACAAATATCAGATCAACACAGTAAATATTTAAAAAACGGACATATATTTCCTCCAAAGGATCCATTTTGATCACAGAATTGAAACGATTATTATTAAGAAATCCCATCATCCTCAATTGATCATACCATTATCCACCATTGGTATGAACAACAGAATGATGAATATCATTATGAATATATATAGCTCTCTCTATATACCAATCAAAATATTCAAGGTAGGACATGTTGAAATGGACCTGAGATACCATTTCCTCCTAAATTCCTCTCTAAAAGGTAGAATTGAACCGAGGATCCCTATTTGAAACTATTGTAGATGTATCATTGGGAAAATGGAAAATCTCTTTCACATAGGGATATCCAAACTCCTCTACATTTTCTATATCATAATTGGGTAAGATGTGAACAGACATGGTCAGCCTCCCAATAAAAAAACATTCCACATTATTACTTTTATGGGAAAGTGGAAACATATCCAAATCATCCATTGAGATATCATCCCTATTCATATATTGGATATGAAGTGGCTGATGCAGAAATAAAGGCTTTGGGTGCATGGACTTATCATGGTGGCACATTGAGAAATGAGAGACAAACTCAGTAATAAACCTTCTCATTTCGAGACACCAGAACTACATCCACATGGAATTGAATAACATTGTGGTTCCTAGGTGACCAAAACACAAGTAATTATGATAATACCTCACCATACTTTTCCTTTCCACTAACGACACAAACAATCAACTCCAATAATATTGAACACAATCGCTGGAGAAAGGAAATTAGGAATCTGTTTCTCTACCCCAATGAGAGACTCCAATTATATGAAATTCAACATCAATATTTTGATCCTGAAGAATCTTATTGATTGTAGTGTATGTAAAAATAATTATGGAGAAATAATCATATGACCATGATTCCAAGACTCCAATATGTAGTTCGTCAATGAGAATCATCAAATGAAACCCTTCTGAGGATTAGTTCAATTCATTAGTGCGAAGATTGATTCTCAATGATTATGAAATGACATTACAATTCCCTTGTATATAAGCTATGTTGAAATTGAATTTTTGTAGATTCACAACCAAACAACGGTGGTCGAGATTCAAATATTTTTTAGAAGATAAATAACTCAGTATATTATTGTATGAATAGTTAGTAAACCATTATCTATTAACATAATACTGAAAATTATGATGTCTATTCATTAAATATATATGTGTATGGTCATGAGTAGGATAGTTATTCTCGTTTGACCTATGATGTTGTGATCCATAATAACTACTTGACCACTCTGCATAAGAATGCAGTGCAAGCCTGAACCTGACACAACATAATAGACAATGTAGCCCTGCCCATCCTCTGGAAAGGTTTACATTAGAGTAGTATAAGAATGTCATTTCATCTTAACCAAGGAACTCTAACACTTATAGTTACAATGAACATTCAATCCCTTCTAAGATAGTGTATCCATCCAAGAATCCAACATTGAGATTTCCTTTATGAACCGAACATAATATCAAGCCATGACAAAGAAGATCTGAATATTGAAAACATTTACGGGTTTCTACCAGATATTTAAATTATTCAATTTCTCAGGATCAACAGATATTCCATATTTTAATTTCAACTATCCTATGAATTTCACATCCAAATTCCAAAAGTCTCACATAGAAAGCATGTCATAAAGTCAACGATTTCTTAGAAGACTGTGATTTGTTCTCAGATGATGGACATGATCCTCCATGTGCATCAGGTAGATGAGGTTTTCAACCCCATGGACTACCACAATGGTATATATATACCCATGGAAAAACATGTCCATGAAAGTCATGATAACTATAAGGTACCTTATTAGACCAATGGGACTAATAAATAACTCATAGTGGTTATATCTACACTAATGGGTGGTTATATGAATGTCATATTCATTCATCTTCAATTGATGGTAATTAAACAGATGGTAAATCTTTAAATACCACTTCTCCCCATTCATGTTGTCAAATAGTTCCTGAATCTGTGTAAAAAGAACTTTTTTCTTCACTATAACTTAATTCACATTTCGGTAATCAACACATAAAAGGATAGAACCATCAAAGTGCTTAGCAAAGAGAACTGACACCACCCAAGTTGATACACATAGACATACAAATCATTTCTCATAAGGGCAATCCTACTGGGAATTCAACTCTTTTAGTTCAAATAGTGTCATGTAGTAAGAGGGTGTAGAAACTAGTTAAGTACAATGAATTAATTCAATTTAAAACCCAACCTCCCTTATAGGTGGAAGACTAGTAAAGTGAGAAGAAATTATGTCATGAAACATGGAGAAAACTAGAGGGGGATCACCATTCAAATATTGATACTCCAGATCGAAATCAATTATAGATATTACCTTCCGCAAATCTAGATAAGAAGGTCTATATCTTCTAGACCTTCGGTCACATTATACATGAAGGAATGTACTCAAAACACTAGTTCTATTAAGGTAAAATAGTAAATTATATGAATAAATATGGTCTCTATTTGAAATTATCATATCCATTTCAAACATTACATCAATAGGTTAAATGTCAAGGACCAAAATACTCCAAGGCAACTTTAAATATTATGGAAAGATGAAACAAAATGGAATATGGATACTCTAATCTCTATTCATATATAGGGGTGTAATAATATCTATTGAAAAACATACATGATATATATGATGATTTAGATTATTATCTATATGGGTTGATTAAAAATAATGAGATGCACTATTATCAATTAGAGCAGTCCCTAATGAAGGATCTATAGTAATGGTAACTCATATAGTCACTTGACTCAGGTACTCTTACTCTAGAGACTCTTCCTTTGCATGAATTATCTTCATTTTAGATGCATATGGCTGGAACCATTTTATATGTGAATCATTTTATTTCTCTAATGCTTTATGATGAGATGATGGTCATGTTCCACTACAATGAGTATAAAAGATATGGTTAAACCACTATTAGTTCCTATAACTTCTATAAGATACACAATTTTTTAGTTCCCAGTTGAAAAACCTCTTTGAATAACATTCATTTCAACATTGATATAAAATCAAAATCTTTTATCAATTTGTTATAGGAGTTCTGTAAATATGTTGCCATCTAGAATTTCTATTAGAATAATCATGATTTTAATTTCAATTAAAGGAACTCGTGATTGCATTGGGAAAAAAGCAACTCTGATCATCATGGATATTGCAGCCTAGTCCTTATCAACCATAATCACCCTATCTAGCACATTGACTATCATCTCCCTACTAAATTAGGGGTCTTTCGGCCTGCCCAAGATTTTAAGAGGCCACATCCTTATCCAACCTCATTAAATATTGATATAACTGGTCAGTGAAATGATCATTGATGACTTTCCAAATGTAACACTCATGTATCTTATCCATCACCATCATGTCCCACATTCTCATTCTCAGTCTCACTTACATGAAGGGGGGAATTTTCATATTAATCATGTATGGTGTCCCCAAGAACTCAAAAAATCATTCTATCCTGCCCAATACTTTTTCATCATGATGAACATCCGTGGAGAATTTGAATGTTATTGTCTTCTATCAAGGGAACTTTTTATATAATAAATCTAATCCTCCCTCTAATACAACTTTTTCAAGAACCCACATGGGTACCCTGGTATCACGGTAACCAGGTCGACCATGACATAGTCTGAGGAGTGTTCATGTTCCCCATGGGTAAAGGACAATAACTTGGAATCTTTCAATTTCAATGCGCAAATGAATTTTTCACTAACAAAGTGGATGTTAATGAAACAATGTTGTATGCATATCAAGAAAACTCTAAATGGAGTAATGTACCAGAATACAATAAGTCGTAAAGAAGACCAAATTACTACAACCCAAGGACAAAAATATGGAAAAAATATATGTTCCGAAGGAAACAACTCACAAACACCATGTGTTAATAGCTAGATCCACCTCTAAGACTTCCTTTCTTCTTGATCAAACCATTAATATGATAATATACAAACACTTGAGGGTACAATAAATGTGTGAGATAAAAATCCAAGTAGGGCTTAACAATGATGTTAAGAACAAATTCCAATAATAAATTAACAAGATTAGTGATTTCAGTTTCTTAATAAATTGATTTTTCATTTAAATGAATATTTTAAAAAAATCATGTTATACAGTTCAAATGATGGAAAATGCATTAAGAAAAGGCTTTACCAAGGATGGAATATTCCAAAAAAAGGAATAAATAAAACATTTAATATAAAAGAAATTATACCAACCCATAAGGCATGTAATATTGTATAAAACATTGTCATACATTTATATATCAAATATAAATATAAAAGAAACCTAGCCATTAGTAAAAAATGTATGAAAGTTCCAATATATTCAACATTACACTCTCTAAGTGGTCACAAAAACATGTGTATACAGACATCCGACTGACACTTGATAATGGTGACTCATTAACATCTTATTAGGGATGTGACCTACTGAATTTATGTTCTATAATTTTCTATAATTGTATAACATGTCCAAATAAATCACAATCTACCTAAAAATGTCATCTTCCCATACACATAAAATGGTTAGAAATTTATTTTAGGACTTATTAAAATACGATTGAATTACATTATTTCATTCAGATAACAACTTTCCATTTAAAACCAAAATAGTTTTTAACCAAATATATTTTATTACAACAAGATATAACCACTAGGATTTAATCAAAACATTTTTATCCACCTTCATAATGTAATTAATTCCATCAAATTTGTTTTAACGAATTAAATTCAACAATTCAATTTAATAAATTTACATCCAATGTCAAATACCCCACTAATACAATTCAATTGGGTGGTTATACCAAATGTTCCGCCAAAATGAATTAAAACATCCCAATTCATAGAAATTTGGGGTTTTATGATAACTAATAGAATTGAATATCAATGAATTGAATTTTAATTGATGACTGAAATAAATCAGTCAATTTTATTGTCAATCAATTTTTCCAAGAAGATGGGATGAATTGATTTTTTCATAATACTCAATACTCATAACGAAACCGTCCAATGATGGTGAATAAGACCTCCAAACCTAAAATATAAACCATGTCCATGAATAAATAGTATTGTTCCCTAAATGACATGATGATGTCTAAATCCCCAAGGATGACAAATAGAATGAGACAAAGACAAGGGATGTGTGCTTACCAAGGTATTCATAGTACAAGCACAAATACGATTGAAAGCTGAACAAAAGTATCTATAAGGGTTGGAGAGTTATGGATCTATAAGTGAATGATTAACATTGAGATAAATAAAATAGAGTGGACAAATAATATAAATATTAGAGGGTCTGACTTCATATAACTGACAAATTTGGAATTACATGATGAGTAATTCTTGAATGCTTATTAAAATCCACGACGATCATAAATCCAAAGAAAATATCTCTACAATATTCAATCCAATATTTAATTATGTCATGATGAGTAAATGGTTATTACGGAATGTAAATTTCTTTTTATAAACCCTTCCCATAGCATACACCCAAAAATATTACACATATTGTAGCCTAGTAACATGTTTTAATGACCCCTTGCATCCTTTAGAAATTACCAGTTAAATCCAAGAGTCCCACAAATATGTCTCCTCACTATTATAGTTACTGTCCCATTCCTTGTTAACCATGCCTAGTAAACAAAAAAAGGAAAAACTATTTAATGGTTGTATGTCAACTTTTCATATCGATAATGAGGTGATGCATAAACAAATTATAAAATATATTTTAATTTTATAAATAAAACTATTCTTAAAAATTCTTCTCTGTCTTTTATAATTATTATTTCAATAATGTGAACACTTTTGTAAATTTATTATTTTTCACTATTCACTCAAAAATCCAACATTTTATGAAAAAATAAAAAATTATCATAATACTCTTAGGAAAAAATTACTTAAAAAATAATATCAACATTTAAAATTAAAATTATAAATTTTTTAAATCTATTAATAATATCCAAACAAATAATCTAATAAAAACAATTTTTGAAAAAAAAATTGTTCTTGAAGATTAAAATAAATATAGGTATTTTAAATTCTTAATAAAAATACTATTATGAATGATAATAAATATAATTGGATATATAATTGAAATAATTATGAATATTAATTTTATGTGATAATCAAAATAAATTTTACCTATAAAAACACAATCTTGAAAATTATCTCTATTACATAAATTCGATTGAGTAATAATTTATATCTAATTCATACTCAATATGTGATTTATTATTCATATTCTAGGGGAAAATTTATATATCTATATAATAACAAATTTATTTCTTTTTATATCCACCAAGCCAAAAAAATTTATAAAAGTCATACATTATATTATTTCATAGTTCACTTACGCTTAGGGATACATGTGGTTTATGATGGAGGATAGAGTGTAATGTTAATATACAATAAAATATTAGGTTGTTATATTATTCCCTCCATAATGAAGTTATATCCTAGAAATTTTAATTTTTGTTTTATAAATCTAATATAAATTAAGTTTTAAATGAAATTAAATTATGACTTTTTCATGGTAATTAATTTCTAGGTTTTCAGCCTGAAACATATTATATGTGGTGTGACATCCCATGTATTAAATAAAACAATAATAAATGTTATTATTTTTTTGATTCAATATCATAAATTACAATAATATTAATAAAATTGAAATTGAAATTTAATAATACATTATAAAAATTAATTAATTAAAACATTATAGTTTTCAATCACAGGTTATAATATTTTATTGAATTTTAAATTTTCCTAAATAACATATCAATTTCAATATATAATAATAATTAAAAACTATTTTATATTCTATAAATGTTTTGGTATTTTATTTAAAATAAAAATTTAATATTTGAAAACATTAAATTGTATAGAAATATTTTTAAAAAAATTAATAAATCTTGATGTAATATCTTATTTAAATAATAATATTTATAAAAAGTTATTTATAGAAAAAATGACCATTTAAACTCATATAAAATAGTTTTATCAAATTATTTTATTCAAAAATTATAATAAATATAATATCCTAAAAGGATTTTCATAAAAATGATTATTTTTTTTATAATTTTATATTCAAAATTATCAAAAAATGATAATGTTTTATGTATAGATAAATTAAAAATAAATTGTAATAGGATTTAATATGAAAAATATGAAAATGATAAATATTTTAAAATATATTATGAAATTATAAAATTATATCCTCATTGTGGTTACTATAATCAACATTATAAGATCTAAACAGAATTACTTTTTATTATATGAATTTTATTATTATATAAATTCTAATATATTCATTTGAATGTTGAAATTATGAACATAATATAATATTATGATATTTATGAAAAATGAACTTATCATACATTTTTTATAAAATTTAAAATAACATATTATATTTTAAAAAATTTATTAAAGGATAGCATAATAGACAAATATTTGTACAAAAAATAACAAACTGACTATATATAAATATAAATCAGGAAAGATGGGTCCATTTCATTTTGGAAACTGTAGATAGGGGGATTTTTCTCTTGCGGGAGAGTGGAGATGGGGCTTTGTGTTTCATGAGAAGCAATGTTCTGAGATGAGTTGATGTCGAAGTATATGGGTTTTAGAGAAAGACTCAATCATCGATGGATGGTTCTTGTGTGAGACCAAGTGGCGAAGGGAGCCAAACATGGGGAGTGTGGGTTATTACATCATTGACGGTTATCATGCTCAAAACCTCTTTATTATCAGTTTTTCAGTTTTGAAAGTTGGTGTTTTTTATTTAAATTTTAGGTGTCCAAATAGTTGTGCAGATCCTTTCTCTTTGATCATTTTTGGATCAGTAATAACATCATATTTTTTTCTTCTTTCTGATGCTTTTGTGAGATAGTGTAGTGATATTTTATCTTATCTTAAAAACAAATAAATTTTTACTTAGTTTTTCAACATATATATTGTTTTGTTGAAGCACTTAATTTAATACTGTTTAATTAAATAGAATGTAAACATTTATATTAATTGAATACAATGATTTTTGTTTTATTTAAATTATGAACTTGTTTATCAAAGATAAAATTATTTTATTCTCATATAATGGATCTTCTACATATTCAAATTTACTAATATAAAAACTGAAATTGATGTATTTCTCTTTAATTGCTTATTTTCATACACTTAACCTCATTGTATTCATTCTATTCCCAAAAAATATGATACACTGGATTTAGTTAAAATTTAAATCCAAACCAGTTTATTTAAATATCCACATATCGTTGATTTGCGAAAATATTTTTCTAAAAGAAAAAACCACAATAGTTCGGAATAATATTATAAATATAAATGTAGATTGAATTAGTTCTTTAAATATGGAATTTTAGTTCAACAATATGTTTCCTTTTTGTGAGATAATTGAAATCCCTAACCAACTAATGCACATCCTACACACATTGAATGGGTACGAAATACTATTCATGAGAATAATAAGTGCACAAAATAATTTTTCAAGGTGTTTCTTATCTCTATCAACATACCACTATAGATTAATTTTGAGATAAGGTTAACATTTAATTTTAATACATTTATTGTTTTCATAATTATTCTATTGTAGTTATTTTATTTTCAAAATCTATGGATAAAAATCTTCATATTTGATTTTTTAAAAAAATTGTTATTAGTAATTCATTCAATTATTCAATTTTAGTGAAGTATATTTACAATAATTTAATATTATTATTAATTATTCCTTTTTTTATAAGGGGACTGATCTCAAAATCTTTTATTGAGGAATATTTTTATTTTATTCACCCAACTTTTTTTATAAGGTGTATATACGTCCCCATTCTAAAAATTATATAATTAATTTATTTAATATAATATTATATATTGTTTTGTAAATAGATATTCATTTATTGGTATTTTGATTGAAAATCTAAAAGTGGTATTTTCCACCTAAAATGTAAAAATATTTAGTTATTTACTCATTTTCTCCTTGTTTATATTCTTTATAATATTTAACATATTTATTTATATTGATATAGAAATATTGCAAAAATAAATTATTTCTATTTTGAATTTAATTAAAAGTATTTTCAAAGGATTCATTTTCTATATTTTTATATTGAACATTATGAAAAATCAAAAAAAAGGAATGTTATATTATTATCATAAATGTAAACAATGAAATTTAATCATCAATAGAAATTATTTAATTTATAGCTATCGTTAAAATAATACATTTTATATTAAATTAATATAACTATTTTTTTTATTTAGGTATTAAAATGGGATTTATGTGAAAAGGGTGTTAGGTTTTTAAAATTGGTTTTTAATGAAAATAATTATTTTGATATCTACAACTATTTTTCTCATATCTTAAATGTTTTATCAATGGTTGTATTTAGGATATGATCATTTCATATGGTTTAATATATATTAATACCCATATAGCTCAATATAATAGGGGTTGAGCCCAATTATTGTTCAATGTTTTACCATTGAGCCCCGGTTATAGTTATCTAATGCATTAGTTAGTCTGATGATATTACTCAACAGTATAGTTATTCCATTTTTATAGTGGATTTTATGATTTATACGGTAATTATGATCCAATTAAACAATGTAAATTTTCTATGATTTCAAATTATTTTCATGAATTGGGTTTAAATAGGATTTATTTTTTTCACTATACTGATGATTTACATTCATTATATCCCATATTGAAATTTTTGTGCTCATTCAAATTTTTAAAATGTTAATCATAGGACTTAATATTTGTAAGGGAAATTAATATTTTATGATAAAATTGTTGAAAATATGTCTTGAAAAGAAATCATGTTTTATTATAAATGAGTTTCTTTTGGTGGTTTTTATAGATATATTGTAGAAGAGTCTATATGTTTTTTATTTGCCTAATATTTAAGAGTGTTTCCTAATTCATAAAAATTATAGGCCCAAATAATATCTGGGAATGATAAAAGGTAAATTCTAGTAAAAATTCACTATAATATGTTATGTCTAGGTATGTCCATACATTTGGTATCAGAACTAGGTTTGGAAATATTTTTGGATTAATACTTTTTGATACACAAAGGTTTATTTTCAATATATATGATTTAAGTTAATACCATGTTAGATAAATTTTTCAGATTGAGGAAATTCAGTTACAAATGGAAGAATTAGAATCTTATAGAATATTCTCACCTCTTTCTAATGAATTTCATTTAAAAATTATTATAAATCCATGTAATAATGATTCACAATGTTTTTTTAAAAAACAACTCTCTTACAACTTGTTTTATGAAATATCAATCACTTATTCTATACCATGATACCACCATCATTCTTGGGATTTTTATATTCAAATCCAATTTTCCTAAGAAGGAAATTTAAAAAAATTAAATATTATCAATTATTTTTTATGTATTTTACTA
Organism: Viscum album; assembly: GCA_963277665.1. NCBI lineage: Eukaryota > Viridiplantae > Streptophyta > Magnoliopsida > Santalales > Viscaceae > Viscum > Viscum album. The sequence goes on along the minus strand of OY728147.1, from coordinate 1,354,544,320 downwards.
CATCACCTGATTTTTAAGTTTACTAGGATTTTGATAAATGTTCCATTAATGTGACCTTTTAAAAATGTATTTATATTTCATTTTTATATATAGTATTCATTAACATATTTATGCTATTTTTAATAGGACATTTATTGAACACCTAAAACCCATATTTGTTAGAATGATTACTTAAAATCATGTTTATCTAATGTTTCCTAATTAAATGGTATAAAAACTGATTTTACAAAACTATTTCTCTGCTGACACTGATATGATGCTTATTAAAGTATGTTTGATTAGAAAAAAAATGAATCATACTTGGAATAAGCTCTAGGACATTTTTTCATTGTGTGGACCTTTTATCTATGTTAACCAAATGAAAATGAAATCAGGTTGACATCGTAATAAATATAAGGAGTTCTTTCATCATGTAATAGTCTAATTAATTCATATGTATGTGAAATATCAGATTCCAAGATATTTATAGACATTATGAATTTTAATTTTAGGTAATTATATGGTGGGATATAAGATTTGATGTATTATATAACCTTTAATGTTAAAATATTCTATTAATGGATGAAACTCTACATTATATATATATATATATGTTTCCTTATGTTCTTAGTAAAATTATTAATAGAATTCCGCAACATAATGGATATGATCTTAAAACAAAAACGATATCTATTTAATTTTCATACTAATAAATAATTTATGTTTTTAACTGTCAAATATTTATGGTTTTGTTATTGTTCACTAACTCATTACCGTGTTTTCTAGCTATCTTTATTAGAACTAGATAGTCATATATTCTACCATATCCATGCTTTTCTACATCAAACCATTATATATGTTAACATCAGTGAACATCTACATCAATTTAATCAATATAAAGTGTTAGTTTCATTAATCCTTTTATGATGTGTTATTTCAACAATGTTATTTACCAAAGTAAAAAACTTATTTTTCATTATATAGTTTTAATTTCGAGGTAAAATGTTTTTATTGCTGGGAAGAATCTATCCTCTTCAGCTTTAAATGCATGAATAATTTATTTTATTTGTATTTTTATTCAAAATTTACATTAATTACTATATTAATATTATTTAAATTGTAATAAAATTAACAATTCAAAAAACAAATAAATAATGATATAAAAATTTTCAATCTTAGGATTTAATTTTTTTATTGATTTATTTTTTTCATGAAATAATATTTTAATTATAATTAATATTAAAAATAATATATAATTAATAAATAATATATCAATATGTAATTATTTATTTTAAAATAATATCTTAACAATGGTTAATATACAATATTACAAATAAATATTTTTATAAAATTATTGAATAAAAATAATTTTTTTTGTAATAATGAAATTATATAAAAAATAACTATAAAAAAATAAATATTTAAATTCATGTATAACAAATTTGACCAATTATTTTACAAATACATATAATAAACATAATAATTATAAATCAATGTAATAAATAAGTTATTTATTTTAAAAAAATTAATGAAAAATGATAATATTTTTTGTATACCAAAATGAAAAATTTATCATAATTTAATTTATTATTTAATATTTGAACTATATATTAATGATAAATAATCTTATAAAATTAAAAATTATGTTATTATAATGATTCATGAAATCCAAATTAGGAGAGATATATAGAATTCGTTTAATTATATGAATTTCAATATTAAATAAATTATGTATTATTAATTTGAATGCCGAAAATATGAAAAAATTATACTACATATATAATAATTAAATTTGAATAGTTTATAAATTTTATTTAAAATCATCAATGAAAATTATCTTAAAATGTTTATGAATGGATATTAGAATCAAGAATTATTTGTAAAACATTCACGAAATAGACTGAAAAATAAGGAAATCAGGGTGCATATCATTATGGAAATAGATAATAGATTGTTATTTCTCTCGAGTTCATTTGGGTATGGGGATTTATATTTTGAGAGCACTGAAGTTGTGGGAGGAGTAATAGATGGAGGATATAGTACAAAAATGTGTACTTGAGATTGGCTAAAAATATCGTGTGTGAGATTGAGAACTGAATGTATACAGTCACATAGATAGAGGGAGAGAGAGTTAAACACTCTGTTGGTAGAGAATAACAACCAAACCCCATCATATTCAGTTTTCAGATACGCATGTGGCTATTTTTTTATTTAATTCTTATATGATCATATTTTTAGGAGGATCATGTCTCTGAGATCATATTTTAAATTAAAATCGTTGTTCTTATTGTTTTTACTTATTCATATCGTGTTTGTTAGATATGTGAGGGATATTTAATCAAATAATAAATTGATTTTTTAATGATTTTTCTATATACTTATAGTTTAATTTAACCTTCACAAAGTTTAATTTTTAATTTAATTTAATAAAGTCATTGAATTTAATCTCATATACTGTTTTTGTGGTTCTTTTAAATTATATTCATGTTTGTTATGGAAAATTTCATTGAAACATGCTTAGTGTATTTTCCACATGTTCATATAGAGGATGAAATGAACTATAATAGAATAATATATATTATATATCTTCTCTACATACACTAAACCTCTTTGATTTCTATGAATTTTAATGAAAATATTAATCTATATGACGTATTTTTAGTAGTTTTAAAACCCAATTTCTTAAGTTAAATATCTACATCAATTTATGTTTATCGAATCTGGTTTTTAAAACCAAAAATACCATTAACATTTTCATTAATATTATAAATAAAAATTTAAAATTAATTATGTAATTAAATAGTTTATTTTAGTTCTTCACTATGATCCCATTTTGTTAGATAATTGCACCCATACCCATGTTGTGCATGTCATGCACACCAATCTTGGGTACATCATGGTTTTCATGATAAAATTATGAGAAATAATTTATCTTCCAACATATTTCTTCTCTTTAAAAAGATACTCATATAGCTTAATAAGAATGAAAGGGAATAATTTAATTTAAAATCATTAATGTTTTTCAAAAATATTATATTTAGCTTATTTAATTTTAAATTCTATGGTTATAAATATTCATATTAATTTTTTTTTTCAGAGTGATATGGTAATGATTTCCCAAGGAATGTATGTGATTTTTCTATGTCTTCATTATTATAATTAAGAAATGGGTTGTGATGTTTTCATAGGTATAATTATGTAATTTATAAATTGTCATTTCTGAGGGTTGTATGCCCTTCCAATGTTTATAAAATTTTCCGACAAGTCTTACGATTTTTATGGAAAAAGTTAAAGTCAAGCTAAATTTTTTTAATGATGTTTCATAAAAATAAATCATGATTTTTGTAAAAAGGGGTTACATTGGTGAAAAAATGGATATGAATTATATGGGTCCACTTGTAATGTATGGGTTTACTATGAAAGTGTATTTGTAATTCTCTAAATCTTTATACATGAATGATCATTCAGAATGTATGAAAGTAAATTCTAGTAAGAGGATACTCGAATAAATTATGTTTAATGTAATTTCCTAACTCATGAGTCTCTATAAGAATGAAACTTATAAATGATATTCCTAAAATGTACCATCATATATGATTGTTGCGTACCTGTAATGACCTGAGTTTTTAATCTTCAGTTTTCATGATTTTGATAAATTTTGTTTCCATTGGGTTATAAAATATGATAAAACATACATACTTGAATGCATTTTATTTTATCTATGTTATTTAATACATTGATGTGAATCATATATATAATTAGTATTTTTGATACATAAAAAATAATATAAATCATTAAATTACAATAATATAAATAATATAAGAAAATTTATTTCTTCTTTCAAAAAAAATCGTTTATAGAATATAAAATATTATTCGAATAGATTAATCCTTCATTAAAATTTAACCCCTACAATTTTAATAGTAACCAATAATCAATTTCAAATTATTCACACATGACTTCTTAATTTTAAATCAATGACATGTAATGCTTTGATCACATATTCTTTCAATATCATCTTATTTGTTTTTTCCCCAAATACTCTGTACACCTCAAACATATATATATATGAAAAAAATAAAAAATAAAAAATTTAATTTTTAATAGATAAAATAAAACAAAATAAAGTTAAATTAATCATGGATCAACATGTAATATCATATAATAACAATAAAATATTTTTTTAACATTATTCAACAAATATCTCAACAAATATCACTTATCTTTTGATGTTGATTGATTCAATTGGAAAAAAATGCCCAAAATAAAAATTTCTATTTTTTTTTGAAAAATATTATTACAACAATCTGGGGATGTTTTTTATTAATCCTCATACCATACTAATAGTGAAAAATAATATTACATTATTATAATTTATTATTAAAAATAATTATAATTACATTGAATTTGAATCATTAGTTGTTATATACAACCATTAAAGTTATTCTATTATTTTATTTTTTATTAGAGAAATCAGATGATATACCATTAAGGTAGACAATAATTTCAAGAAAATTATATACATAAAATCAACATCTAGACTTTCTAAATTTCACATATAACTATTTTTCTTCTAAAATATTTGTGTATTATTCCCAACCGATTCTCATACTCTATAAAATACCCATTGTATTTTCATGATATTAGTAATTTAAAAAATTATCATAGTCGTCCTTGATTCAGGGGGAATTTGATTTTATAATGATTACGAGCTTAAAGATAAATCGCTAGAAATTAACATATTCTTTCTTACCATTTCAATTATGAACCTGAAAAACATTTTCTCTAATCATGAAACACACTCCCATTCCATTTAATAATTCACATATGTTCTTCTTCACACATTATTGGAAAGTGGTATTTTGAATATTTTTTCTTACATGGATTTTCTCAAATGAATATTATTTAACTATACATGAATATTATTGTAATAAAAATCAATTAAGATGTTATTAAAAGTCATACCGCAACTAAATGGATTATTAATGATCATAATATTGTTAATTTATATTATATTATATTTGGATTCTCTATTAGAAAATTTTTATTAATCATCACATGATTCAGTTTCACTAGTATATCCATATTGCACTCATTTCCAACCCCCTCTATGTTGGGACTATTGTTAGGGTAATATATAAATTGTCCAACATCTTTGAGGACCATCATTCATCAAAGATCCAACCCTAAACAATAACACTCACATGGTTTTCTAAAATTCATTATGATTATTGACAAATGGGATTAAAACTCTATAAAAAGTTCTCAAAAACTCTATGGGGTAATGATAAATCTCATCATTGATATTTTAACAAAAAACTATTTCTCGGCATTCATTCGAAACAAAACTGTAACACAAACAATAGAATCTTGACTCTAGACATCCATTCTCGTGTATTACATGATTACATTGGTAGAAAATTCAATTCATCAAAACAAAAAAGAGTGGTCATATATATAGTATTGGATAACTATATATATTCTTGATTACCATGACACATTATAAATATAAAAACATAGCTTAAGAATAATTAATGAATTCTAGGAATCATTCAATATATTGATTACTAAACTAGAGAAAATGATGAAATAATGTGACCTCAGATTCTCAATATGGGTCATATAAAATAAATTATATCATATGAAAATAAATAATTATTATTATAGAAGACTGTATCCTGAAAACATAGGTCGTTAAAAGAAAAATATGAGTTTTATATGCTATAGTGGCTAATATTATCATATAAATGACATGTATTATAGAAAGTAATTTCTTAACAACAGAAATGAATAAAATTTTATATTTAATATCATTTCATGAAAGTATCATCCACGTAATCATGAATCATATTAACAAGGCCCTGAGTAATATTATTTCATTTTATTAGTAGGCATATACATATTATCCAACTATTGTGGCCACATATTTCATATCATGTTCCCTATTAGTCCATCACATGTATTTTAAAAACAAGGCCATACACATCACTAGTACTTATTTTGTATTTAACATATTTCAATTGGAAAATAGAGTTCACTAATAATGTAAACATTTATATATATTGAATCTAGAATATAAAATATTGACTCTATCAATAAAATGGATTTATTAATAATATTTCATCCAATGATACTGAATATCGAAATTGGATGTAGTCGATACACCATCATGTGGTGGAAATAATTACTTATAAATTAATGATAATGAAAATATAGATATGTTGTAAAAATAGTGTCTTATGAAATGATAGAGAGTGATTAGTAATGGGGTCTATAAAATGTTAATGAACATAAAACTGTAAATCCATAAAAGATGTTAGATGACCATAAATTCATCAAAATATACATTTTTATAGTAAAATATATCCTTAAAATACAAAATATTTAAAAACATTAAAATTAAATTCCTTTTAACATTGTGTATGAATGATTTCCTAAATCAATATCAAAATAGCTTTCATTCCCTAAGGAAAAAAATAACTTTCCATCCCAAAATAATTTTAATATACATTACCATAATAATGATAAAATTAGTTCCCTAATTAATAAATATAGAATATATTGATGGATTCATCAATTTATGGAATGTAAATTATTATGATAAATTCATTTTATTTCATTTTTTAATGTATTGAAAACAAAATTTCAAATATTTATAAACAGTAACAAAAAAACTCTAAAAAATTAATTTTATTTTAGTAAATTTTTTATAAATTGATAGGTAGATAAATTAGTCTTCATAAAAAATTTAATTAATATGTAATGAATTCTAGGAAATAATTTTGAATGATGTGTTCATGAATGAAAAATTTATTCAACCAATGATGAAATATAGTCATAATTTCATTTATAAAATTTATGTATTATTTATTATAGAAAATATTGGAAAATGAACTATGTCATGACCCGTCCCCGGGGGTCCGTGCCACAAATTCCACCATCGAAGCATCTGACAGATAGGTCTCTCAGAGAACCTATATCGTAATGTTGGTTGTCTTCCCCAAACATAACATGTTCAAGCGATGCTCATGGAGGGTGAGTAAAACAATACTAAATAGGTAACATAAAAAAATGGAAATTCCCCACATCAATTCTTAAAAGTAAAGCACAAAACGCAATACAACTCACACCATGTATAATCTAGGGTTGTAATTGTATCATCATCCGTCACATATTTAAAAACCTCAGTTTTGGGAGAACTCCTCCTCTAGGGATTATATTGTGCCTACCAATTCACGAAGAGTTGCTTCCTAAAAACCCTGGACTGCTTAGTTGCTCCTTCTTCATCGCATATTGTGGGGCTTCAATGTCACATAGAGGTGCTTCCCATCAGTCATGTCCAATAGAGGTAATCATCCTAAAAGTGTACTATGGGCATGGAAAGTCACAAAGAGGTGCTTCCCAGCATGGGCCTGCCATGTCATGGAGAGGTTCTTCGCTCTTTTCCAAAAGTCAGTAGTCTTTTGATCTCTGCATGTCAAAGGGTTTTGTACATAGTTGAATTTTTTGGAACCCCTCCTAAAGACCTTTTTCATATATCAATGTCGACTAATGTCCCCATATATCAGTCTAGACGATCTGACACATAGAGAGGGTCTGAACGCTGCAAATGGATCTTCAATTGGACAAGTAGATTCAAGATACAAGAATTTTAGTAACCAGGGTACCACTTGCAATGGGGCCCAGTCACACTATGTCAGACTGACCTGACCAACCCTACATTGGGGACCCACATGCCCTAATAATTTTAGATGGGCTTGACCTGAGTTGGTTCTTGTTGATTTTGGTCTCGCCAGACCTAGAATTTGGTCCTGGCCCAACATTACATAATGGACCAGGCTAAGTGGTTAGAGTGTCCAGCATGTCAGGTCACTTAGTGACCCGGTCTATTCTAGGCCTGCATAAAGGGGGCATGGGTCTGACCTTCCGGTGTTGTTCTAGCCCTCTGGGTAGTTCTTCCCCACCCGTTCTACCTTCCAGGATGAGGTCGGATGGTGCGTCTATCCGCTTCAATCGCAACGTAGTTCGTCATGGGGTAACTCCTCTGACAAGGATTAGCGATCAAGTCCCATCGCATAGGGCGTGATTCGGTGACATGTACGTGACCCTCTGATGGGGTTAAGCAATTACGTCTGTGTCCAGCTCAGCCGGAGCCTTCATCCACTGCATTGCAGCCCTTCCACCATCATGTCGTCATGGCGTGCCACCTCCCAATTGTGGTCGATGATGCAGGCCACCGCCATTATTTGTTGGCTTGCCGAAAAATAATTTTACGGACCACCCTATCTGAACCGGTTGTCCATCCTTCACGAAGTATGAACCTTTATTCTCCAAGAAACATCCTCCCCATAATGAATATCTCAAATCTATCTTGCCATCAATTCAAGAGTTTGTACATGAAGAACACCCATGAAGGGGGGTCTTGGTGATTGTTTGTATCGTCCCACACCCTCCGAATTAGAATTTTACTTCACAAGGGAGGCCTGAGGATTCTAATTCGAACAATAAAGACAATTCAATACTAGATAAAGAAACCCCAAGTAAGTCACCCTCCAACAGGAACTGATGGTAAAAGGATTAACTTATTCGTGGGTTAATATGCATTCATATTTTCGAAATAAATTTGGGGAAAACATTAAAACCAAATAACCCATACCTATAATTTCGTCCAATGTCACGGTGCTCGTCCAAATGTTATTTAAGATGTCTACGTCACTTTTCAGATCTGATCATCGGAAGTCATTGAAGATGCTGAAGTTCCACCGGGATTCTCCATTCTTATATGTGGTGGAAGTCTGCCATAAGTTCACCAGAGAACCACCATATTGTTAATCCATATTTTCCCAGTGCGTCGAGTTGTAATCAAGATCATGTCGCATCATTCTCATTATCATGGGACATCATGTTGTCACACTGAATCATTTCAGAAACAATGCCCCTATTACATGCCATTAATGCATCGTTACAATGTGATTTTGAGAATACATTATTGGGACTCAATGATGTGTTGTGTCCCCACCTTGTCGCTTCCCCAAAACATCACCATTCAATACTAAAAAGTTAGAAAAAAATATTTTTTTAAAATATTTTGATATTTTTCTCAAAAGGATAAAAAATAACCTTCTCCTCAGCCCTTTCCAGCAAAAGTTATGAAATTTATATGAGAATTTTGGCTTTCTAAATACATCAGTTCCCCGGGGATTTTGATACAAGCAATGATTCAAAAGAACAAAAATACCACTCACATGTTTACTGAACATATCCTAAAAAAGGTCAAAATTCTGTTCGGGGTTTCCGGACCTCGGAGTAACATTCCGTCAAATTTTTCGATCTTGAAATAATTCCATACAATTAAAAATTTACCTGGAAATTATGAGACGTTACATTCTCCCCACATTATGGATTTACATACCCCAAATCCAAAATAAAACTAAATAAAATTATGGGGGTACTGATAATGAATCTGAGCCTCCCACTCCCATGTGATTTCCTAGAGATTCTCGTAATTCCATCAGACATGGATTAGTGGAATCGACTGCCTGCATATGACCTACTCATGTCATTCCCCTTTCTCCGATAGGATCTCAACAAACATCACCCCATAATCAATGTCTAGATCACCCTAGTCATTGACCTGCGATGGATCTAGCACATACATTCTCACCTACAACACGTGTAAAACATCATGCACCCGGAGCATCAATGGGTGATGTGATAGGAAATATGCCACCTCGACCACTCTAATCAGTATCTGAAAAAATCCAATGAAACTCAGAGATATCATTCTGCCCTGGCCAAATCTATGAAATCCTCGTCAGGGTGACACTCGATTAAACATATGATCTCCCACCTCAAACACTAAGGGTCATTGGATCTTGTTGGCATAAGACTTCTACCTGCTCTATGTAGTCACCATCCCCACTTAAATGATCTAAACATTCTTGGTTGTTTCCCGTACTAACTCTGGACCCTTGGTGCCGAATCCCATAGGTATTTCTAGCATATGGTTGATCTGATAATCCTCATGTACAAGACCTCAAATAGATCCATGCCAATGGTGGAGTGATATATGTTGTCATATGAAAACTCAACCAGGGGTAGGTGTTACTCCAAACTATGAGCAATGTTTAGGACACAAGCATGAAACATGTCTTCAATGGTCTGTATGGTCGGCTCTATCTGATCGTCCATCTGGGGATGAAAAGTTGTTCTCAAACACAGCTGCATCTTTAACTCCTCCTGTAAGCGCTTCCAAAACTGGGATGTATAGCGGACATCGCTATCTAATATGATCATCGATGGAACCCTATGTAGATGCACTATCTCCTAGGCATAAAGGAATCTCAAGACCCGTACTTATCCCTACACATGGATGGGTTGGACGTGAGATGGATTGGTGAGTCGATCAATGATCACCCAAATATATTCATGTCCTCTGTATGTATGTGGTAATCTCATCACGAATTACATAAGGATACCTTCACATTCCCACATCGGTAACTCGAGTGGATGGGTAATGCATGCTAGAACCTTGTTCACAGCCTTCACTTGCTAACAAATTATACGTAATGAAACGAACTCGGCCATGATTTTCATCATCCCTGACCACCAGTACTAATGTTGGAGGACCTGGTACATCTTCGCTACTCAATGATTTAATAGAAAGTGATATGTATAAAACTCTATTAATTCCTCATCCTGCAATACCACTTGTACTATGGTGTGCCATAACTACATGATTATGTGCTCCCCACCTATCAAAAACCAATCAGGATCCTTTCCAGAGTATATCTGAGCAACTCAAGCCTCACAGTCCACAACTTCCAGTTGTGCCTCCATAACATACGATACAAGTGGGGTTGTAATAGTCATCAAGTTGAGGTAAGTAGCTTCAGCACCATCCACAAAGGGTATCCTCATTGCGGATATCTGCTTTTTCACCTCTCTCAGCAGTTACAACCTAGTCCTCCTTCTGAGTGTGTCATCCACCACAATCCACATTCTATGAGTGATAAAAATCATAAAATCATAGTCATGGAGGATCTTTATCCATCTCCACTGAATATGGTCGTCTTTTTTTAGGAATGATATAATAGAGACTCTAGTGGTCGTTTAAAGTATAAATTGTTCACCCATCATTTAGTGATGCCACATCTTCAAGTTAAAGACCACAGGTGCTAACTCCAGGTGGTGGGTCATCTAGTTGTGGTCATTCTTCCTCAATTTCCATGAGTCGTAGATTATCACTACATTCCCCTGCATTAGGAAATATCCATGCCTGGTCCTAGATGAACCGCAGTAAACTATATACCCAATTACTTCTTCTGGTAATCTCAATATGGGGACACTAGTTAGTCTCCACCTTAGCACCTAGATACTCTAAGTGCATTTCTCCATACATAATAAGGTTTTTTCCTTCCGTTCAAATACCGATAATGTTTTCACTACCCTTGAAAATTCTGGCACGATCCTCCGATAGTAACCAGCCATCCCAAAGTATCTATGTACCTCAGTCACACTCCTCAGTGGCTCCCAATACAAGGGTTCCTCTATATTCACTAGATTTACTACAACTCCAGCCTCCAAGATGTCCTGTCATAGGAAATTGACCACGAAAATCTAAAACTGACACTTCAAGAGCTTACAATAAAGTTGGTGCTCCAAGATTGTATCTCGGACTATCTGTAGGTGTACAGAATGACCCCCTCCTATAATGAGTACACCAAGATGGAATTATTGAATTCAAAGACAAACATGTCGAGGTAGGGATGTATGACACTATTCATGAGGCCCAAGAATACTGTTGGAGAGTTGGTCACATAGGAAGGAAACACCATGAACTCATAGTGGCCATATTATCACCTCGTGTTTTCCTTCGATACATCATCCTCTTGCACTCGGAGCTGGTGATAGTATGATATGAGTTTTATCTTTGAGAATGACCTCACTTCCATTTGTTGGTTGAAGTGGTCTTAAATTCTCGGTAGTGGGTAATTTTTCTTCATGTTCACTGTGTTTGGGAACCAAAATCCCCAGAATAACCTCAAACACCCATATATATTCTTGCTAAAAAACTGGTCCTTCCCATGGGAAAATCTGGTCCTTACAAACACTTTCTCTTGTAAGTCCTCTAGTTAAACCATCAGCTCACAATTCTCTGAAAGAACTATTTCATATTCCAGTGTGGATATTATTGTCGTCCTGAGGTACATGTCGATATAGATGGCTACCACTCTCCATGGAGGTAGCCCTGGAACCTCATCAGTAAAAACATCATCTCACTCATCCACCACTATAGGGAATCTTGGAAACCTCTCATGCACTGAACCCATGGTGAGGCTAGCGAACTGACAAGTGATCAGTAGTATCCTCCTCCAAGAGAGTATGTCATGCACTATGAGGATTTTTTCTTGCTGGTGAAGGAATATTTGGTTACATCTCCACAGACACACTAAAAATTACACATAAAAACGTCAATCTGAGCATGGACTATAGATAACTTGTTCATACCAAAGATGACGTTATTAGGCCTCAATGCATCCACAAAGAGATCCCATCCATAGCTCTTATATCCTAGAGTAATCTCACACTACTATAATTAGTGTGGAATCAAAGAATACCCTCCCGTATTATTCTCTATAAGTAAGGATTGACCCAACAGCTCCGCTAGAATCTCTATGCACCAAATGAGATACGTGGAATTGAATGAGTGGATGGAACTTGTGTCAATAAGTACTACCAAGAGGTTGGAGTAGACATACATTGTATTTCTGATCATCTTTTGAGCATCTCTATAAAAATAATAATCTACCAAGAGTTGAGCTCAACCATTTCTTATTGTTCCCTAAGGTTAGGGTGGATCGCCTGGGGTTGGGGGCAGTAAAACTCAAACCATCGCCCACCGCCTATCGCTTGGCCATCTCCCCTGCCATGTCTTCCAAACTCTGGACCTCCTCACTGAAACTATTTTTACATCCTCGGTGGTCCCTTGAATATATAAAAGACATCTATATAGTGGTTAGGGCAGTCACGTGCCATGTGTCCCATCCTTCCACACAATTATAAATGTATGGCCACCCCTTATGACTCCCTTTAGGATTGGAGCCTCAAATTACCGACCCTGAGTCCTGGGGTTGGGATCTTAAAGACCTGGACGACATGGGCCCATGATATGATGTCTACTATGTACCAAAGACTATGTCACATGGGATCCTCTGGTAGGTCTATCTATGGGAACATGCTCCTCCTAGAAGCTCTACATCAAAAGGTCTCTCTCTATCACCCCGACCTGGGTAGGGATGTTGAGAGACAACACTGAAGCGCTGATCTCTCACATGAGTCCTTGCTCAAAGGATAAAACCCTAATGAATGGATATCACACCATATTTGTAGAGTAGATGGAAAGCTCTGTTAACATTTCTTATTACTTGGCCACCATCATGATGTCCTCCTATAGGTGGAGGAACTCTTTCATGCCTACATATCACAAGGTTGTGGAAAAAACTCTATCCAAAAAAGCATCTGGAAGTCAACCCAAGTGAGGGTCACATAATTGTAAGTCTAGAGAGTCAAAATATACCATCTCCTTGCTGATCCCCATAGAAGGCTCACTACCATGATTTCCATCTAGTCAGTCAGTGTTCTCACTAATCGGAATACCTACGTCACAACCTATATCCAATCCTCAGCAACCTGAGGATCTGTCTCTCCCATACACCTGGGAGGTCTCTGTCACAGAAACTCATATAGGGCACTGAGCCAATGAACATCATATAATGGAACCATATCTAGTTGATGTTAACCATCATGTGGGGGAATCACTAGTACACCACCTATTGGGACCATCTCTAGAACTGGTCCTTGTACATAAGCCTTGTCGCTAGGCATATTTTCCTCACAACCTCATATCAAGATCATGGATGGCCATCCACATGGAGGAATCCTATGATTTATCAAGATATACCAAAACATAGAATGTTATAAATGGTGAGAAAACTCATATTCCAAATTAAGAGACATTTATGAAACCCTTTTTTCCATGTATCGAGGTGAAAAAATAATTCATGGTCATGGTGTATAGATATGTCATCCACCGCACTTACACTGGACTCCCCAAGTCTGATAGTCGAACTCAAAATAATTAACACTATTTTCCCAAAACAAAATATCAATCTCCTATTATTTGAGGGGGAACCGACCTACTATAGATACAAATTTGTCACAACTTGTCCCCTAGGGCCCATGTTGTGACTAACAGAAGCCCACCTCCGAAAGGCCAGGGTATGGAGACTAGCACCAGAGGGTTCAACATACATGTCTAAGGAATTTTCTTGAGTACCTATACGCACACACACATGACAACTAAATCCCAAAACACTGAAATGGGGAAACATGTACCATGGAAACAATGCTGCATGAAAGTAGAACTGAAAGTAAGTGTTCCACAATAAAAAACCAACAAAGAACTGAAAACTGCAAGTACAAAAAGGATACTCTGATGTCCATACGCAGAATCCACACCTAATCATGAGAGTAGTGAAGCTACTAGATGTTGATGTAGTACATCCTTTTTGGATGGAACTACTATGCACTACCTGGTCCTAGGACACCATGTCTAATGTCGTATCGTCCGTCTATCCCATCACCCTATGAACCCTTATCAAAACATCTGTCATCTTCTCCGGTCAAAACACTTGTGGGAGAAGCCCGATCAGTGGTCAGTAACACAGTACTAATTAGGGCCACAAAAAAAGGAAAACCCCCAAAACATTTCATAAAGTAACTAACAAAACATAAGGTAACTTACACCCGGTGCACTCTAGGGTAGTAATAATAGCATCATCTATCTCATTGTCGAACACATTGTCTTCTGGATAACCCCACTTATAGGGAGTATAGAGGGCCTTCCATGTAATTAATAGGTGCTTCCCACTAACCATGGATTGCGAAGGTACTACTCCCCCATTGTGTTTTGTTGTCCTACAAAGTCACAGAGTGTTGCTTCCCACTATCCATGAACAACGGAGGTACTCATCCTAATCGCATATTGTGGGCCTGAAAAGTATTATAGAGGTTCTTCCCACTGTGGCCTACAAAGTCATATAGAGGTGTCCCCACTGGGCCAAAAGTCATTATTCTTATGGTCTTAGCCTGTCATAGGGTTCTGTAAGTAGTGTGTTTGTTAGAACCATTATCATTCCCTTCATCTCATCTCAACATCCATGAATGTCCAAATAGAGCATTCTAAAAGACCTGCATCATCGTTATGGTCCCAACCCCTCAAATGTCTTAACATTCTGACAAGCAGTTTGCAAGATACATGAATTTTAGTAACTAGTGGAATGATTTCAATGGGGCCTGGCCTAACTCGGTCAAACCAACGTGAAAATTACAATTTTTCAAATAAAAGAAGTCTTTTAAAAAAATGTAGTTTTTTCACCTTTTAATGTAGAACCCTTTTTATAAGCAATATATGAAAATTTAATTTTTTCAATAAGAGAAAATGAGATTATTATTTAGAATAGGGATGTAAAATTTTATTTTTTGATTATTTTTTTGTTTTTCTATCAGAACATTCATAGTATAATGAATAGTGAAAAATACAACATTTTACTTCAAAATTATTATTTATTAAAAACTATTTATGTATATAGAATCTATTTTTAGTGGGGTTTAATGAATAATTAGGTCATATTTTTATGATTTTATATAATTATGGTAATTGTATGAAATTATACATTTAAATTGAAAATAAACATATGGTAATATTTTAGTAATTTTTACTTCATAAAAACATGCTCTCTGGTTTTGAAAATGAGAATTAATTTAAAATTAATTTCTACCAATTATATTTTCTGAATTTTTTAAAATGGATTCAATATTTTTAATATTAAAATAAAATTTTTTAAATAGGTATCATTTATTTTTTAAAATTGTGAATTTTAAAATCAGTAATTATTTTTATTTACCATGGTTGGAC
Source organism: Viscum album (assembly GCA_963277665.1). Classification (NCBI taxonomy): domain Eukaryota; kingdom Viridiplantae; phylum Streptophyta; class Magnoliopsida; order Santalales; family Viscaceae; genus Viscum; species Viscum album. The sequence continues at coordinate 1,354,528,362 of OY728147.1, read as the reverse complement.
GGTAAATTAGTTAAATAATGGTAAAAATAATATTATAATAATATAAACCACCCTAAAACGTCCCCTAATCCTAATTTATGAGATATGTCCAACAATGATAATCCATATGCCGAACATTTGGTATTTGGGAGCCACATGGCTGAGAAAATGAAATTTTATAATGGTTAATTTAAAGAAAAGTGAAATATTACATAAACATGTATCTCCTAAGAGAAAAAATTTTAATTTGGTTTATGTAAATTTTATCTTATAATATATATTGTAATAAGAAAAAAAATTCCTTTATCAAAGTAATTTATCTGTAATTTTTAGAAATTAAATAGTTATATTTTTTTATGACTCAATGAAGATGGTGTGTTTCTGTTATTAATGAAAGAATCTAATAAATGATATTATATATATTATAATAAATATAATTTTAATGTTTTTATTGCATCCGATAATTTTATGGATGATTATGAAATATTATACATGAGTTAATTCCATTGGGTCTATGTAATCAAGTTGTTATGACTTTATCAAAGATCAATTACTAAATTTTGTCAAAATTGAAATAAATAAGTTTTTTTAAATAATATATTATTAAATGATATAATACTTCTAAAAAGTTTAGATTAAAACACAAGAATTTTATATTGTTAAAAAATTAATTAATTATCAAATTTTTTATTTCATGCAATTTAATAAAAATTATATTAACCATATATTAGGTAAATAATGGATGACAAGGTAAGAGTTGATGTCATTAACTAAGGGTTAAAACTAAAATATATGGTTATATTCTTGATATAAACTTATTTAAATCCAATTAATTGAGAGTATTTAGAGAAATACTAATATTATCATATTAATATTAAAATTCAGAGCCATTATAAATTGAATATCAATTTATAATAATTTAATATTTAAAAATATTCCTAAAGTGCCTCTTACGACTCATATAAAAGGGATCTTCTCTTTATATTTTAATCACACCTACAAATCCCTTTGGCTCACCCAAACACCACAAAAATATCCTACCAAAATCAATCAATTCATCCTATAGTCCAACAATTGGTTATAGAACCACCTCAAGAAGCCCTTTTGAGAAAATAAAAATAAGACACCCATAGAAAAGGTAATTATTTTATCCCTTCTTTCAGTGTTATTTTCTTCTTCAACATCATTTTCCCATGTTGTTACCAAAATAAAATAATGAATCCAAAATATACTATTTTTAGAGATTTTTATAATTTATATGGGACAACATTATTCACCCTTTTACCCATCCTATGAAAAACAATACTTCCATGTGTGATTACGTAAGACTTACTATCTCCACTCTGTGGTGTAAACTATATTTCATGTAAACATTATTTCGATAGGTATAATGATGAATATAAATTACTTAAATAATAAATATAACATCATATTACATTGGTATAATTTGTAATCTATCCCATTCAATACAATTTAACTATTAAATAAATGACATTGTCGCTCGTGTGAACGTACGTATTACTGTCTCAATGAAATGATTGTACTAATCTTCTTCGTCAACCATCCAAGATTGATTATAAAGAAAATTAATAAAAATTATGAAATTTGGGAAATAATAATTCCACTAGAATAATATATATATATATATATATATAAATGTTTGTGTGTGTCTTTGTGTTTATCTGTGTGAGTGTGTGTATACATATATATCATTCACGTACTTTTATTCAACTCGATAAGAAAACTGAAACATCGTTCATGCATACGTACGACCTTCTGTCTACATAAATAGTGTATTCAATTTTATATATAAAAATATTATATATACTGATATTTTGAATATATTTATGATATATATATATATATTATTAAACATTCGATAAGTAAATAATTAATGATATATGTGTTATTATCAGGAATAAAAAGTCATAACACATATGAGAAACAAAGCGATTTTTACCCAAAATGTTGCATTAACATGGAATATTTAGTAAATGGGTGATATAACATCATAAAAGTAACATATATGATATCAACAATTTTATTTTTTTTATATATTTTTAATAATATTTTAAAAAAATTATACATGATTTTCAAACATGTTCGGAGAATATCAGACCTAAGGTAAGGGTTAATTCACCAATATCATTATTATCCTGGGATTTTATATGTCAGCATTTACTGGGACATATTTATCATCAATGTCCACGTTTCATAAAAATGATTTTAAAAGGAATATTTTAATTTTTTATGGTAGGAACACTTTAACTAAGTCATCAGTTTAAATGTTTTAATTATTTAGTATTCTAAATCAATTTAATTAATGTCCTTGTTTTCATAAATATTTTAAATAATTTTTTATATGGACATGATTATTTTAAAATGATAATTCCTATAAAAATATTCAAAGAGTTATTGGAAAATTTTATTTAAAAAAAACTATTTTAAATGACTTCCTATTTAAATTGTGACGATTTTACATGATTTCATTAAAAAGGGATATTTCCATGAAATAGTGTTATTGATTATTTTCAACATATGTCAACATATTTTATTAGATATTAAATTGATTAAGGCTTATTTATTACAATAAAATCTCCCATATTGTATTGAATGAGTTATGATATGTTTGATTATGGATGTGTTATTTTTATACCATTCATGGTTTATATTCATCGTGTTAGCATTTTGTTTGCTTGTTTTAATTCGAATGGCTATGTTATGTTTCATCCTTACCATATGACTAATGCATTGGACTTATTATGTTAAAATTCAGGCCCTCTATATCCCATCTAGGCATCAGTATATCTCATGGGAGATTTTTGGGGGTTTGACTAATGTCTAACACAATTAGGAATCATGTCTTGGGCGAAGCATTGACGGTATGTGTAAGATGTCTCACATTATGCATTTCCTCATTGGGATATTAATTATTGATATTTCATGTGATTTTTTGACTTGTAGGATATCAATGTGATGTTTTAAATTGAATTATTTCATTTATTTGTGCCGAATTGGGTTTAATATTATTTTTAAATGGCATGCATTTTATATGGTCATTTACTATTGATCGAAAACACAATAATTTTATAAAAATCCCAAAAATTATCTGTGACCATTTTTCGACATGTAGAATAATAAAATGAACTCCATTTTTTGAAATTATATTTATAAATATTATTAATTTAAATTTTAAATTAAATAATAAATAATTAAAATAATTAAAATTCAATAACTATAACTCATTTTATATCACCTTGAAAATTTAATGATGATCTCATTATCGTAAAACATTAAAAAATAAAATAATAATACAATTTAATCTTCATTATAATCATATTTATATTCATATTAATATTTCTATGGGTATGTTACTATTCCCCCAATATCAAGTTGGTTCTATTGGCCTCAAAAAACATATTGATCACAATCGTTGATGGCCATTTTTTGAAAATAAAATAATAGGTGTGGGAAAATTATGTTTAATTTCCTGTTATAAATATATAAATAAAATTATGTTTGATGAGATTCAATTTAATTTTAAAACATTTGGATGTTATGTGAACATGTTCTTAATATAATAAATGGAGCATAATTATAGCCCAATGAATGGAAATTAATTTTTTTAACCCCACACATTAATTCCAAACTTGTCATGTATGTCATTTATAACTTATAAAAATAAAATATGAAAAAAAATTCATAAGAAGATTTTTCTACTGTAATTCGTAACAGTTAAGAAGTTTACATGATTTTTTAATTACACATATAATTACTAATCTATTGATCTAATGATTGGTGTTTTGAGGATGAGCAGTTGATAAATTCAAAATAACATTATTTTTTTGATTTTGACCAAATTGGTAAATGATTCATAATATCCAGAATAATAATAATTCAATAATTAAAATTCTTATACATTAATTACAATTTTAAATATAATTAATAAATGTGGTTATGAAAAATGTATAATATTTCAATACTACAGATGGAAGGTCGTACATACACATAATAAACATTTCCATTTTCAATAATCACAATGGAATGATAATGGTAGTTATTTTTTGTTTCATTAATTATAATAATATCATAATTTTTTATTAAATACATATTTATATACAATCCAAGTGAAGATGTAATAATAATTGAATCACATTGCGTCATGTGGTGGTATCCCTCCTTACACACAAGTGACATTATCATTATACAATGGATTTTAAGGTACAAAATCATATGATACATTAAATTTATATTATTATTAATATTCAATTAATATAAAATATATACAATAAATTCATAATCCTGAATATCTATGAGAGGGAATAATTTAAACTTAATTAAATCATTTTATGACACTCTAGTCTATCGTACACATGAACGATGCATGAATTTCCCATTTTATGAAAGTGGAGAATAATTTATGTTATTCCGTTAAAATAATAACATATTAGCATATGATATATTATGATTTTATTACATTATCATGTATTAAAAATATTTTATTGAGGTGGAAGAACAAAAATGTAAGAAAAAATTTTGGTTAATAATGGTATGACTTTTTCTGACAACTCATTTTTGTAATGGCCTCGATATCTCCGTCCAATTCCTTTGTCGAAAAGAGGATCATGGAGTGTTTTAATGGGTAGGATAGAATTTTCCCACACCTTTCAGAATTTTGTAAATACATTCCACGTAGTGTGAGTACACTCCATGTACCACCTTACTGGGTATACCCCGTGTTGAGGCTGTGTCCTTGCCTCCTGAAATAAATGAGTACACACCATGTATCACATAATACTCGTCGTGTAATTCCTCCCCGCGTATGTGTTACCCACAGACCGTGTGTTTACCAGTCAATGACCATGTGTTGTCTAGAGGCCATATCCTTTTCGCGTGAAACGATTGAATACACGGCGTGTTTCCCATACTACATGCAGTGTAGTTGCTCCCCGCATACGCGTTACCCTCAAACAGTGTGTCAACCATTCAACGATCGTGTGCCGCGTTGAATGTCGTGTTGGAAGCTGTGTGGAGACCATGTGAAATGGCTTAGTACACACCATGTTCTATAATGTACACACTGTGTAATTTAGTTTTTCTCACCTATAAATGGAGGGGGCCTCTCCTCCTTTTCAAATCACTCCTGTCCTCCCCTCTCTTTCGAGCAGAGCTCTCCCGAGAGACTCCAAAGCTCCTTTCCTCCATAACTTCTTCGTCTAAGCTCCGATTTACGATCTGTCAATGGCCATGAGATCATAACAATGAGGTGGAACTTCTGAGATTGGATCTGTTTCTTTCCCTTTGGACTTTCCTTCCCAGATTCCACCCAACGAGGTTTTGTTGGGTTTTGACAGAAGCGACGGACACCAACAGACATCTTCTAAAGCTGATCCAGGGGGGCGTTGTGATAAGAACCTATTGAGGTAGGGATATTACCTTCATCTCTCCAATTTGTGCATCATTTCGGATGGGTGTCCTCTTGTTTTCATGCTATATGATTGAACCAATAAGTAAAGATCAAAATCATCTTAAAGAATGGGGTTGGGAAAGTTGTTATGTTTATATATGTTTATCCTATTTTTATTATGTGAATTAAATAGGCTTACGCCTACTGAAAATAACGGTCATTGGGGGATTTTTCTTGCGCAAATAAATTGTTCCCTATCTTTCTAGACCATTTTGTGGATAGAACTTTGTGGAATTTGGAATTCTATTAATCAGATAATGTTGGATGATTTAAAATCCGGAACCCTTTTGTGATCACCCCGGTTGAACAAAATGGAATAATGAACATGTGGATGTTGGCTTGGTTACATGGTGTGTGAAAGGGGGTGTATCCTACGTTGTTACGAATAGGATGTGAAGCAGGGTTGCTGTAAAAGATATTAAAGGGGAATTGATGAGGCACGAGCCTTGTTTTGTGATACAGTGGGGGAGATGTGGTTATACTGGTAGAAGGGCTGCAGTAATGGGATGTGTTATTAAAAAAAAGTGAAAAGTTGATAAAATAACTGTGGGGAATGATAATGAATGCAAGAACAATCAATGGGGTTTTTTTGATGATAAAAGGGTTGGGTTATGTTTCTTGTGTTTATTCTAACTTGATTTGTGGTTGGCTGGGATTTTTCTCTACGAAATGCTTGATCTGGTTTGATAGTTTCCCATTAGTTAAGGAACAAATAATCTATTAATGATAAAACATTAAAACCTAAATGGGGATGGAGTTTTTTCTTGTATGTATGCTTCATAGTAGCAGTGTCGAGGCAGGTGCTCAGTTTCTCTATTTAGAATCCATTTGTTGGGATGTGTGTCTGGTATAAATATATATATTTGTATCTTTGTGATTTGTCGCACCCCACCCATGTTGATCAATTAGTGCCAAACACTCCCATTTCATGGGAGAGGGTGTTTTACCCTTATTTACTAGCTCCTTCGTGCTCCTTCTTCCATAGGTTGTGATGGCTTGAGGCGACCATACACCCAAGACTCTTCGGGTATGTTTCGATTGGGGAGGTATTAGCCCAAGACTCTTCGGGCCAGTTTACAATTCCCAAGAATCTTCGAGATGAGGCCCAGGTGTGTTAGGGTGGGGAAGTGACTGTGGTTTTTGGGGCCTAGGTGTGTGTGGGTGGTATATGTGGTTGTGAGGCCCAGGTGTGTGCAGGTGTGATATGTGGTTGTGAGCCGCATGTGTGTCCGAGTGGGATATGTGGTTCTGGAGGCCCAGGTTGTGAAGGCGGGAAGAGTGTGCTAGCATCAGGACGTTCACCTTTAGGAAGAGCAGCTAACTAGTGGGAAATGGTGTGGGGTACCCAATAATCTTTTTCTTATATACTACTACATGTTGTTATGTGTTTTTGGTGAGCATGGTTGGTGAGGTTGTGTGGATAGATTTCCTTTTTAGGTTGGTTTCTTCTGTTGTTCTCAAAGGACATTAGGATGTCTCCCCACATGTGCACGAGAGCTCTATGTTTCCCTATAGAATATGCTTGTATTCTCACCCTAGGTTTACTTTCAGGTTTTCGGGAGAACTACTAGGGCCGTGCGGGACCCTACTAGTCACGACAGTAGGATTTTTTGCAGTTGTTTTACTCTTGTTTCATTTGGTATTGTACTTTTGAGATTTCTTGAACTTGTACTTTGTATCAGAAATTTTTAAACATGCATGTGGGATTGGTTTGGGTTTATTTCTATACCCTTGTTCTTTTCCTTTTTCTTGGTAGTTGACTTTTCATGTTTCTCGCTCCTAAATAATAAAAAGGTTAATGCCTCTCATATTTGTGAAAAATCATACCCTTGTTACTAGTCGCTACTCCGGGGCCTACTGGAGGCGGGACTCAGGGGTCATTATCCCCCTTTCACCATTTCCAGCTGAGGAGGGGCATCTTTGGTGGGATGTGGTCGTGATAGAATGGTATCACACGTGATGGTTGAAAAATACGATGGAGTCTTGAGTTAGGCACAATGAGGATTGCATAGGATGGTAGGGTGAAAGTGTTGGCTGATCTCGTTGAGTGACATAGGCCATGGAAGACCGACTAGGACACGAGATTTTTGGGCCTCCCGTGATCTGATGCGAGGACTCTGAGCCTACCGAACAACCAAGTGAGACTACATTGATTGTAGTGTGGAGACACTTGGGAAGGTACATGCATCATCAGGATTGTGTTTTACTTGATTTGGGTGTTCTGGGAAAGAAATAATGTGATAAAATGAAACCTTGAGAAATTTCCTTGCTACTTGGGCTTAGGTTATCTTTGTTTACTTCATAGCTATGGATCCTGGATGTTGTCCCCAAGTGGCTAAGATAGCTAAGGCCCAGCAGATTCAAGCGGTCGATCAATTGAGGATTGACCGATAGGAGGAAGATAGACAGTGGCAGATGACTCTATGTTCCTTCCAAGGAAAATCCCTCAAGAAGTATGAGGGTAGTACTTCAGATATGGAGACAGAGTGGTGGATTGAGTAGTTAGGGATCACTTTTACTTTGATATGTGCTTCGAGGGAGTATAGGGTTCCCCTAGCAGTCAGTCATCTGAGAGGTGCGGCGCGCCAGTGGTGGAGGCTCTGCCTCGGGGAGAGGACAGAGGAAGAGGTTCCGTGGGCTAACATTGAGAAGGAGTTCTAAGAGTAATTCATTTCATCCAAGATCAAGGCAGAGAATTGGAAGGAGTTACTCTCCCTACAGCAGGGGAGTATGTCAGTACGAGAGTTGGGGATCAAGTTCATGTATCTCCAATGCTTTGCTATGGATCTCTTTCCGGATGAGGAGTCTCGGGAGAGACATTTGGAGGAGGCGCTCCATCCTTTACTCCAGTATGATGTCACCCCTTCATTCGTTCGACGTACATGGCCATACAGAAGAAGGAATAGGTTGTAGAGAGGATGCACTCACAGGGAGGTGCACCACAAGAGGGGATCCATTCGAGTTTGTCAAAAGGAAAGCCAGTCAGCAGTAGGTCTCATGCGATGGGACCATCCAGATTCAGGCTAGTGGGGAGCAGGCCCCAGTAGTTCTAGTTTAGATCTTTTAGTCCTCGTCCATTTTTCCTGATCCAAGGACCAAAGTGTTTCTCTTATGGAGGTTCCAGGAACATCCAGAGTCGGTGCCTGACCCAAGATTAGTACGGTAGAGGTGGGATGGTTCAACGCCCGCCTCTGCAGCACCAGTTGGTAGCGAGGCCCTTACAGCAGCAGCATGACCCTTCTCATCCGAGGGAAGACTTTGCTGGAGGAGGCTAACCTCAAGGTTCTCCTAAGGGAACTCTACTAGGGCATGGTCAGGGAGGTGGTTGACATCTGAGAGGCAGAGGAGCTGGGCATGGACAATTTCACGCAGTAGAGTCAGAATCTCCAGTAGGACCATAGGTGGTGCGAGGTACGATTTGATTTTTCATCATTCTCATTTCTTCTTTGTTTTATTCGAGAGCTTCTCACTCCTTTGTTGCACCCGGTCTAGCCCATGCTTTCGGTCTAAACGTACAGATACCTTCCGTACCCCTAGTATTGAGTACACCAGTTGGAGGTCAGACCAGCGTATCTAGTGTTTTTCGAGGCTGTGGGCTGACGTTGGGACCACATCTATCTAGTGGGGATCTTCTTTTGCTACATATGAATCCCTACGATGTCGTCCTAGGAATCGACTGGATATTTTCGGTTAATGTTGTTATCGACTACTTCCGAAGAAGAGTCATGTTCTCCGACATGGATGGGAAGCGTATAGATTTTGTTGGTGAGAGGAGCTATCAGGTGGGAAGTCGAAATGTGAAGCCTCTCCTTTCATTTCAAGGCGGGGTATTAGTGGTTTCAGCTGATACTGGGATTTTGGATGTTCCAATGGTTGTTGGGGAGTTCCTCGATGTTTTTTTGGAGGAGGTTGTGACTCTACCCCCCCCCCCCCCCCCAACGTGTCGTTGAGTTCAAGATAGACTTATATCCTGATGCCCGTCCGATTCAAATGTCCCCTTATCGAATGTCACCTTCGGAGTTGTAAGTGTTTCGGATTCAGATTGACGATATGATGGAGAAGTGTTTTGTTCGACCCAACATGTCACCATGAAGTGGTCCAGTTTTTTTCGTGAAGAAGGCAGATGGTGGTCTCAAAATATGCATAGACTACTGAAGGTCGATTCGAGTAACAGTCAAGAACTATTACCCCCTTCCAAGGATATATGATCTCTTCGAAAATATGAGGGGAGTAGGTTGGTTTTCTAAGATTGATCTGCGATCTGGATATCATCAGCTGAGGGTAAAAAAAGTGACATCTCGAAGAATGATTTCAGGTGTAGGTATGGGCACTTTGAGTTTGTAGTGATGTCGTTTGGAGGTAGTAATTCACTAGCTATGTTCATGGGACTTATGAACGTAGTCCCCGAGAGTTTCTAGACCAGTACGTCATTGTGTATATCGATGACATCCTGATCTACTCGAGATCAGAGGAGGAGCACGTTGAGCATCTCAGAGCAGTCTTGGATGTCCTTCGACACCACCAGCATTATGGTAAATTGTCTATGTGTATGTTCTTGATGAAATAAGTACACATCCTTGGGCATGTGGTGTCTCAGCATGGAGTGTTAGTGGAACTGTCGAAGGTGGAGGCAGTTGTTTTGTTGGCAGCACCCAAGAGCGTGGCAAAAGTTTGTAGTTTCCTGGGGTTGGCAGGCGATTATCGGATGTTCATTTCAGACTTCTCTCGAGTTGTTTCTCTATTGAATGCTTTGACTAGGAAAAACCAGGTCTTCCTATGGAGCGATTAGTTCCAGGAAGCTTTCGACTACCTGAAGGAGAAGTTGTTCAGTGCTTGAGTACTCAGGTTGCTAGAGGAAGGGTTGTTGAATGAGGTGTTTTGTGATGGCTCTGGCCATGGTTTGGGGTGATTACTGATGCAAAATAAGGATGTGATCTATTATGGTTTTAGGCAGTTGCACCCTCATGAGCGTAAATATGCCACCCACAACCTAGATCTTGCAGCAGTGGTGTTTTCAATGATGCTGTGGTGACATTACCTCTTTGGGGAGTGCTTTCTGGTCTTCTCAAATCACATTATCTTACGTTATATCTTCTCCCGGCATGACCTAAACTTACGGCAACAGAGATGGGTCGAGTTTCTCCAAGACTATGACTTTGAAATCTCTTACACTGAAGGTAAGGGCAACGTTGTGGTTGATGCCCTGTGTAGGAAGTCACACAAGGAAGTGGTTCGGGAATCCGCTGATCCTTGGAAATAGATTGGAGAGTTGGTTTCCTTGCACCTGGTTGCAAGGGTAGAAGGTGTTAGAGGCTGTTTGTTTCAGATGATGGTGAAATCCTCCTTGCTGTAGTAGGTGGAAGAGTCTCAGTGGGGAGACTCTGAGGCGTAAGAAATGTGGGATCGTATCAATCATGGGAACGCTCATGAAGGATGGTCATAGGACAGCCAACATCAGATGCTCTTTCATGGAAGGTTGTTTGTTCTGGAGAATATGTGTGAGGGAGTTCTCCCTGAGTTCCATCGCTCAACCTTGGCGGTGCATTTGGGAGTTTTAAAAATGTATTGAGGCCTGAGGGAACAGTTTTGGTGGCCCAGGGTAAAACGTGTAGTGGCAGAGTTTGTCGCTAAGTACCTAGTGTGTCAGTAAGTAGAAGTTGAACACCATGTTCCCAGTGGTTTGATGCATCCTTTATATGTCCCCAAATGGAAATGGGATGACATATCCATGGACTTCGTCACAAGACTACCCAAAGCCCAGGGTGGTTATGATGCTATCTGGGTAGTGGGGGATCGACTAACGAAATCAGATCACTTTTTAGCAATTAAGGAGTTGGGTCTCGTGAGTACCTTAGAACTGAGGTACGTTGATGTGGTGGTGTAGTTTTAGTGGAGTTCCAAAGACAATCATCTAAGATAGACACACTCGATTTACCTCACGAGTCTGGTGGGGTTAAAACATGCTTTTGGCACCCATCTACACCTTAGCACTGCTTTCCACCCCCAGACTGATGGGCAGACCATGCAGACTATCAAGAAGATGGAGGACATGATGTGGGCATACGTTTTGGATTTCAGAGGATCATGGGTGTGGCACTATCCTTTAGTAGAGTTTTCCTAAAACAACAGCCTCCACTCTACTATTGTCATGGAACCGTTTGAGGATTTGTATGGAAGGGAATGTCGTTCACCCATTTGTTGGGCTGTGGTTGGCGAGAAAGGTGCTCTTGGGCCATAGGTAGTATAGAGCACCATATAAAAAGTGCTGATTGTGCGTGAGAGGATGAAAGTAGCTTAGGACCGACCAAAGTCTTCTGCTGATCGTCGAAGGAGGCACTTGGTGTTCTAGGTGGGAAATCATGTGTTCTTGATGGTTTCCCCTCAACAGGGGCAGTGAAGGTTTTGGAAGGGGAGTAAGCTATCCCCTAGGTTCATCGGACCATTCGAGGTGCTGAGGGGAGTCGGTGAGGTGGCATATCATCTGGACATGCCACATTAGTTGGATAAGGTTCATGACGTCTTCCATGTCTCCCATCTTCATCAGTACTTACATTAAGACTCTCATGTTATCGACAGGGGAGAGTTAGATATAGGATATGACGCGACCTTCAAGGAATGACCAGTCAGAATCAAGGATCGTAAAGAGTAGGTTCTCCGTGGATGAACCATCACCTAGGTTCGTGTGTTGTGGAGGCATGGTGGCCTCAAGGAGAGCACTTGGGAGTGAGAGGCTCAGATCCATGCTTAGTACACGTAATTGTTTTGACTTGTGTTTTGATTTGTTCTTTTATGGTTTGTTTTGATGTTATGCTCTGTACCTTTGATATATGGAATTCATGGCTTATTGGTTGTGAGAAATTTTGTTTCCTTGTTCTCTGTAAGTGCGTAATGTGTCCGAACTTGTTGGAAAGGAAAACCATTATCATTAATCGAGACACATTAATGTGGATGCGACTGAACTCGTGTGGACGAGTCAGTGCCGCCTAAAGAGGATAATATCTTGGAATGGGAGAAGGAGTTTCCCCAATACACGTGTTCAGATAGTGTGTTGGTTGTACGGTGATGGGGGAAGTGTAAGATGAAGAAATCCTAATATATGTAAGTGGTATGGCCCAATTCATAATCAAGACGCATTAATGCAGAAGCGATTAAACTGGTGCAGGTGAGTTAGTCCCGTATAAAGCGGATAATATCTCGACATAGGAGAGGGAATTCCTAACACATATGATTAGGGTTGTCGGTTGGTTTCCTTTTATAATGAGAGCCCAAAGAGGTATCTTGTTGGGTTCCTCTAGGTTGGTTTCTAAATTCTCAGGGACGAGAATGTTTTAAGAGATATCTGATGTAATGGCCCGGACCTCTCCGACCCATTCCTTTGTCAAAAATAGGATCATGAAGTGTTTAGAAGGGTAGAATGGACTTTTCCCACACCTTTCAAAATATTGTAACTACACGTCATATAGTGTGAGTACACACCATGTGCCAACTTACCGGGTATACCCCGTGTTGAGGTAGTGTCCATGCCGCATGAAATAAATTAGTACATGCCATGTATCTTATACTAAAAGCTTTGTAGTTCCTCCCTGCGTATGCATTACCCTCATACCTTGTGTTGACCAGTCAACAAACGTGTGCCGTGTTGAGGTCGTGTCCTTGCTGCATGAAATAAATGAGTACACGCCGTGTATCCAATACTACACACCGTGTAGTTCCTCCCCACGTATGCGTTACCCTCAAACCGTGTGTTGACCAGTCAACGGCCGTGTGCCGCGTTGAATTCCATGTTGGAAGCCGTGTGGAGACCATGTGAAATGGCTGAGTACATGCCATGTACTATAAATCACACACCGTGTACTTTAGTTTTTCTCACCTATAAAAGGAGGGGGCCTCTCCTCCTTTTCAGAGCACTCCTCTCCGCCCCTCTCCTTCGAGCAGAGCTCTCCCAAGTGACTCCAAAGCTCCTATAATCCTTAACTTCTTCTTTTGAGTTCCGATTTACGATCCGTCAGCGGCTACAGGATTGTAACGAATAGGAAAAACATCTGAGCTTGGATCTGTTGTTTTCCCTTGGGTCTTTCCTTCCCAGCTTCCACCAGAGGTGGTTTTTCCTGGTTTCGACAGAAGCGATAGATGCTGACGGACGTCTTCTAAAGGTGATTCGGGGGAGGGTTGTGATAAGAACCTGTTGAGGTATGGATTTTACCTTCGTCTCAATAATTTGTGCATCATTAGGGATGTGTGTCCTCTTGTTTTAGTGAGATACGGTTGAACCAATAAATAATGATAATAACCAGCATAAAGAACGATGTTGGGAATATTGTTATATTTATCTTTGTTTATCCTATTGATATGTTGTGAATTGAATAGGATTATGCCTATAGAAAATCACGGTAGTTGGGGGAATTTGCTTGCACAAATAAATGTTTCCCTATCATTCTAGACCATTTTTTGGATGGAACATTGTGGAATGTGGAATTCAGTTAATCATGTAATGTTGGCTGATTTAAAATCTGGAACCCTTGTGTGATCATCCCGGTTGAACAAAATGGAATAATGAATATGTGGATATTGTCTTGGTTACATGGTGTGTGAAAGGGGGGGGATCCTGGATTGTTACGAATAAGATGGGAAGCGGGGTTGTGGTAACAGATATTAAAGGGGCGATGATGTGGCCAGATCCTTGTTATGTGATACGCTAGTAGAGATGTGGTTATAGTGGTTGCAGGGCTGCAGTAATGGGATGTGTTATTAAAAGAAAGTGGAATGTTGATAAATTTAATGTGAGGAATGACAATGAACGTGGGAATAATCAATGAGGTTTTTTTATGATAAAAGGGTTGGGTTGTGTGGCTTTTGTTTTATCTAACTTGATTTGTGGTTGGCATGGATTTTGTTCTACGAAACGCTTGATCGGGTTTGATAGTTGCCCAGTAGTTAAGGAACTAATTAACTCTTACTGATGAAATTTAATAACCTAAATGGGTTTGGGGTTGTTTATTGTATGCATGGTTTATAGTAGTAGTGTCAAGGCATGTGCTCAGTTTCTCTGTTTAGAAGCCATAGGTTGGGTTGTGTGTTTGGTATACATATATATATCTGTATCTTTGTGTTTTGTCGCACCCCACCCATGTTGATAACTTAGTGCCGAACACTCCCATTTCATGGGAGAAGGTGTTTTCCCCTTATTTACTAGCTCTTTCAAGCTCATTCTTTCATTGGTTGTGATGACATGAGGCGACCTTACACCCAAGATTCATCAGGTAGGTTTCGATTAGGGTGGTATTAGCCCAAGACTCTTTGGACAGGTTTACTGTTCCCAGTAATCTTCTGGATGAGGCCCATGTGTGTTTGGGTGGGGATGTGATTGTGGTTTGTGGGGCCTAGGTCTGTGCGGGCATGATATGTGGTTGTGAGTGCCAGGTGTGTGCGGGCGGGATATGTGGTTGCGAGGCCCAGATGTGTGTGGGCGGGATATGTGGTTATTGAGGCCCAAGTGTGTGCGGGCGGGAAGAGTGTGGTAGCATCAGGACATTTTCCATTAGGAAGAGCAGCTAACTAGTGGGAAATGGTGAGGGGTACCCAATACTATCGTTCTTATATACTAGTACTTGTTGTTATGTGTTTTTGGTGAGCGTGGCTGGTGAGATTCTGTGGATAGATTTCCTTGTTAGGTTGGTTTCTTCTATTGTTCTATTAGGACATTAGGATGTCTCCCCAGCTATGCACGAGAGCTTTAGGTTACCCTAATGAGTATACTTGTATGCTCACCATACGTTTCTTTCAGGTTTCCAGGAGGACTACTAGGGCCGTGCGGGACCCTACTAGTCAGGACAGTTGGAGTTGTTGCAGTTTTTGTACACTTGTATCTTTTGGTATTGCACTTTTGAGTAATCTTGAACTTTTAATTTGATTCATAATTGTTTAAACATTCATGTGGGATTGGTTTGGGTTTATTTCTATACACTTGTTATTTTCCTTTTTTTGGTAGTCGACTTGTCCTATTTCCTGATCGTAAATAAAAAAAGCATAATGCCTCCCATATTTGTGAAAACTCATACCCTTGGTGATAGTCTCCACTCCGGGGCCTACTAGAGGCGGTACTCGTGGGCCATTATCCCCCATTCACCATTTCTAGCTCAGTAGGGGCATCTTTGGTGGTAGGGGGTCATGACACATTAGGATTATACATACATATTACATCAATTGTATTTCTGATAAAAAGGCATCTACTGTGTGGGGAGGGTTGTATATAGTGTATTTTTAAATTAATTGGGCCATTCACAAGGCTTTTGAAGGGTAAATGATGATTTGGGATGGTTTTATATTAATTGTGATAGAGAGTGTCATTTTTGTAAATACCCAATAATATTATTTAAATGGAGGTTTCTCTCAAACCTAGTTTAATGTACCAGTATTAATTATCACATATTTTATTAAATTTAGAAACTAAATCACTTTTTTCAAATATAATTTATTATACTTATTTGTATAATTAGGTCATAATTCATTCATTTCAACTCAAATATTAAAAATTGGATACTTATCAGGAGTATCAATTTTATCTGAATGTAAGCTTATTAAAATTAAACATGATGTCCGGTAAATAAACTTATTTTCAACATTGAATGTGAGTTTTTTTATCCCTTTCCTTTCCTTATACCCTAAGAAACATATTTCAAATAGAATTTATGAGAGAAATATTCTCAAAATGTTATATAATAAAAAATCTATTAGTATAATTAAATACATTCAAAAAATTATTTTTTTTGTTAAAAACAATCCTTAAAAAACATAATCATTCTTTTCAAAATAAAACAATATCATACCTTTTTTAAATCAAACAGTTTCCATCAAAAATCATTTTCAATCTTATAATGGTTATTTAGAAACCTATGACATAAATTTTTATATCTCTCTTATGAATTGAATAACCAAAATGGGTAACATCCATCTCTGAAATAACCAATAAATTATAGGGATATATCAAACACACATGTATATGGTTGATAACATGACAACCCATCATTTATTGATAATATAACAAATCTTCATTTGATAATCATGCAACCCCACATCCACGGCTTATAACAAAACAACCTTATCATCATAAAAATTTCCAAAAAAACATAACATTATAAAAAAACATATTAAATCATACTTTCACCATTTAAAATACTTCTTCTATTCCAAAATTGAACATTTCTTGGTATTGAAATAAAATTTTCTATTAAAACCCAATTTTCAATAGAAAAATACCATGGAAAAGGAATAAAGAGATTTCATTTGAAGGAATAATTTTTTGTTGTAAAGGGATATGATATCAATTAACATCAGATGATATAAAAAATCAATGAAAATGATTTATATAGATTACTAGGAATATATTATAATAAAAATACCTATTTCCATTATAAAATTACTCAATTTCTTAACATCTATGAAAATACAAAGGGAAATATTTCTTTTTAAATTATCCTTGATTTTATTAATGAAATATTAAATTAAAATAACATTAATGAATTGTGGAAAGGTCATTGATGAATTATTTTTATCAATAAAATACATCTATACACTTTTCCAAAAAGACACAACTTACCTTATTTTGAAAATGATAAGATGATTCATTCCAAGCAATTTTGTAAAAAGTTAATCATGTGTAAAAATTACTGTAATCCTTCATATGGGAATATTAAAAACTATATTTAGATAATTTTTGGAAGAGATGTTTTTGTAATAGAAATATAGTTGTAACATAAAATTTAGAAGATTATCATTAAAATAAATTCTCTTTCATTATTTCTAATTCACCATGTATATTATTTTTCTTCATAAGTAAATATAATATGTTATTTATTAGAATTTTTATTTTTATCATAAAATTAATAATTAATTTTTTCATATAGTAATATGTTATGTATAATTATATAACAAATCAATTTCATTTTAGGATTTTTAATGATATTTGGCTAATATCTCCAAAATGAATTCGGTAAGATGAATATGATTAATGAAAGGATAATTGTACCATATCAAAAATAATAAAGATGAAATAATTATGAATTTATTGGACAAAAATACTTTTAAAAACGTTAATTTTTTAATTTCTAGAAAAAAGTACTTCACTACAATCAATGAGACAATATGTTTAAAGAACACGTTATTAAAAAATTTCATTTTTCAATGATCATTTCAGAAAAAATGTAAGAATTTATTTATCATTAAGTAATGCTAATACTACAGGTAATATCATATTAATTCATAAAATATAATTATATTTTCTCTGTACTTTTACCCATATTATTACGTATTTTATATCATAATTATCCCCTATGTAAAAAATATGGATCGATAGGTCTAGTGTATTTATAGGACTATGTACCTAATCTGAATAAAAGAAAAAACAATATGACATCATTTATCCTTGTGAATACATAAAAAAAAGTCAGAGCTCAAAATATAGGATAGGGAAAAAAGGAAATGTGGCATATATATGAGTCATATGGTATTAGATAATAGAATATAAGTCAGGGTCATGAATAGAAAGGTGTACAAATGACATATAAAACATGAATTATGAGATTATAGAAATATTGGTGTGTGGAAACAACACATAACACGACATAAAATATAGTCAAGACTAACTATTAAGAATATAATTCATGGTGGAAAAAATCCTATAATGGAGTGGGATTTGTCCATAATCTCATACATGATGTCTCATGTGACAAAAAAATAACCTAGTTAGTTAGAGCACTATCATGGTGCACCCATCGTATCATGTTCGTGCATATGTGGACTAGAAAATGAATCAAACATTAGGAATAAACATAAATGTTACCCATAGGAGGTAATGTGTATCATAACCATGTGAAAATGAAAAACCAAAGGGTCTATAAAAACATTATCTATAAAATAATGGATTAAAATTAGTCATGTACATTAATAGTATAATAATATTATAATTTAATAATGTTTTTATTTCTAACTAAAATTAGTACATGAAAAAAGTGTTTAGGAATCATTTGAAATGAATCTCATCAGTGTAGTTTAATAGAAAATATTAATGATTCATTAAAGATGAATTTATTGGTATATAAACCAATTGATGTACAAATATATTTTTTTTCATAACAAAATTGGTAACTTTAGATAAATAATGGCATACTAAAATATCTTTTCAAGTGTACATGAAAATTGCTAGAATGGGGTAGTCAGCTTCAATTGGGCTTGCATTCTAAGAGGAATTTAGAAGATATAAATTTAAAAATGTAATTACCCATCATTGAAATATGAATTTTTATTAAAAAAATAATTTTATATTAGAAAATAATATTATATAAAAATATATTAATAATAAATAATTAAATTGGGAAAATAGATAGAAATGTAATCCAATGTTAATTTCAATTATCGAAGAGATCCCCTACCCTATGTATTAATGGGATATGTACTTGTAATCCTTGTCATTTATAACAACATTTTATTAACTAATATTTATTTAATAACCTATTAGAAGTTCATTTAATGTATTACAATTATATTATGTTAATTTGTTTCAATTTCTATGAGTTATATATCTCAATTATGTCATTCAGATAGTATTTGTTTCATCGTTTTTTAGTCAATTTTCTTGTTTATATATATAGATATTCATTTCAAATAGGAATAGTTATATGTAAATAAACTTATATGGAATTAATTAATAAATAGATATTTAAATGTTCCCATAATTAATTTGATTTTCAATTATGAGGTAGATTCATTATATAATCCATTAATTGTAATGGGGTAGTTTATTTTGGTTATTTTTTGATCATCATTAAATAGTTTCATTTTATCTAAAATTATATTTATTAATTATTTCAATAGAAAGAAATAAGTAATAAAATTCAGATTAAATTCTACTAAAATTATAATATTTTTTATGTCTATTCGTGATGGTGATATTGGAAAATGAAAACTAATTTTCCATGATGGTGGTGAACTGATATATCACAAATGTTGTTTTCATTTCTAAGATAAAAGTAGAAGGGAATGTTTTATATGATGTATAATACATTAACACAATAATATTACAATATATATATATATGATATTATAGTTAATATTCCTAATTGGATCAGGGAGTTAAGGAGAGTTTATGAAAATAGAAGAAATTAATTTAGAAAGATTAAATATTTTATCTCCATGAGAACCTCCTAAAACCACGTGTATTTAGTCATTGGTTTGGAAAATAAGATCTTGGATATGGTTAAGAGGACTGGGATGATAATTGGGCATAATATTTACATGTTACAGGGTTTTTACTTTCAAATTAGAATGTGAGGTGAGGTTCATATTAATTGGAGAGAGAGGGGTGTTTGGATTACTATATTCATTATATTATTAGTTTGTCACAATATTTTCAATAGAGATGATTACTATGAATAAATATATAATATATTTATTGATGATTCATTATAATTGGAAATTAAATTATTATTTCATCATCCATGTATCAAAAGTTCATATAATGTTAACTACAAAAAATTTCCATATTTCTCTATTAAAAAATATACTAATTCTGAATGTACCAAAAAATTTACTACTACACATTTTAGATGTGAAGATTTCAAAATATGAATCCACTTTATGAAAATAATTTTCTAAATAAAAGAAATGTAATAATCAAACAAAATCATCATTTTTTCCAAACAAATTATTTTAATAAAATAATGGATTTTACGACCCTTTGAAAAATTAAATAGTGTCTCATGAATTTATATTATAATTATAATAAAATAAATTACTAATTTATGAATCTGTATTTGAAAAAAATATTCTCTTATAAATCATTACATTAATTATACAATAGTAAATAAAAATTTACATTTTTATAGAAATAACAACACTTAATTTATCATTTTTAAAACATTTATTAGATTATAAAATGAGATAAAATTATAATATTTTAAGTTATTGGGTAAAAATAAATTATTTAAACATTCATAAGATAATAACTATTATAATGGATGGATTAGAGTTACAATTGTCTGATTACTATTCCAATTTGTTTAAGTACCATACTTTATATAAATACCACGTATTTCATACATTATCCATTCAGTAATATTTTCTCATAAGGTTATATGTATTATTTCATCATTAAAATGAAACTTTTATTATTAACATTATGTCATATTTATATATATTAGATTGTGAGTGTGGTTATTGTAGTGGATCCGAAAATGCCAATTTTCCCATTCTTGGTATCTTATTTCCTATTTATTATCCCCCAGAAATATTTTATATTCATATTGTTTTATTATATGAAAATTATATTTTTATTAATTTAGGAGAATAATATTTAAATATGTTTTTATATATGATTTATATATTTTCTGAAAATATAAGGAATATTCTATTGACAAAATTCACCATCATTACAATATTCCCACCTTATGAAATTTGTTCCTCAAATTCTTTCGTTACATTCAAAAGTTATAAAATTTGATGGTATATCTCATTCATCAATTATCTTGGTTCACATAGGTCCATCATCATACATATGTTTTATCCACAGTCTTCTGGAAATGTTAGTGGTTTTGTCTCATTGAACCACTTTTCTATGTTTTAAAATTGTATACAACTTATCCTCATAATACATATCATTTTCTAGTTATACCACCTCTAATTTTCATACATGTGAGGGATATAGTATGCACATACATAGTAGTGATATGTGAAATATGTCATATACATAAGACATGGTTGGAAAATGTTAAATTTGATATGTCATATGTCAATCCCAATCACTAATCTGGAAGGGGATGATGTACCTAGGAAATATCTATCCATTCTTAAAATATTTCACGAATCAGTTCCATGTTGATATGAAAATGGATACATTAATACCAACATCAATACCTAAATCTTGTTTTTGACTATTTTTATAGCACTTATGATGAAATTAGGGAGCACATATATTATGATGTATAGTCATCAATATTTCTATCATTTATTTGACCATTTTAAATCAATAAATCTTGTGTTCACAGACTACATCTGTACATGTGGGTGATCTACATATTTTTACATGAAGATCATTATAGATTGTAGTTTGGATGCTTCTATGAATACTATTATTTTTTAATAACTCTAGTAGTGGATTATGATGATCCCATACACAATTTATGTTCAATAGACATGCTATCAACATTTAATCTAATTCCTAAATAGTAAACTATAGTTTTCCCTTCGATTGGGGATGATTATTTATTCTAATGTTCAAAATAATATTTTGAGGATGTTGGTGACTCGACAAAAATGTTCATGTAAATTTCAGATCATGATCATATATAAATTATATTAATAACCCATGAACCCTCTCCACTACATTGATGTATATATGGGAATGTTGGTCAATTGTGAAGTCATATTTAATCATAATACTGTGAAAAGTCTTCGTAAGATGACCCATAATGACCCAAATAGAATTATTTCTTCTAGATAATTTTGTATGTCAAGTGAAATAGTCCATGGGGATTTTTTTCCCATTCAAAATAATAGTAGTTAATAGTTTCATGATTCGAGTATAATTATTCCATCCATAATTAAAATTATGAAATACAAAGTACATTGATACTTATTTAGTGATATCGTTCTTCATATTTCCGCACCAATAGTTATCTCACGGATCTTGATTCATCATTCTGATTTCTATGTGAATAGAAAACCTTTATCTCGGTGTATCATTCATAATCTATTTCATTTTCCCCATAATGTGCGTTACACATAGTTATGATAAAAATTTTACATCTCCTTACTCATTAATTTTTATCTCTACAGATTTCCCCTTTATTATATCTTTCATCTTTTTTGAATTTCCACATCATTTTCTTGAGCATTGGTTATCGTCTCTAAAAGGTATAGTAGATAATTCAATTGGTAAAGGTTATTGGATATTCCTTAAATAATTATTCCCTTATCTATCATATTCATATCTAAGAATATGGGATACATATCAATTTTTATTGTTTATTATATATATGATCCTTCCTACTTATAGAATCTTCTAATTTTTTTGGATAATATCTTAGTGAGCTGAATATTAATAATCCATTATTTGATATAACCATATTTTCTATTTCATAGTATGCTCATATTAATTGAATATATATTCTAGGATATTATAAGTAGTATATATATCAAAATTCAACCCACATAGAGAATACATCTATATTTTGAACATGCAGATGATATCCACCAAATTGATATCATGAGTGTGATAGTTTTTTGCATGAACCAACAAATTCATTATAGAATAGAATATATCATTTTTATTTAACCTCATTAAAAAAACCTAGGACATTAATTAATCATTTTTACATACAACGAATTTTTCCCCACTTTTCATTATTGCATGTACTGGTGCAGTCATAAGGCAATTTCTCATCTTGGTAAATTAGACGTTGCATTCACATGTCTTAAAAAAATTAATCCATTACAATTCAAATAGGTTTGTGCATTTTAAAATCATTATATGTTCTTAAAAATTCATTGGTAGTACATAGTTAAACCTAGGAAACAATAGATATTCATTACTGGCTTATTCATAGGCCACTCCTCAATTTTATTTCATTTATTAGGGTCCACAGATATCCATTTACCGGTGATAACATGCCCCATTAATGATACATTCCCCATTCAAAACTAAAATTCACGATACATTGCATATCATTTACCTCTTTACAATGGCTTTAGCAGAGTCTTAAAATATCCATTATGATTCTTTTTTCACATAGAATAATTGAGAATATCATCAATAAAGACATACCCAATTATTTCATGTTAATATCTAAAGACACAATTCATCAATTCAATGCAAATATATAGGAAATATGTGAGTTTGATTGGAATTAATAGGAAATATATTGTCCATTACTTTCTTAAAAAGTAGTTTGGGGAATAACATCTTTATTAAACATTAATTAGTGATATCCAGATAGAAGTTCCACCATAGAGAAAAATGTGGCCCCAAATAGCACACCAAAAAAGACATCAATATGTGGAATGGGATGCATAGTCAATATAATGATTCTATTTATATTTTTATAATAAATGCATAGGGGAATTGATCATTCCTCTAACTTGATGAAGGTGACGGTCTCACCCCATGGTAGGAAACTATAGTATATATAAAACAATGTCCAAATTCATTTTAAAAAACATCATTATTTCTTCCAACTCAATGGTGTCCATCCTATAATAATTCATTCATATATGAAGAGATTCGCGTATAAGATCAATTTATAACTCAACTTATTAGTTAAGAGGAAGACCAAGATACTATTAAAGAAACAAATTTGTTTCTCCCATCACATTGGGAATGTATTTGGGCAAGATAATCTACTTCTTTTTAATCATTTGAGTGAGATATGATTGCTCATATTGAAATAACATCCATAATTATGATATTTTTTACGAAGGAGATTCAATCTCCTCCCTTCACATTTACATCATTGGGGAATACCTTGGTATCTAAATAACTATATTCCTTTCTCTGCATGTGATGTTGGATTTGTATAATCTTATCTAATCTTTACCCAAAATTTAATAAATCTCCACCAAAAGACGTAATATTATATTTAAGGGGATGTTCAGTAATGAAATAATAATTTGAGACGTGTTATATACTGTAGATGTTCTAATGGAGACATTTATTTGTAGTTGTGAATAACCAAACCATTATATATAGAGATTGTGTTTGGATAGTTATACTAAACATGAATAATTTTATAGAATATATAGAACAAAAATAAATAATAAATTAAAATTTATTCAATGAATAAATAGTGTACTTATCAACCCATGATTGTCTGGATCCACTATAATAATAGTGATACTATATTGTGTTCCTTACTTATGTGGAGGTTGTTGATGATGATTTTCACAGATGACCCATGTCTTTGGAATTTGGCTCACATAATGATCACATCCCTTATAGTTGAAACACTGTACTATATGCTGAATTTTTATTTAAACCCAAATTTCATCTACCACAATATTTGGTTTATTCAATTCACATCAAATAAATTTTACATGATTCAAATCTATTTAACAGTTGAGTGATCATATAGTTCTTTTTATATTATTTTTTCAATATTCTTCCCACACTTTTGATATGTCGGATGTTAGGTTATATACCATTGGAGGATTTATCTATTGATCCTCTAACATTTAATGCATTTTATTTTCTTGTTCTTCAAGACCATGAAATTACCTAGAATCACAAATATTTGTTTAAACCATAAGTGAAAAACAAATAATCCCCTCATAAATTTTAACGTATAAAATCAAAAATGACATTGTTTTAATCAAATTAAATCATCTAAAAATTCAATAATCTATTACTTTGATTTTCCTAACAACATCTGAGGTGTATCGTGAAAGCATTTGGATGTTTGCCTGACATAACCTAATAGACCCATATAATTTTATCCAGTTTGAGGAATTCCCTCTCCATATTAATATGGACATTTCATGGAAAATATTTATTGATAAATATTTTCTTAAATCCTTCATGCTTTTTGGAATATATGTCATTCATAAATTGTTTTTGATCAGTGTTCACCACTAATCAGATACCTAATTAAAATAATAGAACACCAATAGAACTTTTTCAAGAACCCTGACAAGGTTTTATCGTACATGAAACTTGACCCATACTAATATGTGACCTATGGTGAAATTTCGAATCCCATGGTCTAGAAAATAGGATTTGGAATCAAATTAATCACAATGGGAATGATTTGTCCCAAAACAAAATTGGGTCAAATAAATAGGTTGAGTGCGATGAATAACCAATAATAACTAAATATCCATAAGTACAAATTCTAATTAAAAATTATAATATAAAACAAAATAAATTTAATAAAAAAACATGGCCAAACCACACATATATGATCTCCTCTTGACCTCTTCCCCACCATGAACAACAATACCAACCTTCTCTAATGGGAAAACAGAACTAGAATCATAATCACTCCTAACATCTCATGTATACTAACACTATGTTGATATAGTAGGGAGTTAACATAAATGTATTAGTCATTAATGTCCATAGATTACAAGAATTTACATTCCCAAAACATCCCACAAACCCTTGTTTTGTATACATATATAAAATAGCCTTCAATATCCATTACATCATGTAAATGGAGTTATCCCAAAATAGAATTTCTAAAGAACAACACATATATTTCCTTTTCAAAAATTGTTTCACTTATTATAACAAATTCTAAAACTAGATCCCAAGTATAAATCAATAAAATGTAATAAAAAAGGTGTTGTGAAGAATGTAATGGAAACCAAAAAAGCAAGCAAAACTAGTAAATCCAATATCCATCATACATAAGAAATAAATAAAAAATATAGATATTAATCATGATAATTTCATAAATTTATCTATTGGAAATCCCCATATATACTCATTTCAGACTCACCTCCCCGTATATGGTGCAACTCCGTAGACTTTAACTTACTAGATTCTCGAAACTATCCTCAAAAGTTTCACATATCGCATGGACTCTATAAAAATCTAGGGGATGCTCAATTCTTATTTGGGTCGAAAAGGAAATTTCACTCACCCCTCAAGATGATTCATAGGAATCCCATGAAAATAATACATAGTGAGATATGGTATATCAACCATATTACACAGTGTTCTTGTGCTACAGACATAAGAGGGGAACTAATCTAGTGGCATAGTGGCTTATATCCCATTCCACTATACAAGAAACTGAAGTGGATCCCATCCCAAAGATACATTGGTCTTTATATCATATACAAAATAATAATGAACACACATGAAAGAAAATTTATTTTAGAAGTTACAATCAATCAATCACCACATATGATATCAAAAACGCACTCCCTATTTCATTTATAAATACCAAATAGGCCTCGTGAAACCTTGTATTTTAATTCATATACCAAAACATGCTCACAATACCACTGGGACTATACACAACATAAGATCTAGAGATAATATCCAAACTGACACAAAGATCCACTGTGGAAATAACTTCACCTCACATCCAATGACCATTTAAAATATAAAAAAATGTTCAAACTGAGCCATCAATATTTTTAATCCATTACATTTTCAAATCCATTTTAAAACTATTTCCAAATTCAATTTAAATCAAATATCTAATGAGCACAATTCCAAATAGACTTTCAAACATCCAATCAAAAACACTTCCTAATATAAGTAAAAAATGAAACAACAGGATTTTCCAAATGGGCCATTTTTCCAATTATTAATCAAATATTATCTAAAAATTCCAAATGGGTCATGTTTTCATAAACACATTTGAAACCACTTTTAAAGTCAAATAAATCCCAAATGCACCATTATGATATCAAGCATCCAACTTGGAAAAGAATGAGTTATAAGTTGACGAGCCTTAGGAAATCCATAATTCAATGAAGAACTCATTTTCATCATTGTTCCATATTGGCCACATGTTACCATTAGTAAATTAAATTATGAAATACAAAATATACCATGGGTGAATCCACATTCCATATTCACACCATGAAAATCCATTTTAAAAAACTATTCACAGTACCTTTACAATTGAAAAAATCTTTTTGGGTGAACAAATGAAATAACATTTTCTTAAAAACCCATTTCATTTTGAAAATCAACATTCACCTCATTCACACGTTTAAATTCTATAAAAACATATTTTCCACATTTCATACAAATTACAACACACAACCATAAATCAATATGAAAAAGAATACGTGACTGAAAAAAAAATTTAAAAAACGCTTTTTAACACATGTGTACATAAAATCACATTAAAATACCATTTTAAAGAACCATCACATGATTTTAATCTAACACAGCATGTCACAAATGAGAATCATTCCATAATAGTCACTCAATTCCACATATAACCAACATCACACTACCCAAATGCTTTTTTAAAACATACCCATGGGGGGAACCCCACCCATAGCACTAAATTTCACCTTAATATTTCAATTTTAATTTTATCAAATACATTTCATGCATTAAAATATTGGAATAATTAAGAAACCCTTTAATACCCATTGCCACCAATTTACCATCTTGTAAATTCAAAAAAAATTATGCTAACATATCACATAACTTATTATGAAATTTAGAAAGCATTTAAAGAAATAACCAGAATCATCAAAATGTGATAGAATAGAAATGGACATTAAAAACTACCTCAATAATTTGATCTTTCAACAAAACAATAATAAAAAGAGTAATACACCCAAATATACAATCCTCACTAAAGAACAACTATAAAATAAAACCACACAAAAATACAAACCCATAGGGTTTATCCAAGTTGAAAAACCCACCATAAGAAAATAAGAAACCAGTATAGGGGGTAGAGGATGTGTAGTAATTGACCAAAAACTCTAAGAAACAAACCATGGAACCTCCAGGAAGTTTCAACTGTTGAAGGAGAGAATGTGAGGAAAAACATTGAGGCCCCCATGGGGCACCTAAGACGAATGGGGGAAGATAATACAAATTTGGGGTTAAAATATATCAGGGGTAAAGATGTAATTTTAAAATATTAATGATCCTGGAAAAGCAATTGGTTTCAATGGACCGTTTTCCAATCAACGCACCAGTATTTTTCCCATCACTATCTAAGAGGGACATTTCACAAGGTTATCATATATGAATTTGCAAACCATGTGGTATCAATTATCCAAAATCAACTTCATTATCATGGGTTTCGAGGCAGGTTTGAAAAATTTACCATAACCGTGCTCAAACCAAGTGTAATGTACTGTTAATCCTAAAATATTCTTCTTCCAATAATGGACTATCCTAAGGTCTTCCAAGAATCAAAATTTCACATTGGAAACTCGCTGTGAATCACAACCAAATGATCCAATTCCAAGAAGAAAATAAAATAAAAAACTTTACAAGGTCATTGGGTGATATAATTGATCTTATTTTGATCAATGATGTAGATATAATGTTTTTGGGAATGAGTTAATTCAATTTTTTGTGATTATTGGATCATATGATTCATCCAACGAATAAAGACTTTCTCACATAAAATAATTGATTTCCACATTATATTTATTAGGTTAAGGTCTATTATGAAACCAATTCAATTAATCATTCATAACATGATACATTTGTGGTAATGATGTCACGATGTTTTGGGAACCCATTCCCATTTAACATGGAATCTCCTTAGGGAAATCATCACATTTGTTATCACATTTATTTTTTGATATGCTCTTAAAATTTCCCTGTATTAACTATAAAAATGAAATATAATAAAATTTGAGAGCTTTTATACTTTTCTCTTGAGTATAAAAAAACTAAATTAATTAACATATAATGAAAAAATTGTAAATACAATTTATAGACTACGATTTAATTCCATATCTTTTATTATAGGTTATTCATGGTGATTGAATTGTCTCGAGGATCCTTAATAATGAATATATCATGATCTAATACCATCTATAGAGTCATTATTTGTCACACATATTGTTCCCTAATTTTGAGCATAATTAACCTCAATGAATACAATGAGGATCGACATGTATATTTATCTTGGATGGATATATTCATATTTATAAAACATGAAACCAAAATAAAAAATATTTTAATTAAAAATCATTTGTAGCTCTAAACTACCATTGATATTCAATGCCTGCATAAGATATCATGGGTAAAACATAGCCAAAATGTATCATCTAAAACCCAATTAAGGGAATAAATATTGAAAGGATACATTACATATTAGTCAATAATATGATGATAACATATAATGAATTTATCATGAATAAACATGAGAAGTCATAACATATAATACATGGAATAATATATCCATGATAATATATAAGTGTGAAAATAACACATAACATTGTATAAACATGAGTCGAGGATAACATCCATGATTATATAACCTAGGGGAAAATTTCTCAAAGTTGATTATGGTTACTCCCTAATCCCATACATGATGCCTACTTGACAAAAAATAACCTAATGCAATAGAGAATTATCTAGATGAACCTATAATAAAATGATCAAGAATATGTGTTCCACATGAAGTATGTAACATATAGAATAAAAATAAGGCTTATCCATTGAATAAAATTTGAATCTGTTGAGTCCCACCAAATAAACCCCAGAAAAAATACAGAGGATGAAACACTAGAATATATGTATTTTTTCTCTATACAATAGACGGAATAGGGGCATGGACCAGCCCTATGAATTACATAAGTCTCTTGGGGACTTGGAATCCTGTTACAATCTCATGGTCACTTGAAGTCGCCAATACATGCACCATACCACATGAGAAGTCTCACAGATCCCCCTTTGACTATCATTCTATTTATTTCTAAAGATCCCCATACAATATATGGTTTCATAGTGTTATCTTATTGACTTCCACCAAGTCGCATTATTTTTCACTTGAATGTACCTGATAAACCCCCTAAAATCCTTCAAATATAAAGAGGTATGATATCCAAAGATAGAAACCCCCAGTACTTATAGATCTTGTTTTCCTTATCATCATTATGAAGAATAAAATACCATGATCATATTTAATAAATCACTCATGATACCTAAACTACTGAAAGGTAGAATTAATAAAATAAATTTGAGGAGGTTAGAGGTGTTATAAGTAGCTGAGAGGCATGCAACACGATCCGAGGGAACAGTGACACGCCATAAGACTTCATCGTCCTATCGGCCTCACCATACTGAATACCTCTAGTGAAGAATATTTTTTCACAGTGATATCCTTAGGTGATTCCATACAACTCTTCATTGTTCTATGGTAAAATAGATAGACATGTCCACTACACTCTTGCATGTTCTCTATATGACCGATATTGGACACTCAAGGCACCAGTATAAAATAAATTACTTTTTCTTGACATTACTCATGAAATCTATCATGACTCCCATTTATTTTCTTTTAAAGAAAATTGTTTAAAATAATTATTTGGTGAGAGGTGTTAGCAGTCACTGAAGGGCATGCAACAAACCCATCATAGCAGTGGCACATTCCTGCGAGTCCCTTGGAAACCAATCCTTGTTTCATGAGAACCCTATACAAACCATCGATGTCTCATGAGACCCCATGAAAAATTACTAAGGGACTTTTTATTGTATTCTCATAGGCACTTAGATATTGATAAGGCTCTTAGAAATGTCATCAAAATGGAAATATTTCCTTCATAATTCCCTCATGATAAAACTAGTACCCATTAATGGGATAAATTCCAATAGAGAAAGATTTTACGTAAGAGACTTGTGATAAAAAAAAATCAGGAGGCGACATTAAAATGGTTCATGGTAGAGACTCATAATGACGTATGGTGCAAGACTCCTTCAGAGACTCCATATTGTATTCTCTATAGATACATTGCACAATGTAATGGATAATCAGGTTGGTGATGCATATAAAAACCCTACTCCAACATGAATAACGGGTTGGACTCTTACCACTACTATGCATGCCAGATTTCTATAAATTGAAATATTCAACTATAAAAATTATTATAAATATTGGAGTATGGTATCATGAGACTGACAAGCTTTCTATTTGGTAATATACCAGCAAGAAGCCAGAGTAGTCGTGTGCTAGGCATAACATAATTCATGTTATCATTTAAAAATCAAATTAATGATATATATTAGGTTATGAGATAAACATCCTATATGAAAACAAGATCATGTGAATATCAAGAAGAGATGACACTAATAATATAAAATCATGCACGATGAAAGGGTTTGAACTAAGATAAAGGGTTGAATGCTTAAGCAAAGAATATGATCACTGAACCTCACACACTTTTCATTAGTCATCCAATACCACTCAAATTTTTTGAATTCTATCGGTCCATCACCCATGATGTGTGGAGTCCTTTGGATACATCTAATTACTCGAATAACTATTCATACTCATGTTAGAAGAGTCTCTCAAAAGCTTATGAATAAGATAACCTTGATTTTATCACACCCTTTAAGCATGACAGATGAGAGTTTTAATGCCCTCCAGACATGTCATCCATGTTTTAATGAGGTCTCCCAAAGGCCTAAACCAAGATATGTGAAACCCCTATGACTTTTCTACACTGACCCCAGAGAAACCATCCACATGTGTCATTCCAGGTCCTACGATGGCTCCCAAGACATGGTAGCTTTTTCAGGAGACACCATCCAGACTTGGAGACCATGTGAATATAATAGCCTATGTTTATAATCCAAGACAAAAAGGGTTCTACAACAACACTGATTCATTCAAAACTCTAGATACGTAGGTTACCACTCCTCAAGATTCATGCTCAATACTTATCATCCATGAAAATCAAAGAATATATGTTCCTTTTTCAATATAAAAAATTATAATATTTTTAACCTCTTGTTTCCTAAAATTAAGCATGGATCATGTGGGCTTAGTGAATTGCCATTATCCTAAAATCAGTACCGTGAATCACCCTAATTGAACATGTAATACTCAATGATTATGCCAAAAAATGGGACTAAGATGACTCTAATTCATACCCTACTGAGGATAGGTTCTCCAAATATTCCGGTAGTTTGAGATATATATCAATCATCCAGGGTAGTCCTAGCATCTATGTCCCTTATTCAATGCAATGGAATTCATTACATGATATCCCTTGTTTTCCAAAATGAGATTGGATCAATTGGGATAAGGGGATTGGAAAAACCATAACATCTATACTACAAATATACATTATAGAATAGGGTAGACTCAGTGTGTAAGACCCATTATATAGGGAACTAGAAAAACTCTTATTCCTTCCACACATAGACTATGTAGGCCACCTATTTCTATGTATACAGTTCCATGTTGATCATCCAATAGAATCCTATCATATAGTTCCCCTATTCAATGAAAATAAATTGATTACATCTTATCCCTTGTTTTACAAAATGATCATGTCTCGTGTGGGCTTCGGGAATTGATACAATCATTACATCTACACTATGAATCATTATTATGGAATAGGTAAGCCGCAGTTCGTAAGACCCAAAATAAACCAAAAATTGATGAATCAGATTCATTCCATAATGTGGAAATGTTGAATTATTTCTTAAGGAATGTGCTCAAATAAACACCTGTTTCGGTGTAAGCCTTTTCAAGGATTTGACATCTCATCTCGTGGGACCCAATTAGTCCTTGGTGATGATCACCCTATCATAACCATCAGTAGAATAATAACACCACCAAGTTACAATGACTCACATTCTTACCATAACTATGATACGGAATACTTGTCTTTGAAACATGATTCCTATTATAAATAATTTGAGTGATGTTAGAGTTTATAATTCATGCATCACAAGAAATTAAATTATCATTCTTTGTCCCATGGGTCTCACACCAAGAATAGCTCATGTGATAATTGAGAGTTTGAGTAATCATACAATATTCACTATGAGTCTCTATAATGACATGGGAAAGCTGAATACATAAACCCCACATGAATGATCAATGAAAACTATGATTCTCACTACACTAGAGATATATAGGATACCCCATAGGGTTTATTCTCAAATATTCAGTGTCTCATAACACAATTTTTTTCTCTTCATGACATTAAAAAACATAAGTCAAAATAACTATGTCAGTTTTTATTCATGTAATAACTAGCATATGTAGGACACATCAAAATATATCAACAGCTGCTCAGAATATTATCCACCTTCTTACAAAGAAGCATATACTGAATTAGTTTCTTATATGGGTTCAATATATAAGAAACCACCTATTAATGGAAAACGATGGTGAAATATATGGATTCACTAAAGAGATCCTTGTATTTTAAATATGAAATATAATTACCACATAGTCATTTTTTTAGGGTATAAGATATTGTATCAGGATTAGGGAGAGGTTTGCGAAGATATCATAAATATATAAGAGGCTCAGGGAGTATGAAATACCCACCACCCAAAGGGTGTGATGAGACCGACCTCCAATCCTATAGAAAAATACAATTTCCAATGTGACGAAGTGACATAAATCTTAGATGGTCCTTAGCCTATGTAAAGTAGTCTCATACAAATCATTAAATGTGGGAACCATTGGGAGTATCTAGGGAAGAAAAATCCGAGGGAAAACAACATGCATGCAATAGATTGTGGCCTTAAAATAACCCTTAATCGAACAATCAAGGGGAAATCATACCACATTGATGTTGAAACTTAGAATAAAGATAAATGGTGAACCTAATGTGAATTTTTATAAATATGAATAGTTCAGTTACAATCCATCAAGAAAGGTTATTTTATTCTTTCATGAAAACTATAATGATTCTGTTGATGTGAATCTCATAGGACATTTTGTTTCAGAAACAATAAATATGGAATATGTTTTAAAAAAATCATAATCTGGGGTTTAAGTACATACATTGTCGTGCTAAAAATTCCATTTCATCAAAATGGTTTGATAGGTAATACATTATAATTTTGTTAACCTTGCATATATGATTGAAAAATTACATTCCCATGGTATGTAACTAATTGGTAACATTGTTCCTTATTGTCTGTGTGATTTTAGATATTCCCCTCATCGATAGACACACAACCAAATAATATATCAATATCATCTAGTTCAATATCCAGTAACTCATCTACCATAATGACCCTCGAAATACATAAAGCAATTCCACCAGCTCAAATGATTCATTGGTATGTGGAAAATATAGTGGTTCGAGAGTACCAAAAACATGGTACAATTTTGACTATGGATGATTCCTATGAGATTTTCCATGCATGGAAGCTGATGAATCTATATCCCCCAATAATGGATGAAGATAATATTATATCCCACATCACAACAACAACCTACTGTAGAAGCTTATCCATGGAGCTTGGAAACTACAACCATCTATTTCTGATAATGGTGCACTAGGAGGCCAAATATGACACCCTTTAGGTTCAGGTGCCACTAAGGAGGGAATCTAAAAACTTCCATCACCAACACCATATTGAAAATACCCATAAGTCTCTTACTGAGGGTAATATAAATCACATAGGCACACATTTTGGCCATCCATGAGCTGTGAGAAGACTCATCATCATAAGAATACATTGTATATAAAAGGGAGGGCTTATATCCCTACTACATCCGATGATGTCTTCATGAATTTTCTAGAAAGAACAAACAAGAATGATCCTATCCCTATATGCAAAGAACGATTCTGTGGGAATATTCCCAATGAATGAATGTGGGATGCTCTTACTTCTACCCCCACCAACAAATCTGATCAGTATACTAAGAAGGAACAATGAAGAAATAATTGGTCCCATGCCACCACATCAATCGAAGATATCTAACAATTGATAATTGAGATAGAAAATATGGTGGACTGTATCCCTACACAAACCTTTCTAAAAGGACAATATATTTTAGTAACAAATGAATATTTCTAAAAACTTATTCCTCCACTTTTTCTGATAAAGGGACAAGCTCATACTCATATCCCTACATGTAGGACAACTCAACACTTTGATCATCACAAACAAGTAGATTTACTAGTGTAAGAATGCATCGTTTCTCCAACCTGGGAGTATTGTCGCAATATTTAAATGAATGTAATGGTGTCGAACAAGGATCATACTACCATTCCAACTAGGGAACACTAGGTCAGAGCGGGACATGACTTAGGATAAGGGCACATGCCAATACAAAATTTGGGGGTGGGGTATTTTGAAGGGCATGTATCCGGATCATCACCCAATTTGAGTCAAAAATCACCATTTGAGGGGTGGGGGGAAGCATCAATAATGTCTTGTATTCTTATCATTGAAGATGATTGGAATAATCTGAGGCACAAGATCATCCGTATATCCCCTTTAAAGCTGATGCAGACCAAGTGATAATGGAAAGGGCCTTGAGATAGGCTAATATTCTTATCTATGGGTCTTCCTAGCACACTCAAGAAGATCACAGAAGAAATGTTCATATTCCATATTATTCCAAAAAATTATTGTGACAGTAACATTCAAAGGGAATAAAGGAGGAGGATCATGTTCATTATCCCATTATGGAGGTCCATAAGTATATACTGACTGGGAATTTATTTTCAGACCAGACTGATTTTCTTTATCCTACCGGGCCTCACCATATGAGAGAAACTCATTCGATAGGGTAGTCTCAAATTCCATCCATGAAGGACTAGAAAAATGTCACAAAGGCTCATTATTATGATGATAATCTAGTCTTGAATATGGCTCCCCATGTGAGAATGGATCATTCCTCACGACCAACTCTTATCACTGTCTGTAATGATATATATTATTGTAATATTCCAACAAATTTTCTATAGTGGTCCCATACTCTCTTAGTATCATGTGATTATAGACATGATCTATCATCCTCCACAAAATATACCAATATCCCAACACAATCACAAAAGGTGAGTTGGAATATTATATCCATGACCCAAAACATAGCCCATAATCCTAATCTTCTCAATTCCAATGTATTTGGGGTTGTTTGACCCACATTCCAAACTGAACAAGCGCACATCGACTCTTCTATCAATGTGGAAGTGGAATGCATTTATTACCTTCATAGTTCTCCTCGTTGTATTGTATAGATGGATCATAAGGACTCTTCTCCTAAAATACACTATGGCCATATTCCCTGAAGAGATCTCTCTGATAAGAAAGGCGATCCACCTTGTGTATAAAAACATGTATATAATAAAATTGACCAAACCCTGACACCTTTAAATAGATAGGTTCTTGAAACACCAGGTTCAGTGGTATATAGTTCTCCATCACTTCCTCAAAACACTCAAATTACCTCACTAGGTTACCAATAGAGATATCTTTGATTTTCTGATTAGATGAAGTTATTTATGTCTAATTGTAAAGAAGATGAAATTGAAATATGGATATTTTATCCAGAAACATCCTCTCCATCTTGATCTAGATCCCAATTACTCCCATATATGAGATCCACGATGAGCTATAACTGGAGTTCATTACTTACCTATGCCAAAATATATGGGATAATAATTAGTGATGGATATACTATTATGTCCCTTATCAATAATATGATTTTCACCTTGATATTATCAAATACTCTATTTCCAGAACAATGTAGCATCTATATCCAAGGGCTGACATCCAAATCTATAAAATCATAACAAAAATATGCAACACATTTTAACCAATTGTATTGTGAAACTTTAGTATATTGTATTTATATCAAAACCATGAATCAATAATGTAGGATGTGGATATTATGTTGATTTAACAATTTTCACTCCCATATAATAGAAAAACCCCTAAAACATGATAATCGTCAATGTTATAGACTATAATTAAACTAGGAGACCAAGCACTGCTTAGGATACATGGTCACTACAATAGAATTCCCCTGTTTCAAAAAATCCTTGGATCTATGGATGGGGAGAGAGGATAGCCATAAAGAGTTCAAACAAGTCCCATCAATATATTAGGATGGATTTTTGAAAATGGAAATTGTTGTTGAGATCACCTGGAAAACATCACATAAAGAACTATTATCACTATGGGATTCCATCGCACCGATCTCCCATAGGGTAAATAAATGCCACATCACCAAGACCATAATACCAATGGTCATAGTTGTTATCTTGGAGTGGACTCTCCCCTATTGGAGAGGAGAATATCTACCAACCGTACCACCCCTTAGGTTTTCAATCCCAAATAAGATTCATGACATAACCCCTACTACGGAAGGAGAATCCACGCACATTGGGATGGGAGAATTTATATCTCAATAATCATCATCATGATCCTTATCCCCTTTGGGATACCTCGAGACATCAACAAATGATTGTCGATCATCACCACCCCCTAGGATGTGGGAATTTATATCCTCATGTATGTCCTGGGAATCCCCATGTCCCTGACTTGAGCCTCTAAATTATCAAAAATAGGACCAATCTGTGCCAATGGTAGCCTCATATGACCCCCACCACATAAGGTCGGGGGAATATTCATCATCATCACCACCATATTATAAATTATATATATACTTGATGGGAGAATGAACCCATTGTTCGACATCCCATTTACTCCTCCCACAATATGACAAACCTCTGTTAGTCAAAGATTGATCGACAATCATGAATGAAAACTCCCTCAGGAACACTTTTAATATGATTTGACAATAGGGTAATATGACAGAGAAAATCATACCACATTGTGGTCACAAGAAAGAAATTCTCAACAATGAAAATGGTTCAAATAATGATGTTGATAGAAGCCTTGTAGAATCATCTTATTTCATAGAAATCAATGGAACAACTTCCATTTCCTGATATTCCTCTATGAATGTCATCTCTATCAAGATAGAAGATGTTGACCGTGATGCAATCCCAAAGGGCTACAATATTAAACATATACACCAGGAGGAGGGTGTTATGGGTGCACAAAAAGAGATTTTGTGCACTCAAAAGTAAGGAAGGATTCATAAATTTTCACCTCCAAACAAAAAGTTTCCACATACACAATGGAATACTGAAAAATAAAAAGGATAATATGTGATTACACCGAAGTTTCCATCCACAGAGGAATAGTCTTCACAAAATGAGAGTGAAATATTACATCAAAGGGAACACAATAATGAATTAATCATGGCAAATATTGCTACTCGGCTTCTTGTCTATCTACAGTTGAATATTATATCCCCCATAGTTGATCCTCCAAAAAGAGTAGTGTCTATGTTTTAGTTGGTCTGCAAATCTAGATAAACTGCCTACATAAATGGGGAAGAAAAAAATATTATCACATCCTTCTATTATGGAATCAACCTCTCTATCATATATATAATTATTCCATTATAAAACGAATTGACTATAATTATAATATGAATGATGGACCACCTTATCAACCCCCACGCACTCCCTATAGTAGAGTGGTTACTCAGACAATACTTCCCACATATTTAAATATCATAATTTAATCCTAATATAATTTATTGGAATCCAAGAGAGGGTGGTGTGAACCTATGTGGACTAAAAGGAATCCATAACGTAAATGGTGGGATGATAATCCAAACACACCCAAATTTGATAACCCCACCATTTCTACAATTGATTGTGATGGAGATGCTAACAAATATTAAAAACGATGTATCATAATGGGGGGAAGATGATGGGACTATTAGAATAAAAAGAAGAAGAAAACCAAGGTGTTTTGTACAGACTCAAACAGTGGCATCCTTCGATTGTTAAAACAATCATCCAACATGATATATTGCTGGATTGGAAGGCCATCTTCATCAGTTCCTTTATTATATTAGCTCAACACTATGAAAAATGATTATCATCGACCTGATGAACTAAAATATGTGTGAGAAAGAGAGTTTGTCTGATTTAATATCAAGGAGGAATGGTTTAACCTATTCTCTCATCACCCCCTCTAAAAAGATAATATTCTTGAACTCTTTATCGAAAATAACCTAGATGAGTTGGGGACAACCCTAATTCTCATGAAATATCAGCAGGGTTCTGAGAGATTTTATAAAACAGCACAACTTATTGAGACACAATTCTGCAAACCTTGTCCAATCCGCGACTCATGACTGCAACATAGGGGAATAAGAAAGGAATAGCAGAAGGTAATTTTTTTCACTCTCATGTCTACAGTAGTGCAACACAAAGCATTCTAGATGCCACGAGCCACCATTAACCCCTTATCGAGTAACAGCAACCCTAGAATCACCTCATCCAGAAGAATAGAGAAATCAGGATCACCGAGGATTTAATTAATGGACAAAAAAAGTATACTCCTTCCAAAATGAACATGTTTAGGGTTATTTTACGACATAAATGTATAATAACCTTCTCAGACCTATGCAACCTAGGAGTCCCAATGATGTCAACCATAATAATATTTCTATAAAATGGCCTCTAAATTAAAGGTTGGTTCACAATTTCCTGAATTTCATTGTTTTCTATGATTTCCTTCAATTCATGGTCGAATATATATAGGTGATGCCATAAAATTCTACACTGTAGGTGGCAATAATAACCATCGTCCGATCCAGAGAAGAGGTTGATTGGAAAAAATATCCCCCCAGGTGAGCACAAATATTTTAACACTAGATGACCCGAATAACAATTGATCGAGATTATACAACTCTAAATGCAGGGTTTCAAAAACTCACGATAGCTCTACAATGTAAATGTTACACATTATATGTTCCTCCCATTGGTGGGAGTGACGACTATATGCAGGATGTGAAAAAGGGGGAAACATATTCATCTCCAATGAAAGCCATGTCTATTGTAGATTTGTTCCGTATAAAATATTCAATATGGGAAAAACGTAATCAAATGGAATTATCATTAGACTAAGAGATCATATATGGTTATTTTATCGTGACTCACTTGTTAAACCCCTTCTCTGATGATGAGTATGACCCTAAATATAGTTTCACTATGTATTACCAAGGAATGGAATGCTAAATGTGATGGATCTCTGGACAAATGATACAACACATACATGGTCATATATAATATCACATTCATAACATCATGGAAGACATATATACAATCAAGACCCATGGAAAAGCACTTCAGCAGACTCAATAGAGGCATGGAGGTTCCATGGTGCCCTCCAACAGTCATCTACATCTGATTGTCATGCATGAATTATTTTCAGGTGTTCAAAATGATCAAACCATGAAAGATGAAAGGGTAGTGCAACGAGTTCCACTACCATATGATATTCCCTCCGCAACCACACATGATACGGATACATCTACCTAAGATGCTCCAACACTTGAACTACATACCTAGTAGTGGCCCCATACTAGGAACCACTATACAAAAGAAATAAATATGAAGTTATGAATGGATTGTTTTAGTCTCATCCAATATCACGAGCCTTGATGCACTCCATTAGTGAAGGGAAGTTTGGTATGTACTTTTTGAAACCCTCGGTTTCCTTCTAGAATTTTTGGCTTATGTCACAACCACAAAAGAATATCTAGTAGAGACTATGACCTTAGAATGTCATGTCTCAATATAATTAATTGATAATGATTAGGAATATTCCATTCAAGGGCACATCATACATTTATTATTTTGGGTATACTCAATTCTATCAATGTACAATGGTTTCTGATTGATTATGGGTACAGGATCAACCTCATCCCTATTTGAATACTCTATTTCTAGGGGAATAGAAAAGGGGACTTATACCCTATAAAGCTGACCATTCAGAGATATGATAAGAATGACAATACAACTCAATGGAATATTGAACACGAGGACCAATTTGAGGAACTCACATCAAAGGATGAATTCTTAATTATCCATCAAGACATGACATAGAATATAATTCTGTGAAATTCAAAGATCTATATCCACTTAACAGTACCATCAACATTCTATCAACGTGTAATGTACACCATCAATGGAAAACTCTTCATAAAATATGGATGCATAACGCCTTCAAGACATATTGTGCAACATATATTGAAGAAGATCATTACATAAATGGAAGTATGAAACCAATAGAAGATGGTGAAATACATGTGACAACTCCAAATTTCTTAGTGACCATCCCTAAGAATCTGTAGACCATGTTCCACAATTATTTTGTTATCACCATAAACATGGGGTAAGTAGAACATATAATCACATAGGACTAATCCTCACCATTCGCCAATGAAAACAATATTCTATAGCATCTCTATATGATGACTAATATTTCAAGGGATGACGATGTTGATTCTAATAGCTTCCCTCACATTGATGTTGATGGAGAAGACCCCAGGCCACCATCGTCACCTGAATATGTCTCCATGAACTCGAAATTGGATGTGGTTGATCTTAAGAATACCCCACAAGCATTCAATAAAGTGGAATTCACCACCATAGTTGATCTTAAGATGATATACATGGGAATCGAAGAAGATCCACAACCTACTTTGATAAGTACTGACATTATCCACAAAAAGGATGATATTTATATCACATTTCTAAATTAGTATTGATATGTATTTTCCTAGAATTATATAGAACTATTTAAATTTAATCTAGATGTGGATATTCACTATCACAGACTACTATATGAACAACATTTTTTTAAGATTAATGCTTGGATAATGAAGCCCTCACATTCCACAAATGTAGAGGCAGATGCTGAAAATTTGATCAACACCATAATTTTCATAGAAGTGAAACACCAATTATTTCAATCCAAAATCACACCCTTCAAGAAGAAGAACCACTAGATTAGAGTCTTCAATGACTTCTTATAACATAATTAATATTTATTGATGGATTAATTCCCTATTCCAATCACATAACTCTTGATTTATGTAATCACTAGTTTCCATGTTATTTCATTCAAGGATGGGTACTTATGGTATAATCATATAAATATGGCCAACATGGATGAATTATCCACTGCATTCTGAGAACCTCATGGGATATTATGAAACCCGTCATTATCTTTGGAGTAATGAATCATGGTTCCACATATGTGTTTGTAATTCATCGCATATTTAACCCATTCATGCGAAAGATAGTTGAGTGATATTTTGACTACTGGGTAATCAATTCTATATGTTGATGTGATCACATTACTGATCTATGAAAAATCATTGATAAGATATGACAATATTATGTTAAGATGAATTCACTGATATCCACTTTTGGGGTATCATCTGGCATGTTCCCTCGCATTGCGGTATGGCTTTGCGGCATTGAGGTGGAACTAGAGAAGAAAGTTTCTATTTTAATGATTTCACCTCCCAAAATCTCAAATAAATAATGGGGATCCATGGGATCCTCACATACATTATACAATTCATAACCAACCTGGCTGAAAAACCAATCCCATTCACTAGGATAACGAACAAGAAATTCATCTATAAATGCATTGATTAATATAAAAATTCCTTCAAATACCACAATCAATACTTGCACCACCCACTATATTGATGCATCTTGTAGAATGGATGACACTAATTTTATATTCGACTCCATGTAATTCTCATTTTCTTCCCTCTGCATATAGAAAAATGATGTGGGAAGTGAAAATATATTCTAGTACAACAGACAGACCATGGTAGATACTGAGACCATATATTTAGATGTCAAAAAGAACATTATTTTACTAATCAACATGGTGAAAAAGATGAGGCATTACATGCAGACCCACATAGTACATTAGGTGTCTTATATTTACCAACTCAATTACATCCCTCCTTCAAAATGTTGACTAGGTTCGTGGACCGATGGGCGGTGAATAATCAGCAATATGATAGTTAGTTTATATCAATGATGTCAATGAGAACATTTTACTGATGGATTTCATTTACCCATATCAAACACAGTAGAATACAATTAAATACAATGAGATCCCCGATGAAGAGGTATTTTATTTCCATGAAACCCCTTTACAAGGGTTATGTACTTTGATGACACCTCTCGAAGTCGTTTTGGTGGAATAATTGAAAACCAGAAGCTCAATTAGGTTGGTAATGGAATAGATGTTGACTCTATCGAAAAATAAAACCTTCTATACTCATTATCACTATCCGATGGATGGAAAAATAATGAGGCTGATTACAAGACCCTCATCACGAGATTAGAACTATCCCTATAGCTACACAAAGACTACCTAAATATCAAAGGGAATTCATAAATAGTGGTCATCTATATCATTGGAAAATATGAAATCAAAAAGGAGGAACTAACTCCTCTCATAAGATATGTTTGGGGATTTATGGAGGAGTTACCTATTGATCCCACCTATATTTATTTTTCACGATCATATAATGCT
This sequence comes from Viscum album, assembly GCA_963277665.1. NCBI lineage: Eukaryota > Viridiplantae > Streptophyta > Magnoliopsida > Santalales > Viscaceae > Viscum > Viscum album. The sequence goes on along the minus strand of OY728147.1, from coordinate 1,354,485,067 downwards.
CATGTTGATGATCTGGATAATGGATTTGTCTTCCTCACTGACCTAGATAAATAGGAGGTAACCATCAATATCACACATCGAATAATGGTATCATCAGCCATCATATGTTGTATGTATGTCATCAAAGAGTTCTAGTGAACCCGAAGTCATGATTAACCAATGAGAACCTATGGATGGATAGGGACCATTATATATTACATTTGAGATGGGATTCCTCTAATAGATAGAATGGGGATGGAATATGTTCAGTTCCGAGCAGAAAACAACACTCTACTATATGGTCCAAACAAGAAGAAATTTCTCTAAAAAGATGGCTTTGATGGAATTATTCTTATGTGCATAGTAGAAAGAGATGTTATCAATGTCACAGAATATATCCATGTTGGATCTTATAGGGCCCATCTATACAAAACTAGGCTCTCCCAATAGGCCAAGTAGTTGGGATTCTACTAGAAAAAATGTTACAAGATTGCATTGAATTCACCACCATAATTCATGTGTTCTATATTCATGAATGAAGAATTAATCATCACCATGAATAACAAGAAATAGCTAAATATTCTTCGCCATTTTCCATTTGGTGAATAGGTATTGTCGGGCCATATCCCCTAGCTACTACTAAAAAGATAATATACAACCTTTGTGCTGCTAACTAATTTTACAAATGGGAAGAGGCAATACCCCTTAATGATATCGGGGTGAAGAAAATCTACACCCACAAGAAGCCTCATTTCATCCCCAGGTTCTGAGTCCCTCACACAATATTAACAAAATATGAACTAACTTTTATTTCATAGAGTTGAATAAGCTTTACCAGAAGTACCACAACGAGTCCAGTCAGTCATTTCAACATTATTTTGTAGCAAATGGATATATATAGTCCTTTAATAGGACATAATTGAATATAATTATGATTTTTGTGAATTAAGATACGAAATCATGGCCAATAAAACATATCCATGCATTATGGGCCAACCATACCACCATATGATCCATAACACAATCAATTCCATAATCACAGGTATAAAGAATCAAGATTATCTTACCCATATAGGTCTTCCCACCCTTAATCATAATATCAATTTTTGTACAACTCATAGATGATCAACAATATCAAAATCATCTGGATGAGTTGGAATATCTATTTGATAAGTTGTTGTACACAAGGCACAATTTGGAAATTCATCACAACCAAATTTAATGAGGCTTCATTAAAATGTTTTTCCTCAATTCATTCAATCAAGGAGAACTAATGTTGGCTCTTAAATCCCTAATGACATTGAGAACAAATCCCCTAAAACGACATCCCATATGGGAAGGGACTTATATCATATATAAAGTGAATTATATTGGAGCTTCCTCATTAGCCACAATGTATGGGTAGTTTGTCACGCCACCCACATATGAAATATTTGTTAGCAAATACTACTCATTGCTGCCATCAGTATGGAATCCACAATGGTTAATGTCCAATAATTTTTATGAGGTACATGATGTTATACTGTAAAAGTTCATCCAGATCGAAAGATACTAAACTGTATGTTATTAATCATCCTAAACAGATGATGGTAAACTATATGGATTCTATCATTTCTGCAATATGTTTAACTACATGGGTTCATAAGAACTGCATATGACCAGAATATTGTCATTACAGGATACATAGTGATTCAAGAACCTCAATTTTTGTTACATCCATGGAATTTTTTTCCTCTCACGTTAGGTGATACAGTGTTTTTACAACACAATATTAAGCTACATGGACCCAATACACCCCACTTCATGACTGGCGACACAATTTCCAAACCACATGGCATAAAACTATTTGAATACTTGATACTTATCCCCATTAACATCAATCCACCTATGTAATTTTCACATCATGATAACCACTCATATCTTCTAGAACTATGTATGGAATGATTCTAATTTTCAATAAGACACACATTGTTCTCTTGATCATGTATATTATTCCATCCACCACATTATGAATTATACCATTATCCAATATTTCACTCTTTTATATCATTGTTTATCACTCCAATCATGTCTTACAGGGTCTTAGGAATTACAAAAAAGGCTTCCCCATATGAAAAATTCCTATCATTCTCAATTCTATATAGTCCTTACTACAAGATGTTAAACTTCATGGATTTTTAGAAATACATGTGGCCTGATTATCATCCTTAAAAGATACATAGTGATGCCAAATTTTCCATCCATGGGACCAGCAACAACATATACATTTTTTCGCATCATCCAACCTTCATCTGAATAGAATGACATTAAACATCAAGGTTGTTTTAGGAAAACCTGAGGATTGATTATCATTATCATGACATACATAGTGAAGAAAAAACATCAATAATTGGGCACAAAAACAATGATCCCATAAATTCAAAATGGAATGCCTCCATACATGTTGAATGATGTTAAAGTACAAAAAACACTCAGTACTATGTGTATCCAAATTCATGTCATCATAGCATACATTGTGTCTTCTAGATATGCATTCTTAATACCATCTTCAATTGTAAATGTAAATAGTTTTCACAATTTTGTATTAGAAATTCCTATATAGTGTATTTCATATTCATGAATAAATTGTGTCCTCATTCTAATATTCATGATATACGTAGTTAAAACATGTATCAATTCAGGTCACAGTTACAACATTAACACATTTGACATTAGTCAACATCAGTTTTCACTAAATATGTTAAACATCAAAACATTCTAGAACTATGTGTGGCTTGATTATTATCATCAGAAGATACATAGTAATACCCATGTATCCAACATTGGTCCAAGATGCAACATACCAACTCGTTACCTTAAGTTCCTATATCCTTGTCACATGATTTTAAATTTCATGGTAGTGCATTCTTACTCAATGATGTTAAACATCGGGAATATACGTCCTTACCATGTGATGATAAACTGTTTGTATGTATGTTTTTTGACATGTTGGTAAACTGAATGGAAAATGTAATTACCACATGAAGTTATGAAACATGAAGAACAAGTACCCACCACATGAAAATAAAATATGCTGAATATCTCTTAATTATAGTCATTCCCCAATAGGCCATGTGGGTCTTACCTCAGTCAACTAGTGTATGGGGGGTTTCCACATTCATTCAAGGGCACCTCAAATAAATATTCCATACTTCATGTCTCATGTGTCTTAGGTCACAATAATCTTTTATATCCATTGGAATAGATATATCTCTACAAGGATCCTTCTAATGATTATGAACACATGCCCATGTCTCTTGTATATTCTCTTATGGAAAACAACAAAATACATAAATCGGGTAAAGGGAATTTCGATTCATTTGAGTGCTGACATCATTATGGAAATAGTCAATACCTTATGGTGTGTGGACCACTCCTTAAACGAATGTCCCCTATCATTTCATATGGCCTTATAAAGTAAATCGACGATTTACAATATTCTTATCCCATTCTCAGGAATATGTTGGAGTAATCTTATAATTGTATATCCTGATTAATCTATTATGTATCATCCTCCCTATTATGTCTATTTCATTAATTACTATAACGTTCATTCCATTTGGTCAATGTTGTACAAACATAAACTCTAGAACATAATTGTCCAAATCACAAGACCACAATCAGAAAAATAAATATACACAAAAAATATCAGGTTGAAAACTAATACAGGGTAACAAAACAAATAGTCATGTCACCTCCCATTAAACTCTACATCCTCAAATTTTAGTAGAATATTAGGGTGGAATCATATAATGAAACAAGCACGTAGGGTATAACTGGTATCCCTTGTAAATGAAATGATATAATATCTTGACACATTGGCCTGTGAAAAAGATAGAGTAGTGTTTTTTAAATCTCATCAAAATAAGAATAAATTCATTGGGTGTTGATACAACACTTAGGGTACTCGAACCCTCCTATGATTTTACTGTCTACACCTATCACACTTCATGACATGGTGTATCAAGGATCCCCATATACTTCCTTGGACAATGGAAATGATATTCATCATGAGGGACCCTTCACATGACTATGTATACATTCAAATGGATTCTACATATTCTCTTATAGGTGTATACAAAATGTGTCACTCCAATATGATAAATTGCAATTCACACAAGGCATGGAACCATCATGGATTCACTCAACCCCACATTGTGTTTGAACTGCTCTTGGTATGATTGTCTAGTGTATTTATCTTAAATCACCCACACAAGATCGTGACATAGATAAACAAACCAATAAATCCATGAGGATTTGATATCCTTGATGTTACGTCAACTTTTTTCTATACCCTTTACCTTGGGTAAACTACAACATTTCATCTTCTTAAATTTTAATGCCCACACATCATGATTTGAAACCTCATTACATTGGTATTGAGCATCTCATTAATAGATAAACTACCCAAGAGTTCTATAACACTTACTAGATGGCTTTCGTCTCATAACCAACTTCATCATATAGAAGTATGAGTCTATAAAAAAATTCACATCCCTCAAAAAGAAGAGGATATAATCATTCACTTGAATGAAACCTATGCATATGGTTCTTGACCAGAATAATAATGGACTATTATACATAAAATAAATGATTATCAATCATTGTGATCCATATAAACACATCAACAATACCTAGAATTCCATAATGTCCTAGGACATATCTGCCACATCTACACTATCACATATTCAATCAATAAAACTTTTGGGTTATGATTTACATCATAAACACTCCAACAAATGAGGAAGGAATAATAACAATAGTTTTTGAACCCTAGACACATTACTTCCACAAATATTTTAAATCTAAAAGATATGATAACAAGCATTAAGGAACCTTTTATTGAATATACTTATATGTCTATGGATCTTCCAAATGCACTAACAATAATCAAAAAAATGTTTCCTTATAAAAAAAATGGAATTATTTTTCTATTGATCCTTCAAAACACCACGGAAGAACCCATCAACTCAGATTGATTAAGTTTGTTCAAGGTATGTGTTCACTATGACCAGTGATCAATAGATCATCTGATCTAAAAGACCATAAACTAATGCAAAATGAGGTCCGAGAAAAAAGATCCTAAACTAAATAAATATGAGGTCAGAGATAAAATAATCTAAAATAATGAAATATGAGGTCCAATTGAAACAAACATAAACTAAATCTATATGAGGTCCAAGCTAATAAACCCTAAACTAAAGTAGTATGAGTTCTGATAAAAAATACCCTAAACTAAATCCTGAAATTGATTCAGTTTGAAAAATCAATAAAGGACCATCACATGGCCTTGAACATTATTCTATTCTAACTAAGAAAATAAAATATGGAATTACATGTATCACTCTCCCTCCAAGACATACCTCATACCTGGGGTATCCCATTTCAGTTTCAAGATATATTAAATAGATTACCATCACAATATCTCATGTGAGTGAGAATCCATAAGCATATTCAAAAGGGAATCTAATAGAATTTCAATATTCAATTCCTTGAATTTAGGTTCAATCAGTATAAATTAAGAAATGGGTTTTATTGGAGGGTCACATAATATTAGAACAAATAGTTATCATACACATCATGTAATGAAGACAATTGAATGATATTGAAAAAATTTCGGAAAATTAATCCATTCAATCTATGGAAAAGATTTAGTAAACTAAATATATTAGAGTATCTCTATCCCATCATCAAATAAATGGTGGTGGAATGGAAATGAAATATAGTGTGATGGTTGAATCATTATAAGAGATAATAAGTTGGGCTTGCAAGATCATCTTGGGTCTAGAAATAGTTGTGATTTGAACGTTGGAGTGTATCCAATCCCTCTTATTCCACTTAATCCTTAGGGAAGATAAATTTAAACAGAGTAGTCAAATCATCAAAAACCCTCTCGTTGTTGATCAATGATGTGGAAAATGAAAAAAGGATAGACCTTAAAAGGGATATCATATCCTCATATCTCCATTACTGGGCCATCGAAGAATCCATCTAGGCATGTAGTTCATACAACAGCTAACAACCTGTACGTAGTACCTCCACCGTCTCCCTAATTTTCTTTGAAATTGAATATTCATTGAAAATGTCATGTTGGTCCCATTATTTCATTTCCATGTCACATTGATTTAATATGAGCTACTAAATAATTTCATTAAAGGGCTTCCAATCGAATCCATCTGCACCTATGTTGTAAAATAGATTGTGAATTTACTCCCCATAATTTTAGTATATTTATAAGGGGGTCTTAGAAATCAAGACGAGAATGTATTAAAAGATCGGATTTTGATGTGAGAAGGACTTAGTATCCAATGAGGTAGGAGTAGTGGAATGATGACTATCCTGACCAATAAATGTTGAAATTGGAGAGGATTACCAATATTCCTCTCTCTCACACTCAATAGACACATCACCCAAATACTACGTCAATGGAAAAATATACTCCAAATAATTTCACCCACTATCCAAATGACTATCATAAGATCATGGTCTCTTCATTGACACCTCATCAAAATATTTAATTAATTAAATCTACACCACAGATAAAAGGGTTGGTGAAGAAAGAGTCATTTCAATGTGATGGATCATCTAAACTAATACACCCTTAGGATATGTTTTCACCAAAGCTGAATCATAATCATAGGTAAGGGAAGTAGAACATCAGTGGGAGGAGGTATAATATCATCCTTGGAGTCTTCATCTGAAACAATATTCTATAATTGGAAGAAAATCCTAGGTTTTTGTTCCCCTAAAACACATCCCCGTAGAATGGGTGAAACTCCCTGTATACCGCCAAAATGACAATAGAATCAGTATAGAAAGTATGGATCACATATTTTTATCTCATCCACCCTGGCTGTGAGAAATCCGTCCCTAATCGAGACAATATAGAATAATTCATCAAGGAAAACCCATCAATCATCTACAATTTTACCACTTAGTGCAGGAAAGGCAATGATTTCAAAAATCTTAGATTTCCATAGTTCACCTGTAACCTCAACAAGGTTAAATTAAATAGTCCCAAAAATATAAATATTAAAAAACATGTGATGGGATGGGGCCTCCAGGATCATTGGATTTTTCTAGTACTCATAGAAATCGAAACACCAACCTATCTAGTAAAACAGAAGCTGGAAGTGGCAACTAATCTTATAAGGAATGTTTCTATGATATATATGGCCCAAAATTATGTAGAGGAATGAAAGGACATGTACTACTAGATAATGTCATCTCTCATTTATATGTCGAACTACCATCACCATTTTGCTAACAAAACCCATGAAATTGTATTCTCAATTGGGAAATTCCACTCATTTATTAACTTATCAAGAAAACCGACGAATCTATGATCTGAAGGAACATATGGGTTCACCCAAAAACCCCAAGAGGTTTAGTATCCAACATAAATATTGGAATTATATGAGCTAGGGCCTTCACATATTTTTTTGGAAGGGAACCAATGAGATAGAATAATTGTTTCTTTATCCACACTACAACACAAGAAAATGTTGATCCACTATACGAATTATATAATCATGTACACCATCTACTCTCTCTACCTCACTCTCCAAATTATTATTTACAATGAAATGAATCTTACTATAAAAATTGTAATTTATAACAGAGAATCGTATACAATCATAATATAGAGTAATTCATCCTACATCACTCTAAGAGATTGAATACAACCCAGTTTATCAATATCCCATATGATGATGCCCACCTCACGTAGGTAAGATGGAATTTGATAGTTCCCAGACACCAATGACTAATAGTATCTTGAAAAGGGTCAGGATGATAGTAAATGTTAAATTAAGATATGCATATTGTTTCATAAAGGGGAATCCTATATATGTATTTAGAAAATTCCAAACTGCATTTTTTGAGTGATAAAGGCCACACCCACTCATCAGAGACAAATCTTCAAAGACCGAGATCCGTCTTCAAATATAATCCACCAATGGAAGTGTCTAGAGAAAAAGATAATATACTTAAAATACATTGAGAAATATATTTCTAAGTAAATTCACATCCATGTATACTTAGTGGGGAGTTGGCCAACTCATTAACCAAATGTTGAGAAAGGGCTATATCTAGACAACTATCATTGGTAACAGTTGAATGCACATTAATAGAAGAACCAAATACTCGACATCATGGATGATTTAGACCTGTGGGAGGAATGGCATCATCACATTTCCCAGTGAACCCATATAGCGGGAGTCAATGAAATAAGTGATAATCCTGAATGACAGATGGAAGGAACCTTTTTAGGGCCACATTGTTTGTATGAATTTAGTATCAAGTTTCAGTAGTGTGATTCCTAGTGATCGTGTATATTTCATTCCCTCAATGGAGGGACCTTGATGAGAACAAGAAGACATCATCAAATAAGTATGTAGGCACATTTTAGAGAAAAAATATTCAATCTTGTCCAAAATAGTGGCATGAATGTTCTGGTGACGCCAATAACATTACATGATTCAGTTAGAGATTCAAAGAATGCATAAAGGGTTCACAGATCACCTGACATCCATGGGATTCCCAGATTGCATAACACTTGTAGGTCATCATGAAAAATTCATGACCCCCTAGATACTAGAAATTGCATGACCAGAACATTGTCATGTGATTAAAAATGATTAAACTATCAGGATAACCGATCTAATGAATGACATGGGGGAAACATGTCCCTCATATCCAATGACTATGAAATTACTGCTTCATATATCATGAATATGTAGACAAGAAATTATGTAGGAAACAGTATATTGAGACAGCTTTGATGAAACAGACTCACAGTGATGGCTATTAGACATGGATGATGGTCATGGTTCACATTAGGGTTATGCGATGGTGGAAAAAGAAGGAACTCTATATAATGGAGGAAGCTAGTGAAATGAATTACTCTCCACCCACACTATGTATAGGCTATATCAGAGAATTCCAAAAAATACCCAGTAGTCGAAAAATCACTTGATGAACTTGTTCATTGCGACATCAATGTTTCTGGTGGGCCTTATCATTCCTCAAGACTGTGTGCTTCTCCCAACAGACATCACTCATAAGGTTGTGAATTTGTTGACTCCTACAAAATAGGCATCAGAAAAATCACAAAGGAATAATTACTTGAAAATAGATTTTATATTCCCAACCAATGCAAAGGAATTGGGAGATGGTAGAGACATTTGGATCACAAGAGTCTCTAAAGGACTCATTATCACATTACCATTTCAAGGTCACGTGAAGGGTCTAATGAATGGCGCACAACACATGTCATGTCCCACAAATATCTCTTAGAAAAACTATATTTCTATTAATATGGATCCCTATAAAAATGATGGTCACATGGTGATAGACGAATGATATTATTTTGGTCGTGTGATTTGTCATTGGCATGTACCAGAAAACACACCCAAAACCCTTTGAAAATAAAGAGCGATGATATCCAATGAGATAACCTCCTAGTTTTGATAGAGTTATCATTAAATATCATTATTGGTAATAGAAAAATCCCTTGATTATATACATGTTATCTCACATGATTCCATAAACATTGAAATATAGAATGAATGAAATAAAAGGGTGGATGTGATAGGTTTTTGCAGTCACATAATGACATGTGACATGTAAGCTATGTATCAACGAGAAATTTAATGTCCTCAGTGCCATGTTTCCCTCACTGCATAGAATCCCTCCAGGTTGTCAAATTCACAACACAAAATTATGTAAGTGTGTAAAGACAACATCTAGGGGATCTAACGGCAGGAGATTAGACATGTCCACTAAATTTTGGAACATTCTCTATAAGACCCATATTGGTCACATGATACAACACTGAAATATTGAAATATTATACTTGACATTAATCAAGAAATCTAACATGACATTAAACCATTGTCACATAATACACTATGAATAAAGGAAGGAGGATGTGAGAAGTGTTCACGGCATGTGAAAGGCATGAGACACACCCATTCCACCAACAATACGGTCTAATGAGACCACTAGAAAACCCATCATTATCTCTGAAGACCCCTGAAAATGCTATCCTTTTCTCATGAGAACCACATACATGTTAACCATGGTCTTTCATGTTTTATCCATAATGATCATAGATCATTCGAAGGCTCTTGGAAATGACATCATAGTGGCATGAAAGGCCTTCGACATACCTACATGGTAAAAAAAGTCCCCATTAATTGGATATAATCCAATAAATTTACCTTTTATGGATGAGACTCATGATCACTGAAAATAAGGAGATGTTGAAAAAATGGTTGACAGAAAAGACTCTTGATGACATGTGGCGCCAAAATCAATCACTGACTGTAGACTATAATTTTATAGATACAACGTACAATTCCCAAACAAACAAGGCTGGTGACACCTATAAATTACCCACTCTAACATGAAGGAGGGTTAGACTTTAACTAGTAATAAACATGCGTTATTATCAAACTCTAGGGGATTCAAATATTGACTCTTATGGACTTCTTGGATCAATGAATCATGTGACCGGCCATCTTTATGTGAGGTAATATACCATAGGGGAGATTGAGTAGTCATTAATGACACATAAGCTACATCACGTGATCATTCATAGATAACATCAAGGAATTATGGATGTTTATGTGAAGGATGTCATGTAATATCACTATATGACTAGAAACTCAAGTTGAACTAACAATGAACAAACCCAGGGCATTCACGATTCAAGTGTTAAAACAAATATCAAAGGTGAAAGGCTTAACCGAAGGACATGCTCTATAACCCTCACATGCATTATGTCTGTCATACAATGATTCCTGAAAATTCCTAAGGAATGTATCCTTGATCATGAGATACTCTTTAATAATTCACTTAAGGACATTTGTAATACTTCATGCATGTCACAGTGAGTCACACAGTTTCCCTATGGAACCACTATGATTTTTTGATCCCAATGGGTTCATCACCCAGGACATGTGGTGTTTTTAACGCATTTTATGACGTTTATAATGGTGCCCTATTATGATAGATGGGTCTCATGAATGGATATTGAAATTAAAACCAATATCTTGCGACACCCATTGGGAAAGAGAACTTAGAGTTGAGATGACCTCCAGAAAAGTTGGTTAAGGTCTCCCAAATTCATCTAGAGGTGCCAGAAAATATATATTTTATCCCAAAGACTATGCACATAGACTCTTTTTTACACCCTCCACATGGGTCAATATAGGTTATGCAAGGGATCCCATTACATGACAACTGGGTCTTGTGACACCCACGAATGAAGGAGGCCATGACAATTAGGCAACCATGGTGTGTAATCCCTATCATAAAGGGGCCAATTGTGACTCTTATTTCTTCCATACTTTGGATATGTAGGCATCCTATCCCCTAGGTATGTGCTCTGTATCGATTATCCATGGAAATTCTAGTATATATGTCCTTAATCAATGAAATGACATTGATTACTTTATATCCTTTGTTTTCTACAATGAGAATGACTCACATGGGATTAGGGAATTGAAAAAATCATAACATATGTAATATGAATCTCCATAATGGAAAAGGGAACCCTCAGTGTGTAACCTATAACAAAAATAGATGAATGATGACTTTGATACCTTCCATACGCAGGATATGTGGGCCACCTCTCTCTATGATTAAAGCTCCATTTCAATGTTCTAGAGAAATATTGGAATCTATATCCTTTTTAAAAGTATTGAAATTTATTACTTTCTATCATTGGTTTCCCACAACGTTCATGGATCGTGTTGTCTAAATAAATAGAATCAATCATATCATATGCACTATAAATATTTATATTGAAGTAGGGAAGGCACATTGTGTAAACCCCAATATAATGGAAGTTAAGAAGACTCGGAATCATTCCATACATTATATGTAGGCCACCTATCCCTGAGGATCAAGATCTATAACTATCATACAAAGAAATAATTGCATCTAAATCCATTATTCATATCAATTATATTGGTTAATTGATATCCCATGTTTCTTACAATGAGAATTCCTCACATAGGATTAGGGAATTGGAACAATCAAAACATATGCACTATGAATCTGCATAATAGAACAAGGAAACGACAATGTGTAATTCCTAACATAAACTGAACTACAATGTATCTGATTCCTACCTTAATAATGATACATATGTTGGTTTATTTTTGGTTGATCTAAAATAAACCCCACTTTTGGTGTATGGTTATTCATGCCTCAAGAATCTCTACTAGTGGGACACAATTTGTCTAAGGAGATGATCACCCTATCTTATACTTTAACAGAATAAGTATCCCCCCATTATTTGATGACTCTAATTACTACAAAAAATATGGTATGTAAGATGCCTCTCCAAGACCCATGTACCATATTAAATCATTTCAAGGCATTTCCAATGTATATGTATTGCATAAAAATAATAATTAAATGGTCATTATCCATACCTTTTTTCTCACACCGAGCATAGATCACGTGATACTAGGGATATGTACTTATCCAATCAACTCCAATATTAGTCTCTATAATGACTTAAGAATCGCCAATACATTAAACAAACAAGAATGAAAAATTAAAATTAAAATTCTCACTATAAATAAGATACGTAGGATAAAACATTAGTGTTGGATCTGAAATATTTGACGACTTGTAACACAAAAATATAACCTCTATGTATGAAACTAAACTGAATGGTACTAATGAAATACATGGGGATTGATTTATGAAATAACCTAGAGACATAGGACGCCTCATAATGGTTCAATCCACTCCTTGAAATAAAAATACCCTCCTTACCTAGAAGTGAATTTCATATAACATATCCTAAAACATCAGTCTATATGAAACTACCTATTACCATAAAATGATTGAGATCCTCATATACATATAGATGGATTCAATAAAGCGAACCAGTTCATTTTAATATGAATGTGAATTTTTTTATAGTGATCTTTTTGTGTTACTAGTCCTTATTAAGAATATGGATATTTTTTTGAACCTCACTTAAGTCATTAATAGAGTCTCAATGTATGAAATAAATCCACCGAATAGGGTGCGATGAACCAGATATCCAATTATCTCAACTAATATAAGTCCCCAAGATTCGTTAGGCCTGAAAACCTAGATGACCACCAGCCACTGGAATGCAGGCCTATAGATATATATGAATGAGGGAACAATTGGGTGATTCTTAAGATGATGAAGCAGATGAGAAACTCAATGTGTGTGATTGATTAAAGCTTTGAACTACCCCCAATCAATCCATAAATGGTGATCCATTCCATTTTTACATCGAAACCCAGTGTAAATATTATTATAATCACATCATAAGGAATAAAAAGAGGTGTATAATAATAGAATACATAAAGGAATGTATTTTAATCATTATCAAAAAATTATAATGAAATATTAATAATTGAACATTAATAATGATGTCCATCTAAAATGAGTACATGAAAATGAGTTTTTAGGTAACATTAGGAAAGTGACACTTTAGTACCATTTAGGGGAAAACATTATAGTAAATTAAAGAGGAAAAATGATGATCATTTATATAAAACCATAGATGAACTAATATAGTGTTTAATTACAAAAGAGTTATTTTATGAAAATAATGGTGGCTTAAAATGGTATATAAAGTTTACAGGTAAATGTGTATGAAATGGGGAGGTTCTATTTCATTGGGCTTTATTATTATTGGGGATTGAAATGGGAACCATTTTAAACATGAAATTTACTATAAAGTAATGTTGAATTATGATACATACATATTTTTTCTACATACATATACAATATTTCATAATAGGATAATAATAATTATGAATTACATTATAGAATAAAGAGATAAAGTTGAACCTGAAGATAATTTTGTTAATCAGAGTGATCCCTTATCTAATGTCTAAAGTCCTTATTCACATGCACATAATTTCTAGGAAATTGAAAATAGATTATTTAGTTACATTATTAAAAACAACATACTCCTGTATTTGAATTATTTTAATAATTTTATATTCATCCATTTCCATTTTAATGAGTCATAGAGTTCAATATCATCATTCTATGGGTGATAATTTCATTGTTTTTATGTTTGGTTTACTTGTGTATAATTATGGATTTTTTTTCAAATGGAAATAATTATCTCCTCCAAAACCATTTTTTGTTATTTCATAATTCCATCTATTGTTTATTAATAACATAACATTTATTGGATTTCGAAAAGAAAATAACATAGATACAAAATTGATATTTTAAGAGTAATAAATACGCAAATTTCAAATTCAACGACCTCCCATGAAAGACCCATCAACGCATATATTCCTCAGGACACAAAATATTTAACAACAATCATCCATGATTTATACCCACTAACATATGATCACACCTCATTAAAACTGATATATAGTGAGAACGCACTTTCCAAAGTATAATATCTTCATCTTACCACCATCAAAAAAGATAAAAACTCAAAAAAATTCTTTAATCATCAACTCATCACCATCATAGAATACCCATATAGCCGCCACCTAAACTAGATATGAGAATCACCCAAAACATGAAAAAAAATTGACATCATTATTGAACAAGTATAAACTAGGTAATGATGTTACAAAAATAAGTCCTATAAAACATTACTGATGGAATAAGGAAGAAACACAAAAAAAAATCAAGATACATCTACATGAATGTTTGGTTACCATATCTATACCTTTACATCTCCAAAGGGATTGGTCTATGAACAGAAATGGAACCAAAATTCACATCCAATTAATTTTTGTTACCACCTCTCTTTATCTAACTTGGTGAGATGTAGTAGAACATGAGATCTAAGTAGTGAAAGATCATTTGATGGATTTGAACATCAGCAACCATGATGAGGCATAAAATATGTATCTAAAAAAATGGAGTCGGAATCAAGAAGTGTCTTAAATCCTTCAACTAGTAAATATCAAGTCCCAAAACCTTTACATTTATACAACATCATCTTAAACATGGTTATGTGTAGTGGAACATACATCCATAATGGGGGATGGGTGGACTATGTCTTTGAAAAAAAATAACCATTTAAAAGACCCCCAAAACATTTTTAATGCATATGATTATGTGAAAAAATGAATTCCTTATCCTAAGATTTTGTAGAGGTCACCACTGATGATGACATAAATGAGAAAGACATAACTAAGGAATAAAAATGATTGTAATGAAAAATAAGGAAAGATCCCATGATGATGTCAAATTGATAGGGTAGTTGGAAGGAATTATGTTATGAAAAGTTGGAATGAATGGATGAAAAGGGAGAGGAACAACTCTCAGAAATTCCTCAAACCCCATGGTGAAGGGTTTTAGGAAGAAAGCCACAGAGTATTTTATTTTGGGAGGGGAGAGCTAGGATGTATCAATAAGAATAAGTGGGTAGTAATAAATATCTAGAAGTGATTTCATATGGTTTTAATGCACTAAAAAATAATAAAATTTCCCAAATATCATTTTCAATTTAGGTTAGAGGCCATAAAACATTTATCAAACATTAATTATAATTTTTTTTTATTTTGAAGGATTGTTTTATCATGAAGAACTAGTTTCATTTCATTTAATAGTATGTCTAAATTTTTGTTCTAAAACATGATATATAGTATAATATTTATATTAAAATCATATTTTACTAAAATAATAGTTATATGTTCTTCCATGAATGTGATAATTGAAAACTAATATGAATCATCCATGAAAGAGGTGAGCCAACATTCCATGGAAATTCTTATCATTTTTACAATAAAAGTACAGAAGAACGGATTTAATGATGATTTTTCCATTTAGACAACAAAATTATATAATATATATGATACTATTGTTATCATTAAACATTTTATTGGTCATTTGAGAGGATTATATGAAATGAAACTAAATTATAATAGAAGGATTGAGGATTCTACCTCTTGAATATTATCTCCATAAAGACCTCCTTCAAACACATGGTATTGGGCTTCTTTTGAGACCAGTAGATTTTTTCTAAGTGTGAATAGGAATATTTATATAATTTTAAAGAATATTGACCATATATAAGGTTTATTATGTGTGTTGAGAAAGGGTGGTGGGTGGTGGAATTTATAGGGGGAGGATGTAAATTTTTTATTATTATATCCATTACTTTATTATTCTGCCTCAATATAATCAATAATGCTGATATGTATGAGTAAATACAGCAAATAGTGATGGTTCATTTGAGTTAATTGTTTACTACATGTGGATTACATTTTCCATAACTCAAAAAATAATATGATGTTAAATACTGAAAATTGAATTTTTTTCATTATAATTCAAAAATAAAATGTGTCAGAAAATCAAAAAATTCACCATATCCATTTATCAATGTGCTTATTTAAAAATTTGGAATCCATTAAGTGAAAATAATTTAATATATATGAGAAATTTGTAACGTCCCAGTTCTGGAAGCCACACAGAGGTGCCCCGTACCCGATAGGTCACATGGACTCAAGCGCATTTCCCTGAATGCCAGAGGCTGCCCACTAGCAGTGAGGGCCATGGGTGTTATAGTGGGGAAACTATACTCTCATTAGCAGAGTAATACTGTGGAAGATAAATAAATAAAAAATATTTGATGTATTAATAATCCATACACAATTGAAAAATGGAAGACTAGAGATAATAAACAACTACAGCAATGCATAATAAATGATTCATGATACATATGTCTAGGAAAATAGCCAAACATGTCACAATGCTTAATACAACAATATTGAACCAAAGTACAAAATAAAAAAAACATCTCCTCAATATCACAAGCCTAGGGTTGGTCCCATGCTCTTCATCTTGATAGCATGTCATGTACCTGAAGTGGAAGGGCCATTCCCCTTATCTATACCTGCAACAATAGAATCTGTTTGGGCCCAAAGGCATGAACCAAACAGGGTGTGAGACTAAATACAAGTAGGCAACCACCCGAAGATCTGTGCCTAATATTCAGTGAATATATGGTAGGTAAAAGTACAGAAAGTAGGAAATAGGAAAATACCAAGCAGTAAACAATCCATAGTTCCAATATCAAGAAACATCTAACAAGCAGCCAAACACAAACAGGTAACCCTCTGGGAGGTACTCACACCCATTCCCTTTGGTTCTACCAAACAATTACTAATAACCCTCAGGAAGTACACTCATCTTATCCCCTCTGTTTTGGTCATAATAAAATTATAAGACTCTTAGATGAAGCTCCCACGATCAATTCCCCTTATTGTCTAAGGTAGTTAGAGACACTATAAGGAAGCACACAAGGTCAATTCCACTTATAGCCCAAAGGTCAAGAGACTCTCTAAGATATCTCACTCAGTCAATTCCTCTAATAGCATTAGGTCGTTCACACACTCTCTAAGGAAGATCACCTAGTCAATTCCCCCTATAGCCTCGAGTGGTTCAGGGTAATTCAAGTAAAAAAAGAGTCATTGAGGAAGCTCACTTAGTCTATCCACTTATAGTCTATAAAGCTCAAAGACTCTCGGAGAAAGCTCACCTGGTCTATCCCCCTATAGTCTATAATTTCCAAAGACACTCTGAGGAAGCTAACATTGTTCATCCTCTTATAGACTATAAATTATAAAGACTCTCTGAGGAAGATCACTCGGTCTATCCACTTTTAGACTATAACACCTGGTTCTTGCGGACCCATGTAAGTCAATGCATAGTAATTATATAAGGCTAATGTAATCCTACATAACTACTTGGATTACTAGTCTACAATATCTCAATCATGTTAGAACATAACACTCCATCATACGACCACATGGCATGGAAAACAAGTAAACGACCAGTAGGCTAAATAGGACCAAATGGTCTTAAAAAGAACAAAGCATGAGAAGAACATCTATGGAATAGAAATAAACCCAATTCATATCCAATTTACCTATACAAATGAATAAAAGAATAGAAGGAAAACCACAGGGGTAAAATAGTAAACACGAAATACCATGTTCAAGTGTATTGGTGGAATTTTCAGATAATACTTAAAGACATCGAACTGAAAGTCACAAACCACCTACATTGGGGTTAGGAGATCAATATACATGAACCATAAGACTTGAATCGTCTTATATCATCATAGATCTCTAAAAATTCATAAAACATTCAACCCATGATAACTTGGTATAGATGATAAATCGAAAATGGTTCTCTAGTAGAAGAGAGAGATTACCGATGTGATTCCATTGCAATCGATGACGGTCAAGTCGGGGAACGGATGTGCGATCAGAGGATCAGGGAAGTCTTGACACTTTACGTGTTCTTCGGAACGTTTCGGCTAAATAAGATGACACCCCTATCCATTAGACACTACCCCTATCCGTTTAATTAAAAAACAAATACATGACATATAATTTTGGAGTACACATTGTGTACATACTGTTTATGTACTCTACTATAAGAGGACTCCACGTCACCCAACACAACCATGTGTGTGGCCAGGACATGGCTAGCACACTTCCTCTTGCGAAAAAGAAGTACACAACATGTACTCAAAAAGTACATGGCTTGTACTTCGAAAATTTATAGAAACTCATATTTTCTCAAAAAATATAGAAAAAGGAAAACCACACCTAAAAAAGAAGATCCGGGTTCATACACACTTACCCCCCCCCCCTAAAAGAAATTTTTCCCCGAATTTCCCTAGAGCGGCATATAAGAAGGAACCTCGAACAACTCCGACCACTATGATCATAGGTCGGCCTCCCTCTCCCAAGTCTTGTCTTTCACCTGCCCATGATGCCAAAGTACTCATACCAGAGGAACAAACAAGCTACGAAGAACCCTCGTAATATGATCACTAATCTGGATAAGATGCTCCTCAAATGATGCATCCACATCGAGCTCAACCTACTCATGTTGAAAGTAATGAGTGGGGTCTGGAAAGTAACATTGGAGCTGAGAAACGAGAAATACGTCATGCATAGCCCGATACCTCTGAGGTAACTACAACTGATAGGCAATCTGCCTAACTCTCTTCAACACCTCAAATGTCCCGACATACCTCAGCAACATATTACACTATCTCATAGTCCTCCTATGTCCCAACCATAGTGAAATACATGGGAAAACATGATCCCCAACTTCGAAATCTAGAGGCCATCTACTCTAATCAACATAAGACTTCGGATGAGATTGTGCAGTAGCCATCCTCTTCCGAATCAACTCTACCAGCTCTATGGTCTACTGGACAATATGAGGTCCCACCATTACCGCATCTCCTACCTCTATCCAACATAAGGGTGATCGGCATGGCCTACCGGTCAATGCCTCATAAGGTGCCATCTAAATAGTTTCCAAGAAACTGTTTTTGTAGGAGAAAACCACAAGTGGTATATGTTTTTTCCAAGAACCTCCAAAATCAAGGATGCATGCTCGGAGCATGTCCTCAAGCACCTGAATCTTATGCTCAGAATGGCCATCTGTCTGGGGAGGGTATGTTGAACTCAAAAGTACCTATCTACCCAAATCCCTTTGAACCCCCACCAGACCCGAGAAGTAAAACATGGATCCATTTCTGATACAATGGAGTTCGAAATCCATGCAGACGTAAATTTTCATGGATATAAATTCTTCTTAACTCATCAATATTGAAGGTATACTTGATAGGCATGTATTGAGAAACCTTCATGAGCCTGTCAATGACAACCCATAATACGTCGTTCCCTCAAAGAGACCTCATAAACCCTGTCATGCTATCCATCGTGAAGTCGATCCACTTCCACTCGGGAATGAGTAACTATTGGAGAATCCATGCTAGTCTCTGATGCTCTGCATTCACCTGATGATATGTGGATCAACTCATGATGAACCCAGCAACATCCCTCTTCATACCTGGCCACAAATACTAATAGTGTAGATCATGATACATCTTGGTGATTCCGGGATGAACATCCCAAACAGAGGAATAAAAGTCCCGCATTAGATCCTCACATATTTCTGTTGGGACACATATGCGCCCCAGGAAATGAAAGATCTCATACTCACCTATGGTCCATCCTAGAATAGGGTTCTCTCCTGACACACTTTTCCTCAAGATTAAGACTTCAGAATCTGATAGTTGACTCATTCATACACGATCAAGAATGGTAGAGGTAAGTGCTACAGAAGATTGAGAAGTATGACCATGCCTATCGTGCACCTCCAAATGCATCTTAGAGAACAGGGCCATAAGTTTCCACTCACTACTGGACACCTGAACTGCATGTATCTTAGTCCTCCTTCTCAGTGCATCAGGCACATCATTGACTTTCCTAAGCATATAGGCAAGCTCAAAGTCAAAGGACTGAAGGTACCCAACCCACCTTCTCTGCCTAAAATTCAAATCACACTGAGTGGAAATGTACTTGAGACTTTTGTGGTCACTGAAAACCACCTATTGCTCTCCCAACAGTTAATGACTCCAACAACATAACGGATGAACAACAGCAAAGAAATACAGATAGTGCGTCGGGTAGTTCTATCATGTGGCCTCAACAACCGAGACCTGTAAGAAAATACTCCATCTCCCTGCATAAGCACAACTCCCAGTCCAATACTTGAAGCATCACAATAAATACTATAGCTCTTCCCTGGCTCTAGAAACACTAGTATATGTGCTCAATTCAACCTCCCTTTCATCTCCTGAAAGGCTGACTCACAAGAATCTGACCACAAGAACTTCACAACCTTCTTAGTCAGACACGTTAGTGGTGCTGCTAAGTGTAAAAAGTCTGGAATAAAGTGCCTGTAGTATCGAGCCAGTACTAAAAAACTCCACACCTAAAATAAATTCTTTGGCTACTCCTAGAAAACTACAACCCTCGCAATCTCTAGGTCTACTGATTCTCTTATCTCTCAGATATCATGACCCAAGAAGTGAATCTGGTCCATCCAATATTAGCACAACGATAGCATAGAATATAACTGATCCTCCCTCATTGTACTCAAAATGATCACAAAATGGTTATCATGATCATATTGAGTATGAGAGTATACAACGATATCATCCACGAAAACCACCACGAAAGAATCCATGAATGGATAGAACACTTGGTTTATCAGTGCCATGAAAACTACAGGCTCATTAGTGAGACCGAAGGACATACCCATATACTTGTATAGACGATACTTGCTCCGGAAAGCTGTAAAAGTTATATCAGATGGTCTAACATGTAATTAATGATAACCGAACCTCATGTAAATCTTTGAAAACACCCGGGCCCCACAAAGCCGATCAAAGAGGTCATAAATACAGGGCAAGGGATATCGGTTCTTGACTGCTATCTGGTAGAACTTCTGATATTTCACACAAAGCATGAGGGTACCATCAACCTTCTTTGCGAATAGGCTAGGCGAACCCCATGATGAATTATTGGGTCGGATGAAACCCTTGGCCTCCAACTCCTCCAACTGTTTCATGAGCTCCAGGAACTCTTGTGTAGCCATAATATAAGGAGGAATGGACACCAGTGCCACCCATTGAATAATCTCAATAGAATAGTCAACCTCACGCTCAAGTTGAATCCATGGAAATTCCTCTATAATGACATCCCTAAAACGATCCACCACTGGAGGAGAGTCCAACTATGATGTCCCCTGGTCATCTAGATATAGACTGTCAATCTGGGTTGTAACTCCTAACCCAAAATGCTATCGACCTTCTCTACTCGCCTCCACATCCCACTCTCTCTTTGGAAGAAAAGAAACACCCTCTGGTGATATGAAAATCACCCTAAGACGATAGAAATCAACAACTTCCTGGAACGGAACTAACCAGCCCATCTTAAGAATGACATCATAACCTGTCATCTCAAGGACATACAGGTCCCTTAAAAAGTGACACCCACCAACCTCTAGAGGTCAATCCTTGCACTGGCACACTGTAGTTGTCCTAGTACAGAATGGTGTGTCCCATGTAATGATATTGGCAGAAGAAAAGATGCATAGATCAAGACTCTCTACAACCACGATAGATATAAAGCCATGGGAATCCCCTATATCGAAAAGATATGAAGATAAAACTGAGGCTACTAAGATCATAACTCAATCTATAGAGGGGTCTAGTTCATGCTCCAGATGTATCTGCTCCCCTACAATGGTCTAGCCTACTCCATGACTCTGTGACCTTTTCTTACCACGCTAAGATGATCCCCTCTACTGTCGGTGGTAGCCTGGTGACTTTCCACCACATACGCGATATCCATCTCGGACCGAATGGCCAGAAAAACTCCAGTTCCATGACTGTTGAGAAAATGGTGATGCATCTCCTGAATGCAGAGTCATAGAAGAACCCCTTCCACCAGCTGCAGGTGAGAAGATCTGACGGAATTTCTGAAGATGACCCATCATGCTTCAATATCGGCACTCCATCAGGTCTCTCTAGCACAGAGGCCTGTTATACACACTCCTCCAACATTTGTATCATACTACCTAGCTTCCTAAATATACATCCCACCTACTATGATCTCCTCGAGAAGACTCTCTACATCACATCTTACTATTAGTAGGAGGAACACATACTCTGGATGTCGAACCGCCCTGGATCACTGCTCTAGATTCCCTCAGAATGCGCTCCATGATCAACCCCAAGTTGATGATTGAAGATATCAAATTCAACCTAAATATGTTCACCTATGATCAGATTTCATTCCTCAGACCATCCACAAACATCCATGCAACGAACAAATCATCGCCTCCTAAAATAGTCCAAAAACTCTGTAGTTAAGTAAACCAAGACGAGTAATCCATAACAGAAAGAGTTCCCTACTCCACACTCATAAACTCCCATGATCGATCGGCCGTCAAGGTCTCTAGGTAGACAAAATCATAGAAGATACACTGAAACTAATCCCAAGACATACTTTGCTGGTGTCCGGACTATGGGATACCCTCCCACCACCTCTTGGTGGAGTCTGGGAGCATATAGGTATGGAGCTTAACTCTCCTATCAAGAGGTATCTTCAGATGCTCGAAGAGTTTCAGTGTGTCCTCTAGCCATGACTCTATAGCCTGGGGTCCTCCATCCCCTTAGAAAGTAGGAGGATGCTACAACTGAAAAGCCCACGTCAATTCTTCTATCAATGTGGCAAGATATGGAGCTCCCTAAAGTCCTACATCATCCTCAGAAAGCCTTCCCTGAACTGTGCATCAGTACATGTGTCAGGTATAATGGCTGATGCCATGTCTGGAATAATAGGAGGATCTGCTGGAAGTCCCAGATCATCCATGTCAAGAGTTTGATCACCATCTGGCAACTGGCGTAAAACCTGAGGACGTCTAGGTGGCATAATTCTGAATGGTCAAACACACACCTTAGATCAGGATTATCAATGACTAAAAACATAAGTGTACAAGAAGGGAACATGATAAAGAAACATTCATGTTTTAAAAAACATGAATACATGTCGTGTATAAAAAATACATGGCGTGTTCTTTTATGCCATTCACATTGGCATGTACTTCTTATAGAACTAGTCTAGTAACACCCCAACCACAAGAGGTGTTGTCCCCACAAACAGTGTGTACTTGAAATATATTACCCTAACAATGTCTCTATATATGGATAACCCATATGGTTTTATTAGTCCTATACTACACTACGTGTTCACGAAGGACACAACGTGTACTAGACAAGTTTCGATGACCTATTTTGTTAGTTACACGTCCAGCTACATGGTCATCTCTACACAGTGTGTGCCATGTGCACACGACATATACATGAGGGATTTACCGGACCCGTGTTGTTTGTGACACAGCCGGGTACCTAGGTTACACTGCACGACATGTGAAATCAGGACACAACATGTATTGTCGATGTTTCATCAATCCATGTCATAAGTCACATGGGTAGACACATGGTCACTACAACACGGCGTGTACGTACTGTACACCGCGTGTTCCTGAAAGATTTTTCTCAACCCTATGTCCCTACCCACATAGTCAGTGACACAGTTATATACTATACGTATTGTATTTAAAAAGTACATGTCGTGTATTCTGGGTTTTTCCAGACAGTAGCCTCAAAACTGCTCTGGAGCCTAGAAAACATAGAAAACAAGTGTAAAGGTGCCAAAATCCTATCTGTGAGGGCCCCTACTCCCCGTGAATCAAATCCTGGCATCTTATACTGGCATATAAGAGGAAAACAAGTTAATGATCCACCATGTTCCGATTCATGAGGGCCCATAACACCTCAAGAATCAAAATTTTTCATTCATTCAACAAAGACCTTACATATAGAAATACCTATTAAAATCATGTATTATATCAAGCATATATCACAAAAACATGCATATTTTATAGAACATCCATCAAAACAACATGCAATCTCTATTGCAGCCTAAATGGCGTGGCAAAAAATGGATGACATGTGATTTCTAGAAAGTTCCTATATGATGCCTGAGATAAAATACCCTCATCTAATCAGGTTGTGACAGAAATAAAACCCCCATAATATCAATAGTAACAACAACAAAACATGTGAGTCACCCATCAGTGAATATAAGATCAACCGTAAACATGCAAAACCAGAAGAAATTGCAGTAAACGTGGTAGATTGGCTTTTCCCTATACATGAGTTAGCTACTCCAGGGAACAACATATTACCAAGTACATATTTTTGTCATATCACTGGATATAAGCCCTAAATAGTTTGTCATGTGAAGAGAAACCCTATGATACCAATTTGTAACGTCCCGGTTCCGGAATGCACCTAGAGGCGCCCCGTACCCGGTAGCTCACAAAGGCCTCAAGTGCATTTTCCAAAAGGCCAGATGCTGCTGACAAGCACCGAGGGCCTTGGGTGTGATAATGGAAAAACTATGCCCCCATTGGAAGAGTAACACTATAGAATAGAAATAAATAACAATAGTGGAAGTAGTAATAATCCACACACAAGTGAACAATTGAAGACTATAAATAATAAACAACTAGAGAAATGCATAATAAATGATGAAAGATACATATGTCTAGGAAAATAGACAAACAAGTCACAATGATGAGTACTACAGTACTGAACCAAATAAAAAAGGAAAAAAATAAACAGCTCCTCAGCATCGCCAGCCTAGGCTTGGTCCCATGCTCTCTAGATCCATAGTAAGTCACGTACCTAAAATGGAAGGGCACTTGCCCATATCTATACTGAAAACAATATAATCTGTTTAGGATTAAAAGAAATGCTAAAACATAGTGTTAGACTAAATCCCAGTAGGCAACCAACCGATGATATGTGCCTAACTTTCAGTTAATATATGGCTGGTAAAATAATAGAAATTAGGAAATAAGAAAATAACGAGCAGTAAACAATCCACAGTTCCAATATCGTGCAACATCTAATAAGAAGATAAACAAAAACAGGTAACAATCTAGGAAGTACTCACATATATCACCTCTAGACCTAACTAAAAAGTACCATCAACCCTCTGGGAAGTACACTCAGCCTAACACCTCTGTTTTGGTATTACATAAATTATAAGTCTCTCTATGGAAGCTCACTCGGTCAATTCCACTTATAGTCTATGGTAGTCAGGGACTCTCTAAAGAAGCACACAAGGTCAATTCCTTGTATAGACCCAAGGTCAAAAGACTCTATGAGAAAGCTCACTCAGTAAATTCCTCTTATTTCCCCAGGTCGTTCACAGACTCTCTAAGGATGCTCACCGGCTCAATTACACTTATAGCCTAGATTTGTTCAAGGTAATTCAAGTAAAACAAAGACTCACCAAAGAAACGCATTCGGTCTATTCCCTTAGAGTCTATAATTCTCAAAGAATATCTAATGTAGCTCACTAGGTCTATCCCTCTATAGTCTATAATGTCCATAGACTCTTTGAGGATGCTCAATCAGTCTATCCTCTTATAGTCTATAATGTCCAATGAATCTCTGAGGAATCTCACTCGGACTATCCTCTTTTAGTCTATAACACTAGGTTCTCATGGCCCCATGTAAGTCAATGCATATTAATGCCATAAGGCCAAAGTAAACATATAGAACTACATGGATAACTAGCCTAAAACATCTCCAGCATGTTAGAAAAAAACACTCTATCCTACAACAACAAGGCATTGAAAACTGGTAAATAACCAATAGGCTAAACAGGACAAAACAGTCATTAACAGAACAAAGCATGAGAAGATCATCCAAGGCATAACAATCAACCCAATTCATATCAAATTTACCACTACACGGTCATACATGTATGGCGGGAAGACAACATGGGTAAAACAGTAAACATGCAATACCCAGTTCAATGGTATTCATGTAATTTCAACATAATACTCAAATAAATTGAATGGAAAGGCACAAACCACCTACCCTGGGTTTATGAGATCAATACACAGAAACCACAAGGCTTTAATCATTATATTATTCCATAGATATAAGAAAATGCATAATACGTTCAACCCAATATAACATGGAAAAGACGATGAATTGGAAAATGATGCTCTGGAAGAAGAGAGATCTTACCACTATGATTCCAATGCAATCTATGGTGGTCGATTCAGAGAAAGTACGTGAGATCGGGGGCCTATGTATGTCTCAGAACCGTATGGGTGCTCAGGAATGTTTCAGCTAAAGAAGAAGACACCCTGATCCATTAGACGCGTCCCCCAGTCTATTTAATGAAAAAACAAAATACACAGGGTGTATATTTTGTGTACATGTTGTTTACTTACTATTTTTGTACTCCTCTTTAGGCGGCCTCTACATCACCCCACACGACCGTGTGTGTAGCCAGGACATGGCCAACAAACTACCTCTTGTGGCAACGACATACATGGTGTGTACTCATAATGTAGATGACATGTACTTCAAAAATTTACAGAAAAAACATATTTTCTCAAATACCCTATAAAAAGGGAAAACATACATGAAACGAAGATCTAGGTTGTTAAAAAATTTAATTATAAAATTTAATCATTATTTACTTGAAAAATAAATAATTCCATATTATCATTGATTTTACGCCCCTTTGAAAAATAATTTAAGGTGAAACACTTTTATATAATAATTATAATACAACACATTATTAATTTATTATTAAATTATTATTAATATATATTTTCATCTAAATAATTATATTAATTATGAAATTATAAATAAAAATTTACATATTACAAAAATACCAATAATTAATTAATCACTAATAAAATATTTATTAACATTTACTATGATATAAATATATAATATTTTAATTCATATTATACCAAATTTTTTTATAATTTCTAATGTTAGGTTATATTGTATCAATCATATTATTAATCCTAATATTCTCATCACCATTCCAATGGTCTGGTTACAATTCCAATAGTATGGTTCCTTAATTTATTTAAGTTGGAATTATTTTATTCAATCATTATTCCCTTATATTTTCCCTTATAATTATATATATATATACTATACCATCATCATTAATATTAATATTTTATTATTTAAATTATTCCTTATTTCTATACCTTCGTTCCTGAGTACCCATGTTCTAGTGAATCAAGAAGATGCATATTTTCCAATTCTTATTATCATTTCTTATTTTTATTGCCTCCATGTAATATTTTCCATTATTATTGGTATATTAACAAATATATATGTAATTCTTAATTTTTTAGAACGATGTTTATTAGGTTCTCTATATGGTTTATGGCTTTTAAGACATATGCTGTTAATTTAAAAAGGTAAAATTTTGTGTCATTTCAATACTTATGCATATTATAAATTTTATGTGGTGATGAAAAATGAATCACATCACATCATTGGGGTTGTTATCCACACATATTCATGAATGAGGTAATTATTTTCCGCTAAATTTAAATGTTAGATGTTAAATGTTATATAATTTTTTTAACGATAAAATCTTCATGAATTTTACATATAATCATTAATTCCATCTATATAATGATTCATGATAAATGGTGATCCAAAAAAATTATATCGGTTCATGAGGTGGAAGGGTGTTGTATAGAAAATTGATGGTTTCATTTTACAATTCATTGAAGAGGAATTTCATATAGGTTATTAAATTAACATGACAACAAAATCATAGTTGTATGATGTTTTTTAATTATTGTATCATGGATGAAGAATATTTTAGTGAGGTCTAATATGTAATAAAACATAAACATGAGGTTAAAAATATAGCTCTTCATCGGAGAACCTTTTCTGATTAAAAATTTAAGACCAATATAGTTATATTTTAAAAAGAACTATAGAATGAGGGGATGGATTCTAGGAATGTATTTGGAAATTTATGTCAATTTTCTATGTGAAATGGATTGATATTAGTATGTATCCTTTTATAATATAGGGTAGGGGATCTCCTAATATTTCTTGAACCATGAAAATAATATAAATTAATATTCATTCTAAAACAAAATAATAATTAGTTTTCAAATATTACTATAATGGGCATAATTTATCTCATGAAAAATAAAGAGATATGTTTGGACTGTGTTTGTATTCTTATATATTGGATTTTACCCCTTCCTAACCATTTTTAAACATACCATGACCAGAAATTTGTCTACTCTATGAGGGTCAACATAGAAAAAATAATGGCAATGAATCCTAAAATTAAAAAAAATTATGACATTATAAACCAAATACTAATCAATTGTATAAGTCAATTTTTTCTTAATTTTTTATAATTACTAAAATATTATTAATTATAATATATCAGTAATGTCAATTTTTAAAACTATTCACTAAATTGTATCAAAAAAACATCAATACAATAAAATATTTTTGAAAATAAATATTATATTTAAAATGTGTAAACATATATAAATTTCATGGATAACATAATTTATATCATATTTAAATAATTTTAATGTTTTTAATTTCATTTAATATATATTTAAGGTAATCGAATTATTACTATACTGGCTTTAAGTAAATATTTAAGGAAATAATTTTTTCACTATAATTTAAATACAAGTTACCATGATGAGTAAAGATATATATTTTTTAATTTATTATTAACAATGGATGATATCTACTAGTTATCCCTAGGATAGAAATGTTATACTTGAAAAAATTACAGTGTGACATTTTTTTCTTTTCATGAAAAAATACAATAAAGGTTGATATCACTTAAAAATGGAATAAGAGGCACATTTCATAGCCATTTGAATAATTATATATGTTAATATAGCATTTTAAAAAATTTATTCAACCATTAGAGTAATATTACAGTCCTAGTCATTTTATTTTTTACTCTTAAATGCCAATTTACACATTATTGTGGTAATAAAAATTACTATGTTGACTATTAATATTGAAAAAAATAAAATGAAATTGTAAAATAAAATTGGACCCAATTATTTGAAATAATTAATCAATTTCTCAAAATTAAAAAAATATATAAGGGGTATAATTTAATTTCAAATTAAACTAGAAAATGCAATAATTTTTTTTTCAAAAAATAAATTTAAATATGAAATATTTAAATGATATATACAAGAATAAAATCCATTAAAAAGTATAATTGTATAATTTTAAATAAATATGAACTAATAAAATTTATAAATAATTCAAATGATAATTTTTCATCCTAAAATAATTAAATGAAATCACAAATTCCAATAATATATATATATATTTCACTATAAATTTAAAAATCACTAATTCCTGAACATTCTAAAAATTCACATTATTCTAATTTTAAAATCAATATTCAATAATTTAATTTCATTTTAATAAATTAAATTATATTACTTTGAAAAAAAAACACTTAAATAGAACATTTTGCAAAATTAGTTTATCAAAACTATTTGAATATTTATTTAAAAATTACATAATATATTTATAAATACTATTAGATTCCTATTCAAAAATGATGTGAATAACAAAAATTATTTATTATATAATTACATTACTTTATAAACTATGTTCTTCTATAATAGATAAATAATTGAGTGAATGGGTGATCCTATTGATCCAAACCATCCCTATTACAAAAGGAAACATGTTTTAAAAATTTTATTCCATATTCTTCTAAGGTTATTCCCTTTCAAAATTTAGGTGTTTCAATAATTGAACATACCTTTTTACTATTTTTACTGTTCATTTTACTAAATATATAAGATTACCATAATAAAAAAAAGTAATGAATTCTAATTATAGAATCCAATTTATTAAATTCATTTCAAGGAATTCTCCAATTTATAATTAAAAATAACCGCACAAAATGTGTCAAAAATGTCTTTTCAAGAGATACATTAATCAATTAATAGGAGATCATATATTTTCACTAATTCATGAAATAAAAACTACCTATATTGAATTTAAGATAAATATATATATAATATAATTTTTTTATTTAAATATTTCTTTAATTAGGATTATTTTGTTTAATTATTAAGAATATACAATATGCACTTAAAAAAGCTTATAGAAAACAGAATTTTAGTGACAAAAGTAATCTATTTCCATAGTTATAGATATTAATGAAATAAATTTTATTATTTATTATAAATATAACAATATAATATTTCCTTTAAATTCAAATTAAATTCAAAAAATAATTCTATATTTTAGTTACATAATTTTTTGAATAGTAATGACCGTTTTACAAAAATATGTATTCTTCACTATTATCATATTTGCATTTCAAATAAAAAAAATGAAAACCCATATCCTGATGATAATTAGTGTTTTAATATCAATATGATATCAATTTTTTATACAATAATCCTATAAATTCAGATAACCAGTTATAATACTCTCAAACAAAAATTAATAATTAATATATTTCATAAAAACTTAATTTTGTAGCATAAAAGGACATTAATAAAATATTATTTCATAATTATTATTTATTGATAAAATAATTTATATTATAAAAAACTATAGTTATTTTTCATAAAATTTTTGTTTCTATTATTATAGCCAGTTTTAATTTATAGGATGTAACAATCAAGTTTAAATAATAATATTTTAGTAGGATATTGTTGTTCGTTAAAAATATGTATTGAATGATGCATATTTTATCAATAATGTTTTCATTTTAAAATCATAACGAGTAATATTACATGATCTTAATTAAATTTACTCCTCATAATTTAGACTATTTCTCAGTAATCAATGGTTCGACATATAAGAAATATTTTTTTAAAGCACAAAGAATAAATATGTCTAATAAAAAATGCTAATAAAAAGATGGTGTTGAAAGTATAATGTTAATAAAAAATAAAAAATAATTAGTTTCCCAAAAAAGGAGAGTATTTTTGGGATGTGAAAATAATAATTATGAATAATAATCCATTTAAGAGATAAATTTATAATTTTTTTAGATGGAAGAGACCATCTATATATCAAAAATAAAAAAAATTTAATTCAAATTTTATTTTTCTAAACATGTTCGATGATTTTTCCACATTAACACATAATGTAATGAAATATAATTATATGGAATGTCTAATCTCATCCATTAATCATTTTAATTTTAATGTTAGATATATTTCCAAGTGATGGGTACTCTTTATAATTTGTTTATTTAAAAAGCAGTAAAATAATTTTCTTATAGATAACACAATCTATAAAAGGTTAACAATATATTTCTATAACATTTAAATATTATCCTAAACAAAAAAGTTTTATAATAGATAAGGAATTATAAAAAAATATATACCTTTATATTATTCTTCAAAGAAAAATGTCACCGTATATTGTTTCAAAAATAAATAACCTTTTATTAGAAATAACCTCAATATTCAAAATGAAATTTTTTCTAATAATATTTTTTTTCAAATCCCTTAATAGATGTAAGGATTATTTATACCTTAAACCAATGAAAATTTACCAATATATCATTAATCACCACTAAATCCAAAAAATATATTTTATCATATAATATTTTTTCAGAAATCAACTTAATTATTAATTACCACATCATTTAAATGCAAATAATATCTTGATAACTTGAACATCATGTAATAATGTGGTGGGAGTCCCACACTTATTGATCATTGAATTTCAGTTCATGGCCTATGGGCTTTATGAATATGACGTGTTGTCACCTAATATGTTGGTTGTTATTTTTCTAAAAATTATATTAATATAATTCTTTTAAAATTCATGAAAAAATAAAAAAATTATTAAAATTAACACTAATATATATATATGTTTGTATCCAATACATCATTATATAATTTTTTCCAACAAAACCAAATAGTATTAATTGAAAATAATTACATTAACATATTGAAAATTAAAAATACTATATTTTAATCGATAATGTGTTTTTTATATGAAATATATGGTTAACATTATATCACATTTTCTTTCATTAGAACCCTTCAAAATATTATTGAAAGTACTTAATGAAGAACAATTATAGAACAATCCGTTGATTTTTCATGATTTTAATAACCACAATAATAATTTTAAAAAAAATTCAACAACATGATCCTCATGTTCCAAAACCTAGACACTTCAATCATTGCACTTCAATGGGGTTCATAACAATATACAATTGTAATTAATAATTCATTTAGATGATTTACATGTAAATTGAGTAGGTTATCCTCCATTATGACATTAAATATTGTTTTATTCCTTATGATAATCATAATTTCTCTTGATCATCATAACACCACTCATCAGTTTTCTACTGGAATTACTAGTTTTTTCCCTTGTTTTCCACACATAAAGAATCATAGATATATTTTGATGCATTTTACATGGTGAATCTTCACATTTTTTTCGATATGTTGGAAATTTAATATTATTTTTTATCATCTTTAATACTTGATCAACTATGAAATTCCATCCTCATAATCTTTTCTCATCTGTAAATTAAACCTTATTATATTATTTAATCATAATTCATTATAAATAATCTAGTATGAAAAAAATATGATCAATTTATTTAACAAATTATGTGAGAAATATCATAAGGGAAATCATTTAATTGCACATGACATTTTTTGTTGGTATTTATTAACTTATTTACCATAATAAAATATCATAAAAAGATGTGAATAGTTTAAAAAAACAAAAGATAATCTTATAAGACTTAAACTTATAACTTATAAATGATAATAATATCATAACTATTGAGTATTTATGTTTCATGAAATTCATCTATTGAAATATTTAAAATTAGGTTTTTTCACATAATTTTATCTGGTCATCAGTGACAGTTCGTAATGATTTTGTGAATTTCAAAAAAATCTCCTGAGGGATTTTCAATACTAGTGTATATCTACGGTCATTGTCATTCACCAAGAGAGGATCATGTAAATCCAAATTTTCCATTTTCATAGAAATTATCCCTTAGAAACTATTCCAAAACCACGTCCACATATAGTATGAATACATAGATTTAATTCCTTGGACCAAACACACTCTATACTTCACCAAAACTACATGATATTTTGATATACCAATTATTTTATATATAATGTACCCTAGGTTTCTAATTAAATTATTCAAGTAATAATACTAAAATTTAATTGTAACATTCTATAATACTATATATTTATGAAAAAATCATGTTAAAAATGTTATAATAATTTTATTAACAAAAATATTCATTAAATAAAAACTGAATATTGAAACCACATAATATCTATAAAAGACTAGGTACCAAAACCAACTAAAATAAAAATTCATTACTTTAATCTATAATATAAACTTATAAATTCATTTATCTCATAAAAAATCAATTATAAACAAAGATAATGCGTATAATAACGGGTTGTTCTAAATATAATTGTAATAAAATTTAATTGATAAGGAATTATAACAAGTGAGTTAGGTGTTCTACATTATATATAAAATGTTTATCAATGACAGTAATCAATTTGGATAATAACATAAATATAATGGTATCATAAGATCGTGTTATAATATGTAATAGGTAATAAACATATAAAATGAAAAAAAATGATCCAAGGCTAACTACCAACACAATGTGACATAGTGTAAAATGTACTATATTGGTTTAGGATAACTCTGAAATACAATACTTAACATCACATGACAGTATGACCTTACCCAATGCATTGAAATTATATCCTGGTGCACTCATAGGCATATACATAATTTTTCGATCCAAAAAAACAAAACCAAAAATATTTTAAACGTATAATAATTACAAATATAAGGAAAATGAAAACATATTTATAAGTAATGTCAAAATCGAAAAAAAATTCAAAATGTAAACTTTTGAGAGATAAAAATATAACATTTATTACACCCTAAAATTGACATATAATAATATTGATGTATATGTGAGAGACATATATATATATATATATATATTAGAATCATTTCATATCATTAAATAGAGACAATACATGTTTGATAGAGTGTAGTCATAACATTGCAGCAAGTGTAGTTTATGGAGATATATTATTTAGAATATAAAAATAACTCAAAAAATATATAATATCCATTGAAATTTTACATGGAACATGTAAAGAAACCCTCATATAATTTAATTGTTATGGTGGAATGAAATTCCATTAATGTCACACATGTAAAAAAAACATTCAAGTCACAAATTTGTTAAATCCGACAACATTTTGATTTTGGAAAATCATAAGATGATTCTATTTAACCAATTATTTAAAATGTAAATCATTTAAAAATTTTCATTTATGTAATAATTTTTGAACATGGGAAGTATTTACGAAATAATTTTATTGAATATATGAATATGAATGTCAAATAATTTTCGATCAAAAAGTGAAATATTTTGTGATTTTCAAAAAACATTCTCAATAATTTTATCAACCATAAAGTGGGAAAATGTCATATTAATTGAATGTATCAATAATAATAAAAATCATAGTAAAATTAATGGATTTTATTAAATAATGATCATATAATTTACATTATGGGAAATTCAATCATAAATAATATTATTAAAATGAGATTATTTTATAAACCCTTACCGATTTTGAAACAATTACATCAAAATCCTCATCCAATATGTAAATGTATTTTTACATAAAATACTATTAAGTATTATGTATTCATTATATAATATTTAAATTGAATTTATACCCAACATATAAAATAAATTAGGTTTATAACATTAAAATGTGATTCAATAAAGGAAAATTGAGAATAAATAGCTTACATAGATCTCATCATTAATATGAGTATTAATTAATGATCTGAATTTGAGATAATAAATTAATATGTAAATAAATAATAGAAATAATTATATGCGAATTAAAAAATAATCAGGGAATAAAATATTCAAAAAAAATCTAATTATAACCCAATGAATAGAAATTAAGTTACAAAACCTCAAACCACATGTCTTGACAAGTCATTTATATTTTTTCTTCTATAAAAAATATATATATAATATTTCTGTTAAGATAATTTTAATGGATTATTAGATTATAGTTCTACCATAAAGTTAATTTATATTAATGGGGTTTTTAATTAATTAATCACTTATGTACACATTTGGGGTCTTGAGGACAATCAAATCATAAATTTAGAAAATCATTACTTTGTTAACTATTGTCAAATGAAACAATTTTTCATCATTTACATAATAAATAAATTATTAACTTATCATTTTTCATGTAAATTATATCCATAATTTCTACCGTGAAATATGGTTCTGAAAAATGAATAATGTAACAATCATAGAGAAAGATGGAAGTACATACACATTTGTAACATTTCCATTTTTCAATGATCGTGATAGACAATGGGTGACTCTTTTTTTCTCCCCATAAATATTATTATATAATAAATATCAAAATAAATTATTTAAATATAGTTGTTATACGATCCATGTGATGTAGTAATAAAAAATTAATCACATCACTTCGTGAGGCATTAGTCCTCCCTCTACAGGAATTTGGTTTTCGTTATCTAATAGATAGCAAGGTAATAATATTTGTGATATATTAATTTTATTAATTGAATAATTTTTTAGGAATATATTAAATAAATATTAAATTAACTATCATTAATATCCATGAAAACAAATTATGGATAACTAATTTCTTTGGTTCATGAGGCAATAGTCTGTCGTACAAACAAATGATGGTTTCATTCCAATTTTATAGATAATGTTATATATATATATAAGTAATTTCATTAATATAATAATATATAAAAATATGGTAGAAATGATTTTCATTGTATATATATTTGTGTGTGTGTGGTTTGGTAATAATTAATGGTGGTATAAGAATTAAAAAATAATAACGCCTGATTAGGAATGATACCCCTTCTTTAGACTACCACTTTAGGGTTATACCAAATTTTTCCCTATATTTGATTTTTAGTGAAATAAAGGCCTCATAGAAATGGGGAGAATAGTATTGGAAGATTATTTTATGGTATTTTTATACACATAAGGCATTTGAAATGGGTTATGTGGAGAAAAAGAAGAACCATTTAATGTGTGAGAGGGAACTGTATTTTTTAAAATACCCAACACTATTCAATTATATAATGATTCTCAAGGAAAATTCATTCAAAATTAACAAATAACATAGTCAATTGTTTATATGTTCAAGGAAAAAATCCAATGTTAAAAAATAAAATTTATTTAATCATTTTATTCCATTTACCTCTATTGTTACTCATTTTTAAGAATTTAGTTTTTCAAAATAGTTACTAGTTTTTTAATTATTTCACTATACATTATACCAAAAAATTTAGGTGAATGTATCACTTAATATTATTTTTGATAATTCCAAATGTTGAATTAATTTTTTCTAAATCACTTCCTTGAAGTGGTTAGATTTAATTTAAAAATAATCCTACATAACATGTTGAACATAGTAAGACATGAAATGAATTTTTCAAATGATAGATCATCCTATGTTAACAAATTGACTAGAATTCATCATTATATAAAGTTGAATTCATATAAATAAGTGTATTATTTATTAATTTAGTTTATATATTTCCATAATATATATTTGTTTCGTTAATTGTATGTGATATCCTTTATGCTAATAAATAAGGTTTTATGGAAAACAATATTTTAAATCATAAAAGTAAACATATAATAATGTCTTGAAAATTACAGATAAAAATTAAATTAATTTTAGGAAAAATATAAAAAGAATAATTATTTTAATTTTAAATTTAATATAATAATTATTTGGATTATTAAATTACATAATTTAATGAAAATTAATGAGTTATTTTAAAAATTGAGGTTTTATTT
The DNA here is from genome assembly GCA_963277665.1 of Viscum album. Taxonomy (NCBI): domain Eukaryota; kingdom Viridiplantae; phylum Streptophyta; class Magnoliopsida; order Santalales; family Viscaceae; genus Viscum; species Viscum album. The sequence goes on along the minus strand of OY728147.1, from coordinate 1,354,447,889 downwards.
TTCTTTCCACTAAAAATAATTATTTTTAGAAACATCCTAAAATTTCGGTCAAAGATTATTATTATATGATTACTTCAAAAATGAATGAATTTTAACAAATATTATTTCTATATGATCTATTAAATATTAATAATAATATCTAAAAATAATCATTGAGAATAATCATTGATGAAAATTAATTTTTGATGGATAATATGTTGTTTCGGAAATTTGACTAATTATTTATTATGAATTCTGTAAATAAATTAAGATTATTTAATTAAATTACAGATATTTTTAATAATATTCATATCCAAATTCATTCCACTAATTTTATTGAGTATTTATTAAGATTCATGTCTTAATAAAAATATTTTATTTGTGTAAATGGTTCTTTTATTCATAGTTTTGTATGTTCTATAGTCTATCGAACATAGTGTGCTTTTAAAATCTCCGGGAGTTAAGTGTTTAGTACAATAATATACCATATTTTTTATCCTATATTTTATTCAATCATCCAGAACATAATTTATTTTTTATATTAGTCAATATAATTCCTTTTTATACAACCACTCAACTATAAATGTTAATATCACTCATAATAAAATAAAATTAATAAGATGTCAAATATGATTTAAATTAAAATTCCATAACCTTTTATAAAAATATAAAAAACAAATGAATAAATTTTTACTTCATCTAATGTTTTAAAAAATAAAATCTGAATAATAATTAATACGATATTATGTTTATATGGTTTCAGAATAATAGAGTACTAGTTTTAAAAATGAGTCAATTAACGATTTCTAAGGCATGACCTAAAGAGCATGGATGATGGATTCCATATGAATTGTGAAAACTTCTTCAGCTCTTATCAACAAATCAATTTAATGGATTTAAATAACATGATAAATAAATATATTATATATAATTTAAAATATTAGAAACAAAAAAATATATAAAAAACATATACAATGCATAATAATTATAAAATCAATAAATATAAGTCATACGAATACAATTTATAAACTATTACGAAATCGATAATACAGAATAAATATGATTCCAATAATGATATAAAGAATTTATTGGAAAATGATAATATTATTTGAGGATATCAAAAGTAACAGAAAAAGATAATTCATATTATTTTTATTATAGGTGGAGTTTTTTTTCAAGGATGAAGGTCCTTCCTATTTAAAAAATAAAGAAAAACATAAAACCCATAGAGTGTATGGGAATCAAAGAAAACGTACCCACGAAAAAATGTTAGTTGCTTATCTTTTTCTTCTATAATTCACATTGTTTTAATTATTACACTCGAATTACATTCTAGTTTACTATTCCTTATCCATGATCGGAACCATTAGTAATCCCAAAACTTTAAAGAAGAGATTTAATCCTTTCAATATTGGTATCAACATTAGTGCTTTCTGATTCAGAGTTTTCTGCCTACTGATCATAGATTTTTTTAAAAGAGGTTTCCAGTATCATTGGATTGAATATCCCCTTATCCTCTAATGTTATAGCCTGAAAATAAATTACATGATGTTTTTTCTATTCAAGATGTGTATCATAATAACCTATAATTGTATCCTACATCTCATTAGCATAATCAATTTTTTGTTCAGGTATTGTAGCAGGGTTACCTGGATTTTTTTGCTCAACCACCATTTGACCAACTATAGACCTTGTATTAATGTAGGAAATAATATGAAAACCCTAACTATTAATGGAATGTTATGGGGAAGCATTGAAAATAATTTAAATGACAAGATTATATTCTATTGGTTTCATACCGCATCGGTTACCTAAAGCATTCAACCTTTCATGTGAAATCTGGTTGTCAAATACTTTTTTTATATCTTCATCATTAACATGTTCATCCAGAAATTCATTGGAACTACATATAATTTGAGGAGTTGAAAAAATAGATTTTTCATTGAGTGAGGACATCATTATTTGACATAATTATTATAATCATTGGAATTGACTTCCTAAGAGATCATGACAGCCCTTGATTATATATTATTCACAGAAGTAGATGCATTAAAAAAATATATGATTCTCTTGGTCAGCCAACCATTTCATTTGCTGGATTGAATATATCTACAAGAAAATGTCCCCGGTCTTCTATCTTTTATTTGACATTGTCATTAATAATACCAATTACATAATTGGACATAAAAGGGTCCTTGTTATATGAAGGATATTGCCTCTGAGGAAGAACACCAGTCTTCCGAGAAGATGCATTTTTACTCTTCTTAAGATAGTTATTCATATCATGACCACAAAAAATATATCCTACATACTATAGAATACAAGAAGATAGATGATTCATGATGAATTATAATTTCTCAAAAATCCCCAATTAAAATATTATTTACCTATGCTGGAAATGTCGTTCACTCACATGGTCGGTCTCTGTTAGGAAAATTACACAACAATGAAATTATATTGTCATTATTTATTTTCTAACTAATTTATAATATGAAGATGAGTTTGAATGATGACTAAAATATTAAAATATATATATTCAATGTGAAAAAATGATGTCAATAAGAAATAATGAAGGCATTCTTTCTTGGGAGATCCTAATGGTTTATATCATTTTAAAAAAAATATTCACAATATCAATTCAATGTATTGATCATGATCGGTCACAGTACACCCTCAAATTCGAAATGATATTACCCCAACACATAGATCCATTTACACACTATAATAAATTTTACCACCACTAAAATTATCAATATTATATAAGGAGATTTAAATAAAATAAAAATGGAACTCTACTGACCAACATTATCCCTCTCAAACAAACATTGTGGTTAGTTCCCCATTCTCATGGAGTTATAAGAGAATACGGTGTGAGAATCCCAAAAAATTAAAAAAGTATGAATTTGGTAGGAATATGAAGTCGAATATAAATTAAAAGATTTTAAATATAATATAGAAGATAATAAAATTCAAACACAGACAAAATGGCCACTAATTTTCCAAACATTTGGAATGAAGATGAAATACATTTTTATAGGGAATGGGAGTGAAAATTTAGCTCCAAAAATATTCTCTGACTGATTCCACGTGGTAGGGTTAATTAATTATCTAATTTGTGAAATTATTATTCATTAATGTGGTTGATTTATTTCTCATATGTTGGCTAATGAAATGTCATATTTTATTGCCATGTAATGAAGGAGTTATGGATGATTCACTCCGAATATTTAATTCTTCCAGAGAGAGTCTTTATAATCCCATGTATAGACATAGAATACATTAATGGAATTGAAAATGCAATAATAATTCCTGTGAATTTTAATTAAAGTTCAAATTACATATTTACTATTTCTATAGGTGAAATATTAGCTCATTTTCTTCATCCATTTATGAGATATGTTCCTGAATATAAATTTCACACTTCTATGCATATTTTTCAAGGCCTGAATTGTGAGCTGTATTTGAGCTTCCAAATGATGGATTTTTATTTTGTTACATAAGGATACAATGAATAAAATAAAACATAAGAAAATATTAGAGAATAATTTTACAATTTTGATAAGTTTATGACAATCAAATAAATTAAAACTGTTAAAATCTAAAATACACAATTTTTTCAATTAAGCTAAAAAATGATCCTAAAATATAAAATGTTACAATTGATATTTAAATATTCCATTATTTGGATAAAAAAATTGAAAATAAGAATATAATAATTGAAAAAATAATTATAAAAATTCCCCCACACTTAAAAATTTCACTCTTGGGAAATCATCTTATACCAATTACAAAACAATATTCTCAAAGCATAAATGACAACACGGATCAACTATCATAAAAAATCATATATCCTAAATCAAATTTTTTTTCAACTCCACAAAAATCATATGAGTCAATTAAAATATCATGTTAATCCACATATTCATATTGTACATTCATTCCAAAAAAATATAGCTCCTTTCACTCAAGGTTACTTAATGTGGAGTTTTTCTCATTATCAAGTACACATGTGATATAAATAGATTTCTATCCTCCTAGTATCTTCACTTCATAGAGTCAAAAATATATCAATAATTAGGACTTTTTCATGGTTTGTTTTGAGGATGAGTGTTGGAATGATTTAAATGTGAACAAATGTGAGGTATAATGAGGAGGGATATGCTATACATGATGTAAATGCATGGAAAAAGTTTTTCTCAAGAATGGTGTGCTCATCCATCAGCTCAAAAATGAATCACCCTTAATCACCTCTTAAATTTGGATGTTCTCACTAGTAATTTCATCATCAATGATTTTCTTCACTCTTTTCCCCAATTGTATAATTGTTTCTTCTTGAATTCAGACAAGTATTTATCTTTAGAATAATGTTTTAGAGGAAAAGAGATAAAACTATTGGTCTTAAAATATTGCTGAACACCCGGCCCAAATGTGTAATGATATTTTGGGCCAGACATCCTTATTTCAATCCTATAATTTTTTCCTCCCAATCAAATAATAAATCAGGCAACACTTTAAATTGTGTTCAAATAGATTTTTCAATAATGAAAAATACAAACCGTCTTCTCCATCCCAATACATGAGTTCAAAAATAATGATGAATTTATCTTATAGGTAAGGTTTTAAGAGATAAATTGATTTTAATGTGACTTCATAACAAGGTATTTCATGGATACTAGGGCCATATATAAGGAATGATGAAAATGCATTAAAAAATTAGAGTTCAGTGAAAAAAGGGCATTCAAAGTGGTACCTCAATCATAATTGACACATTACAGGAACTCTCACATCATTCAAAAAGAGAAACACAAAATGGATTGGATAACACATCATGAATTAATACTCTAAAGAAAAAGGTAAAGATAAGAAAATGTCAAACAGGTATAGAAACCTCTCTTGTTGGGACATATATTCAATTTGGATAAAATTAGTACACATGATTTTCACAACCAATCAAAATTCATCAAATGAAATGATAGGAAATCAAGAATCATAATACATTAAAAAATTATTTAATTCCTAAATTATTAAAATCATGAACTGTTTGAAAAATAAGAAAATTTTAAAATAAACATGAAAACTAAAATGAAAGGTGAAAAAATTTCCTAAAATCATTTGAAATACCTCTCCCACAAATATTAAATTTATTACCATCATTTTATCTCATGTTATATCAAGAGACATTTTCACATAGAATATATATTCAATAGGAAATAATATAAAGAAAAGGAAAGATACAACTTGAATTATTTTTTAGTGACAACCTTGAGTTAATTTTCCAGCTCCTACCACATTAATGTTATATGAAACAAATTACAAGATATAAGAAAAAAAATTAAAATAAATAGAAAAGTGATAGAAAATGGATAATTCTTTTCTTGAACCTCCATGTGTGTTCAAGGTTTTTGCTGCCCCTATTCAGGTTGTTGCAGTGGATTATCCCTAATCAGATGGTGGGTGTGGATTCTTTGAGATGAACAACAACATGTTAAATTTCCTAATTTCTAGGATTATACAATAAAACTGTATATCCCCATAGAATATAATAAAATTCCCAACTCCCAAGAAAGAAGAGCGGAAACAATTGAGTACTAGTGTGGGAGGAATTTGAATAAAGGGGAGCCCCCTATGAACTTATGTGCTGTCCCCCTTCATATGATATGAATGTTGTTGTAGGTGAGGCTGTCACACCACTACCATATTATCTAGCTCTTATTTCGTGAACACCACCACTTGGGTGGACTCTTCATTAACATCCAAGGTCTCATCCATTTTTTTGGGTAAAAAATTTCATAAATGTGGATGTCATAAAATAATTTCATCTTGAATATAATTAAAAATGATGAATCAATTATAAAATCTCATCTTTGGAGTATATCAGCTAGGAAATTTATCTATTCTGGCAGGACCATTAGCAACTCCATATAATCAAGTGAAACATCATTGTAATATTCAAAAACCAGATATAGGTCAAAATATGATGATTTTTCAATATCAATTATGGAATGATATTGTTTCATGTCATCTTCAACAATGTGATTCATTTAATCTTCCGAAAATTGTTGATCTGACATTAGTGAATCAGCCGAAATGTGTACTTTAGGGACCTCCTCAAGAAATGGTTGAGGACATGATGATATGATTGATTCCATTATAATCTCCATCTTACCCTACTCACATTCTTTAACATAAAAAATGATCAGTGAAATCTCTTCCACCCCTGGTTCAGGATTAGGTTCCAGCTCAGTATTGGGTTTCTCTTGACATGCATGTGTGTATTCAGCAATCTACTCTATGTGGATCACTAATTTTTCCACTACATAACTAGTACTTTGATACATAGCATAATGATCATTTTAATCTTCTTCTCTCACATGATATTTATCAATCTATAAATAATTATTTGAAATGAAATTCATCATAAATTATGATTTTTTTATTATTTTGAATTTTTGAATTTTTCTTCTTTGTTATGAAAGACATTGTGTTTCAGTGTAGTGTCTCCCATAATATGGCACTGATTTGATGAATGGGGATTTTTTCAGCTCTCCTATAAAAATATTATTTACCTTATAATGCAATATGGTGCACTGTTATGGTCAGTCTCGAGGAGGTAACTTAAACAACACTGAAATTCGATTATCATGATTTATTTTATTACTAATATATCATATAATGATGAGTATGAAAGATCCATAATATATTAATATATATTTATATATATTCAATGTATGAAAAATGATGTAAAAAATAAATAAATAAGACATTCTTTCTTGGGGGATCATAATGGTTCATATCATTGTTTATTAAAATATTATTTATATCAATTCAATGTAGTGATCATGATCTATCACATAACACCCTCACATTCCAAATTTTATTACCCCAATATAGATATATATGAATGTGGGTAAATACTCTTACTAAATCAGGATATGTGATCTGTTTTCTGACCATTTCTACCCATGCCATACTCTACAGTATGCATGACATAGATCGTGAAGGGAGGGGAGAATGTTGAATGAGAAGAAGCACTCAGTGATAGTGAAAATTTGGAAATCACACACCATTTTAAATTTATCCACCAATGAATTTCTCTGAATTAAATAAATAGATTTATATTTATGCCCAACAAATCTCAACTATCCACCATTCCCCCCCTCTAACAAAAATTGAGGCTAGTTCCCCATTCTCAATGATTAAAAAAAAAATAATAAAATGGGAGAAAGACAAAATAGTTAAAATGGGAGAATGAGGCAAAAATAAGAAGAATAATATCAATTAGAATTTTAAGATATACTAAATAAGAAAAGAAAATATAAACCTTCAATAAATTCATATGAATTTTCCAACCCTTCACAATGATGATAAAGTACATTTTATAGGAAAAGGGAGTGATAATTCGGATCCAAAAATATTCCCCGCAAGATTATGTATTGTAGGCCTCTTAAATGACCTAATTTGGGAATTTGTTATTATTGAATGTTTTTTTTATATCTCCTCTTTTTGATCAATAAATATCATTTTTATAGGCCACGTAATTAGGGTGTTATGGCCAATTCACTCAAAATAGTTATGTCTACTAAATAAACTGTTTGTATTCTAATGCGTCAAGTTACAACACATTAATGTCCTTGAAAATGAATGAATCATGTGAGACCATATTAATTAGAGTTTTTCCTACATATTTACTCTTTATACATATAAAATATCAGCTCTTTTGGTTCATCCATTTATTAGATTTTGTCCCAACAATAAAATTCATCAGTACTATGCATGGTTTTTGAGGCCTGCATTGTGAGATGGATTTGAGCTTCCAAATGATGGAATGCGATTTGTGTATACAATCATAAAATGAATACCATCGTATATAGGAATATATAAAAGAATAATTTCTCAATTTGGATCAGTATATATATATATATTAATGGCTAAAAAATAAGGTAATTAAAACTGTTAAAATCCAATATATGCCATTTTTTTAATTAATCTAAAGAATGCACTTAAAAAAATGTGACATTTGGACATTAAACAATACAATGGTTGGATTAAAAAAATAAGAATAAATTAATTTAAAATATTTTTTCTATCAATTCATGCCCTATTACAATACAGTCTTCACTGAATTTTTTAATTTTCCCATATAAGAACTTCAACTTAATAATAACTTCTTATGTTGTAAGAATTACTTTTTCAACCATTTTTATCATAATTTATCATCTACCATGAACTAGGGAATGTAGACAATTATATCTCCTTCATTTTCCCTATAATTTTTTTAAAAAATCCCTACAAAATATGTAATATCATGACAAATTTTTCTGCTCTAAAGAATCTAATTAATCCCATATACCGTTACCCATTTTGTGTGGTTGTGATACCAACCAAAACTGTGTTGAATTTTTATCCCATTCATGATGGTGGGTTTTCTATGGTTTTAGAGAAATGGAACTGAACCCCCCGGGAAAACTTTTAGATCATCCCAGGGGGTGATCATATTGAAATAAACCCTACCTATTGGTACAACTTTCACTGAGTAAAATCCTCAAAATTAAAGAAAATTCCTTCCATTCATCTAGTTTTAGAGGATTAGAGTCTTTAGGAAGAAATAGGTGAGCTATTATTGATAACATACCAATTTTGTGCCAATCATAATATGTGTTAGAGTTATCTTTTATGATCATGTGATTCATTTTATTCGGATGGACGAATCGATCATTCCTTTGAACATGATAAGGATAGATTCACAAAGATCCCCTCGATCTCTATATCACCATGTCACACATGGTTCCAATATTATAACCCTAAAATGTAGAGGTTTTGGGAATCAAACCTCCATATAATAAAGAATCAATCCACCATAAATAAGTAACTAAGTATCTGAAGCATAGAGGAATAGTAATCACCCGAAACTATTAGAGAGAGTTGCTATCATTGCTTCTCAGTCATCCAATAATCCCCTTTTGCCTATTAAAGGGTGAGGTTTCTGTAAAGGATATTCAACAAAAATGATCAATCCAATGAAAAAATTAGATACTGTAGAGGATAGAAATTTTATGCGGAAACAATAATGTGAATTTAGGTCAGTTGATGATTAATATGGTGTTGTTAGGAATAATGAATGAATAAGAGAATTTTAAGGATATAATATTCAAAAGAGAGTAAATTATGTTCAAGAGATTCCAACATTGACAAAAAAATTGATTTGTGGATTTATTTTCCATTTTTATGGTTTTTAAAATATTTAGATCATATATGAGCTAAGAAATAGTTTTCTAAAATTTGTTACATAATAAAAAAATATATAAAACAATGTTTTCATCATTTTTATGACATATCAAATGTAAAAAATACCTATGAATGATTTCATAAAATTTTATAAAATAAAAAATCAAAAACATAATATATATTGATGATTTTTAGTAAATGATATAATTAACATGTTACATAAAATAAATATTTAGATGTATATTCCAATCAAGGATAATTAATATTATTAATAACACATCAATGATAATTTAAAATAACAAAAACACATACTAAATTTAAACGTATGATAATAAAAATCATTTCAACCATTTAAATTATATCATACCAACTGAATATGATCATGTGGTGGTCATTCAAATTATATACATGTACAAAATAACTAATAAGAATCAACGTTCCAACACTAAAGAATCTCCCATTCCACATGCAAAATCATTGCATCGAAAATATAACCTATCTAATACTCCACTCATCACAACATTTCTAATTTCAATCATTAAACCCATCCAATACGAAAAATCATAATTACAGAATGTATTCTATAAGTCATGTAGAGGGTGTATTTATGAACTGAGTTTATCGACACTAATATTGACCCTATCATATATATATATGTGTGTGTTTGTGTCTAAAAAAATAGAATAAAATAATATAAAACATTATAAAAATCTAACTCAACACGATCTCATCCATCACTATGTAATTCATTAGACACCTCATCCAATTCCATAGTTGAATTATTTATCCATAGTCTATAATACAAAATGATCTATTTAACTCTTATCAAAATCTATATAGTATGTCACCATATGCCAAAAAAACTAAACCATTTTGGGTCATCCTAATTACCTAATAGAACATCAACGAACAATATTATAGATCATAGGGTTTTCCATATTCATTTCCCAGAAAATAAATATACTACATCACATGACCCTTCCATAAAGATACATCTATTTCTGTAATCAATGAAAATTGGCTCAAACATAAAACAAAATCTCTAAGACACCATCAGGTTGTTCCAATTAGAAAATAATCTTGCCTTCTTTGAATAACACAACCTTTAAATGAATGACACACACCATTTTATATTATTTATAATCTATGAAGGCATCCACCCACAATCTACAGACCAAACCACCAATACGGAAATTACCTATGTGAACATGTCGCCAAAATCATCATATGTCAGTCCATTTTAACTACAATCCATAAAAACCTATGCCATACCCTTGAAAATCGTCTACCACATATAATCCATTTCTCCCACCAATAAAAATGGTGAAAACCATCTATATCACCTTATCAAACCACATTACCCTCAATACTAATGATAAGCATAACACACAATCTCATTGTAATTACACTTAATACTATTAGGTGAGTAAATCATCCAATATTTTTTAAGAACAAATACCAATACTAGTTCCATCATGATAAAAAACAATGAAACCAAGCTTAAAAAAAGACTCACTATATCCGTCCTAAATCCACATATTCATAAACGTGTCTTCCCTTTTTAAACCAAGGTACAATAGAAACACTAAGAATATATTTTCATGATCCCACCCAAACTAAACAACTCATGTTTGGTTACTATGAATCATATAATACATTCAAAACATAAGAAAAATATAGGAAGAAATATCATATAGTATTCCTAAATGCACAAGTTATTCAACTACGAATGATTCAACATTAACATAAAAATAACTAAAATAAAATTAAAAAACCTATTTTAGGTAAAGATTAATCAAAAAATATAATAAATTGTTAATCTATTAAATAGACAAACATGGACTATTATAGCTTCCAATGGATCCCAACTATTTTAAACAAATATCATTTTCTAGACGAAATGTATAAAATGACACATTGAGATTAAAAGAATAATTTTATAGGTTTTTTAGATTTTTTAGTCATGGTACCACCAAAATGCATTTATAATATGATTTTGGATTTAAATAATATTTTTGGCTGTTGTTATAAAAATATATATTATTAAAAAAAATATGGAAAATTCTACTCTTATTGTGAAATTAGCCCAATAGGAATATTTGGGGTTACCCTTATATATCCTGTAATATTGACATACACATTATATGAAAACATTTCGATACTGACATATAAACTTTAAATTTTACCTTTTTACATAGTTTCTTATACAAAGAGACAAAATTACATAATTACCCTAGAACCCCACAAAAAATATTCTTTACACATGGATACCCTTACTCATACAATTAATATGTAATGTTACCCATACACAAAGTCCTAAAATGAATTTCTTATTCATGAATACCTTTATTCATGTAACCCATAAACATATTGGAAATATATAGTATTGTTATAAAATCTCTCAAGAAATTTGAAAATTTCTAAAAAATAAAAAATACAAAAATATTACATGACATGAACTTATATAGTAGGTTTAGATAAAAAACACTTAAAACCATATTTAACTATGTACATATACTATATAAACCATTATCTGAAAAACAAAATTCATCAAAAACATTATAGTACCCCAAAATCATTAATAATTTGTTTAGTCGTAAAAATCAATATATTTTTTATCATAATAATATGAAACAATCGTCAACCTAAAATGTAATATTTAAAAACAAATTCAAATAAATAAATCATTGACCATGGGATAACACTTGACACATGTCCTTCTGCTCATACCAGTAGCCTTGACACCTTAACAAGGTGAAAATATACAATTCTCACCCATCGTTATTATCTAACATCTATCCTAAAATACTCATTATATTATATGGGTCATGGAGTGGTTTTACAGAATTGATTCAAGGGGTTAAATTCTTTTCTCATGACATAGACCCTAATTTGTGAGTATTCATATGTCATGGTAAAGATTTAAAATAGTTGAAAATTTATCATTTATATTATGATTTATATTTGTAGATTAGTTTTAATATTGAAATTTTTTAGTAATAATATATAATATGTGACTCTAACTATCATCATTATTTTTTATATTGTTAACTACTTATTTTAAAATTATTATAATTTAAAGAATGACTTATAATTAGGATTCATTGAAAATAGGGTGAATGAAGAGATTCAGTGTTTTATTATTAAATGAGTTATATTCCATGATTATAGTAATTAAAAGATAAATGGTTTTACATATGTTTAAAAATAATATGATAAATACAATCATTTAAAAAAAATTCTTGTTAATTATTTTTTATAAATATATTTAAAAAATAAATATTGAGAAGGGATTATATTGATAGTATTTAGATATAATGTGGTGAAAGAAAATTAATTGTTTTATAATGAATTATGATATTTTATATATCTTTTATTGAATTTAGTGGTAATATTATTTTAATAAATCAATATACATTTTAATTATGGTCTTCTATGTTTTGTGGAATTACGTTTCTTATGAGTGTTGTAGTTTTTAATGATGTGATATTCATGATTATAATGTGTGACTATTATATTGTAATTTTATGTTAGATATGAGAATCCCAAGATAAGATTATATAAAATGATTTGGAAGTTAGATATTATATATGTTTTGATATATATATATATATTTGAGGTAATTTCTATTTTTATGTAGTGTTTATTCCATAATATAAATTTAAATATATATTCCATTAAAATTATTTGATATTTTTTTTTCAAAAAAATTATGGGTTTATATATTACTTGTTATTTATTTTTAAGAGGATGATATTAGATATGAAATTCAAAATTCATCTTTCATGATAGTGGAATTGAGGTATGAATTGTTGATGGAATTTATGATGATATATGTGATCATTGGTTTTCAATTTTTTAGTTTTATATATAAATATAAATAAAATAGTTTTAATTAAATTCCAATATTGTTTCATTATAGATTTATAAATTATATATAGTGATAATTTTTTTTTTGAATTTTTAAAACTCTACAACATTTTTTGGTATAAATATATTGTTCTTATGATGTGATATTTTCAATTATAGCTAAATTGAATTTATTTTAAAGTGGTTTTGGACACATTATAATTATAGTGTCTGGTTTATTATTGTAAATATGTGGTGGGGGTAATGTGCATAAGTGGTTTGTTATAAAATATTAGATGATGTATACTGAAATATTTATTATTTTTTACATGATAATTTATATGAAATTCCTAATGAATTTAAAATAAAAATGATGATAATATTGTCTTACTAACCTATTCTTTTCTATTTAAAAATTTATAAAATTCATATGTTTTTTTATCATGAAATTCCCAAATAGACACATGATATTATAGGATGAAAACTATTGTAAATATTTGTATATTTATCCTATTTTATTTTTATTTGTTCCAAATTTTGAGATCAAATTTGAGGTAACGTAATGTTAAATAACCTTGGTAACATGATGATCTATGTGGATTAGGTATTTTATACAACACTATTTTTCATAGAAAAAATTAATGTAATATATTGGTGAGTCTTGTTTATTATCATTTTATCAAAATATTTTCTTGAGTATTATAAATTAAGAATTTATCCTTTCAGATAAATAATATAGTTATTTAATATTTTTTAAAAATATGATACCACCCATAATTATGTGACTATAACCTTAGTTCATATCTCTAAATTGGGGTTTAATAAAATCAAAATTTTGGGGTACTGTTCTTTTTATCACTAACTCGGTGTTGGGTTCCATCGACACTAGTTTATGGTTGAAAATGGTTATTTTAAAAAACAACCTTCACAACCTATAGGTTGTTCAGTATAATAATCATTAAAAAAACAACTAATAAATATATATGGATGTCCCCTTGACGATGAATAATACTAAGATGAAAAATAAATTCTAGTATAATAGTGGTAGATTCTTTCATTATGAGAAAATAAAAATATTCAACATTTTCAATGTACTTTTCATTGTATTTTCCATAATAGAAATTATTATATTATTTTTTGATAATAATATAATTCTTATCAGAAATACTTTAGAAACCCATTTAGGAACTTATATCGATATATTATTGGGGATATTAAATAGTTGAAAAAAATGTCAGTTCGAACTAATATATCACGTGTCGCATATCTGTTTTCTTTTTTTAATAACTATGGTATTTATGGTCTATTATGGGATTTATTTTTTATATAATCTCTTAATTTTTTACATTTATTCCTTATATAATTTCTTGTAGAGACCAGTCAGTGAACATCACTATATAAATTTCTTTTATAAGTTTCAATCAACAAACAATATTGTGTCTTTAAAGTAGATCTTTATTTATAATTCCATAGTTATTCATCCTATAATTATTCACTAAAACTTATTATATATTCAAAAAAAAATTATATTTTATGGATCATTTAAGAAAGAAATTAATGATTTATCTTAATTCTATTGCTTCAAAATATTTTAAATTTCCATTCTAAAAAAATATCACATATATAATTATAAATATTTTATATTTCCTTTTATTGTGGACTAAGATGATTTTACGAGGTTTGGACTGACATATAAAAAGTATTTCATTATATTTTTTATTGGACATTATAAGATAATAATTGGTATTAGTGGTAAAATAATTATTTACAAAAAACAGAAAAGTATTCAATCATAGGAAACAAATGACTTCAAAATTCATGAGCAATTTTTTTTATTAGGTAATATACCAATTAATTATTATTATACACTATTCTATGTAGAACTATTGAATAAATATATTATAGACATTTATATCGATAAAAGATTTCACATTATTTTTCATATATATTTATTTTCCCACTTTTAACTATATCATTATATTATTGTTTTCAATGTATCAAAAACATTATATTATGAATCATTCAAAATATTATGATTCTAAAAAAAAATTTCAAATTCTCCATAATGAAAACTTTGAATAGTTATTAATAATGTCTGTTTTTTGAACTAGTGGTAAGAAATTTCTAAAAATATTTGTATATTTAATTTTTTATGAATTTTAATCAAAATATTAAAACAATTTTTTCTATCCTCAACTATGAAATATATAGTGTTTCCTAAGAATAAATTCAATATTGGTATATATAAAAAATATATGTAAATTAATTATATGATCGTATAAGTTATCAAATAATTGGTAGTTTTCAATAATTATATATCATGTTTTTTACTTTTATTTGATTATAGGCTTTAATGAAATTATAATTTACCCTTGTAGACACTATACATGTTTCACTATGAATTATTTATTTAGTGCATTTTATATTATTCACTTAATTTTATAATTAAATCCATGAATAATCTCACATTTAAATTAAAAAAAATTAACCTTATGGAAATTACATTCTATTTCTATGTTATAAAAAATATCATGTCGGATGGTGGATAACATTATATCCCATTATGAATTTGTTACCAAAATTTATTTTTTTACAAATTCACGAGGTTTCACTCATCATGTTCTCAAATATTTTCATGTGATTGTGCCTTAATCAAAATAATATATATTATATTAGTAAATAATTATTTTCATTAGATTGAACTATATTTTTTCATGTTATCCATCATTTCTTGTTGACTCTAAATTTTACATTCCCTCTTTCTATATTCATAAAATTCTAAAAGATTACATTTATAAGAAATGTATTGAGAATAATTTTTGTTCATATTTCATGTTTTTTTACAAATATTTTCTAGTATTATATCTAGTAGAACCTATAACTAATTATTTATTTATCATAATATTTATATCTCTAATAATTATAGGGTATGATATTTGGAGATCATAAATTCTTCACCCTCTTATGTTAGATAGAAGTAGTGTCATTTGAGAATATATACCATTTTATTCTAATAAATTGTAAATTCATTATATTATATGGGGATATTATGTTTACATGTGTTTATCAGATGTTGTGTATTGATTCGTCATAATTTATGATCTTATGTAGTTATTCTATAGTAATATATCTTCAATATCACTTCTATAAATAGGATACAATGTATAAAATTCTATTTTTAATCATTAACAATCTTCGATTAACTATTTTTATATTTAATTATATAATTATATAATCAATAATACATTTTTTATATTATTATTTTCATGTTTTAATATAATTAATTCATTTTCATAAGTTATTGATTATCATATTTTAGTTCTATTAGTTATTTCATTAGTATGTTTCGACACATTTTCATTAATATCTACCAGAACATATTTCATCAATCAATATTTATTTTATATGAGATTATAAGTAACATAAATATATTTAATGTTATAATTAATTTCTTATAAGAATAAAAATTCATCCAAAGAATTCATATATGAAGTGTTTATTGATTAAGTATTTAACACATCAATTAGTTTTAAAAACATGTTGAATAGACTTTATTACTGGATGAAAGTAATATTATGATTTTAATAGCACTGTCACATTACTCAAAGAGGATGAAAACTCATTAAAATTCATGGTTGATAATTTTTCTAGGGATATATTCTCTTTATACTTTTGGAAATTCTAAAAGCCTTTCTATTTACATTAATGAGTTTCTAACTTTTAATGGGATGGAATATTATATTCAAAATATATTAATTAGTACAATTTTTTTCATCATAACTATTTGAATAATCATGATATTCTCCCAAGTTATATAATTTATTTTTTATTCTGCAATTTTAATACAAATTTCACTTTTTTCAGATAATTAAATTCTTCTTCGTTGTTGTATATAAAATTAATCAATAGAATTATAAATGGTAATTGATATTAATTCTTATGTTTTTTCATTTTCAATTATTTTTCTTTATATATCATTAAATGGGAATGTATTAAATTATTATGTCAAAAATATTATGAATCATACTATTTTTAAATTCATTTCATCATTGATTATTGTAATTTTGGACTCTGACTCCACTGGTAGAGTGTAAAATGTTTTTAAAACAATCCTATTAGTAGTTATATTAATTTTCCCAATATTTCATATATATTAAATATTTATGTATGTATTATTCAATTAAGATATAAATTTTCTAAAAAAATTAATTTTCTTGGTATCAAATCTTATGTAGAAGTATCTTAATTTATAGAAAATTATCTATAAAAAATGTGGTGTTTATCATTTTTTAGAAACATAATGTTTTATTTATAAATAGTAAAATAAATATTAAATAATTCTAATAATTTTGTTTAATAAGATAATTTATACATTAAAATTTAATAAAAATATTTCTTGGATCATCTACCATTATATTTTTAAGAACATTTCCCAAATTTTTATTGTCATTCCATAGCATAGTCAAATAGTTCATTAATGAGTTGGCCATATATAAATCCACCTAGTCACACTTGTATTAATTTGATATTTTATCAAGTAATATAGTTCAATTCGGATTATTCTCTACCTTGATTCAAAAATTATATTTAGCCATAATTAAATATTGAATCGTCAAATTTTTATTAGAAAAAAAATTAACAGACTTTCAATAATACTAATATATCCATAATAGGGAAACAATCATGTCATATTGAATTGTAAATTGAAATGACTGATTATAAAAGACTATATAAAAAAATATGGAAATTATAAATAAAAAACCCGTTATTTTTCTGTATGTAAAAAATTTAAACATTTTATAAACAATAAACTGGAAAAAATAAATATCAGAAAATATTTTAGAAATTCGGAAAATTTAATTGGAAGTTGTGTGATCAATGTCAATTTGAATAATTTTATATAGTTTTAAAACTTAATAATATAAAGATGTAATAAATCATAACGTGCTTCAATATTGGAAATATAAAATACATAACAAATCAATATTACTAAGAATGAAATGTTATTAAAACAATCTTGGTGGGTCCCAACAATAAGTAAATTTTTACTTATTTAAATGATAAATTTTATAACCCTGACTTCTTCAAGATAAATATTAAATGAACTATGTTCTGTGGGATAAAAATAATAATATTCTTATGTAATTTTGAATTATTATAAAATTGATGATAAGGAAAATATTAGGAAGAAAACGATGTTAATTTACTGCAGGATGATTGGATGGTCAAACAGTCAAGTGTGGGTGATGTGACTAATTAATAACATTTTAAATATTGGTTATATTTAAAATTTATTATTGTGTAATAATAAATTAATTATATTAATGTTTTTCATTGTTGTTAAAATAAATATTACCTTATGACTAATATTCATGCACTAAACTTGTGAGTATGAAACAAACTATAATGTATATCACTTTTGAGTGAAATTGATAACTGGTAAAATAATTATTATTTTTCCCGGAGACACTAACCGAAATTACTCTATCTTTTTATCACCATATATTATAGAAAAATAGTTCCATTCAATTTAACTAGATTCAACACAAATAACAATACTTCTGAGGTATACTAATAAAAATCATTTTATTTATTTTGAAGAATAATTATCAAAAACCCAACATTTAACTAGATAAATGAAAAAAATTTGTGCGTATATTTTTTATCTGAAAATTGTAACTAAAAACAACATTTTGGATATTTTTATTAACCAATTAAACAAACCAACAAATAATATGTAAAAATTGTTATTTTATTAAATGAATGAATTGAAGGATAAATATTAATTAATGATTGTTGAAGAGGTTTTTGAAGACTATAATATGTACTTCTTGATCTCTAGTTAATGTAGATGATGAGCATAAAAACCATTATTATTTTTGAAATGTAATATAAATGACGAATATTTTTTGGGTCCTATTATGGATTTGAGAATCAAACCAATTCATTTCATTATTTTTCCTTTAAATAAAGAACACATTTCAATGTATATATTCATAATTTATTTTAATGTCCTCATACCTAAAATAATTTACTATGTAGTATTATAAACATTATAAATAGATGAAATTGTTTCTTACATTAATTCCCTCAAAACATTAAAGAATTTATATATAATTTGTTGAAAATATTAAAAAAATAAATATTTAATTATATAAAAAAATTATATAATCCTACATAATAACATCATAACATTAATCATTACATGAAAACCACTTAATTAATCTGGATATATTTTTTAATGAAAAATAGTAAAAAATATATTACTAATAAGTGGATATGTAATAATTAATTTATTTTTATATTAATTTTTTAATAACCCTTTAATCAAATTATTATTTTACATGTTATATGTGAGCATCATCAATTAATATTCTAGTAATATATGAATTCAGACATTTACACATTCATAAGGAAAATAACTGAACAAATAATTTAGATATTTTTCAAATTCAATCGTATTAAAACATGATAAGTCTTTGTTTCCTATGTTTCATTTTTTATAGTGTATGAGTCAATTATTTTTCATTAACCATTTTAATCCTTTCATCATTAGTGTGAGTTATTTTTCTTATTTTCATAATGATATATTTTGTTTTATGTAAATGACATGTAGATTATGCGTGATTTTTTTTAAATAAAATATCTCACATCATATTAGTAATATCATAATTAAAAAAAATGTATTTTCAATTACATGTCTTTCAAACTAAATAAAAATAAATTCATATATAGGCATGAATTGTTTTTTAATGGTGAATTTTTAAGGATTATGTTTTCTATAAGGTTAAATTTTTTATGCACCAATACCAATGTGGTTGTGAGTTATTTCCTTAGGTATTATTTGTGTATGAATCATTATTATTATAAGGATTATTTGAATAAGGATAATTTTTTTATAGATAATTTGAAATATTCATAATGATAATTACATTGATTAAAAAAATAATTGGAGAACAAAATCAGGTATGATTCATCATTATGTAGTATAAATATAATTTTCAATTATATAATTATTCATTATGTTTTAAAAAAACATTTTTATTCACTCCATTTACCTAGGAAAAATATAAAACAAAGAAAATCCTTAGTTAGTAACAGAAGAATACGATATATATGCCAACTTATACACATCTTGTTTTTTCTAAAAATTAATCTCATTATTATACTAACAAACGAGAAGACATTAATAAAATTTAATTATAACTACAATATATGAAATAATAAAAATAATTATAATTTAATAATAAATGAAAAAATAAAGTGGTAATGATCCACTAAACAATATCCACAATTTTTATTTATTAATACACAATTAATATCTAAAAGGTGGTTTAATTTTTTGTAATTGATCGGCAAGATAGAAAAATTTGTAACTAAATATATGTTTTTACCACATTAGAAATGATAGAAATTAAAATATCATTTAAAATTTACCTTAAAATATTTTTAAAAATATATAATTTAAAATATAATCTCCTTCAAATAGTTATATTCATATTCCTTGAAACTGAATGGAAATGAAAAATCATAAAAAAGTAGGGTTAAATTATTTTAATTTAATATAGAATATATATATATATATATAATTACAACTCATTATAAGAAAAACAAAAATGATTTTATAATATTGTTTAAAAAATTTATGTTTTTAATATCCTAGACCTCTCTTATCCATTCCATTGTAAATATATAGTGTTTGGTGTTTTTGGGGACTATCCTTGAATCATTCAGAGTTTTTTAACCAAGAAGTAATATTATTCTATTGGTGCGTCATTTTGGTCTGTCAATGTTGGCATTTCATTTTGAATAGTCTGTGACAGAATTTCATTGTGTATACTCAGTTTCAGAGTGTCATTTTAAATTTTCGGTGCCGAAAAGTCATTTTGAACTGTCAAAGTTAGCATGGCCTTTTGAAATCTTGGTTCCATCATGTAATTTTGAACAATTAGTTTCAGTGTGTTGTTTATAAATGTAGGTGCCAAATTTTTTTTTAAACTATCATTGTCGTTGAGTCATTTTGAACTTTTAGTGTTGGTGTGTCATTTTGAATTGTTAGGTTCAACATGTCATTTTAAACTAATGGTGTTGGTGTGTCATTTTGAAATTTTAGTGTCAGATTACCATTTTGAAATATCGGTGACTGAGTCTCATTTTGAACAATCAGTCTTACTATTAGCATCAGTATTGGAATCATCGTTAGAGTTAGCTTCGATGTCATTTTCTATTCTTTCCCATTTTTATTATTTCCCCCTCTTAAATATTATATCATTTAAATTGATTTTAATGGATTTTTTGAGAGTTTATAAAGGTGTTTTCAAGGATATTAGTTATATAATCTATATCGTAACAGACCCCCAACTTTGAAATAGTCACGTTGCATAATCATAAACATGATCCAACTTTGATGGCCACTAAAACTGTTTCCTATTATATTAATATAAGATCTGGCCTTTCAATTGTCTAGGTCCACACATTTCAATTCTCTTTGTGTGTTAAGAAATATTTTTACCTAGATAGGTTGTGTGCCTAGGCTGGATCCCTTTCATATCCATTATTTCTTGGATTTTCCTACTGATCTTTGGACTTCCTTTTTTATTAAGGAGGATTTATGGTCTCTAGTTGTTCCAAGTGAGAATTTTTATTCATCTCTATATAGTTATGTATCATTTATGGTGGGTGTAGTATTTCTTCTTAGGAGAAAATAGATGATTCGATTTTATAACAAGATTAATAAATGATGGGTAAAGATAATGACAAAAAAAATTAGTTCATATAATGATTCAAGGTGGGGAATTCAGGACAGATGAATTTTGCGTGCTATTTTATTTTATTATCCTTGTATTCAGGTTATAATTTTCAATGGTTTTAATGCCTTATAAAATTTATGGTCATTGGTGGCCTTTTCATGTAAAATCGTGATGATATAGTTCATATCATTCACACTCATTGAATAATATCAAATATCAATCCATTTAATCACATAAAATTGGTTAATTAAATGGATTCCACTGGATAGAACATATTCTATGATCAAACCAGTTATTTAATGGGACATTAAATAACCCCTCTTGCTAAACCTGGATATGCATTCCATAATGGTGTGGTTGTGTGCTATGTTTGGTGGGGTTTTTTTACATAATGGTGGTTGTTTCATGTTGTCATTGGTAGCCTTGATTTGGGTATGGGGGTGGGAAGGAGGATTTAAATTGTCTATGGAGTGGTATAGATGGGGTGACTAAATCCCAGGTTAAGAGATTGATTTTATCTGGAATGCAAGAACTTACAGGCCATTAGACTGCCTTTGGATGTGTTGTGGTTATTTGAAGGACTTCTCTTTGGATCACTTGTTTTTGGTAATGATTATGGTTCGATGTTCCCATGGTATTTCTATAATAAATTAATGCTGACCACATAATAAGGAACAAAATCTGTATAAATGCCAAAGGGGTTGGGTTTTTTGCTCTTGTAGTGGCTGTTTGTGTGGTTGTGCATTTAGGGGTAGATGAAAAGAAGGTTTATGTGGGATAGATTTTTGTTTTCAAACCCATATGATGTGTTGATATTTTGTTTACCAATATATTTAAATTGTATTTCCCTAAGATATTCAATAATCACCCCACATTTTTTGATCACTATGTTATAAAAATCCCCATTTCATGGGGGAGGGTGTCAATCCCAATATATCGGTGGGAGGATAAACATCTGGTTATTGATGTTCTCCCTCCCACCCACTTATGGGTTCTTACCACTCATGTGTATTAGATTATTTTTTATTGGCATGATGATTACAATATCACATGATCCTTCAAACAAGTTGTGTTGCGGATGAAGGGCCTAGGTGTGTACATGCTAGGTTTGTTTCTCAGTTGTATTCTGGATGAGACCCAATTGTTTTCAGATGAGAGGTGAGGTTACTGAGACCTAGGTGACTGTGGTAGGGATATGTGTAGTGTGTGGTCTATGTTTTTGTGGTAGTTTATTTAGTGGTATTGGATTTTTGAAGGCTAGTAACAGAAAGACGTTATTCGTTAAGAATTACAAGTTATCCTGTGAGAAAAGTTGTGTTGGGTAACCAAATAAACGACGTTCTTATATAAATATCTTACTCAGACCACATCATATTATGATTATTCCTTGTTGAGGTTTGGATGGTTAATATTTTTCCTTTGTAGATGAGGTTGGTTTTGGATGATTTTACATGGTCATTAGAATGCTTTTCCCACTTGTACATAAGTGGCTTTAAATTCCCTACTATGTTTTCATGTACGAACACCCAAAATTATAAAACTATATTTATGTTTCTAGGAGGACATTGAAAAAAGTGATGAACATTACTAGATTGGGATTCAGGATTGTTGTTTTTTCATAGAATCATTATTTTGGTACTTTTCTTTGGAGATCTAGTTGTACTTTTGTGGATGTTTTTGTTTCAATCATGCATGTCATGGATTTGGGTATCAATTTTATAAATGTTTTATGTTATTTTTGATTTTTTTACCGTACGATCTCTTAATCATATTTTAATTAAAAAAGATTAATGCCTTCAATTTTGTGTATGAAATTATATCTATTCTGTTGGTCCCCACTCTAGGGCATATTTAAGGCAGGACTCAGGGGTAATTTCCATTATTTCCACTTAAATATAGATGGTAATGACACATTACTTTCTATCCCCACACCTTGAGGAAGCCGGGTCATGGCAATACTCATGTCATATGAATGTTACAATATGAAATCTTATACATAAATATGACAAGATTAATTCAACAAGTTTATCCATATTTTCTATAAATAAAATTAAGTATTTATTTTGATCCATACCATCTAAAATATATATAAATACATATTTTGAAACCGCTATTTAATTAACTACTTAATATAACAAATCCATCTTGTAATGATTTTCAATTATTATTATGTATAATAATGAGTAATCCTCTTGTATAAAAACCTAAAATAAATAATAATCCATTAAAATTTGTTGTGATATTTTGGGAATTAAAAATTGATATTCTATAAATTAATTGTAACAATAAGATAATATTTATTAGAGAAGAATATAATATAAAAAACAGATTACATGATAACTTATCAAAAATATTTTTTTTGGTTCATGACAACATATGAAATGATAAAATAAGATTCATGTGTTCATGTAGGACTTATTAATGTAATTCACATAAGATCCTAGAGTTGTTTTCTTCAAACACTATTTGTATTAAGTACTTTATGAACCCCATCCTAATATAATTTTTGATAATTTTGATTTGATGATAAATATATTCAACCAATATTTATTTTGTCTAAGAGATGGAAAACACTTCTAGGACAATATAATGCTTTATAACCAAAAGCACCACAATTATTACAATTCATTGATTAAATAATTATTAATTTTCTATTCGAAACCTTTTTTTACATATGAGGTAAAACTAGATTTTAACCCATTCCATTATTATATTTTTAAATTTAATTTTATCAAATCATGTTTTCATAAAATTATAATTTGGGAACAAAATTATATAGATTATTTTTATTAATGTATATCTTAGTTTTCAGCCAACTTTTTTCCATTCGAGTATCCTTAAAATCTAAATTGAATATACATTTTACCAATTATAAGTATTTCATAACTTTTATTATTAATTCTTATGTTTTATATATTCATTATTTACTAAAGGATCATTATCTATCAAAACATTCAATTTTCTTTATTCTCATTTTTTATTATTAGAAATAAACTATTTAAATGTATCATTTTCCCCATTAAGTTACAATATTTACTAATCAATATTATTATTCACATTAAAAAAACTATTTCATTCCAATATTAATTTCTTATATTAATTTATAATTGTGCCAATATAATCATATAATTCATCCTTTGGAACTATAATTAATGGAATGTAATAATACCAATTAGAAATAAAATTTTAATTCTAAAATAATTTGATTTTTCTTCCATGTTTATAAAAAAAATTTATTTCTATCTATCCCAGAATACTCTACAAATTTATATAAAATATAATATATTGATGGTTAATATATTTCTTATAAAAAAGTTTCCTTAAAATTAATATTACAAAATCCAAATTAAATTTCAACTTTTTCACATAAATATAAACTTTTATAATCTCTGAAATATACCATATCAATTTTTTCATTTTTTTGAAATTTTTTATCATTTATTCTATTTTGAACCATGATACATCATGTATGATTTATCATTTCTTCTTTCATTCATAAAATATTAAATCACAATCATTAAAATTTAATTTATATTTAACATTCCTATTTTCTTTCATGCCATATTTTTTATTGAATATTATAAATAATATTCCTAAGTCATTTTAATTCCTTGGATATCATATTTTTTCATTAGTTGATGAACTTGAGACAACATATGAATAACTATATGAGAAAGTAAATGTTTTAATAAAATACATTTATTTATGACATCATATTCATTCCAATTGTTTTTAGCTCAATGTCGGTTTGAATAAGTGAACAAATAAGATCATCAAAAGTTTTTTCATGAATGTTAATCTCTTATCAATTTGAAATTTATTTACATTCCACTTTGTAGGCAGTGATCTAAAAACTATTTCTACTATGGTAATGTTATCTAAGGCATATCTAAGAGTTCTTATACCATTACAATTTATTTTCAATTATTGAAATATTTTACTAATACATTAATTTCTCCCATTATGAAATGATGATATTTAACTTGAATTATTCCAAAGCTCTCTCTTATCAAATAATTTAATCCATAATATTAACATTAAAAAATGTAAAATAATTGTATGCTATTTTAAAATTAGAAACAAGAATAAAAACATTTCTTCTTAAAGAATAATGTAAAATATTAATGATATTATTATTTGAAAATTACATTACTTATTTATTAAAAATTATAGAATCTATAAAAAATTTATGATATTTTTTTCATTACATTACAATGATAAATGTTTTTTTATATGGTAATTATCCATTAAATTTTGTAAATATCCATAGTCATTAAAATAAATATAAGTTGGTT
Organism: Viscum album; assembly: GCA_963277665.1. Classification (NCBI taxonomy): domain Eukaryota; kingdom Viridiplantae; phylum Streptophyta; class Magnoliopsida; order Santalales; family Viscaceae; genus Viscum; species Viscum album. The sequence goes on along the minus strand of OY728147.1, from coordinate 1,354,421,791 downwards.
TAATAGGAATATATTACAAGTTAATACATTAGTATTTCTTATATAGTAATATTTTACATTGATAGTTATGTTTGAAATATATTTCCAATAATGATTATGGATATAGAAAACTAATAATCCTTTTAAGGACCGACTATGATACAACAGAATTGACAATATAAAACATAAAATCATGAATTTTAATCACTATGTTTAAGAAAATATTTTCCCCCAATATGTGACATGGTTGAATCGGCATGAGGGTGTGAAATGGACAATTATTAATGTTTTAATAATTAACTAGTGATAAAATTTCAACATAGTGGATAAATTAAACATTTAGAATAATGATTTTTATAATAGTTTAGAAAATTTTATTATATGAATACACATAATAGTCCTAATATGATAGTATGAAACCTAATAAAATGTATGTTATATTTTAATTAGAGTAAAAATAAAAAAAATCATTTTTTTCCAACCGAGACCCAGAACGGATAACTCTTCAAAGTTGTCTCACATGGAAGAACATCCCAGAATCCTCACATCAATTTCTCAATATGAGGAACAACCATGATACTTAATTTAGATTTATTGAAAGTTTAAACAATTCCATTATTTAGTAAAATTAATAATTGAAAAAACTTATCATTTAATAGATTAAAGGATAACTATTTGACCTACTTTTATGTCAAGTCAGAGAGACAAACTCCTACAATTTATTGGTTACTGTAGCCCAATGGAACCCAAAAATAATGTTTCCATGAGTAATGTATAGGTTCGTGGAAATTATTAAATTATGAATCCTAATGAATGATTATTTAATAATATACATGAGTTTATAACGTGTAATAATTTACCCCATTGTAATGTTTTATATGAATATTGAGAAAAATAATAATTTTTCAAAAAATAACTGAAATAAATGAATCATTAAATATAAAATTATGAAGTCCAATGTATCACCAGTTAAATGAATTCATGAGAAGGTAAATAAAAATAATAATATCATTTATTTTATTTGTTGATTCTAATGTCATCATGTAAGGTCCACAATGCTGAATACCCTGAGAGGGGTGGGGTGAATTAAGGTATGAAAAATTAAAATTTATAGCTCATTCTGATCATGTTTTCACTGTTAAGAAAAACTCTCTTATTTCTCTTTCTCGCTTCACAATATAAATAGAAAGTAATGTATCCAAAAGACACATCAATTTTTACTTGGTTAACCCTCACTGGGATACGTCCACGGAGAATACAACGGAGATGAGCCGATGTACCAAATTTACTAAAGCATGATACTATTTACATGTTTTGGGCTAGATCACTTCTATGCCCAGGAACACTACCTTTACAAGATTTTGGGTTAGCTCACTGCTTTCCCAAGGGTCATTCCATGTCTCTCTCTCTCTGGCTCACTGCCGATTGAGAGGATCACCTTCTTGCTCTTCCTTTTCTCACTGCTCCGGAATGGATCCACTCACAGTTTATAGACCTTTAGGTCTCTTCATTATCATAAATGAATACATCCTCTCTTATATGTAGATGCTCTATTGATGTTCAACCTTCACCCGTAGATGAATTTCTCTTTGCACCGAAGGTATCGGGAAATCCCCCAGCTTACACGCAGCCCTGAATCACTGCCGGAAATCAAACATACTTGGTTCCCATCTCTAAGGTGGCACACAAGTCTCGGCGTGCAAGTCAACACTAGCGTGCAAGTTTTCTTACACTTGCGCGAATCAAGCTTAAGCTTCTCCAAACTTGGTAGATGCACTTCCTTTGCTGCCCAAACCACCATAGGCACACAACAAATATATGGCGCACAACATCAGCATTGGCGTGCAAGTCCCTACTTGCGCGACGACACCCCACTTGCGTGACTTTCACACGTACACGATGGGAGATCTATTTTTTTTATTGAACTCTGTGAGAAATGAGGAGCGGTGGTCTAGTATTTATAGGCATTTCAACTACCTGCGCGATGGTGCGCAAGTCCCCCTCCGGCATGCAAGTATTGGCATGCAGCTCAACTGCCCTGGCCTCTGTCGCACTACTCACTTGTGAGACCAACTCAATAATTGTGCGACCCACCTTACATTGCCATATTATGATGTTATGATCCTAAAAAACAATAGGCGCACAAGTTCTCAAGCCTCATATGCACCAGCGCACAAGTCTCTTCACGGCGCGCAAGTCACTTGCATGACCAACTCAATTCTTTCACGAACCTTGTCCCTTTACCATATTTTGATGATATGATCTTGAAAAAAATATGGTTTGAATGTTTCCAAGTCATAAAGTACAAGACGCACATGTCCCTTTTCCAAAACAAAAATTCTTCATTTGTTGATTTTTAGGCCCAAAAATTTAGAAAACACTAGAAAACAGTGCCACCTTGTATCTGTTCTTTTTATGCCACCTCCATATCATCCATTCCATTGTCGAAGTTCTTGAATCAAACATGGATCATTGATCACATCTCTTTAATTCAACATTCCGCCATGAAATCCCATTTTTCAACAAATTTGTATGTCATGGTTCTCTTTGGAAATAATCATAGCACAATTGTCTACTTTTTCAACAAACAAAATCACCTCAAAAATGATTCAATGAAAAATTGAGGGATTTTTTCCCAATAATCTCCCCATTTGGGTTTGATGAAAACTCTTCCATAAAAAGTTACATCATTAATTATTCAGCCACCATTCGCCTATTGTGATTCTGAAAGCGATCAATGACTTACAGAACACATACACTAAGCCCACATGAGCAATGCTCGACATGAAAAACAAGAGTAAATAAAAATTTCATCAATGAATCATTTCATCTTTGATACCCACTGTTGACACCAAACTGATACCAATTTTTTGATACTAAACCGATATCAATTTTTGGAAATACTCTTACCACATTCCAACAACAATCTTCCTATTTTATAATGATCCTCAACTGTCGTTATATCTATTCATTGATCGATCACTTCTAGCATCGTCTGATTTGAAACGCTCCCTCTTTCTCAATGATCCTCCTATCTCGCTGCCCCACCTGTCACCTTCTCCGCATATCATCCATGATTTATCAAATAGCCACACTCTATCCCCCTTGAAAAATCACTATTTTCTCCCCATTTGTCAATGAACCCAAAGGGCACTCCTTCGTGGTCTGTAACAGAGTAGAGAAATCATATCAGTACATTAGAGAAAAACACATAATACCTCGGGGAGAGGGGGTTTCCGCATCCACACTGTTTCAAGTGCGGGGATTTTAATGAACTCATAGACCCAGTAAATGTCTCTTAAAAGCTTCCTTGGGTAAGTCCTTTTTCATAATGTCTGCAACCTGTAGCTCTGTAGGCACATACTCTAACTTCACAATGCCTTGATCCACCGTCTCCTTGATGAACTGATATTTGATCTCAATGTTCTTTGTCCTTGAGTTATGAACATGATTTTTGTTATGATTGATAGCACATGAGTTATCAAACTAGATTCCGATCAGAGACTTCACTTCAACTCCCATATATTCAAGCTGTTGTTTCATCCACAATAACTATGTGCATTCTTGAGTGGCCGCAATATACTCAGCTTCTATGGTGCTTAATGAAATGCAATCCTGCTTCTTGCTTAACCAATCAATACATAGTCCACCAAGATAGAATGAACCTCCAGATGTTGATTTCCTATCATCCACTGAACCAGACCAATCTGCATCAGTATATCCCAATAACTCTGTCTGTGATTTGTCATTATATGTTAAGACGAAGTCCACCGTGCCCTTGATATACCAAAGAATTATTTTCACTGCAAGCATGTCGATTTACAAGGGATTACTCTGATATCCTACCGCTTGGAAGGTTGCAAAAACAATGTCAGGCCTTGTCGCTGACAAGTACAACAAGATTCCAATAATTCTCTTGTATTCTGTGATATTTACTGCTTTTCCATCCTCTTATTTTGATAATTTCATCTAGGTAGCAACCAGAGTCTTCATATCCTATTAATTCTACATTCCAAACCTTCTTAGAACCACCTTGGAATATTTGGATTAAGTGATTAATGTTCCATTCCTTCCTTGAGAAACCTGTAGACCAAGAAAAAATTGTTAGCTCTCCAATCATTGACATCTAAAACTCATTTTTCATGAATTCACGAAAACATTCTGCACTGAGCATCATCTCATCCGTCAAAAATTATGTTGTTGACATAAACCATCACCATCATCCTTTTATTACTATCATTACTGAAATTGATATTGTAATCAACTCCACCACGCTGGAAAACAGGCTTCTTCAAATATTGGTCAATCCTTGAGTACCATGCTCTTGGTGCTTGTTTCAGCCCATACAACGCCTTCTTTAGCCGACAAACTTTACTCTCATTATCATGAATGAGAAAACCATATTGCTTCTCAATATACACTTCTTCTTCCATAACCCCATTCAGGAATGCAGATTTTACATCCATCAGGAATACTTTGAACTTTCGTTGCACTACAATGGAAAAAAATAATATGATTGTCTCCAACATTGCAACTGGTGAAAATGTCTCATCAACATCAATTACCACTATCTAGGAGTAGCCTATGCACACTAGACGTTATTTGTTTCGAACTAATACACCATAATTATTCATATTTTTGAGATAGACCCATTTAGTTCCAATGATATTCTTATCTGGAGTTCTCAAAACTATCTTCCACATCATGTTGTTCTCAATCAGATCAAGCTCTTCATTCATAGCCTAAACCCAGTTCTCATCTTCAGGTGCATCGGAAAAACATTTCGGCTCCACCTGAGATAGAAACTATGTTTTCTATAATGATTTCATTCTTCGAGTTTGAACTGGAGCTATCTGATCACCAATGATATTTTTCTTGTAAATCTCAGCTCGACTCTTTGGCTTCATAGCAGATTCAGATTTTTTTTCCTCTTGTTCATCATTAGTATCTTCTTCTAAGTCAGCCTCTGCCACTTCTACTCCCCCTGTGTTTCTTATCTCCTCATCACTTTCATCCAAAAACTGGTTACTGGGTTATTGAATATTCTGTTCATTTTCACCAATAGTGACATCATTGCTCTCAACACTTTTTCCCATCCTTTTGTTGAAGAATTTATATACTTTGTTCTACACTAAGTAGCCGAGGAATGTTCCCTCATATCCTCATGAATCAAACATAATTTGATTGTCTTTGTTGAGAATGAAACACTTACTTCCAATGATTCAAAAGTATTTCAATGTTTGATTCTTTCCGTACCACATTTCATATGGAGTCTTCCCTTGCTTCAGACACAATAGAGACCTATTAAAAACATATACCGATGACAAAAATGATTCCTTCCAATATTTCTATGGTAGGTCCCTATCAATAAGAACTGTTCTGACAATGTTGTTGATGATACAATTTCTCCTTTCAACAACTTTATTATGCTGGGGAGTTCTCACTGATGAAACTTGATGCCTTATCCTGTGTTTCTCAAGATAGCTTTCGACTTGATTGTTTGTGAATTATGTACCATTATCATTACTAAGCTTTTGAATGTTCTACCCAGGCATCCATTCTGACTCCCACCTATATTAATTTTTGCAACTGAACACCTCTATCTTATGGTTAATGACAAACACCAAGGCCATTCTGATATAACCATCAATGAAAAGGGCATAGTACCTTTATCCATTTATTGCTTGTGGTGAGATTGGTCCACAAACATCTACATGTACCAGTTCGAGCACTCTGGTTGATTTCTATTCCTTTGGAATGTATGTCTTCCTGATGATCTTCCCTTGTTGAAATGCATCACATGTGTGAGTACGATCACATGATAGTCTGGGAAGGTCTCTAGAAGCATCACACTTTACCAGATCTTCCATGGATGGTTGGCATAGATGGGCATGTTTCTTATGACACAAATGGTTTTCCTCCTCCCTGGATAAAAAGAACATATCTTCTTCCCCGCTTATAAGGTAAAGATTTCCCTTTGTCCTTTTTCCCTGTAGAACAACTGCTCCATCTTTCACTTTCACAACACACATTTTCATGGTAAATTGGATAATGTGCCCAGAGTCACATAGTTGACTGACACTGAGTATGTTATGACTGAGAGCCTCTACTACCAAGACATCAGCACATCTCATTTATTTTCACCCAAATTTTTCCTTTCCATAACAAAAAATCTTCAGCAATTCATCATTCCAAAACATGACAACTCCTTCTATGTCATATTTTATGCCTATAATGAGATCCTTGTTCCCTGTCATATGGGATGTGAAACCAGTATCAAGGATCCATACTCTTGAATGATATGAATTTTTATGGGAAATTTCTGCAAAAACTACCTTCTCATCCTTTTTCATTTTGATCAATGACTTTGACTTCACACTTGGTGTGGTTTTGGGAACATGATCTTCCTTAGAGTGTGATGGACCAGCTTTATCTTGCAACGCTACAAATTTGTTTTTCACTTTTAACTCACTTGTTGGTTTACTGATCTACTGCCTGCAAAAATTTTGATTTTTCTTGGCACATTCCTCTATATGGTCGAAGTGAAATATCTAGCTATATGCCCAAATCCTCCACACCTGAAGCAGTGTCCTTCGAAATATGTTCTGGAGAAATTCTCTCTATTTGACTACCACCTTTGTTCTTATTCCTTTTGATATCTCTTGGATATAGAACACACATACTATGAATTTCCCATCATTACACAACAATAACACCTGATAAAGGGTTCAATCCTCCACGGTACTTCTACACAACGAGTTTCCCCTTGAGATCCTTGAATATTATGATTCTTCCTTGTTCCTAAATCAACATTCAATCATGGGACTGGTGCTTGCAGTCTGACGTCAACTGCCATAGATTTTTGTTTCTGATTAAGCCCTGAAGTAGCATCAATGTCTGAGCTCAATTGTTTCTTCTTTCTTGCTGAACTGGTAGGCTCCTCTTTTATCTTTTTAGTCATTGTAATGAGTTTTTTCCCACGGATGTGTTTGGAATCAATGGTTTCTCCTGGTCTATATCTTTTCTCTACAGACTGACAACTTCTTCTTCAAGTTCTTTGATACGCTTTACAGGGTCTTTCACTTTTCCATTCAAGCCATCGATCTCTCTTTTCTATTCTTCTATATTGAGTCTATACTCACTAACGGATCCTGAGTTATCTGGTGTTGTTGACTTGAGTTTCTCAATTTCTTCCATCAACACAGACTTCTCTTCTTCCTATTGTTGCATATAGAGTTTGGCATCGCGAACAACTTTGTTATCTTTCTTTTTTTGTCTCTCCAAACATCTATCTCCTCAAGAGATGCTTCTAATTCAGCTTCCATGTCAACTCTCCCTTCAATTGATTCTTCTTCTTCTTTAGCATCGGTTTCTCCCTTTTCTTTTGCACAACCGACAACAACCACCATTGCATTTTGTCCATGATATTTAAAATTTTCAAACTCCTCAACATCTTCATCCTCAAACTCATATGAACTGTCTATTTCTTATGAAAGAAGATTATTCTTCTTCAAGAAAATTTTCTTGAACTTCTTCTTGCCTTTCAAATAAGCTGATGATTTATTCTTTAGATTTTCAACTTCATGTTCATCATTTTCTTCTTGATACTTTTTGGGGCATCTTGTAGCAAGATGACAAAATTTTCCACATATGAAGATAGCGAGTGGAAGTTTCCCTTTGAACTTTCCTTTTCCTCTTAGAAGATTTGAGGAAATGAATGACATAACCTCATCTATCTCTTCTTATTCCTGAGAATCTCCACTGGTGAGCTTTTTCATGGCCTTAAATGCCATCTCTTTGGATTTTCACTTTTCCACAGCCTCGTTGTCATCATTCCTCATCTCATATGAAACCAAGGTATTGTGCAAGTTGTCCAGTGTCAGCTCTTTGGGATATTTATCTTCTAATAAAGAAACATTTGGATTGAACCGAGGTGGACACTTCCTCAAGATGTGCTTTATGATCTTTATGTCTTCAATGACTTCACCAAGACCTCACATATCTTCCCCAACAATATTTACCTTGTCAAAGAATGCATCAACAAACTCATTCGGGTTCATCTTCATATCTTCATACTTATTCGACAACACTTTCAACTTTGCGTCATTGTCCATTGTATCTGCTTCATATAAATTCAATAGCCTTTCTCACATGGAACATGATGATTTTTATGACATCACATTTTTATAGATAGGATTGGATAGGGCTCCCCCTAAGGCACAAATTGCTTTGCCATCTGCATCCAACTCTCTGTGTTTAGCATCTGATAATGCGCCACTATTAATATCAGATGATATGCCATGCATTGCTTCTGTGAATACATCCATTCGTAAAGATTGGAAGTACTGTTGCATCTAATTATTCCATAGATGAAAGTCATTCCAATCGAATATTGGAATCCCTTTATGATTGGTGACCTCCATTGAGAGAAGAACTAATATCAACCTCCCTTTGACACCAATTGTTATGTCAACAAGGTTGAATACCCTGAGAGGGGGGTTGAATCAGGGTATGAAAAATTAAAAATTATAGCCCGTGCTGACATTGTTTTGTTGTTAAGAAAAACACTCTTCTCTCTCTTTTCCGCTGCACAATATAAATAGAAAGGAAATCATACATATGACCCATCAAATTTTACTTGTTTCACCCTCACTGGGATACGTCCATGGAGCATACAATGATGATGAGATGATGTACCAAATTCACTAAAGAATGCTGTTGTTTACAAGGTTCGGGCTAGATAAATTCTATGCTCATGCTCTCTGCCTTTACAACATTTAGGGTTAGGTCACTACTTTCCCAAGGGTCACTCCCTATCTCTCTCTCTCTGGATCACTACTGGTGGGGAGGATCACCTTCTTCCACTTCCTTTCCTCACAGCTCCAGAAAGGAACCACTCATAGTTTATAGACATGTAGGTCTCTTTATTATCACAAATGAATACATCCTCTCTTGTATGAAGATGATCTATTGATGATCAATCTTCAACTGTAGATGAATTTCTCTTTGCACCGAAGGTATCAGGCAATCCCCCAGCTTCCACGTAGCCCTGAATCACTGCAAGAAATCAACCTGACATGGCACCCTTCTCTAAGGTGGCGCGCAAGTCTCAGCGCGCAAGTCAACACTGGAGCGCATGTTTCTCTTAACACTTGCGCGACTCATGCTTAAGCGTGTCCAAACTTGTGTGACGCACATCCTTTTCTGCCCAAACCATCATATGTGCACAAAACATATATGGTGTGCAACTTCAACACTGGTGTGCAAGTCCCAACATGTGTGACCACACCCCACTTGCGCGACTTCCACACCTGCATGACGAGAGCTCTGATTTTTCTAAGTATTGAACTATGTGAGAAATGAGGAGGTGTGGTCCAGTATTTATAGGTATTTGAACTACCAGTGTGATGTTGTGCAAGTCCCCCTCCAACACGCAAGTCTCGGCACGCAGCTCAACCTCCCTTTCCACTGTCGCACTACTCACTTGTGCGACCAACCCAATATTTGCGTGACCCACCATACGTTCCCATATTTTGAAGTTCTGATCCTGAAAAACAACAGGCGCGCATGTTCCCAAGCCTCCTAAGCATCGGCACACAAGTCTCTTCATGGCGCGCAAGTCAATTGTGCGACTAACTCAATACTTGCATGACCCTTGTACGTTTTCCATATTTTGATGATCTGATCTTGAAAAATATATGGCGATCAAGTTTCCAAGTATTCATGTACACATCATGGAAGTCCCTTTTCCAAACCACTTTTCTTCATTTGACTATTTTCAGGCCCAAAAATTTGGCAAACACTGGAAAACGGTGCAACAATCAATCTGTTCTTTTTATGCCACCTCTAGATCATTCATTCCTTTGTCGATGTTGTTGAATCAAACATGGATCGTTGATCACAACTCTTGAAGTCAACATTCCTCAATGAAATCACCATTGTCGACAAATTTTTATGTCATGATTTTTTTTGTCAACAATCACAACATAGTTGTCTACTTTTTCAACAAACACAATCATCTCAAAAATGATTCAATGATACCTTGTGGGATTTTTTCCCAACACATCATAAAAATGGAACCATAATAAGAGAAATAATACCCTTAATAAAATATTCATGGGGATGAATAATTCCCGATTCATTATAAAATCAAAACAACATGTTCATAGAGATCCTTTGAATAAATAATGGATAAACATATAATAACAAAAAACATCCAAAATGATCCCTTATAATGGATTATATTTGTCGTCACATAAAATTTTATAAATATGACAATTTTTTGGTTGAATACCCGTGTAAAATTTAATTGTTAAAAAAATATCAAATAACACATATAAATATTAAATTGTTTAATTAACTGTCATTAAAAAACATAATTGAATTTCATAATCCATGTGATTATTGTTGATTAATATTTGAACAATATTTGAATGAATATAAAAAATCAATAATAAATAATATAAAATAGATAAAAAATTAAAATTTAAATATTTATGTGTGTAAATAGAATTTATTCAATTCTGCATATGGGTCATTTTCCTAATCAAATGAGTCGTTATAGTATGGGTCTACATAGTTTTAATTTCATCATAGTAATTTTTTTCTGTTTGATAATTCTACATAGTAGTCATTTTGTATAGATATGAGTTTTTTAGGTTGTGTTTGAGTGATTTTGGTTATGTGAATGAGTCATCATACAATTCATTTCATATATAAAAAAATTATAAACTCTGTAAGTATCATTCATAAAATATAAATGTCACTTTAAACATATTAATTAATATGTTCCTGAGAAATAAATTCATATGTATCATGTTTACTATTGTTTTGGACGTTTTTTTTAAAACATAAATTTAAGTGAGATTCATATTCTCAATGATTACTTTCAATACCATCATTATTTTAATAAGAATTATTTTCAAAAACATCATTCATTTCATAAGGTTTATTTTAGATTTTCATAAGGATGATTCCATTTTCTAAAAACCAATTCCTAAGGGAAAATTGAAATACAAAAAAAAAATGATTAAACTATATGACGAACATTCTATTAAAAAAAATTTGAAAAAAATAAGTTTATAGAATATAAAAAAGATTATTTCAAAATATGTTAGAATAGTCCCACACATATATAATTTTAGTTAATTGATTCTCTATTTGAGTAATAACGTGTATCATACTATTGTGTATTTTACTCCAATATCAATTCATAAGAAGTATAGGAATTTAAAATACATCATAATAATAAATTATAACAAAAAATAAGTTAAATAAAAAATTGGAAACAAATTTAAAATCATTTGACCATCATTTGTTTTCTCTATATTTAGATCAAGTGTGAAAATGATTTTTTTTTCAAGACTAATGTTTTAGAGAATTAAGTATGGAATTTGTAATTATCAATATAAAAACAAATAATTTTTCAATGGATTACTTAACAACTAAAATCCTAAAATTTATAGTTTTTTCAATAACTCAATTTCAGATGAATTGAGGTTTTGACATTTCATTAGAAGGATGTAAGATTATAAATTATTAAAATTTATTGTCAAAAAATGTTTTGTCAACTAAAAAATCAATATACTGTTTAAAAAACTAAACCATAGATCATTATTATTATTGAGAATTACATTTTTATATTTTTAGTAATTTAAATTTGAGTTTTTATTCAAACTTCCTAAAATATAGATGTTGAAATTGAATTATAATTATGATAAAATATAGTTAGTTTGAATTATTTACATCCATAGAAATATCAATGAAGTATTATTTCATTTATTCATGATTTTATTTTTCTATATAAACATTTTTTAGTGATTCTAAAAATTAAATTCATTCACAATCAGGTAATCTATAAAATCTTCCATATATTTTAAAAAATTTCCTTTGGATGGTGTTAATGTTTGAATAAGATATACTGGTGAGGGAACATATATATCATCAATATATTTACTTTTTCCAACAATTCAGCATTTTATGTATTTGTATTTTTAAAAATAATATTTCATTATAGAAGATCCATTTTGAAAATATTTATACAAAGAAATATATTTCAATATATTTAATGAAATCATATTTATAAAATATCATTGTGTTGTTATTTTTTAATAATTTTATTATCGTGGTTTTTATTCATAGTAACCCAACAACTATCATACTCCACTTATACATTCACCCTCAAATCATGTATAGTATAGTCTAAAATTAACTGTCTAGTGGAATATTTTAATTTTGGTACATTTATAATCTATGTCATTTCATTGAAAAAATACATTATGAATGGGTTGAATGGATTTCACATTAATTGATTAGTTTTAATGAATAAATGACCATGGGAATTAACTTATGTTGACATATTAAATGTGCCCATTGATTTTTCATAAATTAAGAATATCAATGATGGCTATATAAATGGAAGATATCACAATAATTATGAACATCCAATTATATGTAATCCTCTCAAAGTACTATTTCTTCTCATATATTGTTCAATTCCATTAGTGAATCCAGTAACACCTATTCCATTATGTATGATTCCATCAATTGATTTTGGAATATTGCATCTAGTGTTCCCGCTTAGAGGTAGAAGAACATTAATACCTGTTTTAGTGATAATACAAAATCACACTCCCTATATCATGAAATATGAAAGACATTGAAAACGATATATATGTATGATATGTTTTTAATGTCCTTTATTTATGATTATTGTTACTTCTAATCCTCGATAGTTCCTTCCAATTCTGGTAATCTTCTATAGTCAATGTATCATTTGATGATCCTTCAAAATCAATAAGTGGAATCAATGTCAGGTTCCCCATCAGTTCATCATTCATTTATCTTTGTTTATGACAAAAAAATATGAAATATTATTAGTTCAAAATTGTTCGATATATATTTACATAAAAAAAATAATAAAATGGTTTAATTCTTTAAAAATGAACTCTTTAATCCATTATCAATTTAGAAAATAATTTATCATTTTGTAATAAATTTTAAATAAATTATTTTCACAACTAAAAATCAATTTATAAAAATTGTTACTACTCTATGAGATCACTCAATATATGTAATCATAGATTTTTCCATATATTGGTTGATCATGTAATGTTAAAATAAATTTATTTTTACACAATAGTTTTGTTCAAGAGTGAGGGGTACTACCCTTATAGAAGTTGTTTTCATATGGGTACTCACATATCACTCATATGTGGAATAATGAATCTATATAAGAGGAAATGAATTTTTTTAAAATTAATTTGTTTTGAAAATTTTATTTACCATTTAAAAAAGACATGATATTAAAATTAATTTTTTTGGAACATTTTATTTTATAATTTTTTTTATGAAAACAGTGTATAAAATAATTTAAAATTAATTATATTAACATTTCTGAATCATTTAAAAAATATTGAATATTATTATTGTTCAATATATAAAATAACATTCACTGAATTATTCATAATTCTTTATGATATAGATATAATATTTCTATATAGAATTCAATAAGTGGATTCAAGAAATGAGTATATGTTTTAATGTTATTATAAAATATGTATAAATTTATATGATAAATTATTAATTGTTCATGAACAATTAATTTAATGTTTGTAAAATTAATAGTGGGCTTATTTTGTGCATTATCAAAAAAACGTTTTTAGATTATAAATTGGTTATCCATAAATAAATTTCAATTAGGAATAGAATTTGATTAATTTTAAAATTATTTATAAAAAATTATTGGTTTTTATGGTTTTTTTGTGAATTTTATAAAATATTTTATATAAATTAAGTAATTATAAAATATATTTGGTTTAGATATTAATTTATTTGAAACATTTAGTATATGTATTCATTTCATATTTAGTACTTAATAATAAGTACATCATTTTGAAATTTATTTGATTATATATTTTATAAATCATAGGAAATATTATAAAAAAAAACTAAATTTATATGGCATCTTTGTAATCATTAAATATGTCATATATTTAAATGTTATAATATGAAATATAAAAGAATTTATAAATATCATAAATAAAGTAATAATTATAGAATGTATTTAATTTATATTTTAAAAAACCATAACTAATTAATGTTATATTGTTCAAATTAGAAGGGGGTATTATTTGAAGATATATTTGAAATGAAATTATATAAAATATATAAAACGGTTTTTTTGATGACTTCAACGGGTTAAAAAATTTACATATATGAAAATAAAAAAATAATTTCATATAATTTTATATATTATTGAGTACAAAAAAAGTATATATATATATGGAATATTCATATTTTTATTTAATTGTTAAATGATACTATTTTTATATTTATTGATGATTTTTTCATAAATCATTATATCATATTCAAATATTTTAATTTATTATATTTAAAATTTTTATTATATAATTGTTTCTAAGTGATAATGTGTTTCAATTCATTTAAATACAAAAAAATCAAATATATAATTTCTTTCATTTCAATCTAGGAATGCATCTATAAAGTTAAGTATTCATTTATATTAACATTAGTTTTTTATTTCGGTGTTTTACATTAATTTTGTTTTAATGTATTCTAGGTTCATATTATGTGGTGGAAATATCAACAATGGAATTCTATATTGATTTAAATCTATTCATATCGTGGGACTTGGGGTTGGCTTAACTATTATCCTAATGTGTTTTTCCTTGTTTTGTAATGGTGATAGGGTTAGCTCACTATATATTTTGGAATTGTTATAAAGATATTTTAAATTATGTATATCCCTATGAATTTACGTGAAGAGGTTATGATCTATGTATATATGATGCGTTCACATATTCATGGATAATTTAACTTCTACTTATTAGAGAGTGACCCTAAATGTTGGTTTTGTAAATAGTTAGACATTCATATGCTGTGAACCAAATAATATTGTAGATGAAATTGGTATTACAAAAAAATATTAAATGGAGGCATGCAAAAAAAATTATGAAGAAAATAGAATATAAGGAATATTGTAGATGAAATAATTATTAATTTCGTATGAATATTAATTAAAATATATTTGTGATACATTAAAATGAAATCCCCTCATACCCTATGTGTTAGACACCTTCCAAAGAAAAAATCTTTAAAAACCTTATAGTCTCACATGATAGTTTCAGCAAAATAAATGGTTACCCTAGATCATGTTATGTAAGTAAATAAATTGATATTTAATAGTGATTCATCCATTGGTAGTATCATTGTAAAGATGGGATCACATGTGTTGAATCCTGTTAATATATTTTGTAGATATTATTTTTGTTACACTAATAGGGTCATCCCAATGGTTGTCATTAATTGGAAATAGTGTATTTATATTGATATGATTGATTTTGATAGTTAGTTATTCACTAAAGATTCCATGAGTTTCAACATTTTTGAATGGGATGAATATCTACCTATATTACAAAAATAATGAGTTTGACACTCAATAAGAGTTATTCAATACTAAAATGTGGTTCTTTTCCCGGTAAAAGGAAATGATCCCTAGAAAATAAATTTTTGTTTGAGTAATGTCATTGAAATTAATTAATAAAAATATAGAAGACATGATGTTCATTTGATAAAAATTATTATTATAGATAAAGACATCATCATCAACAAACTAATCATTGAAATTAAATGAAAAACATAATGTAAGAAACTCATAATAAAATATTCATAAGAATTTTTTTTATGAAATAAAAAATAATGAATATGTTATAATAATTCTATCATGAGTAGAAAACATTTGTTATAGTTTAAATAGAAAATTAAATGTTGTTATTGTAGTATAGAATATGTTGGGACTAAGGTGATGATGACGGTGATGATGGTTTAAAGGGTTGAATTTTGTTGTCATGGTTGGTTTTCAAGAAAATAAATCACTTTAATTTGTTTTGGCTAATTTTTTTTTGAGATTTTGTTTATGAATGAATTGATCGATATCTTGATGATTTAGTTTCATATAAGAATTTATTATGTTGGATGTGAATTGTCATCAGTTTCACACAATAACCGATGTAAAACCTGTGTTTCAATTGTTTTTATGCTTTGCAAGTTTTTATTTCATATAAATCACGAGTTGATGTGAGAACTTGTGATACAGGATTCATGGGAGAAAGGAGAAGTGAAATAGTTACTATATTTCAAAAAATAATCGTATTCTAATTGTTTATCAAATCAATTAGAATAGAATTTTATTTTGTAGAAAAAAAAGTGGTAGAAATTATTTTCATTACAATCTAAAAACAACCGTATCCTGATTGAAAATGTGGTACATATTAAAGTGGTTTCGTTGGAAAAATGGTGCCAATGAAAGTGGTTCCATAGGAAAAGGAGTTGCTGATAAAAATGGTGATACTAATAGGAAATTTGTTTCTAATAGAAAATGATGACGATTAAAGTGCTTATAATGGAAGATGATACATCAATTGTTTTTTTAAAACAATAAATTTTAGGTAAAAGAAAAGGAAAGTGATGGTTCCAATTAAGAATGAATCATATATTTATTGTAATTGATATGATCAATGTAAAATAGAATCAATGATACTATTCAAAAAAAATCATATTCATAATGAATTGAAATGTATCCAGAAAGATCATAATTTTCAAATTTTATTGGATTGTACCCAGAAATCTTAATCAGAATGATTGTAACTAGTGGTGGTATTCAGAATTATTGTAACCAGTGATCATATATTGAATGATCGTAACCAGAATGTTCCTAACTAATAATCATAACCAAAAATCATAACTACAGTGATCAAAACCAGAAATGATCTTATCCAAAATGACTATATTCTAGATGATCGTATCTCGACCATTTGTATTCAGAAGAGATCATGCTATGATTGAGATGAACGAAAATATTCTAGAATGAAATGAATGTTACAATATTTCTCAATTGAAGTTAGAAGATGCTGGAGTAGATCCTTAATGAATTCAATGTCATGATGGTAGCCATGATTCATGCACTGGTTTTTGAATATGATGATGTGTTTTCTCAATAGATTCAAGAGAAAATAAAATAGGTTTTAGATAGATGAATAAATTTACAATGGATAGAATTTCATTTAAAAGAGTTATTGTATATCAAGTGGAGAAGTTCATTTCTTCAAAAAAAATTCAATTCAGGTATAAATGATTGTTTAGAAGAAATCATCATGAGAAAATCAGATTCATCCCAATGTATTTCTAATAATTCCTATTCATATTGACATTTGAAATGGGAATCTTGAGAAGGAGATATGAAAATTGTAGAATATTTGAAGACATCAAGATGCACTGACAATGTAATAATTGGACTATGATTTCAGGTGAAATTCAGTTTTTGCTGAATTTAAGTGAGTAGAAAATGGTTTTGGGATTCCTGCCTAAACATGTTTTGGGTCACCTATAAAAGGAAAACAATTAAATTATACATTTTACATTGAATAAGATAAATTGTTCAATTTAGAAGAGAGGGAGACTATGGGTTAATAGAGAGAATAAGTGATCAATTTCATTTATATTAACAATTTTCTTTGGTGGTTCTGATTCATTCATATTTGTTTGGCTTTCAATTTTTATTGGTAATTTAAGTGGTGTTGTATCTAACCTAATTTTGAATCATAAAATTAGACTAGGAGCATTTTGTTGAAAATCAGAATGAGTGTTTTGTTCTGATAGAATAGAACTGAGAACCTTGTTTTGATAGAGTCAGACATGGAGGAATCAGATTCCGTGTTTCATAAGAAATCCCAAGTAGTTCTTACTTTTTTCATGGGTATGTAATTGAAAAACCTTCAAACAATTTTATTACATTTGTTGAGTTGAAAAGAAGCACAATTTACTAGAGTTGTTACAAAACTATGGATTCACCCTATTGTGCTAAGAGGATGCACATGCACTAGTAGTATTGTTTCTCAATGTGATATGTGTTTAAGGGTACATACTACTTGTTGTAATCCAAGGATTGTTTTCTTAGTGGTTTCTATGGTTTAGTGTCATTTCCAAATGATACCAAGATGTAGATATTCATATTGAATAGTGATCCTTGTAAATATTTGTTTTTTTTTGAATTGTGTTTTATTTTTTCAGCAGGGAATAGATATCTCTAATATGAGATGAAGGTTATTTCAATTTAAAAGAAACATAAAAGAAAAATTGTATCACTAATTCACCATCCCACTCTTAGGGAAACATTATTCTGACTGGGCACATTCAAGTGGTATGAAAGGTAGGTTCTCTTTGATGTTCTTTGCTGATGGAGAACATGAATTGTGTGAAATATAAAAGTATTCAGGAATTTTATTGAAATTATTATAA
Organism: Viscum album; assembly: GCA_963277665.1. Classification (NCBI taxonomy): domain Eukaryota; kingdom Viridiplantae; phylum Streptophyta; class Magnoliopsida; order Santalales; family Viscaceae; genus Viscum; species Viscum album. The sequence goes on along the minus strand of OY728147.1, from coordinate 1,354,403,494 downwards.
TATCTATATAGATATAATCCTTTCATACCATATTTATATTAGTTATGATGTTCTTTAACCTCCATTGGTTAGGTTTCCTCCCAAAAATTATAGTGCCCCCCTTACACTTGTTGACAAGATATTTCTTGAGAAAGAAGTATGGGCTAAGGATGATATATTATCATCACATTCTTAGATTTAATTCTTTATAGAGATAGGTATCGCCACAACTAATGGTATATGAGATATATTTTGAAAACATAAACAAAGGCAATACAAATCTGAAGAAGTAAATGTTTACAATTTGGAGATTAAAGTATGATTATTTGAAGATGCATGAGCCTAAATCTATTGGGGAATTATTTACTGTGTTGAATGATATTGGGAGTACTATCAGATTTCATGGTGAAACTCTAAAATACTCAACAATTGTTGAAAATTCCTTGATAATCGTACCTATTAAAACCAATAAAAAAATTTCATCATTAAAATATAGAGGTCTTGAAACATTATCTCTTGATGATTTACATAAGACTATTATCACTTATGGAATCTGAATTGGGAATGATATGAAGTGAAAAAACAATGGTTGATATAGAAATTTCATTCAATTCAATGATGAATAAAATGAAAAGTAATTTTGTTAATAATGATGAAGCTGGTCATTCTGACTATAAAAGTGAGGTATGTGTAAATCTCAATGAAATCCAACTCTTTTTTTGACAATGTGAAAAGAGTTTGAGAGAAATACCTAGGGAAACATCCCTTCAAATGTTTTGAATGTGGACGTATCAGACACATTGGAGAAATTTTTCATTGAAGACCAAAAGAAGTGGATACTGATATTGATGAATGAAACACAAGAATATCATGGATAAAAAAAGGAGACAATTAAATAGAAAATAATTCTTTGAATAAAAACTATGTTGCTTCTTTTCTAATGATGATGAAGAATAAGTGAGTGAATATGAATATGAAAAATCTATTGAGTATTGTAATGATGATAAATTCATTATAATAGTCAATGATAATGAATTTGGAAGGAGTATTTTTGAAAAATAATATAATCATCTCGACATTATTCTAAAAGAAGGGGAGAAAGAATGTATGAGAAAGATCGAATGACATGAAAATCTAAACAAAAAATTTGAAGATTAATGATCAAGAAACAAAGAATTTTTTTTCTGGTGAGAAAGAGAATCTGATTAAAGAGTTTGATGATTTGAATAAGTCCATTGAAGATGAATATTATTGTAATGAGAATTTGGAATTGAAGTTAAATTCAAGAGAAGAAAAGTGGGAACCTTTCCAAAGAAAATCTATTTGAAGATGAAATGAAAAGACAATGTTTAAAAAACTCTATCACTAATGTTGGTGAATGTTCATGTAATGTGAAACATGAGAAGGTTTAAAAATGATTCCTAATAAAAGTGATAAGATGAGTATAATAGTTTTTAAAAAGAATAATTCTGATAAATATATGGATGAGGTCAAAGGGAAGAATTCAGATGTTACACAACATCCTAAGCCTAAAAAGGATTTAGCTAGATTTGAAAAAGATTCAAATACGTCTAATATTAGCAAGGTTTAAAAGAAGAATAAAAATATTATTGAATGTGAAAAGAATATGGTTAAGAAATATTTTCATATTTCTGATATGAATGGAGGTTTTAAAGGAAAATAATCTTTCTATAGGTATTTCTAGTATTGTGGTGAATTCAGGTGCATAAAAGTATGTGTTGGTTCAATCAATAACATTACTTTTATCCGACTGGTTATGGATGGAAGGGATTGATAGGGAGTCAATCTCCTTAAAGAAAGATAAATGAGAAGGTTGTCTTGAAGAAATCTATAAATAATAATGTGAAGATTTAAAATTGATTCCAACCCTTGGAAACAATTTGTTAAAGATGTTAACAACATGTACTCCTTTCAAAATGATGACTTTTATTTTTACCAGCATAGAAATAATTTCTCAATTCTCAAATTCCAAAGGTGAATAATGAAAATATTGGAGAAAATGAACTTGTTATTGAAAATGCATGAAAATCTATGAAAGATAATGAACCTTGAGAAATTATATTTGGTGTTCTTCTCATATGATGGAAGACATGAAATTTTTTATTGATGTGAAAGACTATAAAGAATGACTAACGAAATTGGGAATGATGAATATTTGAAAATAAAAGGTATTGCTCAACCAAAATTTGAAAAGAAAAGATGAAATCTATGAAAACATTTTCAGTTGATGGGATGAAACACATCCTGATATGTGTCTCACAGTTGTGTGATGAGGGTGAAAATGTTGTCTTCATGAAGGATGGATTTTTTATAATGAGTGAATAAGATAGAAATATTGTTACATGAGGCCAACATATGAAATGAAATTTGTTTCAGGTTATTGATTCAAAAAAAAAACATTCTAAATGAGTATGATGGAAGAGAATCAGCTTTGGAAATAATTGGGAAGGACATATGTGTTAGAGAAACATGATAATGTTATTGAAATTATAAATTGTTCGAGATGTTTCTAATTTTACAAGAATAAGACAATGTAGTTGCACTATTTTATAGAAAATAAATATTAAAAATGTGGTGCATATGAAATTTGATTTTTGTTCAAAACAATAGCTAGTGCTGATTCATTCGGACATATGTGGTACAATGAGAAAACAATCAACACATAAATATAAGTATATTATTGAATTTTTTGATGATTTTACTCACATTACATGTGTTATGAACATCAAAGAAAAATTATATGATTAGAATATTCTTATATGTTTCAGAAGAAAACCAGATGAAGAAATGTGAGTATTGTGTGAACATGTTGAGAACCGATAATGGTGGTGAAAACATAAGTGAATAGTTTTAGACTATCTTGATCTATATTGAATTCAGAATGAGTATATGTCTCCATACATTCCACAACAAAATGGGGATTCTAAAAGATAGAATATCATCCTAGTGGAAATGGGAAGCACCATGTTACATGAGCATGGCCTTCTTCATTACTTTTGGAGGAAAGCCATGAGTAATGTAATTTTTTTATAACTATTTTTTCTATACACATCATTTAGGTATGACTCTATATGAATTGTTTTATGAAGAACTCTATGTTTTTATCACATTATTTGTTTTGGGAATCCATGTTTAATAAAGAATATAGGTGGAATCTATAGAAAATTTGAGCATAAAGGTGAGGATGGAATAGTTCGTGGATATTCTATTGATGGAAGATGGTAGAGATTCTCCAACAGAGAAAAAAAATAATTGTGGATTTGGTGGATGTTAAATTGATTGAGGTGTCTAAGGGAGTGAAACATGTTTAGGCAGACAATGATGTAGTGAATATTTATGAATGTAATTCTAATAAGTATTGTAAAAAAATTGTAATACTAATATAGGTGAAGAATAAGACTCATTTATTTCCCGTGATGAGTAAAAAAATATAAAATTTTATCCAAGGTTGATGAAACATGTGGAAAACATAATATAATTGGTGATCAACATCAGATGGTTCAAACAATCTTAAAAACCAATTCTATTACACATACATCTTTGTATTCAAAACTACAACTGAATGATGCGAATGATGCTTTTGAGATTCCATAATGAATTCATTCCATGAATTAATAATTGCATCAAATTTAAAATTATAATACCTGGAAACACCTATTGATTTCTAAAAACAAAAACAAAATTCGAAAAAATGGTTTTTCCAGAACAAGTTGAATGAGAAATGTGATGTTATAAAATAAAATCAAGATTGGATTGCAAAGGGTAGTCATTTATTGATGGTATTAATTTTGGTGAAACCTTTTCTCTAGTGGAATACATGAAAAAATCAATAAATTTATTGGTATTATCGCACAATGAGGCTATATGATCATTAATATGGATGTTAAATCTACATTCATAAATTGTGATATTAATGAACAGGTTTATATTGAACAACCTTCTCACTTACCTATTATAAAAGATGATGGTTTTGTGTGCAGATTGAAAAAGGCATTGCATGGCCTAAAATGGCTCTGAGGTCATGGTATTCTGAATTGTATACAGGTATAAGAAGGATGAATGTTATCAATGGAAGAGTTGATATCTATCATTAAAACAGATAATCTCAATATTATTATCTCATTTTAATTGTATTTGTAGATGATATTATCTTTGTTGGGGATAATGAAGGATATTGTGATTGACTTGATGAAGAAATAAATTATTTATTTGAAATGTTCATGTTGGGTTAAATGAAATACTTTCTTGGGTTATTTAGTCAAAAAAATAAAGAATATATTTTCTTCTCCCACATAATGTATGAAATAAAACCTATAAATAATTGTGGCATGGAAAATTCAAAACCTATTTCCACACCCATTTCAGTGGGAATGAAGATTAGTATTGATTGAGAAGGAAATGAAGTGGATCGTAATGTGTATCAAAATCTGATTGGAAGCCTATTGTATATGACAACCTCTAGACCTGACACTGTTTATGATGATGCCTTATGTGCAAGATGTTAGAGTGCTCCAAAATGATCACATATCATTACTAAAAAATAATGCTCATATACATAATAGGAAAAATAAAATTTCAAATTAGGATTTTCAACTTAGGTAGTATCAATTTTTTTGGTATTTTGATGCAGATTGGGTAAAAAAATGTTGATGATAGAAGATCCACATCCAGTGGTGTATTCTTTCATGAAAAGAATTTTGTTAGTTGGTATTCAAAAAAACAAAACACAGAAACTCTCAGTACATCTTAAGCTGAATATGTTGCAGCTACTCAATCCACTACTCATCTTATGTGGATAAATACACATTTGGAAGATTTACTTTTAAAAGCAATGTTACCCATGCTCTTGGGTAGTGGGAATCAAAGTACAATGAATCTCACCAGGAATCCATTGCAAATTTCTTGTTCAAAACATATTGATATCAAATATCATTTCATCCAAGAGCATATAGAGATTAATGATTATATGATGGAGTGTGTTCCATCACCGGAACAAATTTGTGATATTTTTAAAAAACCATTGTTGTTGGAATCATTCTAAAAAATGAGGTTGCACAATGGTGTCCAACATATTTCTCTTCAATGTTGAAGTATTTTTCTCTAAACCCTCCATGATTTAACCTTTGGATTGTTTTTTCATGTGGTAATTGATTTGATTCATAAATATATTGGACAAAAGAGGGAGTTGTGGAAAAGATGTGAATTCAACATTTTTTATTGTGTGAGCTATTCTAACTGTTTGTTGGAGTGGTTGTAGGAAAATAAATTGAATTGATTTCCATGGAGAATGACTAAAATAATGAGAAATGAAAGAGGTCACAATGATCAATTTTTTATACCAAGGTTATGAAATTAATGATTCTTATTTCCAACAATGAGTTACCTCATGTAGTATTAGAATTTTTGATATGAAATCCATTTCATGAGGTTACAAAGTTAAGTGATTTATGAAACATGGTTGACAACAACCTAAAAATGGAATAATTGTTGGGACTAATATGACGATGAAGGTGATGAAGGTTTCAAGAGTTGTATATTGTTTTCAAGGTTGGTTCTGATGAAAATAAATCACATGACTATTTTTTGGGAATTTATTTTGTGATTTAATTTTATGAATGAATTGATCAGTTTCAAGAAAGTTTTATTTCATAGTGAAATGTGTCTATATGGAAGTGAATTTTTATCATTTTCGAACTAGATCATATCTGAAATTGGAGAATTAATTGTGAAATTTTTTTTCTAGTTTGATTTTCATATAAATCATGAGATTAAGTGGGAACATGTGATTCAAGCTTAATGGAAGAAATGAGGAGTGAAATAGTTTATGTCTATTTGGAATGAATGATATTGAGATGGTTTTTCAAAACAATAAGAAAAAAACCATATTCAGATTTATCGTATCTGGATGGAAGAGAGAATGAATTGGTATAGATTGTTTTTCAAAACAATATGAAAAAAATTGTATCCAGTATGAAAATGTGTTAACAATGAAAGTAGTACTGATGGAATGGTGGTGCTGATGAAGGTGGTGCATAAGGAAAAGGAGGTGCTGATGAAAATGGGGATACTGATGAGAATGGTGATGGAGATGGAAAATTTTTCCGATCAATGTGGTGTCGATGGATGATGGGACACTGATTTGTTTTCAAAACAATCGTATTTGTAGAAAAGAAATATAATGTGATGGTGTTGATTGAGAATTAATCATATTTTTATTTAAATTGATCAGATCTGGGTGAAAGAGGAGAAGTGATACCATTCAAAAAAGAACCATATTCAGAATGGATTGTATTTTATTCTGGAAGATCATCATTTCCAATTTGTATTATATTTTACTCAGCAATCGTAGTCATGATGATTGTATCTAGTATTCTTCTCAATAATGATTGTAATCAGAATTACTGTAACTATAAATCAAATCATGAAAGAACATAACCAGAATGATCGTAACCTGCAATCAAAAACAGAGTGATCGTAACTAGAAATTGTCATACCCAGAATGATCGTATTCAAGATAACTTACTATAGAACATTTGAATTCAAAAGGGATCATGCTTGGGTTGAGATGAATATAAAGTAGAGGTAATGAATGGATAGTTAAAATACATTCCAGTTGATGTCAGGTGATGCTAAAGTTGATCCTCAATGAATTCAATTTCATAACGGTAGTCATGAATCAAGCACATTTTTTGAATGTAATGATATGTTATCCCAATACGGTCAAGAGAAAAGAAAATAAAGTGAAGCATTATGAAACATTGGTCAAATGGGACACATTCATGTAAAAGAGTTAGTGTATATCCAGTGGATAGAGGAATTTAATCAAACACAATCAATTGGTATAGTACCAATGACTATTTTAATGAAATCTACATTGAAAAAATTTGATTATAATAAATTTGTTGCTCAACATTTGTAGTTGTATCTTTAAATGAGAATATAGAATGAAGAGATGATGATTGTAGAAGATTCGAGAAGCATCGAGAAGCATTGACAACAACATAATTGCATCATGATTTCAGGTGAAATTCAATTTTGAGTGAATTTAATTGTGCGAGGATGTGTTTTGGGATTCCCACATAAATATGTATTTGGTAACCTATAAAAGTGAATCATCTACATTTTACATTGTGTACACTTTTACTGTTCCATATACAAGGTCCAGAGGCTCTGTGATTCTAGAGGGAAGAAGATATCAATTCTGTTTTTATTGATAATTGTCTTGGGTGGTAGAGATTCATATTTATTATATAAGATTTACAATTGAATTAAAAAATTTAAGTGGTTCCAGTTCTAATCTATTGTTTTCTATGGGAAAATCGGTCTTAGATCATTGTTTTGAAAATAGGACTCATAGATTGGTTTCGAAATAATTAGACTAGGATATTTGTTATGAATGAATCAGACTTGGTCGAATCAGACTCAATATATCATTACAATTTCCATGTATTCCTTACCATTATTCTGGCTAAGGAAATGATGAATTTTATAACAATTTGAATATATTTGTTGAATTGAAATGAATCACTAATAACATGAGTTGTTACAAAACAATTTCATTACTCTAATATTGTAATAGGATGAGCATGCTCTAGTTTTTCTATTTCTTCGTGCCCCAATGGTTTACGGGTACTTCATACATGTAGTAATCCAATGAGCATTTTCTTAGTGGATTTAATGGTATTGGGTCATTGAAAATCATACCAAGGATGTATATATGCTTATTGAATAGTGAACACTATAAATAGTTATGTTCATTTGGTTGTCTGTGGAGTTTGTTTATAGTAGGTAATATAAGGCCCCAGCCTTAAACCTTACTTAATCTTGAGTTTCTACAAGATTACACATTAAGGATCTTTTCAGGTTTAGAGTTTTAGAGAATTAGATCATAAAACATGCAATACATTCCATATATAAACAAAGTGGTTACATAAAGATAGTATTCTTCATTCCCATCAATGGAAACATATTTAATATAAAACATGGATTATTTCTTGACACTTCCTTGACACTATCATCATATCATGTACCTTTCCCTTGACCTATGAAAATCATTTCAAAAAAAACGTTGGATGAGCATAAAAAGCTCAGTATGGGTTATAAAAAAACATGGAAAGGAAAAATGAGTTCATATATACATAAGAATGAAATCATACTTTACCTATAAAACATTGGCACTTTAACAAACATCATAAAATCAGGAATAAATCATAGAAATCATAAGACATAAAGGTAACATGAGGCTTTCATAACATTCTTACGTAGGGATTAACCCTCTTGGTTACGTTTGGAATACCCATCACAGTATATTCCCCAAATCTCGTCGGAGAAACCTTAACGTTTCACTCCTTCGCATTACCCAATGCATTGGAGTGCTATATCGGGTTCACCCGCCCTTAGTTTATCACGGAACCACCCGTCTTCATAATAATGCCCAAGAACCATAACATAATCGTATCATATAAAACATGCATAAAGGAAACATAACATTTCCACACTTCAATCACAAGATATCAATACAACACAAAAAACATTGTGAAAACCATTTTCAATACCAAAATAAAAGAAAAGTAAACCATGGTATTTATTTTTCTTTTAAAAAGAAGGCATGTCTTGTAGAGGAAGCTGAAACTCAAATAACGGTCACGACGGCGGAGAAGTCATTGTCGCCGCATACGTACGACAAAAAAATTCCCTTTTGTCGTTTAGTAAACGCTTCGTATAAAAAATATTCCTTTTGAATAAATGTAAAAGTCAAAGGGGTTTATACACCATATAAAAGAAAGTTGTGTATAAAATAAAATATGCCTCAATGAAAGGAGATTGAGATGAAGTCCCATTACTCGTATCCGACTTGACCCGACCATTCTTTAATCTCCTAAATAATAAACTTGAGTTAATCTCTACTTTCTTATGAACCTTTTTCAAGTTCATTATTCTTTTTATACCATGTTATGAACATCATGTAATCATTTAAGTTAATAATGTTCATTTTGTCGGTATTTGGTTCTTAAGTCAAAAATAGACTTCTTACATTTACATGTTGTTAATTTGGTCAAAAGATCATTATATCCAGAATGATATTAATGATTTGGATAACATATATATCATATATATTCATCATATACATGTATTTATAATATTACATCACATTTAGAGGTAAGAAATGAAATGCACCGTTCATGGAGACGGTAAGCCGTACGTACGCATGAACGCTACTTCCATTTCTATTTCATATTTTCTGGAATGGAATCATAATGATATAGATTATATTATAATTCCAGTATAATAACATATATTATATCATTAACTTTATCCTTTACACATCCCACATATGGTATTGACGAATCAAATCACTTTCAGGGGGCGGTAGTCCGCACTTCCTAAAATGAAGATATCGTATTTACCCATAATGGAAAAAATAATGGAATGCCATAAATGAAAATTACAGAAGCTTAAGGAAATAATAAATATATTATATATCATATATAAAAATAGTGATATCATAATGGCCACCTTTGAAGGTGTTAAATGAGTATTGAACAATCATCGTTTCGGGAGGTAGAATTTCGCCATCCACAGAAACTGTATGTTCTTTAACCATTTGATGTTGTTGTGTGAGAGTGTTGCTCGAATAAATCTTATAACAACATCATAGTATATTGAAGATACTGGTTTTGTTACAAAAGAAGTAAATAAAAAGAGTTTAGGGGGTTGGAGAAGCAAAATAAAACAAATGAACATGAGAGAATGAATTACCTTTAAAAGTGTAACTCCTTTTGATTTGAGCCTAAAGGCTTCCTTTGAAAGGATTATGCGCAAAGGGATTCCTCTAGGATGTGGAGAGGGATTTGGAGAGAGTAAATTGTCAGGGTTTGGCAGAGCCAATGGCTTGAGGAGTGTGTGATATGAGGTAGAGGTGGAGGCCTTTTATAAAAGGAGAGGAGGGCCACTTTTGGAAACCATTAAACTATTATTTTATTTGAAAATGTTTTTCGGTTTTAAAAGGTCCCACATTGATATAATTCGTGGATAAGGTGATAAGGGTTCTAAATAAACCCATTAAATAAGTTTTGGACATGTTTAGTTCATAGATATTACATTATATTTCTATTTTATTTAAATCGTCAAATAATGATATCATCGCTACATCATTATTATGTCATAAATACTTTAATTTTTTAATGTCTAAAAATTATAAAAAACTACTATGATGTAGTAAATCTTTTTAGCTTTCCATTTACTATTTATAATCAAAAAGCTGACTTGTATAACCCCATTAAAAATTTGTTTTAGTAAAACATGTCATGTTTGTGCCATTTTTTACATTAACATTAAAGAAAAGGTATTTATGTCATTTTCCAACCTATGTGGCTCCATGGGGTCCCCATGTTGACCCATGGCTGGTCATGGTCGTCCATGACATATCAAATGAGGGTAGGACATGTGTCTAGGTCATCTCATATTATTAAAACATTATTTTTACCTTAAACTACACTAATTACCACTAATCGCGATTAATGAAAAAAATTTACTATTCACCAAAACATTATTTTCATCCCATTGAACCACATTTTACATACTAATGACAACCATGTATGTCCAATTTTCAAAATTCAATACACATTAGTGGTAAACGTTCATTTAACTGAAAAATCAGTTTGCTTGATTACCACTTAGTGGTTTCACTATTCATCAAAAAATGGAGTTTTTCAGAAAAATACCAATAATTTACCCTAAGCTATATTTGATATTCCGAATTCAAAAATGGAGTCTATTTTACAAAATTCAAAAAATATAAGTCACATTAATTAATTTAATAATTAATTCCCGCTGTCAGAGCAAATAGTGTGTTTTTATAAAACAATAAGTATCAAAAGATTGACACCAGTTTAAGTCTAATATCAAATTGAAATTGATTACAATGACAACCATTGGATTAAATGGTAAAAATATATTCTAATTTAACTTCAAAACCAATTCAAAAGATAATCTAATCATATAAATAAATTAGATTAAAAAATAGTTTTGATGTAAAATGCAGTATTTTTCACTATTCATTAAAAAATGAACATTGTCAGAAAAATACCAAAAATGCACACAAAGTAAATTTTGATGTCCCAATCATAAAGAATAAATTTATTTTGAAAAACATAATTTATAAAATTGTCAAACGATAGATTAAAAAATGTTTTTCCATCAAAGGCAGTAAAACAATCTTCTAAAAGTATTAGTGTATTCCATGCTTATGATTGGATTTATTTTCATTTTAAGCCTCTAAAACACTATCTAATTTATTAATAGACATAGATAAAATATCTATTATTCATTACATACATGGGATGTTACATCCTTCCCCCCTTTAGAAAATTGCATCCCCGGAATTTATTTACTTATCGAATAAATGGGGGTACTTTTCCCTCATTGCATTTTCAGATTCCCATGTTGCCTCTTCAATCATGTGGTTTTTCCACAAAACCTTTACCTGGTGAATCACCTTATTCCGTAACACTTTCTCCCTATGGTCAAGAATCTGGACCAGTTGTTCCTCATAAGATAGGTTCTCTTCCAGCTGAACTACCTCTGGACTCAAAACATGAGATGGATCTGGCATATACTTTCTCAACATCGAAACGTGAAAAACATTGTGTACTTGAGATAAACTCGGAGGTAAAGCCTCTCGGTATGCAACTGATCCAACTCTCTCCATAATTTCATATGGTCCAATGAACCTTGGACTCAACTTTCCTTTCTTACCAAATCTCGTCACACTTTTCCAAGGAGAAACCTTGAGAAAAACATGATCACCTACCTCAAAAGATAGATCCTTCCTCCGGTTATCCACATAACTCTTCTGCCTACTCTGAGCTGTTCTCATGTATTTCTTAATCAGCTGAACTTTTTCTGCCATCTCTTCTACCAATTCTGGTCCCATCAACTTCCTTTCACCCACCTCATCCCAGAAAGCTGGAGTTCGACACCGCTTCCCATATAATGCCTAAAATGGTGCCATCTGTATACTGGAATGAAAACTGTTATTATACGAAAATTCAACCTAAGAAAGATGTTGGTCCCAACTTCCTTGATAATCCATAGAAAAAGCTCGTAGCATATCCTCCAATGTCTGAATTGTTCGTTCTGACTACCCATCTGATTGAGGATGAAAAGCTGTACTAAAATTTAATTCAGTACCCAACGACTTCTGAAGGCCTTTCCAAAAGGTAGAAGTAAACCTGAGATCACGATCTGATACAATGGAGAGAGGAACTCCATGTAACCTGACTATCTATTTAAGATACAAACGGGAAAGTTGATCAAGAGAGAAAGTATCTCGTATAGTAAGGAAATGATCAGACTTGGTCAAGCGATCAACAATAACCCAGATTGCATTATTACCTCGAGATGTCTTCGGTAATCCCACAACAAAGCCCATGGATATATTCTCCCATTTCCATTGTGGCACTGGTAAATGTTGAAGCATCCCTTTTGGTAACTACCGCTCTGCATTAACCTGCTGACAAGTCAAACACTTCACAGTAAAATCAGCAATATCACTTTTCATTCCATCCCACCAGTAATACTCCCACAGATCACTATACATCTTAGTACTGCCCGAATGAACTGAAAACGGAGAACTATGAGCTTCACACAACAACTCTCTCTTCAACTGTGAATCACAAGGCACACACAATCTCTTCCAAAATCTCAAAACACAATCATTATCAATGTTAAATTCAGGCAACTTACCTTTTTGAACCAGCTCTACCTTTTTCTGCAACTCACTATCTTGCTTCTGTGCTTGCTTGATTCTGCCTGATAGAGAATATCTCACTGATACCTGAAACATAACAGAAGGACTTCATGCACCAACAACTTCTATGCCAAAGTTCATCAAATCCTTGACCAAAGGATCACGTTCCAAACACAACATTTCTAATGAAGCATTAATTTTTCGACTCAAAGCATCAACCACTTTATTTGTTTTTCCCGGTTGGTAATGAATTGTACAATCATAATCCTTGATTAATTCTAGCCATCTCCTATGTCTCATTTTTATCTCTTTCTGAGTGAATATATAATTTAAAATTTTGTGATCGGTATATATTTTCACACTTTACTCCATACAAATGATGCCTCCAAATTTTTTAAGCAAAAACAACAGCAGCTAATTCCAAATCATGTGTAGGGTAATTTACCTCACAAGTTTTCAACTGTTGTGAAGCATAAGCAATTGCCTGATCATTCTGCATTAGGACACAACCAAGTCCTTTCAATGAAGCATCACTGTATATAACAAACTCAACATTCCTGGAAGGTAGTGCCAAAACTGGAGCATTCACCAATCTTCTTTTCAATTCCTGATACTACTTAATTTGAGGGCCCAACATCTGCTATATTAGTTGCAAAGGATTTCACCACCCCTTTCTAATTGTAGCCTAACTACTTCCCATCACTCAAGCTCTTTGTCGGACACTCGTTTTCATAGTGACCCATCTCATTGCACTTATAACATTTCACTAACTGTAAATCAAATTTGTCCTTACCTTCACCATGATCCTTTTCAGTGCAATCACGAGCCTTATGTCCTATCTTACCACATCATTAGCACTTTCCAGAATTCAGAAGACATTCCCCAGCATGACTTTTTCCACATTTATCACAAACTGGAAACTTAGTTTTCTTACCATTAGACTTTTTTGATGAATTATTACCTTTCTCCTGCCACCTCGGTCTCTTCTTCTGTTGGTTGTTATAGAACACTTGGTCATCGACAAACTCCATTTCCACCTTATCAGCACATAGAACAAGCTTTTCATAACTTTTGAACTCACGAGAAGCTAAAGCCCTTCGATACTTTGGCTTTAACCCTGAGTAAAAATGGTTTATTTTACTATCAAGATCTCGTATGAAGTTCGGAGCATACCTTGCCAATCAAGTGAACTTTGCTTCATAAGTAGCCACTGAATCATCCTCCTACCTCAATTCTAGGAACTGCTTTTCCATCCTAAGACGAATCACCTGAGGAAAATATTTCTCAAGAAACATACCTTTTAATTCATCCTAGTTAAGATCCTCAATCTCATCACTATCCCTGACATTTTTCACCATAGACCACCATTGATCAGCTTCACCTTCAAAACGGTAAACAACAAGACTAACCTTTTGATGTTCTGAACACCCCATGACATCAAAAATCTTCTCCAGTTCTTTAATCCACCCTTCAGCTTGCACATGGTTAGATGATCCATTGAATGATGGTGGATGTTGCCTCATGAAATGTTCCACCACTGAAATGTTCCTCTGTGGTTGATCTGGTTGATCTCGTGCATGGATACCACCACCATTTATAGCCTGAGTCAACTGTGCCATCACTGCAAAAAACTGTTCAGTTCTGATTCCGACCATCTCAGGATGCTGATTTGGAAGGTTGTCTTCCTCCTGATGTCATCCCAACATAGCTGCTTTGTTTCCTCTGCGGAAAACCATTCTAAACACAGAAATATCTTAGGCGAAGCAACATGGTAATCTGTAAATGCTATATCATTTCGATCATATCATAAATTAACATATAATTTAACAATTTTCTAACTCCTAAAGTTATCTAAACCGACCTTTGATACCAACTATAAGGCCCCAGCCTTAAACCTTACTTAATCATGAGTTATTACAAGATTACACAATGAGGATCTTTTCGGGTTTAGAGTTTTTGAGAATTAGATCATAAAACTTGCATTACATTCCACATATAAACAAAGTGGTTACATAAATATAGTATTCTTCATTCCCATCAATGGAAACATATTTGAAATAAAACATGGATTCTTTTGTGACACTTCCTTGACACTATCATCATATCATGTACCTTTCCCTTGACCTGTGAAAATCATTTCAAAAAAAACTTTGGATGATCATAAAAATCTCATTATGGTTTATAAAAAAACATGAAAAGGATAAATGAGTTCATATATACATAAGAATGAAATCATACTTTACCCATAAAACATAGGCACTTTGACATACCTCATAAAATCAGGAATAAATCATAGAAATCATAAGAAATAAAGGTAACATGAGGCATTCATAACATTCTTACGTAGGGAGTAACCCTCTTGGTTACGTTTGGAATACCCATCACAGTATATTCCCTAAATCTCTTCGGAGAAACCTTAAAGTTTCACTCCTTCGCGTTACCCAATGCATTGGAGAGCTATATCGGGCTCACCCGCCCTTAGTTTATCACGGAACCACCCGTCTTCATAATAATGCCCAAGAACCATAACATAATTGTATCACATAAAACATGCATAAAGGAAACATAACATTTCGACACTTCAATCACAAGATATAAATACAACACAAATAACATTGTGAAAACCATTTTCAATACCAAAATAAAAGAAAAGTAAAACATGGTATTTATTTTTCTTTTAAAAAGAAGGTATGGCTTGTAGAGGAAGCCGAAACTCAAATAACGGTCACGACGGCGGAGAAGACGTTGTCGCCACATACGTACGACAAAAACATTCCCTTTTGTCATTTAGTAAATGCTTCGTACAAAAAAGATTCCTTTTGAATAAATGTAAAAATCAAAGGGGTTTATACACCATATAAAAGAATGTTGTGTATAAAATAAAATATGCCTCAATGAAAGGAGATTGAGACGATGTCCCATACCTCGTATCCGACTTGACCCAACCGTTCTTTAATCTCCTGAATAATAAAATTGAGTTAATCTCTACTTTCTTATGAACCTATTTCAAGTTCATTATTCCTTTTATACCATGTTATGAACATCATGTAATCATTTAAGTTAATAATGTTCATTTTATCGGTATTTGGTTCTTAAGTCAAAAATAGACTTCTTATATTTACATGTTGTTAATTTGGTCAAAGGTTCCTTATATCCAGAATGATATTAATGATTTGGATAAAATATATATCATATATACTCATCATATACATGTATTTATAATATTACATCACATTTAGAGGTAAGAAATGAAATGCACCGTTCATGGAGACGGTAAGCCGTACATACGCATGAACGCTACTTCCATTTCTATTTCATATTCTCTGGAATGGAATCATAATGATATAAGAGTATATTATAATTCCAGTATAATAACATATATAATATCATTAACTTTATCCTTTACACATCCCACATATGGTATTGATGAATCAAATCACTTTCAGGGGGAGGTAGTCCGCACTTCCTAAAATGAAGATATCGTATTTACCCATAATGGAAAAAATAATGGCATGCCATAAATGAAAATTACAGAAGATTAAGGAAAGAATAATCATATTATATATCATATATAAAAATAGTGACATCATAATGGCCACCTTTGAAGGTGTTAAATTATTATTGAACAATCATCGTTTCGGGAGGCAGAATTTCGCCATCCACGGAAACCGTATGTTCTTTAACCATTTGATGTAGTTGTGTGAGAGTGTTGCTCGAATAAATCTTATAAAAACATCCTATTATATTGAATATACTGGTTTTGTTACAAAATAAGTAAATAAAAAGATTTTAGGGGGTTGGAGAAGCAAAATAAAACAAATGAACATGAGAGAATGAATTACCTTTAAAAGTGCAACTCCTTTTGATTTGAGCCTAAAGGCTTGCTTTGAAAGGATTCTTCCCAAAGGGAATCCTCTAGGATGAGGAGAGGGATGTGGAGAGAGTAAATGGGCAGGGTTTGGACGAGCCAAAGGCTTGAGGAGTGTGTCAAATGAGGTAGAGGTGGGGGCCTTTTATAATAGGAGAGGAGGGGCACTTTTGGAAACCATGAAACTATTATTTAATTTGAAAATGTGTTTCGGTTTTAAAAGTTCCCACATTGATATAATTCGTGGATAAGGTAATAAGGGTTTGAAGTCCACCCATCCAATATGTTATGGACATGTTTAGTTCATAGATATTACATTATCTTTCTATTTTATTTAAATCGTCTAATAATGATGTCATCACTGCATCATTATTATGTCATAAATACTTTAAATTATTTAATGTCTAAAAATTATAAAAAAAATACTCTTATGTAGGAAATCTGTTTAGAATTACAATGACTATTTATAATCAAAACTCTGACTTTTATAACCCCATTTAAAAATTGTATTAGTAAAACATGTCATGTTTGTGCCATTTTTTACATTAACATTAAATAAAAGGTATTTATGTCATTTTCCAACCAAAGTGGCTCCATGGGGTCCCCAAGTTGACCCATGTCTTGTCTAGGTCGGCCATGACATATCCAATGAGGGTAGGACATGTTTCTAGGTCATCTCATATTATTAATAAATTATTTTTATCTTAAACTACACTAATTACCACTAATCACGATTAATGAAAAAAAGTTACTATTCACCAAAAAATTATTTTCATCCCATTGAATCACATTTTACATACTAATGACAACCATGTATGTAGAATTTTCAAAATTCAATACACATTAGTGGTAAACTATCATTTAACTAAAAAATCAGTTTGCATGATTACCACTTAGTGGTTTCACTATTCATCAAAAATTGGAGTTTTTCAGAAAAATACCAAAAATTTATCCTAAGATATATTGGATATTCCAAATTTAAAAATGAAGTCTATTTTACAAAATTAAAAACATATAAGTCACATTAATTAATTTAATAATTAATTCCCGATGTCAGAGCAAATATCGTGTTTTTATAAAACAATAAGTATCAAAAGATTGACACCAGTTTAAGTCTAATTTCAAATTGAAATTGATTACAATGAACACCATTGGATTAAATGGTAAAAATATATTCTAATTTCACTTCAAAACCAATTCAAAAGATAATCTAATCATATAAATAAATTAGATTAAAAATTAGTTTTGATGTAAAATGCAGAATTTTTCACTATTCATTAAAAAATGAACATTGTCAGAAAAATACCAAAAATTCACACAAAGTAAATTTTGATGTCCCAATCATAAAGAATAAATTTATTTTGACAAACATAATTTATAAAATTGTCAAAAGATAGATTCAAAAATGTTTTTCCATCAAAGGAAGTAAAACAATCTTTTAAAAATATTAGTGTATTCCATGCTTAAGATTGGACTTATTTTCATTTTAAGCCTCTAAAACACTATCTAATTTATTAATAGACATTGATAAAATATGTATTATTCATTACTTACTTGGGATTTTACAGGTAACTTATATCTCTAATAGGTGGAGAAGGTTGTTTCAATTAAAAAACATAAAAGAAAATGAATATCACTGATTCACCTCCACCCCCTCTTAGTGATACATTACTCATACTAGGCACTTTTAGAAGGATATATTTATGGTTTCAATTGAAATAAATAGTAATTGAACTTTTTAATTATAGTATCATACACCAAATATGATAGTGTCTGTCAATAATATTCAATTTTATTTCATATTAATTGAGAGATTGCAGAATTATTTATAGGATTATTCTACCTATTTGATTCATATAGTTTACATATATAGAAATATTCCAATATGATTAATGATTCCAAGAAAGGTATACCAAATACTCAATAAGTGTAGAAAATTGATCGACATGTATTTTATGGGTATTTTTATATATTGTGTAGATAGTACAATTAGTTAAAGGTAAAAATTGGAATAATATATGTTCATTGGAGAAGTCTAACAATGTTTTTTTGTAAATATAAATATTTTCAACAAAACATATGGTGTTTATTATGTATTGTAAACAATTCTCTATAATGAGATTAACATGAATGCCTAAACCAATTTTTTTAAATTGAATGTCCTATATTTGTCAAGTAATAGCAATACAGAAATAATTTCTTTAAATTTTAGTTGTATGTGATAACAAATGAATACATTATTTTTTTCAAAAAAAAATAGTTTAAATTAAATGAATAAATTGATAGATCCTATAGTTTACATCCAAGATACGATGTAGTAAGTTTAAGCATCATATATTTTAATATAAAGGGATGAAACATGCTTAGATGAATCTATGTAAAGGAAGTGTGCCATCAAATCACTTGTATTATATGACAGATCATGTGTTTCACTAAAAAATATTTATTATATTAAAAATTGGATGACAAGTATGGTACTAATTGATTTAAATTCATTGCATTATTGAATATTTATTGATAACAAGGTAAGGATAGAAGTGTTTTACCTAGGTTAATGGGTTTTTTAAAAATTTTCTAAAATATGTTGAAATATGATTACCAGCCAGTATGGTTGGATTGTATTGAATAAAATATTCATTTTTGAGAAAATACATTAATCATAGAAAACAAAATTCAATTTATGGAAAGTATATTTTATTTTTTTATTATAAAAATGAAAATTAATAGTGTGTACTTCATAAAAAATTAGTTTATGTTGCATCATAAGAAGATATTACAATGTTAAGAATGTGTCTAAGAGGAAATTGGGAGTATGTATTAACATAAAAAAGTTTAAAATTTTTAAATTAAATATTATACCAAATTTCAAAAATTATTCACTAAATACACTAAATATTTATAGGATATGAGGTCGTAAGGAAAAACGAAACAAGTAGAATTTAGTTACTATAGAAAAATCATTCTCACTTTTATAATAATAATTATACCAATCCTGGATTGAGGGGTTTTAAAAATAATTTCCGAATGTGATAGGATATGTGATAGTATGGAAAAACATTCTATTTAAAATTATTTAATGTAATAAATTTAATATCCCAGTTATCGAAGCTCATATATGATCTCAAATTATGTCTATTTCAAAAAAATAATATGATATAATGGTAGGGAAATATAATTGTTGATCATAATGTTGTAATGTAACATAATCCTAGAAGATTTTATGACATGATCGATAAATATGTAAATGGATTCATTAACCTCTTGAATAATATTTTATGGAATAGGTTCTAATGGATGATGATTATGAAAAAATAAATAGTTATGTATTGAAAAAATAAATAGATATAATAAATAATGTGATTTTATATGATTCATTATTAGTTTAATGATGTTAATTTTTATATGTTACTGAAAAATAGATTTTAGTGTGATTGTTTTATCTCATGGTCACATATGAATGTGAATCAAATAACATATGAATGTAGTGTCCAAAAACCTTACTCTATGAGAAAATTAATACTTATAAAGAATATACTGATATTATACATTTATGTGGTTTTTTTAATGGTGGTAAAAAAATAATGTAATTATATTAATGTTAATATATATTTATCCTTCATTCAAGTGTTAAATAACATTACATGAATGAAAAAATAGATAAATAACCCCTTAAAGTAAAAAAAATATTTTACCATAATTAATAATAATCATGGATTATTATGGTTTTCTAAGATATGTCGGGAATAAATTTGAAATATTATGATACTCATAATAAAGGATTGTATTTGAGATATGAATAATAGATCCATGGAAAAAAAAGTATAGTCTTTTTTTTGTTGTACTTTCTTGTTAATGGTTACCTAATGGAATTATATAGATTATTATATATACTTAGGATGTATTCTTATTGTGACCCACACAAATTCATACATAAATTTTAAATGTTATTATATAAATAGCATACATATGAAATTATGATCCACACCAAAATCATATAGTTCTTGTATCATTGGAAAATCAGATACTTAAACAAATAGTTCATGACTTAACTACAAAAACTACCATTATGATCTTTATAACTACCTCCCTTTTTAAACCCATGACACATAATACTTTTATTCATAACATTGTGAATGGAGACATAATAATGTTTATGATTTTATGCCCAGTATGTGTAAACAAGTGATATAGAAATTATCACATAAATAAAACATGATAATAAGTGTATAAGAATATGATTATATCATTTGAAAACTATACTCATCATATCATTGTTCATAATCACGTGTCAGATCATAATGTTCTGAAAAATGTAATACATGAATCATTATAATATCAAAGAACCTAAGACATAAAATAATAATATTGTGATAAATCAACGATTTTTGGACTTCAAATAATCATATAAAATCATTTACATTGTATTTAAGTCTTACTATTGAGACTATCAGTGTGTATTAGTTTAACTTCCCAAACATTCATGGTAGAAAAGTTACACTTTCCATATTATCATAGTTGAGAGAGTCCCTTATTGAATTGTGATATCTCCCACTTCCATAATTATTACTATCTTTATATATCTATATTTACCAAATTTATTATATTTATATATAAGTCCAGTCCCTTTAATAATATAATCAAAAATAATATATATGTGTTCTGCATGATCATAAAACATTTATCATTTCAAAACCAGTGAAAGTCGATGAGTTTTATAATAATTTTTTCATTACCTGACACATGTAAAATTAATTGGTTTCTTAAACATCTTATCATCAGACATATAATCCATATCGAGAAATAATAAATATTGAATCATTATAACATATCCTGAGTGAATAATCAATAACATCAAAGCATTTCATCTTAAATGAAAATTCCTTTATATATCACATAGAATATTTATTGAGGAATAAATCCCTTTCATGTAGAAATAAAATATTTATAATCTAAACATTTTCAAAATATTAAGGACCATTTTTAATTTAAAATAAACAAGAAAATATTCAATGTATTCTTCAATCAATTGATTATTTATAACAGTTAAAATTCTTGTCCATGTCTTAGATTTTGAAATAATGATCCCTTTAAAAACATAAATAAATATTCAAAAATAACACATTCATAAAATGATAGGAAGATTAATTTTAAATAATATTGAAAAAAATTAAAACAAGTAATGATATAATTATAAAAATTACCTGGATACAAGTAAAAAATATCTTTAAACCTTTTTCAAAATACATGGACTTCACTGTGAAATGAATTTTAACCAAAGATTAAAATAAAGTAAATTGTCATTAAAAACATTAATTCGATATATTGAGTAATTGAAGAGAGTTAAATGATAAGAATTAATTTATTTTAATGAAATAATATTATAATAATAAAAATCATGAGTTTATTGACTTTAATATGTTTATTTTTCTTCATTTGAAACAATATCATAATCAATCCTGATAAACAATGGGATGGTAACATAAAACCCATACTACAGGATGGGAAAAATAGTACATGTCATAAAAGTTGAACAATAAATAAATTTTTACTATAAATTTACATTAAAACAATTATATTATATATCATACCATATATTATTTACATATATAATTTTATCACTCATTTATTATCAATTATTATATAAAATCATAATTTCGGGGAACAAATAGATCTTTTTTCATGCATGTTTTTGTTTAGTAGTTTCCCACTATACATCAATAATGAATCATAGAGATTAATATTTTTAGTAATTATATAAACCAAATATTTTTTTAATTATATATATAGTCTTCTATAAAAGTGATATATAAAAAAATGAATTTCATATTTCATCTAGAATGTAGGTCATACATATGGATCGACATTGATATAATTTTAGATTGGTAGAAAATAAATTAATATAAATAATTATTATCCATTATAGAATTATATTTATATAATATAATTCTTATTTATACGTTATAACCATCCTTACTACCATAAATTTAAAATATAAAAAACCAAACACATATCTTTATGGAGATGGCATGCCATAAATTCTCACAATTAACAATATCATTTTCCAAGGGAGTAAAATATAAGACATTATATTATGATATTCTACATTTATAAAAAAATATATCCTAAATATCATATATATATATATATATATATTAAATACATCAATATATCAATCATTGTGAGGTGTAAATAGGTTTCAAATTAACTCAATTCTTGAGTAATCAGTCTTCCATATAGACAATCAATGGATTCATTAACCATTTGATGGAAAATAAAAAACATCTAAGTTATGAAAACAACTTTATAACATATTAGTGTTTGTATAATTATTAATTTAGTATTTAATAATGGTTTTAATGAATATATATATGTACTATTAGAAAAAAAATTCAACTCATGGTTATGAATTCAACCTCCTCTTTAGACAACGATTTTTAGTTTTATTCCAAAATGTGTCAAAAGATGGTTTTTTTGATCAAAACAGTTACTCTATAATATGTGGATTTATGTAAGTAATTTTTTTAGGATTTTAAAGGATAAAAATTTATTTTTATGTGTGTAGATAATAGGTGAGGGGGTATCCTTTTATAAGTGGTGAAGGGGAACCACTTGAAATATTTGGAAAGAAAACACATATATAAGTATTATTCATTCAAAATGGATCCAAAATACACCAACATAGAATTTTAGATGATATATAGTCAATAAATAGCTTGAAATTACACATTAGGTTATCTATTACTTTATTTTAGCTCTTATCTATTTTGTTATACAACCTGGAAACCATATTGTATCATTAATGTCGGTAATTGTTTTTTGAAATTGTACAATTCACTCTGTCCAAATATTTAGTTGAACATATTTACTAATATTAATTATGATGATTTAAAAAATTAAATAAATTTTATGAAATTAAATTCAAATAATTTTTACAAATTAATTTAATGTTAAACCCCTAAATGTGATGAATAATAGTTTTGTAAAAAGCATTCATCTTAAGTTAAAAAATTTGTTTTATAAAAATAAAATAAAAATTCTTTCAATAATCTAAATTTTATAAATAAATATATCATGGAAATAATTTTAATTAAAATTCAATTTCCAATTTTATCTTTTTTATTACATTAAAATAAAACACACTTGTAAAAAAAGACTTTGTTTTCTGATAGTCGTCGAAATATTAATCATTTCAAAGAGTTCTCAAAAATTAAATTTAAGATAATTTTTACAAGATGATTTAGAAAATTATGTTAATTTATTCAAATAAATTTTATGAAGTTGAAATTAATTTATTTTCATATTACTAAGAAAAATGTGGTGAAACATCTTTCAAGAACTATATATAGTTTTAAATTATAAAAATGTATTTTTTTCTTATCTCATGCCTTGGAAAAATATTTGATGTATAAAAAACATTTGATGGAATATATAATATTGAAAGTTTTTTAATATATTTAGAAAAAGATATTTATATTAATTTATTAATATAAATATACTTATTCATAATCTAAACACTTTTTCATTGAATCGTTTCTTTTAAATCCATATTTTATTACATTGTTCTCTATTTATAACCAATGATTTTAGTTTGTAAATTTGTAAACTATATATTAATGTAATTAAATTTAGTCCTATAAATTATAAATAATTTAATTTCTTGTTTATAGTGTTATACTATATAAACTTTTAATTGTATTAAGGGTTACATTTATCGTATGTGATCGAAGAGATAAAAACAATTTCAAAAGAACTAAATCAAAAAATATCAAGGTGATATATTATGCCACTATATAAATTATTTTCATCTACCAATTTATATTACTATATAACATGAAATTATGGTATCATGGACTCATAAAATATTTGGGTTCCCATATATAATCTTATAATTTTTGTTTCCTACAATGTACATTAAAAAAATATAGACTTGTTTAGTTGAACTTTATTTCCTAGATTAAGGAATTATAATATCTTTTCTTCTATAGATATATAATAATATTTTTATATAACCACATCATTCAAAAGATGTGATTGATCATGTATTTACTACTTTAGTTGATGTAAATGAAACAAATAATGATCCTTATTGGATTTTGTTGGAAATTCCAATTGATAAGCTCCCATCAATACATGATCAAGAATCTAGAAGCGGATAAAATTCCCATGGAACAAATATTAGTTATTATAAATTATCATAATATTCTTACATAGATAAATTTATAGAAATAACATCCTAATAACATCAAAATCTATATCTCATCGATGAGTAGCATCATAATATTTATATCGTCTCTGATATGCATTGATGGGATATAGAAAATCATTGTCTTTATCTACCATTTTCTCATATAGTGGATGTCTCTAAATCTTCTTTGGTCCAACATCAACCCATCATGATATAGTTCAATACATATTTCCATATATGTATTTGTATGTATATATATATATATATTCTCAAAGGAAATGTATTGTTGTTTGAAAACTCAAATAGTGGAAGGTGATGATACAAAACACCATTGAAATCCATATAACAATTATTTGAACCTATCCTCTTTGGTTTTGATGGTTCTCATAGAATAACCACATGTGTGAGGAAGATAAGATATACTAAAACTCATAAATGTATCTAGATCCCACTAAATATGATACAAGAACATCAATGATATCCTAAAATACCAATATGATATAACAATATTTTCTACACCACACAACCCTACCACTTCTATAATTTTTAATACATCAATATGAACACAAGATAATACATGTCTGATAGAAATGATGTGTGATGACATTGTAATGAAATCAACAAAAACAAAAATATATTTATTTCTTTTATATTTTTGTGGGACTATAATGATGAAAACTGAAGTCATGATTTTACATTTATATTATGTTTAAATAATGGTTATAACATCCCCTTATACATTTTCTTCTCATCCTTAACATACTGAAACAATGGGAAATAATATGAATATTCTATAATATAAATCATTATGTTTCCCTTAATATATACTATTTATGATCACTATATATCTTCAATATTACTTGATTATGATAAACATTGTGTTTCATCCAATAGCTCATTAAAAAATGAAATTTATAGGATTTTTAAATGGTTACCAAACCTAATCATTCTATCAAAATATATTTTTAACATAATAAAATTTCTCACCTTCTTCTATAGCTCTAATTCTTCCTTATGTGCCTCTTTAATATTTACATATATATATATCGATGAATTCTAATTTTTGGAATGAAATATTTTACAAATTTTTTTATTTTTAGATCAATCCTTTATAAAAATGTAAATATTTTATATTTTGTGATCATAGTAATATATATGATAGAATTATTCATTTGACTCAAAGCGTCAACCGAATTTTTTTATATCTTATGTTGTTAATTTAATATGTATTCATATTATATAATTAACTCCTAACATATTCCCTTGAACATATTATACTATTTATAAGTACTTATATACACAAATATTTTTCAATTAATAAATATATCAATATTTCCTCTTAATTATATATGATAACTATATATATCACTCCTTCTTATATTAATATAATGCCTCTAAATAGTTAATAAAACCACACTAAATTTAACTATAAATAATGGGTTGCATATTTTTCTATTAATAAGTCAATTATTAGATGAAATTTCTTATAACAAAGTATTTTTTATTGATAAAATGTTTTATTATACCTTTTTATATATCACTAGTTATTACAAACCATACTCTAATATATGATAATGTTGGAATAAATGCTCTTACTAACAATCTATACAGTTTGTTAAATTTTTAATCACATTCATATGTAGAAAGGAAAAATAATATCCTCTGGTTTAACTTGGTGATTAGATTATACATGTATACGCATGTTTCTGTAAAAGTATCAACACACTATATCTATACAATGAAAAGTATGGATCTCAATCACAATGGTTGATCTTCTAAAATGTTTAGTGACTTATGTTTTTGAAACATCCACTCATAAACATAAGATTATGATTATATGACTCAAAAATAAATCTTTTTATCGAAAAAATTCATCTAGGTAAATCATTATTATAGATTATCCTTCCTTTTGGACTTCAATAAATCGAATTGTCATCATGTTCTTCTATATTATTTAAATATATTTGATTATAATCTATAAATACTACAACAATTTGGTTAAGAATATCATTAAAAATATATTAATTAAATCCAAATATATAATGGGTTCATGAGAAATACATAATGGTGTCATGATAAATTCACAGATTCCATACCTTCTATAGAATGATATAATGGGTATATCCTCCTTCTTGACCCTTATTTGATGATATAAAAAATATATATTAATAATTTAAAAGAATTTAGATATACACAATTGGTCAAATACGTCATCAATATGGTGTATAAGATATATATTGATGATAGTGATCATAATAATTTCCTGATAATCTAAGCATATTTTAATCAACACATATTTCATCTTAAAAATGACATGTTTTTCACATGGCGATGCACAAGGATGATTATATATTTTCTCAAGATACACATGATGTTGCTTCTCCAATTCCTATTATTCAAATGGAACCATTATATTAGGATTCTTTTAAATAGGTGAAACACTATGTATGAGTTTATCAAGAACATCACATCACTATTCAATAGAATATTGGGAAACAGTTCTACAAATACATCGATAAAATTATAAACAATAGGAATATCATGGATATCGATTTTATCCCAAACCATCTTTGAAAAACCCTCCATTTAATAGTAATTGAGAACCACAATATGTATGTAATCTCCATTGAATGTTCAAATTTATCCCCAAAGTGATAAAAATTATTTTTTCTCAAAATATAAAACTATGAATCGATTCATTAGAAATAGATGTTGGATATATGTAAAGATGTCATGTTTAAAATATTATTAGATTCAACTAGAGTTAGAATAATATTATTTTTATGAATACAATTCAAATAAATTTCAACTATGTTATAATAACATACATGATATGAAATAATTATATTAATAGGGGTTTTCACTGATAATTA
Organism: Viscum album; assembly: GCA_963277665.1. Taxonomy (NCBI): domain Eukaryota; kingdom Viridiplantae; phylum Streptophyta; class Magnoliopsida; order Santalales; family Viscaceae; genus Viscum; species Viscum album. The sequence continues at coordinate 1,354,375,817 of OY728147.1, read as the reverse complement.
ATCATCATATTATTGGGTGGTAATTTTAATACTCAATCAAAAATCCTCAACTATAAATGAATGGTTAGATCCAAATTCAAATATGAAATTAGCAGTTATATAGTATAAAATAAGTGTTACTTTCACCACATAGTTATCATAAATTCCATAAAAAAGTATTCAAATGATATTTCCCTTAGAATCTCATCATAAGAGGTTGTTGACATGTATAATTATCATTAATTTCCTGATTTTTTCATTAGTTAGCATAATTCCATTAATAAATTAATTAAAAATACTTGACTGTGTGTGGTGAATATTTTAGAGTTGTCTCATTATTTTAATCATTATATAAAGTCATCATCCCATCACATCAATATTCGATTACCCGACAACCATTCATTCGACACATAATAAATTTACATGTTCAAGTATGACCATGATCTGTATGTAGACATCAACATATTGAGCATAACTGAAGGCTCACCTTCTTCTCTCAATTGTTATTAAAATTTACATTTAATTCGATTTTGATTTTCTTATCAATAATATGAGATTATTCTGAAACTGTAATCTCAATTTCTACCTAGAATAAAAATATAATGATTTCTTCATAGCATCCAAATTATCTTTTGGATAATAAAGTTCATTTTTGTTTTTATCCCAAAATGAATCGAACAATATTACATTCAGGTTTAATAATAATACCTAAATCTTACATGAAATGATTCAAAAAAAATTATTCATAGGTACCAATATATTATTCATAATTTTACATTAACTCATGGAGTTCCTTATCCATATTCATGTGAAGAATGTGAGAAAATTACTTATTGAAAAATAATCTATAAAACTCAAACCATTATATGGTGAAAATTTATTAATAATTAATTATAATCTTTAAAAGTGTCCATCATTGATATGTTTCTCCTTAAAAATAATAGGTACGTAAAATAATTTCTTAATAGGAAAAACACTAGGGAATGGATATTATAATTTCAATGGTAATTACTCATTTATTAAAAAAAAATTGAGTAAGAGAATAACTAAAATAAGTTGTATGCTTCCTCGTGAAGGAATCAATTAATCTACCTTATCCGCTCATTAATAATTTAAACTAAATTTATAGTATGAGACATTTTTATAGTAATATAAATCATTTTTTTATTTCTAGATCATATAAAATATTATTTCCCAAGAAGAAAATCCTTGGATTTTTCTTCAAATTCAACAATAACATAATTAATAAAGGTTCCATCTATTTACAATAATACAAAAACATTGTGTGATGAATATTAATCATAGTGACAAAGAACATAGTCATGAAAAATCACTTATAGGATTTCATAATCATGAAAATTTATTTTCATCATATTACACATTAGGATTACCTTGGTTATTTATGGATCTTATATATTCAAATCAATTTTAATGGTTCAGAATTATATTTTGAGTTATTGAAGAATACCCCCAAGAGTGTCAAACTAAGTGTACAATAAGTGCACACTATGATGTACCATAATAATGATCCTGAGTTACAAGACCAACTCTATTTATGGATTTTAAACCATGATGAATTTCTATGAAAACCTATTTAAATTATAAAATCCAGAAATGGTTGTTTTTTTAGTGATGCCAGACTCCTTTATTTATCATAATAGAATCCATTATCCTATAAATATAATTATCCTCTAGGATCTCAATAATGTTTTTCAAATATAATTCTATAGGTTACCTAATATTATCTATGATACTAAATATAAATACCTATAAAAATTAAAAATTCATACTATATCTTATTATATTAAGTGTAATGATGGGAGAAATCAATAATCACTAAACATAACAAGATTTTGAGGGCACATAATTGAGTGTCTAATACTATCAAATCTTACCATATTTATCGTATATCTAAATAATTATTAATGGGATAATTCATTCTAGATCATAAGGCATGAATCTTATAGAAATCAATGAATATTATCCATGAGAGAATAATGTTGTGATAAAACAAAGATTAATTAAATATAAATATGAATTTAAAATAATTTCAATATTAGTAAATGATTAAAATAGAGGATATTATTGTGGATTTGGTTCACTCTATAAATGATCATAGTAGTTATGGAACACTCCCAACACTATCATTATGGATAAAGTCTTATAATATAATCGGTTTACTGTTGATTCATGACATACTTATTTCATGTGGTATCCATATTTACAAAATATATTGTAAGGATATAAAATTCTAGTTCTGCTGAAAGAATAATGGAAATTATTTAAAAGTGTGACAAAATATTACAAAAAAATCATCATTTAATAACTTGTGAAAGGAAATGGGTTTAATAATCATTTCCTCACGACAAATCCCATGTAAATGAAATAGGTTAACATAACATATTTATATACAAATAACAAAACATTTATAGAATTAATTTGGATGATATCATTGGTCAGTATCCATATTAAATAATCTGTATCATCAAATGATGTGAACATGAATGAATATTCCTGTAATGATCACTAGAAATATATCTTCTTGTTAAAAATTTATCATATTGCAATCCAATATTTAATGTGTAAAAATTAACCAATTATGATGAAAATAAATTTCATTTATTTATCATATAATATATAAATTACTGTTATAAATTATAAATAAGAGATGATAGATATAAATTCTATTCATGTAATATATGTTAGGACATATATTTCTTTCACATTTATCCAAAAATTCAAAAGTACCTCATTCAAAAAAGATGACAATATAAACTATTTATAAAAATTGAAATTAAAAATGGGGTACAAATTAATTTAAATATAATTAGTGAAAATATAATATTTCTTCAATAAAATTAGAAAACAAGGACATCGAAGATTATATATTTCCACCAAAGAGACAAATAAAGTCAATTTTTCTTTAAACAAATCATCCAATATCATCAGTAATTTAGAGATAGAAAATGAATGGAATTAATTTAATCACATTAAATAAACATATAAAAAATAAAACCCATGACTTAATTGAGTTTTATATCATTATATTTCTTCATCCAAAACATAATAATAAACAATCACGAAAAAAAATGGGATTATAAGGCAAACTCGTTACCTTAAGTTTAAAATCCACTGTTCATGTTTGAACATCCATTATAGTAAATATATATATATATTGTACATATTTTATATAGAAATAATGAAATAAAAATATAATATATATTTTCAAATTAAAACTATTTAACACCACTTTATTAAGAAATAATTATTACACATCACTATTTTGAGTGATGACTTCGTAGTTTTTCATTTTAGTTTCATTTTTAACTTTTTTATATTTTTAAAATGATCCTACATTCATCACCTTAATATTTTCAATATGTCTATAAATATATATATTTTCAATATATTAATATATTTTTTCATTGATAATAATTATACACAAAAAAAAGAAATTCCTTTATTCATATAGATGGATGGTTGTATGTAAACATTGTTATATGTTTTTGACGATTGGAATCAAATAATGTAAAATACTAATTTACTTTTCAATAAAAATTATTATATTACATGTTTGTAGTCTCCATGTGTTAATCATGTTTTAATGATCACATTATATATAGATTTTTTAAATCATGTTAATCCTGTTTAATCTATCTAAAATAATGTGTGCAGATGATTAGTTTGATTATGCCTTATATAAACCTATGAATGATCTTAAGTTCTATGTTTATTGATTGTAAACTATTTTGAGTTATTGTTATAATGGATTTACTTGATAAATTATTGATTCTAATCCAATATATTAATAAAATTGTTTATGTCTGTGTACTGATATTTGGATATGTCTGAGAAATCGTGAGTCTACCACCGGGTATGTTTTTTTTTTGCAAAGGACCCAGACACCATGACCAGACACTATGACCATCCAGCCATAATGACCATCCATACACTGTGACCATCCAGACACTGTGACCAGATCCCCTGACCATCTAGACACTCTGAAGAGATACATTGAAAAGCTGAACACCTTGACCATACATTGTTTCAAGGATACATTTTTTTGAGGAGATGATGTTTGAAAGAGATGTTGTTTCAAGGAGACATCATTTCACGAAGACATTGTTTGAAGGAGACATTGTTTCAGAAAGACACCATTTCAAGAAAGACTATGACACCATTATTAATATGTTCATTCATTTTTTCAATTTAATCTCTAACAGTCAAATTTTAATGTTTTAAATACAATGTCATAAATAATGTTTCTTTGTATATATATCACAAGACAGTACGAGGTACATGGTGCCAAGAACGTTCATCATGTTAGCTCCAAAACATGAACTCCATGATTGAAAATAATTGCATGGATAGAAACAACGAAAAGAGGAAAGGGAAACAATTGTGTGTGTGATAATGAATAATCACATGAATTATTGAAAGAAAAACTGACACATGAAACTCAACCCTACTAAAGAACACATGAATCATACTCAAATCCTTGAGTCGAGAAATTTTTTCACACTATCAACTCTATGACGAACACGAGCCAGATCTACCAGACTTGTGATACTCTTTTTTTTGCAAGAGGACTCGATTCATACATCTAAATAATTATATAATTCCAGAGTAGCATAGACTAACACTCAGAGAACTTCTAACCTTATCTCACCATCTTTGCTATGTTGTTTATTTATTTTTACCTTTTGAAGTGTGCGTGTGTGTGTGTGTGTGTATAAAAAAACACAATGTCTCATGCATTACACTAAAAGATACAATATATCCTTTTTCATACATCTTTTACACTTGTGTAATCCAACAAATATGTTTTTAAGAGGTCCCTCTGTAACGTGATAGTTCATACACATGAAGAATTGTGGAAGAGGTCGTGTGACCTGGATAGTCATGTGTACTGTTGTTTACCCTGATCCAGGGTGTGGATCTTGTTTATTTATATAAACTAAATGGTGGAAGCTGATCATCATGTGGAATTGATTTGTTCTCATCCTTAGACTGATGTACTTGTTTTGTATCTGTTGTGTTGTTTAATTTAGTTTACTCTTTTTTGTTTTATAATTCCTAAATCAATAAATTTTCATTGATAGTTAATCATGGAATGAAGTTATAGCTGTTTTTTTCTTATTATAATTGATTCAAAATAAATATTGATCACTAAAATTTAGATTTATGAGAATTAATCAATCAAATATGTTATTATTTAAACAGTTATACTTTCATAATTTTATTACATTGATTAATTGGGTTGTATTTAAATTTATTGGTGAATCATTTAAAAAAAATTAAACACAAATTTTTATAGATACTAAATTCACCCCCCCCCCTGATTACTCTACTCCTACCAACATTTGGTATCAAATGGTAGTTTTTTATTCCTATTAGGAATCTGTTTTTGACCCTATTCTACAGTGATTTTAGTTTTACATTACTAGTATGTAAATTTATGTTAATTATAAAATTCTAGCTCTTTCCGTGAAATTTTTTATCATGGATAATAGATTGTAAAGTGTTTCCACAAATAGAAAACCATTTTTTAATGGAACCAATTATTCCCAACAGAAAATAAAAATGAAAATTCATTTAGAAAATATTAGTTTTGAAATATGGTATTAAATTATAGATGAGTATAACATTCTTATTACTGATAGAATCACGTGGGTTGAACCTACCAAGGCTACGTATAATAAATATTTCAAATCATAGAATTATTTATATTTCTATTTAGAAGATGAATAATTTATTAGAATTGCTGCATGTAAAAATGCCCATGAAATTTGGGATACTATGTCTATTTCACCAGAAGGAACTTATATTGTGAAATAAATTATACATAATACATATACTGTTAAATATGATAACATTAAAATGAAACCATATGAGCCTATTTCTGAAATGTATCTCAGGTTCATTGAAATTATCAACAGATTGGTTTCTCATGGAGGAGATTTTACTATCAAAGAATAGATCATGAGTATTCTCAAATGCCAACTTGACTAATGGAGTGTAACCTCTATCTCTATTGGAGAATCAAGAGACATCAGAATGTTACCTATAAAATAAAAAATTGGAAAACTGATGATGTGAGAAGAGGAGCTAAAAGTCATCAAGGAAGGGGAGGATAAACCTAAAATAAAACTATTTGTGTTCAAGACCAACACCTCTAAAAATAAAGATTTGTGAAAATTGGAAGTCTCTGTAGAAATTTCCATATGTGAAAAATCATCAACTAATAATGATGAGGAGATGGATCAATTAGCTAGATGGTTTTTGTAAATTTACAAAAAGAAAAAATTTCTCTGAATGCCAAACACCATGGGAAGATATGATTAAAAAGGAAGCTAGAAGAAAGATTGGAAATGTAGTGACATGTCTGATGAGAAAGTCTACTATGAGTGTAGATGAAAGGGAAATATAAGGGATGATTTTCCCAAGCTCTGGTAAAAAAAGTAATAGGAGGAAAAAGATAGAATATATAAAATGGAAATGAAAGAAAAATGGATTTCTTCAGAGGATAGTACAAGTGACATAAAAGATTCACGTGATGAATAGGATAACAAAGCAAATAGGTGTTTTATGAAAAACATATCTGAGGTAACACTAGCGTCACTAATACACAATTCCCATTATTTTGGAGATGAGAGTGACAATGAAAAAATTTATAATAATGAAATGTTTGAATACTATAATATGATAGAAGATACATGTAATGAACTAAAAGATAAATAAAAATCATTTAATAAATATAATTCTCTTATCATAACTGTTAAATAGGAACATACTATAGAACATGAGAAAAATGATCAATTACAAAATGAAAACATTGAACTGAAACCATCTAATGAGATATTGAAAAAGGATCTGGAAATGATTACAAATGTTAAAGATTCAATGGTACGAATTATTGGTAACCATATTCCTCAAAAAGATACCCCTGACATTGGTTATCAACCTAGTAAAAGAAATTTTGGAAGAACTAATTTTCATTCTATGTCTAGGACATTCAATATTTTTCCTAGTTCTACAAAACATTTATCTAGTTCAAGTTATGATACACTCTCCACTGTTTCGATATTTTCTGGACCAAATATAGTTCATTTTTCAAGTACATTACATAATGCTTATTGTAATCCTATGAGGAAGATGTGGGTTCCAAAATCACTAGTCACTGCTATTACAGAACCATAACAGGTATGAGTTTCAAAATCTATTTTTATCAACATATTTAGTTTGCATGAAGCTTAAAGATGACCTGTAAAATCTTATGGTACTTGGAATGTGGGTGTTCATCGCATATGATAGGAGACTACTAATTCTTTAATAACATAACAAAAATTGATGGCATTCATGTCACCTTTGCTGATAATCCCAAAGGATATATTATTGGTCATGGCCCAATCGGTAACTCTAACTCACTTTTTATTTCCAGAGTACTTTTTGTTGATGGATTGAAATATAATTTGTTTAGTAATTAAAAACTATGTGATGATGGATTTAACGTTAAATTTTAAGATGATTCTTTCATTGTTTTTAATTTAAAAAAATTAATTAATGTTTTCTGCATTATGAAATGAAAATGTATATTATGTTAACATAGATTATTTAGTCTGTCAAAATGCTTCATGTTTATGTTTATTTCACCAAGTGTCTTGACATTGGCATGTGATACTAGGACACTATAATATTCACTCCCTTATAATGTTATCAATAAAAATTTTAGTCAAAAACCAACCCAAACATGAGTTTCCAAATGATAAAGTGTCTAATTCTTGTCCAAAGGGAAAGTAACACAAAATTTCCTTCACACCAATGAAAGATGTGTCAACATCGCAACCTCTAGTATTGGTTCTCATGTATTTTTTAGACCATCTATCATTTATAGATTAAATACTAATCACTATGATTATGTTCTTATAGATGGATTTTTATGGTATACTTGGACTTTATTATTGGCCCACAAAAGTGAAGCATGTTCTCATTTTACCAAATATGCCAATACTATAGAAAATATAAATGGAATTATAATAAAATCATTAATAAGTGATCAAGTGTGTGAGTTTGAAAATAATGTGTTTTAATTATTTTTCTTACAAAATGGTTATAGTCATAATTTCTCTGGCCCTATAACACCTCAAAATGATGGAGTTGTAGATAGAATAAATAGAACCTTGCAGGAGATTTCTAGATCCATGCTTATTGAATAAGACATAACTATTTATATATGGGTAGAAACTATAATTAAAACAAGCTATATTATCAATATAATGCTGATTAGACCTATTGTTAATATAACTCCATAAGAGTTATTGAATGACGGAAAACCCAAAATATATTTCTTTAATGTTTTTGTTTGAAATTTCTATATCCATAATATTAAGGACAATCATGAAAAAATTTATCCAAGAGTGAAAAAGGAATATTTTTATGAGATTTAATATCTAGTAAATCTTATAGAGTGTTTAACAAAACAAATAAATGTGTGGAAGATTCTGTCCATGTAAAATTTGATGAAACATATCCACATGGGCCTAAGACTACACCAGAGAACCTGGAGGATGATGTATCAAATCTATATATTAATTCAATATCCTCTAACCATCCTGTAAAGGAATCTGTGAAAATAAGAAGTTTTGAAAATTCTATAGATTCAAGTCACAATGACCCTAACCCAATTTAAGAACCTGAAGTCAGTAGTATTTCTTTTTATAAAGATTATAAAAATCTTATGAACCATCCTTTATATGCGGTTGTAGGAGTCATAGATAAATGAACTCAAACTAGAACTTATCTTATAAATATGGTTGAACATCAATTATTATTTTCACAAATTGAACACAAAAACCTTAATTATGCCGTCAATGATGACTTTTGGGTGATGTCTATACAAGAAGAACATAATCAGTTTGAAAGTAAAAGTTGAATAGAATCTTGTTGATAGTACCAAAGACACATTTACCATAGGCAATAAATGGGTGTTTAGAATTAAAGTAGATGAAGATAGTAACATAGTTAGAAACCTGGCTAGATTAATTTCACAAGGTTAGAGTCAAGAATAAGGACATGACTATGAAGAATCTTTTTCACCAGTAGATATACATGAATACATCTTAATTATTATTTTTATACTGAACATAGGACATTAAAACTATATCATCTGAATGATAAAAGTGCTTTTCTAAAAGGGAATATAGATGAGGATGTATTTTTTGATCAACCCCCTGTTTTTACAAATCCAAATTTCCCAAATCATATCTTTTAATTATAAAATTATTTATTTAATTTAAAACAAAGTCCAATAGATTGGTATGATATATTATGAAATTTTCTTATTTCCAAAGGTTTTACAAAAGAAATAGTTGATCCTTCTCTTTTTATACAACGTATTTCCAATGATGTTTTAGTAGTTCAAATCTATGTAGATGATATTATCTTTGGGTCTATAAAAAATTATTTATGTATTTAATTTTCTTGAAATGATGCAAAAAAATTGAATTGAGTTTAATGGGTGAACTAAAATTCATTCCTGCATCTCAAATCATTCAAAATAATGATGAAATTATTTTTAACTAAATAAAATATACTATATTTCTCCTAAAATGTTTTGGTTTATAAATCACTAAATGTAGTGACACTCCAATGAGATCTACTTATATGTTGGATCATTATGATGATGGAAAATCTATCGGTCAAACCACTAACAGATGAATGATTAGAGGTATGCTCTACCTAAATGTTAGCTGACCTGACATTATGTTTATTGTATATATGTGTGCAAATTTTAATGAAAACCCTATGGAATATAATTTAATTGTTGTTAAAAGAAAATTCAAATACCTCAAGCATACGCCCAATCTAGGAATGTTCTATCCCAGAGTAAAATCATTTGAGTTAGTGAGTTATTATTATACTGAATTTGGTGGTTATAAGTTAGATAGATAAAGAACCTCTAGAAATATCAATTTTTAGGCGAGTCACTAGTATCATGGTTTAGTATGAAACAAAATAATGTAGCATTATCTACTATAGAAGATGATTACAAAGCTTCCGATTATTTTTGTGGACATATTTCTGGATGAAACACACATTACAAGATTATGGATATCAATTTAGGAACGAACATATAATTGTTGCAATAGAGGTGATATTAACATCTCAAAAAATACCGATTCACTCTCTAGGACAAAACATATTGATGTAATGAATAACTTTTTTGAGATATAATTATAAAAAATGTGACATAACATTGGAATTCATTGAAAATGAATATCTTCTCGCTTATATATTCACAATAACAATGAAATCGTAAAGAATAGATTATATTTTACATGAATTGGTACTTATAAATTGGAATTAGTAAGTGTGTTATTTCACTACATTATGTTTCATGTTTATAATCTCACTATTACAGTCTAGAGCTTACTATCTAAAACAATAAAGTCTCAGAGTTTAGAAATCATACAGTTACAATCTCACTATGAAATCCATTTATGATCTCACCGTGAAAGCCAGTTACAGTCTCACCATAAAATCTATTTACGTTCTTTCCGTGAAATCCTGTTACTGTCTCACCATGATAGTCTATTACGTTCTCACCATAATGATGCATTATTAATTTATTTGTTAACGTTAACATGTATCACAGAAATTAATTATTTTACCCTTTTAAATTCCCCTGTTTTTTATCTTGTGATTCTTGATATCTCTAAATGAAAAAATGAATAATGTTTCACTCATTTATTCACTCGAACTCTCTTCTCTCAAACCGTATTCCCTCTACCAAACCATATATTTTCTCTCTATCTCTCTCAAACATTTGGGGGAATGACCAGGACGAAACGTCTATCATCATAAACTCTAGAGAAGCGCATTTCAAAGAAGGAGTTGAAAATAGAACCAATGTTAGCACCTGATGGTCCGTTGAATCCAAACCCGGTGAACAGATTAGTTGTCCCTGAAAGGAAAATCTACCCTAAGTGGCTACTGTCAAGTAAGTCTCAAGTAGTAAATGTACCTAGAGATAAAGGATGGATAGATTGGTTCACAAAGGAGGATAGGGATATTAACCCACATCTATTTTCCTTGTTTTTTCAATATGTTTAATTATCTTCTTATTTAGTAGATGGATTTGTTGTGAGAAGTTGGATAAATATCCAAAGATTCAAATTTTCTTCATGGATATGGGTTTTAGGCCTTTGGATACCTCATGAGAGTATTTTTTGAGACTACTAGAGAGTTCCTCCACCTCTAAGAAGGTTATTTATTTTCTCAGAAGCTTTAGGGAATCATAAGTAGAAATGAATCAATGCGAAGAGCCATAACAGATGAGCTAGATGGTGAAACTAGGATTCAGTTTAAATTGGTTCAGAATATGATTATCCATAGAAAAGGTGACTTTGATACACTCAAGTATTATGATGTATTTTTGATATATCTTATAATAAATGGAAATACGATCAAGCTATAAAAATCGGTTTCACTCTATATGTGTGAGTTGATCGAAATAACCTCCAGGTCAACCTCCATGTTCTATTAAAGGATTATGTCAACTATGATTCATGTAAAAGGGTTTTTGGACTAGTTGAAGATGTTATTAATGACTATGAATTCTGTATCTAAAAAGTTATAGTAAAGATAATTAAAATCAGTTAGAATCCAAGGAGAAAATAATGGGTGGAAGATAATGAGAGGGTTTATGAAAATTTTAATCCAGTGGAACACTCCTCATAACCTAAAGGCATTTCTGATCCTGGGATGGAACTAGATGAGATTGTTGAGTATTCTAATGAGGAATTAGAAGAAGTGGTTGTTGTACCTATAAGGTAAACTGTTCTAGATGATAATGATTGTGATTATGTTCACTAAGACTTAACTTATAAATAAATTCATTTTCATGTAGAAGTTAATGATTTTGACGAACAACTTGATGATGACGAAGAATTTTTTTCTAAGGAATGTGAAAAGGATATTTTTTAAGACAATATTGAAGAAGATTATTCTCTTGTTTAATAAGATGCCCTTGAGGAACACATAGAGGAACATGTTTTTCCAAAAATTATTCCATCTGCTAAAGGTAGAATGGATCAAGAATTGTAGTTGGATATAAAGGAAATGGATGAGTCTAATGGGGATGAAATCTTGTAAATCGATTTATGATCAAAATCTCCCAGTCCTGAAAAAGATGGTCAAGTTGAGGGGAAGCATCCCCCTTATCTAAAAATTATTGAAGATACAAATCCAGATGATTCAAGCTATATGGGTACATGCTATAAATTCCCTAGTGATATTTATGTGAATGACCCCCAGGAAGGCATTCATAAATGTATAGATCAGTCTAATGTGTTTCAATAAAAACCATTATCATCTATTGATGATATAGTTACAATGAAACCCAATATTTTCTTAGAATCTATTTTTAGCCATCATAAGAATCTTCAAATTTGGTTAGTAAAGATTATTTTAAATCATTCGAAGAAACACTATTGTCTGGAGTTGAAAAAATCATGATTACCCAACTAGCTCCTATAACCAATTTAACTGAAATAGATGCTAAATTGTGGTTGTAAAAGATCATATGGAAGATTCAGGACAAGATGCTTCATGAGATTCATGAAGTCAGAGTTGAAAACAATCATCTCACTGATGACGTAATGAATCTATGATGTATGGATGAAGAAATGGAGAGAGTGATGAACTCAAGACCATAACCTATTTCTAATCTAGTTGAGGTTGTTGTTAGTTTGATTCCACAAGATGTTTCCTCCCTTATTCAACCTAATCTTACAACTATGGCTGCCAAGGTAGCTAAAAGGAAAAATAAAATTGATCAAGAAATGCATGATCTTGTTATTGGTCTTAACAAGTTGACTGAAGAGTATACGGGTTGTATCAATAATTTTCTAGATCAAATGAAGTACCTTACATTGGATGTTACTATTTATCATTCCTATGGACAATCATATAAATCCTCTTTGGATAGTGATCTACTCAGAATAGTTGTTAAGGGAGAACATCATTCTATGATTAGTGGATTTGACAATGAGTGTCTATTGTATGTTTTCATAAACTCTGATATATTTCTCTGTATGGTGAGAATTCATTCAAAAATAGCTAATGATTCTCAGGAAGAGATTATTGAGAAGGTGGACTTCTACTTCAATAGGATCATCTCAAAGCATGACATGACCAACCACTTTTTGTACCTTGTAGAGAAGGTGATATTATCTCTTGAAACTCAGGATTTAAAACTCAAGTCAAAAAGCTCAATGTTTTCACCCCTTTGATGGATTTTTTTACGGAGAACAATGATGACATTGAGAAAGACATGTGATTTGGTGGTGAGATTATTTTATAATACATCCTACTTTTTAGTCCTTACCGTCATGTACATAGTATTGAAATTGTTGCTCCTGCAACTGCAATCCTAAGATCTAGTTTTCCTACAGTCTCATTATCTTCTTTTGCCTCTACATCTATGTATGTCTATCAGGCTCTGAGTCAAATCAAACCTGTTATCCTTGATAAATAGATGCCTCAGTCAACCACTCCACCTACCTTGGACCCTTTTGTTATTAAGGCCTCCCATTACCTACTATATAAACTGGTTTACTCACTTCATCTAAATCTTCCTATGCTCCTATGTATTTCTATTCTGATGTTGCTGCCGAGGGAAAATATAATACAGGCCAGGGAAGAGGAAAAGATTCTATAATCTCTTGATAGGGATGAGTTATGAGCTCTTTTTTCTCACTGTTTTTAATGAGATTTTTTTATCTAATTAATTATGAACTCTTTTGATCTATAATCTTCATTACATATTTACTATATTTGTTATTCCAAAAATGGGGAGAAATCTGTATTCTATATGCACACTAAGGAACAGGAACATACATTACAAATAGGTATCTCACACAAATGATTTTTTTTATCAAATAGGTAGATATTGTTGGCCTCCCCATTTAATAATCATGATGTAATGATCACAAATCCTATACATTTTGTAAAGATTTTTAATTCTTTTTAATCTGCCCAAATTCATGTGTATTGATGATTAGTTTCTTTATTCATTAAATAAACCTATCCAATATATTAAGTGTTATGTTTAATGATTTTATACTATTTGGAATTTGTGTTATAATGGATATCCATGATAAATTTTAAACCCTAATCCATTAAATGAATATCAATATTTTGTATGCATACAGATATTTGGCTAATTCTGAGAAACTGTGATTTTGCCACCAGTTATGTTTTTCTTGAAAGAGGCTCAGATGCCATGACCAGACACCGTGACCAGACACAGTGACCATCTAGTCACTGTAACCATCTAGACACCGTGACTAGACATAGTTTCAATGAGACACCATTTCATGGAGATATTGTTTCAAGGAGAAACTGTTTTAAGAAGAAACTGTTTCAATGAGACGATGTTTCATGGAGACACCGTTGCCAGACAGACAGTGACACCAATCAAAATATGTTTGGTCATTTTTTCAATTCAATCTCTAATAGTCATACTTGAAGATATTAAATACACTGACGAAAATGATGTTTCATTGTATACATGTCACCTGAAAGTATGAGGTACGAGGTGGAGAATACATGCATCCTGTCAGCACCAACACATGAACTCCATGATTAAAAAGAATAGTGTTCAAGAAATGTATCATATATGATAGATAAACAAGTGTGTGTGCGATAATGAATATTTAAAAGCATTATTTAATGAATAATCGACACATCCAATTCTACCATTCTGAAGAACACATACTTGAATCCTAACATTTTTCACACTATCAACTCCATAATGTACATTATCCATATCTAGCTAGCTATTGATACTCTTTTTTCTGCTAGAGGACTTGATTCCTGCATTTGATTCATCCTAGAAGCGTAGAGCTGATTATACTAACATTCATATAACTTCTATCCTTATCTCATCATCTCTTCTTGGTTGTGAATAATTTTTTTTTCTTTTGATAAGTGTGTGTTTGTGTCTATATAAAAACAGACATTGTAACCTTCCTTCAACTAAAGGATTTGAGATATCATTTATCATACATATTTTTACACTTGTGTATTCCAATAGAAAAGTGTGGAAGAGGTCCATGTGTAAACTGATAGTTCATTCCCATGAAGAACTATGGAAGTGACCATGTTAACTATATAGTCATGTGTACTCATGTTTACCCCGATATAGAGGGTTGATCAAGATTATTAATATAAATCACATGGTATAATGTGACCACCAAGTAGACTAGATTAGGTCTTAGCTTTAGATTGAACCACTTATTTTATATCTGTTGTGTTGTTTAATTTAGTTTACTCGATTTTACTGTATAATTCAGAAATCAATAAATTTACATTGATTGTTAATCATGGAAAGATGTTATAGTTGTTCTTCCTTATTATAATAGCTTCAAAAGTAATATTGATAACTGATATTAAGATTGTTGGGAATTAATCAATCTTATGAGAAGATATTTAAATAGATAATAATTCATAACCCTATTATATAGATTAAATGGGGTGTATTTAAATTTATTAGGGACAGTTTTGAATAATACATTTTTTGATAGATATTTTAATAAATACTCCATCCCCCCCCCCTCTTGAGTACTGTACTCGGGAAAACATAAAATAATTCAAATATAAAAAAAATATTTTATACTCTCTATATAAATTAAAAATGAATAATGAATCACATCATTTTATTGTTGTGGTAGCCTACACGTATACATGAGTGATGTTATCATTTTAAAATTGATTATAATATAAGATGGTATATGCGATATTATAATTTTAAAAGTATATTTTTTTAAAAAAATTCATAAAAATTTATGTAAGTTAAATCCACCCTCATATCCATTCATGATAAGGAGTTATGGAAATTGTATTTCATCCGTTAATGAGATGCTATTTTACAGAACACACAATCGAAAGATTTATTTCCCCTTTGATGGTAAATGATATAGATATAGCTTTCAATATTCCCATAACAACCTTTAACATTATGGAATATTTTAGTGTTATTATTTAATAACATATGAATATTATCTTATAGATATTGAATAAAAAATAATATGTAAATTCATTGTTTATAAAAATACCTTATCTTTGAAATAACTAAATAGGTATATAAATAATCACTTCAAAATAATTTTTTATGATAAAACTGTGAAATATAGGGATTCAGCGTAGGGGATATATGTAATAATAGTTATTAGGAAGGTTTTGGTTCAAATTAATTTTATGTTATGTGTGGAGGTGAAAGGAAAAGGGTATCCAATTATAAGTTGGGAAGAAAACCCAATTTTAATATTTGAAATGAAAAACCTGTATTGTATATTTCAATCTAAATGGATAAAAATTGGACAACTGCTGAATATTTGAATAAATATAGGATAACATTAGATATAAGATAAAATTTAGAAATTTTTTGGAAATATGTACCCTTGTCTATTATTTTTTACATACTATTAAACAAATTTTATTATTTATCATGCTATCATATTGTTTACAACATTCTGTTAATTATTACCAAAAATTGGTATATCATATTAAAAAATATAAAATATGTTGATTCCAAATATTTCATTCATTTATCCAAATTCAATATTCACAATTGAAACAGTTTTCTATAAAATATAACCCCAAAATGCAAGGAAAATCTATTTGATAATGAAAAAGTATTCCTAAGTATAAAAATTATAATTATAAAATTCAACATTAAAGTTGTTCTGAAGATATTATTTGGATTATTAATAACATAATTTTTTTAATTTAATTTCAAATCAAATAAAAAACAAAATGAAAATTTTCAAATTCTATAATTGTCGAGGCAATTTTGAATAAAAATTTTTAGTTATCAGAATTCATCAAAAAAGTAATATTTTAATAAAATTATCTATAATTCACTCGATGGTATATTAGAAATTATTATCTAAACAAATAAAGTAATTTTTTCAGGTAAAATATATAAGATTAAAAAATTATTTTTAAAATAAATGCACACATTGTGAAAAACACCTTTATAAATGAAATATAGTTTTTAAGCATAAAACCTGATTTATACTTATCCCATAACATGAAAAACTATTAAATGAATGATAAAATATTTTTTTCATATATAATATTTTAAATATATTAATACCATTCACTAGTATTGATTAATATAATAAATTATGATAAAAACTAATTACATGCAACAAATATTTTTTCTGGATAACATTTTTGTTACATTTAAATTATTTTTATTTTTATTTAAAACCAATTTATAACAATTGAATTTAATTTAATTTTTTACCCCATAAAAGTTTCATAATTTAGTTAGAACTATTATTACACTGATATTTAATGGTTAGTTTATTTCTTTTATACACTTTTATGATTAATTTCGACATGGGGATGCACGTATCATAAGCTGTTGCGAAGAATAAAATTACTTAAAGTGAAATATATCATTAAATTCATGGTTTTAAAATTAATATTTTCAATCCATATTACAAATTTTTAAAGAGATAACGAAAGTTTTAATGTTAAAACATTGATAACATAATTAATTTGAAAATATGAACATCATTGATTATGGGGTTGTTGGGTAAATTATTAAAAATCTCATTTGTTGGAGTGAAACTAAGAAATTCTTTTTTTCAATTGTATGATAAATAAAAAACAATTCATATATTGAATATGAGGGATTATATTATAGAATATTATTTTATATATTCATGTGATGAGTATAAATATATTGATGGGTTTCAAGGGATGCACTCATCTTACAGATGATTTGTTAAACAACTTTGTCAGTTATTTTTGAAGAATAATTAAAATATGAGTGGGAAAAAATAGATACACATGTTCTATGTCAAGTAATGAATTGATTCAATGTATTAAAATATATTATAGGTATACATTAAATTTATTTGATGCATCTATTGGGAGATATTATCATAATTTGATTTTATAATGTCTAGTATAGAACATGTTAAACCCCTTAGTAATTTGACAACCATTGATTGTTTTGTAGTAGAAACTATTTGATTACATAAATGAAATATAGATTATATATAAATTATAAAATATAATAATACCTATAGTGTCACACATTTAGGACACTATATATGGGATTAATTTTATAAAAAAATACTAAATGAAGAGACTAGGAAAAAAATATATAATTATTTTTAGGATTATTCACAAAAAGTTGTTATGGTTTGCATAGAGTCTATATATATTTTAGTGGAAATGGGAATTTGTTAAATGTTAACTAAATCATTTTTTTGAAATATCTAAATTTATCTTCATATATATGAAATGTGGTTTCATTGATAATAATTATTTAGGAATGGATTAGAAGGATTGAATATTCATTGAATAGGTTTAATGAAGATATGAAAATTAGAATTAATGTAAAATGATATATATAGTATTATAGAAAAATTTCATTAAATTAAACATAACAAGAATATATATATATATATTTGTGTGTTATCTCTCATGTTTTTTCACAAAAAAAATATGAAATCATCTCCAAGGTCCCCTCCATTCTATAGCTTAATTAGCAATCTATGTGAAGATTTTAGCACAATGTATAGTGTGTTGGTGTTATCCAATTCATACATGGAGGAAATGGTTGGTGTTTTATATTTATTAGAGAGAGTTGAAAATTTTCAAAATTTGTGATCTCTCACAATCATAAGCCCCTCATTAAGGATGTTGAAATTTAGTGAAAATAAAAACCAACTATTTTATATTTTTATAGTATTTAACATATAACAAATGTTTCTTTAGCTTGAGGATCGTTCATTCTTATTTGGGTATTCTTCCTTTGAAAACTACTCATATGGTGATCCTTAATATCATAACACGTACATGGTTTTATTATAGTATTTTCATTTGGAATTCATATTCATATTTTATTTTTTAAACATTTGGAGATATAATGAGGCTTGTGAAATTTTTACTCATGGAGTTGAGGTTGACAACATGAGTATATCGTCTAGGTTGAATATTTGGTATTATTAATAACTATATATATCATCGAAGTATATAATATTTTTTATGGAAATTTTTTTTATAAAATATGTTGTATATATGTTATTCATTTCATATAATGGAATAATATTATTTTATTTTCTACATATTGTGGGATTCATATTGTTTATCCATATTTTGAACACATTGATGGCCATGAACATGTAATAAACATGTCATATTGTTTTCTTATAAAATATATATTATATTTTAATAATAGGTTTATTGGATTAAAATAATTATTATTTAGAATTAATTAACACTCTATAATAAATGAAATTATTATGTGATCATGGGAATGCAACAATGTTAAGTTACAATATAACTCAGATTTGGGGTATAAATATCATTGATTTCAATGTATATTCTCCTTAAAAAATTATATCAAATTAAATGACATCAAAACTATTCCCAAAAATTTATATAAACCATTGCATATTTTTAATCAAATTTGAATATTATAACATTGCTCTTAAATTATCTATTATGAATTGGAGGGACCATATCAAATAAACCATAATAAAATTAAAAACAAATAGACATCATGGAACTAAAGTATACCTTGTGAATCATATTTTCCTGATCAAGTATGGTACTTAGATTCTATAAGGTTTTACCTTATAAAAGAACAATACAGACAGTATAAATTATATTTGAATGAAATTGTATATGAGGGATATTAATGGCTATAATAATTTCCACATAATTAATTCTATCTGAACCACCACCCAAAATAACAATCTGAATATTATGATTCTTCAGTATTATGTGGATATAATAATGGTTTATTTAAATCATAATTATGAGTATATTAAAATGTAATAAATTTTTTTGTAATAATATATCTTTATTTTTCTATATTTCAACAGTTCATATTTTTTCAATTCAACCAGTGCTATTAAATTTATTTTCCTGAAAGTATATTTTTTATTCATTGAAATAAATTTATTTGTATTAAATAATATAAATATATATTTATTATATGAATTAAAAATTCACAAGTGATTAATTATAAATCTATTTAAAAATGAATAGTAAATATATCAAAAGTCATTTTCATGTAAAAATATTTTTCAATATATTTTATCAATTTAATTTAATATAATATCTAAAAAATTTAGGGAATTATTTAAAGAAAAATAAATTCGTTTTTTAATTATCATTATGACACTAACTTGTGATTAAATTTTTATATTCCATATGTAATTTATTTTTATATGAATAGCGAAACAATTATGGTTTTTATCAAACAAAATAATTTTTAGTACTTGGTCAATATATAATTGATACATATAATTTTTTAAAACAAATCATAAAATAGTAATTTTAAAAATAATTTTATTAAGTATAAATATTTTTTAAAAAAAATAGATATTATAAAATTAATCTTATGAAAGAAATGTAATGTATTATTGTTATGAAAAAATCGGATCATTGCATGTAATTAATCTTTAATTTTTTGAAATTATATTTTAACTCGATTGTAAAGAAAAATAGAATTTTTTTATTATATATAAATTTATGTATTTTAATTGAAAACAGTCATTATTTTTATCCCACATTCAAATTTTCTCTTTAAACATTGCACTTTATACGAATCAATTTTAACATGATATGTTCGCTAATAATGTAATTAGTTTCCCTAAATCATAGAATATTCCTTTTATTAAATAATATTTATAGTTTAAAAGAAAATTAAAAAATTAGTAATTTATTTCAATTTTAAATTTTTCCATTAAAATTAGATTACAATGGACAAAGTGGAGTTTCCACATTTTGTGTAAATTAGTGTAAATGTAGTTTAATGTAGTGAAAATTGATAATACATGTAACAAAAAAGTATTATATCAGATTAATGGGTGAGTATCAACCTTAACTCTTCCTACAAAACAAATCTTTTGGTATTTTTAGATCCTTTTTAAATTAATTATTAACTGAAATTATTTAAATTTAATGATGTTTTAAAAAAATACCACCCCCATTATTTGTAAAATGATCTAACCACTTCCTCATTAATACACAAATTATGAGGATATATCACCAAAAAATTTACACATAATCTCCTAGTCACCATATCTAGTCCCTTGAATCAATGGATCAACCAAAAAAATAATCTATGGGCCCATAAAGAGTTACCTAACATAGGACAACTAAGGGAGAGGTAATAATATCAACCCATTATTTCTAGATATTTTTTCTTATACACTCTTAAAGTCCACCCTATCCATGATTGTATTAAAGAAACATAATTTTAACTATTCTAATGTTTTATCATTATAATTTAAATCCATTTTATACATTACTCTGTAATCACTGAGAAATTGGAAAATAAAAACATATCTGTTTGCGGATTACCACATCCATGAATTAAGTGTAAACCTTTTCCTCACCAATTTAAATGGAATCAAAAAAATGATTAATTAATTATATAATATAATATATGAAAAATGATTCAAATTCATAAATGATAATCAAGTAATTTAATATTCTTTTTTCCCATTCCATGGAAACTGATAGTGTTATTTGTGAGTTCATTGGAACAACAGCCTCTATGATGTAACATGGTTTCCCATGACAACCTAAAATGAATAACATTAAATATCTATTTATAGGTATAATTGATATATTTGTAATATTTTGTATTATTGAATAACTATATTATTCATTCTATATGTGTGACTAATATGAATCTATCTTAGTCACTATAACCACCTTAAATGCACTTATCAAGGAACCTTTCAAAATTTGTCCCCTTTGGGTATAATCAATAAAAACATAAATGTATTTTAATTAGTAAATAATAAATAAAATAAAACTAAAAAATTAACTAGATGGTATAACTATTTTACAATTCCTTAATCCATGTTCACCATACCAAATATGTTAGGATGAAATTAGCAGAACAACCTCAAGTAACCGATGTAAGAGGAAAATATATTAAAAATTAATAAAAAAATATATCTGATTGTGATTATAAATTTAAATATATATATATATATGAATTATATTATTGGGTATATATTCATTTATCATGAATTAAATTTTCATTAGGTTAATAGAATGTAATGGAATATAACCTCCCGACCCATTAATTTGTGAAATTTTTAGTTTTTGGTGTATCATGGGGACCATCGGTTACTCATTAAAAAGTTTTCCAAAAACATGGTTCCAATAAGTTGTTCCACCGAAACGGTGGCACCAGTCATGGGGTAACTATTAGGGTGTAAGTAGTAAAGGAAGATCCATGATTGTAGAACCGTGGTAGTGACACCATCACAATGGAGCCATAGTGGTCACACCATCATGGTCACACATTGAAACGGTGGCACTTCGACAGTGACCTCGTAGTGGTCAGTCACAAAAATAGTGGCACCACATATGGCATTCTACTGAACCAGTGTCACCGTTACTGTGTCTCACTAAACATTTTCCAACCATTTTTTCTAATTTTTTTACTTTTTCCAGTTCTACTCCTGTAATGTATCTATTGACGTAAAAGTGTTTATTACCCCTTTCAAAAAACTTTAATGCCAATAAAGTATATAAATAATCCTCCAAGGTCAAGGAAACCCTAGACTTACTGAAACATGTGGCTTTTTCCCCGTTTTTACCCCTTCTTCTCATATTTTTCTTCTTCTCCACTATTACGCGGGTTTTCCCGATTTAATAGAAACCCTTTAACTCACATCTATTATCACCGCCTCTATGGGGAAATTATTAAATAACATTTAATTAAATTAAGTGTAACCACCAAAACTCATGGAGAAACCACGATCCTCTGTTAAACCAATTCCTGATTTCATATCATGTAACTCCATGATCTCACCTTTTATCACACAGTGTTTCTTTCTCCTTCATGGAATGTCTGTTTTCTCATCCTTGATGTGTTTTCATCCCCTCATCCAAATGATAGTTTTGTTCCCATAATGGATCCCTTCTTACAAACTCTGAGAGTTCTGCACATGCAAGTCACGAACCACTAGTTCTTGGTGTGAGGAAGAAAACATCGATTTTTTATCATCCAAGTAGGGTTTTTCTTCATCTATTTTTTTGTTTGTCATGTATGGGGGTATGAAAATGTTCCTTCAATTACAGATGAAACCAAACATTAACTAATATAATATAGAGTTTTTTAAATAATGAAGGGGCATGTTCGATGGTGTTGCAGTATTCTTTTATCTTTTTTTTTATGTTGTGAATTATACAGGCTTATGTCCATTGAAAATCGTGAACATTGGTGGTCCTTTATTGTGCACTATGAAACCTATGTTGTCTACATAATCATGTTATTGAATTATTGTAACCATGAAACTGGTTAATTATGTAAACTTGGTTGATTAAATGGATTCCCAATGAACAAGAATCCTTTTGTGATCACCCTGATTAACTAAATAGAAACACAAAACATAATGAATGTTGTGATTAAATATATGCACTCCCTCACTCTGATCCGGTGATGTATATGGTTGTTAAATTTGATTCTTTGTGGGGTGACATGAATGGAGATGGGATCCCCTATTTTTGAGTTTTTTGTGGTCCTGAGTTCGTGTTGTGGGTCGTACTATGGGGAATGGTATGGTTATAGTACCTTGAGGGATCTCACAGATCCATTTTGTTATTGTGACATTATAAGAGAACCGGGTGTGAATGCTAAAACTGATTCTTGGTTGTTTTTCTTTTAATGTAATGTGGCTACGGTTATTATATTCCTAGTATTGAAGATCTATTTAAATTGAATAACTCGAATATTATAACGAGAAAGGGTTCAATGGGGACTTGTTTTCAAGGAATGAGTTGTTCTTTGGTAGTTGTTTTGTGCTTTTGTATGAATGAATAGTAACAAGGTTGTTTGGGTATATGCCAGATTCAGAACACTTATGTTGGGATGAGTTCTTGCCTAACTATGTGTATAAATTTATTTCATTTTTTCCTTATTGGCACCCCAAAAATGTTGAGAACATCATGCCATTCACCGATATTTCATCGGGTAGGGTGTTTTTCTCAACAATTTATTCGGTGGATGGTTATTATCTCTTTTTTGATCCCTCTCTTGGGTAGCCAAAGTGTCTTCGGGGAGGATTTGATGGGGTGAGTTCTATTATAGCTCATGATTATTTGGGGAGGGTGGTTCTGTTGGTTTGTCAAGTTGTGTGTGGGTGGATTTGTTTCCCAAGTGTCTTCGGGATGAGGCTCATGTATCTTCAAGTGTGGCGGTGGCTATTCTAGCCTATATGTATACGAATGTGGTTATGTATGGTTTTGGTGGCTCTATTTTTTAGGGGAGTGCTATGTGTTTTTTGTGGCCCAGGTGTATGTGTGAAATATACATGGTTGTGGGGGCCTATAATGTTGTTGGGGCGGTAGTGAGACAACTGTGAAAATTGAGGGGGAGGTTTGACACATAGGATGTCTTCAATAACCAGTGGGAATGTGGTGTGGGGTTCCCAAACATCGATGTGGTATTACTATTAGTTTTACATGACTATTATTATTCGGTTAGTGTTCCTTGTTGAGGTTTGGTGGATATTTTTCTTGCATGGGTCTTTGGTTAACACATTTTTCACATGGGCATTATAATTCCTCCCCACATGTGAAAGAATTATTTTTTCCCTATTGTGTATACCTGTACACTCATTGTATGTGTATAAAAACATTTTAAGGTTTCTAGGAGTACATCATGTACTGTGTGTTAATGTACGAGCTCAGACGTCGGGATAGTTTTCTTTTCTATTTTCATTCATTTGGTACATTACATTCATGGTTTTTCATGAATATTAATTGTTTTATAAGTGAACATGCATAAGGGAATGTGTTTTAGATTTACTTTTACCATCAATTTTGGAGTTTGATTTTTTACCATCGTATCTCTCAATCCTACTAAAATAAGGATAATGACTTCCATATTATGTGTGAGTCAATACCCATGATTCTAGTCGCCACTCTAGGGCCTAATGGTGGCGGAACGCCTGGGTCATTATCTCTACTAAAACATGAGGAAATATCGGTCTACCAGTTTTTTGTCACTTCCCTCATCTTTGTGAATGAAGGTCTGGACAGAATGGTATCATATTTGAAGGTCTAGATATAGGATGGAACACAAATTTTGGCATAGTAAGGATTGAATGTGGTGGTAAGGAAATAGTGTTTGGAAATCTCGGTGCATGAAATAGACCTGAGATGGCCAGCTTAGACACAGGATTTACCCCCCCCCCCCCTCATGATCTGATGTAAGGACTCTGAACCTACCAGATGACCAAGTGAGGCTACACTGATTATAGGGTAGAGATCCTAGGAAAGGTACAAGAATCATAAAAATTTTCCTTCTTGTGTGTTCTGAGTTTTCTTAGAATTTAATTAAATTAAAATTTTAAAAAATGTTTAAACAAATATTCTAAACTAATTAGGCTTAATAATTATTTGTTCAACTAGAAACTATTGCTCTCAGAAGACAAACATGAGTAGTGAGGGTTATTGAGACCCATGAGGCTAATATGACATATCAGCTGAGGACTAACCAAGAGGAGGAGGATAACTAGTGGTGGAAGAGTAATTGTGTTATTTAGAGGTAGACCCTCAGGATGTATGAGGTTAGAATCATATACATGGAGACTAAAGGATGGCTTTAGGATTTGGTGATAACTTTCAGCTTGATCTGAGCTCCAACTGGGCACTGGGTTTCAGTGAAACTCAATCATATGAGGGGAGAAGTGCATCAGTGGTGAACATTCTACCTTAGAGAGAGAGAATGGAGAGTGAGATTTTTTGGTATGACTTCGATAAGGAGTTTTAGGAGGAATTCTGTTTTCTACGATGAATTCTGAGAAGAGGAATGAGATACTCTCCCTTCAGTAGGGGTGGATGTATGTGAGGGATCTAGAGATCATGTTCATGGATCTCATTCCTTTTTCTCTCGTACTTTTTCTGGATGACGATTCTCGGGAAAGACATTTAGAGGAGGCACTCCAACCTTCTCTTCACATGTTATTACTCCCTCCACCATACCAATGTATTTGGAGGTCCAAAATAATAATGAAGTGGTGGAGAGTATTCCCATGTTGCGAGGTGTGTCGTGAGAGGGGAGCCAGTTCGGCTCTTCAAAGGGGATGCACATCAGCAGTAGGCCTCCAGATTTAAGGACATCCAGGTTTCAACTATTGGGGAGCATGCCCCTACATTTCCATCTTTGATCTCCCATTCCTCACCCATTCTTTGAGAGCCGAGGAATAAGATTCTTAATTTGTAGCAGTCATTGGAATCATCAAAATTAGTTCTCATATTGAGTGAAGTACTATGGGAATGGGAAGGTTTAGCACGCACCTCATAAGAAATAGTTTCCCACCATAACCTTCTAGCAGTCGCAGCTGGGACAGCGAGCTCCCACTCCTCCAAGAGCAGATGGTTCAGGATGAGTTCGACCTCAGGGCACTCCTCAGGGACCGAGAACTGGGTGTGGTGGGGAGGCAACCATCAACTGAGGGGAATAAGAGCTAGGTCTATGTAGTTAGACACTATAGAGAAAGTAATTCCATCAGGGCCATAAGTCGTTTGAGGTACAATAATCTTGTTTAGGACTCTTTCCTACAACTTGTTTGATTCAGGAGCATCTCATTACTCTGTTGACCATATTCTTGTTTATACTCTATGCCGAGATTCAAAAAGACATCGTGTACCCCTGGTTTTGAGTATGCTAGCCATAGGTGAGAACTTCTTTTCTTATGTTTCCCAGAGATGAATACTGATGATGGGGTCATATTAGTCTTGTGGGGACCTTATTTTGTTGTGGATTCAGTCATATGATGTCATTTTAGTCGTCGACTGGATATTATATATGTTTTCATATATCGAGAACTTCTGAACATGGGTTGTGTTTTTTGATATGGGTAGACAGCATGCGACTTTCATCGGTGAGCATGGTTTCCAGGAGGGAATCCGGTTATTGGAGTCCCTCCATTCCTTATTAGCTGAGCTATTAGTGGAGTTAGAAGATACTGAAATAGTGGAAGTCCCATGTAACATTCGTTAGTTCTTGTACATCCTCCCTAGAGATGTGGTTTCACTTCACCCTCGACGTGATGTTGATTTTTGGATAGACATGTAACCCAATTCCAATCAGATTTCAATGGCTCTCTATTGGATGGAGCCTTCTGAGTAGAGAGAGTTACAAATTCAGATTGAAGATCTGATGAAGAAGGGTTTTGTCATGTGGAGTGTGTCACTATGGGGTTCTCTAGTCTTGTTATCAATGTAGGCATATGGTTGTCTCAGTCTTTGTATATACTACCGGCGGTTGAACCAGATCATGGTAATGAACTATTACCCCCTCTGAAGGATCGATGACCATTTTGGTATATTGAAGGGGGAATGATTGTTCTCCATGATCAAACTATGGTCAGGATATCACTAGTAGAAGGTGATGGAGGGTGGCATCACTAAGACTAACTTCAAGTGCAGATATGGGCACATTGATTTTGTGGTCATGGCATTCAGCCTTACAAATGCACTATCCGGGTTCGTGGGGGTCATGAACTCCATCTTCTAGGGATATCCGGACAGGTTCGTAGTTGTGTTTAATGAGGAAATCCTGATCTACTCAAGATCATTGGAGGATCACGTCGAGCATCTGAGGATGGTTTTAGATGTCCTCAAATAGCACCAGATCTACGGGAAGTAATCCAAGTTCATGTTATTGAAATGAGAGGTACACTTCCTTGGACACATGATTTTTGGGTTGGAAATTTTAGTGGATCCTTTGATGGTAAATGTGGTTGATTCTTAGGAATAACATAAGAACTTGGTAGTGGTTCGTAGTTTATTGGGTCTAACAGGTTATTACCAGAGATTATTTCCCAACTTCTCATGAGCTGTTGAACTTTTAAAATCATTGACCAAGAAAGACCAGGCTATGTTATAGAGAATGAATTAAAAGTAATCCATCGGTTACATGAAGGGGATGTTGGTTAGTTCCCTAGTAATGATTTTGCAAGAATAAGGGACAACATTTAAGGTGTTCTGTGATGCTTTGGGCCATGTTCTAAGGTTTTTACTTGTACAACATTAGGGGTGATCTCTTATGGGTCTAGGCAGTTAAGTCCCTATGAGTATGACTATGTAACCCACAATCTGGATATTGTAGAGTTAATTTTCTTAAAAAAGTTATGGCGACATTACCTCATTGATTAACGTCTCGAGGCCTTCCCAGATCAAAATAGAGTTCGGTATATCTTCACCAGTGGGGTCGGAACATGTAAAAGTGAGGGTAGATGGAGTTTCTTCAAGACTATAACATCAAGACTTATTATATCTCAGGAAAGGGGAATGTGGTGGCTGATTCCTTAATTAGGTAGTCCCATAAGGATGTGGTTCGAGAATAAAAGGATTCTTGGAAGGAGATGGACGAGTTGACTACCCTATACCTGGATGCAAAGGTAGATGATAACATAATCTGTTTATTCCAGATTACACTTTTGTCCTCTCTGTTTCCCCAAATGGAGGAGTCGTAGTGGGGGGACTTTGAGGGTGATGTGATGCTGGATCTTGTCAGTAAGGGAAATGCTCCGGAAGGATGGTCAAAAGACGGAGACAATCAGATGATGTTTCATGGAATGTTGTTTGTCCTGTTTCTAATGAAATATAATGTTCATGGTCAATTCCACAACTCTCCCCTGGATGTACACCCAGATGTTTCCAAAATATATCGAGGCTTGAGGATTCAGTTTTGGTGGCCCTGGGTTAAGAATGAATTAGTGGGGTTCATGGAAATGTGCATTGGGTGTCAGGAGGGTAAGCCTAAGCATTGTATTCCAAGAGGTCAATTGCAACCATTAGATGTCACTAAATGGTAGTGGGATGACATATGGATGGATTTCATCATAATACTACTCAGGGTTCAAGGAGGCTGTGACGCTACCTAGGTAGTGGAGGAATAGCTGAAGAAATCAACTCACTTCCATGAAATCAAGTAGTCAAGTGCGGATGATGCATTAGCATAGAATCACGTGGACGAGGTGGTGCAGTTTGATTGCATTACGAGGTCTATAGTCTTAGAATGAGATACATAGTTTACCTCACGGGTCTGGAACGGATTGCAACATTTTTTGGGCACTCAGCTATGCCTCATCACTACTTTCCACCCACAGACATACGTGCAGAAAGGGTGGATCATCCAGACATTGGAGTATATTCTATAGAAATGTTTGTTTGCACATCGAGGGATCATGGGCGCAACATTTTCCTGTAGTAGTGTTTTCCTACAATAATACCTATCACTCTACGATTGAAATGGATCAATTCAAAGCCTTGTACGGGAGATTGTGTCTCCCCCTCGTGTGCCAGAAATAGGTCAGGTAAGCAGGTGTTCTTGGCCCGAAGGCAGTGTAGATCACAACAGAGAGGGTTCATATTATACTGGATAGGATGAAGGTGGATCCAGACCGGTAGAAGTTGTATGTCGATCATTGCAGGATAGCCTTGGAGTTTGAGCTCAGGGACCACGTGTTCTTATAGGTATACCCTCGGTGTTGGCAATAGATATTCAGCTTGGTAGTATTTCTTTCTCCCAAGTTTTTCGGACCCTTAAAGGTGTTGTGGAAGTTTGGGGAAGTGGATTATCAACTGGTATTACAACCCTAGCCAGTAAGGGTGCATGACTTCTTCCATGTGTCGCAGCTCTACTAATAGCTACATGATTATTTTCACGTCCACGACTAGGTGATGTTGTATATCGAGGACAGTGTGATGTTCATAGAGAGACATGTGAGGATCAAGTATCATGAAGGGAAGGTGCTATGTGGGTGAACAATTCAAAATGGTTTCATGTGATATGAAGGCATGGTGGCTTTGAGGAGAGTTCTTGGGAATGAGAGGCACATATTCATGACCAGTATCCAATGTTGTTTGATTTTTTTGTGTTGTTTTTTTCATGACATTGATGTAATGCTTGACCATCTTAACTATGATATGGTATGTTTCCCTTGTTTTCAGAATGTGTGTGGGGATACATAATTGTGGGGAGAGGTGAACCTGATCCCTAATCGAGAATCATTAAGTTGGATGTGATTAAACCTTTGCAGAACAGTCAGTGTTGCCCAAAGCAGATAGTATCTTGACATGGAGGAAGGCACTCCCTAATCTATATGACAGGACGATATGACCATTACATGATTGTGTGGCTAGTTAATGAAGTGGAGTGGTAGTTCCTCTACAGTTGATCAGTTTGAGGGAGGGGTGTTCATATATGTCAAAGAGGTTTAATCATGAGAGGTATATTGTGAGGTGGTCATTTGAGACCCCTCTCTTTTCATTAGGTTTACTCTTGGATTCTCAAGGACAAGAATAATATTAAGGGGCATCAGATGCAATTGATTGGACACTCCTACTTCATTACATATCCAAATTTCTTATGTTTGGGGTATCCTGGGGATCCTAGGTGATTCATTAAATTTTTTCCAAAAACTTGGTTCCACTAAACAGTTCCACTGAAAAGGTGCCACCGGTCAAGGCAGAACCATGACAGTGGCACCCTGATGGTGGAACCGTTTCAGTGGCACCGTAGTGGTCACACTGTAACAGTATCAAAATAAAATGTTGGAACCACATAGGGTGTTCCACCAAACCAATGACAACATTAAAGTGGCACCATGATGTGGAAACCATAGTGGTCTCACATCGAAATGATGGAAGTACTTGTGGTGTTTCACAAAACAAGTGGCACCATTAGGGTGTCTAACTGAATGGGGTCCCACCCTTTTTTCTAGTTTATGAATTTTTATAGTTCCACTCCCACACTGTATCTTTGACATAAATGTGTTTTAATACCCCCCCTTCAAATCCATTTAATGAATATAAATGATATCTAATATCCCCCAAGAGTCGGAAAACCCTTGGATTTTGAAAATGTTTGTCTTTTTCAACAATGTCACCCCTTTTTCCCCTACTTTTTAGTTTCTCTCGTTTAACATGGGTTTTCACTATTTTAAAAAAAACCTTTAACACAAATATGATGTCTTTAACTCTCTGAGGATTATAATTAAATAAAATTTAATTTCATCATGTGTAACTACTCAAACACATGGAGAAACCACACTAATCCTTTAAAGATATTAACTATTTCATATCTCGTAACTCCTAGAACTTGGCTTTTATATCATGGAGTTTCATTCTCCTTCATGGATGGTTTCTTTTCAGTTCCATTGTATATTTGGAGTCCCTCTTCCCATGTCTAGTTGTGCACCTTTGATAGAGACTTTCCTAATCACTTTTGAAGTATCTCACCTGCATGTCACGCATTCCCATTTCATTGCTCGTGGAAGAAAACATCAGTAGTTTATCATAAAATTAGGGTTTTCCTTCGTCTCTCTTTACAATGTATCATGCAGGTTGGGAACAATAATGTTCCTTTTGGGATGGATTAAAAAAACAATAATAAAGATAATAAATGGTATTTAAATAATGGCGGGGTGTGTTTGATTATGTTGACATACTATTTTATATTTTTATATATGATGTATGTAATTTGGTCTTATGCCTACTAAAAATCGTAGTCATTGGGGTTCTTTTATTGATCACTAATGAACCTTCGTTTTCTGTATAATCCTATGATCAAATGGCTATAACATGGAAAATGGATAATCTTGTAAACTCAGTTGATTAAATAGATTATTAATAAACAAGAATCCTTGTGTTATAACCCCAGTTAACCAAATAGAATGATGAAACATAATGAATGGTGTGATTAAAACTCAGGACACCCACGCTATGTTATGGTTATGTGTATGGTTTTCCTTTTTTATGCCTTGTGTGGTGGCGTGGATGGGGACGGGATTACATGCTGTTGAGTTTTTGGTTGTGGAATAGAGGCAGTGTGGGGTTTTACGATGGGGCTTGTATTGGTTCCAGTACATTGATGGATCTCATAGATCCCTTTTGTTTTTGTGACATTACCAGAGAACATAATTTGAATGCTTAAATTTCTGATTTGTTGGTTTTCCGTCCATGGCATGTGTCTATGAATGTAAGTTTCTTGATAGTAAAGATTCATTTAAATGGAATTACAAGAATATGATAACAAGAATGGGATCAATGGGGAATTCGTTTCCAAGAATGAGTTTTTCTTTTATTATGGTTATTTTGTTTTTTTATGAAAGAATAGTAACATTGGTGTTTGTGTATGGGATGGTTTCAGAACCCATAGGTTTGGATGAGTGATCTACTACCTATGTGTACAAAATTAGTTCTTTTTCTGCTTATTTTCACCCCATCCATTTTGAGAACTTGATGTTGAACACTCCCCATTTCATGGGGGAGGGTTGTTATTATCAACATCATATTGGGTGGTTGGTTATTAGATAATTTATGATTTTTCTCATGGGTAGCCCAAGACTCTTCGGGAATGCTGTGATGGCCTATGGTTCATTATATCCCATGATTCTACAGATATGGTGGTTGTGATGGTTAGACCATGTGTGTATGGGAAGGTTTATTAGCCAAGTGTCTTCGTGATGAGGATCATGTGTCTTCGTGTGTGGAGGTGGTTATTATGGACCACGTTTCTACAGGCGTGGTTACATATGGTTATGGTCGACCATTTTTTTTGGGTGGTATATGTGGTTGTGTTGGCCCAGGTGTCTGCGGGGATGATACGTGGTTGTGGTGTCCATTAAGGTTGTTGTTGGGGCAGTAGAGGGACTACTGTATAAATGGAAGTGGAGGTATGACGCATATGATGCCTTCAATTACCCGTGGGAAATTGTTGTGGGGAACACAATCATCGATGTTTTATTACTAATTTTTCTCCTAACTTGCGTTATTTGGGGAGTGAGCCTTGGGGAGTTTTTGTGGATAGTTTCATTGCAATGTGATTTGATTTTCTCCTTTTTCTCATGGGGCATTAGAATGCCTCCCCACATGTGCATGAGATATTTTGGTTTTCCCTACTGTGTATACTTGTATACAGAGCCTATGTGTATAAATTTTATTCAGGTTTCTAGGAGTAATATGGGGACCGTGTGGGAACATACAAGCTTGGACGTCGGGACATTTGTCATTGTTGATTTCTTTCTTTTGGTACTTCCCTTTGGGTATTTTCTTATACTTTTATGGGTTTATCATTAACCATGGATATGGTAATGGGATTTGTATTTACTTTTACCTTCATTTTTTTTGTTTTTTGGGTTTTTACCATCGTATCTTTCGATCCTACTAAATAAAAATGATAATGTATTCCATATTACGTGTGATTCTATACCTGTGGTGCTAGTCGCCACTCCGAGTCCTATTGGATGTGGGACTCGGGGGTCACTATCTCTCTATTAACATGATGAAGGAATGGTATGTTAGTTTTTTGTCCCTTCCATCATCTTGGTGAAGGAGGTTCATGATAGTGGTTGTGCAATGTAAATTCTGAAATGAACTAAAGGATATTTTTTAGCAAACTCATTACATGTATGTTACTGGTTCCCTTTTCTGATGTATTATTCAAATGAACATTTTATATTTTTACATTATATACCTTAAATATATACCATGATAAACATATTTATTATTACCAGGGTAATATATGTTTTTATCTCCATTCAAAATTCCCATATTATTGTAGCCTGATGTGACGTCCCAGATACGGGTGCTTCATAAAGGTTTCCCAAACCAAGTAGGACACATAACTCTTGTGCATTTCCTGAAATTCCACATAATTATGAGTAGAAGTGAAGGCCAAGGTGGGATATAGGGGAAAATAATCCCTCGATGGAAGAGTATACACATCAAAAAAAATTATTAAACAATATTAGAAGTAGTAATACCAACAAACCTAAACTACGGAAGACTGAAATTAAATCCCATATAGGGATAAATGTATATATAAATATATATATATATATATATATGATTAATGGTAAATGTATATAATAAAATATCCATACAAGTCAGTATTCTAGAAACTAAATAGAACCTAATGTACAAACAAAACAAGTAAACACTAACAGCATCTCAAGTCTCTTCTCAGTCCCATGTTATCCAACTCCAACAACAATCATGTAGCTGACTAAGAAGGGTTCATTCCCTTATCTATACCTACAATCATAAAATCTGTTTCGGTCAAAAAGAAATACCCTAACAGGGTTTCTGACTAATCCTAATTGGAAAGAACCAAAATATTTGTTCCTAAAAATCAGTTAATATATTTAAAAGGAAATATGTAAAATTATGTAATTAACTAGGAAGTACAAAAAAGTATAAAATCTAATAGTTTTAAAATAAATTCATTTACATTTATGAATTATTATATAATTCATAAATAAGCCTCAAGGAAATCACTCACGATCTAGCCCCTTTGGTTTAATATAGAACCAATTCATTAAATAAGGGCCCTATCAGAAACTCTCACAGTCTAACCTCTTTGGCATAACATATAAATAATCATTTACAAATGAACACATTGGATTCACTCAATGTAAATACACCTGGGACTACATGGATTCAATAAATTATATACAACCTAATGTGTTTCTCTCACATTCAATACCCCTAGGAAAACATTTCATTTTGTAATTAGAAATGTCATCCCTAGTAGATGTCACGATCAATAACCCTAGGTTAAAATAGAAAAAGGTAATTATAAATTACATCTTGGGTAGTTCTCATGGTCTATACCCATGGTTCAATCATCTTCACCAAGGGTCTCATAGTCCATTGAAAAAATATTTTGCATATAATATCAAATTATGTCATGTAATCATAAAATTTTTCAAGGATAAAAATTTGCGATTATATCACATGAATTTCATATAACAAAATTATCTCCATACTAATCAACCAAGGAATGGAAACCAAAGGAAGCATAACCAGAAACCTAGAGAAAATAGAAATCAACAAAAAAACAAGGAAAATGCACCCATGGGGTGTCCCCTAATAAGGTATATAACATTACACATATAAAACTACACATTATCAATTATATAAACCATAATGGGTGATAAAAATTGTTAAATTCAAAATCCTATAATAACTCCAAACGTGGTTATATGACACTTTAGTCATATATTTTCCAATAAAACAATACTAAAGTGATAAACCACATAACTCAATGTTGTATGATCGATATACTTGAATGACATCCTTCGAATTGTCCATGGTCAGTATAGATTTAAAAATGT
Organism: Viscum album; assembly: GCA_963277665.1. NCBI lineage: Eukaryota > Viridiplantae > Streptophyta > Magnoliopsida > Santalales > Viscaceae > Viscum > Viscum album. The sequence continues at coordinate 1,354,340,646 of OY728147.1, read as the reverse complement.
GTAAAAAATTCCCCAACCTTGAATGACACAGAAGTGAGAAAGAATCCAGAATGAAGGATATGGGGGTATTTAGTGTAACACCCCAGGTAAATAAAGAATATTACATTTCATATTTATCCATATTTTTTAATAAAATATTGAAATGACTTTAAAGGGGACCCTATGCTCGATGGCGTACCCAATACACAACAACGAGTTTCTTGGGAATCTTACGTTGCACTCTAATAATAAAATAATATTATTTTAAATGGTAGTTAACATGTAGCTGTTGTATTGGTGGGAATGGATAGAAATAAATAAAATATGATTATATATGTTTTTAAATGTTTTTACATTTATCCAATAAAAGATAATGGCTTAAAATACGGAAAGAATTCAATTTTCGACTTTTATACCCTAATTTTCACTAAAAGATCACTTATCACCTTTTGATGGCGAATTGACATTAAATACAGTTTTGATCACTATTATACATTATTTTGGACCAAATAAAACTCTTCTTTAGAATTGGAACATCAAAATTTACTTTGTTTAAATTTTTGGTATCTTTCCGAAAATGTTCATTTTTTCAATGAATAGTGTAAAATGTTGTATTTTAATTCAAACCCCCTTTTTAATCTAATTTATTTATATGATTAGATTATCTTTTGAATTGGTTTTAATGTTAAATTAGAATATATTTTTACCATTAAATCCAATAGTGGTCTTTGGAATTAATTTCACTTTGAAATCAGACTTAAATTAGTGTCAATCTTTTGATACTTATTGTTTCATAAAAACACGCTATTTGCTTTGACAGCGGGAATTAATTATTAAATTAATTAATCTGACTTATATGTATTTAATTTTGTAAAATAGACTTCATTTTTGAATTCGGAATATCAAATATAGCTTAGGGTGAATTTTTGGTAATTTTCTGAAAAACTTCAATTTTTGATGAATAGTGAAACCACTAAGTGGTTCTTATATTAAACTGATTGTTCGTTTAAATGAAATTTTACCACTTTTGTGTTTTGAATTTTAAAAATCCGACATACATGGTTGTCATTAAGAAGTAAAATGTGGTTCAATGAGATAAAAATAATTTTTTGGTGAATAGTAACTTATTAAGTTTTTAATCGCGATTAGTGGTAATTAGTGTAGTTTAAGGTAAAAATAATGCTTTAATAAAATAAGATGAGCTTTACACATGTCCTACCCTCATTGATTGTGTCATGTCCGACATGACAAGCCATGGGTAAACTTGGGGACCCCATGGAGCCACATTGGTTGGAAAATGACATAAATAACTTTTTATTTAATGTAAAAGTAAAAATGACACAAACATAATATGTTTTACAAAAACAATTTTTACATGGGGTTATAAAGATCATATTTTTGATTATAAATAGTAATTGGAAATCTAAAAATATTTCCTACATCATAGTATTGTTTTTATAATTTTTAGACATTAAATAAATTAAATTATTTATGACATAATAATGATGCAGCGATGACATCATTATTTGACGATTTAAATAAAATGGAAAGATAATGTAAAATCTATGAACTACACATATCCAAAACTTATTGGATGGGTGTATTTCGAACCCTTATCACCTTATACACGAAATATATCAATGTGGGACCTTTTAAAACCGAAACACATTTTCAAATAAAGAAATATTTCTTACATTCCAAAAGTGCCCCTCCTCTCCTCTTATAAAAGGCCCCCACCTCTACCTCATTTCACACACTGCTCAAGCCTTTGGCTCGGCCAACCCCTGCCCATTTACTCTCTCCACGTCACTCTACTCATCCTAGAGGATCCCCTTTGGGAATAATCTTTTCAAAGGAAGCCTTTAGGCTCAAATCAAAAGGAGTTACACTTTTAAAGGTAATTCATTCTCTCATGTTCATTTGTTTTATTTTGCTTCTCCAACCCCCTAAACTCTTTTTATTTATTTCTTTTGTAATAAAACCAGTATCTTCAATATACTAGGATGTTTTTATATGATTTACTCGAGCTACACTCTCACACAACTACATCAAATGGTTAAAGAACATACGGTTTCCGTGGATGGTGAAATTGTGCCTCCCGAAACGATGATTGTTCAATACTCATTTAACACCTTCCAAGGTGGCCATTATGATGTCACTATTTTTATATATGATATATAATATGTTTATGTTTTACTTATGCTTCTGTATTTTTCATTTGTGTCTTACCTTTATGGCTTCCATTATGGGTTTACGCGATATCTTCATTTTAGGAAGTGCGGACTACCGCCCCCTCAAAGTGATGTGATTCGTTAATGCCATATGTGGGACGTGTAAAGGATGGATTTAAAGTTATTATATATGATGTTATACTGGAATTATAATATACCTCTATATAATTATTATTTCATTCCATTAAAGTATGAGATAGAAATGAAAGTAGCGTTCATGCGTACGTATGGCTTACCGTCTCCATGAACGGTGCATTTCATTTCTTATCCCCAAATGTAATGTAATATTACAAGTACATGTATATAATGGATATATGTAATTAATGATATATCTAAATGATGAATATAATTCTGGAATTAAAATATACATACCTCTCATTTATTTTTAATTCCATTAATATGACAAAGAAATGAAAGTAGCGTTCATGCGTACGTACGACTTACCGTCTCCATGAACGGTGCATTTCATTTCATACCTCTAAATGATTATGTAATATTATAAATACATGTATATGATGGATATATATGATATATATGATATCAAAATCAGGAATGTCATTCTAGATATAAAGAACCTTTGACCACATGAACAACATGTAATTGTAACAAGTCCACTTTCGACTTAAGAACCAAATATCGACAAAACAAACATTATTAACTTAAATAGTTACATAATGTTTATAACATGGAAATAAGTGATATAAAAGGAATAATTAACTCTAAAAAGGTTCATAATCAAGTAGAAATTAACTCAAGTTTATTATTCAGGACGTTAAAGAACGATCGAGTCAAGTTGGACCCGAGGTAAGGGACTTCGTCTCAATATCCTTTCATTGAGGCATATTTTATTTTATACACAACTTTCTTTTATAAGGTATATAAAACCCTTTGATTTTTACATTTATACAAAAGAAATCTTTTTTCTACCAAGCGTTTTACAAAATGACAAAAAGGAATGTTTCTTTTAACATACGCGGCGACAACGACCTTTTCCGCCACCGCGAGTATTATTTGGTCTTTGGCTTTCTCAACAATCCGTAATGTTTTTAGAATAAAATAAATACCATATACTCTTTTATGTATTTTTGTATTGAAAATGGTTTTGAAAAAGGGTTCTATTATGTCAATATATTTATGATATATTGTGATTAAAATGTGGAAATGTTATCATTCCTTTATATTGGTTTTATGTTTTATGATTTTATACTGGTACTATGACATTTTAACGGGTGGTTACGTTATAAACCATATGACGGGTGGTTCCGTGAATACCAGGATGGGTGGTTACGTTATAACCTCCAATGCATTGGGTATGGAAGTCGGTCGTATGGCTATTCCATTAAGTATGTATGGAATTTGGCCGTATGGCTATTCCATTAAGTGATATGTGTGGGAGTAGAACATATGGTTATTCCACTTAAGTATGTTTATGTCCCAAGTTACCTTTATATATGATATGTGTTCTTTTTATGGATTTTTATGGTAATCCTTTGGTTACAAAAAGGTAAGTAATGATACTTTATTCAGTGAAGATTTTTTACTACTTCATGTAGGTTAAAAGTATTACATTGATAAATTATTCATGGTTTACTTGTTGTTTTGAAAAACTAAAAGTTTTCATTATTTGTGTATCCCTTACTGAGTTTTTATGCTCATCCCAAGTTTTTGAAATGTTTTTCACAGTACTTAGCGTGGAATAGGGTCAAGGATGGGATCAAGGGAAAGTCATTCTACCTAAAACATGAAACTAGTCATGTTTCTTTTTAAGAGTTTTTTTTATTTTATGGAAATTTAGTAGAAGAGACTACTTTGTAATCTTTTGAGATGTAATAGTTATGTCCTAATTCTCTAAAACTCTAAACCTGAAAAGATCCTCAATGTTAATTATTCATTTAATTCAATTTTAATTAAGGCTTAAGGCTGGGGCCTTATAGTTGGTATCAGAGGTCGGTTTAGATAACTTTAGAGGTTAGGGTATTCTTTAAGCAAAAGTGACATTACCATAATGGTTAGGATTTCTGAAAGATTCATAGTTTTAGATAAAGTGAATGAGTAAGAATATATTAGTGTTTATCTTCCTCATTAGTACGTGATGGTTTTGTTGTTATACTCACACTGACCCTTTTTGGTTTTAGTAAATGGCTGGATCTAGCAGGCACCAAGGTAACGGTGGATGTGAAGGAAACTGTGACAGTTTTTTGAGCGAGCAACTGAATGATATGGGGGTTGTAAAGAGAACTCTTGTGTTCATCCTCAACCAACTATCTGGAGTCATGATTGACCACCTAAACCTTGGAGATTTCTCTAAGGCATCATATTTGCAAGAAAAAAATCCCTACGGATGTACAGGTAATAATCATAAAGGTAAGTGTGTTAAAAAACCTATGTGTCAAAGATGTGGAAAGAAACACCTAGAAAAAATGTTTCAAAGGGATAGAAATATGCTATAGATGTGGAAATGAAGGTCATAAAGCAAGAACCTGCCATGGAAAAAGGAAGCATCCAGTTGACTCGAGGAAAGGGAAAGAAGTTCTTTATGAGGGATCAATTGAATGTTTTAAATGTGGTGTGCATGGTCATTATGCAAACACATGTCCCATTAAGAAGTTTCGTGAATGGGATCACCAAGATCATACAAATACTCATTTACCAATACCTAATGCCGTTCCGATTGAGGATGAAGAAACTGACAATGACCAATCAAAGGTATGTATTATTCCATGACTATTGTTTTCCTATTTTGGAATCTTAGGATATGATTCATGATTTTGTTTGTAGGAAAGAGGTATTTCAGAATAAGTTGTAAAGTAATGGTTAATGGATCATGAATAATGTTGAATGATTAAGATGTCAACATATAAGGGCATCAAGAGTTATGGTGAAATTCTTAAGAGTATTAAGTCTCTTTTGATGATGGGGTTACATTAGAAGACTTTTTATATTATGTGTAACCCTGACGTTTAATATAGGAAAATTTTATTCATGGAATAGTTATCTTTTCTATTGTGGACATATTTATAAAGAACCATTTGGGTTTATATGATCCTTACTTTTGAGGTAATTATGGGTTATTATATGATATGCTGGAAAATGAAAGGCATGAGATAAACTTGAGGTTAAAATATGTTATGACCATTTTTGATGATTTTATCTCTTTTTGGTGAATGATTTAAGAATTATATAGTTTTGGTAAAAGTACAACACGCATACCGTGTGACAACCTGTCACGTCAAACAAAGTTGCGGGAATCGAACCCACAACCAATGTGCGACTGGCATTTATCGCCTACCACTGGACTATGTGAAGTCCCTGGTTAGTTTGACTTATTCTTTCTAGTTATATGATTTTATCAATTAAGAGTAAGTTGATTTTTGGTTATTTATGAAAATGATTAACCTATCATGGAGGGTATATGATTAGGTTAATTACAATTTAATACGAGACTTTAGGAGCAACAGATGTTGTTTGGAGATAAATGTTACGATTTAACTTGGAAGACTATGTGACTAAATCCTTCAAATGTTTGAGTTTCAATCTTAGATTGGTTTACTTTGAGGAATTTTATGGACAAATTGTTGATCGAATGGTCCTCGTTGAACATTGGGTTTTGTTGGACAAATTTTGGAGATTATGAATAGATTTTCTTTCTAATGGGTTATCCTTTTCTGGGTTATCTTATCTTGTACTAATCTATTGAGTTTTGGTTTTGGTTAAATTCTAAAGACATGGGAAGTATGTAGTTATTTTTTTTGGGTTAGGTTATTCTCTAGAAGTTTATTATAGTACTCTTAATGCGAACAAGTCTCCCTAAATACTCGTCTTTTGGAAAAAAAATTAGTTTGATTAAGGAATCTAGTAAACGTTTAAAGTACACATGATAAGTGATTATGTTTCCATATGAATAAATTCCTCAATAAAAAGTAACTTAAAACAAAAATGTTGTCTATTAACTTTTTCTACTAGGGAACCCAACACCGTTTAACCCATCACATGTTTGTGATTTTCTTATTGTTAACTTTCTCCTAAACATGTTTTCTATCACTCTCCATCAGAACATGACCCTATGTTTTCTCCTCCATGTCCATGTTTTCCTACATGGAATCCTTGTATGGGTTAACTCGGGAGACCTCTGTACTTATCTTCCTTTATTTTAAAGTGATTGTTTTACCGACTCTTGTTCTGATGTGGGACGTTCAAGGATGTTTCCAAGCTCAATTTTAAAAATTGCGAGGACGCAATTCCCAAAAGGGGGGAAGGATGTAACACCTCAGGTAAATAAAGAATATGACATTTCATATTTATCCATATTTGTGAATAAAATATTGAAATTACTTTAAAGGGGACGCTATGCTTGATGGCGTACCCAATACGCAACAACGAGTTTCTTGTGAATCTTACGTTTCACTCTAATAATAAAATAATATTATTTTAAATGGTAGTTAACATGTAGTCGTTGTATTGGTGGGAATGGATAGAAATAAATAAAATATGATTATATATGTTTTTAAATGTTTTTACATTTATCCAATAAAAGATAATGGCTTAAAATACGGAAAGAATTCAATTTTCGTCTTTTATACCCTAATTTTCACTAAAGGTTCACTTATCACCTTTTGATGGTGAATTGTCATTAAATATAGTTTTGATCACCCTTATACATTATTTTGGACCAATTAAAGCTCTTCTTTATAATTGGAACATCAAAATTTACTTTGTGTAAATTTTTGGTATCTTTCTGATAAAGTTCATTTTTTCAATGAATAGTGTAAAATGTTGTATTTTAATTCAAAACCCCTTTTTAATCTAATTTATTTATATGATTAGATTATCTTTTTAATTGGTTTTAAAGTTAAATTAGAATATATATTTACCATTAAATCCAATAGTGGTCTTTGTAATTAATTTCACATTGAAATCAGACTTAAACTAGTGTCAATGTTTTGATACTTATTGTTTCATAAAAACACGCTATTTGCTTTGACAGCGGGAATTAATTATTAAATTAATTAATCTGACTTATATATATTGAATTTTGTAAAATAGACTTCATTTTTGAATTCGTAATATCAAATAAAGCTTAGGGTGAATTTTTGGTAATTTTCTGAAAAACGTCAATTTTTTATGAATAGTGAAACCACTAAGTGGTACTTATATTAAACTGATTTTTCGTTTAAATGAAATTTTACCACTTCTGTGTTTTGAATTTTAAAAATCCGACATACATGGTTGTCATTAAGAAGTAAAATGTGGTTCAATGAGATAAAAATATTTTTTTGGTGAATAGTAACTTATTAAGTTTTTAATCGCGATTAGTGGTAATTAGTGTAGTTTAAGGTAAAAATAATGCTTTAATAAAATAAGATGAGCTTGACACATGTACTACCCTAATTGTTTGTGTCATGGCCGACCAAGACAAACCATGGGTAAACTTGGGGACCCCATGGAGCCACTTTGGTTGGAAAATGACATAAATAACTTTTTATTTAATGTAAAAGTAAAAATGACACAAACATAATATGTTTTACAAAAACAATTTGTACATGGGGTTATAAAGATCCAATTTTTGATTCTAAATAGTCATTGGAAAGATATAAAGATTTCCTACATCATAGTATTTTTTTATAATTTTTAGACATTAAATAAATTAAATTATTTATGACATAATAATGATACAGTGATGACATCATTATTTGACGATTTAAATAAAATGGAGAGATAATGTAAAATCTATAAACTACACATGTCCAAAACTTATTGTATGGGTGGATTTCGAACCCTTATCACCTTATCCACGAATTATATCAATGTGGGACCTTTTAAAACCGAAACACATTTTCAAATAAAGTAATATTTCTTACTTTCCAAAAGTGCCCCTCCTCTCCTCTTATAAAAGGCCCCCACCTCTACCTCATTTCACACACTACTCAAGCCTTTGGCTCGTCCAAACCCTGACCATTTACTCTCTCCACATCCCTATCCTCATCCTAGAGGATTCCCTTTGTTCAGAATCCTTTCAAAGGAATCCTTTAGGCTCAAATCAAAAGGAGTTACACTTTTAAAGGTAATTCATTCTCTCATGTTCATTTGTTTTATTTTGCTTCTCCAACCCCCTAAACTCTTTTTATTTATTTCTTTTGTAACAACACCAGTATCTCCAATATACTAGGATGTTTATATATGATTTATTCGAGCTACACTCTCACACAACTACACCAAATGGTTAAAGAACATACAATTTCCGTGGATGGCGAAATTGTGCCTCCCGAAACGATGATTGTTCAATACTCATTTAACACCTTCAAAGGTGGCCATTATGATGTCACTATTTTTATATATGATATATAATATGTTTATGTTTTACTTATGCTTCTGTATTTTTCATTTGGGTATTACCTTTATGGCTTCGATTATGGGTATACGCGATATCTTCATTTTAGGAAGTGCGGGCTACCGCCCCCTCAAAGTGATGTGATTCGTTAATGCCATATGTGGGAGGTGTAAAGGATGGATTTAAAGTTATTATATATGATGTTATACTGGAATTATAATATATATCTATATAATTATTATTTCATTCCATTAAAGTATGAGATAGAAATGAAAGTAGCGTTCATGCGTACGTACGGCTTACCGTCTCCATGAACGGTGCATTTCATTTCTTATCCCCAAATGTAATGTACTATTAAAAGTACATGTATATAATGGATATATGTAATTAATGATATATCTAAATGATGAATATAATTCTGTAATTAAAATATACATACCTCTCATTTAGTTTTAATTCCATTAATATGACAAAGAAATGAAAGTAGTGTTCATGCGTACGTACGACTTACCGTCTCCATGAACGGTGCATTTCATTTCATACCTCTAAATGATTATGTAATATTATAAATACATGTATATTCTGGATATATATGATATATATGATATCCAAATCAGGAATGTCATTCTAGATATAAACACACTTTGACCACACGAACAACATGTAATTGTAACAAGTCCACTTTCGACTTAAGAACCAAATATCGACAAAACTAACATTATTAACATAAATAGTTACATAATGTTTATAACATGGAAATTAGTGATATAAAAGGAATAATTAACTCTAAAAAGTTTCTTAATAAAGTAGAAATTAACTCACGTTTATTATTCAGGACGTTAAAGAACGATCGAGTCAAGTCGGACCCGAGGTAAGGGACTTTGTCTCAATCTCCTTTCATTGAGGCATATTTTATTTTATACACAAATTTCTTTTATACGGTGTATAAAACCCTTTGACTTTTGCTTTTATACAAAAGGAATATTTTTTATACGAAGCGTTTTACAAAATGACAAAAATAAATGTTCCTTTTAATGTATGCGGTGACAACAACCTTTTCCGCCACCGCGAGTATTATTTGGTCTTTGGCTTTATCAACAAGACGTAATGTTTTTAGAATAAAATAAATACCATATACTCTTTTCTGTATTTTGGTATTGAAAATGGTTTTGAAAAAGGATTCTATTATGTCAATGTATTTATGATATATTGTGATTGAAATGTGGAAATGTTATCATTCCTTTATATTGGTTTTATGTTTTATTATTTTATACTGGTACTTGGACATTTTAACGGGTGGTTACATTATAAACCATATGACGAGTGGTGCCTTGAATACTAGGATGGGTGGTTACGTTATTACCTCCAATGCATTGGGTATGGAAGTCGGCCGTATGGCTATTCCATTAAGTATGTATGGAAATTGGCCGTATGGCTATTCCATTAAGTGGTATGTGTGGGAGTCGACCGTATGGTTATTCCACTTAAGTATGTTTATGTCCCATGTGACCTTTATATATGTTATGTGTTCTTTTTATGGATTTTTATGGTAATCCTTTGGTTACAAAAAGGTAAGTAATGATACTTTATTTAGTGAAGAGTTTTTACTACTTCATGTAGGTGAAAAGTAACACATTGATAAAGTATTCATGGTTTACATGTTGTTTTGAAAAACTTACAATTTTCATTATTTGTGTATCCCTTACTGAGTTTTTATGCTCATCCCATGTTTTTGAAATGTTTTTCACAGGACTTAGCGTGGAATAGGGTCAAGGATGGGATCAAGGGAAAGTCATGCTACCTAAAACATGAAACTAGACAGGTTTCTTTTTAAGAGTTTTTTTATTTTATGGAAATTTAGTAGAAGAGACTACTTTGTAATATTTTGAGATATAATAGTTATGTCCTAATTCTCTAAAACTCTAAACCTGAAAAGATCCTCAATGTGAATTATTCATTTAATTCAATTTTATGTAAGGTTTAAGGCTGGGGCCTTATAGTTGGTGTCAGAGGTCGGTTTAGATAACTTTAGAGGTTAGGGTATTCATTAAGAATAAGTGACATTACCATAATGGTTAGGATTTCAGACAGAGTCCTAGTTTTAGATAAATTGAATGAGTAAGAATATCTTAGTGTTTATCTTCCTCATTATTACGTGATGGTTTTGTTGTTATACTCACACTGACCCTTTTTTGTTTTAGTAAATGGATGGATCTAGCAGGCACCAAGGTAACGGTGGATGTGAAGGAAACTGTGACAGTTTTCTGAGCGAGCAACTGAATGATATGGGGGTTGTAATGAGAACTCTTGTGTTTATCCTCAACCAACTATCTGGAGTCATGATTGACCACCTAAACCTTGGAGATTTCTTTAAGGCATCATATTTGCAAGAAACAAATCCCTACGGATGTACAGGTAATAATCATAATGGTAAGTGTGTTTAAAAACCTATGTGTCAAAGATGTGGAAAGAAACACCTAGGAAAATGTTTCAAAGGGACAGAAATATGCTATAGATGTGGAAATGAAGGTCGTAAAGCAAGAACCTGCCATGGAAAAAGGAAGCATCCAGTTGACTCGAGGAAAGGAAAAGAAGTTCTTTCTGAGGGATCAATTGAATGTTTTAAATGTGGTGTGGATGGTCATTATGCAAACACATGTCCCATTAAGAAGTTTCATGAATGGGATAACCAAGATCATAAAAATACTCGTTTACCAATACCTAATGCTATTCCAATTGAGGATGATGAAACTGACAATGACCAATAAGATGTATGTATTATTCCATGACTATTGTTTTCCTATTTTGGAATCTTAGGATATGATTCATGATTTTGTTTGTAGGAAAGAGGTATTTCGAAATAAGTTAGAAATGAATGGTTAATGGATCATGAATAATGTTGAATGAGTAAGATGTCAACATATAAGGGCCTCAAGAGTTATGTTGAAATTCTTATGAGTATTAAGTCTCTTTTGATGATGGGGTTACATTAGAAGAATTTTTATATTTTGTGTAACCCTGATGTTTAATATAGGCAAATTTTATTCATGGAATAGTTATCTTTTCTTTTTTGGACATTGTTATAAAGAACCATTTGGGTTTATATGATCCTTACTTTTGAGGTAATTATGGGTTATTATATGATATGCTGGAAAATGAAAGGCATGAGATAAACTTGAGGTTAAAATATGTTATGACCATTTTTGATGATTTTATCTCTTTTTGGGGAATGATTTAAGAATTATATAGTTTTGGAAAAAGGACAACACGCAGACCGTGTGACAACCCGTCACGTCGGACAAAGTTGCGGGAATCGAACCCACAACCAAAGTGCGACTGACATTTATCGCCTACCACTGGACTACGGGATGTCCCGGGATAGTTTGACTGATTCTTTCTAATTATATGATTTTATCAATTAAGAGTAAGTTGATTTTGGGTTATTTATGAAAATGATTAACCTATCATGGAGGGTATGTGATTAGGTTAATTACTTTTCAATACGAGACTTTAGGAGCAACAGATGTTGTTTGGAGATAAATGTTACCATTTAACTTGGAAGTCTATGTGACTAAATCCTTCAAATGTTTGGGTTTCAATATTAGATTGGATTACTTTGAGGAATTTTATGGACAAATTGTTGATCGAATGGTCCTCGTTGAACTTTGGGTTTTGTTATACAAATTTTGGAGATTATGAATAGATTTTCTTTCTAATGGCTTATCCTTTTCTGGGTTATCTGATCTTGTACTAATCTTTTGGGTTTTGGTTTTGGTTAAAGTCTAAATACATGGGAAGTATGTAGTTCTTTTTTTTGGGTTAGGTGATTCTCTAGAAGTTGATTATGGTACTCTTAATGCGAACAAGTATCCCTAAATACTCGTCTTTTGGAAAAAATATGAGTTTGATTAAGGAATCTAGTAAACGTTGAAAGTCCACATGATAAGTGATTATGTTTCCTTATTAATAAATTCCTCAATAAAAAGTAACTTAAAACAAAAATGTTTTCTATTAACTTTTGCTACTGGGGAACCCAACACCGTTTAACCCATCACATGTTTGTGATTTTCTTATTGTTAACTTTCTCCTAAACATGTTTTCTATCACTCTCCATCAGAACATTACCCTATGTTTTCTCCTCCATGTCCATGTTTTCCTACATGGAATCCTAGTATGGGTTAACTCGGGTGACCTCTGTACTTATCTTCCTTTATTTTAAAGTGATTGTTTTACCGACTCTTGTTCCGATGTGGGACGTTCAAGGATGTTTCCAAGCTCAATTTTAGAAATTGCGAGGACGCAATTCCCAAAAGGGGGGAAGGATGTAACACCCAAGGTAAATAAAGAATATGAAATTTCATATTTATCCATATTTGTGAATAAAATATTGAAATTAATTTAAAGGGGATGCTATGCTCGATGGCGTACCCAATACGCAACAACGAGTTTCTTGGGAATCTTACGTTGCACTATAATAATAAAATAATATTATTTTAAATGGTAGTTAACATGTAGCCGTTGTATTGGCGGGAATGGATACAAATAAATAAAATATTATTATATATGTTTTTAAATGTTTTTACATTTATCCAATAAAAGATAATGGCTTAAAATACGGAAAGAATTCAATTTTCTGCTTTTATACCCTAATTTTCACTAAAGGTTCACTTATCACCTTTTGATGGAGATTGTCATTAAATATAGTTTTGATAACTCTTATACATTATTTTGGACCAAATAAAACTCTTCTCTAGAATTGGAACATCAAAATTTACTTTGTGTAAATTTCTGGTATCTTTTCGATAAAGTTCATTTTTTTCAATGAATAGTGTAAAATGTTGTATTTTAATTCAAAACCCATTTTTAATCTAATTTATTTATATGATTAGATTATATTTTGAATTGGTTTTAAAGTTAAATTAGAATATATTTTTACCATTAAATCCAATAGTGGTCTTTGGAATTAATTTCACTTTGAAATCAAACTTAAACAAGTGTCAATCTTTTGATAACTATTGTTTCATAAAAACACGCTATTTGCTTTGACAGCGGGAATTAATTATTAAATTAATTAATCTGACTTATATGTATTGAATTTTGTAAAATATACTTCATTTTTGAATTCGGAATATCAAATATAGATTAGGGTGAAATTTTGGTAATTTTCTGAAAAACTTCAATTTTTGATGAATAGTGAAACCACTAAGTGGTACTTATATTAAAATGATTTTTTCGTTTAAATGAAATTTTACCACTTCTGTGTTTTGAATTTTAAAATTCCGACATACATGGTTGTCATTAAGAAGTAAAATGTGGTTCAATGAGATAAAAATATTTTTTTGATGAATAGTAACTTATTAAGTTTTTAATCGCGATTAGTGGTAATTAGTGTAGTTTAAGGTAAAAATAATGCTTTAATAAAATAAGATGAGATTGACACATGTCATACCCTAATTGGTTGTGTCATGTCCGACTATAACAAGCCATGGGTCAACTTGGGGACCCCATAGAGCCACTTTCTTTGGAAAATGACATAAATAACTTTTTATTTAATGTAAAAGTAAAAATGACACAAACATAATATGTTTTACGAAAACAATTTGTACATGGGGATATAAAGATAAGATTTTTGATTATAAATATTCATTGGTAAGCTAAAAATATTTCCTACATCATAGTATTTTTTTTATAATTTTAGATATTAAATAAATTAAATTATTTATGACATAATAATGATGCAGCGATGACATCATTATTGGACGATTTAAATAAAATGGAATGATAATGTAAAATCTATGAACTACACATGTCCAAAACTTATTGGATGGGTGTATTTAGAACCCATATCACCTTATCCACGAATTATATCAATGTGGTACCTTTTAAAACCGAAACACATTTTCAAATAAAGTAATATTTCTTACTTTCCAAAAGTGCCCCTCCTCTCCTCTTATAAAAGGCCCCCCAACTCTACCTCATTTGACACACTCCTCAAGCCTTTGGCTCGGCCAAACCCTGCCCATTTACTCTCTCCACATCCCTCTCCTCATCCTAGAGGATTCCCTTTGTGAATAATCCTTTCAAAGGAATCCTTTAGGCTCAAATCAAAAGGAGTTACACTTTTAAAGGTAATTCATTCTCTCATGTTCATTTGTTTTATTTTTGCTTCTCCAACCCCCTAAACTCTTTTTATTTATTTCTTTTGTAACAACACCAGTATCTTAAATATACTAGGATGTTGTTATATGATTTATTCGAGCTACACTCTCACATAACTACATCAAATGGTTAAAGAACATACGGTTTCCGTGGATGGCGAAATTGTGCCTCCCGAAATGATGTTTGTTCAATACTCATTTAACACCTTCAAAGGTGGCCATTATGATGTCACTATTTTTATATATGATATATAATATGTTTATGTTTTACATATGCTTCTGTATTTTTCATTTGTGTCTTACCTTTATGGCTTCCATTATGGGTATACGCGATATCTTCATTTTAGGAAGTGCGGACTACCGCCCCCTCAAAGTGATGTGATTCGTTAATGCCATATGTGGGACGTGTAAAGGATGGATTTAAATTTATTATATATGATGTTATACTGGAATTATAATATACCTCTATATAATTATTATTTCATTCCATTAAAGTATGAGATAGAAATGAAAGTAGCGTTCATGCGTACGTACGGCTTACCGTCTCCATGAACGGTGCATTTCATTTCTTATCCCCAAATGTAATGTACTATTAAAAGTACATGTATATAATGGGTATATGTAATTAATGATATATCTAAATGATGAATATAATTCTGGAATTAAAATATACATACCTCTCATTTAGTTTTAATTCCATTAATATGCCAAAGAAATGAAAGTAGCGTTCATGCGTACGTACGGCTTACCGTCTCAATGAACGGTGCATTTCATTTCTTACCTCTAAATGATTATGTAATATTATAAATACATGTATATTCTGGATATATATGATATATATGATATCCAAATCAGGAATGTCATTCTAGATATAAAGAACCTTTGACCACACGAACAACATGTAATTGTAACAAGTCCACTTTCGACTTAAGAACCAAATATCGACAAAACAATCATTATTAACTTAAATAGTTACATAATGTTTATAACATAGAAATAAGTGATATAAAAGGAATAATTAACTCTAAAAAGGTTCTTAATCAAGTAAAAATTAACTCAAGTTTATTATTCAGGACTTTAAAGAACGATCGAGTCAAGTCGGACCCGAGGTAAGGGACTTCATCTCAATCTCCTTTCATTGAGGCATATTTTATTTTATACACAACTTTCTTTTATACTGTGTATAAAATCCTTTGAATTTTACATTTATACAAAAGGAATCTTTTTTCTACGAAGCGTTTTACAAAACAACAAAAAAGAATGTTTCATTTAACGTACACGGCGACAATGACCTTTTCCGCCACCGCGAGTATTATTTGTTCTTTGGCTTTCTCAACAAGCCGTAATGTTTTTAGAATAAAATAAATACCATATACACTTTTATGTATATTGGTATTGAAAATTGTTTTGAAAAAGTATTCTATTATGTCAATATATTTATGATATATTGTGATTGAAATGTGGAAATGTTATCATTCCTTTATATTGGTTTTATGTTTTATGATTTTATACTGGTACTTGGACATTTTAACGGGTGGTTACGTTATAAACCATATGACGGGTGGTGCCGTGAATACCAAGATGGGTGGTTACGTTATAACCTCCAATGCATTGGGTATGGAAGTCAGCCGTATGGCTATTCCATTAAGTATGTATGGAAATTGGCTGTATGGCTATTCCTTTAAGTGATATGTGTGGGAGTCGACCGTATGGTTATTCCACTTAAGTATGTTTATGTCCCAAGTTACCTTTATATATGTTATGTGTTCTTTTTATGGATTTTTATGGTAATCCTTTGGTTACAAAAAGGTAAGTAATGATACTTTATTCAGTGAAGAGTTTTTACTACTTCATGTAGGTGAAAAGTATTACATTGATAAAGTATTCATGGTTTACTTGTTGTTTTGAAAAACTAACAGTTTTCATTATTTGTGTATCCCTTACTGAGTTTTTATGCTCATCCCAAGTTTTTGAAATGTTTTTCACAGGACATAGCATGGAATAGGGTCAAGGATGGGATCAAGGGAAAGTCATGCTACCTAAAACATGAAACTGGACATGTTTCTTTTTAAGAGTTTTTTTTATTTTATGGAAATTTAGTAGAAGAGACTACTTTGTAATCTTTTGAGATGTAATAGTTATGTCCTGATTCTCTAAAACTCTAAACCTGAAAAGAACCTCAATGTGAATTATTCATTTAATTCAATTTTAAGTAAGGTTTAAGGCTGGGGCGTTATAGTTGGTGTCAGAGGTCGGTTTAGATAAATTTAGAGGTTAGGGTATTTATTAAGCATAAGTGACATTACCATAATGGTTAGGATTTCAGACAGAGTCCTAGTTTTAGATAAAGTGAATGAGTAAGAATATCTTAGTTTTTATCTTCCTCATTATTACGTGATGGTTTTGTTGTTATACTCACACTGACCCTTTTTGGTATTAGTAAATGGCTGGATCTAGTAGGCACCAAGGTAACGATGGATGTGAAGGAAACTGTGACAGTTTTCTGAGTGAGCAACTGAATGATATGGGGGCTGTAATGAGAACTCTTGTGTTTATCCTCAACCAACTATCTGGAGTCATGATTGACCACCTAAACCTTGGAGATTTCTCTAAGGCATCATATTTGCAAGAAACAAATCTCTATGGAAGTACAGGTAATAATCATAAAGGTAAGTGTGTTTAAAAACCTATGTGTCAAAGATGTGGAAAGAAACACCTAGGAAAATGTTTCAAAGGGACAGAAAAATGCTATAGATGTGGAAATGAAGGTCATAAAGAAAGAACCTTCCATGGAAAAAGGAAGCATCCAGTTGACTCGAGGAAAGGGAAAGAAGTTCTTTCTGAGGGATCAATTGAATGTTTTAAATGTGGTGTGGATGGTCATTATGCAAACACATGTCCCATTAAGAAGTTTTGTGAATGGGATCACCAAGATCATACAAATACTCGTTTACCAATACCTAATGCCATTCCGATTGAGGATGAAGAAACTGACAATGACCAATCAAAGGTATGTATTATTCCATGACTATTGTTTTCCTATTTTGGAATCTTAGGATATGATTCATGATTTTGTTTGTAGGAAAGAGGTATTTCGGAATAAGTTGGAAAGGAATGGTTAATGGATCTTGAATAATGTTGAATGAGTAAGATGTCAACATATAAGGGCTTTAAGAGTTATGTTGAAATTCTTAAGAGTATTAAGTCTATTTTGATGACGGGGTTACATTAGAAGACTTTTTATATTATGTGTAACCCTGATGTTTAATATAGGCAAATTTTATTCATTGAATAGTTATCTTTTCTTTTGTGGACATAGTTATAAAGAACCGTTTGGGTTTATATGATCCTTACTTTTGAGGTAATTATGGGTTATTATATGATATGCTGGAAAATGAAAGGCATGAGATAAACATGAGTTTAAAATATGTTATGACCATTTTTGATGATTTTATCTCTTTTTGGGGAATGATTTAAGAATTATATAGTTTTGGAAAAAGGACAACACGCAGACCGTGTGACAACCCGTCGCGTCGGACAAAGTTGCGGGAATCGAACCCACAACCAAAGTGCGACTGGCATTTATCGCCTACCACTGGACTACATGAAGTCCCGGTTTAGTTTGACTGATTCTTTCTAATTATATGATTTTATCAATTAAGAGTAAGTTGATTTTGGGTTATTTATGAAAATGATTAACCTATCATGGAGGGTATGTGATTAGGTTAATTACTTTTCAATACGAGACTTTTGGAGCAACAGATGTTGTTTGGAGATAAATGTTACCATTTAACTTGGAAGACTATGTGACTAAATCCTTCAAATGTTTGGGTTTCAATCTTATATTGGTTTACTTTGAGTAATTTTGTGGAAAATTGTTGATCGAATGGTCCTCGTTGAACTTTGGGTTTTGTTGGACAAATTTTGGAGATTATGAATAGATTTTCTTTCTAATGGATTATCCTTTTCTGGGTTATCTGATCTTGTACTAATCATTTGGGTTTTGGTTTTGGTTAAAGTCTAAATACATGGGAAGTATGTAGTTCTTTTTTTTGGTGATTCTCTAGAAGTTGATTATAGTACTCCTAATGCGAACAAGTCTCCCTAAATACTCGTCTTTTGGAAAAAATATGATTTTGATTAAGGAATCTAGTAAACGTTGAAAGTCCACATGATAAGTGATAATGTTTCCTTATGAATAAATTCCTCAATAAAAAGTAACTTAAAACAAAAATGTTGTCTATTAACTTTTGCTACTGGGGAACCCAACACCGTTTAACCCATCACATGTTTGTGATTTTCTTATTGTTAACTTTCTCCTAAACATGTTTTCTATCACTCTCCATCAGAACATGAACCTATGTTTTCTCCTCCATGTCCATGTTTTCCTACATGGAATCCTAGTATGGGTTAACTCGGGTGACCTCTGTACTTATCTTCCTTTATTTTATAGTGATTGTTTTACTGACTCATGTTCCGATGTGGGACGTTCAAGGATGTTTCCAAGCTCAATTTTGAAAATTGAGAGGACGCAATTCCCAAAAGGGGGGAAGGATGTAACACCCCAGGTAAATAAAGAATATGACATTTCATATTTATCCATATTTTTGAATAAAATATTGAAATGAATTTAAAGGGGACGCTATGCTCGATGGCGTACCCAATACGCTACAACGAGTTTCTTGGGAATCTTACGTTGCACTCTAATAATAAAATAATATTATTTTAAATGGTAGTTACCATGTTGCCGTTGTATTTGCGGGAATGGATACAAATAAAAAAAATATGATTATATATGTTTTAAAATGTTTTTAAATTTATCCAATAAAAGATAATGGCTTAAAATACGGAAAGAATTCAATTTTCAGCTTTTATACCCTAATTTTCACTAAAGGTTCACTTATCACCTTTTGATGGAGAATTGTCATTAAATATAGTTTTTATCACTCTTATACATTATTTTGGACCAAATAAAACTCTTCTTTAGAATTGGAACATCAAAATTTACTTTGTGTAAATTTTTGGTATCTTTTCGATAAAGTTCATTTTTTCAATGAATAGTGTAAAATGTTGTATTTTAATTCAAAACCCCTTTTTAATCTAATTTATTTATATGATTAGATTATCTTTTGAATTTTTTTTAAAGTTAAATTAGAATATATTTTTACCATTAAATCCAATAGTGGTCTTTGGAATTAATTTCACTTTGAAATCAGACTTAAACTAGTGTCAATCTTTTGATACTTATTGTTTCATAAAAACACGCTATTTGCTTCGACAGCGGGAATTAATTATTAAATTAATTAATCTAACTTATATGTATTGAATTTTGTAAAATAGACTTCATTTTTGAATTCGGAATATCAAATATAGCTTAGGGTGAATTTTTCGTAATTTTCTGAAAAACTTCAATTTTTGATGAATAGTGAAACCACTAAGTGGTACTTATATTAAACTGATATTTCGTTTAAATGAAATTTTACCACTTCTGTGTTTTTAATTTTAAAAATCCGACATACATGGTTGTCATTAATAAGTAAAATGTGGTTCAATGAGATAAAAATATTTTTTTGATGAATATTAACTTATTAAGTTTTTAATCGCGATTAGTGGTAATTAGTGTAGTTTAAGGTAAAAATAATGCATTAATAAAATAAGATGAGCTTGACACATGTCCTACCCTCATTGGTTGTGTCATGGCCTACTATGAAAATCCATGGGTCAACTTGGGGACCCCATGGAGCCACTTTGGTTGGAAAATGACATAAATAACTTTTTATTTAATGTAAAAGTAAAAATGACACAAACATAATATGTTTTACGAAAACAATTTGTACATGGGGTTATAAAGATAAGATTTTTGATTATAAATAGTCATTGGAAAGATAAAAATATTTCCTACATCATAGTACTTTTTTTATAATTTTTAGACATTAAATAAATTAAATTATTTATGACATAATAATGATGCAGCGATGACATCATTATTGGACGATTTAAATAAAATGGAAAGATAATGTAAAATCTATGAACTACACATGTCCAAAACTTATTGGATGGGTGTATTTCGATCCCTTATCACCATTCCACGAATTATATCAATGTGGGACCTTTTAAAACCGAAACACATTTTCAAATAAAGTAATATTTCTTACTTTCCAAAAGTGCCCCTCCTCTTCTCTTATAAAAGGCCCCCACCTCTACCTCATTTAACACACTCCTCAAGCCTTTGGCTCGGCCAAACCCTGCCCATTTACTCTCTCCACATCCCTCGCCTCATCCTATAGGATTCCCTTTGGGAAGAATCCTTTCAAAGGAATCCTTTAGGCTCAAATCAAAAGGAGTTACACTTTTAAAGGTAATTCATTCTCTCATGTTCATTTGTTTTATTTTGCTTCTCCAACCCCCTAAACTCTTTTTTATTTATTTCTTTTGTAACAAAAACAGTATCTTCAATATACTAGGATGTTGTTATATGATTTATTCGAGCTACACTCTCCCACAACTACATCAAATGGTTAAAGAACATACGGTTTTCGTGGATGGCGAAATTGTGCCTCCTGAAATGATGATTGTTCAATACTCATTTAACACCTTCAAAGGTGGCCATTATGATGTCACTATTTTAATATATGATATATAATATGTTTATGTTTTACATATGCTTCTGTATTTTTCATTTCTGTATTACCTTTATGGCTTCCATTATGGGTATACGCGATATCTTCATTTTAGGAAGTGCGGACTACCGCCCCCTCAAAGTGATGTGATTCGTTAATGCCATATGTGGGACATGTAAAGGATGGATTTAATGTTATTATATATGATGTTATACTGGAATTATAATATACCTCTATATAATTATTATTTCATTCCATTAATGTATGAGATAGAAATGAATGTAGCGATCATGCGTACGTACGGCTTACCGTCTCCATGAACGGTGCATTTCATTTCTTATCCCCAAATGTAATATACTATTAAAAGTACATGTATATAATGGATATATGTAATTAATGATATATCTAAATGATGAATATAATTCTGGAATTAAGATATACATACCTCTCATTTAGTTTTAATTCCATTAATATGCCAAAGAAATGAAAGCAGCGTTCATGCGTACGTACGGCTTACCGTCTCCATGAACGCTGCATTTCATTTCTTACCTCTAAATGATTATGTAATATTATAAATACATGTATATGCTGGATATATATGATATATATGATATCCAAATCAGGAATGTCATTCTAGATATAAAGAACCTTTGACCACATGAACAACATGTAATTGTAACAAGTCCACTTTCGACTTAAGAACCAAATATCGACAAAACAAACATTATTAACTTAAATAGTTACATAATGTTTATAACATGGAAATAAGTGATATAAAAGGAATAATTAACCCTAAAAAGGTTCTTAATCAAGTAAAAATTAACTCAAGTTTATTATTCAGGACGTTAAAGAACGATCAATTCAAGTCGGACCCGAGGTAAGGGACTTCATCTCAATCTACTTTCATTGAGGCATATTTTATTTTATACACAACATTATTTTATACAGTGTATAAAACCCTTTGACTTTTACTTTTATAAAAAATGAATCTTTTTTCTACGAAGCGTTTTACAAAACAACAAAAAGGAATGTTTCTTTCAACGTATGTGGTGACAACGACCTTTTCCGCCACCGCGAGTATTATTTGGTCTTTGGCTTTCTCAACAAGCCATAATGTTTTTAGAATAAAATAAATACCATATACTCTTTTATGTATTTTGGTATTGAAAATTGTTTTGAAAAAGAATTCTATTATGTCAATATATTTATGATATATTGTGATTGAAATGTGGAAATGTTATCATTCCTTTATATTGGTTTTATGTTTTGTGATTTTATACTGGTACTTGGACATTTTAACTGGTGGTTACGTTATAAACCATATGACGGATGGTGCCGTGAATACCAAGATGGGTGGTTACGTTATAACCTCCAATGCATTGGGTATGGAAGTCGGCCGTATGGCTATTCCATTAAGTATGTATGGAAATTGGCCGTATGGCTATTCCATTAAGTGATATGTGTGGGAGTCGACCGTATGGTTATTCCACTTAAGTATGTTTATGTCCCAAGTTACCTTTATATATGTTAAGTGTTCTTTTTATGGATTTTTATGGTAATCCTTTGGTTACAAAAAGGTAAGTAATGATACTTTATTCAGTGAAGAGTTTTTACTACTTCATGTAGGTGAAAAGTATTACATTGATAAAGTATTCATGGTTTACTTGTTGTTTTGAAAAACTAACAGTTTTCATTATTTGTGTATCCCTTACTGAGTTTTTATGCTCATCCCAAGTTTTTGAAATGTTTTTCACAGGAATTAGCGTGGAATAGTGTCAAGGATGGGATCAAGGGAAAGTCATGATACCTAAAACATGAAACTAGACATGTTTCTTTTTAAGATTTTTTTTTATTTTATGGAAATTTAGTAGAAGAGACTACTTTGTAATCTTTTGTGATGTAATAGTTATGTCCTAATTCTCTAAAACTCTAAAACTGAAAAGATCCTCAATGTGAATTATTCATTTAATTCAATTTTAAGTAAGGTTTAAGGCTGGGGCCTTATATTTAGAACAAACCGGTGTGATTCCAATTCAACCAACGGTGCCTCAATCAGAGTTCGGACGATGAATCAGGAGGGGATCAGAGTTCGTCAGCCCTTCCGCAACACACCAACACAAAATACCACAAGAATAGTATGGAAATAGACATGAGACATGACCCCACTCCGATATGTCAAATAAAAATAAAAAATACAGAATGTGATCATTTAAACTACACACCGTTTGTTTTCTTTACCCTACCCCTGATATAAGATGTCTTCTATGTCACTACACGACCATGTACTCACACGTTACATGGCCAGCATGTTGATGTACGTGGAAACCGGGCACATGCCGTCTGCACAAAAGTACAGAGCATGTACATAGAAAATCCTCATTTCTTTTTTTATCCTAAAAATTCTCACAAAATCAAGTTACATACATTAAAAGAAGATCAGTGTTTTTACAAACGTCCACCTTAAAGAAAATCATCCTTGAATTTCCATTAAATGGGTGGTGAAGAAGCATCTACGGACAGCTCTAGACACTATGATCACACATCAGCCTCCCAATCTCATGTCTCGTTCTGCACATACATATGCTACCATAGAACCCATACGAGAGGAATTGAGCATCCCTGAAGAAACATTGTGCTGTGATACACAATCTTAATAGGGTGCTCCTGGAAGGATGCATCCACCTCCAACTCAACCTTCTCGACTGAAAGAAATGAGACAGTTCTAAAATTTAATGTCAGAGCTATGAATCATGAAATTCTTTTTGCATAGCCCAATACCACTAATAAAAATTTAGCAGGTAGGAATCCAGCCCGACTCTCTCCAAAACCTCAAACGGCCTGAAGTAACTTGCAGAAAACTTCTTCTATCTCTGAATCCTCTTATGTCCCAACCTCGATGTGACCTGTTGGAAAACCTGATCTCCATACATAGTGGACTCCTGCATGAGATGAAGTCCCAACAATGATTCCTCTATTTCCTATAGCCAATATACGGGTGATTTTCTTTTCTACCATTCAAATCTTTATAATGTGACATCAAAATGATTTCGGGAAACTGTTGTCATAGGTAAACTCCAATATGGTATGTGTCTCTCCCAAGATCCCATGAATTCCAAGATGCATGCTTGAAACATTTCCTCCAAAACATGAATCATGCGCTTGGACTAGCCATCTATATAAGGATGGTATGGAGTACATAGAAGTTCCTTTGTACCCAAATCCCTCGGTAAACCCTTCCATACATGAGAAGTAAAATGAGAACCCATTTTTGAAACTATGGAGTGTGGAGCCCTATTAAAATACTATCTCTTGGATGTAAAACCTATCAAGATCATCAAAACTGAAGGATTACTTGATCGGTAGGAAAGTAGAAACCTTCATGAGTCTGTAAAAAATACTCATATAGTCTCATTTCCTTGAGGAGACCATGGTAAACCTATCACAAAATCCATGATGAGATCGTTCCACTTCAACTCATGAATGGGTAACAGTTGTAATATCCTTATAAGTAAATTATGCCCCAAATTCACCAATTTTTTGGTGGAACATCTCATGAAAATCCAACTACATCCATCCAGCCAACAATATTGACAATTTAGGTCTTGATACATCTTGGTGAAACCATGATGAATTTCCCATACGAAGGCATGCTAATCTCATAAAATCTCTTCACGCATGTCTACAGACAGCCATACGTGTCCATTAAATTGTAAAACCACATCCTCTCTTATGGTCCAACCATGAGTAGGTTCCTCCCATGACACACTCTCATCTAGTAATAGGCCCTTAGAATCGAAAAGCTTCACCATTCGCACTCGATCTAGTATTATAGAGGTAACAAATATAGAAGATTGAAATATATAAACTAGTCTATCATGCACTTCAGATGCATATTAGAGAATATATCCATGATTTACCACTCATTGCTTGCCTCTTGAACTGCCTATATCAGTGTCTTCCTACTCAACACATAAGCCACTGTGTTTCCATTCTAAGGAATGTAGTCAACCTCAATGTCTAAGGATTGAAGGTAATAAATCCTCCTTTGTTGTCTAAATTTCATAAATGCTGAATAAATATATATTTGAGGATTTTGTGGTCAGTGTATACCACATATTAATATCACAAAAGATAATATCTCCAACAGAGAAATGATCCTCCAACTATATCCAACTCAAGATCGTGAATTGTTTAATTCCTCTCATGTGGTGTCAACTGTGGAAACCCATACACTTTGACTCCACCTCTTAAATAATCACAGCACCCAAACTGCTACCTGATACATGGCTGTAAATGTTGTAAATCATTCTTGGTTTCAAAAAACAATATTATCTGTGATGATGTGAATCTCCCTTTCAACTGTTGAAAAGATTAATCATGTGAATCTATACAGATTTACATCATACCCTTCTTAGTCAAACCCATTAGTGGTTCTTTTATGTATGAAAAGTCTAGAATAAGTCATATGTAGTATCCATAAATCACCAAAAAGCTTCGCATCTCAATGATGTTCTTAGGATGATCCTAGGAAACTGTATCTTTCAACTTCTATGTGTCTAATGATAATCTTGTATCTTAGTTGACGTGACCCAAGAATTCAATCTTGTCTATCCAAGAGTGTCACTTGGAGTTCTTAGCATATAAATACTGTTTAATTAGTTTACACAATATGATATCAAGGTGGGTGTTCTGGTCATGTCCGATGTGATATTACCCAAAGATATCGTCCATGAAGAATCCCAAAAAAGAATCCAGGTAAGGATGGAAGGAACTATTCATCAGTTCCATGAAAATTTCCCGCACATTCGTGAGACTGAATGGCCTAACAAAATACTCAATTAGACCATAACAACTTGGAAATGATTTAAGAGATTTATCTAATGGTCTAATGTTAATATGATGAAAACCAGATCTCAATTCAAACATCATGAAGACCAATGATAATTGAAGCTGATCAAAGAGATCATCAATCCTCGACAAGGGATATCGTTTATTGACCATCAACTATTTCAGCATTTGATACTTCACAAGAAATTATGATGGTACCATCATCCATATACCTCAAAAGGATATGTGATCCCTATTGAGAAGTATTTGGTAAGATGAAACACTTTTCTTACAACTCCTCTAATGATTTCATGAGATCCTGTAACTCTGTAGTAGACATCATATACAGAGGAATGGACACTGGTGCCACTCTGGGATCATGTTCAATAGATAAATCTACCTCATACTTCGGTGGTAATCCTGAAAAGTAATATGGAAATTCATCCCTAAAATGATCCACCATGAGATGAATGTCCTTTTATGATGTCTGTTAGTAATTAATATATAAACAATGTATTTGTGCTATGATCGCTATGATCCCTTGAAGCTCAGGACCATCTCTACTTGAATGGACATTCCATTATTCCTTTTGTAGAAAAGACATGCCCTCAATTGACCTGAAACTCACCCTGTGGTGATGGTAGTCAATAAAGACTTGAGAAAACATTATCCAGTCCATTTTGAGAATGACATCGAAGACTATCATCTAAAAAACATAATGTTCCCAGAAGATGTGACACCTACAACTTGAACTAACTATAACATGTTGTCCTAATCCCCAATAGAGTGTCTAAAATCATAACATCATCATATGTAAAGATATAGAGACTGAGACTGTTCACAATGGAAATATATATAAAACTATTGGAACCCCCATACCAAAAGGAGAAGAAGCTAAAACAGAGGGAATAATTATTATACCTCTAACTATAGATTTGTATGGGATCCTGATCCTACAGGGTCTATTCTATATCAATAGTCTGACATGTTCTGATGACTTGGAACCCTACATGGCTACCTTAAGCTAATCCACCCTTCTATCACTATAAGCTTGTCGTCTAGCATCCATGACCACGACCACCTCCTCGACATGAATGGCTTGAGGAACACTAATTCCTTGAATGATGAGGAACTAGTGGTCTTTCTCTTGATTGTGGAGTCATAAAAACCCCTCTAACTTTCTACTGGTGATACCATCATGAAAAAATGATGAAGATAGCAAATCTTTCATGATGATCAGCACACAACTGGGTCCCTCGGGAAATTTAGTCTCATATGACCACACATTCCACACTAGAAGCACATCACATGGCTACCTGATGAAACATAAATGTGGTGCTTCCCACTATCACTAAAAGGAGTGCCAGCCCTAGATACTGAACCACCATGGATTGCAGCTCCATGATCCCTCAGATTGCACTCGATAATTAGCTTCTGGTTTACTATTGAAGTCACCAAAGTCAACTTGAAAACATTCACCTATGATTGGGTTTTGTATATGAGACCATCTTCAAATCGCCTAGCATGTGATAACACATAACCTCTCAAAACATGTGTGAAGTTATGAAGCTCTATAATGAAATAAGAATAATCCATCCCTGAAAGAGAACCCTTCTCCAAATTCATGACCTCCCCAGCTTAGCAGGCCCTCAACATCTCCAGGTTGAAGTGGTCATAGAAGATCCTCTGAAACTCTTCCCAAATCAAATCGCATTGACGCCCCACCTCTAAGATAACATCCCACCATATTGTTGTGGAATCACATAGCATGTAAGTTACGATCTTCACCCGCCCCTTAAGAGATATCTCCAACTGATTGATGATAGAATTCTTGGCCTCCAACCATGATAGTACAACATGTGGTACTCAATCCCATAAAAAGTGGGAGGATACTACTGTAAGAACACATGTGTCAACTCATCTTGTGTCAAGTGAGGATGTGGTTCTCTCGGGAATTTCTTTCTAATCCTCATAATGCATTCATGGAATTGGGAATCGACCCCTACATCTGGTATAATAGATGATGCCAAGATAGGCATCATTGGATGATCTAATGGTTTTCCATATATATCATTTATAGTGTCTAATCTTTTCCTTGTACATGGCGTAAAACTGGAGGTTTTCTTAGTGTCATGGATCTTCTAGGTAAAGTGCACACCACATTACAAGATTATCAAGGACCAAAATATAGAAGTGTAAGAATAAAATAGGTTAAGGAAAACATTCTTTTTATTAAAATAGGGTTACAAGACATGAAGATCCACTACACATCATGGTCCTATTTATCATTAATATGGGCATATACCTATTCCATCCTGGTCGTGTAACACCCATACACACAACATGTTCCTCTTGAGACACGACGTGTACATGGGTATTACCTAAACCCCTATAATTATACAAGGAAATAACTATATAGTTCTACTAGTTTACCAACACATGGCGTGAGAAATCTTGACACGACATGTACTACTATGTTCAACCCACCCATGTCATTAGTCACACATCTAGATACTTGGTCAATTATAGCACAATATGCACTCCCATTACACGGTGTGTTCTAAAAGAAGAATACCAACCCCATTTGTCAACTCACACATTCATTCACATGGCCAAAAACTACCCTACGTGTACATATCATACATGTCGTGTACATAAGAAAAGTTATTACATCCAAAACAAAAGAAAACATGTCATGTGTTCATTAGAAAAGACACCATGTATTGTGGCTTTTTGAGAAAATTATGCCTTTAAAGAAACTCTGGAACCCCCTCCCAAATCATTGATTAGTATAAGGAAATCCAATTTAGGATCCATGAATGCCCATACACCCCTCAAAAAAATGTTTGGCGTCCTTATTCATTAGATATCTTAACTGAATTCAATTAAAATTCAAACATGATCCCCCAAATTCCTATCTAGGATGTCCTAGGGAACAAACCATTTCATCCACTAAATTGAAACATTACACTTACCAAATACCCTATCAAAATTGCATGTATTATATCATCTAATCTATCACAAAAACATTCATATCTAGCATAAAATCTATCACAACCACATGAAAACAGTAATGGTCCCTAAATTGCTTGACCTGAATTCATGACATGTTATCTCTAGAATGTTAATATTTGATGCATTAGATGGAATACCCTCATCAAATTTAGATGAAAATGAAATAGAACCACAATTACATCATTCAAAACAAAAAAAAAAACCTTTGAATCACCCAACAGTGAAATCAAATCATCTTTAACGATTGAAAACCCAGAAAATTTCAATATTCAAGGTTATTTTCCTTTTCTCTATACACAAGATAGCTAATCCAGAGCATAGATTATTAACTAACACTTATTCTATCTTATCCTAATCAATTGGCTCCAAACAATAATGCAAAGAAGTGAAGAATCACCTCTGATACAACATTGTAACCTCCTGGATCTGGGTTCCGCCAAAAGGTACCCCAAACCCAATTGACCACACAACCTCATGTGCATTTCCCCAAACACTAGAGGCTTCTTCCTAGTATCGAGGTCTATGGAGTAATATTTAGGAAACTATTCCCTCATTGGTAGAGTACACATAACAAAAAATAATAATAATGAATAGAGGAAGCAGTAATACCGTCAAAAGTAAACAGTGTAAGACTTAAAGTAAATCCACTAGTGACCACTATATATATATATATATATATATAATTAATGACATATGTATCTATGAAAATATACAAACATGTCACAATTTTGGAATGAAATACTGAAACCAATGTACAAAAGAAACATTTAAATTGTAGCTACATCATAAGCATCATCTTTGTCCAATAATTATTTTTCAAGATGAGTGGGTCAATAACTACATGCCTAGACACAAACTACTAGGGGATACACTTTGGTTGAGAACATTCAATTGATGAGAATATATGATGGAATTATTTCCTAGTTATTATGTGGGGGTAGTATGAATTGAATAAGATATCCACATATAAATAATATAAGAAAAATTTATATTTATATATTTTGAAATAAATAAATTATGGGTAAATATGATGATGTATAATGGTAAAGGGTTTTATAGTTGAATTCAATTAATGGTAGTGATTATTTTATTCCCTCTATGATTTAAAATGTTCATTACTCAAGTCATATATTACGTTTTAGTGATGGATAAAACCATATGGAACCATGGTAACCATGATGGTTTGGGATAATGCAATTATTTTGTTTAATGAAACCCAAAATAATTTTAGAAATGTGTAGAATCCATATGATTATTTCAAACCAATTGCCACAGATATGATTAAAAATTTATCCCTAGAGAAATATTTAGTACACCAAAAAAGATAATTTTGGAGACTAATGAAATTTTACTAAATTATTATCATAAAGAATGAAATATTCAACTAACTACATGTCAATGATGCTAGAACATGTGCATGGGGAATTTCTATAATTTGACAACAAAATGGATTACATGTGGAAGAGAGGACCCTCAAGAATCATACTACCATTGGAATATGAGGAGTCTAAATTGCACTATGGGAGTGGATTTCAGGAATTAATAATCACAACTAATGATCTAATTCCATTTGGATGTAAAATTTATATATTACCCATGTTACAGTCATAAATTCAAGTATAATAACATGGATAGGTGTAAACAACCCACACAACCAAGGGAACATTGTGGAGCATGTTCAATGACAACCAATTAGAAAGATTACTATAGGTAAATTATCCTCTATTAACATCATCTTACAAGATCATTACATTAGCTATTATATTCTTTCATGTTTGTTTTATAATTGAATTACAATGATGTTATTTATCAAATAAACCATCATATTATATGTTGGGTTTAATTAAAATTTATTTAAGGAATATTAATCTATGTATAGGTATTTTAAATGGATTTAATGTTATTATAGTAAAAGATTATCTGTTTTACCCTATAATCCACATTCACTAAATGTGGTGGGAGTACCCCTAACATAATTTTCACTAGAAAAAAAGGATGGTGGTAGAGACCGAAACTGTAACATATATGGAGACATTTTAGCATAATTGCAATAACTGATAAAAGTAACTAATCAAATTTATCACCATCCATAAATTCACCACCTCCATGAGTAGGTCATGATGTGTATTTATATGAATAAATCACCATCATAGTAGTGGATATATAATAGAACAACCAGCTACCAAATCTATTATAACAGTACATGGTGGTTATTTGAAAAATAGGGAGGCCTTGTAGTGATCTTTATGATGGGAGCATTTTGAGGATCAATTTTCATTCCCTATAGCATATACACTAATGTAGTGTGTTTATAAATAAATTTGGGTCTTGGAATGTCATTTTAGGGTCCATGAAAATTCACCCACATTAGATGTGGTGGGGAATCCAAACCCAACCAACCCTTCTCTATAAGGGATTCATGGAGTGGAAAAAATAGGGACTAATATAATAATAGTGCATAAATATGGGTGGTTACCTAATAATACTAGAGATGTAGCTACATAATAATCTGAAGAGGTCATAGGTCAATCCAGTGGAGGAAGATACTCTATAAAAGTTCATGATGGGGCTATACATGGATCCCAATAAGCCATTTGTGGAGAATAATTCTTAATCAAATTCAAAAGTTGACCTTAATATTTTCTATGTATCTGTGAATTGATTATCCTTGATGGATCATGGACAATTTCTAATGGTCTATCTAATATTAAAATAGGTCTTGAAATTTCAAACCACATACCAGTTTATGATAACATGTCACAAAAATTCCTACAATATCTCAAGGAAATACTAAATATGTCATAACAATAAAGCAGTTGGGCTATTTAACTCAAATAGAAATAAATAAACACTGTGTGTGGATTGTAATTATTATAAAAGAATTAATGATATTGATACTTCTATATCAAATTAAATATTTATTCACCGTAGATATATACCAAGATATCCCGTTATTAATTAATAATTTAAATCGTGAGGGGAAAATTACTTTTAGGGTAAGAATGTAATGAAATATGGAGTCCACATATCTTCTCCATAAAAAGATAATATATTAAATTGTGGTATTAAAAAATTATAAAAAACTAAAATGAAGAAACCATTGGTATATTATTAAAATAAAACATTATTATTGAAAAATAATTGTTCTATATTTAT
The DNA here is from genome assembly GCA_963277665.1 of Viscum album. Lineage (NCBI taxonomy): Eukaryota > Viridiplantae > Streptophyta > Magnoliopsida > Santalales > Viscaceae > Viscum > Viscum album. Next base: position 1,354,308,332 of record OY728147.1, on the reverse strand, counting down.
GTAAGAATTGATGTAACCATATAACAAAATCAATAAAAAATGTAATATTAAATGTGATCTGGAAATGGATGTCATCCTTATGAAGCTCATTTTATGATCTAAAAAGGAATTGGTATTTCTAGGGTCTCCCCAAGAAGAATATCAATTCAAAATCGAGAAATCTTGTTTTTATGGATACCTTATATGATATATATTCAAGCTTGTGGTGAATTCCACAAGTACCATTCTTCTAGAACCCCAACTAATACTTTAATCATATCTTATATTTTTCTTAATCATTATACATATTCCATATTGGGATATGTATTTTAAAAAATTATTATATAAAAATGAAATAAAATATTCTTTATTATATATTTATATATATATATATCATAATTTTTAATACTTTACAAAAGTCCATTTTCATTCAGATGACATTATGCCAAAAAAATGTCAATTCAATAAATAGGTTTTTATATTTAATGTAAATAATTTTATTATGACTGAATTATAAAAATATATATTTACTAGATTTATAATAATTTAATAATTTTTTATTTAATAATTCATAGAAAAATAATAGTTAATATAGAAAAATTCTTGTTCCTGTAAAAACAACTTTCCACTATAATTTATATTTTTTAGTAAAATTAAATTTATTTAATTTAAGGATGTTAATTTTAAAAAACAATTACTTACATTTTAGAATTATCATGGAAATATTTATTTAATATTAATATTTTGGGATTGATGTAATGGAATTTATTTGTATATATATATAGGTAAATACCGTTTTTGGGAAAAAATTGAGAATTATAAATTGTTATAGTTATATAAGAGAAATATATAATTTTATAAAACGAATTATTAGATAATTAATTAATTATGAAAGGTAATATTTAATAAACATAGTCGATATTTTTTATAATTTATAAAACCAATGTTTTTAATTTGTAATAAAAAAGTTATAATTTCATGCTATTATAAAAATAATTATTATCATTTTCCATAAATAATATATTATATTTAATAAAATTAGTTATTGGGATCATTTAAAAGCCACATAAATTATATTATATTTATATTTAGAACAATTTATGTGTTAAAAAAAAATTTAATCCCCATTTAAATTTTATACTAAAATAAACATTTTCAAATAAATAATTATTATGATTTTCGAGAACTAATAAAAAAATATTTTATCTATATCTTAGAAAATTAATTTTATACAATCATATCAATATTTGATATAATAATTTTATTTATATTAAACAATTTTGATTTTTTATTTTGACAACAAAATTAGTTACCAAGGGAGAATGGTGACTTATTATGGTAAGAATAAGTTAACATAAAAATGTATTAGCAGAGTACAAAGTGTATAGAAATATGGGAAACAGGTATGATATTTTATTATTTATTATTAATGGAATATATATTTCACCACACCATTAATCAAAACATTTAAGATCCCATGACCTTGAATATTAGAGTGATATTATTGACAAGTAAATTTCTTTTAAATAACATTAACTTTCCATATAAAAGGAGATCACATCCTCTTCATTTATCATATGATTCCATATATTTGGAAGAAAACTTTTCCCTAGTGTAATTTCATTCATACACATGGTAAATAGAGGGCTTATAGGTCATTTGAATTATTTTAAAATGGTGGATGGGTTTAATTGTGTGTCTGACATTGGAATGAGTTTCTAAGTGTCTAAGCTCCATAAACCAATGTTTTTATATATATAATGGGGGATGAGGTTGTGGTTATGAGTTTTTTTGGTGAAATAGATTTATCCTAGTGTAAAATGAAAATAATGTGGTTGTAAAAATGATAGACCATCTCTTCAGTGGTCAGTATGGTGGTCTGGTGTCACTTATAACCTCACTAGCCAACCAATCACTCAACATCGGCCAGCTAGAGAGCAACTACAAACTGGTGGAAAATTAATAGTGAAACAATGTAATATTTTTTGTTTGAAATTTTAATATATATATACCAATAATATCTTATGGAGAACTCCCTTTTAAGGACCGTGGAACACCTTGATATTCAATTGGTGAATCAGTGTGTCTACTTTTTTTATACTAGTGGATCTTATTTTTACATTTGTATTAAACTGTTTGACCTCTCTGATGAGAAATTATAGAAAAAAACAATCACATTCAATGTGAATACAATAGAAAATTTACATGGATCACTACTATGGTCTGATTCCAATGAAAATATGTCGACAAGTTTTTAGTCATACCAATGACCACTAATCTTCACTAGTTGTGCAGTTAAAATATTAGTATAATCACAGTGTGCCATGTTTACTACCTTTATAAGGTTTTACAGATAGTATACTACATCCCTCACATCACATCCATTGATTCCACCATTCTCCATGTATTGAAAATAATCCAAACTCTATTAATCAACATGAATGTCTCTTCAATGGGTTACCATTTAATCATTCATCTTTAACTATAGAGAGATGCTTTGTTAAAGTCATGTTTTCCCCAATAAATAGAATCAACAATTCTATGTATTGTTCAATCCTAAAAATGAACTTCATGAACTCGGATTCTTCTTCTGTGTACTGGAGTGCTCGACATACCAAATCTATATATCACCTCTTCAAAATGCGCCTGTGTTTCGCCTTTGTAAACCATGCTCACATACTTCCTTCACTCCATCTCTCGTATACTTCTTTTCATAGTGTAACAAAATTAGTGTAGAGCCTTCTTTGGAAAACTTCCTCACTCGACGTACCACCTTACATTCTCAATGTAAAGTCTTTTCTTTGCGTATTGACTAATCTCGACATATTTCCTCCATCTGTGGACTCCTAATTTCCATGAACTGGGATAATTGCCTCTTATATAGGATAATATATGTTCCAAATCCAATAAACCCATATCTAACAAATCTTTGACACTGAACCGCCTTTACCGCATTAAATTTATCACTCATGAACCTTATTCTTTAAGCAGTCCACATACCATCATTCTCCCGACGTTATTTAAAAAATAACCATATTTTTTCCGCAAATGAGATGTCATCTGGGGAACTGATTGTCTTCCATGAACAATGAGAGTCAATATGAACCACAAAACTTTTTGTACAACCATTTTCATATGGTCCACGTAGTTTCCTTCATCATTCATTTACCATTCTTGGTCCATGGTACATGGTTCATTTTAAATGACATGTAGTTCATTCATTTTTCATATTTCCACCATCATTCAAAATCTCATTCACTCCTATGAAAAAATCCATCCCATTCCAAAAACAAAATCCCAATTCTGAAGCCCAAATTTTTTTGAAACACTTATAAATTGGGCCACCTTCAATATTTATATCTGCATTAATTGTAATACCACATTTTTTTCAAACATGTCTATCAACAAAATGTGGATAGAAAAAGAACAAAAACTATACTTCATAACAATAAATGGACATTATTGGTTCTTACAATATCCCCCTTTGGGTTTTTTCAAAATCCACAGAATAATTCACTGATGAACCAACCAAAACCTGATAAATGAGAATCATCCTCACCAACTCTCTATGTATACATGGGAAATGTTCATTTTAAAAAACAATAGGGGATGCCAAAATTGGGTTTTAGTGTTTAAAAACTCGGAATTTTTCATTTTCATAATCTCCATTCATTTTCTCCTTTGGAACTTGTTATTATCTCCCATTGTAACATTTTTTACTTCCACTATTTTCCATCATCATTTCACATACATTGTCATTTCAAATTTCATCATCATATTTTGAACAGTTTAATTTATCCATTCTCTCCCCATTTCCAATAAACATAGAGTTTCAAATATTGAATTGTAGAGTTCAATTCACACTCCACTAGATCATATCTACCCCAAAAAATCAAAAATACATCATTAAATAGATAAAAACACTTAACAAAAATGGTGATATGGGATGTTTATAACCTCATCATAGATGGGGAGGTGGCTGAACACCACGGTCCAACTGAATTTTCTTGAACACATGTTTTGAAAATTTATTGGTTAGTATATCATCAACTTGGTCATTAGTTCCAACATGATCCATTTTAATCATTCCTTATTACACTATTTTTGATGAAGTGATATTTTATTTCAATGACTTTGATACCAGAAAGATGATTTGGATTCTTCATAATTTCTATTTCACTCTCATTGTCATTGGGAATAATAATTTTCAGTTTCACCTCATCAACAATATCATTCAATTGTTTCTTCATCCACATTAGTTGAGTGCCAGCCTTTGTACCAGAGAAATACAGAACTTCATCCATACTGTGGGATGTTATTTCATGTATCCCACTTATGTTTTCCATGAATATCATTCCAATAATGAATGATATTCCACTTTTAGACTTTCTTTCAACAACATCTACATCCCATTCAATGTCATAAAATACTGATGTTTACAATCTCTTCCTATAAAAAGGTATAGTCCTTAAATTTGAGTTCCTTGAATGTTCCTCATGATTATTTTCACTACCAAAATATTTTCTTCTTTATGATTAAATTGAATGCATTTACTAAAAAAAATTAAAAGACAATATTTTACTATGATGTAGTCATGTGAAATAAGTTTCTAATTATTCTCCTGAACATTTTGGGGTCTATAGTGGTACAATCCTCATGCTTTCCCAGTTTGGAACCAATCCCAACTAAAATTGACATTGTTTTGGAGTCAAGATTATAAGATTTCTTCATAAACACTCTTGACTACTTTTCCTAATAGATACAAGTGATTTATTTTCTATGAATAACTTGTACCCAGAGAAGTATATGAGTTCACAAATCATAGACATACAAATTCTGATTTCATGTGATTAGAAAAATCATTCAGTAATCCATTCCTTCTTCCTTTATATGTAATATCATTTACAAAAACATGGTTCATTGACTTGTCTTTATGAAAATTATTCATATAAAAATTTTGGTCAACTCCTCCTCTTTTATATTTGAGATTCTTCATATAAGAACCCATCAGATCACATCAATCCCATTGTGCCTATTACAGGCCATATAAATCCTTCTTTAATCTGAAAACATTCATTTTAAAATTTCCCTCATGAAATACCACTAGTGTTCAATAATGAATTTTTCTTCAATAACACCATTTATGAAATATGTCATGAAATCAATTTGATACAATTTGTATCCTCTTTGAATTTCAATGGGAGAAAGAAGACTAATTCAATCCAATTTGTATTTCAGGAAAAAAAATTCATCAACATGAACTACTTAGATCATTGAATTTCCATTACAAACAATCCATGTCTTATTTCTAATCAAATTTCCATGATAAAGAAATTTATATTTAAAAATACACTTCGTACCAATCACTTTGTGGGTGTATGGTCGTTTAACTAGATCTCATGATTTGTTCTTATTTATCTGATCAAATACATCATTTATGGACTTACCCATGACTCATCATTTGTTTCTTATTCAACTGAGAATGGTTCTTAAATTTAATATAATTGATAATAAGGATTATTTTTAATCCTCCTTGTCTATGTGGGAGCCTTCCAATCATTAATGTTATTGGACGGATAAATTTCAACTATTTGATTTCTCTTGTGAGGTTCAGAGTAATTTTCATCATCCATGGTTTCTTCTTTTGATTATTCATCTGAGTTAACAACATGATGTTACTCTTAGATGGTTTTCATATCATCCTCTACTTATATATTTGTACCTATTCCATTTCAACATTCTTCCTCATCTTTATTCATATAAGAAGATGAATTCCTTGATTCATTTTTTATTTTATCTTTAATTATCATTATATAATCGCTTTCCAAAAAATATTTTTTAAAAAATAAGGTTTTTGTATTCTTTGAATATCCGACGAACAATCCTTTATCTACCACATCACCATATATTCCATGATTTCCTTTATTATTTCAAATAAAATGTTTAATTTTAAAAAAAATAAAAATACTCCAATGAGGGCTTCCATTTATGCCATAACTCTTATGGTTTCATGGTTTCCCCATTATTATTTTCTACAGTGTTTTGAATATAAATTGCGGAATGGAAAACAACTTTCCAATATTTGTGAGAGATGTGACTCTCAATCAACATAGTTCCAAACTTAATATTCACCTGTCAATTTCTCTTCTAAACAACTAATATTTGCTTAAATTTTCTGATGTCATCCACCTTTTTTGTATCACTTGTTTCAATAGGTAGTTATAAATATTAGTGGATGTATATTCACCACCATTTTTAGACCATGGAACTTGGATTTTTCATCCCGTATCATTCTTGGCTATTCAGAGATAAATTTTCATGTAATCAACCACCTATGGTTTCCAATGTATGACGATCACACAATAAATTATACTATAATCATCAATGAATATAATGTATTAGCTTTCTCTATTAGTTCCATAAACTTTTATCAGGCCATTTACATCAATATGAATGAGATTGAGAATATTTCATTCTCTTTTCTTCTTTGGACGATATGAAATGCACACAAACATCCCATCAATGCATGAACGAATTTTTTTCCCATTAACACTTAATATTATGGATATCCATGAATATATTTATAATATATATCATTTCCATGTATTTTTTATTTTTTTACCCAAACTTCTGCTCCATAAGTTTTTTCCTCTTCAATAGTCATGTATAAAATGTTCTCCTTACTATAAAATTGATATATGATTCCATATGTTATACTAAATTTCCAGAGATAATACCTTATTATTCCTTTTGTAGTTCACCCCATTTGATTGAATTTCACTATAAGTCCTCCTTAATAGAGATGAAAAACAATCAAGATATTGTGACACAACTCGACCACATAATGAACATCAGTCTTCTTCATCTCTCCATCATCATGTTCATTACTTTCACAGCCTTTCATCTTCAATGCACCATCATTACCAAATATCACAGTTCAATTGAACTTTTTCTTAAAATCCATTAATAGGTAATAATTTTCTATAATATGTTATTAGAATCCATATTCATGAATCCAAGTGATTTTGTTCTTGGTATCTTTGAGAGTTACTTATGCAATGATAGATTTTTTGATTTTCATCTTATACATACATGAAATAATGGTTTGAATAAATGATAATAATGTTTTTTAAAATATTTATTCCATGTGAAATGGTTTATAATACTCATATTCTTATTATATGGATAAAATTTATGTGTATGAACAACACTGTCTTATTAGGAAGTATTGAATAGTCTCTGTTTTTTACGAGTTGTTCCTATCATTCTTCGGCATGAAATCTTCAAATTTAAGGACAATTTTTGAACAATGAAAACAATATCCATAGAAAAAATTTATTATATATGAACTAGAATATTAATTTTTTATCCTTTTATATTTTCCTAGCTCTTCAAATGGGTCTATTTATCTTCATAGTATGACATGGTATGGTCGCAATTTCCATAGAATTGACATTTCTTGAGTGAAAATGACTTCTCATTTCTATTTGTTCTCATGTCTCTTTAACATTGTTGATAATTTGACTATATATCATCTTGGGAAATTCCAATATAATATTCCATGCTTCATTTTTTCGGATTGGTGACATTTTTTTTGGACACCAAGAGTCATTATGTTATATCTGATTTTCAGCTTTCCATTATTTTGGACCTTTTCACATCCATCATTAGTTGTGTTTGCATCCCAACCAATTCCTATGTTTTCAATTCATGAGGTTCATTTATCATTCAGAGCCTTTTCAACTCCATTAGAACCATGAATAGCTCTCTCTAAAAGCTTAGCATCATAGAATTTTCAGAACTGATTTTACTTAATTTTTTATTTTGGACATGATTAACATTACAGTTTACTCTTATAGGTATGAAATTATTCTTCATTCCCCTAAATACTTTTCAACATTACCTCTAGCCTATATGTAATGTAATTATTGACCTTTTTCTATTATGAAATTTTATTTTTTATATCAACAATATCATATGTTAATTCAAATGTTATTCCATTATTAATTTCCCAAGTATATCAATTTCAGCTTCCAGTATATTAAAATATTATAATAACTCATCATCGATATCTATCAACTTTTTTCATATCTTGGATTTATTATCAATATTACCAAAATCATCCTTATGTTGCAACGCGTGATAAAAATATGTGGTTTATTGATTTTCTCTAGCTTCATCTGCTGATGGTTATCATTTTTCAATGGTATACATTATTGATGTCTGGGTTCCAGATTTAAATTTTGGTTATTTTTCCTCAAAAAAATTACAATTATAATTATATTCTTTATAGAAAAATCTTCTATCTATAGTTTCTTACCATAAATGATGTTTCCTTTTCTAAAAATCGTTTTTTGAGGATTATGCATGTCTTGACCTCCACAGTCATAATAATGTCAAATTCTAGTGCACTGAGAGGCAATGTGACCAATTATTCTACAACTAAAACATTCCAAAGGTAAAATAGTTTCAAATTTTCTTTCCCTTTTCATAAATTTCAAATAAATGAGAGAATTTATTTGTGTTTTCACATTATATTAGTCAATATTATCTCATAAAATTTCATGTTTGTCAAATAATCTGAATGAATATTTCAAGTTTACTCGATTAATTTCATCATATGGTTTGACTCTCATCTAATATTCCTCAGGTACAATAAACAAATAATCCAGAAAAACATTAATATGTTCCCTTTCTTCAAGGGCTGACACAATACCCTTTTAAATAATTTATTGTATTCCCAAATTATTAATTTCAATATCAACTTCTTTGATTACTTCACCAACCCCTCATATTTCTCTAACAACATCTGTAATTATAATTAAAAATGTATCTACATTTTAGGGAGGATGAATATTCATATCATTAGACATATTGTGAGAATCTTGTAGTTTTTCCACCTTCACATTGATGTTACCTTCATAAATATTTTCGGTTGTTCCAAAATAGACTTCTATAATGAACCACTCCCCACATTTAGGTATATCAGATAAAAAAGAGCGATAGTGAAGAAATTCTATACTTTGGCATCTACATAAAACATTTTACTATTTGTGTTAGTCATAGACGTCCCAATTGGTTTGGTGACATGTATTCCATGAATAGTAGTATATATGACTTCCATTCTGATACATCATAGATGAGATATCATCATATTCTTACAGATCTGAATGTTTCTTCCATTAATGAGTGGAACACCATTGACATTTGTTTATTCTCCATGGTAGAAATAAACTGTAGATTTAACACTAGTAATGTTTATACTCTGATACAACTAATCATACCCCAAAAAACCCTACGAGGGGAAGGGTGAATCCGTGTGTAAATTTATTTTAACTAATGAATCATGTTCCCATGTTGATAGAAACCTGTTAAATTAGTCTGATGATACAGTACAACAATAAAACAATCACATGAAAAGCAAAGACACGTAAATTTTACAGGTTTCACCACGAATGGATTTGTCTTAGTATCATCCACCAATATTTTTTCCTTAAATATATAAACTAATATTCACATGTTATTGAATGAAACAGATTTTCACAATCACTTTGTACAAGGTGCACTGAATTTACACGTTTTTTGGGATATCACATTGCATCCCTCAAGTCACATATGTTGACTACCCCTTATTAATTGTGTTAGTTATTAATTTAATATACATTATTGACATTATGTTTTCTTAAGTAGGATTTAATTAAATCATTTATATTTAACTATTTAAAGATTATCTTCTGATGTCCCATTTTCCCTTACATATGTGATCTACATTTCCACATACTTTTTGTTCCTGAACATGTCCTTTGTGCACTGGGATTATTTTTTTCTGTACTTGAGTGCTATATAAACCACCTTTATATACCACCTCAACAAACCCTGACCACATACTTCTTTCACAATCCACATTCATTTACTACCGCTTCTGTGGCTCGCATGCACTACATTATCAAGGAGAACCATATTCCATGTACCACATTCTTTTCTGTATTGTATTTCTATATATAACTCCTTAATTTCTCTTCGCACATACTCTACACCATGTAGAAAGCGTGAACCATGTACCACCTATCCCAGTGTAATGCTTCATCAGTGACCTATTTCTCCTTCACATACAACTTTTCCTATCGTGGAATACTCCTCGCAAACATCTTCTCCATTATGGGGTTATTGGTTCATGATCCTTTCAAGATTCACTATGTTACTATTGAATTATTTATCTCACATCCTCTCCTCAATGAATGGGTTACTTATCCTTATTCAGGATATCATATCCAAATGATCCTCTTAACCGAGATTTGCCAAATCATAGTCACAGATCCACCTTTATCGTATACCATGCATCTCCCGTGAGTTATATTTATTTTTCCTTCAATATACCACCATTCTCTATACAAGGAGACTCAATTCACCAACTCGTTTATGCATGAAACAAACCATCCCATGAAGTATTTATCTTTTGTGGACTATCATACTCGATACGAACCAAAACCTTCACCATGAACTGTTTTAATCTTGTCCCCACAATTCCCTTAGTCTCTTACATATTGTTCCTAGTATATAGAACACAGTTCATGTCTTTTTCTACATGGTTCCATTTCATTTCCGATTTCAATCATCATTCCACATCTCATTATCTCCTATACAAAAATCCTTTATTTTCCAACAAATAACATGCAATTTGAGTGCCCAAAAATTTGTCAAACTCAAGGAAAATGTACCACCTTAAATACTAATTTGAGCATCAATCAAAAAACCAAATCCCTTAATAACTCCATGATCAACGCAATGAGGATTGAAACCCAAAACAAATAGTATTACATATCAAGTAAATAGTTTAATTTGTTCCAATACCATCCCTATAAAAATATTTATGGAAAACCGAAGGTTCTATTCTAATGCATAGTTCATCTCTTCATGATCCCTCAAAAATTGTTTTTTATAAATTTTATTGTCAATTAATGGTGTGTTTCACCTTTTTTTAATCATTGTAAATTCCTTCCTTTCATATTTCTATTTCGTCTTTTTCTAGCTAAGGTTCTTGTAAGAGATTACCCTGAATCATGGTATAATCATCAATTTATAATGCAGATTTTATGCAGGTTATAGTCTTGTTTTTTGATAAATTTATGTGTATCTAAAAATTTTATTATTTATTTTATTTTAAATTAAAAAATTTTCAATATTTCCTGGAATAATTAGTTATGGATTTGTTTTGGAATAGAGATCGTGGTACATTGTTAGTGTTTGGAGGGATTTTGGTCATCGATCTAAGGCAGTGAGAGTTTATTGTGGGACATTGATTATTATGAATTTTGGGATAATTATTTAATTATATTTTATTGATAATAATTAATATTTTAAATTTTCACGGTGTCATTTAGGAGGAGGGTTTTGTGTGTGTGAGGACCATATTCTAGTTTAAAAGGAATAGAGACTATAAGTTGAATCCATAGGAAAGTGGAATTAAATATGGAATTATTCTGGAATTGTAGGTGGTCCCTATACATGACCCTATGTAATTTTTTATTTAAAACTATATTTGTTATATTACCATGTTGTTCAAATTAAGAATTGAATTAATTATAATTATATGCTATAAAATCATGGCCTTAGATAACTCCCCTTTTACATTCTCGGAGCCTTAGGAAAACGACTATCCTAGTATATCTCCTTGGAAAATTTCATCGCATTGGAATTGGTTAATTAATTGATTCATGAATAGAAATTGTATATATAGGTAAATATAATTTTTAAATGGAAATATAAAATTCTTATTAAACAATATTTGAAAAATAAAATTTTATTATATTTTATAAATTGAATATGAAATAATTTTTTTGACTTATATTTGGTATCTAGTTTTGTAGAAAAACTGGTATTCCTAGTGATAGAGGATTATAGATGAAGAAGTTTTGTGGAAAAAATAATTACAAGATGAACATGGGCATAATGATCTACATGGTTTGGGTAAATGACTAGGAATCCATATAAAAGAAGAAAAATTAACTAAATATATGTGTATAATTACATTGAATTTTTTTTAATTCACACATGCTAGAACCCTAGCATGAATGAGATGATAATGTAGATGAAGCATTTTTCAAATAATATCAATGTATATCAACTATTATATAATACATTGTTTCCAGATGTATACACATCTATATTATTGAGGCCACCAATGTCCATGATTAAAAATCAATCCAATGGCTATTTGACTATAGAGTTATTGTACCATTATGGCCAAAAAATTATTTTCTAATGTAACCATACGAAATTACACACTACTAGAGTGGCCGATTGGTGTCTACAAATCATTTTCACTATAGTTTGAAATAGTTTCTATGGTTCCTCAGAATTTGGGCATGGTTCCTCCAACCCTTGTACCCCCATAACCATTACACATCTTTCCAAACATCCCCCACAAGCACGACACATCTCTCAACCTTCGAAATTTGTTTTTTGGTTTGTAGTATCAGCCACTATCATCCATCCCCACCTAACCAAAATTAATAGTGATAACAAAATTCCACATATTGGAAGAATTACTTGGAATAATAAATAGAAATAATATTAAGAAATTCACTTATTTGTAATTGATTATGAAATGGAAAATCTAATTGATTTTTAAATTTGAAATTTATTGTTAATTGATTTTTTGAATTGAAATATAAAATTACACCTCATGTGTTGTATTTTTTATTTGTTATTATTAAATGAAATTTTTAAATGAGAGGTGAAAAACTCAAAATGTGGATGTGAATATTGACGGGGAAATTAATGGTGAACATGTTCCCCAACTCTACATTTTGACTAAAGGATAATCATGGGGAGAACACAACCCCTAGGTTCACACTCAAACTAATGATCAAACCAAGAGTGAACATGAACCCTAGGTGGATGTTGGGGCTTTGAGGATTAATATATTACAACAAAAATATGGTTTTTGGCAAGGATGGTTTTATTACCCGCAAGTGGGATATGGGTTGATGTAGTCATCATGTATATTTTATATACACCACATAACATGTAGAAGAAGGTATGTTCTATTCTCTAGGTGAAAACTGACCCTGGTTTTAGTGGTTTATATACAATAAATATAAATTATTTGAATGGGTTTGTTTTTAATTTTTAACATGTTTAGTACTAAATGATCTTTTTATAGGTTTTTATTAGTTACATATTTAAATCGTATCATCCTACTATGTTATACAAACATCAAGCATAGGTTTCCTTTTAACTACGGTGCCCATGTAGAATGTGTTATTCTTTAGATTTTTAGGTTGATCTTAAGGCCCAATTTTGAAGTAGAGTTATTGAATAAATTTAATAATGTTATTTTAAAGGGATTTAAATTATTTTGAAGAATTTATGTATAGGATTTCGTATTTCATTCGGTATTTTGATACTATATTTTTTTGATCCTTTAATGGGGATCATGTTTGGTATGTATAACACATTCATTATTAATAAAACTGATGTTTTTTAATAGAAAATCCCTTGTTGTTATTTCTAATTAAATTTTGTATCTAACAATTTTATTTATTATTATATTTATGATTTTGGAAATAGTGGTGTATCCTCCACAAAATAACCATCTAGTCGATCACAATATAATAGTAGCCTCTGGTACAAATGAAAGCATGTCTCACACCACACATCATTTATGTCCAGTTGCTATTTTGAGTGATTATACTAATGATGGTACACCTATCTTATCCCTTATAACCCCTAAATTATCTTAAATATATGTTCACCAAAAAATAATAACAAAATAATATTTATGGATTTTTCTAAGGGTTAACTTCAACCATAGAGGTTATACTCTCAACCCAACGTTTCTAGTTCTCTTCTTGTACACACCAAAAGTTCCCTATATTCAAGAAGGTATGATAACAATGAAATTTAAATATAATTAATTGTATTTACAATTAATTAATATATAATTTATTCCTTCCCCCAATATATTTGAGAAAAATAAAAACGACATCAATCATGGGTGCAGACTATAGCCTCCATAAATGATTGGTTCAATTATTTATCACCACCATAAAAGGTAGGTTAAAATACTATTTATTTAAAAAATATTTTATTTATAACTATATAAGAAATTTAAAATTCTATTCCATTAAATTCCAATTATACTACCCATGCAATTTACTGTGAATGTGTCATCTGTACGAACATGCACACTTCCACATATAGGAAAATAAATGTTTAGTTTTCCATTACCACCTTACATGGAAGATTTTAGTGATTTATTTTTATCAGAAAGTGATTATTTTTAAAACATTATTGTTTTTAATAATTATATTAGGTATATATGTGTGTGATTAATAATGAACTTTCACTGTAAATATAACTACCTTTAATGGGTTTATCCAGTCACTTTTCATACATAAGTCTATTTTTAGATAACTCTTGAAACTATATGTGTGTTTTTATAATATAATAATGAAATAAAGAAAACCAAAAACATTATAGTAACAAATTATAATCTATAATGACTTTTACAATAGTCAAAAAATTCAATTTGTTATAAAATATTTATCGAACTACCCCAAGTAACTGATGTTAGCAGAATCTACACAAAAAATAATGAAAAAAAGATCAAAAATAAAAATTGTAAAATAAAATATTATTGATTAAAATTAGTGGGTATATATATTATGAAAATAATTTAATTATTCTGGATTTTAAGGTAATCAACTATAAAACATGTTTACTTATTATATGGGATTTTTAGTACCACCTTCATTTCATGATGGTTACACATTCCCTAGTTTTTTTAACTTTTCATGGAATATTCATCAATTTTACCTTTTAAATAAATTTATATAATTACCTTATATATATATATATATATATATTCAAATATCATATTTTTAATTTTTATAACACAATATCTAATTGCTCATTAAATTTTCCAAAATGAAGTAATCAGATTTAAGGGAACATTCCTTGTTCTAATCCCATGTCAATTATCACACATAAAAAATATATTAAAATCATCGATAACATCTAAAAAACATTAATTATTCTATTTATAAGAATATTTATTATTTTTTTGTGGATGAAAATAATATCCTTGAATATTTAAAAATTTCCTTTACATATTTTTTAATTCATCACCTATGTGGTTTTTTATTAATTCTTCCCTATGGCCTATATCATTAATTTTATACGATATTAATACATGTTCAAAAAATATATATCATCTTCAATTATAACTGTAAAATAATATTTATTTTATTTTTCTTTTGGGAATAATTTTGACTATCTTTTCTTAAAGGATTGAATAAAAATTATGAACCCCATTTCTATCTCATTTGTTTGATTAGCATTATAAAATATGTAATGAGTATTATGATAACATGTAACCAATATGTATGATTTTCAATATATGAAGGATCGGTATGGAATTATATAACACTTTAATTCATTTTTTTACTATATATACCCCATGAAATTATATGTTAGGGATTGGGGAGCACACCCTATCCACTATGGGACATTTTCTACTTTTTAGTGACAGTTATGGAAGTGACCCTTGACTTATGTTTAAAATGTCATGTATTATGTTGTTTCCACAATTACATGATTCAATGATCTTATGATTTAATTTAATAAATTAATGGATAATTTCATATAAAACATCTATTTATGAAATAATGTTATACCACTTGATCCTAATCTTATTCATAATTCTCATGTGTGATCCTATATTGGGTTTCTAGATAATCTTCATGCTTATATATTTTAAATGGGTAATCATATTTATTTTAATAAGATCAACATGTGTTCTGAAATGTATGGTGAGTTATAAAAAAATATTATATTTTTACTTTTCATTTTAGATATTTATGAATAAAATAATGAAAATAAATTATTCATTTAGATCCATGGATTGTATATGTTGGAAATATATATGAAATATCCTAAATAATAGTATTAAGGATTTTGTTTTATATATGCATCCCCCAAACATAATCTATAAATATATTCTATTATAGAGAATAATATCCAAAATATGTAAAATATACATAGTGTGTGTTACAATTAGGTATTTAAAAATATTAAATGGATTAAATAATTAAAATAGTTAATTCTAAATGAATAAAAAATATATTTAAAAAATGATAATCCGTAGATGTTGATGATTTGTTTTCACATTTTCTATTATTATTGCATACATTATTCGTTATATGGTCATCAGTTTAAAATTTTAGATTTAAATGACCTTCTCATATATAATCGAATATGGAATAATTATACCAATCCTTCTATAAAAAAATATCCACCAATTTTTTATATATTATGTTTTTTTAAAATGAAATAATTTTATTGTTTAAAACTATAGTCATGGTAGATAAAAGGATTAATTCAAATATTCATAATGTTAATTTAATTTTTTTTCATTGAATATGATAATATTAAATAATTTAAATTGAAATTGAAATTTTAATATTCTAATAAATCATTGAAATATCATTAAAAAACTAGGATTAATCTCATGAGAGAAATATCCTCCTTTGATGATGATTTTTGTGTGTTTATTGTAATGGCACGAACCACTTCAGTCTAATAGATTTTAAAAATGCATTGTTAGAGGTGTTCCGGGAGGTCAAGGTAACTTATCCCCAACGCTTTTCCAAAATACACATTTTTTATGAATCGTTTCAACGGTAGACAGTTGTGAACTGTAACATCACATTAAGTCTTCATGTACTATTAAATTTTCTTAATTACCGTTGATTTCATGTAGTGACTTGGGGGTGTGTTTGAGTGAATCTTTAAGGAAACCTTAAGGGTGGTATCTTTCGCATGGGCTGCGAAGGGTATGTCTAAACCGTGCGGCCATACCATGTGTAGTCAATATTGGAGATAGTGGCTAGCGCACGGTTAGCGCACAGTTTTTCTAACCATGCGGCCTTACCATTTGAGGACTGTTTGGCGAGGCAGTAGCGACCGCACAGTTAGCGTGTGGTGTTTCTAACTGTGCGAGCAAACCATGCGGGCATGTAAACTAGATCCTAAAATTGTCGATATCAACCGTTTTGCTTCTAACTTGATCATTTAAGATCTTAATCGGCCATAACTCGGCATTACCCTCCCTTGAATGTAGGGGAACCTCTCCTAAGAATTTTTGAGGTGATCCTAAGGCCTCTCATGGCAAATAAAAGCCAGTTTCTTAAGGTATGTGATCGTTCTCCTTTGTTATTCTTCGTTCTTGATTGGTTTATTAGATCCACTAGCATCTACATCTACTCTTATCTCAGTTTTATAAACCTACATCCGTTATGGGTAGATATAAATGTGTCGATGCAACATATGATGAGTTTTGGTCTTGGTTGTGTTAGGAGAAGAGATCTATGGAGGATTCTTGGAGAATAAACCTGGCTTTCTTGTTCATTATGTGTTGGTTGTGGTTTTCTTCAAAAACCATTGAGGTAAGGGATTCATTGCTTTCCTTTATTTTACATGGAACTATATTGCTAGCATTTTTAATCCCATTAGATGACAATGGAATTGACGTCATAAATTTTTTGAACCAGATTAAGAAATTGTTATTGATGATATGTTATTGCCAATTGTTTTCCAAGACAGTGTGATATCTATGACTATTTTTCATAGTTGTTCATTCTTGATGGAAATTGGTAAAGAATGTAAACCGGGATTAATTTTTAATTGTCTGGCTAATGATAAAGATGCATGAAAACGAATCTGATTTTTGTTGCAATTTGATGTTAATCAAATTGGTGTAGTAAGCATGTTTAATCATTTGTGATAGATTATTTGTTAGGTTTCCAGATTTCGGAACCAACGGATTATAAATTTGTTATATCTAGATGGAATAATGTTTTTGATTGTTTGATAATTCATTGAAGGGTTATAGGTGAACCTCTTGATTCTTAACAGTCCATATCCCAATTGTAGGGATGGTTGTTTTTCCATCTTCTTGTGTTGTGACATGACCCTGGAAGGGTGTTGTAATATGTGGGGGTATAGAGGCCTTTTGGTTGTGCCCATAGATGACGCCTAGAGTGGCGGGACACATCGGTTTATGCTTGTGGGTGTCGAGGAGGACACCAGGGTTGATGGGATGGGATGCATGTGATTGTTGGATGATTGATGATTCCTTGGTTGTTTATCTACATTACTTTTCCCCACTGCTCAAGGAATCTTGTCATTCTTACCCTTCTTCTTTAAGAGGCGAAGACATGTGGGGTATTCCACGCGTTTTCCGTGTTTAGATTCTCAAGGGAGAATGGGTCTACACCCTTGCTATAGGCGGTAATGATCTGACGGGTAGTACATCTACTCACCGTGTTGAGACCCTTTGTGTTAGTAGCATAAAATGATTTTCTAGGATGCTTGGGAATATGGGAAAGTGTTTCTATAATTAATTTTTGATTAAATGGTGTTAACTCATGGGGTTAGAGTTGTTGAAACATAATAATGAGGTTGAAAACATTTGAAGGAACTGTAGATTTTGGGTTTGATGCCAATGAAATTTAATGTGGAACAGATCATGGTTAATTAATGATTATGGAATTAATTAAATTAACGTGGAACTAATAAAAAAATGGAATGGAGAAATCAAATAATGTTCTTGTTTTGTTTTTTTCTTCTAGGATAACTAGTCTTATAAATTGCAGCCCAGAGTCTGAGAGATGTTAGTTGCAGTTTTGTTTAATAATAGGTTATGCCCATAGTGTGGTCATGAGTTATTTTTTATTATGTACCTTTTGAGTTTCTATACTCTACTCCACCCTGTTAGTATGGGGAACCGACAAACTAAGGATTCTGAGATGGGGGGGGGTGTTATCCCCAACATTATGGTGGGAGGATGAATGGCTGACATCCACCTTTGGCTCCACTCTCTTATCTTGGTAGATACATGTGTTGGCAGGCACAATGGTTAGTATTCCCCATATATGTGTCTAGAGGGCAGTAATGGCTTCAAGTTATTCACACACATATATTCTGGATACAGTTTTCTTTGGACTACTATATGTGTACCGTGTATAGACTATGATGGCATGAGGATCCTTAATCGGTGTATGGGATGTAATGGATTGAGGTATACTACTCAACGTATGATACACATTACGTGAGATGTGGTGGTTCCTAGAAACTACCTGGTTACATTGGTGTGTGGACGTTGTGGTTTTGTTGCACGAGGTGCATATTGTGGTGCTTTCCCCAGGTGTCTGCAGGAAACCCTTTTTATAAAGAGATTCTCAGGACGTGTGATGTTGGGGCAAAGTGGTAAACCATTAGGGAAGTAGTAGCAGGGTACCCTTGATATTTTTTCCTATATGCTATATTGTTGTATGTGTTACTTAGTGAATGTAGTTGTTGTGAGGTTGGGGACATAATATATCTGTTTAGGTGATGAGTTAGTTTTACTTTTTGTTTAATGTGCTTTATCATGCTTTCTTTACCTTTGCACAAGAGGCTTCAGGGAGGATGCTAATGTGTATACTTTTATAACCCCCCTATGTATATATATACTGTTTTTTCATGTCACATGGAGAAGGGTGGAGATAAGGCCGGTTCCAACTAGCTTGTGGTTGGAGGAGCTGTTCGGGCTTGTGGTTGGTGATGATTTACATTTTTTTGGGTACTTTTAGTTTTACCCTTCCATTTGTAGTTCTTTTTCATGACATTATATATCTGTACTTGGAATTTTGATTACAATCCCCTTCTGAGTTAGAATGGGTTGGTGTTTTTCTTATCTCTCTCTTCTACATGTGTTCTCTTAGAGTGTATTGCCTCCCATTTGTGTGTTTACTATACCCTCGGTGCCAGTCGCCATCCCGGTGCCAACTGGAGGTGGGACACAGGGGTCATTATCTCCCTTCTCACATTGTCTGCCCGGGAGGGGTACACGTTGTGGGTAGGGGGTCGTGACAGAGTGGTATCAGACGGTCTAGTTGAGGGATAGGATGGTGTTTGGAGTTATTCACACGTGAGGTTGCATGGTTTGGTAGGGAAATGGTGTCATTCATGTTTCACAAGCGAGAAAAACACTAGAGACCGGGTTTGACATAGGCGCTTAGGGCCCCCTATGATCTGATGTATAGACCTTCAAGTTTATAATGGCTACAGAACAAGGTGATAATAGTTGTAGGGTAGAGTCCTAGGAAGGGATCATGCACCAATATTCCTTATGCCTATGTTTTAATGGGTATAACATTGGATAGGTTAACCTAAAATGAATAAAAGAAATTAATTAATTAATTAATGTTTAGTCTTCCATATTCCAGGTTTAGGAGCTCTAACTGTTTTTTATTTTTCAGGTATTGCTCAAGGTCGGTGTGCTCATCAGGTCTGTGCTGAAATTGTCAAGCAGGATATTCTAGCAGGTTGACATAGGGTAGAGGTTGACGACGTAGAAATTTAGAGGATGAAAATCCGAGAGTTTCTGCTCTAATGTTTGTAAAAGTATGAGTGATCTATTTTAGATGCAGCCACCGAAGACTGGATGGAGGAGGTCAAGATAGGCTTCATTTCGTTCCGTTCTCGGAAGGATCATTGGGTGTCCTTAGCTGTGAAGATTCTTCATGGAGAAGCAAGGAAGTGGTGGTTCTTGTACCATGGGGATTGTGAGGAGTCAGTGACCTCATTGATGGAGTTCCAAGACAATTTTAGAGACGAATTCCTTTCTTCGACTGCAAAGGTGTCCAGTATCCAAGAGCTACATACCCTTCGATAAAGGAGATCTACTATTCAAGAGTTTGGAATCTGTTTTAGGAAACTTTTACAATATTCTTCAAACATGTTACCAGCTGAGGTGGCCAGGGCGAGGAATTTTGTGGAGGATTTTCACCAAAATACAAACGCTATATCACCCCATTTATGTTGAAGAAATATCTTGAGGTGCTAAATAGGGTAGATGTTGTCGAGAGGACTTTGTCTAGGACTGGTTCATAATGAGAGGGGGATCATCAAGAACCATCACAAAGCAAATTTGTTGTCTAAGGATTTCATTTTTCAGGGCAGAATAGTTTTTTTTCAGCTGTTGGTAGGCACCATCCCTTCACATCTTGTTTCCCCAGAGGAAAAAACACTCTGCACTATGAAAATAGATTAAGTGCTTGTTTTTCATGTGGTGGTCATGGCCATCAGCAGCGGGAGTGCACGACCCTTCAGAGCGGTCATCATGCACAATGTGTTATACTTCAGGTTCCTATTTTGAGGCAGTTCCAGCTGATGCAACAGCAGCAACAGGTTGCATCAGCTTTAGATCATAAGATGGTAGATGGGGCAGGCAGAGGAAATCCCCATGATTCCACCATCCTCAGAGAGCAGAGTGCGGCCGTGGTGATGGTTATTATCAGGGTCGGAGAGGCCATGGAGGAGGCCGTGGTCAACTTCATGCTATTGATTTTCTTGCTGCAGGAGATCCAGATGTCGTTCGAGATACCCTTTTCTTGTTTTCTACCTTTGGGTATGCCCGGTTTGATTCAGGGGTTACACACTCCTTCATATCACCTACCCTTGTCCATGCTTTGGACTTGAGTTTTAGGGGCGTTTAGTGCGCTTGGCGTTGACTGCGCCAGTTAAAAGTCGAGCTGACTTTTTTGAGGTTTGTAGAGACTGTGAGCTAGTGTTGGGGTAACCCCACTCTTGGGGAGATTTCAAATGTTTATTAATACAACCATATGATGTCATCCTCATCATGGATTGGTTTTATTCGGTGTAGGATATCATGGGCTTCTTCAGGAAGAAGGTTGTTTTCATTGGTGTGGATGGAGAAAAAGTGGTGCTTGTTGGTGAGCGAGATCCTCAGATGGGCCATAGGCGTGTTCCATCCTTATAGTCCGTGCTGGCTGAGATGATCTTGAGTTCTTCAGAGTTTCAGCAGTTGGAATTTCCTAGGGTCGTAAAGGAGTACCTTGATGTCTTTCCAGAAGAGGTTGTAACATTACCCCCCTCGATGAGAGATCGTGTTTTGGATCGAACTACATCCAGGGGATATCCTATCACTATGTCTCCATATAGGATGACCCCTTCTGAGTTATAGGAGCTATGTATATAACTTGATGTTCTGTTAATGTGCGGTTTTGTTCGGCCAGGTGTGTCACCATAGGGTGCACCATTTTTGTTCATGAAGAAGTTCGATGGTCGTTTCCATTTATGTGTCAATTATCGTCACTTAAACAAAGTGTCATTAAAGAATCGATATCCATTTTCATAGATTGATGACTTATTCGATCAACTAAAGGGTGAACGTTGGTTCTCAATGATCGAATTGCGGTTTTGATATCATTAGATGTGTGTGAAGGATGAGGATATCACAAAGACTACTTTCTGTTGTCTTTAGGGGAATTATGAGTTAATTATAATGCCATTTGGCATAACAAATACTCTAGTTGTATTCATGGGATTGATGAATGATGTGTTCCGAGTGTTCCTAGAATGGTTCTTGGTAGTCTGAATCGACAAAATCCTTGTGTACTTCACGTCTGAAGAGAAGTATCCAGATCATCTACAAGCTGTTCTGGGAGTCCTTCGTCAACATCAGTTGTTGGTGAAGTTGTATCAAAGTATGTTTTGGGCTTGATAAGTCCGTTTCACGGGGAATGTGGTGTCCCAATATGGAGTATCCGTGGATCCATCAATAATTGGACCTGTTGTGTCTTGGGCAGCCCCCAAGATAGTGTTAGAGGTGCGATGTTTCCATTGTCCCGCATGATACTACATGAGGCTCATAGAAAATTTCTCACGAGTTTTGATCCCTCTAATAGTATTGAGCATAATGAATCAGACATTCATATGCACTGATCAGTTCCATGCATCTTTCAAGTATCTAAAGTAGAAGTTAGTAAGTACTTCAGTCCTTTGTATTCTAGATGATGGAGTTGAGTTAGATGTTTTCTGTGATTCTTCACATCTACTGTTAGGCTGTGTTCTCATGCAATAGAGGTCAGTTGTTTCTTATGGGTCTTGGATGTTATTTACACATGAGCGCAACTATGCCACCCATGATCTAGAGTTGGTTTTGTGGTGTTTTCTAAGAAGTTTTGGGAACATTACCTCATTAGTGAGTGATTTTTGGTTTTCACCGATAATAAGAGTTTGAGGTGTGTTTTCTCTTTTCATAAAATGAACTTGTGATAGTGTCAGTGGATGGAGTCTTACATGAATAAAACATTAAAATATCATATACACCTAGAAATGGGAATGTTGTAGCTGATGCGCTGAGCCAAAAGTCACGTAGTGATGCTGTGCATGAATCCTGTGAATCCTAGAGAGTAATGAAATAACTGTTAGCATTTCATCTTGATATGGGAGAAGCTTGGGGTAGAGGATGTCTTTTTTAGATTACGGTTTGGTAATCCTTCGTACAGAATGTGGAAGATTTACAATTGGGAGATCTAGAGGTGGATGTCTGGAAAGACCAAGTTGTTTGTGTGGAGGTCCCTGGTGGTTGTTCTGAGGATGAACAACACAGAGTATTGTATCACCAATGGATTCTTGTTCCATTGATGATGAGAGACACAGTCCTCATAGAGTTCCATAGTTTACCTTTAGTGGTACATCGTAGCGTGAAAAAGATGTACTAAGACTTGAGGAGTCAGTTTGGTGGCCAGGGCTGAAGCATGCAGTTGTGGAGTTTGTGTCTCAATGTATAGTCATCCAGAAGGTGAAGTCCAATCACCGTGTTCATGGTGGTCTTCTCCCACCATTAGAGATTCCATAGTGGAAGTGGCAGGACATATCAATGGGCATTGTTACTGGTCTACCTCGAGCTCTTGGAGTACATGATTCTATTTGGGTTGTAGTGGATCGTTTAACGAAATCGGACCACTTTATAGCAATGAAGGAGTCAAGCTCAGTGGATGTTTGGTCTAGGGATTAACTAGAAGAGGTGGTGAGATTCCTGGAGTCCCTAGGAAGATCATTTCGGATTGAGATCCTGGTTTTACATACATATTGTGGAGAGGTCTCCAACATGCTTTTGGTTCTCAACTATGACATAACACTCCCTTTCATCCGCAAACGGATGGTCAGACAGAGCGAACCATCCAGACTCTTGAAGACATGTTCTGCTCTTGTGTTCATGATTTTGGAGGTTCATGGATGAGGAAGTTAAACTTTGTGGTGTTCGATTACAATAATAGTTTTCACACCACCATTGGTATGGAGCCATTTGAATACCTGAATTCTCGGCCTTGTCGTTCTCTGTTGAGCTGAACTAGGGTCGGAGAGTTAGCAATTATCGGAACATAACTACTACATAATACAACAAATATGATTCATGTGATTCATCAGAGGATGAAGACAGTGCAGGATCATCAAAAATCATATGTTGATCACAGAAGGAGATCCTTAGAGTTTAATGTTAGGGATCATGTCCTTATGAATGTGACTCCCTGTTGTGGGCAGCGAAGGTTTGGTCATGGAAGTAATCTTTCTCTCCTTTTTGTTGGGCCTTTTTAGGTGTTATCTTGTGTTGGAGATGTGGCATATCGAGTAGCACTTCCACCACAGATGAGTCAGATACATGGTGTTTTCCATGTATCACAACTTCTTTGTTATGTTCCTGATGACTCTCACATCATCGATTGGGGATAGATAGATGTTTATGATGATGCAACCATTGAGGAGAGACCTATGGAGATCCAAGACTACAATGAGAAGGTGTTGCGTGGCCATACTCTTCCTTTACTTCATGTCTTGAGGTGACATGGTGGCTTGGAGGAGGGTACATGTGAACGTGATTCACATATACGTGCTCATTACCAGAGTTGTTTGATGTTTAACTCTGTTCATGTATCGATGTTGATTTTGTGGTTATGAGGAATTCATGTTTATGTGATGGATCGCTTTGTTGTTTTGGTGGCTTACTGTCTTTTGAGAGGTATACTGATGGGTTGTTGTTCAGACCCTGTTTCATTTTCTTTTTATGTTGGTTTTGGATTCTCGAGGATGATAATGTTTTGAGATGTATCTGATGTAATGGCCCGGACCTCTCCAGTCCACTACATTGTGAAAATTCTGAGTTAGAGGTGTTCCAGGAGGTCAAGGTAACCTATCCCTAAAGATTCTCTAAAATCATTCTTTTTGATGAACCGTTTCAATGGTAGACGGTTGTGAACTGTAACATCACGTTATGTCTTTAGGTACTTTTGAAGTTTCTAACTACTATTGTTTTGGAGTAGTGACTTGGGGTGAGTTTGGGTGAATCTTTAAGGAAAACATAAGGGTAGTAGCTTTCACATGGGATGCGCACGGTTGGTCTAAACCGTGCTGCCATACTGTGTGTAGTCATTATTGGAGGATGTGGCTAATGCACAGTTAGCGCACAATTAGTCTGAACATGCGGCCTAACCATGTGAGGAGTTTTTGAGGAGGCATTAAGACCGTAGGTTTAGCGCATGGTTTGTATAACAATGCGAGAAAACTGTACGAACAATTAAACAAGATCCTTAAATTGTGGATGTCAACTGTTTTTTCTCTAAAAATCATGTTTAAGCTCCTAAGTGGCCATAACTCGATATTACCCTCCCTTGAAGGTAGGGGAACCTCACCCAACCATATTAGTGGTCATATAAAGGCATCTATTTGGGAATTGAAGACGGTTTCATGAGGTATGTGAATTTTCTCCTTCGTTCTTCTTCGTTCTTGATCGGTTTCTTAGATCCACATGGATCAACTTCTCCTCTTCTCTCAATTTCATAGAACGACGTCCATTATTGGTAGATCAATGTGTTTCGACACCAAATATGATGAGTTTTGGTCTTTTTGTGTTAGGAAAAGAGATTTAAGAAGTATTCTTGGAGAATCAACCCGACTTTCTTGTGCGTTCTTCTTTTGTTGGGGTTTTCTTCAAAAACAATTGAGGTAGGGGATTCGTTGGTTCTATTTCTTTTACGTGAAACTGTATTGTTACCATGTTTAATCCCACTGGATGAAAATGTAATTGACATAATAAATATTTTGAACTATATAATGAAATTGTTATCGAGCATATGTTATTGCCTCTTGTTTTCCTAGATAGTGTGATATCTATGCTTGTTTTGCTTTGATCTTTTTTCTTGATGGAAATCGGTAAAGATCTTAAACCAGGATTAATTGATAATTGTTTGGCTAAAGATAAAGAGGCATGAATACAAATCTGGTTCTTGTTGTAATTTGATTTTAATCAAATTGTCATAGTTAGCATGTTTAATCATTTATGATATAATACTGGTTAGGTTTTCCGATATTAGAACCAACAGATTATAAATCTATTAATTCAAGATGGATTAAATATTTTGATTGTTTGATAATTCCTTGAAGGGTTCTGATTTACCCTCTTGATTGTTAAAGGGCCATAGCCCAATTGTTGTGATTGTTGTTTTTCCTACTGATTGTGTTGAGATGTGACCCAGGAGGGGTGTTGTGATATGTGGGGGCATAAAGGCCTTTTTGTTGTTGCAGTGGATGACACCTACAACGGTGAGATACAATGGTTTATATATGTGGGTGTTGAGGGGGACACCGGGCATGATGGAGTGAGATGGATGTGATTGTTGGAGCTTGGTGATTCTTTGGTTGTTTGTCTTCTTTACTTTTCCCCACTACTCAAGGAAGTCAGTCTTGCTTACCCTTCTTCTGAAAGAGGCGAAGGACCGTGGGGTTTTCCAGGTGCTTTCTGTGTTTATCTTCTCGAGGGAGAATGAGTCTACGATCTTGCTAAAGGTGGAAAAGGCTCGACAGGTAGAATATTTACTCACCGTGTTGAGCCCCTTTGTGTATGTAGCATAGAATGATTTTCTAGAATGTCCGTGAATATGGTACAATATTTCAGTAATTAATTTTTGATTCAATGGTGTTAACCCATGGGGTTGGAGTTGCTGGAACTTGATGATGAGGTTGAAATTTTTTGAAGGAAAAGTGGATTTTGGTTGTGATGCTAATGAAATTTAATGTGGAACTGTTCATAGTTAATTAATATTTAATGAATTAATTAAAATAATTTGGAACTCATAAAAAAGGGGGATGGGGTAATCTAATAATGTTCTTGTTAGGTTATGTGTTTATTGGATACCTAGTATTAGAAATAGCAACCCGGAGTCTGACAGACGTTAGCTGCAGTTGTGTTTAGGACTAGGTTATGCCCATAGTGTGGTTGTGATTTATAATATATTATATACTTTTTTTGTTTCTATATGCTACTCCACCCTTTCAGTTAGGGAAACTGACACCATGGGGACTCTGAGCCCTGGGGGTGTTTTCTGCAACATTCTGGTGCGAGGAAGAATAGATGACTACCCCCTTTTCCACACTCTCTTCTCTTTGTTGTTTCTTGTTCTGGAAGGCACCATGGATATTTTTCCCCTTATATGTGTGTATAGGGCTATAATGGATTGTGGTTATTCACACACATATATTCTGGATAAAGTCTTCTATGGACTATTATAGGTGTAAAGTGTATAGGCTATGATGGCTTGAGGATCCTTACTCGGTGTATGTGTTGTAGTGGCTTAAGGTATAATACCCGACGTCTGATACACGTTAAGAGAGCTGCGGTGGCTCTCGGATACTACCTGGTTATGTTGGTGTGTGGACGTGGTGGTTTTGTTGCATGAGATGCATACTGTGGTGCCTCACCCGGGAGTCTATGGGAAAGCGTTTTTTGAGAGAGATTCTCAGGGCATGCCACGTTGGGGAAAAGCGGAAAAACAGTGAGGAAGTAATAGTGGGATACCCTTGATATTATTTTCTATATTCTATATCATTGTATACGTTACTTGGCGACAATTTCCATGGTGAGGTTCGGAACATAGCATACCAATTTAGGTGACGAGTTAGTTTCACTTGTTGTTAAGTTTTCTTTAGCATTCTCTATTTACCTTTGCACAACACGCTTCAGGGAGAACCCAACTGAGTATTCTATTATACTCACCCTATGTATATATAAAATGTTTTTTTCTAGTCACATGGAGCGGGTTGGAGATCAGGCTCGTTACTACTAGCTTGTGGTTGGAGGAGCTGTTCAGGCTTCTGGATGCTGATATTTTACTTTCTTTTGGGTACTTATAGTTCTCCCCTTCTATTTGTAGTACATTTGGATGACATTACATATGTGTACTTGGGTTTTCATTTATATTCCAGTTCTGAGTTGGAGTTGGTTGGTGTTTGTCCTATCTCTCTCTTATGAATTTGTTCTCTTAGAGGGTGATTCCTCCCATTTGTTTATTTAATATACCCTCGGTGCAAGTCGCCTACCTAGGGACTACTTGAGGCGGGACTCAGTGGTCATTATCTCCCTTCACACATTGCTGTTCCAGGAGGGGTACACATTGTGGGGAGGGGGTCGGGACATTTACATTGAGATTTGGCAGTAGAAATAACCTACATGAACTCTTACACTCCCCCATATTACACCTAATGTTTAAGTATCCACCCAATCATTCATAAAAAAATCTATATAGGTGGAGGTAATGTCTATTAAAGGGGTGATTCTAATCAATTACCACAAGAATTGTGATGCATTTGATGTTTTTCAAAGACCTTAATCATCTTATTTTCAATAAAGTGATGTTTCATCTGTGAATACAGTATATATGTTGTCCTCCAATTCAATATTGTTGTTGGGAATATTATAAGAGTGTAATTGATACAGCCTTAACCATCGATTTTAATTTAAGGATCTCTCCATGACACATTACTTTGCCCCTCCCCAAAATAGTATACTCCCCCCCTAAAATGTAATTAGATGGGGTTATTAGTGAATCCTAGTTAGTATACAACAATGGAGGAATATAAAATAAATGTACTTATTTAGTAATATCCCATTCGAAATATTTGGAAACAATTGTTTAAAAATGTATTTTATTCGTGTGCTCATAAAATATTTATTTTAATGATTTTAAATGAATTTTAAAGGAATCTTAATTTGAAATAAATATTTTGAGTTCTTTTAAAAGGATTGAATTCATTTTCCCATATAATGGGGACACCATTTCAAAATCATGGGAGCACCTATTTAGATAATCCAATATAACCCTTGATTTTTTTGTTGACATATTTCCTATAAATCCATCCATTTTCTAGAGTTATTTATGTCCATGAAAAAACACCTGACTGAATAAGGGGACCAAATTAGACACTCAT
The DNA here is from genome assembly GCA_963277665.1 of Viscum album. Lineage (NCBI taxonomy): Eukaryota > Viridiplantae > Streptophyta > Magnoliopsida > Santalales > Viscaceae > Viscum > Viscum album. The sequence continues at coordinate 1,354,279,238 of OY728147.1, read as the reverse complement.
TTTAATAATGATGTCCTTCATAGACTATTTTTTAATATGGTTTTCAAAATTAACAAACCCATTTTAATATTTTCAAATAAAATAAATAAAATATTTTAAAATCATTATAAATCTAATAATCACAAAAAAATTAATCATAATTTAAAAACCACATAAAAATCAAGAATCGTACTCACCTACAAATATTTAATATAAATAATTGTGTTTCTTGATTAAAAATTTTATACAATAGATGAAAAATAGTGTGATGTATATGAACAAGTGGAATCTACATTGAATATATTACCCTTATTAGGAATTGGATTCTACCTATAAATTCTATTCAAATTCTTTAATAATTAATCTAATCATAGATGATCTAATTTCAATGTGATACATATAATTTCATGAATTTTTTGGAGAATAATTCATAATAACATTATAGAATCCCCACTATTACATTCACATGGTATAACCGAAAATTATTTCCATGCATCCACGCTTTTTTGGTCCTTGATTTATTAAGAGTTTTACACTCACCCTCCTTTTCCTCATGGGTATAACATTTCATTTTCATATAATATAATATAAAATAAATATTTTTATCATGAATGTGAATAAATATTCTACATTTAACATACACATGCAATGATATCACTTGTTTTGTTGAGGTCCCATCATTGGTTAATATTTTAAAATTGATTTAAAATAATTCATAAGAATGTGCTTTATAAAAACTCCCTTGATAGTCAATTTATTGAGTGTCTACTAAAATTTGGATAACTTTATTGGTTATAATACCACCCAATTTCAACTACCCCACTATATTTTGTTTGAGAAAAATGTTTCTTCATTTTATATTATAATTATTACTATATTCCCTAGTGAATTCTTCATAAATATAACTATGAATAACAACTAGAGAAATTGGGATAGGCTATAATGGTTCATTGTATAGAAGAGATCTAAACCATTCCATTTCTTCTATAGATTTTATTAAACCGCTAAACATAGATGAAATTTTTTATTTTGTTATACCATTTTGTTTTATTGATCCACAAGAGATCATTCAAATTCCATGTTTGAAAATACAACCACTCATTTTTTAGTGATCCTCTCTTTCAGTTATCTATCTCTTATTTGAATAAAATACCCTTTATTTTATACTATAAAATGTACAATAATATATAATACCTATTAGATACATGATTACTCTTTAAACTTCATTCAATATTAAATAACCAAGATTACTCACACAGCTATTCATCTTCCATTCAGTATATGAAATATTTTTTCTTATAAATGTCATGCAATAAATTAAAAACTGGATCACCCTTGTATATACCAATTGAGAAACATATCATCAATGATTTTTTATCATACTACTCTGAGAAGAATTTGATGTTGAAAATGTTTAAAAATGATTATTTTTAACCATAATATTTAGATTTAAATATAATGAGATAGATAAAAAATTTAAATTAATTGTTATATCAATTTTGATACTAAAAATATCATTCCATTCACCTAAATCATTCATATCAATGTTTTTAGAAAATATATAATTATAGTCATTTATTTAATTCGTATTGGTTTGAAATATGTGTTTTTCATCTATATATATATATATAAATAAAAATTAAAGGGATAATTTTGAATCTACTATAAACAAATATATCATCATTGTTAACTATCACACCATTTGAAAAACTGGTATATTTAAATATCATATTCCAATTTTTTGATATTTCATAAACCATATATGGATTTCACCAATTTTCAATCTTCCTTTTTCTTTATAAGTCATTATAAATCATTTAGGTTGTTATATATATCCTAATTCAATTCCCCAATAAAAAATATTTTCATGAAACCCATTTTTTGAATTTCCAAATTATATTTTAATGATAAAGAAATAAAGAATATAATAAAAAAGTCATATACACAAGATCATATGTATCAAAAAAATATATTACCTCTCTTTGAGTAATCCCCTTAGATTGAAATCTGGAATTATATTTTATAATTTTACTAATTGCTTTTATTTTTCTTCAAAATAACCCCTACAGCCCTCTCACTTGTGTACCTTGAGGATGATCAAATAATATATATACTTTTACATATAATTTTCTTATTCAAATCAGTTATTTATTACTTCCAAATTGATGATTCAAAATATAACATAGCCTATTTCGATGTTTTGTGTTAGAATATATTTGATGAAAAAAATATTTTGTTACATAATTCTATAATTAGTCCCTTACGGAATGTACATATACAAATATAATCAATATGTGTTTATTATCCGAGGATTCAATCTTTGGAAACCACATTAGACATATTATCATCAGATACTCTATTATTTATGCTAGATTCTCTTAAATAGACATTCAAATGTAATGTGAGAAACATATATTTATTACAAATAAAATATTAAGAACAAATTTCTATATTTATTGACACAAAATCATTTAATCCAATAACCATGAATCAATTAACCTTTTCATGCAATATATTTCTTTGAAATATATTATCAACACCACTTTTCCCAAATTCATCCTTTTTGGTTTCGGTAATCCTATTATTACATAAAAATCTCGATCAATTAAATAATTTTGGATTGTGTTTCTATGATTCAATAATTAATTTGGAACTATTTCATTATATATTATGAGGACCTGACATAGGATTTTACATGAAGTCCATATTATCCCTACCTAAAATCATTTTTTTTCTTGTAGATATAAATCATATAGTTACCATTTATATTAATGTTATATTCTATCCCATATCTATTCCATTTTATTGAGGTTTGTAGGGACCCTTAACTTCACGTATAATCTATATAGATTCAAATAGTATAGAACTATAATGTTCACCACATTTTCTGGATCTACAGTGTTTAATGGGAATCCAAAAATGGTTCTCAATGTAATTTTTTTTAATAAAAAGTTTTTATAGACCATTTTATTTAGTATAGACAATATATAAATGGAAAAAACATGAATAAACATCAATTAAAATTATAAATTACGTTTTATTACAAATACTTGGTGTATCTTGAAAAACTCATTCACCACTATGTATAAATTAAATAAAGTTAAATTTTATTTATATAGTTGGAAATGATTTCCTAAATAATTTAGTTCTCATGAAATTTAAACATTTATAATAATTTTTATCCACAATAGTTAATAATGCACGTTTTATATATCATTAATTTCCCTAAAATTAATATGGTCGAAATTATTATTATATAAATAAAAACCTCACGATTTTAAGTAAAATAATATTTTTCTTTAATTAAAATAATACATCGTTTAACTGACTCAATTCCAAAAGGATCCAGAATTTGGATAGAATAATGTTATATTCCTCAAATATATTCTTATGCAAATTCATTTTTAACAGGATCCATGAATCTATGTTATAAGAAAATTGTTCACTTACATGAAATCATTGTAGATGACGATATTTATAATGGTAATATCAAAATCATATACACAATTCCGTTGTATTTATCTATTAAATGGTTTAACATGTCATTTGATGTACAAGATTTTATTCACTACATACTCTGGAAGATATAATTTTTAACCACACTTATCATATATCAATTGAATCCGTCATCATAAAATTTTTACTATCGAACACATTACCTTAAATAATTATATACTCATTTTTCTATTTTTATATTTTGTTAATATCATTTTTTATATATATTATCATGCATTTTTATGTGTCATGCATTTCTATAGAACTAATATACCTCTTTTTACCTTCTGAATTTAACCGTTCCTTTTTATTGATGGTTTGGATTTCCATCCCCCTTTTAGGATCAAGAAGAATCTTCTCTCTCTTGCATCAGGAAATTTAAATAATCATCCTTAGGATAATTTTCTTAGTCATGATTTTTATATTCCTCCTCAATTTATAGGTATTTGAGTAACTTATTATTGAAAATATTTTTATTCGTATTATTTTGTGAATTTTAATCATTCTTACCAATTGGGATCATATAGAGGATGAGCGTTACAATGATTTATTAATCCAAATTCATCTTTTTCTCTTTATGTTAATGTTAGATGTGTTTTATTTCATATAATTATAATATGATAGACTTAAGATCAATCATTTTTTATGAAATAAACATTCATAGTATAATTTTTTAATCCACCTCCTTGGAAATGTAAATTTTATAATTGTAATCTAAAATATCATTTATAGTTTGAAGATGTTGATATGTGTTGAAGAGTTCATTGATTAAAACATTTATAATTATTCTTTGACATATCGGATCATAATTCTCATTTTTTCCCTTTTCTAGAAACATGAAGAATTTAATCTTTATATGAGGTGGATTCAAGGATTAGACAACATAAACCACATTGAGTGTTACTGGTTGAAACTCCATCCACTTTTATAACCTCTTTATGTTTTCTCCACTGTTCTGTTCAACCTTCATCATTATTTTAAGAATTAGCAAATAAATGATTATGGAATATACTATTATAATTATTCAGGATATAATTTCTGGGAAATGGGAATATACATTATATTGAATTAAGGTAGAACGGTGTATTAAAGGTACATTTGACCATAAATCCCTTTAATAGTTGACTATCCCTAATCAAAATGCCAGTATTATGGGTTTTTGATGATTTGACTTTATGATAAAATGGTTCATCCATACTTGAAACAAGTACTTTTTAGAATGTATCACCTAATGATTCATTGGATAAAAGGGATTTATTTTTTTAATAATAAAAATTAGTTCTATTATTATTAGAGTTATTTAAATAAAACACAATTTCAAAGAAGGGTTGGCATTCTTGGAATTCTCTGTAATTTATATAACAATCTAATAGAGTAACAATTTTATTATAATGACTGATAACATTACGATACAGAGTCATACCATCTATAATTGGGGTGATTCATTTCCAAGAAAGGAATTTATTTTGAAGAATAAATTCTATCAGATATATCAGACATGATAGAATAACTAGAAATAATCATACTTACTCGAAAAGAGATGTGACTTCTAATGATCATACATGTCCATTCCACCCCATTTTAAAAGATTGGATTCTAAAAATAATTTTCTGATTTAAACAATAGAAAACATAAAAATTTAAATATATAAAAACAATTATAAATAAAATAGTGTAATCCACTTTATTTACTTTTATAGTGCGCTTAATCTTGAATGGTTGATGTATTTTCATTTTACTTTTAATACCAAGAACTCTCTTTAATGTTAGTGTTAGATTTCACTTTCTAAGAGTCAGTATATTTATTTTGTTCTCATGTATCATTTTTTACGTCATGAATTTTATCCCCTAAAAATTATGGTCTACTAATATCCATCTATATTTCATGAATATCTATCCTTATATTCTATATTTTTCTAGTTTTTCCTTCGGGGTTTTTCTTTTTCTATATCTCTTTGCTTTATAGTGATGGCTTTCCCTTTCTATGAGGCCTTCTGATATTATTTTCACATCCCTCTTTTTTATACTTTGAGTGTATATGAAATAAATTTTAGTGTAATCTAATCCATCATATGTCTAGGTAGAGTCCTAATATGTTTTCTATTGGTATTAGTGGTTCCTTCATATTCACAATGGGGTTTCAATGTTTTTTTAGGGGCAGTTTTTTTGTAGAGGGTTTTTATTTAATATTATTTTTTAATAAAATTAAATTTTTTAACACATGCACATCAAACCCTAACCATCTAGAACATCCCTATCATACAATTAATATAAATGATCAAGCTTCTATAATTATCTATTACCCCGTAATTATTCTACAAATTCATTACCACTCCACCAAACCATTCATAAAGTGAGAAAATATAATTTTGTATACTTATCTATAAGAAAATAAATGCATATAGATTAATATAATACTAAACATATAATTATTCATAGTTTATAAAAACATATATATATATATATATATGAACATAACATGTATTAATTTATATTAATATTCACAAATACAGATAAATTTAAAAAAATTATTCATTTATATAAATTTGCACAAGTAAATATTAATTAGTTATTGGGGTACAATTTACTAAAAACATACACACACATCTTATAGACTATGTTATATAAATGCCTGGATAACCTCATCATATGACCACAAGGCGCTCATAAATATATTTGGATTGAAGGCCCTCATAATCATGGCCCAATGTAATAAAATTACCAGCCAAATGGCCATGTTTACTCACTCATACCTTCTCATCATCTGACCACAAAACTCCAAACCCCCTATTATTTTGGATGTCACCTCCCACCTCACATAGATGTGGTCCCACATCTACACTAGTCCCCACTATCGCATCAATCATTGGTAACCGTTGGAGGTCTCCCTTACCTGTTTATAAAATGTTGTTTGTCCTAGTTGGTTGATATATCACCCCACCCTAGAAATTATAAAAGACAACCAATCCCCCAGACTGCCCATTTATGTCACTATTAATTAACCATATTTTAACACAAACATCCGACATGTGTGTAACGACCTATACTTTTGAATGATTTTAACTTCTTAAAATTGTGTGTGTTATATTATATTATACTCAAAATACTATACATCGTTAATTATGAAGTGTTTATAATTTAAAATGTTACCACCAATTTTATACTCTTATGTCCAACAGTAAAAAATTTACATTTTAAAAAATACACTTGATTGAAATTGTTGTTCCATAATTACTAATAGAATGTTTAAACGAAAAATATAATTAATACAAGAAGGGGGGACTATGGCCTCAACTAGTATAATCATTCTATATGAATATCATATTTCAAAATATGTGAGGAAGGTAAAATCATTTAGGAATTCTTTTGACTAATTCCACTCCTGCATTCAACATGTGAATCTTGAATAAAATATCCTTCAAGAGATGTTCATGTATGCGTAAATTACCACTCAGGTGATAATATTCGAGCCTCCTCATGAATCTATCACTATCAAACCACAAACCATTATGTTTTACGTGGGTGCTACAATGGGTAATATGTTAAAAAATAGTTACATAATGTGTAACACATTTATAAGAATAAAATTATTATCCAATCATTTTTTATATTAGTTATTTTATATACGATGAATTTTAGTAATAGGTTTTTTCGATAAGAAATTTATTGTTCAGAAGTGATTCAATTATTTTAATAAAGTAAATTATTATTATAATAATTATTTACATAAAATATTATTATTTAAACACTCAAATTTATATTAAAATAATAAAATATTTTATTTCTTTCAAGTGTCAAAAAATCACTATGCATTTTCAATCTACTAATATTTTTAATGAATAATTGTTTTTATATTTAAAAGATAACATATTCATATTAAACTAATTATTATTGAAAAAATTCCATTTTCTATGTTATAACATAGTTATTTTGTTACGGTGAATTTCTGATTATTATTTCTTAAAAAGTTTATTTTTATATATAGTAAAAAGAGAGTTTGGGTTTTCATTATGCTTAATGACATCATAATTATTAAATAGTGATAACATAAGTAAAATAAATTTCTGGTTGAATTGTGTGAATTAAAATAAATTAATAGGTTTCCCATGTTTTCAATTCCATTGGAAAATACCGTTGGTAATCCCATGGTTTTTTATTTACCATAAAGTTGGTGTCTATGAAAAGTAATAAACAGAGCCTCCTAGTTTTCATAATTAACCACAATTTATTCATTTAAATTCACTCCCTATACATCCTAAATGAATATATGATAGTTCAACCACCCAAGTAGTCCAAATAATGTAAAATCAGTCCCCCAATGTATCAATCATCATGTTTTATGATCAATTCTTCACAGTAAGGAAAGTCTCAACTTCTCTTTTCCATTCAAGATCACTTTTTTAAGTCGCGTGATTTTATTATATCAAAAAAAATGTTCTCCTATCCATTTTATTCTATAAAATTTTAGAATTAATATTACATTATTAATTATATCCCCTTTTATCTCTTATTTTTACTGTTTTCTAAAACCATGTTTCATACCTGTTATGCTGCCAAATTATTATCTAATCATTTACCTCTTTTTCCATAGAAATTAATTTTTTTCTTTTATGAATACCCAATGATATATAATTTCTATAGGTTTTAAAATATATTTCCAAGTTATATATTTTATTATGGGATCAACATTCATAAGACCATACAACATTTTTTACGACATAAAATGGAAAAAATATATTCTCTTCATGGAGTTTTCCAAAATTCCATGATTTTGATTTGAATCCCTGTTATTTTTTTCACCATGGGTTATTTATCTATGATATATTTTGCTCAAATTAATTTATTTTAATTATTTATTATCCCTTATAACTCTCAAATGAATTCCAAATGGAATTTAATATCTGAATATGTCATGTTGTAAAATACAGCGGTAAATAACATTGATATTTCTTAAAACAACTCAGTGAAAAATCATTGTGATATTCTTATCAATTTATCATTTTAAATTTTTATTTACATTTCCATGCTGGGAAAGAAGTTTTTAATAATGATTTGTAAATAATTCCATTTTCTCGTTCCTTTTTAATATTTTTGATGTTTTTAATGTCTTTTTCTCAACATCACAAGTTGATTATTTCTCTTTTTTCCCATACTGGTCCTTTTTATCACCCCTTCATTTGATTTATGTCATGAGTTAATAGGTAATATAAAATTAATTAGGATAAAATAATTATGAATCCTTTCTTGTTGTTTTGAATAATTTTTTATATTTTCGTGTATTGTGTAATTTTTTTTGAGAATCATAACATTCATAGATTCTCTTTTTTTACAATCACAAAAGAATTTTATGTAATAAAAATAAAGGACTCCATATTTATTATCAAAGGGATTGTTTAGTCAATTGTGGAAATTATGATTTGAAAAGTTTATTAAGAACCCTAAATAAGTTAAATATAAAAAAATCTAGGTATTTCGGATAATTATTAAGTTAATTCATTACATGATATGAAATACATGTTTTGATATTAACTATTCGGTGTTAGTATGAAACAGATATACCTAGGGGTATAAACACAATCATGGAACGTTGGGGTGACATGGCGTAACCTAGTACACAACAATGTTACTTAATTTTGACATGTTGTAACACTTGGGATTGATTTTTTAGTTATTCACAAGCATTTTGTGAACCAATATAATGGATATATGTAAAATGTAAATATGTTTTATGAGTAAAAAATTTATGAAATGTGATTTATGTGGTAAAATTATTATAAAATTATCATATTATTAAAAAAACTACCTTTCCCACATTTCATTACTTATTTTAGAAAATGGGAGGAAATAGTTGAAACTATGTATCTTGTGATAGAAACATACTATGCACAGACAACCCTCCGATGGGACTCAGAATGGAAAACAACAAGATAATAATGAATCCGCTTACATGTGTTATGAACAATAACATGAACCATGATGAGAGACCAGATTCACCACGATTGGAATAATGTTTCTCTTTGTTCTTTAATCATCAACAACTAGCTTATTTCAGTGGATCTATAGATCCTTTTGTTACTGAAAAAGGATAATTTCTATTGAAGAGATATTTTATGTACTCTATATTTTGAAACAAGATAAAGTCACACTTTCTACTTATCTCATAGATGAAGAAGTGGATCAGTGGCTGGAGATTTTTAAGAATATAAATCCAATAGGTGAGATATATGTTATAGAATGAAAAGAGTTTAAGGGAATAATTTCCAATATGTATTTCCCTCATTTAATGTGATGAAAAATGGAGAAGGAATTTATAGTGAAAATTTAATTGGAAAATGAATATGTGGGAATCAATGATATGAACATCCCAAAACATTACAGTTACACCTCCAGTTTTTTCATGGATCTAAAAAATATTGATAGTTTATTAAGTGGAATAGTAATCTATCCATGGAAGCGTCCATCCAATTGAAACAATGATTGATATGAGGTGATATTTTATAGTTCTATTATGGTTGAACTAGTGTTCAGTAAAGCTCAATGGTGTAAAAAATCAATTAATTGAATTGATATTTGCATCCAATCATAGTGGGGAACATTGATCTTGGATGAGTGGAAAATAAAGTTACACCTCCCACATGTAATAAATGTTGGAACAAGCACTCTAATAAATCTCTTCTCATGTGTGGAAAACGTGACAATTGAAGAAGAGACGACTATAGTGATCAGAACTATCGTAGTGTGGTGATGTCTTAACCATTCAATGCTAATGACAAAGAGAATATTGTGCAGGACCACCCAAAAGTCAAATTCATCATGTGTGGATAGCTCTAGAACATTTCTAATCATTGTACAAATAAAAATTCAATGGAGTTGAAACACCGTCAACCATATCATAGTCCAATAGAGAAATTTCAGTATATTCTATCATGATAGCACAATTGGATACTCTAAATGATATGATGAGAGGTACTCTTACTGTTATCTCTAATATAGAAAACAACATGTTTGATTCAGGTTCAATGCATTCCTTTGATAACTTCAAGTTATCAAATAATCTATATTCAATCCCAAAAATGATAGAGGTAAAACTATTAGTCAACCCTATTTGAGGGATTATCCATGCACAAAAACTGTATAGAAACATACTATTTACTATGGGGAGCATAATCTCATCACAGAAATATTAGTCCTTCATATGATGGAATTTGACATTTCAATAGGAATTGACATCTTGTCAAGTTAAAAAACTATGATCTACTACATATTCTAGTAAATATCAGCAGTATTTAATGGAAAACATACAATTATGTTAAAAGGAGTGATATCCCAACATGATATTTGTCTATATACACCTCCAATTTCCTTCATTATGAAAATGATATGTTAATATAAATAAGGAAATGAATGTATAATTATAGATAATTTCTCCGTAGTTAAAGCATTAATTCATGAATTTACTAAGTAGTAACCTAGACCTCCCCAAAAAAAGTGGTATCATTATACATTGAGTTAATTACTACTTCCAAGACGATATCATAGTCCCCATATAGAATGTAAAATGTGGAGTTTATGTAATTAAATAAAAAAATTCATGTTGTTAATAATAAAGGGTTTATACAACCCAGTAAGTATACTTATGGAGAATGTGTTCTTTTTGTTATGATGAATGATTGATCAATGTAGCTTTTCATTGATTATATGGAACATAAAGGATCATAGTGAATAACATGTACCCTATTCCAAGTATTGAGGAATTATTTGACTAGCTTAATGGGGATCAATTCTTCACTAAGATTGATTTTCATTATATTCTTCAATGATAAGGGTTGAATAAATATGATATTACAATGTATACCTTCCGATCAGGATATGGGAATTATGAGTTTTCGAAATAACCTTCATCTAAAATAATAATCACGTTATATTTATAAATTTGATGAATATAGTATTTAATGAATACCATGATAACATTTTGGTAATTTTTATTGATGATATTAAGATATATTCGAAATGGTAGGATGAGCATGCTGGCCAACTAAGGGTTATATTAAAACTCTAGGGAAGTAGGTGCTATTAGAAATGTTTAAAAAATATGAACTTTTTTTAAAATAAGTTACCTTTTTGGGGTACAATATAACCAAATATGGAATCTCCATTTACCCTATAACAATACTTGTTGTGGAGGACTGGCATCATCCAACAACATTAATTTGGATTCAAATATTCCTTTTAAAATAAGGTTATTATAAGAGGTTTGGGAAAAAAACACAGTACATATAAAGGCACTAAAAAGTTTAACTCAAAAGGGACTAAGATCATCCACAAAATAGAGAGTGAAAAGGGTTTCCAAGATTCGAAGAACATATATGGTTACATCACACTTGTTAAAACTATCCCATATCAGATTAGTTTGTTTTTATTTTTTTTGCGATTCATCAATGAAAAGGCTTTGGTTCATCCTAAAGAAAAAATACAAGGTGATTTCGTATTCATATCAGTGTTTGAATCCTATCTATCGAAATTGTCCAATGCATTATTTGAAGCTTGAGGTGATTTTTTCTTTAAAGATATGGTGGAAATGTCTTTTTTAGGATAAATGTGACATATACATAAACAACCAAATATTGAAGTATATTTTCACACAAAAATAATTGAATATGATATAGAGGATATGGTTGTGACTAATTAAATAATGTGGTTGCTAAATTAATTAGAACCCTAGAAGTGAAAACAAAGACAACGATGCATTGAGTAAGAAACACATTGTTTTTATTACAATGATGTGGATTCATAGATATCCTTTGATTAAGTACCTAGAATAGTTGGTAATGTGAATCTTGAGGGATGAAAAATCATCTACCCTATCTGAAATGATTTATCAACCATCATTATGAGAAAACATCAGGAAAAAAATGATAAGATCCTTTGTTATTGAAGAATATAGAGGATGTAATGAATGGGATGTTTCTTGAGTTTTTTTGACCAATAAGGACTACTAATATTTTATACAAGGATATGTGTTCCATCTAGACCATAATTAATGATGGAGCATATAGATGATGCTAATAACTCTACATTCTCTATAAATCCTAGAACCACTAAAATGTTTTGGGATCTTTGTGATGAATACTAAATAGATAACATAAATATAGTGATTATTCAATACACTTTAAGGTGATTGATGTATCAATATGTTATGTATTAATGAAAACATCTTAAATATTTATTAAGAACACTACACACTCTAACATGGTAGTGGGATAATATCACTATGTACATTATCACTGGTCTCTAATGAGTATCCAAATAAAACATTGTGATATCAATTATAGTGTACCATCTCACCAATACATTCTATTTGATAACTATCTGTGAAGAATTATATCTTGATCAAAATGTAATGATTTACCTAAAAGAAGTTGTATGGTTTCATGGATTGCCACTTTTATTAATATTTTATTGTGATCTAAGGATGAAATATAAATTCAGGAAAAATCATCAACATACTATGAATATCGAATTGAATATTAATATGGAATATCACCCCCAAAATAATGGCTAGACTAAAAGGACTATCCACAAACTCGATGTCATGCTTCAAACATTTTCACTGGAATTTAATTTTCGATGGGATAAATATCTCCCATTAGTTGAGTTCTCATGCAACAACATTATTCATTCTAGTATTCAAAAGGCAGACTACGATAATATATATGTGAATCATTGTAAAACTCCTACATATTATGATGAAGGTGTTGTTAGAAAGATTCATGTGTGTATCTTGTGAATGAGATGATAGAAATGGTTCATGCCATCCTCAAACACATAAAGGCTACATAGATGCACCACAAGATATTTTCTAACAATTGGAAATGAGACATAGAGTTTCATGATGTTGATAACATCAATCCTCAAATTTCACCATGGAAGAGTGTCACTAGGTTTGGAATGAATGGAATGTGTATCCCTATGAACAATTTTTTATCATATCCTTGATCTCATAGGATTAGTATCCTATCTTCTAGCACTACATCCAAATATAGATAAATTTCATGATTTAATCCACATATCTCTCTTAAAGAAGTACATAACTTGTCTTTTACTTGTAAAAAATCCTACAGTGGCATAACTAGAACTTGACTTCTAATATTAGGAGCTCGAATTAAAGATCTGGGACTATAGAGACAATGTAATTTTCAACCAGACTACCTAAATCATCGATGTGATGTGGTAGAAACAAAATTATAAATAAGATATGTGATAACCATAGGATAAAATGAGGTATAAGTACCCACACATTTTCTCAACTGAGGGCACAAGATGATATTTCATAAGGGGGATAAATGTAATACCTATCCTTTTTGGAATAAATGTTTTTCATAAAAATGTGTATGTTATATTTCTATCTACTTGAAAAATATATTCATTTTTAATATTGAAGTGAGTATAATTTAAAATTTGACCACCATGTTTGGGCCACAATATGATCGTTGGTTAATTATGATCATTGGCTAATATGAACGTTAAGAACAATACACATGATCAAATATTTAATTTCATAATTAGTATTTATAAGTGTAAATGAAAAAGGATAAATCATTTAGAATGGAGGAATGAAGTCCTCAAAAAGTAGAGCCATGGCATATGAAGTGTATTTGTTCATAATTGGGAGGGAGTTACAGTCACTAGGATTCACTCTAGATCATTTCCATTCTGAGCATCAACAACTGAATTTTGAATTAAGTTTCCATCTGGAGATGTTCATGATTGTGGAAATTTGCATTTGGGTGATGTTAGCAAAAAGTTCACATACATCAATCACTATCACACAGCTTACCCTTCGTAATTATGTGAGTGTTATAATATGTAATGTTTGAAAACTTTATTTACTTTAATTTTAATTCTTTTCTACAAATAATATTCTTCCATCAATTTCGTTTTGAAAATAGTTTTTCTTAAAAATATGAGGAATGAGAAAAATTGATTTTTCAGGAAGAAAATATTATTTACAAGAAAAGATATAATTATTTAAATAAATTAATTTATTATTAATAATTAATATTTTTATTTAATATTATGATTAAATCACTATAATTTAAATATAAATTATAAAATATTTTAATTTTTTAAGTTCCATATATTTAACTATGCAATTTATATTTGGTATTATTTTTAATAAATAATAAATTTTATATATAATTGTTAAAATTATCATATATAGATAATTATTCTGATAAAATAAATATAATTTTCTATATAATAACATCAATATTTTTTCAGGGTTAATATATGAGTATATTCTAAAATATAATAGATTTTCATGAAGAAGAAAATCATGTTTGGATTTTTCAATAAGTTTAATGAGTTCTTAAAATTTTATAATGATTTAATAAGTTATATATAATTTAGTTCAACTATTTAATAACAGAATAACATAGTAGATGTCCCATGTTTCTACAACCACTATTAATTATCATGGGCAGACCCATATTTTTCATTTACCACTACCTAGGTATATAAGCTGATTAATAAACCAATCCTCAACTATATCTATTTATACCCACCCATTTATCAATTACCATTCACTAAAAATTAGTCCTCTAGAAATATATGATTTTTAACCTCCAATGTATTCTTATCAAGGATTATTCAATCCCTACGGTCTCGATCCTCATGTTTTAGAATCATCTCTTAATGTTAAGGGAGATCTAAACATCTCTTTTCCATTCAAGTTCATTTATTATGTCATATATCATTTAAATTTTAAGAATATTATATTATATACATATTATACTATCCATAATTAGTATTATTAATATATTAGGAATTTAAAACCATTTTTACCTCTATTTTAAATATCTTCTAAATCCATTTTCATACGCGTTATGCAGCAAAATTTGCTTATCAAAATTTCCATCTTTTTCTCTAAATTTTAACCTATTTTATTGGGAATACCCAAAACACTGTAATTTATATGGGTATTAAACTAGATATAAAATGAATTATTTTATTCTTTAAATAACATATATGAAATTCCCCTTCATGATTTTTGGGTTAATAATAACACGAATATCATATCTTTATGTACTTTTAAAAAATTCAATGATTTAGAAATGAAACCAGTTTCATTTATTCTACACAAGTTATTTATGAAATGTTTTATTATGATATATGTGTATAATATAAATTGTGACATATTCATAGTTTTTCCGAATAGTGCTTCAATTCATTGCTTACGAAATTTAGTCTATATAGATGACATGCTTTTTGATACATTTGATAATAAACTAAGTTTTTTTAGGACAACTCGATGAAAAACCATTGTGTTCTATATATGAATGTATTATTAAAATTTTCTGTCCACATTACAATGTTATGGATAAATTTAATTTTATTGTGATATTTTCTATTTTCCTTTTTCTTTTTCTTTTATGATATTAATCATGTTCTTTATGATGTTTCCTCAATATCAAATGTAGAATAATTTGATTGTTTTCCCATACTATGAATTTTCTTCAACCATTCATTTGATGTTTCCCGTGGTTATGTGTCGTTATAAATGTAAATATTATTAACCCATTAATATTAATTTCATATTTTTTTAAATAATTTTTAATATTTTCAGGTATTACCTATTTTTTTCATGAAACTACACATAGAAAAATCCTCTATTAGTAAAAATTAAATGAAAAATCATTTAATAAAAATGTGGGATTTCATATTGTTGGAGTCATTTGATGTTAGGACAAAGTTTTCACCTCCTTAAAATGATGACCAAATATTGTAGAAGATGGTTTTCTAACACCACTCTCCATGAAAAATACATTATTATTAGGAACCACAACCACTGAGTCATGTCCCCAAATTCAACATTTTGATAAATATAAATAGATTAACATTGATATATATACATTAATATATATATATATACACATATATATTCTTATATATATACTGTAATAACCTGGGATTTTAAATGCAAGCCTATATTCGATAACATTTACAATGCACACCAACAAGCGCAAATGGGAAATTTATTAATCTAATTTAAATATTATCATTATATACCTACTGTTAAATTATCATTTATCAATATTTTTAATTAATTTATGATATATATATATAATGTTTTAAATCAATATATATTTATTAAAAAATATATATTAAATATTCACATAATTTTTTAGTAATGTAATTTTATTCAATAAAAATAAATGTTATTCAAAAAAGAACTGTATTTTCGTTTGTGAGTGAATAAAAAAATTAATCCATACATCTTATAGAAATAAAATTTACAAATATAATATCCATTTGTAAATAATCATATTAATATTAAATTTCGGTTAAATTTTGAAATAATTTAAAGATGATTGTTTATTCAAATAATAGTGACACATATTGATTATTATTTAAAAGTGTATTTTTGTTCAATTTTTAGCAACGTATTATTCTATTTTGTAAATTTTTTAAAATTTCATTAATTCCTTGTGATTAAATATTATCCACTAATATTATTTCAAATTAAATTTTAGTTAATGTGATGTAAATGGAATTTTATACTTAAAAAGGCATTTTTATGAAAATTATTGTTTTATTCCATTTCACGATAATAATTTCCAAATAAATTCTACCAATTTTGTCAATTGAGTCCTATAAAATGAATTTCATATTTGGAATAATAATGTATCAATTTTCTAAATATGTCCCATTCATTTTTCCTTCATTATTCATAGAAACCATATTGGATAATTATCACCACAGTAATGATAAATCATGTAATTCAACTAAAAATTATATTATTAAGAATATTTAATTATACAAAAACATTTTTTTATCCTATTAGATTGGGGTAATTCAAGGATATAAATATGTTTTTTGAATATATGTATTTTTGGACACGTATTTTTTTTATTTTGAAATTTTTAATATTACATTAAACTGCAAGGACCAAATAAACACTTTGTTATATTTAATAACTAAAATATTTTCTAACTGGGATTGATTTATTTGGCACTAAATATTATTTTTTAATACAATTTTTATATAGAAGTAATTTATTTATAATTTTTTGTAAAATAAATTTATTACATATATGGTTATACAATACAAACATTGTATATATTTAATTGGAATTAGAATAAAATATATTATTCTAAATATATTAAATTAAATATTATTTTCATAATTTATCTGTGAAATTAATTTTGTAAATAAATATAACAAATTAGAGATATTTTAGATTATTATATTATCATTTCATTTCTATCACAACATTTTTAGAGTCACATAAAATGAATTGTCAAAATATTGACATTAATGATATTTTACAATAAAAAATATATAACTAATAATTTAAAAATCCTAAAAATCATAATTTAAACCATGTAATTTGGGTTTTGTTGAAAATTTTTCAATAGATTTTTTATTATCCAATTATAGTTTTTAGTAAATATCACTACCCATAAATTGTAAAATAACATTATTAGAGTGGTAATAGTCAAAATTGGTTAACATTGTTAAAATCCTAACAATAAGGGTAAAAAATAATATAAACATTTCAAAATTCTATTAGATTATATTATTTTGACTCATCATCATCTTATATTATAATTTTATCACTATTGAACCATTTATCGATGAGAAAAAACTTATAATAATTTAATACATTATGATATTCCAAAAGTACCCCTCCTAATAATTATAAAATGGAACATCATCACTTCTTTTGGTAACACATAATGAATCCTTTGATTCATCTAATATATTTCAAAATACCATACATAGTTCATTCTCACTTCTTAGATGCCTCGATTTGATTAGAAATTCATATTATGAGGACTTTTGGCATGTAACAAAAAATGTCATTTTATGAAAAGGTAATTACAATTGGTCACACATTTATTAGATATTATATTTTCCATTTTACATGTTATATGTGTTCTTGGAGAGGTTTGAGGTTTTACCATTGTGGTTTGAAATGAAGTAGAAATTTAGAGGGAAATTCACATCAAGAAAGGGGGACATGATGGGATTGGGTTGTTCCCTACTTGTGTTGATGTTATCTTCTATATCTGTTTATAGGTAGTGGGGGACCTATTAATTTTATTAAAATTGAGAAATCAAGTCACAATTTTAAATTAAATAAAATTTTTGTTGATATGATTTTTTTGAAGATATAATTTGAGGGAAAACTATCAAATTCACATCACGAATGGGTTACACAATGAAAAGTTTCGTGATCTAGGTTTTAAAAAGTTCTGTTTGTAAAACACCACATTATTATTCCATACCCCATTTAATATTATGTTGGGAAAACCCTAGGTTGTTCTCCGAGGCTGTTCATCCCTCATCATCATTATTTGTTAGGATGGTTACTCTGGATCCCCTTTGGAATTATGTGGTGAGTTTCTACAATTTCTTCGATGATTTTCTCTAATTATTCTCTCACAGATCCATTATGGTTCTATAATTTTTGTTTTAGGTGTGAGTATGGGATCTGTTTTAAATATCACTTGAGGTATTTTAGGTTTATCCATTGTCTCATTGTGTATTTATGGTTTTTAGTAAGTAAATATTCACCCATCAACAAGTAGTGAAATCAAAATTATTCCGTATGCAAAGGAATAAAACATCTCTCACCTTTTTATATCATGGGTGAGGGGTTAAAACATTTTAATCTACAAGGTATGGTTTGCTATGTATTGATAAATATTAATATATCAATTAATCTAAATTAAATGTTAATGAGAATGATTAGCTGGATTCTATATCTTCTATTATATTAGGATATTTTATTTGTGTGGGTTGAATTCCATTCTAAAAATATTGGCCATTGGTGTCATTTTTATCACTGATATAACATTAGTTGTGTCACCCATGATAGTTTGGATTATTTAAACACCTAATATAAAAATAAATTAGTTAGTATGATAAATTTATCAAAAAAAATAGTTACTCCTAGAATAATGGTTTCTTTTATAGCACACATAAAATAATGTGAACTGTGATAAAACCCCATTTTTTAATATGTAAAATTATCATTGATGTGTTTTGGATTTTTTTGTTATGATTTTGGGGTTGTGTGGTTATTTTTATAGGAAATTCATTTTGGGAGGTAAGGTGATGATATTGTTGGACTTTTATTTGTGGTGGTGAGGTATTTATTATTTTGCATTGATTTTTGGGTTGTTATGTGATAATTGGTAAGGTTGTAATTTTTCACTGATGAAGTGGTTGTTATTTAGATGAAATTTTTGGGGGTGTGAGGTGGTGGTTTTTTTGGATAAGTTTTTTTGGAGGTGAGGTGTAGGTTTTCAGTTTATGATTTGGTACGATAATGTGATGGTCTCTTTGTATTATCTTTTGGGATGGCATGATGAAAACTTTTTTGAATAGACATTGGTTGTGGTATGGTGATGATTTTATGGGACTGATGCGCTTCTTGTGAAGCATAACATCATTTTGTTAGCCTCTTGGGATGTTATTGTATAATTATTTAATAAGGATTTCAATGGTTAAGTTATGTATTGGTTAGAGGGATTAAAATGACTACTGAAAAAATGAATATTGTGTTGCATGGTAAAATGTGATTCTCGGTAAATAATGATATTAATGTTATAGATAGTGGTTTTCTATAGTAGTGTGAAAAGTGGATGGTCGTTTATATGGGGTTATTCATTTAGCTATTAAAGTGAATGTCGGGATGTTTCAATTTTTTTAATGATTTATTATGAACCCTTAGGTTTGTATTCTATTTGGCTATATGTATATACATTTAAATTCCATGTTATTTCTATAAGATTCCCACCAACTTAGAGAAGTATGTTCAGACACACATATTATCACAATTGTATTTTTTCAACATCCTAGTACTAAGGACAAATCCATGAATACCATCTCTTTCCCTCTCACTCCCTCTCTCCTATGTGACTACACATGCACATTATTTGATGGTCGAAGGTTTGATAGTAGACTAGGTGATGGATTATGTGTATTTTACTGAGATGTGATAAGGCCATGATGGGGGGTGTCATATTTTTTGAGTAATTCATGGATGAGGTGGGGGTAAAGATTATGTCATACATAATCATGACATCATAATAATCTGGTTATTGGATTGGTTATTATGTGAACCCCCAGGTGTCTTTGAGGGAGAATATATTTGGCCATTATTTTTGTCTAGGGGTTATGTGTCTTTGGTTTTCATGTGACATGACCATTCAATGGGGAAGTGTCACATGTTATTTGGAAGTGATAGGATCAGCAGGACATATGACATTATGGTGTTATAGTAGAAAATCCATTGGAATGTTCTATTATGTACCCTTTGTCATTATACATCATATAATGATATTATACATGATTTTTTTTATTTGGAGAGTGTTCCTTGGTGAGGTTTGGATATATAGTGGACTAACTGAAATGGGTTTGGATCTTTTAAATTCTCATGAATGCATAATTTGGATTTTTTACAAGTACACAAGTTTCATTATGTTTCATAGTGAGTATAGTTTAATTCTCACCATATTTATATAAACATGTTTTTAGGTTACCACAAATATTACATTTATCATGATGGAAATAACTCTCTTGGACATTTTTTAAAATCTATTTTCTCAATTATTTATATTTTTTTCATAATTTTTATTTGGATTCTATTATTTGTATCAATATTATTTATGCATACAATATCAGTTGGTTTTAGTCTATTTTAATATTATATCATGGAGCTTCTTTTGGATTATTCATATCATATCATGATTGTGTATTGTTATAGAGCGTAATACTTCCCATTTTATAATATTTTTACACTCAAATAGTATGTCACTAACCTAGGGCGTATTAGAAGTTGGAATTGAGAGATACTATCTATAACTTTTACTTGTGGGATACTTTTTATGAGGTGGTCATACTATATTGGTATTATATTCTGATGGATGAATGATATGATAAGGTTTAGGGATCTTCATAGTGATGATTTCATTGGAAGGCATATAAATATTTCTAGTTTACCTTGGTGAGTTTCATGGGCCAATTATCATAGTGAAGAATTCATATTTCATTAACCCATGATCTAACATAAGAAATATACGAATATTTAATGACTAAGTGAAGTGGACCTATTTGAGGGGTAGAGTGCTGGGAGAAGTACATTCACCTTGGTGAGTCATGTTCATGATAAAATTTTGTTATTCTGGGATGATTAAAATAATTTAAAGTTATTTAATAAATATTAAAAAATTACATAATACTAGTCTTAGAAAAATCTTGTTTTCATTTCAATAATGGATCTTGAACATCATAATCGTGTGTGTCTAGAAGTTGAGGTTTAGTATGATAATCTAGTTTATCACCGTATGGTTGATTCAATAATAGAGGATGCATATTAGAAGAGGGTGATTCACACTCTTCATTATTAGGATTTAAGGAAATATGAGGGGTAGTGTTTACAATATTGGGATAGAAAGATAGCTGGTGGAACTCAATGCCACCTTCAATTTCATCCAGGCCCAAGTTGGATGTTGGGTCCCTTAGATTGGTTGTCATATGCGGGGAGTTGTGCATCAATGGATGATAATTTATCCAATGAATGAAAAATGGAATTTGTTTTGTGGCTATTATTTTAAAATGTGTTGAAGGAAATTTCTATTTAATCTTCCATGAAAAAATGAATATAAAGGATCATATTTCTCTTCTATTGGTGAGTATTGTATTCTAGAAGTTTTAAACCATGTTCATGAACCAATTTTGATTATCCCCATATCATTTTCTTAATAAGGAGAATAGATTGATATGTGATTAGGAATAAATATATCCTTCTATACAGGATGAAGTTACTCCTTTTACATTAATAATGTATCTTTTGGTTCAAATTATAGAGTAGGTGATTGAGAAGATTCACTAAAAAATAGTTTTATAGTGAATATGGAATCAGTGTGGTTTCTCAGGTAGTATGTTTGTTAATTAATAGTATTGGGAATTATGGCCTTTATGGTTTTGTACAATAGGGAGTGGTAGATAGAATATTCACTTTCAATCTTCTACTCTGGTGGTTTACATTATTTTATTTAATATATAAAGCTACTTTTTTAATTATAAAGTTCATGGACATTTCCAGATCCAGTTGAAAGTAAGTCATTAAGATTATATAGGTTTATGAATATTGGTTGAGTCTAATCCTCATGAGTAGTTTCTAGTGTGACTAATTCAATAGATTGGAAAAATTATTATTCACTTTAGAGAGGATATGAATTGGGTAGGGGTCAACCTCATTATTTTCTTTGTGTTCAGGGACCATGACCTGAATGTTTTCGCAAAGGTGGATGTTAGGTGAGTGGTTGAGGAGCAGGTACTAATCTGTTGCATGTAATGGGGGAAAGTGTGGTAGAGGGGAAATATTAAATGTATAATACAATTTTTACTCTACCTTAGTTTCTAAATTTTTATATTTAGTATCTTCATACTTCATTCTTTCACATACTCGAGTTTATTATATAGGACTACAAATATAGAGGCTTCTCATTTCCCTAGTGTTAAATGTATTAGTCACAGGCCGTAACATCTTGATTATTGTGTATCAGGAGATTAGACTGGTTATGGGGATACATATTTCCCTTGGGGATATTTTCTTGCTACAAATATTGTAATTAAATTTCATAATATGAATCTATTGGATGTATTCCATATATTTTGATATCAACTTCTTAAAGATGATACTCTAATACTCTGATGTGGTTATCTATCATGTCATTTTCAATAGATTGTGGGGATTTTAGTGTGTATTTGATTTATCAAGAACCTTTTTATTTAATATCTATAATTTCAATGAAATATAATGAGGCTATGATGGTGTTGGTTCTTTGGGTTTTGGGGGAATTTGAGAGGATTCCCCTAAGGATGTTGTGACGCAACCCCCCCACCCCACCCCAATATGATGTTGACTTCTTGATTGTTATGTACTCTATGGAATATCTAATTTTAATAAATTATTATTTGTTTAAACAATTTGTTTACTAGGATTTTAGTATTTAGATATATGGTCTAATGCAGAAGTGTCTTACACAGTCGAGTGTGTTGATGTTCTTTTCACAAATGTTTTTTGTAAAGAAGTAGGACAATAGTCAAAGGTTATGTATAGAATTCTGGTAGTTGAATTAGATTATGATAAAGAAATGATATCTTCTTTATATGATATATGATAATCTATACTAGATGATAGTGGAATGTTCTTTTACAGTGACTAAACATTTGTCTACAAGTCGGATGTTGTGGGTGAAGAAGGAAAATATTCTGAAGACTATATTTTGATGTAGGTATGGAATATTTGAGTTTTTATTCATGTCAACCAGTGTAACAAAATCACTAGTTGTTTTATTAGGACTCATGATCTATATTTTTTATAAAGTCCAAGACCAAATTATAGTCATGATCATCAATGACATATTAATCAACTCTAAGTTAGAGGATGCAGGTTCCAATCATCTCAATATTGACTTCTCGGTTCCTCAATGCCCCCAAATCTATGTAATGTTGTAAAGGTGGATGTTTTTTATAATAGATATTAATTTTATTAATAATTTTTTGTATCATTTAGGTTCATTAGTAGACTCATCCAATTCCAAGGATGGTGTTTCATCGATTTCATACACGAATGTGGTTGAGGATCACAGTTTTGTAGTTTTTCATTATATTATTGGAGGATCATTCTCGATTCCTGTCGATTTATTATCCCATTGATAGCATTGAATAATAATGAATAATAATTTATGGATTTCTATTGTATATAAAACAATCAGTTAGTTGAGGTTGGTGTTGGTATTTTATTCAGTAAATTAATTTCCGGAATATGGTGTAATGTTTTGGTGTTTTTTAATGAATATCATATTGGATAAGGGTGTGCATGTTACTATAGTAGGATATAATCTCTTGTAGATCTTTGGTGCTATATCAAAGCGAGCATAACTATGACACCAATGATCAAGTGTTTTCATTGTTCGTGTTTTCCCTGATATTGTGGAATCATTTTCTCATTAAAAGTTCTATATTACCTTCACGGATTACGAGAGCATGAGGTATATCTTTTCTCAAAATTGTCTAAATTTTTCATATCAGAGGAGGATAGAATTTCTCCATGATTATTATGTTCAAATCATCTACACATTAGGAAATAGATTTTTTGTAGTAGACAATATGACCAAAATGTTGTTAAAGGATATTTTCAGGAGTTTTGGGATGTTTGGAGAGAGCATAAAGAGTTTGAATCCATTAACTTTGATACAACGATGATTGATCATAATGGTTGTTTATTTAAAATGATGTCTTGGTATTTTCTGATGTAGAAGAGGGGGGGGGGTCTCTATTAGGATAATTCGCGGAAAATGTGATACATGATCATGATGGTTGTGGTGATGCTCTAGATGGGTGGTTTGAACTATATATTATCTCAAGGGGGACTTCATTCCCTAGTAATGATAAATGATGGATTCAAATTTAAGTTTCACATCTCTTCATTTTTGGGTTCACCCATAATAATTTATTATGGAATGAGGATAAAATTTTGGTTTCATGTGATGATAAGGGATTTGGAGGAGTTGGTGTGAAATTTTTGGTTTTCCTGAAGTTGATGTTCAAAAATCATATTCTAGAAAGTTTGTTGTAGCCTTTGGGTATTCAAATGTAAATATTTTCTGGAGTCTCAATGAATTTCAGTATATGGTTACACTAATCTCGTGGAGTTTTTTTATTCATAATCATTGAGTATTTAATGAAATTGAACAATTTATTAGTGGTCGAGGAACTAATCATAGGGTATTATATGTCAATGATGTGTGGGGATGAGGTTTTGTGGTTATGTGGAGTTATAATGATAATATACATAGATTGGGATTCATATTTCACCATGTTCATATGAAGGGGATTCCATCATTCTTTTAGAAGTTAGTTACACCTTACCAATAATTTCTACAATCAAAGTAATGGGATAATGTAGTGGACCATCCAAAAATTTTATGATATGTTCCTGTTGTGTATCATATACTATAGAGGATCATCAGTGTAAAATTTTCCAATCGTTGTTTATAAGTATAAGAATTACTATCACTCATCCATTTGAGTGGGAATTTTTCAAGACTTATAGGAGAGGGCATTTAATTCTTCGATGTTCTTTATGGAGGTATTGGATGCAGCATTTCAAAGATCAGATATGTGGAAACATGCAATGGATTTGGGATATATATTTATTACGAAGAAAAAAGAAACATTGTACAAGAAGAAGTCTTATTAAAATAATATAAGTATACCATTATAGATTTAGGATGGGTATGATGTGTTCATGAAGGTTTCTCCAACACATGGGAAGTGCTGCTTTGGTTGGGATAATCTTTATCCAATTTTTTCCATTTGAAGTGTTGGGGAGAGTTGGAAAGGTGTTGTATTGTTTGGAATTTTCAACGCGGATAGAGATGATCCAAAACATATTCCATTTATCTTCGCATAATTGGTATGTTCACGATGACACCCATATAATGCCCCAGCCTTAAACCTTACTTATTCTTGAGTTATTACAAGATTACAATTGAGGATCTTTTCGGGTTTAGAGTTTTAGAGAATTAGATCATAAAACATTCATTACATTCCACATATAAACAAAGTGGTAACATAAAGATAGTATTCTTCATTCCCATCAATTGAAACAAATTTAAATTAAAACATGGATTCTTTCTTGACACTTCCTTGACACTATCATCATATCATGTACCTTTCCCTTGACCTGTGAAAATCATTTCAAAAAAAACATTGGATGAGCATAAAAAGCTCAGTATGGGTTATAAAAAAACATGGAAAGGATTAATGAGTTCATATATACATATGAATGAAATCATACATTACTCATAAAACATAGGCACTTTAACATACCTCATAAAATCATGAATAAATCATAGAAATCATAAGACATAAAGGTAACTTGAGGCATTCATAACATTCTTACGTAGGGAGTAACCCTCTTGGTTACGTTTGGAATACCCCTCACAGTATATTCCCTAAATCTCTTCGGAGAAACCTTCACGTTTCACTCCTTTGCGTTACCCAATGTATTGGAGAGCTATATCGGGCTCACCCTCCCTTAGTTTATCACGGAACTACCCATCTTCATAATAATTCCCCAGAAGCATAACATAATCGTATCACATAAAACATGCATAAAGGAAACATAACATTTCCACAATTAAATCACAAGTTATCAATACAACACAAAAAACATTATGAAAACCATTTTCAATACCAAAATAAAAGAAAATTAAAACATGGTATTTATTTTTCTTTTAAAAAACTTATGGCTTGTAGAGGAAGCCGAAACTCAAATAACAGTCACGACGGTGGAGAGGTCGTTGTCGCCGCATACGTACGACAAAAACATTTCCTTTTGTCGTTTAGTAAATGCTTCGTATAAAAAAGATTACTTTGGAATAAACGTAAAAGTCAAAGGGTTTTATACACCGTATAAAAGAAAGTTGTGTATAAAATAAAATATGCCTCAATGAAAGGAGATTGGGACGAAGTCCCATACCTCGTATCTGACTTGACCCGACCGTTCTTTAATCTCCTGAATAATAAACTTGAGTTAATATCTACTTTCTTATGAACCCTTTTCAAGTTCATTATTCCTTTTATACCATGTTATGAACATCATGTAATCATTTAAGTTAATAATGTTCATTTTGTCAGTATTTGGTTCTTAAGTCAAAAATAGACATCTTACACTTACATGTTGTTAATTTGGTCAAAGGTTCATTTTATCTATAATGATATTAATGATTTGGATAACATATATATCATATATGTTCATCATATACATGTATTTATAATATTACATCACATTTAGAGGTAAGAAATGAAATGCACCGTTCATGGAGACGGTAAGCCGTACGTACGCATGAACGCTACTTCCATTTCTCTTTCGTATTTTCTGGAATGGAATCATAATGATATAAGAGTATATTATAATTCCAGTATAATAACATATATAATATCATTAACTTTAACCTTTACACATCCCACATATGGTATTGACGAATCAAATCACTTTCAGGGGGCGGTAGTCCGCACTTCCTAAAATGAAGAGATCGTGTTTACCCATAATGGAAACAATAATGGCATGCCATAAATGAAAATTACAGAAGCTTAAGGAAAGAATAAACATATTATATATCATATATAAAAATAGTGACATCATAATGGCCACCTTTGAAGGTGTTAAATGTGTATTGAACAATCATCGTTTCGGGAGGCAGAATTTCGCCATCCACGGAAACCGTATGTGCTTTAACCATTTGATGTAGTTGTGTGAGAGTGTTGCTCGAATAAATCTTATAAAATCATCCTAGTATATTTTATATTCTGGTTTTGTTACAAAAGAAGTAAATAAAAAGAGTTTAGGTGGTTGGAGAAGCAAAATAAAACAAATGAACATGAGAGAAAGATTACCTTTAAAAGTGTAACCCCTTTTGATTTGAGCCTAAAGGCTTCATTTGAAAGGATTTGCCCAATGGGAATCCTCTAGGATGAGTAGAGGTATGTGGAGAGAGTAAATGGGCAGGGTTTGGTCGAGCGAAAGGCTTGATGAGTGTGTGAAATGAGGTAGAGGTGGGGGCCTTTTATAAGAGGTGAGGAGGGGCACTTTTGGAAACCATGAAACTATTATTTTATTTTCAAAAGTGTTTCGAATTTATAAGGTCCCACATTGATATATTTAGAATATAAGATGATAAGTATTCGAAATATTCCCATCCAATAGTTTTTGGACAAGTGTAGGTCTTAGATATTACATTATCTTTCCATTTTATTTTAATCGTCAAATAATGATGTCATCGCTGCATCATTATTATGTCATAAATAATTTAATTTATTTAATGTCTAAAAATTATAAAAAAATACTATGATGTAGGAAATATTTTTTTCTTTACAATGAATATTTATAGACAAAAAAATGATTAGTATAACCCCTTTTAAATTTTTTTTAGTAAAACATTTTATGTTAGTGTCATTGTCACCTTTATTTAAAAAAAGGCCTTAAAATCATTATCTCACCCAAGTGGCTCCATGGGGTCCCCTAACTCGACCCATGGTTTGTTGTGATCGGCCATGACTCATCCAATAGGGGTAGGACAAGTTTCATGGTGTTTTCACATTTTTATAATTTCATTTTTACCTTAAATTACACTAATTACCTCTAATCGTGATTAAAAACATAATAAATTACTATTCACCAAAAAATTATTATAATATCATTGAACCACATTTTACTTCTTAATGACAACCATGTATGTCGGATTTTTGAAATTCAAAACACAAAGATGGAAAAATTACATTTAAACGAAAAAAATCAGTTTTTATAAGTACCACTTAGTGGTTTCACTGTTCATAAAAAATTGAGGTTTTTCAAAAAATTACCAAAAATTCACCCTAAGCTATATTTGATATTCCAAATTCAAAAATGAAGTCTATTTTACAAAATTCAAAACATATAAGTCAGATTAATTAATTTAATAATTAATTCCCGATGTCATAGCAAATAGCGTGTTTTTAGGAAACAATAAGTTTCAAAAGATTGACACAAGTTTAAGTCCAATTTCAAAGTGAAATTGATTCCAACGACCACTATTGGATTTAATGGTAAAGATATTTTCTAATTTCACTTTAAAAAAATTCAAAAGATAATATAATCATACAAGTAAATTAGATTAAAAGAGGTTTAGAATTAAAATACAACATTTTTCACTTATTCATAAAAAATTGAACTTTATCAGAAAATACCAAAAATTCACACAATGTAAAGATTGATGTCCCAATCATAAAGAATAAATTTATTTTGAGAAACATAATTTATAAAATTTTCAAAAGATAGATTCAAAAATGTTTTGCCATCAAAGGCAGTAAAACAATCTTTTAAAAATATTAATGTATTCCATGCTTAAGATTGGATTTATTTTCATTTTAAGCCTCTAAAACACTATCTAATTTACTAATAGACATAGATAAAATATCTATAATTAATTACTTACTTGGTATGTTACATTCTTCCCCCCTTTATAAAATTGTGTCCCCGCAATTTATTTACTTATCAAATAAAAAGGGGTACTTATCCCTCATTGCATTTTCAGATTCCCATGTTGCCTCTTCAATCATGTGGTTTTTCCACAAAACCTTTACCTGGTGAATCACCTTATTCTGTAACACTTGCTCCCTATGGTCAAGAATCTGGACCTGTTGTTCCTCATAAGATAGGTTCTCTACCAGCTGAACTACCTCTGGACTCAAAACAAGAGATGGATCTGGCATGCACTTTCTCAACATTGAAACGTGAAAAACATTGTGTACCTGAGATAAACTCGGAGGTAAAGCCACCCGGTATGCACCTGATCCAACTCTCTCCAGAATTTCATATCGTCCAAAAAACCTTGGAGTCATGTTTCCTTTCTTACCAAATCGCATCACACTTTTCCATGGTGATACTTTGAGAAAAACATGATCACCTACCTCAAAAGATAGATCATTGCTCCGGTTATCTGCATAACTCTTCAGCCTGCTCTGAGCTGTTCTCATGTGCTTCTGAATCAGTTGAACTTTTTCTGACATTTCTTCTACCAATTCTGGTCCCATCAACTTTCTTTCACCCACTTCATCCCAGAAAGCTGGAGTTTGAAACCGCTTCCCATATAATGCCTGAAATGGTGCCATCTGTATACTGGAATGAAAACTGTTATTATATGAAAATTCAACCAAAGAAAGATGTTGGTCCCAAATTCCCTAATAATCCATCGAACAAGCTCGTAGAATATCCACCAAAGTCTGAATTGTTCATTCTGACTACCCATCTGATTGAGGATGAAAAGCTGTACTAAAATTTAATTCAGTACCCAACGACTTCTGAAGGAATTTCCAAAAGATAGAAGTGAACCAGGGATCACGGACAGATACAATGGAGAGAGGAACTCCATGTAACCTGACTATCTCTTTAAGATACAAACGGGAAAGTTGATCAAGAGAGAATGTATCTCGTATAGAAAGGAAATGAGCAGACTTGGTCAAGAGATCAAAAATAACCCAGATTGAATTATTACCTCTAGATGTCTTCGGTAATCCCACAACAATGTCCATGGATATATTATCCCATTTCAACTCTGGCACTGGTAAAGGCTGAAGCATCCCTTTCAGTAACTGCCACTCTACTTTAACCTGTTGACATGTCAAACACTTCACAGTAAAATCAGCAATATCTCTTTTCATTCCATCCAACTAGTAAAACTCCCGCAGATCTTTGTACATCTTAGTACTGCCAGGATGAACTGAAAATAGAGAATTATGAGCTTCACATAACAAATCTCTCTTCAACTGTGAATCACAAGGCAAACACAATCTCTTCCCAAATTTAAAAACACAATCATTATCAATGTAGAATTCAGGCAACTTACCTTTCTGAACCAACTATACCTTTTTCTGCAACTCACTATCTTGCTTCTGTGTTTGCTTGATTCTTCCTGATAGAGAAGATCTCACTGATACCTGAAACAAAACAGAAGGACTTCCTGCACCAACAACATCTATTCCAAAGTTCATCAAATCCTTAACCAAAGGATCATGTTCCAAACACAACATTTCTAATGAAGCATTACTTTTTAGACTCAAAGCATCGGCCACTTTATTTTCTTTTCCCGGATGGTAATGAATTGTACAATCATAATCTTTGATTAATTCTAGCCATCTCCTTTGTCTCATGTTCAATTATTTCTGAGTGAATATATACTTTAAACTTTTTTGATCTGTATATATTTCACACTTTACTCAATAAAAATGATGCCTCCAAATTTTTTAAGCAAAAACAACAGCAGCTAATTCCAAATCATGTGTAGGGTAATTTACCTCATGAGTTTTCAACTGTCGTGAAGCATAAGCAATTACCTGATCATTCTGCATTAGGACACAACCAAGTCCTTTCAATGAAGCATCACTGTATATAACAAACTCACCATTCCTGGAAGGTAGTTCCAAAACTGGAGCATTCACCAATCTTCTTTTCAATTCCTGATACTACTTAATTCGATGGCCCAACATCTGCTAAATTAGTTGCAAAGGATTTCACCACCCCTTTCTACTTGTAGTCTAACTGCTTCCCATCACTCAAGCTCTTTGTCGGACACTTGTTTTCATAGTGACCCATCTCATTTCACTTATAACATTTCACTAACTGTAAATCAAATTTGCTCTTACCTTGTCCTTGATCCTTTTAAGTGGAATCACGAGCCTTATGTCCCATCTTACCACATCAGTAGCACTTTCCAGAATTCAGAAGACATTCCCCATCATGCCTTTTTTCCACATTTATCACAAACTGGAAACTTAGTTTTGTTACCATCAGACTTTTTTGGAGAATTCTTACCTTTCTCCTGCCACCTTGGTCTCTTCTTCTGATGGTTGTTATAGAGCACTTGGTCATCGGCAAACTCCATTTCCACCTTCTCAGCACATCGAACATGCTTTTCATAACTTTTGAACTCACGAAAGCTAAAGCCCATCGATACTTTGGCTTTAACCCTGAGTAAAAATGGTTTATTTTTCTATCAAAATCTCATATGAAGTTCGGAGCATACCTTGCCAATCGAGTGAACTTTGCTACATAAGCAGCCACTGAATCATCCTCCTGCCTCAATTCTAGGAACTACATTTCCATCCAAAGACGAATCACCTTTGGAAAATATTTCTCAAGAAACATACCTTTGAATTCATCCCAGTGAAGATCCTCAATCTCATCACTATACCTGACATTTTTCACCATCGACCACCACTGATCAGCTTCACCTTCAAAACGGTAAACAGCAAGACTAACCTTTTGATGTTCTGAACACCCCATGACATCAAAAATCTTCTCCAGTGCGTTAATCCACCCTTCAGATTGCACAGGGTCAAATGATCCTCTGAATGATGGGGGATGTTTCCTCATGAAATGTTCCACCACTGACAAGTTCCTCTGTGGTTGATCTTTCTGATCTCGTGCATGGATACCACCACCATTTATAGCCTGAGTCAACTGTGCCATCACTGCAACAAACTGTTCAGTTCCGATTCCGACCATCTCAGGATGCTGATTTGGAAGGTTTTCTTCCTCCTGATGTCGTCCCAACATAGCTGCTTTGTTTCCTATGTGGAAAACCATTCTGAACACAGAAATATCTTAGGCGAAGCAACATGGTAATCTGTAAATGCTATATCATTTCGATCATATCATAAATTAACTTATAATTTAACAATTTTATAACTCCTAATGTTATCTAAACCGACCTCTCATACCAACTATAATGCCCCAGCCTTAAACCTTACTTAATCATGAGTTATTACAAGATTACACATTGAGGATATTTTCGGGTTTAGAGTTTTAGAGAATTAGATCATAAAACTTACATTACATTCCATATATAAACAAAGTGGTTACATAAAGATAGTATTCTTCATTCCCATCAATGGAAACATATTAAAAATAAAACATGGATTCTTTCTTGACACTTCCTTGACACTATCATCATATCATGTACCTTTCCCTTGACCTGTGAAAATCATTTCAAAAAAAACTTTGGATGAGCATAAAAACCTCAGTATGGGTTATAAAAAAACATGGAAAGGAAAAATGAGTTCATATATACATAAGAATGAAATCATACTTTACCCATAAAACATAGGCACTTTAACATGCCTCATAAAATCATGAATAAATCATAGAAATCATAAGACATAAAGGTAACTTGAGGCATTCATAACATTCTTACATAGGGAGTAACCCACTTGGTTACGTTTGAAATACCCATAACAATATATTCCCTAAATCTCTTTGGAGAAACCTTAAAATTTCACTCCTTCGCGTTACCCAATGCATTGGAGAGCTATATCGGGCTCACCCGCCCTTAGTTTATCACGGAGCCACCCATCTTCATAATAATTCCCACGAACCATAACATAATCGTATCACATAAAACATGCATAAAGGAAACATAACATTTCCATAGTTCAATCACAAGATATCAATACAACACAAAAAAAATTGTGAAAACCATTTTCAATACCAAAATAAAAGAAAATTAAAACATGGTATTTATTTTTCTTTTAAAAATAATGTATGGCTTATAGAGGAAACCGAAACTCAAATAACGGTCACGGCGGAAGAGAAGTCGTTGTCGCCGCATACGTACGACAAAAACATTCCCTTTTGTCATTTAGTAAATGCTTCGTATAAACAATATTCCTTTTGAATAAACATAAATTTCAACGGGTTTTGTACACCGTATAAAAGAAAGTTGTGTATAAAATAAAATATGCCTCAATGAAAGAAGATTGAGACGAAGTCCCATACATCGTATCCGACTTGACCCGACCGTTCTTTAATATCTTGAATAATAAACATGAGTTAATCTCTACTTTCTTATGATCCTTTTTCAAGTTCATTATTCCTTTTATACCATGTTATGAACATCATGTAATCATTTAAGATAATAATGTTCATTTTGTCAGTATTTGGTTCTAAAGTCAAAAATAGACTTCTTACACTAACATGTTGTTAATTTGGTCAAAGGTTCGTTATATCCAAAATGATATTAATGATTTGTATAAAATATATATCATATATATTCTTCATATACATGTATTTATAATATTACATCACATTTAGAGGTAAGAAATGAAATGCATCGTTCATGGAGATGGTAAGCCGTATGTACGCTTGAACGCTACTTCCATTTCTATTTCATATTTTCTGGAATGGAATCATAATTATATAAGAGTATATTATAATTCCAGTATAATAACATATATAATATCATTAACTTTATCCTTTACACATCCCACATATTGTGTTGATGAATCAAATCACTTTCAGGGGGCGGTAGTCCGCACTTCCTAAAATGAAGATATCGTGTTTACCCATAATGGAAACAATAATGGCATGACATAAATGAAAATTACAGAAGCTTAAGGAAATAATAAACATATCATATATCATATATAAAAATAGTGACATCATAATGGCCACATTTGAAGGTGTTAAATGGGTATTGAACAATCATCGTTTCGGGAGGCAGAATTTCGCCATCCACGGAAACCGTATGTTCTGTAACCATTTGATGTAGTTGTGTGAGAGTTTTACTCGAATAAATATTATAACAACATCCTAGTATATTGAAGATACTGGTGTTGTTACAAAATAAGTAAATAAAAAGAGTTTAGGGGGTTGGAGAAACAAAATAAAATAAATAAACATGAGAGAAAGAATTACCTTTAAAAGTGTAACCACTTTTGATTTGAGCCTAAATACTTCCTTTGAAAGGATTCTGCCCAAAGGGAAACCTCTAGGATGAGGAGAGGGATGTGGAGAGAGTAAATGGGCAGGGTTTGGCAGAGAAAAAGGCTTGAGGAGTGTGTGAAATGAGGTAGAGGTGGGGGCCTTTTATAAGAGGAGAGGAGGGGCACTTTTGGAAACCATGAAACTATTATTTTATTTTCGAAAGTGTTTCGAATTTATATGGTCCCACATTGATATATTTCTATGATAAGATGATAAGTATTCGAAATATTCCCATCCAATAGTTTTTGGACAAGTGTAGGTCTTAGATATTACATTATCGTTCCATTTTATTTTAATCGTCAAATAATGATGTAATCCCTGCATCATTATTATGTCATAAATAATTTATTTATTTAATGTCTAAAAATTATAAAAAAAAATACTATGATGTAGGAAATATTTTTAGATTTCCAATGAATATTTATAGACAAAAATATGATTAGTATAACCGCCTTCTAAAAATTGTTTTAGTAAAACAATTTATGTTAGTGTCATTTTCACCTTTATTTAAAAAAAGGCCTTAAAATCATTATCTCACCCAAGTGGCTCCATGGGGTCCCCTAAATCGACCCATGGGTTGTCTTGGTCGGCCATGACTCATCCAATAGGGGTAGGACAAGTTTCATGGTGTTTTCACATTTTTATAATATCATTTTTACCTTATATTACACTAATTACCTCTAATCGCGATTAAAAACTTAATAAGTTACTATTCACCAAAAAATTATTATAATCTCATTGAACCAAATTTTACATCTTAATGACAACCATGTCTGTCAGATTTTTGAAATTCAAAACACAAATATGGCAAAATTTCATTTAAACGAAAAAAATCAGTTTTTATAAGTACCACTTAGTGGTTTCACTATTCATCAAAAATTGATGTTTTTCAGAAAATTACCAAAACTTCACCCTAAGATATATCTGATATTCCAAATTCAAAAATGATTTCTATTTTACAAAATTCAATATATATAAGTCAGATTAATTAATTTAATAATTAATTCCCGCTGTCATAGCAAATAGCTTGTTTTTAGGAAACAATGAGTATCAATAGATTGACACCAGTTTAAGTCCAATTTCAAAGTGAAATTGATTCCAACGACCACTATTGGATTTAATGGTAAAAATATTTTCTAATTTCACTTTAAAAACAATTCAAAATATAATCTAATCATACAATTAAATTAGATTAAAAGAGGTTTAGAATTAAAATACAACATTTTTCACTTATTCATGAAAAAAATGAACATTATCGGAAAAATACCAAAAATTCACACAAAGTAAATTTTGATGTCCCAATCATAAAGAATAAATTTATTTTGACAAACATAATTTATAAAATTGTCAAAAGATAGATTCAAAAATGTTTTTCCATCAAAGGCAGTAAAATAATCTTTTAATAATATTAGTGTATTCCATGCTTAAGATTGGATTTATTTTCATTTTAAGCCTCTAAAACACTATCTAATTTATTAATAGACATAGATAAAATATCTATTATTCATTACTTACTTGGGATGTTACAACCCATGTATTTGGCATGTAATAGTTGGATATCTTGGATGATGTGATTTTCAAAAAGTGGCAAGTAGAGATCCAATATTACTAAGATAAGACACTACATGGATGGAAAATTCCATTCATTATCATTTTCGGTTGGCATGGTGGCCAGGAAAAGAGTACATGAGAGTGAGAGAAATATATGTTTTTCTAGAAGTCGATGTTATTTTTAGTTTTCCCTTAATATATTTTCCTTGTGTTGGGATATTTAGATCTCATTTTTTATGATATTTTATTCATTTTGAGTGATGTGAAATATTATTATGACGTATGAAAATGGGAGGAACTGATTAGGAATTGTTACTCATTATAAAATTATGTGATTAAAACCATGTTGGAAATTCATTTCCACCATAATCAGATATTATTATGACATAATGTACAGAGTTCCCTAATTAATTTTTTCATGGTTGTGTGGTTTGGTTATCAGAAAGGTTGTTTATTGGGGTTTTATATAGTTTTAAATGGTTTTGTAGTTGTTTTTTGGTTGTTTGGTTATGTGAAGTGTGTCTTTTTTTGGATGTATATATTTTTTTGAGGATGTTTTAGTTGGAATATTTTTCTATATGTCTCATGGAAACGTAAAATTAACATTAAGAGGTATCTCATATGGTTCTTATTCATATAACATACATTCTAGGATTGGTTTTTTATTCTTGAGGGGAAGAATCTCTAGAGTGATATCTATTGTTATAGTATGTGCCTTCCATGCCAATTACATTGATATTTCCGGTGATTTATTTTTTTTAGAGGAGTATAAATGATGTTTCTTTGTGTTGGAGGTATACTAGAGATGTAATGGAGAATTCACAACACGAATGGGGTACATTACGTTAATTGGTTGTTCACAAGACATGTAGCCCACCAGATTCATGGACTGCATGTGGCTCTTGGTGAGACCCTAAAACATATTTTCCTCTTGAAATTAATTCAAAGAATATACATAAAGAAAGGCTTCTGTGATGTGAATTTATTCAAATGTAGGATTTTTAGAACCAAATGGAAAAACATTTTAGAATGGGTTACATGATGAGAAAAGTTCATGTTTTAGTTTTTAAATAGGCATTTCTATTGAATCCTTCTTTATTAAGATATATATCTTTATTCTATTATTTTTGGTGAACCCTTGTTCAATATTAGAGGATATTCATCCACCTTAATCCTTATTCTATTGTGGATTTCCATTGGATACTCTGTGGTAATCCATGTTTAGTTGTCCTCTATTTTCTTTTTTTATGTAGTTCATCTCTCGAAGATACATTGTGGGTGTGATGTTTTGTTTTTGGGTGTGGCTATGGATGTTTTGTACAACACTTTGATGTGGCGTAGGTTGATCATTGATATCATGTAGTAATTTTGGTTTCTCATGAATTATTATTCATCATATAATGTGATGAATTATTTGAAAGGGTCTTTATGTTAGGGAATCCCTTATTTCCCAAATTTCTATAACTTGTGATAAGGGTTTACTCATGTATATTAACAGTGGAAGTTTGAGTTGGGATAATCAAGATCACTTAATCAACTAATATAATTTGATTGGGAGTCTGGAATAAATAAAGTTATTTTACAAAATTTATATTATTATGATATTTTTCTTGTATGGAATGAATACCCTATTAAAATGTTTGGTCATTGGGGAGTTTTTTCACAATAATTTGACCTCTGTTTTGCAACCCATTACTGTTTTCATAGTTTGGAATAACATAAATAAAATTAATTGGTTAAAAATATATATATTTATAATAAAATGGATTCCCTATAAATATTACTTGTATGATATAGCACCTAATATTATTTGAAATGTGATAAAACGACCTTTATTAAATTTTTATGAAGAAGTATAATGTGTTTTAATTTATTTGGTAATGATTTCTATGTGCATTTGTCATGGTTTTTAATCGGTGTTTTGTAATGAATTGAGGTGACAAACTATTTTAAGTGCTTTTGGTTTGTTGTTGGGTTTCCAATTTGGTCATTATTTTAGAGTTATAAGGTGATTCATTGTTTGGCCATGATTTTGGGCTTGTGAGGTGATAGTCACCTAAAAGTTAATTTCATCAGTGATGTGATGTTTTTGTTTCCTTTATTTTTTTGTGGTGAGTTTGTGTCTAGTTTTTTCATTCATTAGGGGTGCCAGGGTGAGGGTTCATTTTTTCGTGCTTCAGTGCGGAGAGGTGATGGTTTGTTTGGTCGTGATTGTGAGGAAGCAAGGTGATGGTTTGATGGGAATAGTGAACTAATTGTGATGTATAGTTATGTTTTTCTCGAAGCCCTAGTGAAGATGGGATAATTATACAATAATGTTTTAAATTGATAGGGTTAAATTTGGTTATTGTGATGGAGATGACTAATGTAAAATTAAATGATAGTTATTGTGGTTAATTGTGGGCCTAGGTAAATAATGAAATTAACGGGCTAGATTATAGATTTAGTTGTGGGCGTGGGATGTGGTTTGACGTTTTTGTGCTATTTTTCACTTAGGGGTGATAAAAATAGTGGGGATTTTGTGATTATTATAGTGTTTTTTGTGAACCCAAAGGTTTCGATTGTGTGTGGATATATGTATATAATTATTGATTACTTTTGGATTCCATACGAACCCCGCCTACATTGAAAACTATGTTCCCACAAATATATTTTCCCACAAGGGGTGTTTTTTGTAATAACATTATCATTTTTATGGATGGATGGATACCTTCTCATTACAACTCTCACTTGTAGGTGAGTAGATATATATAGGATTTGATGGCCGATCGCATATTATAAAACTTAGTTATGCCCCTTGTTTCACTGAGATATATGTGATATAAAACTATTTTTGTAAAATTATAGTGTGGTCATGTATGGTAGTATGATGTAATGATGTTTATTGGTATCATGTTCATTATAATATACTACTATATTTTTCTCAACAGTTGTGATGTGATGGACTATGTGACACTGGGTGAGATAAGATTTTACCAAGCATTAGGGTGATATAAAAGGTGTATATGGGCTTGATTTGATATTATTGTGCTATTGGATTGTAGAAAATTTTATTCTAAATATATGGATTTTCCATGATGTAAATTGTAACAGCCCGAGCTTCCACGATACGCTTCTCTTTAAATAATGCAATAGCTTGCATTGTACGCAAGTTTGGGATTCTAACACACCGCAACCAATCAAAGTAGTCATTATGAATAGTAATACCCACTTTTTGAAATTATATAAATTTTATATTTCAAAATGGACTTCATTTTTGTATTCGGAATATCAAAATTATCCAAAGTTGAATTTTTTGTATTTTTCTGAGAACAACCAATTTTATAAGAATAGTGAAAAATACTTAAAACAACATTTTTAATAATAATAATTTATAGTGATAAATTATACTATTTAGTGGTTTTAAAGTATAATTAGAATATATTTTTAGCATTTTATCCATTGGTGTTCATTATATTTATTTTCACTTTGAAATTGGATATAAATAATTGTCAATCTTTATATATATATTGTTTCATAAAAACACACTATTTGTTGTGACAGCGAGAATTAATTATAAAATAAATTAATGAAACTTATATGTTTGGAATTTCATAAAATAGACATCATTTTGGAATTCGGAATATCAATTATAGCTTAGGGTGAAATTCTGGCATTGTCCTGAAAAACTTGAATTTTTGATGAATAGTGAAACCACTAAGTGGTAGTTAAAAAACTGATTTTTCGTTTAAATGAATCATTACCACTTCTACGATTTTATTTTCAAATATCTGACATACATGGTTGTCATTAGTAAGTAAAATGTGGTTCAATGGGATTAATATAATTTTTGGTGAATAGTAACGTTTAAGTTTAATGAATCGCGATTAAAGGTAATTAGTGAAATTTAAGGTAAAAATTATATTATAAAAATATGAAAATACCTTTACACTTATCCTAACCTTATTTTATGAGTCATGGCCGACCAATAAAATCCATGGGTCAACTTGGGGACCCCATGGTGCCACTTTGGTAGGAAAATGACATAAATAACATTTTATTTAAAGTTAAAATAAAAATGTCACAAACATGAGTTGTTTTTCTAAAATAATTTTTAAATGGGGTTATACAAGACATATGTTTGACTATAAATATTCATTAGAAATATAAAAGGATTTCCTACATCGTTATATATTTTTTATAATTTTTAGACAATAAATAAATTAGATTTTCAATGACGCCATGATGATGCAAGAATTACCTCATTAATTAAAAATTTTAAAAAAATGGAAGGATAATGTAAAATATAAGAATTAAACTCGTACAAGGCCTATTGTATTAGTATTTTTAGAACCATTATCACCTTGGCCTTGAAATGTATCATTTTGGTCCCTTTAGAATCTGAAAATCATGTCATAATAAAGTAAAATTTAAATCATTCCAAGAGTGCCCCTTCTCTCCTCTTATAAAAGGCCCCCACCTCTACCACCTTATTCACACCGTCAAGCAATTTGGATTAGAAAAAATCTTCCCAAATACTCTCCCAACTTCCCTCTATTACTCTTAGAATCCTCAATTTTGGAAGAATTCTACCCAAGTAAGCCTTTGGCTCAAATCAAAAAGAGTTACCCGATTTTAAGGTAATGTCTTCTCTTATGTTATTTTGTTTTATTTTTCTTCTCCAACCCCATAAAATCTTTTTATTAATTTCTTTTGTAACAACAACAGTATCCTCAATATACTAGGATGTTGTTATAAGAATTATTCTAGCTACACTTACATACACCTACATCTAATGGTTAAAGAACATACTGTTTCTGTGGATGGTAAATATCTGCCTCATGAAACGATGATTGTTCAATACTCATATAACACCTTAAAATGTGGCCATTATGATGTAACTATATTTATATATGATATATAATATGTTTATGTTTTCTTAAATCTTCTGTATTTTTCATTTATGGAATTCCTTTATGATTTCCATTATAGGTAAACGCGATATTTTCATTTTAGGATGTGCGGACTACTTCTCCCTCAAAGTGATTTGAATCGTTAATGCCATATGTGGGATGTATAAAGGATGGAGTAAATGGTATTATAATTTATATTATACTGGAATTATATTATACCTTTATATAATTATAATTTCATTCCATTAAATACGAAATAGAAATCAAAGTACTGTCTATGCGTACGAACGGCTTACCGACTCCATGAACGGTGTATTTCATTTCATACCACTAAATGTTACGTAATATTATAAATGCATGTATATACAGGATATATATGATATATGTGATATCTACATCATGAATATTATTCTGGATATAATGTATATTTCTCCACATGAACAAATTTTAATTTTAAGAAGTTTATTTTTGACTCAAGTACCAAAGATCGACAAAACGACCGTTATTAACATAAATAATTACATAATGTTCAGAACATGGTAATAAGTGATATAAATGGAATAATTAACTTGAAAAAGGTTCTTAAGAATGTTGAAATTAACTCTAGTTTATTATTCAGGAGGTTAAAAAACATTCGAGTCATGTCGGACACTAGGTAAGGGAACTTCATTACCCAATTTCCATTCTTTAGGTTAATCTCCGACTCTCAAATTATGTCATGTTATTATTATGTACTATATTGTATTTATACTTTATTTATGTGTAAATATAGTGAATACACATAATAGATATATTTTATTTAAAAATTATCTTTGTAAGTACTTCGTCTCAATCTCCTTTCATTGAGGCATATTTGGTTTTATACACAACTTTCCTTTATACGATGTATAAACCCCTTTGACTATTACATTTATTCAAAATGAATTTTTTTTTGACGAATCATTTTTACTAAACGACAAAAGGAATGTATTTTCTTACATATGTGACGACAATGACTTCTCTACAGCCGTGACCATTATTTGAGTTTCGGCTTCCTCTCTAAGCCATAACTTTTTTTAAAAGAAAAATAAATACCATGTTTTACTTTTCTTTTATTTTAGTATTGAAAATGGTTTTGATATAGTTTTTATTATAACAATGTGTTGTATGGATATCTTGTGTTTGAAGTGTGGAAATACTATGTTTCCTTTATGCATGTTTTATGTGATGCAATTATGTTATGGTTTATGATACGTTTAAACCTATTCATATGAGGAATGCATTGGACTTAATAAGTGACAGGTGGAGCCCGCTATAGCTCCTCGATGCATCGGTAAGTCTCATGAGACAAACTACTGTCTTGGCACGAGGCCTTGACAAAATCTTATTTGTAGTGTTGGCACGAGGCCTTGGCTACGTGGTTATGATAGTATGGAATTATGAATTCCATCATTATGAAAGTGGTTATTGATATTTCATGTGATTATTCGACTAGTAGAATATCCATGTGAGTAAGTAAATGACATTATTTAATTTTATTTTTTCCATATTATGTTCAAGTTCAAGTTTAATAAGGCTTTTGTTTTAGTTATACATTTCTTGAAATGTTAACGTTTATTTATGAAAGATTCCGAAATATTGTTATCCTTACTAAGAATCTGAGATCACCCCTTTCGATGTTTTAATATTTTCCAGGATGTGATGAAGTATTGTATGAATGACCTGCAGGGATAGTTAGAAGAGGATATGAGTGTGGACTATGGAGACTTTGTTATTGTAGCATTTCACTTTATGATGTAATGTAATATTTATGAATTTTTCTAGTGTTTCCATGGCTACTAAACTAATCGGTCTTTCAAGACATGATCTTTTGTGATCATGCCAAAGTTATGCAATAATGATCTGACTCTGGGTAACTGGGGTCGGGGCGTTATAGTTTGTATCATAGGCAGTTTAGTACTAACCTTGGAAGCTAGATTTAGATAAACTCTGATTAGAGTACATATCCCAAAGATAGACTTTGATGATTAGTATAGAATAAATTCCTAGAATTTTGTATTATAGAGATTTTGTGAGTTTTCCGAGATATATATCCATGTCTGTATACGAGCAGGTAGAGGTGGCTCTGGCACATATGTACCAAGGGGTAAAACCCAAAAACACCGCTTTGAGCTAGACTCGAACAGGATCTAGTGCACGACAATGGCCCTTGCTGCACTATTGGTTACGGAACTCCCGAGGGAGTTGCTTAGGATAATTTTCATTTTCATTACAAACCACTATGAAGAGTTATGCGTATATAATTCCTCAAATAAAACATTTTCATGAGAATGGATTATATCCATAAATAGTTCAATTTATGTTAAGTATTTTACAAGTATGGAATTATGTATTTTGATTCATAAACTAATCTAGTTTATTCCATTTTTTAGAAATTGCACCTAGTGGACGGAATGGAAACCGTATCAATGCACGCACTCCATGTAGGGATTTCCCTCCTCCTATATATAATTATTGTGGATCTGGATATAGAATTGGTGCTGATCAACTTATTACCATACTGGGACAACTCACTCAAGTTATGAATAATAACCTTACTCGTATGGAGCACCCTGATCCACAACGTGGAGGATCAATGTTAGAACGCTTTATGAGGCAACAAATGCCAACATTTAATGGGGGTACAAATCCATTAGTAGTTGAGCAATGGATAAACTAATTAGAGAAAATATTCGATGCCTTGGGGAGTAGTGAAAGGGAGAAGGTTGTCATGGAAGACTACCGCCTCACTTGAGATGCCAATCAATGGTGGTCACTGATTCAAAACACAAATGAAGATGAAGAAGTATAATGTATTTAATGGAGGGAGTTTAAAGAAATTTTCATAGAAAAATACTTTCCACATGACAATCGAACAGATATGGATAGGCAATTTCTGAGTCTGAGGCAGAAGCAGGATGAGAATGTCGCAAAGTATGAGGTTAACATTACAAGGTTAGGAAGCCATGCTTCAGATTATATACGTAACACAAGATGTAAGAATGATCATTTTATTGATTGGTAAAAACCATTTCTCAGTCGAGCATTAGTCTCACAAACCTTCTCGTCATATGAAGATATTGTCTCGTGTGATATCAAGACAGAAAAGGAATTCTCTATGTCATATGACTTTAAAGAAAAGAAAGAAAAGAAGAGATCATCTGATCAATCTTTAAATGGAAATAAGGGGAAGAAGGAAAAAGTTGAATATCACTCCTGCAGTAAATGTGGGAAGAAACACACTGTTACTTGCTTGAAGGGAATGGGGATCTGTTACAAGTGTGGTGAAAAAGTCCACCAAGATCATGATTTCAATGTAATGAAAGTTTTTGTCAATGTGAAATTCTATAATTGTAGAGATATGGGATATTATGAAAATTAATGTCCTAAGCATCAGGGGAACTTACCTCAAAAGAGGCCATGGGATCAAGGCCAAGCTTATGCTAT
The DNA here is from genome assembly GCA_963277665.1 of Viscum album. Taxonomy (NCBI): domain Eukaryota; kingdom Viridiplantae; phylum Streptophyta; class Magnoliopsida; order Santalales; family Viscaceae; genus Viscum; species Viscum album. The sequence goes on along the minus strand of OY728147.1, from coordinate 1,354,234,473 downwards.
CACTACTGCTCAGGTTGAAGCTCCGAAAGACGTGGTGACAGGTAATTTAATGGTTGTCTCATGTTTAGCAAATGCATTATTTGATTCTGGATCATCGCATTGATTCATATCTTCCCAGTCTGCTAAGAAAATTAGATATTTCCAATTTGATTTAACAAGGGAATTGTCTGTTGAAACTCCTAAGGTAAGTATTATTGAAACAATGTTTTGTGAATCAGTCCCCATTAGAGCACATAATTATTCTTTATCAACTGATCTCATTGTCATAACTATGATTGAGTTTGATATAATCCTCAGTATGGATTGGATTTCGGACTATTATGTAAAGATTTATTTTAAGAAGAAGGAGGTTATGATTTTTGATGATGATGATAAGGAACACCTTATTTTTAGAGCAGAATCGTCACCACCTAATTCTTATTTAGATCCACCCACAGTAGCTCAACTAAATTCAATTATTTGGGAGGAAGAGAATGAAATTAAAAAGGGCGAGGAAAGGAATGTTCAAATAGAGGATGTACCTATTGTGAAAGAATATGTAGATGTGTTTCCGGAAGATTTACCTGGATATCCTCCAGAACGAGAAGTTTAGTTTTCCATTGATTTAATTCATGGATCAAGGCTTATATCGAAGACACCTTATTGGATGGCCACCATGGAATTAGTTTAACTAAAGAAACAACTAGAAGAATTCAGTAATAAGGGATTTATTCTCCCTAGTGTTTCTCCATGGGGAGCCCCTGTCCTTTTTGTTAAGAAGAAAGATGGATCTAGGAGGTTGCGCGTTGACTATAGGGAGATCAATGCTATAACAATAAAGAACAAGTATCCCCTACCTCGCATTGATGATTTATTTGACCAATTGCATCAATACTTTTCAAAGATTTACCTTCGATCAGGATACCATCAATTGTGTGTGAAGAAGGAAGACATTCTGAAGACAGCTTTTCGAACAATATACGGGCATTGCGAGTTTACAGTAATGCCTTTCGGATTGAATAATTCACCCGCTGTATTCATAGATCTAATGAATTGAGTTTTCAAGTAATATCTAGATGATTTTTTTGGTGTTATTTATTGATGATATCTTGGTATACTCAAAAAGCTAAGAAAATCATGAAAATCACTTTCGCATTATCTTGAAGACTCATAGAAAGCATGAATTATAATGGAAGTTTAGCAAGTGTGAATTCTGGCTTCAAGAGATTTCTTTTCTTGGCCATATTGTCTCTATGGATGGAATTTCTATTGATACTTATAATACAAAGGCAATCCTAGAATGGCCATCACCGATGAATATAACTGAGGTACGCAACTTTATTGATTTTGAAGGTTATTATCGACGTTTTGTCCAGAATTTTGCCCGATTGGATAACTGATTAACGAAGCCCACACGTAAAGGGGTTAAATTTATCTTGACAACAGAGAGTGAAGAATGTTTTGATGAACTAAAGAGAAGATTAGTCAACGCTCCAATATTTACTCTATCATCAGGGAATGATGGGTTCGTTATTTATAGCAATGCATCAATGAAAGGACTTGGTTGTGTCCTTATGTAGAATGATAGGGTTATTACCTTTGTGTCATGATAGGTAAAAAATCATGAGAAAAACTATCCAACTCCTGATCTTGAGTTAGATGCTGTAATCTTTGCCTTGATGATATGGAGACATTATCTCTATAGTGAAAAATGTGAGATATATACCGATCAAAAGAGTTTGAAAAATATTTTCTCACAAAAAGAACACACCATGAGGCAAAGGTGATGCCTTGGACTACACAAGGATTATGATTGCACGATACACTACCACCCAGGGAAGGCAAAAAAGGTTTCAGATTCTTTGAGTAGAAAAGATCATGGAGTATTGCACATGATGAGAGTGGAAAGGGATCCTATTTTCATGGATCTAGTAAAGATGGATATGGGAATAACCATGGAGGGTGAAACATCAAAAAAATTTCAAATGGTTTCCAAACCATCTTTACTAGAAAGGATAAATTGTTCTCAGGCCAATGATGAAGATTTGAAAAAAAAGATTAAAGCTGTGAATGATGGGAAATTGTGTGAATTTGTGTATGAAGATGGAATTTTGAAATTTGGGAGGAGACTTTGTGTTCTCGATATACATGATTTAAAGATTGAATTGTTGGATGATTCTCATAGTTCTAATTTCTCTATACACCCTGGGAGCACCAAAATGTATAGATATTTAAAGGGACATTTTTGGTGGGACAACATGAAGAGGGAGATTGCTGATTTTGTGTCAAGATGTATGGTTTGTCAATAAGAGAAAGCTGCAAGGAAACTTCCTGGTGGAGTATTGCAACCTCTTCCCATACCTGAGTGTAAATGGGATAATATTACGATGGATTTTGTCATGGTACTACCAAAGACTCCTAGAAGGAATGATGCAATATGGTTCATTGTTGATCGTCTCACGAAGTCAGCACATTTTTTTTCTATAAGGGAAGATCTACCACTTGAACGGCTTGCAAGAATATATATTAATTAAGTTGTGAGACTTCATGGAGTACCTCTATCGATTGTTTCAGATCGTGATCCCCGTTTTACATCATGATTCTGGAAAAGTCAACAGGAGGCCTTGGATGCTTAACTTCATTTGAGCACTGCTTACCACCCTCAAACAGATGGTCAATCAGAAAGAACTATTCAAACCTTGAAAGACATTTTTAGATCATACTCACTTGACATTCAAGGAATGTGGGATCAATATTTACCTCTAGTAGAATTTTCCTATAACAATAGCTTCCATTCAAGTATTCAGATGTCACCATATGAAGCATTATATGGAAAGAGATGTCACACACCGACCTATTGGGATGACGTCAGTGAAAGAAAACTTGTAGGCCCAGAACTGGTGGAGGAAACGATGGAAAATGTGAAAGTAATCCAAAAACCACATCAAAGCAGCTCAAAGTAGGCATAAGAGCTATGCTGAAAACCGAAGGAAGGATTTGGAATTTCAGGTAGGAGATCATGTTTTCTTGAAGGTATCTCCATGGAAGGGATTTATACGTTTCTGTAAGAAGGGTATATTCAGTCCTAGGTACATCGGACACTTCGAAATTCTAAAAAGAATTGGGGTTGTAGCTTACCATTTGGTAATGCCGCCAAGTCTCTCCAAAGTTCATGATGTATTCCACGTATCACTGTTGAGAAAATACATGCCTGACCCAACGCATGTACTCACCTATGAGGAATTATAACTGGAACCCGATCTGTCGTATTGCGAGGAGCCCATCAAGATTCTTGATACAAGAGAACAAGTGCTGAGAAACCAGACGACAAGTCTAGTAAATGTTCTATGGAGAAACCATATGATGGAGGAGGCAACATGGGAACCCGGGGAACATATGATGAAGAATCACTCGAGTCATTTTATACAGTGATATTATATGAAATTTCGAGGAAGAAATTATTTGGAGGGGAGAATGTAACACCCCGAGCATCCACGATACGCTTCTCATTCAATAATGCAATAGCTTGCATTATACACAAGTTCGAGATTCTAACACACCGAGACCAATCAAAGTAGTTGTTATGAATAGTAATATCCACTTTTTGAAATTATATAAATTTTATATTTCAAAATGGACTTCATTATTGTATTCGGAATATCGAAATTATCCTAAGCTGAATTTTTTGTAATTTTTTGAGAACTTCCAATTTTTAATGAATGGTGAAACATACATAAAATACATTTTTAATCAAAATAATTTATAGTAATAAATAATACTATTGAGTGGTTTTAATGTATAATTAGAATATATTTTTTCCATTTTATCCAATGGTTTTCATTATAATTAATTTCACTTTCAAATTGGATATAAATAATTGTCAATCTTTTGATATATATTGTTTCTTAAAAACATGCTATTTGTTGTGACAGCGGAAATTAATTATAAAATAAATTAATGCAACTTATATGTTTGGAATTTCATAAAATAGACATCATTTTAGAATTCATAATATCAATTATAGCTTAGGGTGAAATTTTGGCATTGTCCTGAAAAACATCAATTTTTGATGAATAGTGAAACCACTAAGTGGTAGTTAAAAAACTGATTTTTTTGTTTAAATGAAACATTACCACTTCTGTGATGTTATTTTCAAAAATCTGACATACATTGTTGTCATTAGGAAGTAAAATGTGGTTCAATGGGATTAAAATAATTTTTGGTGAATAGTAACTTTTAAGTTTAATTAATCAAGATTAAAGGTAATTAGTGAAGTTTAAGGTAAAAATGATATTATAAAAATATGAAAATACCTTTACACTTTTCCTAACCTTATTTGATGAGTCATTTCCGACCAAGAAAATCCATGGGTCAACTTGGGGACCCCATGGAGCCACTTTGGTAGGAAAATGACATAAATAACTTTTTATTTAATGTGAAAATAAAAATGTCACAAACATGTGGTATTTTACTAAAACAATTTTTAAATGTGGTTATACAAGTAATATTTTCAACTGTAAATATTCATTAGAAATATAAAAATATTTCCTACATCATGATATTTTTTTTATTATTTAGAAATTAAATAAATTAAATTTTTATTGACACCATGATGATGCAACAATTACCTCATTAATTTACGATTTTAACAAAATGGAAGGATAATATAAAATATAATAATTACACTTCTCCAAATCCTATTAGATGAGTATATTGTGAACCCTTGTCAACCTATCGTCGAAATATATCATTGTGGGACCTTTAGAATCCGAAAAGCATTTCATAATAACGTAAAATTTCGATCTTTCCAAGAGTTCCCCTTCTCTCCTCTTATAAAAGGCCCCCACCTCTACCACCTTATTCACACCTTCAAGCCATTTGGCTCGGCCAAACTCTACCCAAATACTCTCCCAACATCCATCTATTACTCCTAGAAGCATCACTTTGGGTATAATTCTTCCCAAGGAAGCCTTTGGCTCAAATCAAAAAGAGTTATCTGATATTAAGGTAATGTCTTCTCTTGTGCTATTTTGTTTTATTTTTATTCTCCAACCCCCTAAACTCTTTTTATTAATTTATTTGTAACAACACCAGTATCCTAAATATACTAGGATGTTGTTATAAGAAATATTTGAGCTACACTTACACACACGTACATCTAATGTTTAAATAACATACTCTTTCTGTGGATGGAAAATTTCTGCCTCACGAAACGATGATTGTTCAACACTCATATAACACATTCAAATGTGGCCATTAAGATGTAACTATATTTATATATGATATATAATATGTTTATGTTTTCCAAATTCTTCTGTATTTTTCATTTATGGCATACCTTTATGGTTTCCATTATGGGTAAACGCTATATTTTCATTTTAGGAAGTGCGGACTACTGCCCCCTCAATGTGATTTTAATCGTTAATGCCATATGTGGGATGTATAGTGGATGGAGTAAATGGTATTATCCATTATATTATACTGGAATTGTATTATAACTTTATATAATTATAATTTCATTCCATTAAATATGATATAGAAATGAAAGTAGTGTTCATGCGTACGTATGGCTTACCATCTCCATGAACAGTGCATTTCATTTCTTACCGCTAAATGTTACGTAATATTATAAATGCATGTATATACTGGATATATATGATATATGTGATATCTAAATCATTAATATAATTCCATATATAATGGATATTTCTCCAAATTAAGAACTTTTAATTATAAGAAGAATATTTTTTACTCAAGTACCAAAGATCGACAAAACGACTGTTATTAACTAAATTAATCACATAATGTTCATAACATGGTAATACGTGATATCAACAGAATAAAGAACTTGAAAAAGGTTCTTAAGCAAGTATAAATTAACTCTAGTTTATTATTCAGAAGATTAAAGAACGTTCGAGTCAAGTCGAACATGATGTAAGGGAACTTCATAACCCAATTTCCATTCTTTGGGTTGATCTCCTACTTTCAAATTATGTCATGATATTATTATGTACTATATTGTACTTATACTTTCTTTATGTGTACATATAGTGAATACACATAATATATATATTTTATTTAAAAATTATCTTTGTAAGTACTTCATCTCAATCTCCTTTCATTGAGGCATATTTGGTTTTATACCCAACTTCCCTTTATACAGTGTATAAACCCCTTTGACTTTTACTTTTATTCAAAAGAATCTTTTTATACCAATTGTTTTTACTAAATGACAAACGGAATGTTTTTTTCTTACGTATGTGGTGACAATGAATTCTCTGCCACCGTGACCATTAATTGAGTTTCAGATTCCTCTATAAGCCATAACATTTATTAAAAGAAAAATAAATACCATGTTTTAAATTTCTTTTATTTTGGTATAGAAAATGGTTTTGATAAAGTTTTTATTGTATCAATGTGTTGTATTGATATGTTGTAATTGAAGTGTGGAAATCTTATGTTTTCTTTATTGATGATTTATGTTATACAATTATGTTAGGGTTTATGATATGTTTAAACCTATTAATATGAGGAATACATTGGACTTAATAAGTGATTGGTGGAGCCCACTATAGCTCCTCGATGCATCAGTAGGTCTCATGAGACAACCTGTGTCTTGGCACAAGGCCTTGACAAAATCTTATTTGTAGTCTTGGCATGAGGCCTTGGATACGTGGTTATGATATTCTGGCATTATGCATTCAATCATTATGAAAGCGGTTATTGATATTTCATATGATTATTCGACTAGTATAATATCCATGTGAGTAAGTAAATGGAATTATTTAATTTTATTTTTTCCATATTATGATGAAGTTCAAGTTTAAAAAGGATTTTGTTTTAGTTATACATTGCCTTTAATGTTAATGTTTATTTATGAAAGCTTCAGCAATACTGTTATCCTTACTGAGCATCTGAGCTCACCCCTTTCAATTTTTTAATATTTTCCAGTATGTGAAGAAGTATTGTATGAAGGACCTGCAGGGATAGTCAGAAGAGGATATGAGTGTTGACTATGGAGACTTTTTTATTGTAGTTTTTTACTTTATGATGTAATGTAACATTTATGAATGTATCTAGTGTTTCCAAGGCTGCTAAACTAATCGGTCTTTCGAGACTTTATCTTTTTTGATCATGCCAAAGTTACGTAATAATGCACCGACTCTGGGTAATTGGGGTTGGGGCATTACATAAATCATTATCGTGTAAGTCTATTAAATGATTGTGAAAGTAGTGTTTGATACACTTTATCAATTTTCTTTTAAATTTTTTATAGTTGGATTGTGTTATTTTTAGTTGTTGAATTATTGATTCCATGAAGGATAACTAAATTTTATAGTTGTCTTCTATTATACTATTTTCCCACTAGTGTATTGTCTTGCCTAAATTGTATAAGCACGAGGGACATTGGTTTCCCTACTTAGTATACTTGAATACTCACCATAGGTATATATAAATATTTTTTGGTTCCCATGAAAATGTTTTGGAACATGATAGACAATACATGCTTTTACATTTTATATGATTTTTGATTCACAACATTAACATTACCTTTGAGTATGCACTTTTGGATACATGTATCTATATCAATTATTTTAATGAAAGTATTACGAAATAGAATTGGATTCTTTTTATATAATGTCATGGATTTTCTTATGGATGATTCTTATTATCCCACAATCATATATTAATATAAAGGTTAATGCCTCTCATTTATTGATATTTTAATACCCGTGGTGGATGTAATTAACAGGGACCCTACTGGATGCGGGAATCATTTATTGTTATCTCTCCCCTCTCATTGTAGTATATTATGCATGGGTGGGTCATGACTGTATCATTCATAATTGTGTATCATATTTTAATTATTCTTTCACCAATTTAAAATATTATTCAACCATAATGATATAATAACATTTTTATATCTCATATACACTTATTTTTTATGGTAATCTCCTCACATATATATCGTCCTCTTACATTAACTGGTTAATGAAACTGTCATTTTTGTGTACGATTGACTATTACATTGAAATTTGATGTTTATAATATTGCATCATCATATCGGAATAATATATGAGATTATATATTTATTGTGAATATATTATATAAATGATATATTTATCAATTTTTTAAACTAATATGTCTAATATATTCTTTTGTTTTTACTACATGAAATATAATAACATCGTCAACGTGTATGTCTGGATTACTACTTCCACAAAGAAATTTGATTCATTTTTTACTACAAAATCGCATGAGTTTTATATCAATGTTTTTTCAAAGAAATAATTTAATATTAATGATATAAATATAATTTTGGAACGTTAAAATAACACATACATTACTTCCATCTTGATCATTTAAAAATGGAAAAGTTATCTATGAGTAAGTGCAATCTACCAACTCTTTGGGTGTAACATTGTTCATGTATTACAATAAAATTTCATATTTGGTTTAAAATAACAATTTATGTATTAAAATGATAATTATTTTACTATTATAATAATTAATATGATCAAATGATTCCCCCTAGGAATATAGTCGACCAGCTGAAATCATTTTGGAAATTTATGTTCAATAACATCAAAACAACTGGTATAAAAAAATTTATTAAGATATTGTATACTATTGGGTAATAATCTTAATAAAAGTTTTAATAAAGTTGAAATTTCATAATTAAAATACTTAATTTACCTATTTTTATTAATAATAATGATAAGTAACACACTTGACGTTTCCTCTCCCATTGAGGGACTTTCTTTTAAAAAATATTATTTTGAAGTTTCCTTGCCAAACTTTTTCCATCCTTGTAATGTAACAAATAAAGGCTTCAGAAAACATTTTATTTATTCATAAATGGATTAAAAAATGTAATTTTATTCTACATTTTAAATTTATAATAGTGTATAAAAAAATTCATTTTATATTCTTATGTAAGGGTTTTATGTAATAATGTCATTGTATCTCATAATTGATAATGAAAATATTTTTTTATGATGAAAAAATATAATCTAATTGTCAATACACATTATGAAATTTCTTATATAATGGTTATTTACAATTAATACATGTTGTAATTTTATTTCTGTCCATTTAAGAAAAAAAATCTAAAATAATTTTTTATTAAATAAAGGATTTATTTCTCTATGGGGACAAAAATCCATTCTCTTCCATGTAAATGTATTTAGGAAATTATTTAAAGAATATTTCTAATACTCTAAAATTATTTTATTATTATTTTTTTAAATATTTTACATTCTTTTTATAAAATTACAAGCAATCCACTTTTCAACTTTTTAAATAAATTTTTTGACTTTTTAATGAAAATGTTGATGTTATTGTTGTTATAACGTATATAGAGAGGATATAATTTTCGTCCCCCTTATAGAATCAAATAATTTAATATTAAATTATATGAATATATATTTATTTTAAATGAAAAATAATCATCACTATGTTTTTTGAATTTTTAATTTTTAGAAGGATAGTTTCAAAGTGGAAAGGTTATTTTTCATAAATATGGTTTAATGATCATATATATTTATTTATATTATTAAATAAGAACATCCCACAAATTTACATGCTCTCAACTAGGGTTATGATCCATGGGTATCACCATTATTCAATTGTTCCATGGTTTGTGATTATGATTGAAGCGTTTTTATGAAACATGTTTCTTTTATAGATGTGATTCCATGATATTATTTTTTAAAAACACATTTTCATTTCATAGGTTATGATATGATAGACATTTTGTGGTATTTTTTCTCATATATTAATAGTTATAGTTATTTGACCGTTAGGATAAAAATCATATAGTCATTCAATGTGTTGGATAATTATTCTAGATGATGATATTTTATGAATGTGATTATGGAGTAAACCTAATACAGTATCAGGCATTTTCATTGGATGTAAATGATGGGTCCTTAATTCCCCATTTATACCCACAATCCTGGAGTCTCGTTCTCATAGGGTGTCAGCATTCTTTTTTACTGGGAGGTGATCTCTTTATACACCTCTCAACCATCCTCCATGTTTATTCTATCATGGATTCATCTCTTTTATCTTTCATTATCTTGTGTAGCATCACCTGCTATGGGGGGTCAGACCACTTTTCATGTCTCTTCTACTGACCAGTTCCACCATACCACATCCCATTTTTGAACATGTTAGACATTATTTTCAGTGGTTTGGGATGTGCTCTTGGTTCCAGTCGGTTCACCGGGGATCCTAGACACATTTCACTATTGGGGTTTTTATTGTTTTATAGGGCTTTAATTTCACTAGTTCCAAATTATTTTTCAGGGGTTATTTTATTTCATCCTCAGTGTCATCTGTAAAGACTCTTTCAGTGCTAGTTATTATACATGTTATCTTTTTCCTTTTATTTTTCTTTTTTAATGTCATGTTCATGATGGGCAGATTTATAATTGATTTAGTGTGGTCTTCAAACACATTTATGTATCTGTTCTTTATACGTTTTATGTTTATGGTAATGGTATCTTTGGTTTTTTGGTGTACCCATGTAAAGGAGGTTGTTTCTGTGTTGGTGTTGCTCACTATCATGTATATAACCTGCTCAAACTCTGCCCAAACTTCCATGTGAATTTCCCCCTTCCAAGTTGGTCTGGTGTGACGGTACGAAAGGGGGTTTTGTGAGGTGTTTTTTAGAGGATGAAGATATTCCAAGATGTGAAACTACAATGGTATTCTATTCCTTAGGATCCACTACATTTTTCATTTGGTTTTATTCAATATGGGTTATTTTGTTTCATTAGGTATGAAAAAGATGATGAAAAAGCTCCCTTTTCTGAATGATGGTGTGGTTTTTTCTAGGCGTTAGCATACTAATGACGGGGAATAAATTTATTATGTAACTGGAATTTTTTGGGATGATTTCTACAATTGTAGCTTCAGTATGGATGGATAAAAAATGACAAAGAAGTTTTTTACCGAGTGATGGTGATGGATAGCAGAAAATGTGACCGACTAGCTTTGGTGACTCATGTTTCATGGCCTCCAATTGGGTTGGAACATTTTATTTGAATTTCAAATATCATTTCTGGTTTTTGGTCATGGATCATGCTTGATGTGTTTTGTTACACTAATCCTTAATGAATAATTTTGTAAAATCAAATAAAAATAAATACTTCAGGATATGTTCCACTATATGATGTTTTCTTGGTAGCTTACCATGAATTATATTTATATAATCTTTTGTGTTATTTGCTCATTTCCAATTTTTTCAGGATCATATGATACCATGTTCCATATTTTATGGACCCATTTGATTAATCATAAATTTATGTTTAAAAGAATGTATGTGCTAGTTCAAAGGAGTAAAATGTATAACTTTTTTTGAATAAGTCTTCATATGTTTTTATTGACATTTAAGTTAACAATATGATAATTATTTTTTTCCACTTTAAGATTTCATGATTAATGATTTATGTTAATATTTGAGCAGAAAATTCGATTTCATGGATAAGAAAATATTTTTTGAGTGTAACTATTAATTTTAAAATGGACTATTCTTGTATAACTATTAACCAACAAACAAGTTTCTATTTTATTTTATAGGCCCCTTACTGAGTTACATAGTGGGTGTGTCCACATTGCGAAGTAATATTTATTTATTCTACGATGGTTACCTCATTATTTAAAATACTAATCCAAAAATATCCTCAAATATATGGATGTTAATTCTAGACATAAAACTCATGATTATGTGATTTTAAGGCTACATCCTTATAGATATCAACATAATAAATATATAAATTTAAATACATACGGCTATTTTAATCATCTATAACTATATATAAATATATAAAAAGTATAAATACATATAAATATACCTAAATACTAATAAATATACATAAATTTTTGTTATTATAAATAAATATGCATAAGTATTTATATATATATATATATGTATACATAGATTAATATTTGAAGATACATAACTACACACTCACATAAATAGATATATAGACATATATACCCATATAATATATTTAAATATATATATATATATGTATACAATAAAATGCAATAATATGTATTAATATCTACAAATATATATAAATATAAATAAATTAACACACACACACAGATATATATATATATATATATGAATGTAATAATATAGAAACATATAACTATATAGATATATTACCACATTATATAAATATATAAATATATAAATACATTGAAATATATATAAATATATAATTAAATCAAAATTAAAAATTAATAAATAATCTATATTTTATAAATTATAATTAAAAATACCTAATTAATTGACGTTATAAATAATAAATATCTAGAAGTAGTTATTAATATGTATTAAATAATAAATATGAAATAAATAAAAATTATAAAAATAATGATTGATAAAAGTGAATAATGAATAAAATATATATATATGTTATAAATATTAAAATATATAAATATAGGAAAAAATTTATGATTATATATCTAAAAATACATTTTTAATAATTACAATATAATTAAAAAGTATAAATGTGTAATAACATACTATTTTAAATAATAAATATTAAATTATTATAATTAATTATTAATTAATATAAAATAATACATAATATATATTCAATATATATGTAATATCTAGTATATAATAATGATTGGAAATACTAAATTAATAAACATTTTTAAAAAATTAGGATATATGTAGGGATTAGTAAGCTATTGCTAAATAAAAAAATGCCACAAAAACCATCACTGAATGACAATGATTTTTAATAATGTCTCATGAATTAGAGATTGTCTTCTAAAAACATAGCTAAATAAATATAAACTAAATATAATGTTACAGATTTTAAAATTTCTAATAACCACTATTTTTTTTCTAGAGGGTATAATAAAAATCTAAATCATTAAAATTAATTAATGTAAATAATTTCTTATAATATATATATATTTTTAACATTTTTTGGTGTGTATTATATACTCTATAAAATTTTCATTATTTTCATTATTTTTACTATTTTTAGGTCAAGTACATTAAAAGTTAGAAGACAGCACACAGATTCTAGAACTCGTGTTGGACAACCCTCATCCCTCCCCACAATTATTTGAAAGGTCCCACTAGACATATTTTATTACAATACATTTATTGAAGGATTACGAATGAAATGTCCTTAGAACATGGATGGACTGAATGCCTAGATACTCGAATGAAATTTACAAGTATTACACTAATTACCTATTTGTTAGTGGCATTTTATCATTTTTCCACTCTCCATCAACTCTATCAGTATTCCTCACAAAATGTTTCCATACAAAAAGCTATATCGAACTAGGCCCATCTATCTATGAATTGTTGCATCATGATGGCATCTTAGTCACTGTTTCTGTACATCCCTCAATACCACATCAATGATTCTTGCAAGAAAAGGGTCAAGTGATGGGTGATTGTACTCCAACCAATAAATCGAGTTTTCCAACCGATGATTACTGTGTGGAACCCAATTGCACAATCTAACTATTTTACATTACCATCTTCCTCATCTCACTACATTAATAGTAATTTTTAAAGAAACTCTATTATACTATACACTAAATCCATGGGGATGTATTGTTTTTTATTTGTTCAAGCTTAGCCATCCCTCTTTTGTGGCCACCCACCTAGAAATTTATGTGTGTCTCAACTATGTTTATATTGCACTATGTTTTTCTTCTGATCCAATCATGTCACATGTATAAAATAATTATAGATTTGGGACCATATATCCTGATGATTTTTTTGCAGATTATGTGGGTATTCCCTATGATACAAATACCTTCAATGGACCAGTTTTCTTGAGGCACATACTACCAATTTTTTCTCTATAAATCCCAAATAACTAAATTATTATTACTAGTATTGTATCGGTATATTATCTTCTACACTAATACTATCAAAAATTTGGAAATTATACACTCAATGGAGTTGATTGAATGTTTATAATATAAATTTATATGTTTTTTACTACTCCAGAACCACCCCATCCTAGTAACATTATGATCCAATTTATATTTTACATTTCATAAGCCTTAAATGTAACATAATTTGAGAATAATTAAATTTCAACAACATAAAAATGGAATGTTATAAATTTTAAAATCAATCAGAATAAAAAATATCACATAAAATATAACTATAAAAGATTTGTTTAAAAATAAATAAAATAGTTAATATAGTAATAAAAATTATTTTTTTGACACAAAAAATTTTTTTTCAAATCGTAATTCTATTATAATTAATAATATAGTTAATAAATATATAATTAAAAAATAGTAATGAGTAATACCATCATTATTAATATTCAAAAATAACCTAATTAAATTTATTTTATATTAATAATGAAATATGATATTATAATGATGTTTCATTAATAATAATTAATAGTCATATAAATTAGAATTTTACTAAAAATTAAATTAATAATAAATAAAATATTTTATCAATGTTTTTATATTTTTAATAGTTTATTAATATTATGTAATTAATAATGCAATTAATGAAAAATGGTGTATCGTGATTTGGACTTTAGTTCAATCGGTGGATAAACATTCTATGAATTATGGTTTTTTTGACATTTTTAGAACACCACCATTATATTACTCTCAAAAAACTGGTTTGTGTTGAGATATATTTTCACTCTTAATATGGTGATTCCTCTTAAAAGGTAATAAGTGGACCTCACATTATATCTGATAGAGATGGATATTTCAATCATTAAAATTTATGCTTTCTAAAGTACTTTTTTTGGATAATGTCATAGAAATATGCAGTAAGACTCATATTATAGATAACTAAGAGGTGAAAAGGTATAGATTACATGTTCATATGTTTTCAGTCACATCACTATTTATAAATATTTTGTTATATAGTCCCAGGAACACTAATATATTGGTTTGTTGACATTCCATAATTTAGAGATCATCCTAATGAAATTGGATCCAAATCCATAAGGATTTATTTTATTTATTGTTTCCTTCCAAAGAATTAAATCGATGATATTTATGTTATGCATCTATATTTCTTAGGCAGGGTTATTGATCAACTCAATATTGGGATATTTTCTTTATCCCATTTTCATAATAAATAGTATAAAGTTAGTATGGATTATAATTTTTTTCATAGATGGAGAAATGTTGTATTTTATTTGATGTGGATCCATTTAACTAATTACCTAATTTAATAGATAGAGCCACTATGATAGATTAAATTTTTTATTTTTCTAGATTTGTGGATTTAATCGATCTCAAACATTCATTAGTCAACAATGTTAGTTTATCAGCTTATGAGAAAGAAATAGATGAATGAAATTTAATATGAGAGGATTCCCATCATTATAACATGGTGATATTCTATTAGAAATCATACGAATAATTGTTTTATTGACTTCACTTTATCATTTTTTACCTTAAAGGACATGAGAAACAACCAATCAGAATAAGGGGAATTAAAATAATTCAAATGTGTAAGATGTTGAACAAGGTCCTTTAGGGGGAATCTACTAAATTATTATGGTACTAGAATTTATCTAAGGATGAATTTGGGTGATATTATGTCCTAGCTGGAATGTGTGTGATTAAATCTTAAAAAGAGCATACCGCAGGATAATTTTGATGATGAAATTTCAATATCACATGAGGGAATTACCATTATGAATTCCTCATATAAAGATCAATTGATAATAAAATTAATGAATAATATATAGATAAAAATGTTTATAAAAAGTTGGATTTTCAAGAAAAATAAGATCATGATTAATAGAAATAGTAAAAATGATTGATGATAATGGGTGGAAAGGGGAAATGAATGTTCTTGATCCTTCGTTAAGGGGAAAAAATTCCACAAATGGATCTGCATCCCCTATATCAAAAGTGATTCATTTGACTCGGGATCTTAATTAGAACATGGGGGTAGTAGTCATGATGATTCTCCATCCATGGCAATCTGAATTCCAAAACATAGGGATTATCATGTAATACATTATTAAATTTATTTCAATGATATTCAGGATAATTTCCTTGGTGTTAGAGTCCCTATGTATTTTGATAGAGATGAATAGTAAAAACTAATGATCTCAAAACATTATCATTTTTAATTATTAAAAAGGGTTTTTGGACAAGGGAACAATGGATTATAACTATTTGTAGCTGGTTATGGGTAATTATAATATCTATGAATCCAGATCATACTATATAAAATCTCATAAGCTTGTTATATTATGGACATCAAGAATTACATCATCATTCACCCAGTTTTAAATTGACCCAAAGAGAATGCATCCTCAAATGGGAATAATAATGAAAATGTATCATCCAAATCATCTGATTTCAGAATTAATGTAACTAAAATGATGATAATTTTTGTGTAAACATATAGTTCATTTTTTATTCATGGGTATTATAATTAATATTTTCTTTCAAGATAACCAAATCAAGGTTGAAATTTATATAAAAACTAAATTTTTAATTAAATAAATAGAGTTTTGTGTTTTGGATTTGGATTAATATTATATCAGAAATAAATGGGAATATGGTTAGATATAGAGAAGGGGAATAATGTCATGTGAAGTCAGACCATTAGGGGATTCCCATAAGTCTAGTATCTGGTAACTATTTACTAATTCTTCGTTTTCATCCGTTTAATCTTTTTAGGATGAATTTTTTGTTGTAGTTTTTTTAGAACATAGTGACAAATTCTGTACTTTTTCTGAATTTCGTTTGGTGGATGACCCTACCTTTATATCATCATATATTTATCACTTATTTTTAATCTAATAATTAAATGGCGTAGTGTTTTCTGCCTCTTTATGGACCATTTATAAAAAATCCCTTCACGTAAAAAACATGCTATGAAAATAGATTTTTTAGATGTATATATATTTTATTTTTTAAAAATAATTTCTCCGTTATTTAAATTTTATATTTCTTTTTTCTGTAATTATTTATTATTTCAATTTTTTTATGTTTCAAAAAAATATTTGAAAAAAATTAAATTTTTTTTATAGTATATAATACTTTAAAACAACATTATTTAAATTATTTTTTTCTAAATTTTATGTTTTGAAACAATTAATTTTATAAAATTTAACATTATTTGAAATAATATATGTTTTTTTAAATTACTCACCTATTAAATATTTTCAATTTTATGTAGATTGTATTTATATTATTTTTAAATTTTCAAAGTCAACTGCATAAAATATTATAATTTTCCATGTGTGTGAATTCAGAATCATATAAATTATAATGTAACAATAATTTCTAAACGAAATTAAAAACATTTTCTGGACACATAAATAATACATTAAAATGAAATTATTTTTTAATAATAAATAAAATTAATTAATTTTCATAATAAAAGAATATTTTTAAAAAAAATTATGAAAAATATTCATTAACACAGATAATATTCCCCCTAGGTTCATTTTTACATCATATAATGGCTTCTTAAATAATAGAGTTACCTATATTTTAGAAAATTAATTTCGATCAGATGGAGAATTACTAAAAAATTACAATGTATGTATGAAACCTTAACATGGTATACAATTTAAAATGAGAATTCAATTTTGATAATTTAGTTATATGTAAAAGTTGATATTATTATTCTATGAAATTCAATATATGAAAACAATCCATGGATGATATTGGAAAAAGCATTGTAGTGGGGGAATCACATATAGTCAATCGAGACATAAATTAGAAATTAATTCCCCATTTCAAACCAATATAAAACTAAACTCAACACCAATAATATTGTCATCATTAATAACTTATATTAAGTTCATAAATAAATTGTAGAAATGAAAATATATTTTTATTATGATCTAGGATAAATTACCTGGCCTATATAAACCTGAATTTTTGTTCAAAGTAACTAATAATTCCTAGAATCATGATGTTATTCATGAACATAATGAATGGTAATAATATAGAAATATAAATACATTAATCTTGATTATGAGGTATTGTAATTCATGGTGACACAACATGCAACATTCCATCTACCTTCAGCACTGAAATTAGATAAATTAAATGGTGAAACAAATTTATCCAAACTAAAAATTGAAGATTTTCTCCCAGATAATGACACTTACTAAAATAAATCATATATTCCAATATTACTATCATTTTAAATTATTTTAAGGAACATCCATGAGTAAACCTACCATTTTCACAATTTAAAGACATGATATTTATGAAAACAATGGTTTTAGACAAAAAATTTAGTGAATGTGTTGGGTAAAAAGTAATTAAAATCTATTTTTTTCATAAGAAGAGAATTCCATTTCTAAAAAAATTATCTTCTTCCATACAATATCATAGATGTATTTTAATAGAACTCAATAATATTTTTGATATAATAATTCATAATGAGCTATTAAAAAACATATAATGTGACTATCATCTACGCGTTATGGATAGAGAATAACTACGAGGTCCACCAATGGATAGAGTTTATTACATGATCTGATTACATTAAATATAGAATAATTATCTATTATATTAATAAGAGATAATTGGATAACCTCAATAATTATATTATTTCATTTAAAAGAACTAATATAATATTTTTCACATTAATGTTATTTGAATCCAAAAAATGAATATTTTATGTTGTTAAGATAACTATCTGGTATTTTACATTTTTATAATTATTGTTAATTTTCTTATTCTCCTACCTATATTTTTTCGATTTGTTTCATTCTATTTAAATAAAATCATGCAAGAGGATATTAATCAATTATAGTTTTAGTCCACGGGGTTAATAAATTACTTAATAAAAAAATATAATAATCAAATAGTTTAATTTCTAATAAGATATTAGTAGAAATAAATAATTATTGAATGAACAATCATTGCAGTAATATTTGATTTACATTGGATGATGATAAATTTTTTTAGTATATTATATGTGAAATAATCCAAGGATCTTATTGTAGACATTTTAAAAGAAATTAATTATGAAATGGAATTTTTTTATAAATTTTACAAAAGGATTATAAGTTATAAAAATCTTATATTGGATGCATGATAAAAAACATTTAATATTAATGTATATTGATAGTAGTGAGTTGTTTAACATTTTTACATGAAAAATATTGTTTAAATCTGGTTAATATATCTGGTTACATTCTTTTTATATTATCATAGGAAATAATTATTAATACAGTATTTGGTATTTCAACTCATCGAAGGGAGAAATGATAAAAAAATATTTGTAACATAAGATAAAAAATGAAATTCTATAACAAAGAATTTTTTATAATTATAAAATAATAGAAGGTAACTTGTTTAATGAAAAAACTAAATGAAATATTTAAAATTAATTATTATTTATAATAAATCTCTATTTCATATTAACGAAATTTATAATATTCACACATATATTTATTCCACCTCAACCATATTGTTATGGACATAATATTATTCAACCCCTAATGATTTCCAATTCATAATATATTTATAAACATTAGTTTATTATATCAATAAAACACATTCATCCACTCATTTAGGACTATCCAATTTGTCTATATAATTTTTAAATATCAATACAATAAAAATTATTTCATTCTTTTATACATGATTCCTATTTGTAAAAAAACCCATACACCTTAATTTCAAAATTAGAATTTTAAAAACTCCATTACAAACACACAATTATAATTTAGATAGTTTAAATAGATAAAAATGCCCAATATTATAAAATTCAAATAATGAATAGTCTAATTATACAATTACTATTGATTCACATTGTTAAAATTTTTTTTTTTCTATTCATAAATTCCAAAAACTGCACACTCTAAATTAAATGTCATCTTAAAAGACAACATGAAAACATGATAAATTTTATTTTAAAATTTAAAAATCCATTGAAACTAAAATATAATCTATATAAATTTAGTTCAGATAATAATTTTTTGGAAAATAAAAGAAAATTTTACATAAAAATATAGGGATTATAGTAGTCAAAAGGTTGTGTAATTTTTAAAAAAATAATATATTTATGATATTTTTCAGTTTTTTATGGATAATTATAAAACAAAATTTAACATTATATTATTTTGAATCATTGATTACTTTTTAATATTTAGGTAACATAATTAGTTCAGCAACATTGAAATAAGAAACAATTCAATAAAATTATATATAAAAAATAATATGATTTATGATATAAACAGATTTTTTGGGAAAAAATTATGTAGATAAATAATTCATGGATAGATAATATGAACAAGTTCATTTTAATATTATAGTATTAAGGAAATACAAGGTAATTTCAACTAATGATGATAGGTAAATAAATATTTTTATACACAAATAAATTTTTATAAGTGAGTTATTTTAGTCAAATTGTTGTAAAATGATTTTAACTTAGTTTATAAATGATGACTTGAATGATAATTAATCTGTGACATGGTATTGTCAAATATTGAAAATGTTTTAAACTAAATGTACATATTACAAACATCATGTATTTATAAGTGGTAATAATATTAAAACAAATATAATTATGGATTATTGAAAGTGAGATTAAAATAAGTTGATTAAAGAATTGTCATATGATGCTGTTATGAAAATAATGAATTTAACCATTAATTATCTAAGATGAAATATCAATATAAATGATATATAAAACAAAACACTATTTTAATAATACAAGTAATAATCAGTTGAAGAGTAAAATGGGTAAACTATTTTGTAGTAATATAAAAATGTTGTTATAATTCAATAAAAATACTACTAAAAGGATATATGTGTATCAATTAGATTTCAAAAAATTATATTTTTAATATTTTTATAGAAAATATTCATATTGAAATAATATAATCAAGTATTTAAATGAATATTTATCGTAATAAATACTATTCATATTCACTAGTCGTCATTAATTTCTTAATTAAGGTAATAACCATTTGAATGAAGATTATTTTACCATAGTATATTAATCGGGAAACCCATAATAAGCTGACCTAATTATATAAATGGAATATACATTCTTCAAAATCTATACATTTTACATAATTAATAAAATAGAAACTAATAAATTATTAATTATACAATAAAAAATTATGATTATTTAATTAAATTTTAAAAGTATAAAAATATTTACATTGAAGTTGTAACTAGGGTAAAGGGGATATCACAAACCAACCCAGGTAAACCCTAAACAGGTCACTTGAGGCGGTCTATGACATGTTGGGAAGGGCGTTCCCAATCCCCAAGGGCTGGAATCTAGTGATGTGAATCATACTTTAATCACTTGGAACAATTTTTCCCATAAAGATAAATAAATAGACTACTTTAAATTGAAAAAAAGAGCTAAATAAACTATAAATGAAGGATTAACATAACATGACTAACCTATCAAAGACAAAGGCTCCACGTAACCCCATGGGTTACTCAAGGATATTGAAAAAAACATCACCAAAGGTGATCTGAACCACAGCTGCAACCTGCAAGAGAAACAACAATGAAGAAAAAATTATAGGCTTCACTAAAAAAACTCACTTGGTTGGCTTGTCAAATCTATTCCCAGTGAAAATCTATTAAATTATGTAAACATTGATTTATGTTTTGAAATAAAATCTATAAATATATAATGTTTGAAAAAAATTCATTATTAAGGTAATAAAATACCAATTATAATCCATTGCCCTCAAGTTTAAAATAAGGTTCAATAGGAGGAAAGAAAAATAGATCAATAAGGAATCATTCATTTTTATTAAATGTGTCAATGGGAAGAGTTATTGTTCATTTAAAATATTTTTCTTGAAAACATCTTTAGCAACCACACATTTTACATTATTCAAGAAAACTCCAAAACTATGAAAATGGGTATCACTTCATATAGAGAGGGAAATGGTACTAACAGTACTAGAGTCAATGGAACATGGGAAATCCTAGGAACTTAGGAAAATTTCAGAACATACTAATACATGTGACTCATATTGGAGGCTTTCCTACAATTGATGACATATTAATTCCCAAATTCTATGTGTTTTCCTTCCATGCCTAACTGAGGGGCCCAATCCCCTAGGAGTGAATATTCCTCACTATGGGCCAATAGCCAGTGAGTGATCTAAAATAGTGGAACAATCATTCCCAGTAAACCTCTTTGTTATTTAAAGGTCCCGTGTAATGTTTTCAATAGTGTGTTCTATGCATTTCAAATAATATGCCACATATAAATAACTGAACAATCCACATAACTTAACACCACCCCATCCACTTCAAGGGTAGTCATTGCCTTAAAAAATAATTATAAAATTATTCTCTCATATCAAGGAATCTCCCATCTCATGATCAATCGATGAGGCAAGATATCCAACCCAAGAGGGGTTCTCCTAAACAACCATGAAAAAGTGAAAACCATTCCATATTTTATGAAACACTATAACATTTACCAAATCATTTAAAACCCACTTCTAGTATAAAAAAACTTCATTGTACATAAACATGGACAAACGGGCCATTTAACTAGGTGATTAATAGTTTTTAACTTTTCAAACATTTTTTTGGGAATATTCATATATAAGTTATATTCAACACCAAAAAAATATAAAAATCCTCTTTGTAATCACCGCCCACCATTTTAATGACAAACTATCATTTACAAAAACAATTAATTCCTTTACAAATCATGAACAACTTAGAAAATCTAAACGGTCAATTAACCAATGATTCATGGGAAAAACCTAACAAACATACACCATATATTTAATAAAAATCTATTTTTAAAACCATTCACACTCACTTTGAACTACAAATTCCTAATTGGAAACTTGTTTAAGAAAAACAAACAACCTCTTTGAATCCAAAAAAAAATTATATGATCCAATCAGGATTTGGATAAATGATCTTTTTTCATAGAACAATCCAAACACATGAATGAAATGTGAATTTGGCCTCAAATATTTTCCTCCAACCAACTATTATCATTCATAAGTGCAACAAGTCAGTATTAACCCAAAACACATTGGAAATCCATTTGAGAAAATTTCAATAATCATTTTCATAAGAATCACAAATATATTTTTAAAACAAAAACATGCTCCTATATTATTTTAACTATTTGTACGATCCAATAGTGCTATCAACTGAACATGAGGCATGCGTCATTCTTCAAATCCACATCACGCATTCAATGGAATCATACAAAACATTTCATTTCACATATAATAAAAATTAGAAATTTTGTACATTAAAAATTAAATAACTAAGGGGGAAAACAAGAAACCAATGAAATCATGAATTTAAATTCAATGTGAAAAGGGTCCTACCTCAACTCACAACTCTATCATGATGACATGAATCATATAATGCTTTCGCATATGTACCTAGGAGCCTATGATTACGGCATCGTAGCTGTACCTCACCAACAAGCTGAAAAATACAAAAATCATAAAAAACACCTAAACACTTACATGAAATAATCCAAAATGAATAAAAAAATGAAAATCTCACCTTAACACTGGTTCAGGTGAAACGATGAGAATCCAAATGGCTCACTTTCTGCATCAGGAATTTTTCACATGCCCAGTTCAGAATATGAAGAACGTGTGGTTGTTCCCACGAACAGTACTGGAATGAGAGCTGATAGGGATGGTCGAACCTCCTCAGAAGGATAGATAAGGGTTATGGGGTGCAGGAAAGGTGGCCGAAAGGAGGGTTGTGCGATCGAAAAGGGAATTCGGCTGGTCGGAGGTCACATGATTGGTCAAAAGGTGTGTGAATAGTAGGAACTGCCTAGTCGGATCCGTGTGGTGTCTAAAAGGAGGCCTGGTAGGTTGTTCGCTAATTGGAAAAGTTGACGGCTTGGGTGGAGGGTCGTCGGTATTGGAGGCACCAGCTGAAAAGGGAGGTGGCGGTCAGAGGCTCTATATACAGAGACCAGACATTGGTTGGACGGTGAGGGCGTGGCGCTGGGAGAGGTCCTAGATATTGATGGAGGTCAAGATGTGGCAAGGTTGATGGATGAGGGAAAGGTCACAGAGGGGCCGAAGGCGGCTACCGAGAGTGGGTTCCTGGTGCACCATGAAATAAAATGAAGGGGGGAGCCAGAGTGGATGTCGAGGAACTCGGTGCACAGAGGGCTGGGGAGAGGTGAGGGCGGCAGAGTGGATGGGATGGGATGGGCATCACGTAGGAGGGGTGCAAGCGCAGAGGAATGTTAGGGAAGAGGGGGGTGGTCATAGTGGGATTCAGGTATCTTGGGTTTTTAATTTTCTTATTCATCTAATAATAATAGTAATAAAAATAAAACAAAAACTAATATTAATCAAAATAACAACAAGAAATAAAATAACAATAACAATTAATAACAATAAAAAAATTATAAAAATACTAATAAAAATAAAAATAATAACTATAATAATGAAATAATAATGATTATAATAAAATAAATAAACATAATAATAATAAATTGCACGAAACATGGTCTGGTTGCATGGCTATCGCCAAATACGCGGTTACCACACCCAGTTCTGAAACAAAGTAAAATCCTTAATTGTAAAAAACATTAAAATGAGACCTATACTAAACCTTGATGCGAGTAACCAAAGCCAACAAATAATAAAATAAAAATTATGGTAATAGATGGGGTGTGATATTTTTCCCCACCATAGACACATTATACCCACAGAAAGTCACTCGACTGAACAATATATAAAACAAGAGTCATTGCCCGAATGAAACCAAAAGGAACCACAAAAAAGGGAATGAGAGAACACGAGATGGTTCTTCCCCCCACAGGAAATCAACTAGTGCAGAAATTAAAATCAAAACATATCACCCCGAGAAGGTCTCACTGACATAGGAACTCTAAACTGATCCAAAATAACATCAAGAGCATGAGCGAAAAAACACCTTTGCTGGAACATGGAACCCTCATCCGAGACCAAAAACTCCCAACAATAGGGGAAATACATCTTAATGAACTCACCCCATGTAGTGAACCTAAGAATAACTGCAAACATCAACTCTTCCATAGGAACTTACACCACCATACTAAAATAGCTCAACCAAGATCAATCTAGACAATAACAAAACACAATCTTATGAAAAATTCACGATATAGAAAATCATGTCGCCACAAATAGATCAGTTTGGATTAAAATAGGACGAGTTTATCATAACATCTAGAAAAAAATCAATCAACCACAATGTCAAAACATTAACAAAAAAACAAGAATGAAATGACTTTAAAAGTTCCACTTCCAACACGGGTGACAAAACCCGAACCGTTGCTTCAGAGAACCGATAACTAATGCATCTGTGCGATCTTCACCACAAGAACTGTGGTTGGGGCTTTTTTGGTTGATGCAACCCCCACAATACAATCACCGACAATAACTCCTCTAGTCATAGTGTCTTTTTTAAAATATGCTTCTTAAAAAACTTCTCTAGATGACCCAGATACTCGAGACAACGACATGCCATAGTAGGTATGTGAAATGATGACTAAATATGCCTGAACCGGCCACACTGGTGGCACCCCACTAAATGGTCTTATGGACCGGTAGTTATAACAATTTTAGAGGACTCCTTAGAAACAAGTCCCTCTGGCACAACCAGCTGACCTGATGGTTATCCACCATGAGCCACTGAATACATTGTATTTTCAACCATCATATCCCAGAGACCAACTGAGATAAGAACGCCTCTTCCACCCACTTCTTAATACGATGGTACCAAAAAGGGAGGACCCACTCCATGATCTCGAGATAAAGATGCCCTATAATTAGATAAGCCTTCATCAAATCCTTTGATGCTGCCTTTGGGGAAAAGGACACAACACCTTAAAATGGTCATCATATGTCTTCAATCTCCATTGGCCTTTACATGAGGAAATTTTAGGTCTTATTCCTATGTGGTCACCTTGAGACTCCATTTTCACATAATATATGTGTCACGAAACTCAACAAAATTTAAATTATTGATCCTATTACGAGATTATTAATAAGGAATAATAAATATGTTTCACCTTACAACTCCCATTTAATTTAGTTCCCCACATGGAATATCATTCCACTATCCACCACATTTTGAATTAACATGAATCTACATTCATCCATCTATTATCAATAACAAAAAAATTAAATAGTGAGAAACTCTTCTCATAGTTTCAAAACCACATAATTAGGAAGATTTCTTACAATATTTCCATTTATGACACCTTACTTTTATTGATAGGTTAATTAGGATCATTACCAAAATTATAGGATTCTAACCTATTCATAGAGTTTTCATTATGAATATTACATAATTTTTCCTCACCCTAGTTCCCAAGGGTTAACTAACCATTTCTTTAATACCAACTATAACAACCAATAAATTTCTTACATATATTTTTCAACTAAATAGATTAATATACATTATATATCACTATAAAACCTCTTCATGAGATTATGGATTTACTTTTTTTAGAAACATGGAATAAAATTAATTTCTTCATAAAACATCTTTGTAGTCTCCTACTAATTACAGTATCACTAATATATTTTTTACGTAACATACCTAAAACCTTTCATCATTTTATAGAAAATGTAATACAATAAAGAATAATACCATATTATTGGTAAGGGTAAAAGGGGGGTATGAATAGAATCCAGATCATAAGTAAATAAGTACATTAACATTATATTTTAAAATCATACCTTGTATATGAGATATCATTATCTTGAGTCTTGGATTAAATCATTGATGTTCATAATACATGAGAAATAAGAGAAAATAATCAATGAGAGAATACCATTAGCACAAGACATAATATTTTGGAATTCTCCTAATATTATAAAATCATTTCGTTCATAGAAAAAGATCTTTTCCAATACTATTATAGTTTAATGGGTTCACTCTTCATACAATTGTAGTAGTAATGGATTTCTCCAAAGACTATCATGATAAACAATTTTCCGTACTAAAATTATTTCATTTTTATTTCTAGTAATTTCATACCAAACATTGACATCTCTTCACTCTAGTCCAATTATACTAAATAGATTTCAATCCCCAATAAATTAACATCTTATTAAATGATTTTCACTTTTAATTTCAGTCCTATATACCATATAACAGGTAAATCATTACCCAATGCATTGGGGAGAGAAATCGATCCCACCAATAATTTTTTATAAAATAGCCACTATCCTTTTATATAACATAACTAAAATAATGTAATGAAAACAATGAATATGTATTGTACTATAACATAATTCATTCTTCACATCAGATCACATTAAAAGAAATGATTTATAATGACATCACATCACAACATTACTCCTGTAAATGAAATGGGTTTCATATATAACAATATATCATAAAAATAAACCAACTAGAATTATAATATTTTTTGTAACCATGGAAAATATCCCATGTAAATAATATGTTACATCAAATATTACCATCTTAGATGGAAAATAATTTTAAAATATATTGTAGAATAATTCATGAAAAAAAGAATTTCCAATTTTAAATGATTTTGTTTTAAATATCAACATTCTTTTAAATGAACATAATTTATTTTAAATAATTTTGTAACAAAATGAAAGATATATCAAATAATTATTTTGTCATGATTGAGGGAATATTTGATCATTCTATACGAGTCAAAAAACATTCCTTCAATAATTATTTTTTAAAGAGAAAAAGAACATTATTTAAAAATAAAAGTAGGGAAACGTTCAATATATTTTGTAAAAATACATAAATTCCATTCAATTGAAGTCATCATAATCATAATATAATTATATATAAAATTGGAAATTATTTTTGAAAACATGGAAATAGAATAATTAGCATGTTTTATAAATAATTTCACTTATAAATATCATATCATTAAAGAGGGATTCAATAAAATAAATATAATACATATATACATGGTAATGAATCATAAAATAAATTAAAATAAATAATAATAAAATCAAAATTTATTGTACAATTAATATTAGTACGATATAATTTTGAATGTAAATTTTTTACACAAGTATGAGAAATTGGGTTAGGAATTCCCTTACGACATTGTAATCAGTTAAATTTAATACCCCATAAAAGAAATAATTTTACAATTATACTTTGAATACCATTAAGATAAATATAATAATGAAATTAGAATTAATATTTATGGTAATATACACCATAATAAATAAATATGTGGTGATTAATTCATTTATATAAGAAAAGTAAAACTTAGATGAGAAACCCTTACCAAATGACTCCCTCTTGATTTTTACACTTTATCCTCTTCTTGAATATCACCTACATGAGCGGCCCCTTAAGGAACATGTAATGGGTCATTAGGTGATACCAACAACACATAAATGTTATGATAATTGGGGGGATACAATCTGGAATAAGTTTCAATAGATTCTTGGATTGTGTGGATAAAGGGGTGGTGAGGAGTAGTATTTATAATTGAGGATGGGTGCTTTTAAATAATTAAGTAATATTCATTTGATATTTAAAGCCATCCATATATTATTTCCATTAATTAAAAATAATTAGAAATATATTTTAATGTTTTAAATCCTTCTTAAGGTTGATAAACACATTAAACATTAATATAATGTTTTATATTTTTATTACGTTATTATTTTACCATTTAACTCTATGGCGCAACTTTATTTTAGTTATACTATGTTAAATAATTTATTAAAATGGTATATTTTTCATGCCCAAAAATGAAAATGTCCTTATAACCTAAATCGGGCCTGTGGATTCCAAATACTAGTTTCATTTTAATGACATTATAACACATTATTTCAATAATTATATTTAAAAATTTATCATTCATAATGTACTAAAAAACAGGTTTTTTGGAAAGATGCTTCATTAATCAAAAAAATGTACTTGTAACAAAAATTAGGTATAAAAATTATTAAAGTAAAAATTTTTTATATATCCATAAAAACTTAATTTATATAAATCTAAAATAAAAAAATAATTTTTAAATATAATTAATATGATGGTTTTATAAAAATATGTATTTTTTTATTTTTCATTGAAAAAATAATATTATTTCAAAAATTATCCAAAAATAATCATAATAATATTCTGACATGATAAATATAAAGATAATGTTAATTTTATCAAATAATATTTATAATAGTTTTTACAATTAATTATATTAATTTTCTCACCAATGAAATAAAAATCCCTTCATGAGGAAAATATAAATTTGATGAACAAAATGACATTACTAAAAATCATATGCATATTCAAAAGTAATTAATTAATATATTATCAATGAATTGAATAATTATATATTTAATAATCTTGTTTAAAAAATATATTTTTAGAATTAATAGCTATTTTATAATGGTCATGTAAGAAAAATAAAATTTTGGAATACATTTATGCTTAGTGTTCTACTTAATGTAATCTATCATAGAGATAAATATTTTTTTAAAGAATAGACATACCATGGAATAATTGTGTGTTAATCGATTCAAGGGACTTAGTCAATTATACATTTCAAATATATTACGATATGGTGTAATTTTCAATCAACTAAATGTATGAATTTATAAAGTGTTTTTTAAAGGAAATAAAGAAAAAAATTAGGAAGATGAGCACTCATGAGAAAGAAATACGAAAAAGGGACCAAGGAAAGGGTAAAATTTAAAATATATAATAATTTTTGAAATATATTATAGGGGAAAATTCTTGGAGGGAATGATATGTTGCTTCATGTATGGAGATAGATTCAATTAGTTTCACTATTAATATGGATTGAAATAATATTATAATGATTAACTATTAAAATATACAAATATGGATCATTGTGTCAATTAATACCCTATTTTTCAATGCAATATTCCTCTAAAATGAATATAGAGTAAGGCTAATATTATGATACCACTACAACTGAGGTTTGAGTTCCTAAAAATATTGTAGAAAGTAAGTTGATTAATATAAAAAAAATATCAACTTTATGACTTGATTCTAGATATTTACAATCATTTTTTTCATCAATGATTGTTAGGAAAATTGAATATTCCCCTAGAAGCTTAAGAAGATAATTTTCAAAGAATATTCCTAGTTGAAATATTACTACAATAAGTATATATCATCCAATTACCATCATGATAGATAACCATTACCTATTTGTAAACATGATTATTAAACATATTATTTATATTGATATAATCATTTTTAAGGAAGTTATTTCAAATTATAATGAAATAATATATTTTTCACATAGGTATATTGAAATTCTTTATGGATATATAGAATCTATTAACTCTATAGAGATGACTATATCATCTACACCATGATTGAATCCACATAAAATATCTCTAATTTTTGAAATTATTACTGATGTAGAGGAGACACAATTATTGGAGGAAAATATATCCTTAAAATAAAGGATGTACCCATTCATTATGAATACATTATTATGTTTCGTGATAAATAACATGGACCCCAACTTGGTTGTGAATTGAGTTTTTGTTTGATCTCATCCCTTATCCAAAAACATTGTATGAGAAATCATATAGGATAACCATAATGGAATTAGTGGATCTAAGTAAAAAAACAATTAGTGTTGTATTATAAAGGATATATAGTGCCTAATGTTTCTCTAGGGGGTAGCCTATCCTTCTTTTCTAATGATAAATTGGTGTATGAGGTTGGTCATTGATTACAAGAATGAAAATTCA
The DNA here is from genome assembly GCA_963277665.1 of Viscum album. Lineage (NCBI taxonomy): Eukaryota > Viridiplantae > Streptophyta > Magnoliopsida > Santalales > Viscaceae > Viscum > Viscum album. The sequence continues at coordinate 1,354,203,805 of OY728147.1, read as the reverse complement.
ATTCCTATAAATAAAAAGTATCATCTTCCATATATTTATGACATATTTGATAAAATTCATGTAGATAAATATTTTTCATTGTATAATCTTCATTATGGGTATCATTAACTATGAGTAAAAGATGATATTATAAATAATATATTTTATATACGTTTTGGTAATAATGAATTCATAGTATTTGGATTTTGATTGAAGAATTTAGTCTATTCTTTTTTAGATCTTATTAATAGACTATTAAATGATTATCTCATTAATTAATTATGGTAGTTTTTTATGATATCTTGATATACAGTAAAATAAATATTAAGGGTGGTCGCCATTTGTGAATCATTGCTTATACTCTTCTAGAAAAGAAGTTATGTCAAAAATTTAAATAAACAAAATTCAGGCATAAAATATTTTTTTCCCTTGTCGTATTCTCTCTAAAGATGGAATATAATTTTATTATTACAACATATAGTAAGTGACAGAATGGATTAAATGATGAATATAATAATGATCTGTAGTTTCCCCCAATTATCATGTTAATATATATGGTTTTTTCAAAACCTTTTTCGATTACCTAGCATGTTAACAAAGTTCATATGTTATAGAGTTATGTCCAGATTAGAAGAATAATGTAAATAAGGTTTTAATAAATTAAAGATGATATTGGTATGTGAAATGATATTCACATTAACATTAATAATTGATTGATTTATGATATATAGTGAGGCATCAATTAAATGAAAACGATGTTTCCATTTGCAGCATTATTTTGTTTAGTCCTATCCATCATGGAGGTTAAATAATCATGAACAGAATAATCATACATATGATTGTGATATGGAATATGAAATCATTTCATTAGATATATATAAGAATGTAAATTATTGTTAAATATATGAAATATATACTGATAAAAAAATTATGAAAAACATTTAATTCAATTGGAGTAACATTTGTTAAATAAAAAGGTTAGAACTCCTGAAGGATTACGATTTCTCATCCCACTACCACCCTAGGATCGAAATACAGTTGTCTGATGTGATTAATAAAAAATATAATTGAGTTTTTAATGTAAATATGATTAAATATGATAATATATTCATTGATTTAGTAATGTTGTATATGGGAATTGTTGAGAGGAAACATCATATCTATTCCAAATGTCTTCCAAACCATCATTATTAGAAAAAATAAAATGATCCCAGCATGATTATAGTAATATTAAAAATATAATAATTTTATTTTGTAATTATATATAGTTATAAATCATTTATGAAGATGAAATTATTGAAATATGTAATGTGGATATGTTTTCCATCTAATCATTGTCTGAAAATATATTAATTAGATGAATATCGATGGTCAAAATTCCCTATTCAAAGTAGTAACATCATGTTTTATTTTGATTTTGAGATTCAATTTTTTTTTTGTGAATATGAAATAGGACATTACATATTATATATGATTTTTCATGGTTAATCATATGGTAAATGTGGATATAGAAAATTATAATGGATTTCTTAAAACCCTAACTATTCATGTATTAAATTAGAGTAATAATAAAATATAATTAGTTAAAGCATTTCCAAAGACTCTTAAAAATAATGAATTTATATTGAAATTTGTTGATTTCCTTACCATGTCTGAAAATTCCCAGAAAATAACGAATATCTAACTCTTTATTTCTAAACAGAAATATTTATTTATTATGATTTATGACTTTGTGGTACACATTATTTGATTGTATCTGATCAAGATATTTTATTTAAATCAATATTCTGGAAGATTTATTAAAAGGTTATTAAGACCAAGTAATGTTTTAGAATGATCTATTTCCCCTAAACAAGTTGGAGTTTTAAAAGAGTATTTTGACATCAAAGTATATATTGAGGTCATACTCAAATGGAATTCATGGAATGCAGGAACATTATCTATATTTTTGAAAATTCCCATATAATAATACATTCATTTAATGCATTGAAATGAAAAAAATATGAAAAATTATACAGATATTTCATCCACTAAAAAAATTCAAGGATTGAATTTGGTGAATGAAATATTGTAAGAATAAATATAATGGATGATAAAATGATTAAATTTATGGATATTAATAATCAGAATATTGAATCAAAATATATAAGAGAACATATTCTGATAAATGATGAAATGATATATAATTTCAAGAGGATGATATTTTTTTGTTGAAGGTTTTTATGTAAAAAGGTGATATAATGTCTAGTAATAAAGGTAGACTATGTATTTGGCACATTTTTCTTTTTAAAATCCTTGTATAAATTGATGATGTGGCATACTATTTTGTAATGCCACAAATCCTATCAATGTTCATGATGTGTTTCATGTATCATTATTAAGAAATTACAAGCTAGACCCAACCTATATAGTCACCTATGAGGTAATATAATTAGATGTATGTAAAGATCATATCCCTATTCGAGACACTAGAGAAAAAATATCTAGTATTAAATGATATAACTGGTAAATTTACATTATAGAAATATAATAAAAAAATATGTGTGAATGAAACCCGAATGACTTATGGTGTTGAAATATAAATACCTATTCATATGTGATATTATATAAATTTTTACAATTATATATTTTATGATGGGGAAATAGGTTAAATCTTAATATTTAATTATAAATAAAGTATTCATTTCATTCTAATGAACTAATAGGTAAAATTTAAATAGATTAATTCAAAATTTGAATAAAAAATAATTTATAAATAAAATAATGTATAATATTATTAAAAGGATTTTATTATTGAAATTATCATTTCATAATTATCTCATGGTGAAATTATTTAATATTTAGAAAATGATTAATTTTTCACTGATTCATAGAAAAATCCAATTTTTAAAAAAAATGTATTTTCCAATCATGTTTTTCAACAGAAATATTTTATTTTAAATTTATTATAAAATTTTATTATTAGATTATACAATTAATTTTATTTAAATTTATTTTGAGGTAAATGTTTTGTGTAAAAACATTTTAATACTTTAAAATTCATATTTCTAGAAAATTGTTTTTCATCATGTTTTTCTAAATTATATTAAATATAATTTCATCTTCATATAAAAGTTTAATCATGTTAAAAATATTTAGTATCTTGAATCATCCGGATTATTATTATGAAATAAACACAAATTAATCTTTGATCATAATGAATAGTAACTACAGTAAATATTTATCACCTCATGGAATGATAAAATCGGATTGAAGGGTTAAAAATATATTTATAAAGATTAATAAAACACAAAAAAATCATGATTAATTATATTTTTTGAATTATTTAGAATTAAACCTTATCATCATCTTATATATATCAATTTAGAGTATTTTTCTTAGGTAAGAAATTAATATATTATAATCTTTTAAAAAATTTCATATTTATATTCTCATTTACTTATAAGAGGATACCGCCTATCCTATATTCTGTGCACATAAATTACCACTTAGATCAGAAATACCTATGTAAATCTTTTCATAATATCCATAACCATATTCTAGAGGTCTTGATTTCGCCAAAATACCATACTAATAAGGGTTCAAAAATATAAATAATGATGTTGTTTTAAGAAGTGGTTTGGATCTTAACTAAGTGTTTGAAATTTATTTTTTCTTCTACCATAGTAAAATATTCTCAAACCATGATAAAATAATAAAATATGGATATTAAATATTATTAAATGTTACTGTAATTATGGAATAACCACTATTCATCACCATTTCATCATATGGAAAATGAAAAAATCTCTTGTGTGTATGTACAACATACTTTCATCACATAGTGGTGTAATTAGTTTTCATATCCAATTTATTTTTACATTTATATAAATTAATAAAATAAATACATACGATATTTTTAACATAATTATTATGTAAATATAATATAAAATTTACCTTCTTACCCTTTCATCAATTAAAAATTGATAACGTCACTCGGGTATGTGATGTATGGTGAATAATTGTTCATGACCACCATTTCAGAAGTATTCAATATATCTATATAATGGGAATAAATGATATTAATATAATTATTACAATTTTAGAGATAATGGAATCGTGATAAATATTAAATGGATTAAACTACCATAATTAAACATACATGATAAATGAAACAATTAACACTCAGAAATAAAGTTTTTATTATGTGTTAATTAATAAAAGAATATAGTACCAAAATTTGTAGATTAATGGTTACTCACAATCTATATAAACCATGTTTTGTTGAGGAAGTCCTAGTATTATGCCTCCACATCTTTATATTTTTCTTCATTATATAACATCCCCAAACCCACTCAAAATTATTAATAAATGAATGTAGAAACAATATAAGTGGGTCATTTATGATATTATAAGTATGTATATGGTTTGGTTATAGATTTATAATAAATTTAATTTTATTATAATGGGATTTAAATTACGAAATTAATATTTTAGAACTATCATATGGATTTATTCTCCGAATTTCATCCTTTTTTAGGAATATTTATAGTTAATGTTTTACTCGTGAGAATATATTATATTCCCCATCATAAACACAAATCATTCATTCCCATATGGTCAGTTTCTTGGATTTCATGTATTATTTTAACTTTTACCCTCTCTAACACTCTAATAGACCAAATGATCTATTATAAAGAACATTACATTATTTTTTCTATTTGGTCATGAATGTTTTTCATCAATGTCCATATTTTCAATAAAAACATATCAATGATGTTTTTACTCTTCTATAATGATTTATAATAAAAATTTTATATCCTTTTTTACTTTCTATAAAATTATTTAAAAATAATGCCTTATTAATTTTCCAAATAATGTACATTTTACCAGGGATGTGAATAAAATCATTGATTTAACATTATCCAACAAACCATATTTTCCCATGATCATGAATATTTATTACCTTTATTTTTATGTTACATATTTTCAATGTTATTTTTCAAGGAATTTTTTTCATATTATTCATGATACAATTTGATTATTATCAAGTAATTTATAAATGAAAACTGTATTCTCCTAAATAATGTTTCATTTAATATTTTAAATTTGTATTAATTTTTCTCAAAATTTATTTAAATGTTTTATTCATTTCTGGGTATATAATTTACTTTTACGATACAACTTATTTCTCAAAATTTCTTACGATCATGTTGTCATGTTAACTGATTGGGTAAAACAACTACATTTTTATACTAATATTTCAATATGAATATTTATCTTATTTTTTATTGAATTTGTATTCAAAAATTTTATATGAAAAATAAATTTTACATAGAAAGATATGATTGTGGAATTTTTTATCCCCATTATGCATCAATAGGTCACATGAGACATACTAGTTTAGGTATTTTTCATATGCCTTAACTATTTACGTATAAAGTCTTTGAATATGGCCTTGAAGGTAAGATTATGATGTCAAAGATTATACATTCATTCATTATAATACATATTATTGTTGTATATGGGATAATTTTTATTTATACTAAATCCCTATAGTTGGTACCCTTTAAGTAATATTATTTACATGACATATTTTATTATTATATTTCACTTCCATATTATTCTTTCTTTATTTAATTTATGGTTTCTTTAGTTGTTTTGGATACCTCAATAATCATCATATCTCACCCATTATTATGTATTCCATTATGTAGGATACCAAGAATGTATCAAATAATTAATTCATGCAATTATAGGAGAAATAATAATGTTTTTATAGAATTTTATTGTATTAAATTCTTCCATGTGTAATGTGAGAATAATATATATATTTATTCCCAGAACAATACAAAAATATTTGATCCTTGAGTATTATATCCCTTGTATTTTATTAATTTTTTTTTTAAAATAACCACCAAATACATGTTTTATAGTAGGATTCTTATGAAAAATTACATTGGAGGTTCTCTAGTGTACATATAAATGTAGGAAATACTATATATTCTTGTTTATCATCTTCATTTTCCATTCTATGGTTTTGTTTCGTATAACTCATTTTAGTTTCTCTAAATATACTATGGATATTAGGTGAATAAATATTATGGTGGTGGGAATTATTATACGCTTGTGTTACTTTTAAATTTGTACACTTATTATATAACATACACCATTTAATTTGAATGGATCGAATATGATATTTTTTATTTTTTGTGAACTATTTCAAGTCCAAAAATTTTATTGAAACCATATAGTAAAAATATATAGGTATATAATATATTGTATTTAATGAATACTAAATAATTTGTACAATGTAAACCATTTTTATAAATGATTCTTCCTAAAAAATAGAGTTTACATTTAACTTAATGAGGGATTTTAAATTTTGTAGGACCTCATTTACATCCACATTCAAAATGGGTGTTCCAAGGGGGTTCATGGGGGATTCCATTTCCATATTCCATGATCAAGGGTGTATTTATCATTAATTAATAAAGTAAACTAACATTCTCTATTATTCTACCATTCATCTTATTCCTCCAACCGTTTAATTTTATTTCTCATTTTCCACCATTACATAATGGACATTATAGAATAAGATAATTTTTAGGGTTCATAAAATCATATGTATTTTTTTACATAGGTATTCAATTATTCTCCCAATTCATAATTTTGAATTATTCATTTAGGGTAGCATTATTTAAGGATGGATTTTTATAGAATCGTGTTTTCTTATCATTCAATGGGTGCTTGGGATTTCCAAAATAAATTTTATGTTATTAATATATTTAAATATTATATTATTTATGAGGTTTTTCTGGGTTACATGGCTTTTTATTTTTCATTCATGTCATGAAAATTTATTTCATAATAGTAACTATGTAAAAAAACATGAAATGTGTTGTAATGAACACTATGTATTTTGTAAATTTCCTTAGAAGTACCTATTAATGAAATAAGTAATTAATGTGATTTTTTGGAATTCTCCATGATTTCAAAATGATTTATCATTTGATATTTAGTATGTTTATTTGATGTGTACTTATTTTTAGCGATTTTCTAATGGAATTGTATTTATTTTTGAGTTTTTCTATTCTCAATAATATGTCCATTTGTTCTACATATGTCGAATTATGTTTTTTGTGAATTTTATATAGATGACATTATTTTTAAAAGCTATTGAGGCATATTTTCCATGTTTATTAAATTATTTTGTTCCTCCTTGAGTGTATTAATAAATTCAATCGATTTATGGTTCTATACTGGTTTTAAATGGTGGTTTTCATGCCTTATAATGTTTCATTAAAATCAAATCCCACTTTGAAAACAGTGTTAGATACTTTTATAACAATTGGGATACTCCCACAGTTCGAGAACATGTTAATTATCCTTGATTTGAGTTTTATACATTTGGACATGACATTATATATTTTTTTAATGATTCTGTGATTATCTTGGGGCTTCTTAGTAATGGGTCTCAGTAAATTAAATAATAAAAAAATGTTTTGATAATTATATAATGTGATCTTATTAATGTATGTTATTGATGAGTGTTCAAATGATTTTACACCTCCTTTAGATATAATCCTTGCAACATCAATCGATTAGGTGGGAAGGATAGAACAGACCCAAGATAGATTAAGCATGGATATATTGAGAGGGGAGAGAATCATTTAACCCAACATCTATTAGTATTACCTTAATTTCAATTATCCCAAAATAATCTCAAAACAATACCCCAATTTAGAGTATTTGATCTAATATGATCCCACAAAAATCACATTATGTCAAAAAATAATATAAAACATGACAAAAACTCAAATAATATTTTATATAGTATGACTAAAATGTTACAACCAACTTTTTACCACCATCAGCATGTGGATGTATCAATGACATTCCTTTCACTGTAATTTCTACTGGATACATGTTCATTTAAATTTACAGACAAATTTTATAGGTAATAACCACATCATGAAAATGATTCATGTATTTATTTATATTAGAAACTACAGTTATTTAATTGATTTTTTATATTATAACCATGTGTTCCTCAAGTATTCATAACAATATTTTGAGAAGTATATCTATATTTCACTAGATGGATTCCCATAAAAAATATCTATTTTTCATGAAAAACATATTTGAATTTTATTTTATTATGAAATGTTATTTTATGAACAGCGGACCCGTACTACTTTAAAAATATAAGATGAAAGTTCCATGTTTACTCACTATTCTCTCAAAATGATCAACTAATGGATCTGCATGGTTTTACAAGTAGTCTTATTCCTCCATACACATTATCTCATGTATACATCCTTAAATTTATAAATTTACATACCTTAATATTAAGTATTTAAGTGATTATCATTGTTTATATGGTATTATTTTATGTTATTACAAGATTTCACAATCCGTAGATATAATGTTTAAATTATCCAAATGCATATAAAAAATTATATTGTTATTATTTATGTGCTTCTAAATTTTATTCAATAATTTTATACCACTATCATTCTATAATATTTTTATAAATCACATTTATCATCGTGGTTGTTCCTAATAACTTCTTAAATAAATTTAACGCATGCTTCTAGAGTGTATGGCATTCATTTATTTCATACAACATATGTAGGGAATCATTGTTTCAATTCCATCATATAATAGGATATGTATGCATGATCTATATTCTTTTAACCTCAATGAATTTCAAAAACTCATCTTTTCCATCATAATACAAGATTACTCCATATCTTATTATACTATCTTATAGGAAAAGAATACATCACATATATAACCCTTGCAGTGTCATGACCCTCTTCATGTAAAATTCTCATAAATATACATTATAAAATTTATGTCACAAGGGTAAACTATGATATATTTTTTATTTTATATAATAATTTAATGTTATATCACATTGAATTATTATAAACTAGTAATATTCATAGAACATATTCTTCACATAACACTAATGTGAACATAAATCATGAAATAGTATACAGACAAGACTTCATGTAAAATAGCATGTTCATGGAATAAATACTCATCACATGGCTGTGTCAAGGGTGGACCTCCTCTACTTTATCACCCAAAATATCTCTTTATAGAAACGTGTCTTTTAAAATAATGAGTTTTCCATCCTCTATTGTTTCATATAATGTGTTAACCATTATCTATGTTGGAAATAGTAACTCACAACTTTATAACCTCACTATTTATAGGTGTGGTTCTAATCTCAGAGCTCTGATATTTATGTCACATTAAAAACAAAATAAAATATAAAATATGATAAAACATACACTTCCTTATATGTGTTTAATTATCATAATGATATTTTTCATTTATGACCATGTAATTCTAAAAAGGTGGTGTCCTTTCACGTGCATATTAATGTGATATTCCTTATTATTTTCAGATATATCAATGACGTGCTTGTATGATGATTTCATAGAAGATATTATTTTTAAATTCGAACACATTATGTCATTAAAATTTGTGAATTTTCCACACTCGATGACATTAAAACATCATAGAAGAATCATATTATACAATTAATGTAATTCACATAAAAAGAAGGTGATTGCATGTATTAAGGAAGTCATGTATGGCTTACTTCATGGTATTTATCATTGAATATTTTCAAAAAACATTATTGATCATCTTTCCACATTGAATACTAAAGGATCAATGACGAATATTGGATCATGTTCGATCACATTATCAATTTGATCTTTTAGATGGTAAAATATATTTTTGTATGATCATATATTTATGAAAAATATGCATGTTTCCTAGGATGTCACAATATACTTCCATATTATGTTTCACTATTTTATAAGTAATGTGGGGAAAGGATCATATCTATCTATTAATAGGGCCTGAACCTAGATTCACCTTCATACATCAACCAAGATAGGCCATGTTATACCCACATGTGACACCTCATGTGCTATTCTACTCCCCTTTTGATTAAAATGCAATCCCAATGTGCCCTGAATACCTCATGGGAGCAATATACACTCTCTAAAACAGTAGGACAAATATGTTTAACCTATACCATTTTGTTTAACAATTTTTACCACATGTGTGGTTGATGGGATCATTAATTGGATAATGGATAACCATTTTTTGATAAAAACATAGTGAAAACATTGTATTTATTATTTGTGAAATTTCCAAACTAAATATATTCAAAATGATTCACTATAAAAATATATAAATATATTTTTCATATCCTTCCATAATTATTTATCTTCATATTATGTTCATATATTTCAAAATATTATTTTTGGTAGTCTTATAATTCCACATGAAACTAAATATTTTCATCCTCTTCTACCGAATTATGCTGTTGTATAAAATGTGTAATGTATAACCTATTCTTGAACCAAATATAGACAAATCAAAAAATGTTATACAATACCAAAAAAAGTAACATTTATTTGGATAGTATCCTTTATTAATATATACATAAACATACAATAATATATGATTAAAATGGAATAAAATATTATGATATATTTATTCACTTTTTTTAATTCAACTATTAATTCATTAGCTATTATTCATCACATCATGTCCACTTATAAAATTTTTGAAAAAAATTAACATATCCTTGTATAATTTCATTTTTTATGGACATTTATAAACAATATAATCTCTTGATATAAATATTTATAATTTTCATGATATATAACATCCAATAAATATATAAATATTCACCATGATTCAACACAAATGATTTTAAATTTGTCTAAAAAATTCTCAAAAAATCTATTTACTTGTATAATGAATAATCATTGAGGACCTCATTATGTATTAATATTGATTAATTATAAATTATTGATGAAAATATAGTAATACATATTAAACAACCAAATAGGAATTTTCAATCTCCCCCATTGCCTTTGCTATCAATACCGTTTACTTATATAAACATAATGTATTTTTTCTCCCATAATGAAAAGATGAAAAGGATTCATTTGATTAGATTCTAATAAATAATAATTTATCTAATTTTTTAATAATAGTGACCATTTACCCATATATCCTTAATTATATGTGGGAATACTGAGTGTAGAAAACAAGAGTGATTGTAATAGGACATTTATTAACTGATTCATCGTGTGATACAATTACATGTTTTTATCCACGGTAAAACCTAACAAAAAATGATCCTCCAATAAATATATACCCTACACATCGATAAAAAATAATTCTTAAAATTTAATTTAAAATATACTTTACACCCTTTTTCTATGAGCTCACTCATCATCCAACACTCCTCCTGTGTTTACATATTTTATAAAATTATGAAAGGGTATTATGTGTAATTTTATTACTTTAATGTTGAAATTATCTGTAGATGACATAGAACATAAGATATTCATTCCACAAGCCCTGATAAAAAAATATATTATGGTTGATCCACCTTAACGAGTGAACTCCCTTTTATTTTACCTAGTGTATAGTTTCTCCTGACAGTATTCAATATGTTCATACTGATAAGGAATCACATTGAAACCATTCAATAATATTTCATCAAATATTAATTAATCATTCAAATATGTCTTCCTTGTTCACACAGTTATCCTCTTATTATTGATCTTTACAATCAATTCCCTTAAATGTATGTATAACAGTACTACACAATATGTAATTGAATAATATGGAACACTGATTAGATTATAATTGAGTGAAACAGTGATAATTATTTACTAACAAACTGGATACCCTTTTAATTTTATATACAATGAGTTCTGCACTATTAATGATTGGGTATATTTTATATTTCATAATTGGTTATTTCTTTGATAGTATGGACTCTTATTTTTGTCACCCTGATCTTGAAGGGATTATTTATCATTATATGTATAAGTAGTTCAATAGATTCCCATAATTATATCTTTTATATCTTAAATATATATTTTTTTAGTAGGTAAAAGTGTCATAAAATGTGTTGTAGTATGTTTAGTCATCTTTTAACATCCACAAAATTTTCGTGAAACACATCATTTGTTTTTTTATTACAACATCTCATGAAATTATAGTTGGTTTCTATGTGAAACAAAATTCTTTTATTTTTTTCATTTTCTCTATTTAGTTATTCATATTTATATATTTTTTATTTCTCTTGCATCTTATAATTGATTTGAAAAAATATAGGTATTCCATCTTTATAAATTTTAATTTGGTGAGTCCACGTGGATTATTAAATGGTATTAAGTTATCATTCATTGGAATAATAACAAATTATTATTTTGGAATATCATGAAGGAATCCTATTTTATTTTTCTCTATAGGTATTATTCTCCATTTCATTTTAGTTTTATTTGATAATTTTAATATCCATGGAATATTTATATTTTCCAATGGGATGTGATCATACCCTGATTCACTGTTTCATTATAACCCTTACACCGCTGTGTTAAAATAATTTTGTATTGATAATTAAAAAAATAATAACAAATTTTCCTTCATGTTTGATTCAATTTTATTTTCTTTTACACTTTTTCAAGGGTATATTTTAGTTTTTTATTGTTATATTGTAGGAGATTTGGTTTGGAGGGATAATGATAAAATCCACGAAAAATGGTTAAAGATGCATAGGATCCCAGCACACGAGTTGACTAAATCCCACAATTTTACTAAATAGTCCATCCAAATGGAATTAATGTATTATTGTAGGTACAAAATATAATGGGTTACATTTCATACGATATAATCAAAACTTAGTGAGGCCACTAAGTGTCCCATCTAAACTGATCTGTTTATGGAATAAAATATACCCAATGTCAATAGATCTTTTCTATATTATATAAGTATCTCATGATCTAGTTGTCCAACTGATGAAAAATTTTCAGAGGCGATATTTAATATGTTGGGATAAATCTTTTTAGTTTTCTTAAAATCGATATAATACTATAAATAGGTTGAAAATAGGGGGAAAATTTGTTTAACATGATCTTTGTCCCCAAAACCACATTCCACACTGCCTATAAAATGATACAATGCACATATCATTTGTAAATTTTATCAAGAAGAAAATATATTCCATTTTGGATTCCTATAGTTGTACGTCATTTTATTAGATGTTATGGTGGTGACCATCCTCATACTGGGATCAAGAATTAAAAAGGAGTTCCATCAAATCCTCAACTTCTTCCACCCTATGTCAAGGAAAATGGTGGAAGACAATTTTGAGGGACTTACACATATATGGGAGGGTGTTATGACCCTATTTATTCAACTAGTTTTGTGTAAAGTTTTAAAAAAAATTCACATCAATTTATTGTTGATTTTAATCTCCTCTGAATATAGTTCTTTTATAGTAATTAACTAAATCACGTTATTCATCAACAAATATTGGGTTGGTACTTCATGGGGATATCATGGGTTGTTCCGATTAGACAGGAAAGGAACCTTGTTTATCTCAAAAATAAATAATATTTATGTATTATATGGTAATACTTTTTATATGTTTTAAAATCAAAACCTGAAAAAGTAATTATTGTTTCACGGAGTGATTGATTAAGAATTATTTTATCAGGACAGATGGAATTGGAGATCTAGAATACCCTCTACAAAAGGATTACATTAAACTATATAAAATTTTTAGAAGAATTAACTATCCATTATGTGTAGTAAACATTAAATGGTCTCTTTATTTCATTTTTCTAAAACACCACATTTGTATATCAACTTTTAAAATCTGTAAATCAAGTTACTTTAATGAATTGTTTTTCTAAAACACCCCCTTTTAGTATTTTTTGTTAAAAACACATACTATAAACCTCTCAATGCTTTCTGAGAGATGACTTAGTCTCTAGACTAGACATTAAATATACTTTAAAAACATAATAAATTTGATGTGTTAGGACAACACATTCAAATATTGGCATCATTGTAGGCATGCGCATTAGTTTTTAGTGAATGTTTTTGTTATGTTTTTTTCTAAATTTTTGAATATATATTTGTTTTATCTTCTATATTTAAATATATTATTCTGTTTAGATTTATAATTATGTAAGGTTTTTCATGATGCTTTTTAATTTTGGATACTTACAACCTTTTAAACCCAAAATGGAGAGGATACATCTTCAGAAACACTATGATGCAAAAGTTATCCCTTAAAAGGAGGACACGCCACCACTTGAAACATTCCTAATAACCTCTTCATTTAAGACCAAATTATAACATAAAATTTCTATGTATAAAATATATGAAAATAGTGGAACACTTTTAGAACTAACCTCACCTAATATCTATATACATCCAAAATATATTCAAATGAAATATGACTCACCAAATATTCAACCAAAATACAGTCTAAATCACTTATTTCCAAGATTTAATGGACTTGCAAGAGAATATCCAAATTAAAATTTAAAGGAATTCAATAATTTCATTTCAACATTGAATCCTATAAATGTGGATGATGAATAATCAATGCTTGTAGAATTCCCATTTTCATTAAAAGACCCTGGATATGATTTGTTGTATTGTGTTGATTCACAAATTAGTGGTTGGGAAGACATGATTTACATTTTTAGTTTAAAATATTTCCTATCCACTCAAACCACAACAATAATGAATGAAATTTCAGGTACATTATAGTCACATGGGGAAACACATCTTGAATATTGTGAGATATTTCATAGGTTATGGTCAAGCCGGCCACACCACCCAATAAGTGATCTAATTTAATTTCACTATTTTTATGAAGGTTTTATTTGTATTGACCAAAATATGATTTATGTTAGAATCAGAAGGCCGTGTTTCTCCATTTCAGACTAATATTGAGCCCATAATAGATTCTCTAAGGCTCCATTCTCATTGGATCATTGGTAAAAGCGAATTCTCGTTCTGGCATCACAACTGGAGTGGGGAGATGTTTGGTTACCCGTTCTTCCCAACCACTAATATTTCGTTCAATGATGCCTGCCAGTACCCAGTGTTTGTAAAAGCTACCCTAAACAACTCCCAATATGATCTTTGTAACCTCATTGTTCTTTCCCCAGAATCGGATAGGTGTGTCTTCACTCCTTCCTCCTCTGGCCAATTCACAAAGTGGGACTATTGTCGGAACTTCTTTATGGAAGACCATGGGGAGGTATGGAATGTTACCCTTTGGGATAAGAGTATACCCACCAAGTTTAATTTCCTTGTATGGAGATTTAGTAACAGAGAGCTTCCCACAGACGATAATGTTATGTGTTGTGGTATTTCCTTGGTTTCCAGATGTGTTTGTTGTATGCAGCGTAAGGTGGAGAGTTCGAGCCACCTATTCTTTGAAAGTGAGTTGGCTCATTAAGTTTAGGGTTTTTCAGTGAATTTACTTCTATCTCCAATCCAAGCATGTCAGATCATCCCTTCCTCAATCGATGGTACCATGGTTTGGGTGATGGAGGCTTGGAGAGGTCTGCCTGTACTATTATCTTGAAAGCAGGGTGTTGGTTCATGTGGAAAGCGTGCAACAATTAGATCCATGAGGGGGTAGTCTCGACGGGTCACCTGATCATCTTCAAGGTTAAAAGTATACTCATCGGCTTGGTGAGGGCTTTGGATAACTAGAAACAGGCTCCCTCCTTTTAGTGCTTCATGTCTGGTCCTCGCCGCCCCCCTTAGCAGAACACCCACCTCCTGGGCAACTGGGTATGCTGGTGTCCCCCTTCAGCGGGCTTGAAGCTCAACAGCGACAGGTCCTATGTATCAAGCTGCATTGGTGGTGGTGGGGTTGTGCATGATGATAGTGGATCAGTCATTTTGGCCTTCTCCATTCGGCTTGGTCAGGTTTCGGCCCTTCAAGCAGAAGCCATGGCCATGGTCAATGGTCTGAAAATCTGCAGGGAGAGAGGCTTGGACATCAGGGAAGTGGAAACAGACTCTATGCTTCTACACAACGCCCTTATCAGTATGGGAAGGATTATGTGGTCTATTCATTATTCCATTAGAAGCTGTCTTGTCTTTCTATGGGATAATATCAAGGTCTCTCATACTTGGCTGAAGGGGAACAAGGTGGCATACTATTTATCCTCGTTGGATATTCATGGTCTGGAATGCTTAGTCTTTCATGATCATCTTAGTTTGAAAGCGGAAGGGGTGAATATTATCAGAGGTGATGTCCTCAGTCTTCACTATTATAGACCCCCTTAGTATCTTCCATTTCATTGGCCTACTTTTTTATCGGCCTTGGCTACCTTTTATCTTCTTTTTCCCATTGAATCAAAATTTACATTATGATGATTGATGCTACAACATGTGGTTCACTAGTCTGTAAAACTACAGCTGCTATATGACCTCAATTGACAGCATGGCTCAAAACACCCAATAAATCGGTTCAAGGTCAAGTGCATCCATTCATTGTGTCCATGAGTTACAAAGTACAACATTCTAGAAGAAGGTGGAAATGAAATTAGAATAGGAACATAACCTAAATTAAAAACATGCTCTTTCACAAGGTAAATCCCAATCTACTACCCCCAATAAATGTGGTATATGATTTCTTGAAACCCAATACTGTTATAAAATTCCACAAATAAGAATACTTTTGAGAATTGTGAGAATTCTATCCAGGTCGTCCTTAGAACACACCCTTTAGGAAAGAACCATACTATCTATCCAAACCTTTGAGGAAATAAAACCAATCATATAGGCAAGGGGTTATTCAAACCGTCATCTACAACCATTGAACCAACCGGGGCAGAGAATTCAACCACCACCGCCAAGAAATACTCAACCACAATAATGGACATTCCAATTACCACCTCCAAAAACCTAGCTTAACCTAGAATATATGATAAAACAAATTGATGCCAATAATCTACCATTCCAATAAATACCCAAGCATCCATACAAGACCTAAAAACCCAATTAGACCAACTCTCTAACTCTGTGGGGGAAATTATATTTCATCTATCCTGTAAATTAACATAATAACTACTTTTCGACACTAGGTATAACAAAAATTTCAATTCCACCACCCATTAGGGTGGAGGTCAACTAAAATTACAACCATACCCTTTTTAGAGTAACGTAATCCAGAAGAAAACACTATCCCAACTATTGAAATTAGTCCAAATGTGGAAAAACCTTGTCCTGAGAGAATCCCGTCCAAATGATTTAGTGTATCTATTGATGAGTCACCTTTCCCAACCACTACTCTTCTTTTTCCCCAAAAGGCCACCAAAACCAAGACAATAAAAGGAAACTAATCATGTTATGGAAATATTATAAACATTAAAAAGATTTAAGGATATCATTCCTTTGATTAATTCCAAGAAGAAAATTACAAGATACAATAATTTTATGAAGGAGATATATACACAATGATGGTGACTTTGAGATTATGAGAATGTGAGCATGTAGAGGATCATCTCATCATTGATAGAGAAATCAAATCCCACCAAATTCACTGATCTGGGAACATTTTCATTTTTGTGCACCATATAAGAGTATTCCTTTTCTAATGCGGATTTATTTAGTAGCTTTTATAGATGTGATTACTCAATCTATTTACTCTTAAATTCATGTTGGATAACTAAATACCACTAAAATTGACACTCAATTAGAATATCGGAGTAAAGAACAGCATTTATGTTTTTTATAGGGTGCTCTAGTGAGGGTGAATGTTTTGAATTTTCATATTGATTATAATGTGCATAAAATGGATGATGACAAGATGAGTGGACATGCCCTGATTATATTTCATAGGCCATTATTTAATACTAAAAGACAACAATAAATGTCAATAATGGTACATTTTCTTTGGTGTTTAGTGGTGACGTTCTCAACATCAACACCATTGATCCCATGAAAAACCCCTTATAAGAACATTTCATTATCTATGTTAACATGTAGATATACTATTGTCCCTTGAAAATTGTTCTTTTCATTCCCCTAGTCCCATTTCTTCCTAGTCATTATTGATTGAAATATTGGGTAATGAATCTTTCATGGATTTTTTTAGCAGTCTAGTAAAATGTTGTGCATTTTTGTTAATTGATTATTTCTTCAACACTGAGAATCACTTGACCAACTATGATATTCATAAGCTTGTAAAATCTATTTTATCAATAGAGGATGATACCATTGTGCAGTTTTATGAGATTAGTCACCTTTAAAATCCACACACACTCACATAAATCCAAAATCCCCTGAATTACAACAAAATAGCTACATCATGATTTAAAATTATCCTTTTGTGAGAATGGAAACACTTTTCCTATCATCATATGTTGTTAAAACAATTATGAGCATGAATTACATATACATGAACTTTTGATGGAGTTTAAATATGATTTTGGATGGACACTTGTGGACATTCCGGTTATTATCACATAAATTTGCACGCATCATATATTGTCAAATGATTAGGTCAAACCAGTGAGTCAGTCACAATGATGACTAAACCTAAACATCCTAGTTGTTTTTAAAATTGAGTAAAAAAATTATTGGCAACTTGAATCATTTACCCTATCTATGAAATCCATTTTTTATCTCTATTAGAAGTGGTTCCAAAACAAACTGGTCATGCAATAATAAAAAATGAAAATAACGAAGTGGTTCCAACTTGTGTGTGGAATAGGTGGTGTGTCCATATATACAATCATTGATTAATCCAAAACACTAGGAAGGACCATTTCCCATTATCATTCACTGAACAAATGATAGACATACTTTCAGGGAAGTCCCATTACAATTCATATTATGGGTATTCATGATACATTAATATTTATATTTCCCATGATGATTAAGAAAAAAAACCTTCACTTTTTCCTTGGCCCATTTTAATATATTACGATGCCAGTTTTTCTGTGAAATTCATTGGTTTCTTTGCAATGATGCATGGTTAATATTTTTTCGGATTACCGAGATAATTTTATGGATGTATTCATGGACGATTTCACTATTTATTGGTCATCTTTTTATGAATGATTGTGTAGTATTGGTACATTCCAACATCTCATTATTGAAAATAATCTCATATTAAATTTTGAGAAATTCAATTTCATGGTGAGAAAAGGTATAGTATTATTACATGTAATTTATATGGATGGAATCCATGATGATAAATAAAATTTGGATGTAATTTCATCCCTACAATTACACAATAATTTCTAGGATTTGCGTTCTTCCCTAGGTCATGCAAGATTTTACTGTCAATTCATTAGAGGATTTAGTAAAATATCACTCCCCATCCCCTGATTACTCCATGAAGAAAAGGAATTTGTTTTTATAAAACAATTTTAGGATGATTTTAAAAAATTTAAACGGTTTCTCAAATCACCACTAGTAATCCAACCTACTATGTGGTATTTATGGTTTGTTCTCATGTGTGATTCATTTAAATATGCATTTGGTGATGTCTTAATAGAAATTATTGATAAAGGTCAACACATCAAAGTTTATGACTCACAAAACCTCAACTTTCCCCAAGAAAACTACACCACAAATGAAAAACAATTTCCTATGATTGTGTTTCACTTTGATAATAAAAAATCATACCTTATAGTATGCAAAGAAATTGTGTTATCATACCAGGAAACCCTCTTATATCTCCTAATGAAACAAGAATCCAAACAACATATCATTCGTTGGATGATGCACATTTAGGAATATGATCTAGAAATTATGGATAAAAATGGAGCTGATAATGTAGTGACTGACCAAATCTGTAGGATCCTCCCATCCTCAGACATTAACTCATCCCCCTTTATTACAATAAATGACAAGTTTCTTTATGATAAATTTTACTGAGTTTATCATGTTATTCCTTTATATGTTGAAAATTTAAATTACTTGGTATCATCATAAATTACTACTAATTTAAACAAAAACTAGACGAATAGTATAAAACATGATTCTTTTTGGTACATTTGGGATGAACGCTAGCTTTGGCACACATGTAGTAAAAATCATTATATGCATTGTGTTCCTGAGAATGATTTTCATAATGTCCATAGGTTATTCCACACTATTTCTTATGGGGGCCACATTGGTACCCAACAAAGTTTTCATAAGGAACTTGATTCAGGTGTTATTTGGAACACATTATTTTGGGATGCCCAGGATTTTTGTATATCTTTGCATCACTATCAGTGAATGGATTGTTTCTCTAAAATAAATGAAATGACAACAAAAAATTTCTTATCCCTTGATATTTTTTATGTTTGGGGAATTATCTTTATGGGACCATTCCCTAATTTAATTTGGAACTTGTAAATGCTTCTGGGTGAGGATAATGTCCCATAATGTGGAGAATAACTCACCACAATGACTAATGATTCCAATAATATTGTTGAATTTTATATAAACCTATTTTTATGTTGGTTTTTATTGACTAGTTTAAACATCAGTGACCCGGTTTCTCAATTAAACAACCACATAATACCATTTATTTGGCATCAGTATGGGGTCAGGCATCGAGTGTCTACTGATTATCACCCACAGACCAATGATCAATAGTAGTTTTCAAATAGAGATGTAAAAACCGATTATTGAAAAAAATGGTCAACCCAACATAATGGATTAGAGTATTAGACTCAACGAATCATTACGAGCTTACGATACTGCCTTTCAAACTCCCCATAGAATGTAACCTTATCAGCTAGTATTTGGAAAGAGTGTTCACCTCCCTATTTACATTGATCACCTAGAATACTATGACATTATATAATGAAATTGTAATCATTCTTGAGAATTTCATCAATGTAAGGTAAACATTCATGAGATAGAATAAATGAAAACAGATCCATATGAGATCTATCAGATTTATAATGTGTGAACAAAGGCTTCTAATGACCTTCTCATGATTCATTGTCAGTTTCACATTGGGTAGAAGGTCCTCCTATATAATGAACAAGGGAAGTGAAAGAGAACTTTCGTGGGTACCCTCAAATGATTAGTGTGATTTTGGGGTACTTAGATGCAACAGAGTGGTGGACCAAGGTCATCTCTCAAAGGAGGAAGTGAATTAAAACAACTATTTGGAGGTATTCTAGATATAAAATAAAAGAGAATAAAAACACAACTTGAAATGATGGGGGATGGTTGTTTATAGTTTACAAAACATGATGAATCTTGCTGGAAAGAGATTTCATTTTTTTTGTTTTTAATTTTGAAATGAAGTTTGATAAAAAAAACACAACAAGAAGATGTTTTTTAGAAAATATTTTAAAAAGCGTAATTGATCTAACTCTACCTATTCAATAAATTATTTATCATTATCATTTAAATTAACATCCACTTAATTATTATCCCTTAACTTTTTAACCCTCGAACCCTATGGGAATTAAACTTACCACATAGATGAAGTGAATTTAACCCTAGGCTATCTTCGGAACATGCAATCGCAACATCCTACTTTGATTGATGTTCTAAGATTAGCTTATGGTCAGTGGTAAATTAATGCACATTTCCCCTATAGATATTAAAATTAATTGAGTTTAGGGATTATATTTGAACACTACAAATTTATCCCATATGTTTTGGTATAACCGATTAAGTTTGCACTCTCAGAATTTACACAAAATATCGTCCTCGCGTGTTTTTGTGTTAATTGTTCAATTTCTTTCTTAGTTTCAATTTAATTAAAAACTCAATTAATTGATCATATTGTGTGAATTACCGTAAATAATTGATTCAAAATAAATGAATGTAGAAGTAATAGATAGATCAAGTACTAAAATACTACTCTTCCATGGGTGGCGTAATCATCGTAGAAGCGTTTTTCATGTGCAAATGTTTATAATGGGTATAAACCAATAATGCTTCTACTCAAAAATTCCAGCACAAAGAGGAAGATTATGATAAGAATAAACATAAACAAAATAGAAGGAAAGAGAAGAAATAAAATAAGAACAAAGAAGTTTTTTACACAAACAAAAGCAATACAACACAAAGGAGAAGAAGAAGGCATCGTCGAAGGGATCCTTGCTTCAAAAGATACCCTTATTGAAATGGTTGGATGATTGGAGTGTATCCACTTCTCTTCTTCCCACAACATCTCAATTCACTTCCCAACCCCTCCAAATGAGAAAAACTCCAAATTAAATAGGGGAGGGATGGATAGGTTACAAGTGGTTTCAAGTGTGAATGTGGAAATTCGGCCAAATATTTTATTCCAACTTGAACTGCACATTTTACAACCAAAACGAGTGACTTTTCTGGCATTTCAGAAGAAAGATGTGTGCCACATTATGTCCCTGAGCTTTTCCCAAAATTTGGGCTAAATCCAATCCTGGACGAAAACGATATGGTCCAAATACAAAACCCATGTCTATTCTGCCGAGTCCAGCCCACCATTGTCTCCATTTCCCAATTACTCCATTCAAATGAATTTTTTTGACCTAGTGTCCTGAAAAAAAATTTGTATACCATTATGTTAGGAACACTGTTACAAATTTAAAAATTAAAATAATAAACATAAAAACATTTATCTTCGAAATACTACAGTGCACTATAAAGGGTAAAACATGAATTTTCACCAAATTTTCAATTGAGTGATCAAATACCAAATATTTTATAAATAATCATATTTAACACATTTTGAGGAAATTATGTAATTTATTATCAATAGAATATTCATCAAAATAGTGTTTTGTCAACTCCCCCACACATACCCTTTTCCACTCCTGAGAAAAATTTCATATCAAGTAAACATCAATGTCAAATCAAAACCAATTTTAAAACACATATCCTTGAGATCAAACAATTACACACCAAGAAACAAAATATATCATGCCTCATAAAAAACCATTGTTTCAAGTTCTTAATTTATATCATTCAATATATTTCAACTTTATTTGTCCTTCCATGCACAAAACACTTACGTCGCATGAATTTTCAATTATCACATAAATATCAATTTTTTTGCAATGTCTTTCTCATCCAAACTCATACAAGGGTCACCATAGGCTTGATAAATTCCTATAACGCCACCCGATGTGAGTCAAGGGTGTATGTTTATCATGAGGACTTTTCAGGGTTGTTCCGTGGCTTTCGGTTGGTAGGATTTAGATGTAAAAAATTCTGAGGCTGAATGAGAAGGGATTTACTCTTTTTGAAGCAAAATTGCATTAATCTAATTTTCACACATATATGGTCTTCTCCTCAATCCCCATAGTATCAATTCAGCTCCATCATCCTGAAAAGTCATGGAAATTTTACACCATTCATCATTTCATCATAAAAATGTAAATCTTCTAAAACATTGTTTTCTTGAAAGCTCCAGATAGGCATAGCTTTCCACCTCAATTAGAAGCTTTAGAAAAGGAACAACATCACTTGTCATTAAAGCTCTAAAAAAGGCACAGCTTTCAATATAATGATTTTATTCATTAGCAAACACATATCTTCAGAATTTAATTTTCCAACTAATTTTTCACAGAATGTGGTAGCACACCACAAGATAGCTTCCCCCACACTTAAGCTCAACTAGATTATGCAATTTCACTTCAAGATTTGGTTGGATAGGGAAAATTGGCATCTAATGTGGCTAACCTAACAAGCTGTTCATGGATTTTAAGGGCTACAAGGATTAAATGTTCAAGGTAGGCCATTATAAAAAAGGATTCTATGAAATAGGGACTTTAATACTAAACAAATGTCTCAATAATTTAAACAGAAGTACCTCAAACCCTGATTTTTTTATAGAAATAAATCAAATCGTAGTTTGGTTCTCTCAAGAAGTGATGTGAATGTAAAGAATATGAAAATAATGGTGTAGATTCCTCACATGAATGTGTTTTCAAATATAATAATATTGACATATTGCATGGGATTCAAAATTCGGTGTAATTTTAATGAAATTACTAAATATTTGAACTTGAAACAAAGTCATTTTTAGTAATTATTTAAGCTCAGTTTCATGGGATTAATTGTTTCACTCTTTGATATGCATTTCAAAATTGTGATGAGAATAATTTCATCTCAAAAATTTCAAAAACACAATGAAAATTGAAAAATAAACATACAAAATTTGAAAAATATACTAATTTTTTTGTTTTTTTGGTTTAAATAGGAAAAAAATTGAAATTACTAAACTTAAATGTTACATCCTCCACACATAAAATTTTGAATTGTCCTCAATGTGAACCCAAGAGATGATATATTCACATGAAATGTATAATTTTAAATAGGAAAAAGAATAGAAAAGTTAAAGGGTTAGGAACCACCTGATGTGATCAAGTGATGATGGGGTCATGTAGTGTGATAAAATCCACTACATCAGTTGGAAGTCCCTCAATGTATCTATTCAAACGTTTCCCATTGACTATAAAGCTCCTTCAAGTTTCCTCTTGTGTGATCTCCACTACACCATATGGAAAAACATTAGATACAATATAAGGACCTAACAATCTGGAACGCAACATACCAGGCATCAGCTTCAGTCGTGAATTGTAGAGAATGACTTTCTCTCCAACATGAAACTCCCTTTGTTGGATCATTCTATCATGAGATGCTTTTGATCATTCCTTGTAGAGCCTTGATTTCTCATATGAAGTCAATATAATATCCTCAAACTCTTGAATTTTCATTTCCCTTTGGATTCCATCTTGGGCCAAATCCATTTTGCATTTCGTTATAGCCCAATAAGCTCGATGCTAAACTTCTATGGGGAGATGACGCGCTTTCCCAAAAATAATCTGAAATGGGGACATACCAATGGGAGTTTTGTATGATGTCCTATAAGCCCGCAATGCATCATCCAAGTGCTTGGTACAATCCTTCCTATTTGGATGCATAGTTTACTCCAAAATTTGTTTCAACTAACGATTTGAAACCTATGCTTGGCCATTTGTTTGGGGGTTGTAGGGTGTTGATGTTTTGGGTGTCACCCCATCCTTCTAAAGAAGGGAAGCAAGATTACGATTGTATAAACGTGTCCCTTGGTAACTGATGATATCCTTTGGTACTCCAAACCTTCAAAAAATCTGTGCCTTCACAAAATCCACAACAACATGAGAATCATCTATCCTCGTGGCCTAGGCCTCCACCCATTTTCTCACATAATCAACAGAAACCAAAATATACAATAATACATATGAACTTGGAAAATGACCCATAAAATCAATGACCCACACATCAAAAATATCACTGAATAGTATGGGTTGTTGGGGCATCTCATGTCTCCGAGAAATATTCTCAGTGTGTTAGTAACGAGAGCATGACTTACAAAACACATGGGCATCATGGAATAAACTAGGCCAATATAATCCAGAGTCCAAAAAATTCCTAGCTATCCGTTGGGGTCCAAAGTGTCCACGACATTCAAGTGTATGATAGAATTGAAAAATAGACTCAAACTCATGATCAGCAACACACCTCCTATGAACTTGGTCACTACACATGTGCCATAAGTACAGATCATCCCAATCATAAAATCTTGACTCACTCTTTATTTTTTTTACATGATGTTTCTTTAAATTTATAGGGATTTCAGAGGAAACAAGGTAGTTAATTAAATCTGCATACCAAGGATGCGTACCTAAGATGGGATATAGATGCTCATCGGGGAAAGTGTCCCGAAGTGGTACCTAGTCCAAGGTGCCATCCTCTAGTGTGTGAGTAAGCCTACTCATGTGGTCTGCCACCATGTTTTCTGATCCCTTTTTGTTCTTTATCTCAATATCAAATTCTTAAAGAAGGAGCATCCATCAGATCAGCCTGGGCTTTTCATCTGGCATCTTAATGAGGTACCTCAGAGCTACATGGTCAAAAAAAACTAATTAAGAGCCCAATAAATATTAATGGAATTTATCTAACGCAAATATGAAATCAAGAAACTCCTTTTTTATGGTTTTGTATTTTAATTGGGATGAATCCAGTGTCCTCGATGTATACTAAATCACATGTGAACGTCCCTCCTCCCTCTGAGATAAGACAGCTCCAACCTCGATGTTAGAGGTGTCACACATAATATCAAAAGAAATCTTCCACTGTGGGGGCTGTATGATAGGTGGAGTGTCCAGACACTTCTTTATCTCATCAAAGGAAGTCCTGCAAGAATCATCAAACACAAAATAAGAATCCTTTTGAAGTAATCGTGACACAGGAAGATCAATCTTACTAAAATCTGTGATGATGCCCCGATATAATCCTGCATGCCCTAGGAATGATCTAACATCATTCACACATTAAAGATAGGGTAAGAATGAAATAATTTCTACCTTAGATCTATCAACCTCTATCCCATGTTTTGACACTACATGACCTAAGACAATGCAATTATCTACCATTAAATGACACTTTTCAAAGTTCAGAACCAGATTCTTCTCAATACAACTATTCAATACCATTCCCAAACTATTTAGACATTCATCAAAGTAGGATCCATACACTGTAAATAATCCATAATTACATCCATTCAGGTCTCAAGAAAATTAGAAGAAATACTCACCATGCATCTTTGGAAGGTACCAGGGGTATTGAAAAGTCTAAATGGCATCCTCTGATAGGAAAATGTGCCAAAGGGATAGGTGAATGTAGTCTTCTCCGGATCCTCCGGAGCTATAAGAACCTGAAAATATCCATAAAATCCATCCAAGAAACAATAGTGTGTTATCCCACCAATTCTTTCACGAATTTGATCAATAAATGGGAGGGGGAAATGGTCCTTGTGAGTGGAATGATTTAGTTTCCAATAATCATTACACACATGCCAACTGTTTTTCACCCTCATTGGAACTAACTCATCTTTCTCCTTTTAAAAAAAATTAACACCACTCTTCTTATGATCAACCTGAACAGTACTTACCCACTGAGAATCTGAAATCGGAAAGATTATACCAGCCTCGAGAAATTTCACAAAATCTTTTTTAACAACTTCCAGGAGGGTGGGATTGAGTCTCCTTTGTGGTTGTCTAACTGGTTTAGCCGCATCCTCCAAGAGAATCTTATGCATGAAAAGGGAGGGGCTAATACATGATATGTCAGCCAAGGTCCACCCAATCGCCCTGATGTTCTCCCTCAAAATATTCAAAATCTTTTCTTCATGTACAAATGAGAGATTGTTAGCAATGATAATAGGTAATCTCTCACCACTCAACAAGTATGATTATTTCAGATTTGATGGAAATGGATTCAGTTCAATTGAAGGGGGTGGTGTATGGATGGAGACATAGAAGGAACTGAAATATGTGCACAAAGAGCATCAGTATCAGAATATACATCATCAAAATCAGAGAATAAATCATCAAATCCATCAGCATAAAAAACCTCCATGTCATAATCCGAGTGAACATGATCAAAATCAGAATATGAATCCACATCAAAATCAAATCCAAGATAGGATTGTGTATCAGCAACATGTGTGGAAGTGCTCTTAGACATCAAACTCGAACCAATAATCATAATCTCTCTAAACATAGGATAATCAAATTCCCTGGAGTTTTTATTTGGTGGTTAAAAATTGGAGGTAACAAAAGGAGAATGGTCTTCTAAGGGGTACTTCAAGGATTCCATGACATTAAATACCAAATATTCATCTCCAAACTCAATGGAAAGTGTACCCTCATTGACATTTATGATAGTTTTTGCAGTTTTGAGGAAGGGCCTACCTAAGATAGTGGGTGCATGAGAACTTACCTAATCATCATCCATGTTAAGCACATAGAAGTCTACTGGAAAGATCATGTCTCTTACCCGGACAAGTACATCCTCAAGGACTCCCCCTAGATATTTCGTATCTCTATTCGCCAACTGCACCCCTACTATTCTTAGCTTCAACACACCAACCTGTAAGGAAGATAATATTGAGTGAGGCATCACATTTATGGAAGCAACTAAATCACAAAGTGCATCAAAAAAGTGAAACTCTTCTTTGGTTCATGGGATAGTGAATGTACTTGGATCCTGACAATTTGTTGTCATTTCTAGAGTTGGTGTAATGAGTTCTGACACATTCCTTCCAAGATTCATCATCTCATTTCCCTTGAGCCCTCTTCTATTGGTGCAGAGTTCTTTTAAGAATTTGTCATACCACGGGATTTGTTTGACGGCTTCAAGTAAAGGTATGTTGATCTCTACACACTTGAATGTGTCCAAAACCACCTTTTTAATTGTTTCATCTTCCATATTTTTGGTTTCAACAACCTTGTTTGGAAAAGGAAGGGGTTCATGAGGAACATCATCAATATTTTTCTCACCTTTATCTTTCTCCTTGGATGTCTCATCAGTTGGTATGGAATTTGGCTTCTATGAAGTTGAGGTGAATCCTGGTAGAATGGTTGGTACAGATGTATCGTTCGTTTTCATCCCACTTTTCAATGTGATGGAACTATCATTACCCTTTGGATTTGGAGTGGGCTGGGAAGGTAGATTTCCAAAATTCTTACATACAAGTTTATGGATGGTGGTGGCAAACTGTCTCATTTGAGTCTTCAACTCCCTCAGATCTAAACCTTGAATTTTCCTCTCATTCTATTGATTAAGAACAATTTTCTTCAAAAGTTCATCAGTGTTAGAATATACCTTCGGTGGGGGATTCCCTTGTTGCTAGATTTATGATGCATGGGCTTCAAATCTCCCTTGGGTTGTTGGAAACCCTGTTGGTAAGGCAGAGGCTGGAGGATGTTTTGTTGAAAGGGTTACATTTGTGGTTTTCCAGAGCCATATCTCAGGTTTAATTGATCCTTCCACCCTTGGTTGAATGTTGGTATAATAGATTCATACTTCTTTTGGGGATTTGGTTGTTGTTGTTGCTGAAATGGTCTCCCAGGGAATACTGCTGCCCAATCTTTTGTTTCTTGTAGTTGGTGGAAATAGTCAGTTGGGTGGCTTGTCTCAGTGCAAATGCCATAAGGCCTTGAAGGAGGTTGTTGGGATGTATTTTGAGACAATGAAATCATTTTGAATATAGTGGTCATTTCTTCCAACTTGGTATCAATCAAATTACTTTCATGAGAAGAAGGACTTACCTGATTCACTCCCCTGATATGTGGTGCACCCCAATCTCTAAATTGTTTGGAGTTTTGGGCCATCTTGTCAATAAATGCATGTGCGGCTACTGGTGTCTTCTCCACAAAATTCTTCTCCATCTGCAACATCCACCATGCTCCTCTCCATGGGTGTGAGTCCTTCGTAGAAGTATTGGATTTGGAGTTTCTGACAGATTTGGTGATGCGGACAGCTTGCACAAAACTTCTTGAATCACTCCCAGTACTCATACATTGACTCTCCTTGGACATTATTGATCCCCAATATCTCTTTTCTAATGGATTTGGTCCTTGATTTTGGAAAAAATCTTTGCATGAAAATACATTTCAAATTATTCCAACATGTTACATATTCAGGTTGCAAATAATACATCCAATCATTTGCAACTCCATCAAGTTAGAATGGGAATGCTCTTAATTTTAATTTGACCTTCAGAATCATTTCTTGTTTTTATGTTTGAGAAAACCACATTAAATTCCTTAAGGTGTTTGTTTGGATCCTCACCAGATAATCCATGAATCTTTGGAAGAAGGTGAATTAATATAGATTTCAAATTCAATGTCTGATTTGAGGTTTGGGTGTGCAATACAATTTGGTTGATAGTTAATATCTAGTGTAGACAATTCTCGAATGGTTCTATTAAGTTCATTTCCATTATTTTCAACCGTTTGTTCTTGTTTTAGTTTGGACTTAGAAGTGTTTCCAATTTCAAAATTCCTATATTGGAGGAATTCCCCATTTGGGTAAATGTCGACACTTCCCGTAGACTGAGAATGACGGATTTGTGCCCTAAGGCTGCGTTCAATCTCTGGGTCACAATCTAAGAGATCCTCGGGATTATTCTGTGTCATAAATCAAAGAAATAGAAAAATGAAGTGAAGAAAAGTTGACCATAATAAAATGATAAGACGTTTGATTTGATGGTCTCAAAAATTGAAAATAGAAAACCAAAAATATAATTGAGAATGGTGATAGAGGAAAGAATGAAGAGAAGATAAAATAATAAAATAAAAGATAAAAAATTACCTCTAATTAGTTGAACAAAATAATTTCCTCCCCGACAATGATTCCAATTTGAAAGATCATTGTCATGGGTTCCCTCAAATGATTAGTGTGATTTTGGGGTACTTAGGTGCAGTAGAGTGGCTGACCAAGGTTGTCTCTCAATTGAGGAAGTGAATTAAAACAACTTTTTGGAGGTATTCTCGAAATAAAATAAAAGAGAATAAAAACACTACTTTAAATGATGGGGTGTTTGTTTATAGTTTATAATACTTGAAGAAGTTTTCTGGAAGATGATTTCATTTTTTTGTTTTCAATTTTGAAATGAAGTCTCCTAAAAAAGCACAACAAGAAGATGTTTTTTTAGAAATTATTTTAAAAGGCATAATCGATCTAACACTACCACATCAATCAATTATTTATCATTATCATTTAAATTAAAATCCACTTAATTATTATCCATTAACTTTTTAACCCCTGAACCCTACGCAAATTTACTTTACCACAAAGATAGAGTGATTTTAACCCTAGGCTAACTTCGGAACATGCAATCGCAACACCCTACTTTGATTGATGTTCTAAGATTAGCTTATATTCAGTGGTAAATTAAGGCACATTTCCCCTCTAAAAATTATAATTAATTTAGTTTAGGGATTATATTTGATCACTACATATTTTTCCCTTATGGTTTGGTATAACCGATTAAGTTTCCACTCTAACAATTTACACAAAATCTCGTCCTCGTGTGTTTTTGTGTTAATTGTTCAATTGCTGGCTTAGTTTCAATTTAATTAAAAACTCAATTAAGTGATCATATTATATGAATTACAGTGAATCATTGATTCAAAAAAAATTAATGTAGAAGTTAATAGATAGATTGATACTAAAAGACTACTCTTCCATGGGTGGCGTAATCATCGTAGAAGAGTTTTGCATGTGAAAAGGATTATAATGGGTATAACCCAATAATGCTTCTACTCAAGAATTAAAGCCCAAAGAGGTAAATTAATAGTAGGATAATATTAAAAAAAATATTAGAAAATATGAGAAATAAAAAAAGAACAAAGAAGATTATTACACAAACAAAATCATTACAACACGAAGGAGAAGAAGAAGGCTTTGTCGAAGTGATCCTTTCTTCAAAAGATACCCTTATTGAAATGGTAGGATAATTGATGTGGATCCACTTATCCTCTGCACTAAACATCCAATGCACTTCACAACCCCTCCAAATGAGAAAAACACCAATTTATATAGTGGAACGAAGGAGAGGTTTCAAGTGGTTCCAAGTGTGAATGTGGAAATGCGGAAAAATATTTTATTCCAACTTCCACGACCCATTTGACCAAAAAACAAGTGAATTGGATGGACTTACAGAAGAATGATTTGGGAAACATCATGTCCCAGAACATTCCTCAAATTTTTGGCTCTATCCAAGCCCGGATGAAGAAGATATGGCCCAAATATAGAATCCATGTTTATTCTGCCGAGTCCATCCCACCACTGGCTTAATGTCCCAATTACTCCATTCAAATGCATTTTTTTGATCTAGTGTCCTGAATAAAACCTGTAGAGAATTATGTTAGTAACACTATTACAAGTATTAAAATTTAAAAAATAAATATAAAAAAATTTATCTTCGAAATACTACAGTGCACTATAAAGGATAAAACTGGAATTTTCACCAAATTTTCAAATGAATGATCAAATCCCAAATATTTTATAAATAATCATATCTAACACAATGTGATGAAATTATGTAATTTATTAGCAATATAATATTCAACAAAATAGTTTTTTATCAAGATGTTTCATCCTTGTATTATTTTCCCCCATGTTTAAAGAATATATTTTTACTATGGTATCTCTATTTAGAGTTATTCTTGTTCAAATTGAAGAATCCATGTAATCCATCACTGTCAATGGGCAGTGATTAAAGCACATTCATGAATCTATTCAGAACTCCCAGATGGAGGAACTCCATTGTCAAGAGGCATCACACCAATAAAACTCGCCATGTTTTATCCTTACATCCCACATTCTTTTTTTATTATAGTGTGTACATTTCATGCTATAGGTGTGGGGGATGGGTATATTCATTGGTTATGTATTTGTTTTCATCTAATATCATCATTATTCTCTTATTATCTTGCTGAATTATATTGATACATTCCCCCTCACTTTTTTTCCAAAATATATCTTATTTATTTCCATAATATCATTGAAAATGATTTCCATATAATCCTAGATGTTATTAAAAAATAATGAGGAATTGGCATATTTCATATTATATTAACATTCATAAAAAATCAGATGAAATGTGGATGTCATCAAAAAATCAATACATTGGTGTGAATTTTTGATGAATTTGTTTTGTTTTCAGATGATATAAATTATTACAACATTTGGAAGCCATTGAGAATAAAGGTATCTATTGTGTCAATAGTTAATGGAAAAATTGTGACATTTAATTTCTCCAAACTTCTTTCATAGAAAAATGAAGTCTGAGAATTTCATACATAATAGATGTTAAATATAATATAGGATAATTTTTATCTACCTTCCTAAATTATATTTCCATACTTTCATTCTGTATCTGGTCTATTTCATTACTATAACAGATTAACCATTTCTTGTGTACATATTATCCGACTGTTATACACCCAAAAAAGAAATATAAAATAAAAAAATAAAATAAAATAAAATAAAATAATAATTGAGGGGAGTGATGATATTTAAAACATAGGTGGATATCTAGGTCATGAAATTATGTGTATTCTTATATTAATTATTTTGTGAGTGAGTTTTTAAATATGTTTGCAAAGGTTGCAGGGCTGGTTCAGTTGAAGGAATCATCCAGGTAGACATTTTTTCAAATAACTTATATTTACTCAAATGAAAGTGGAATGAATATCATGAAATTGTTGTATTAGACACACATATATAATTAGTGATATTTTTGTATTTTGAAATATTATTTTTATTCGGTGTCATATAGGTCTTTCAATTTTATTATGATACTACATTTGAGATGCCTTTTTCCATGATCATTGAGAATAACTCCACAGCGTGGTTTTTGAATTTATCACATTTCTATCAGGAACTAAATTTCCATTAATGTTAAATATTTAGGATGATAGAAATATCTGCATGCTTAGTTTTTGATAATATATCTTTTCCCAATATTAAAAATGTTTAGTTATTGGGGTTTGGTCACACCATGATTAACTATTTCATTTTCATCCTTACACAATTGTGATATACTTGTTTTGTATTGAAAACTATTAATATTATAACAATTCTCAATTCATGTTTGATTCAATTAAGTTATGTTTAAAACTATTTAAAAAATAAGTGCTACATGTTTTGATAGTTAAATAGTAGTTGGAGATGATTTTGTGGGCCTAGGAAGATGTTTAAGAAAAAGGGGCCAAACTGCAGAGGATCCTTGCATAGTAATGAACTAAACTGCACACTAATATGAGACCTCGAATCCAAATTATATGATATTTTCTATACTAGTACAACACTATATTTGTAACATTTAATCTGAAGGAACCCAGAACCAATTTTCCAATTAAGATTCACATCTAAATCCATCTCTCTATTAAATCATGTATGCATAAAATAAATAGATGAGTTTTATATTCTATTAATATCTCGAGATCTAGTTGTCAAATTGGTGCCAAATTTTTGGTGGAGATATTCAAGTGGTGGGTATTAAACAATTTTATTTTTCATAAAAGAGATATAAGAATTTAGGTAGGTAGAGAACAATTTTCCAATGTGGATTTACACTATTTTTTTGCCCAAAAACACCTTCCACATTGCTTACAAAATGATACCATGGGCACCTCATTTGAATGTTCGAGCATCAACAAATGATCTTTCATTTTAGACTCCTAGTGGAATCTCCTCCTCATCCTATACGATTTATTGGACTCTATCCTCATATGGGGATCATGAATGAAGAAGGGATTCCACTGAAGTTTACTCCTCCTCCCAATGTCAATATAAATGGTAGTTGATCATTTTGAGGGAGCAACACAAACATGGGAGGATGTTCTGACACATGTTATTCTACTTATTTTGGTTTATTTTTGTGTTAAATATTTCAATTATGAATTATATATATTTCATTACTCTGTTAATTTTTTTATAACTAAGTGAAACAATTTTTATTTCAACACCAATATGGTTGATAATTCACGTGAGGGTCATGGGTTCTTCATATTAGACCTAACAAGAATAATATTTCTCCCACAAATATATATGATTTGATTTTCCATTGGAATCCCTTTTTAAATTTTTCTAAAAAAATCATTGGAAACATGATTGTTGTGTTAATGTGTGATTCATTGAGAATTTTATTAATAATCAAGAGGGGAGTTGAGATCTTGAATACCCTCAACTGAAGGATTACTTTAAACCCAATAAAATTTTCAATAAAATGAACTATAGAAGTTTTGTAGTGAAATTGAAATCATCTCCCCTCATTATTCTAGAAAAGAAAATTTATTTATCAACTACTGAACTTATTAAATCATGTTATTTATCAAAAACTATTTTATATCCCACCCACCATTTAGTCATTTTGGTTGAAAACACATACCCTAAACCTATCAATGCTCCTTGAGAGACGATATTGGGTCTATCCTAGACTATAAATAATCATTAACAATATAATCAATTAGTCATTTAATTATAACACATTAATTATGTCCTCGATTTCCAAAGAATAGTGATATATTCTGGGATGAAATTATTTTCCTGGAATCAATTTTCTTATTCTTTTTAAGTGTATTTTTTTTGTTCTATTAATCATTTTACCATATTCTTTCACCATTTCAGATCTCATGAATCCATGTTCAAAAGAAAATAACTCTAGTAGCCTATAGAAAATGCCTTTGATTATTACATTGTTATAATAACATGGACAACACATCCCAATGGACTTAATATTTTAGTATGTTTGGAAAACTATATACATACATATGTTATACATTACAATGTGAAAGTAAAAACAATATAGAAACATCATAGGATTCATCCATAAACTCATATATTTTCTATACCTGTAATTCCAAAAATAGATCATCACATCCTGTGGAAAAATAAAACATACGAAATTGGAGAGATTATATGCTCAATAAGGGTAAAAAATACCATGTTATATATCAGGAATAAACATAAACAATAAGAAATGGAGAATAAATAAAAATGTATTCCATTATGAGATAATCATAATCATAATATAGATTGATTAAGAGATAAATAAATTATTTGTTTTAAATGATAACAAGAGACTGAAACATAACCATAGATATTGAACACGTTGAATAATCTATGCTTCTAAAAAATACTAATAACATAGTGAGGGAATGAATAATTTAAGACATCATAAACTAACCATCAAGGCCTTGGCCATGAATTATACATAAATGGGTTCATCTGAGACCAAATCATTGTCTAGTTTATCTCATGAGACCTTCTGATGGATCGATGGGCTGTAGAGGGCGACTCTTATAAACTACTATTTCCAATGCTTTCAAAAAATTTCGATTAAAAATATGTATTGAAATTATTTTTTCCAAAA
Organism: Viscum album; assembly: GCA_963277665.1. Classification (NCBI taxonomy): domain Eukaryota; kingdom Viridiplantae; phylum Streptophyta; class Magnoliopsida; order Santalales; family Viscaceae; genus Viscum; species Viscum album. The sequence continues at coordinate 1,354,168,305 of OY728147.1, read as the reverse complement.
AGACATTGAAAATTTGTAATAGTGATACTAGATGAAATTACCCAAAAAAATCATTCCTATATTTCTGAGATAAATACTATTTTTAGTTATCAATGAAGAATTATTATAAAAATGTTATTTATATTTGACATAAAATCTGATATTAACATGTATATAACATAAAATTAAGTGTAAAGTCAATGATATTACATTTTTTGAATAAATTATTTAAAACTATAGTGAAAACAAGTAAAAATAGCATTTCAGAAACTTTTTTAACAATATTCTTTACTACGGTTAAATAGAAATCACTAAAGAGACATTGAAATTAAAAAAGAAATAATTTTTCAAAAAAACCAGAAAAGAACGAAGATAAATTTTCATGAGAAGTTGAGTTTTTAGAAATTTATTTTATTAAAATATATTATGGATTGAACTAGATAATGGGTATGAAACTATGAAGGTCCCTTAAATCAGGCATGCTTAACGGGATGAATTATGATTGGATCCATCTCAAACATTTTATTAAAAATAAAAGAAGGTGTAAATTATCTATATAAATGTTGTTGGAAAAAATATTCATAACATATAATTAGTAAAAATATAAGCATTAAATTGGGGTAAAGAGAGTGAATGATTAACCAAAATAAAAAAATATAGGTTCTCGTACAATCCCTTTTCACATTGCAGACTGTTGAACCATAAACCCCATAAAATTAATAATCATAAAAAAATACATTGAATATAATAAAAATAAATAAATTCATGATTTTATAAATCAATGGGAAGTATAAATACATCACACATAAAAAATATTTTTGAATAGGACATATCTCTTAGAATTAAAGGAGAGATGAGAAAACTATTACCTTTTGTATGAAAGAGTTATGAAAATGTAAATAATATCCAAGATAATTATATTAAATACATTAATTAATTAATTTATACCCTTTTTGGAATGTATTTGAATAATTATAATTTTAATAAGTTCATTTTTGGACTTTTTATGAGTTATAAAATAAATGTTTAGTGTTCGAGGGCATTTGATTCCGAAGTATTCATGATCGGTTTGATTTTATACGGATATGGAATATAATGTAAAATGAAAATAGTTGTATATAATTGAAATTACATGTTATTTATGATATTCTAGTATATATAATAGTTATATATTTCCTTTGGTTATTTGTGGTGAGGATGAATCATTAAATAATACAGTAGTGATAATCATTTAAATTATATTGGCGATTTTGGATTTTCAAGTACTATTATTGTGTTATGGATTAACATTATGTATATATAATGGCTCCAAAAAAATTAAATAATTTTTATCACACATATAATGATCTCATTAAACACTAAAAATCTGTTTTATGACCATCTTTGATGGAATAATTTTAAAATGAAAATACACTGTCGATGAAGGTGATCAATCAGTGCCTCAAGGATGATGATTCCATCATTAAAATCAAGGTTAAATGAGAAGATCCCTGATAGTGGATTTTCCATTGACATAATAAAATTATAGTATATATGTGATAAATTATTTATCTTGATTGTTTGAATGTCTGATTTGGGGATACTGTACGAAAATTAAATAATGTGATCAGAAAATACAAAAACGTGAATGGGGATTTTTCCACTTGAATTATTCCCCTTGAAAATATCCATAAGAAAATTGGTTTTTGAATTTTGTTTAGACCAAAAATTCATTGTTATGGGAATGAGTCTTGGTAAGAGGATTACGTTTAAATTGAACACATTCAAATGCTTGGGAGGTGTGAGGGACTATGGTGGTATTTATAGTGGGAGGAGATGTGTGTTTTGAATATTTTATTTATTTGTATAATATTTTAGATCATTACTATGAATAGATCAAGAATAATCACTAAATTAATTAAAATATTGAATTATATTTCCTCATTATGAGAAACCATCATCCATATATAATCTATGGCTCAATAATTCATGTATTTGTTAAATACGGAAAATAAAAGTATTTCTCCATTCACCCAAAAGTCAACTATTTTTGAAAAATTACAAAATTTCAACCTATAAATTTTTTTTACTTGTAGAATTCAATGACAACGTCCATTTTATGAGAATACATCACAAAATATGATAAATCTATTTTTTAAATAATATCATCATTTATTCGAAAAATGTATATTTTAAAATTATAATAAATTTTATAACAAATTTAAAAATTAATTGATGTCTCATAAAATATTATTATATTCATAAAAAAATATCCATTTTTGGAATATAATTTATGAATATAATTTTTCTTCTAAATAGTTATTTTATTTGTAAAATTGGTAAAGACATTTATGTTTCATAAAAAATACTATTATATAATTTATAATTTTCCAAATACGTATATACTTATTTGTTGATTTAAATATATTACATTTCAATTAATGAGATACCTAAATTTTATGTATTCCTTCTTAGCTAATTATGCTATTAAAATCATAAATATACTCTTAATATAATGAAAATGAATGTTTTATAGAAAAATTTATTTTCAACTTTTCACTAGAAAATAAATACTTTTAGATAAATAAAAAAATTCACCGTAGAGTAATTAAGAAAATACAATTTTAAAAATAATGATTATTTTTTCAATAAAAATTTTAAATTTTTTTTATATATAGTTTTAAAAAAAGTGTGTCATAAAAGTTTGTGAATAATCTTTGATAAAAATATATACTTTTAATGCGTATAAGTGGATTCATTCTTATATTATGACTATAAAATCATGAATATGAATGAAAATTCATTTGATTAAATATTATATATATAGATTTCATATTTTTTTAATACTATTTATTCCCCCAAATTTAATGTATACGTTGTAATGGTTTTTTCATATGATGATATTTAATTATATATAATTGTTTACTTACACTTGGTGTTGCGTGAAACATACGTTTCCATAGAAATTAAATTTTAAAAGATACATACAACAAAATATTGGTCTATTTTATTAACCCCTAATTTAATAATTTGAATCCTATGAATTTGAAATTGTACATTGATAATATATGGTTGAATGTTCATAATCTATTTTTTGGGAAACCTACAAAAAAATGGGTTACAAAAATATCTTCTTAATATTAGGAAAGGTAAATGTAGTGCTAAAAAAACTAGGTATTTGAAAAAGAAAATCATACTATGAAGTGAAAATATGGATGAATACCTTGACCAACATGTTATGATGTATAGTGATAGAGAACATTGTTAGTAAAAATTTGACATTCACATACCTATAAATTGTTGATCGGATAAAATTGCTATGATTTATCATAAATAAAAGTAAATAGACAATGCTTTTGTTCCAAAATATATTTCATAGATTTTAGGGATTTTTTAATATTAATATAAAAACATGTGAAAAAAAAACTTATTTGATAGAATTCCATTTCTTAACAATGATTTCAAATTTTTATTATGATTTTCTCAATTTTCACATTTTCCCTTACACCTATAATTGATTGTTCATAATAGGATTTTCATAGAAGAAGAAATGTTTACAAATGATATTTTCCATATTTCATTCCTTATACCATTAAATGTTTACAAAAACCAACAAGGTTATCACATCTTATTATTGAACAATAATTTTTAAAATTTAACTTGATATGATCTATAAATTGTTGGTATTATAAATAATCTAAAACAGGGTGGTCCACATTCGACAACTAATAAAATTTTAGAGGAAGGTCACTAAATTTTCAAAATCAAGATGACCTAAAATTCCTCAAATAGTGTATATTTTATTTTCACATACCAAATATATGAATACCACAATCTCTATTATACTGTTACTAAATATTAATGCTTCCAATGTTAAATATTTTGTTTTTTAAAATAATCTTTAAATAAACAATATAATAATCTATAACAACCTAATTCATTAGATCTCTAACCACCTTCATGGTTACCAACACTATAAGCTAAAAACTTGTTTAATATTATCTGAACATAATAAACATATTTATTGTTATCTTTCCCAAGTCCTGTGTTTTTTCACTGATCAGCTTACAAAAAATATGATCTTTGGATTCTGAGTGTTATTCATCGCATGCTTCAAATTTATTAAAGAGGAAGAACACCAATATAATCTTTATATATATCATCATTATTATAATACAATTTTTATTTAGAAAATAGTAAAATATATTAATTCTTGAGTCTGAACACAAGAAGATTAGTCATTACTTTAAACCTGTGGTAGTAGAATAAGTTTCACCATGATCCTTTATATACTTTCTGTATATATTCCATTGACACTCGAGACATTGATTGGTTTAGTATCATGTCTCATTTTAGTTTAATTACTAAACATTGAAAAATTATTTTATTTCCATAATGTCATGGGCATGGTATCCTTTTTCAACACACTTGAATAAAAATCCATTTAATCTTAGGCATATACCCATGTGGTTCCTTCCACAACAATCACATGAAGGAACATACACATTTTCATTTTTTCCTTAATGTGTACTTTTTATAGATTTAATATTCATAAATTAATTACATTTAAATACAAATTACTTAGTTAAATATATCCATATATTCTTTAAACATGATATTGTTTTCACGTATGATGAGTATATTTGGGAGACTACATTCCATCGAATGGCTGGCGAAAAACCATTGAAAAAAATATAATTCTTACTATTTATATTCGGTGAATTTATGTTGTTCCCATTACGTTCTATAAGAATCATTTATAAACTATGACATAAACAATATTAGATCATAGCATTATTATGAATAATGAATAATCCCCAAAAAATTGAAATTATTAATGTAAAATGACAAAAAATTGAGAAGAGAATATCATAATCAGATATGTGGTTTCATTGGAAAAATATTTAGTATTAAATCCATAAAAATGGTTTGTGAACTGTAAGTCTTGTTTTCATGTACCATGTTATGCAGAGTCATGCCAAATGCACCTTGTCACAGTTGTTGAGCCTAGTGAACTGTAAGTCTTGTTTTCATGTACCATGTTATGCAGAGTCATGCCAAATGCACCTTGTCACAGTTGTTACCCATAGGTAAATTTTTTCAGAATGACACCCAACAGTATTATCTATACAATGATTTTTTTAGGAAAACCCACATAATCACGACATTACCAAAATTATATGACTTTCTTCTATGGTTATCTATAAAATATATATTATTGTTACGTTCCCTAATCTATGTTTTATAAAATATAGTTTCCAAGGCTTCAACTATAATTCCTCTAATATATACTATAAATACCCTGACAATAGTAGCACATAGCTACTACCTTGTTTTATTATATTTGTATAATAAAAAAAGATGTCTAATACCAAAGAACGAAATATCTTAGTATCTTTAGAAATCTAGATTTATACATAAATTTTACATTAAAAGTTTTTTGAAAATAAATATACCTTCTCCATTGGAAAAATCCATAACATTGTAGATTATACCATCATTTAATTAATTACATACATTATTACAACATAGTTTAAAATAAAACATAAGAAAAGGGATAAACATAGATACTTAGAACGGATAAACAAAACAATCAAAGCTATAAAAATTTAACATAAGCAATAAGGCATGGAGAATATAAAAACACATTCTATTGGAACATAATATTTATCATAATTTGTCATGAATAAAAGATAAATAACAACATTCATATAAATAATTACATGATAATGAAACATAAAAATGGATTTTATACTAGTCGAATAAGAACATAGATTTTAAATTAATAACATCATAATTAGGTAATAAATGGTTCCCAACATCATAAAAAACCATCAAAGCCCCATTACATAACTTAGTAATGCCTCGACCAAAACCTAATCTTGTTTGTGTCAAGATTCCTATCAATGCATCTCGGGGATATAATGTGCCCCACCCATTACTTCCAAAATCTAAAGCACTCCTAATATGTTAACTACAATGATATCATCATTTCAATTTATTCAATGCCAATATTATATAATTTCATATTAATCATAAATGATAGTAATCAGAGAGTATCGTTGAGAAATTCTTGTTAGAAATACTGTTTTTACTTTTCATGGAAGAGTTATTATAGAATATTTATTTTTTTCAAACATAAAATTATATTGTAAGATGTATATCTTATAAAATTAAATGGAGGGACATAAAAATTATATTTTAGGACGAAGTTATATCCAACTAAAGTGAAATCATGTACAAAGAACATTTATGAAACATTAGTCATAATCCTATTTTGTGAAATTTATTAGAAAATACTAAAGAGTTTTTAAAATAGAGAAAGTAATAATATTTTTATAACCAAAAAATAATATATATATATATATATATATATATATATATTCATTATTAAATGAGTTATTTTATAATAAAATTGTGGAATTAAATATTTTATCGAGTACATAAATATGGGTAAGAAACCGAGAAACTCCCTCAAATATAGATTGGTTATCAGAGTGAATTGAAAATGGATGTTTATTAAACCTATGATTACCCATAATATAAAGATGAAATGATCTAGATATTTTATTTTCGAAAATATAAACATACATTAGTTTAATTAAAAAATTATAATGAAGTATTACACTATGATAAAGAAAGAGAAAGTGTATCTTGAATAGAAAATGGTGGTTCAGATAGAATCCATTTTTATATTGATAAACTCTAACCATAAGCCCCCTAAAATTAATGTTCATATAATAAAAAATTTAATTTCATGAAAATAAATATATTTATGATATGATAAAAAATGGTAATTATTAATGAACTACAAATAATAAATAGTACTAAATGAGGTATAACTCATGGAAATAAAAGTGAGATGAGAAAATGTGTAGCATATATACAAATGAATTCTTAACATCTTCTTAGTATCCTAGATAATCCGATAAATAAATTATTTATTTAATTAAGGACGATTTATAGGTTTGTTTTATTTTTTATAATAGTATAATTTTAATTTATATCCTTTTTTATGTGTTATAAAATTCACTTTTATCATTCGTGAGCATTTGTTTCCATGACTTTATGGACCGGTGAACTTTTATATTCATATGAAAGGTCATGTAAAATATAGATACATTTATAGAATGTAATAATTTGGAATTAATGATCTTAAAATATATTAATTGTTCACATCAGTCATTTGGTTATTTGGGTTTCTGATTAATCATTAGATAAGACCATTGTTTTAGTCATTTAGATTATAATTGATGTCTTTCGATTGTCACATGATAGATTTGTTTATGGAATTCAGATAATGTTTATATACTAGTTCTAGAACATTATATATGTTTTATTATATATAGTATGGTTTTTGTGACCAGAAAAATTAGATTTATGACCGTACATTAATGGGAAATTGAAAAATGAAAATACGCCGTACACAAAGTGGTAAATCACTACCTCATGACCAATGTTTCATCATTAGAATAAAAATTTAAAAAAAGGAGTATTGATGGATTATATTACATTTAAATAATTATATTTATTTATATATATGATATTAGTTTTCTATTTAATTTTTCAATGAGTTGGTGAGGAGAGTATAAGAAAAAAATGTGAAAAGGAAATAAACTGAATGATCATTTTACATCATGGATTTTTCTCCTTGAGAACCTCCATAGAGAAATTTTTTGATATTTTATTTATACCAGAATCTCTATAATGTAGTTAATATAATTTTTGAAGAGTATTGGGTATAAAGTAGACAATTTTCAGGGCTTCAGAGGTGTGCAGGAATGAGGTTTTGAGGGGTATTATTTATACTGGGAGAAGAGAATTATTTTTGAATATTTTATTAATTTGTTTATTATTATGGCTCAAGACGTTGAATAATTCTATAATTGACACTATATATATTAATATATTGAATTATTGTTTGATATTAATATCTTACATCATCCATACATTATATATGACAAAAATTCATGTATTTATTCAATTAAAAAAAATTACCAAATTGAACTATTCAACAAAAAATTTAACAATTTTATAAACATCCCAAACATTCAGCCTAACAATTATCCAATACCTAGATTTAAATAAATATCTCAAATATTTGGAAATAATTTTATAAATATGATAAATTTTATTTTTAAATGAAATCATCATTTAGTCAAAAATACTAATTTTAAAAATATTACCCATTATACAATGAACTAAAAAATAATTTATGTTCTCATAAAAATTACATCATGATCATAAGAAATAAATATATTAATATATAAAAATATTTTATGAAAATAAATTTCCTTTAAAATAATTATTCCAGTTATAAAATTGTGAAGAAAAATTTATGTTTCATAAAAATATGAAAACCTAATTTATCCTTAAAAATTTAAGTACTTAACCTAGTACAAAAATATATTATATTTTGATTCATAAGATACATAAATTTTATGTTTTCATTCATTGGTAATGTCACTAGTAAAATTATAAATAAACTATTAATATAATGAAAATGGAAGTTGTATAGAAATCATGAATTTTCACAATTCATTGGAAATTATTTTTAAAAAAATTTACAAAATTTCCCTATAAAACAATATTTAATTTATGATTTAAAAATAATTATTATTTTATTCAAAATAATTTATAAGATTTTTGAAATATTGTTATAAAACAAGTGTTCCATTAATAGGTGGTAAAACTTCCTATTGAAAAATGTATCCCTTTAATGCGTAAAATTGGATTTATTCATATCTTATTCCAATAAAATAATTCAGTGAAATATACAAAAATTTGATTAAATATATAATATTAAAATTTCAATATTTGGTTAAAACTAATCATTCGTTCAAATAAATTTATAGGTTATAATGGTTATATTGAAAAAAATATTATATTTAATTGTGTATCATTTTTCGTTTGTGCTTGGTGTTGTGTGAAAAATTGACATCAAGGTAATTAAATTTAAAAAGATACAGACAATAACCTCTTGATTTGTTATACTGGTTACCCTTTGTGACCATGTTCTATCTGGGATAGAGAAATCAATTCACATTACTATTATAGTCATACCTATTCAGTTCCAACCGTCACTCTTCTCCAATGTGACCATAAATGATTCCATACTCACATAACCTCTAAAGATATTTGAATTAATTTACAGTGACTGTATTCATTCTCCTATGTGGAATATGATTTCTTTAGTAGATTTCTCCATTTATTCACATCTACTCCCCTAAAATTTAGACCTAATGTATTCATAAAACATTTTAATATTATTCCTACACACAAAAACATTATGTCTCTACATATATTTTAACTAACAATAGCCCAAAAATCTCATCATCTTATTTATAGTACCAATATGACTAGATTTAGTGCCCTGTAGTTTTATGATTTTCATTTCCTACATCATATTTTTAAATTTTTTGTTATTTTACATGATCATTATAGTATTCAACCTTAGAGGTGTGGTGAATTTTTCATTATTTTCCTCAAACCGTATATTACTAGAATTTTTCATTGATCCCACACAAGCTGATGATACTATATTGGTAGAAACATAATTATCTAGGTTATGGGATTCCATAATCATTTATCTAGTAGAATGATTATATATATATATATGAATTTTTGAACATTATTCCACATTTATGAGTCTCATGAAACTCATGAGTTTTTTTACAGCAAAATAAAATTTTGTTTCTTGATCGTCATTGTATTTTTGGGTGGAATAATTATTCTCCATATTAAATTGTGATTTTTCAACATGTGACTCCATAAAATTTTTCTATTTAGCCACTATTTTAATACATGTTATACATATATAAATAATCACATTTTAAACAACATCCATCCGTCCTTCCAATTGACATTCCATTTTGTTAATTTGATCTTCATGTTGCGTACTGCCTTCTTTAATATATTTTTCATGTTATTTGATTTGTATTGATTTAAATTATATTTGCGAATACATGAAAATCCAGTTCAATGATCTTATGAACACAATATTAAATAAAAATTTTATTTTCATACACTGAAATTTGATCCTCCTTGACCATATATGGGTTTCAATCAGGATGATCATTTCTCGTATTCATGTGATCATTAAACAATGATTCAAGTGCACATTTTAATTCACCAAATACAAGTTTACTGATGACTATCTCAGAAAATTTCTATTTAAATTCTTAAATTAATGAAATATATTCATTACAAATTGTTGAGGATTATTTATTTTCTTAATAAGGACTTTAATAACATTTCACTATTAGAATTTCATACCTAGTTCATTCATATTTTTCATAATTTCATCTTATTTCATGATTTTTAATTGACAATAAATATTGAAAATAAATTTTATAAAAAATATTTTCATCAAAAATTATATTCATATATCAATCAAATTGAGATTATATGTCTTCAATAGTTTTGATAAACTCACCTTCCATATACTCTCTATAACTCTAGCCAGTTCCTTTAAATGGATCATTATAAAATAATTTGATAGGAGAGTACAAATCCTTCTATTTTTTTAATATTTTATACAGTCTCATTTCTTCCCTCTAATTATTTTTATAACACCCCACTCCAACCACATTTGCTTGAGGAGGAGGTGAGGGTTACTTCGCATCAAGCGACAATGCCTATGTGGAAAAGCCTGGAAATAAATGACGAGGTCTTCAAGAATAAGTCGGGGAACAATTTTCCCTTAAGACAAAACCAACCATACATCCATTATCATACAGTACATGATGCATACAATTTCAATTAACCAACCATGAATTCCAAAAAGACAACCAATTTGTTCCACGATACAACCCAAAACCAATAAAACCAACCATATCAGAGTACAAGAAGAAACTAAACATAAACCACTACGAGCCATGAAACCATCATTGATCCACACCAAGCTCTAAGATCCAAGCTTTACTAAGACATCCCAATTCACCACTAAAGGATGGAGGTGCCTTACCTTTTCCCATGTCACAATAAACAATATCTACAAAGACTCCAATATGCCAAAGTATGTGGTGAGTACTAAAAATCAGTAGGTTTTCCCCATATTAATTTCCTACACATGCCACTAGGATAAAACCGTTTACACGTTTATAAAAAAAATTATATAAATTAAATCACAAGTGCATCCATTTTCATAATCCAAACAAGCCTTTACCAAGCCATCATACGCAAACCAAGTAACCAAGTGAAAGCCAACCAAACATGACATAATCCATCTCATCATTTACTCAGTATCACACCAACTTCCATCGTGCAAAGCAATGAACAACAAAAAACCAAAACAACCAAACAACCAAACTGTGTAGCTTATGTCCAACCTTTTCACCCATTCACACATAGTGGTACATCCCAACCACAACCAAATAGTGGAGCTTCTGTCCAACCCATTCACCCATTCACACTTAGTGGTTCTTCCCGTCCTATTATCATTTGATGGTGGTCCTTCCATCCACTATCAATCCCCTATTTATAGTTGTACTTCTCACCACATCCAAACAACATTCCAATCAATCACAACCAATCATATAACCCATCATATTCACAACAACAAGAAATCAACCAATTCTATTACATACCAATCCACATCAATAAATAATCCATTTATTGAAAAACGTTTACCATGCCAAATGACAATTCAATAAAAAAATATTTTTATTGAACACCATTTCCATCAATCATTTCACAAACAAATCATAGCAACCCATTTTAAAATCTCCATTTTAAAATCCACAACAAAATAATTTAACAACAAAACCCTCTTTTCACCAAAAATCCCAAAAACATCACCCAAGGTATTTCCATCTAATTTCGCATAATAAAACACAATTAATTTCATGAACAAAAAATTAATTGAAAAAAAACCATTAGCTCTAACCATGTGGATTTGAGAGAGAATCCAACTACCTTAAGGGTTCCCAAGAAATCGACCCACAAGCCACTGCACCTCAAATCTGAGAAATGCACCACGGAAACCTATTTAGATCCTCTTTCCCAAACATCCACAAGCCTCAATATTATCATCCAAGGCAACCAAAACCCTAGATCTACACACAAAAAGAGTAGATCTATAAATCCACGAAAGAGAGGGATGTAGATCTATAGTAAAACACAAGAGAAACAAGAGGAGATACTTACTCAGGAGAAACAACCTTCAAACTACCTTGAAACCCCTTTGAAACACTTCCAAATCGAGTGGGACAACACCCATAATCCCTGAGAACCCTAAATCTCGAGTGAGGCTCGAGTGGGTGGAAGATTGATGTGAAATAGGTTAATCCCAAGGGAGACCAGAACTTATAACCCTATTTTTAAGTGGCAGCATGGTTTGCCCAAAGGGTTTCGAAAACCGTGAGCACGCTGCTGCCTCAAGATCAAGGGTCCACACAATTTCCACACACGGTTTGGCAAGCCATGAACAGGCCGTGTGAAGCCTACTATCTCCCCTGCACGGTTTCCTAGGGAATCTACATGGTTTCCACTAAATGTGCTCAAATCGTGCACCCATTTAAAATACTTCAAAATCATCCAAAACTATTCCAAAATCACCCAACCACTTCCCAACTCATCCCACGAACTTTAAACACATAAAAATGCCCAAAAAAGGCCAGAAACCTCAAACTGGGGGTGCTACTTTCTCCCCACCATTGGACATTCCATCCTCGGAAAGCAGTGAACCCGCCCTTTCCCAAAAGAGCTCCGGCCACTTCTCGACCATATCTTTCTCCCTCTCGCAAGCCTCTTCTTGAATCTGACCATGTTTCCAGAAAACACAAACTAAATAGATGATTTTACGGTGCAAGACTTTCTATTTACTATCCACCACCCGCACTGGCACGTGTACCAATGAAGCATCTGGTTGTAGCTCAACACGATCCCATCAAATCACATGGTCACGATCCAGATGATACTTTTTCAACTGCGATGTATGAAACACATTTTTCACCACATTGATCCTAGGTGGCAAAGCCAAAAGAAAATCCAGCTCACCAACCCGCTCAAAAATCTCAAAAGGACCAATATATCTCAGAGATAACATTCCCTGCTTCCCAAACCGACGATGTCATAACCTATGAGAGATCCTCATGAACACACGATCACTCATCTAGAATGACAACAGCCATCGATGATGATTCACATATGATTTTTTATGACATTGATCCAACTCCATTCTTTTTCTGATCGTCTTTATCTTCTCCATAGTCTCTTGGACAGGGCTCGATCCCACCATAGAGGACTCACCTGTTTCCACCCAACATAGTGGATAATGACATGGCCTCCCATAAAATGCTTCAAACGGAGCCATCTGTATGGATTCCTGATAACTGTTATTATACGATAAATCAACAAATGACAAGTTCTCCTCCCATGAGCCTCCCAAATCCATGACACAAGCCCGCAACCCATCGTCCAGAATTTTTATCGTCCTCTCGGATTGACCATCTATTTGAGGGTGATACGCCATACTCATAGTCAACTGCGTCCCAAGGGATTTCTATAAGTATTTATAGAAACGAGATGTAAACCTCACATCTCTATCTGATACAATCAAATCTAGAACACCAAGCCTTTTTATCACCTCCTGGATATAGAATTGGGATAGATCCTCCACCATAAGAGATTCACGAATCGGGATGAAATGGGCCATCTTCGTTAACCGATCCACTATCACTGAGATGGCCTCATGATTTATAACCGTTCTTAGAATACCTGTGACAAAATCCATCGATATATGTTCCCACTTCCAAACCGGGATTGGTAAAGACTGCAACATTCCTGATGGCCTCAGATGCTTTACCTTGACCTATTGAAAAATCAAGCATCTAGAAACAGTCTCAGAAACACTTATTTTCATACCAAACCACCTGAACTGTGCTTTCAACGCTTTATACATTTTCTGAATTCCATGATGAACAACCCGCTCTAATGATTATATACCCAGAGAAGATCCTCCTGACAAGCAACTGGAACAACAATCTGATTCTGAAAACACACAACTAAATCTTCATTCAGTTTCCAACCGTCAATGGTCCCCTCAACATTGAGTCTCGACCCCATGGTCACAAACTCATAATATGATATCTGTGCCATTATAACCTAGCTTTCCAAGTCAAGAATCAACAGAATCAGAAAGAAGACCATTCTATCGCCTTGGTCCTCACATTCCAACCGTATATCAGCTATAACCGACATCAACTTCCACTAGTTTGATGCATGTTTCACCACCTGAGCATTTTATTTTTTACATAATGTATCGTCCACCATTTTCCTTTACCCGATGTGTACATCAAGTCAAAATCAATCATCAAGAGATATTCTATCCATCTATTTTGCCTCAAGTTCAAATCCCTTTGTGAGAAAATGTGTTTCAAGCTCTTATGATCTGTATATACCGTGAATTTCTCACCGAAGAGATAATGACGCCACACTATCAAAGCATGTACTACTACTTCTAACTCCAAAACATGAGTTGGGTAGTTATTCTCATGCACTCTAAACTGTCGTGAGCCATAAGCAACCACATTATTCTATTGCATGAGAATTCATCCCAACCATGATCCTGATGCATCACAATACACTACATACCCTTTTCCAGATTCTAGAAAAACCTAGATTGGTTTTGAAATAAGACGACACTTTAGCTCTTCGAAACATTGCTGACACCATTCATTCCACTGGAATGGAACATCCTTTCGTGTCAAAGCTATCATCGGTGAGCCCAAACATGAAAAATCTCAAAAAAATGCTGATAATACCCTGATAGACCAATAAATCTCTTTATCTCAAACACATTCTTTGGTGGTTTACATGAGATAACAACCTCTATGTTTTCTGGATCCATGGAGACACCTCTTTCAGAAATCACATGGCCATGAAAATGAAGTACCTGTATCATAAAGTCACACTTTGTGAATTTGTCTTACAATCGTTGATCCCTCAAGATCCTCATCACTTTCGCCAAGTGCTGCTCAAGCTCTACCCCTGTCTTTGAATACACCAGAATATCATCTATAAACACCACCACAAATGAATCCAGATATCACTGAAAAAATCGATTCATAAATGCCATAAACACCTCTAGCACATTCATTAGACCAAAGGGCATAACCACATATTTGTAATGGTCATATCTACTTATGAAAGGAATTTTCGGAATATCATCTTTCCTCACCTGCAATTGATGATATCCCAACCTCAGGTCGATCTTGGAGAACCACTAGGATCCCCTCAACTGGTCGAACAAATAATCAATTCATGGAAGTGGATATCTATTCTTTATCGTAACTTGGTTAAGTCTATGATAATCCACACATAGCCCCAAGGTTCCATCCACATTTTTTCACATACAACACCAGAACATCCCAAAGAGACATGATAGGCTGAATAAGCACTTTGTTTTCTAATCCTTCAAACTAGACATTCATTTATCGCAATTCAGTTGGTACCATCTGGTAAGATGGGAGAGAGATAAGACTGGTCCCTGAAAGGAGATCATTCATAAACTCCACTTCTCTTGCGGGAGGTAATCCGAATAATTTTTCCGGAAAAACATCCATGAATTGATCCACCACTACCAGAGTAACACTCTTCTAAAAACACTCTATCGATTCCAACGACAAAACCACCAACTGATAAGATAACATACCCACTGCTAGTGCCAACAAACCCATAGCACCCCTGCCATTCATGATTCTCTCCTATAAAGT
Source organism: Viscum album (assembly GCA_963277665.1). Taxonomy (NCBI): domain Eukaryota; kingdom Viridiplantae; phylum Streptophyta; class Magnoliopsida; order Santalales; family Viscaceae; genus Viscum; species Viscum album. The sequence goes on along the minus strand of OY728147.1, from coordinate 1,354,152,631 downwards.
GATTTGTAATGCCATCATGTGTCGTAAAATCCACTGTTCGCATGTTACAATCGATAGGGGACATAAAAGCCACCAACCAATCCATTCCCATGAATACATCATACCAATCCATCTCAAGCATTGAGAAATTTGACACTATCTAAACCTCACCCACAATGATGCAACATTCTCTACACAATAAGGCTCGATGCTCTATTTGACCCAGAGGAGTTTGTAGTTTCAAAACTGAGGGAATCATTTCTACCCTTAAACCAAGCAAATAAACAACAAGTGCAGTAATAAAAGAGTGTGAAACACCTATATCAAACAACACATGCATTAGGGTATAATTTAAAATAATACAACCTCACACTCTGGATGGTCCCGACTGATCATTCACTACAACCTGCAAAGCTCTGAACACATGTTTTCTTTCCACAGTCTTCTCTTTATTGCTTAGCTGAGGCGTCATGGTATTCCGAGAATCACCATGACCCACATAACTCTCATGAAGAGAGACGTGCTTATGTCCCCATCTTGTCCAAGCATAAAAAATATGTGATCCTTGAGGAGTGTCACACGCACCTGACCATGGAGCATTACGACAATAACGATGCAGATGCCCCATCTTCTTACAATTATGACTTGCTCAAGGTTGTGTCATACAATCCTACTTGATGTGGTTCGTAGAACCACACTGAAAACATACAGGCTTTCTATGGGACTTCAGAGGAAGATTTACCAATCATGCCATCAGATTATATTCCATATTCCCACCCTGTGATTAAGTGTCCCTCCTTCGCTTCAATCCAGCGTTAGAGTTCCCACTATTCCTCATTGGCGCCACCATGATTCCCCCGCCCAGAACTCCCAACAGATCCTGATCAACCACCAAGGCTCTATTCAATATCTCTATGTAATCATCTATACACATCCCTGCTATCTTGGAACGAATTTCCTTCCTCAAACAAGCTTCGAAGGTATGAGCTTTCAACAACATGCTACCTGCCACCTCGGGTGCAAACCACACCAAGTTCATAAACCAAGATACATACTCCGTCACAGACATATGCTCTTGCTTCAGAATAAGGAAATTATTTTTGTGCCTCCTCCATTCCATTTCTATAAAACAACAACCATGTGTATCACTTTTGTAGACATCACGAAATCCCATTTCAAATCAAACGACACAACACTATCACAAAAGGCCTTCCACCTGTCCACATTTTCCACATGTTCCATGTTTCACCATTTTAAAAAGCAAAAAAATTTCAAAATAAAAATTTATTCAAAATACAATTTCACACATTCATATGACATCATAAATCATTATAACTCAATGAAATATGAATACTATGGGGATGAAATTTCTACAATGCATTCCATGGTCATCTCATTGGCTACACCCACGATAATGAGATATCTTATGCCTATAAGTGTCTTTAAAAAACATATGTACCCAACTCCCTAGTAAGTTGAATTTCAACATAAAAGGGTTATCAACGTCCTTTTATGATATACATTCCATGTTTCGACAATCCTACGCCTTGCTACCATCCCTACTCAAGCAATATTACAGAATGAATTTCAACACCAAATCTGAGAATCAACACCAAAGGACTGAACAAACTGATAACACTTGTAACACCCTGCCCTTACCTCATTGTCATGAGGAGGCAGTGAGGGTTACTTGGATGTAAGCGACGTTCCCAAGGCGCCAACGGCAGACAATAAATGCTAAGGGCTTTAAGAACATGTTGGGTAACAATTTTCCCTTAAGACAAACCACACAAACCATCCATTATCAAACACTATATGAGGCATGCACTTTCTATTACCCAACCATGCATTCCCAAAATACAACCAAGTTGTTCTACGATACAACCAAAAACCAATAAAACCAACCATATCAGAGTACAAGCTGAAACTAAACAACAAAAACTATGAGCCATGACATCACCATAGCTCCACAACAAGATCCAAGCTCCAAGCTCCACTGAGACATCACAATGCACCACTAAAGGAGGGAGATGCCTTAACATTTCCCACGTCACGATACACAATATCTATAGAGACACCAACGTGCCAAAGCAGAGGTTGAGTACTAAAACTCAGTCGGTTTTCCCCAAAAGACCTCCCTACAGACGCCACAAGGATAAAACAATTATCACATTTATATAAAAAAGTTTTTATAAATTAAATCACTGGTGAAACCATTTTCATAAGCCAAACATGTCCTTACCAAGCCATCACACCCAAACCAATCAACCAAAGAAATTTCAACCAGACATGCCATAAGCCATCTCATCATTTACACATTAGCACAACAACTTCCATCTTGTAAAGAAATGCACAAAAAACAACCATAACAACCAAACAACCAAACAGTGGAGCTTCTGTCCATCCTGTTCACCCATTCAGACCTAGTGTTACTTCCCGACCACAACCAAATGGGGGAGCATTCGTCCAATGCATTCACCCATTCACACTTAGTGGTTCTTCCCATCCAATTATCCTTTGATGGTGGTCCATCCTTCCACTATACATCTTCTTTTTATAGTGGTACTTCTCATCACTTCCACAAAACATTCCAATCAATCACAACCAAGCATATAACCAATAATGGTAACAAAAACATGGAATCAACAAATTTCATTGCATACCAATCAACTTCAATAATTCATCCATTTATTGAAAACAGTTTACCATGACAACCCACATTTCAATAAAACAACCTTTTTATTGAAAAACATTTCCATCAATAATTTCAAAAATCAATCATAGCATCCCATTCTAATTTCACCATTTTAAAATCCACAACAAAAGCATTTCACCACATAACCCCCTTTTTCCCAAAAATCCCCAAAACATCACCAAAGGGATTTCCAACCAATTTTTCATATCAAAACACAATTAATTTCAAGCACAAAAAAATAATTGTAACCATAACCATTATCTCTAACCAAGTGGAGTTGAGAGAGAAGCCACATACCTTTAGGGTTCCCATGAAATCGACCCACAAGACACCGCACCTCACATCTGGCGAACACATCACCGAAGCCTCTCTACATCCCCTTTCCCTGACATCCACAAGCCATAATATTAACACACAAGGAAACAACAACCCTATATCTACACAATACTAGTGTAGATCTAGAAAACCATGAAAGAGAGGGGTGTATATCTAGAGGAAAACACAAGTGAAACCAAATGAGAGACTTACCCTGGAGAAACCACCTTCAAATCGCCTTGAAATCCATTTGAAACACTTAAAAATCATGTGGGATATCACCCTTAACCATTGAGAACCCAAAATCCCGATTGAAGATCGAGTGGGAGGACGATTGGAGTGAAATAGGTTAATCCTAAGGAACCCCAGAACTAATAATCCTATTTTTTAAGTGGTCGCATGATTATCCTGCATTGTTTAGCAAACCGTGCTGTAAAAATGTGCATGCTACTGCCTCGAGAGCAAGGGTATGCATGGTTTCCTTACATGACTTGGTAAGCTGTGTGTAGGCCATGCGAAGCCTACTCTCTCCCTTGCACGGTTTCCATGGGAATCAACATGGTTTCCCCTAAACGTTCTCAAACCGTGCACCTCTTTAAAAGCCTCAAGAATCATTCAAAACCATTCCAAACTCTCACAACATCTTCCCCACTCATACCATGAACATTAAACACATACAAATTCATAAGAAAAGGCCACATACCTCAAACCGTGGGTGCTAAAATTTTATTATTGAGTAGTTGAACATACATTATTGTCTACATTAACAGAAGTGGAGGACAACTCTTCGACATGAGGTACATTAGAATCAACATAGAATATTCTGTGCTTTAAATATTGAAAATATAATAGGTGATAAGAACATTAATATTCTTATAGGAAAACTTATTCACTAATTCAACATGTATATCCCTGAAAGATCATGTTAGAAAACAAGGTGTTGTGGTGAATTAGTGTAACTATATTTTATCTTCTTTTCCATTATTTTCAATTAGGCACTCTTAATCTATACCATCTTCCCCGGTTAAGAGGAATGGATATGATATGCACTCTCCTCAGTCACAAAAACATGTAAAGAAGATAATAAATAATGAAAAAGTATCTAAATATATTTACAATGATTTATCATAATGATATATCATACAACTTCTCATAATCAACATGTGGTTATTTCATAGTTTTTTTACTACATTAATTTTTTTGATTATAAGGGTATTTCAATTTACCCATAAGATTGACTACTAATAGGAACGTCTTATAAAGAATATGTTGTGTTATTTATATTAAAACTGTCATTTTTTCAATGGAATTGTTTATACTGGGACCACTAGTTCTATTAATTTTGTCAAAATAGATTTTCCCAATATCTATCAAAATCATTGGATTCCATTACATCAACAAAATATAATTTTTCCACAAATACTAGTCTTCACCTGCTGTTTTGTCCAAAATATTTATTATGTGCATGATTTCATGGTAATATTCTACATTTTTATGTTATAACTTCTACAACAACTGACATTTTTCTCAAAATGATAAAATGATGTAATTCCATGGGTTTATAGGTTTCCATATTCTATAACACTAAAATTATTAGGAATAACTCCTTCTAATTATGATTTTACCAACTGTAATAAGATGTGATTAAGTTATTCACACAATTTATTTAGTATGATTTTATATAAGGAAAATCAAACCAAATATATCATAATTTATCTTGAATTATCAAGTAGAACATAAAAACTTATATTGTAATTATATTTTTGTAATCCTATATTTTTTTAAATACATTAATTATATATTCCTACCATGATGATGTGTTTAAAATAATATTATTCTAATTGGTTGTTCCCAAAAATTTTATTAATTTTGATACTTCTTATACTTATTGTTCATATAAATCAAGCATTTCATGCAGTTGATTGGGGGGACCTTGTTTCAGGACCTACAAGTAATATATATATATTTGAGTTTTTTCTTTTATCATATTAACATCCTTTCTAAAGTAACCTAGTGGAATTATGATACTAGGTCATTCCATGTTTCACTCTCTTTCCTTACATTAAATAAAATTTCCCCCATATATTAACCATCGAATGTTTCAATCTTCTTCATGTAATTTTTTTTCAAATGACATCTGCAAAATTGTGTGATAATGGTGGCCCAAGGGATCTCTTTTCTATTTTTCTATCATGGTACTTTTATTCATATTGAATTAATGCTAAAAAGTAGACTTCATGGATCCTTTTGCTGGTGTAACCCTTCAATGTGCTTTGATAAGGAAATAGTACATTGACTATCCTTCATTTAAGAAAATTTGATCTTGAAATCAATGTTATTTTCTAGAATATATTATGAATATATTCCCTCTAATTCTTTTCACATGTATAGTAACTCATAGAAACTTCAATTTTCAAAAAAATTGTTTCATATTACTATTTATTCGTCAAAAAATAATATCATTTATGTCAATCGACAACAATTATTCTCCCCAGTGAATGTCTATTTATATGAAAGGTTCATATCATGTACATCCCATGTTTATACAACCTCAAAAACCGAAAAAATTTGTATCTCATAATAGTGGTGTGCCCACATATGATTTAAAAGATCCTAAAGACAGTAAATTTTTTTTTTCTATTAAATGAAACTAAAAATGGTCTTTTAACAAAATAGTATCCGTGCAATATTTTATTATTATGGTATAAAACAACCACATGTATGTGGTAAGATCACATGCAACTCCCCCTTTTGAAATTTTAACTTGTTCATGCATTTAAATATTGAATGAATTCGTTACTGTAAATTCATGTTAGCATAGTTGAATAATATTCATTTAATAATTTCATGCATGGATTTGCGATTATATTCATTTCATCTTTCATGGGATTGATAATAAAAGATGGTCAGATGTCATTTAATGTCTTAGTGCTACTTGAAAATGTGATAGACTAAAAATGAAAAATTATATAATTTAAATAGAATATATTGTATCAATACTATCAGAGAATAGTTATTTCTTCTATATATATAAGTGGATGAATTCTATATGTGCTTAATAGGGTCACATATAAATTCTATGATTGGAAAAATCTTGTTTATAATAAATTTCACCAGGATAGCTTCTCAAGAAACTACCATATTCATCTCTTAGATACACCTTCACTCCCCAACCCAAAGTGGCCACACTACACATAGAATGGTCCCATTGGCCCTGTTCTACAATCCACGGGAACATTATATGGGTTCTATGTGAGCCCAATATTACATTTTATACTCATGAGTTCTATGCACTATATTTTCTTCCATGGTGTTGATCATGGTGATCCACTCCAATTTGGTTCACCCCCATGTCTTACATGTGTGGTCAATGGGGTCCTTGGGTATCTAATGATTGTGGATTATTTCAAGAACCCACATAATAGATATATTAATGACTATGTAAGATAATTTGTAATCCAATTTGCTTCAAAATTATTCATCATTCAAACATATAAATTATTTTTTCATATCCTTAATTAATTAATTATATTCATATTCAAAAAATTATCCTAAAAACATTGTTTTTCAAAGTATTAAATTTACACCATAAAAAAACATTTTCATCGACTCCCAATATAAAATATTGTTGAAAAAAATGTGAAACATAGACTATAGTCTAGAAATAATAATGGATATTTCATTAAATGATACAATTATCTTCATGAAAAATTGATTTATTATTCCATTCTAATATTTTAAAATCGTCTCCTTTATCTTACGGAAATATATAACCAACATAAAAAGACAATGTGGGGTCTCTAGTTCATTTATTTTTTTAATTTAATAATAAATTCCATTGCTCTTCATCCTAAAATCATCTTCACCATTAAGAGGTAGTAAAAAATGTTCACATATCATTGAACAAGTTAACATGACATAAAAATTAAGAAGTTATCTACAATTTCTAGAGATAAAAATATATAACTGATTTATTAATTAACATCGAATGTATCCATAAAAATTATAAATGAATGAAACCCACTATTAAATAGTGTTTCTCAAATTCTCTCAATTTGTCTATTTCCCTGAATAATCAATAATAATATAGTGATTAATTCAACATTTTCTCTGATTCCTTAATTTTTATTATCAATTCATAGATCAATTCTCAACAACCATCCATATAGTATTTTTATCTAATAAATATACCACTAGTTATGATATACAGACCCCATCCCTCTAACATCATCATAGAACTATTTAACAAAATAATTCTTTTAGATGAGGTTATAATTATTAAATTGGAATGATCCTCCATATTGTTTCATGCAAAACAAAAAATCATTATTCTTTAATCACTAGGTGCAAGATGATCCTATAGTGGCCTTAAAAATAGATACAATTGGGTCCCCCCATGATTCATGATTTTGAATATTTTTACAGGTTGTTTCTATTAGGATTAAAATTATTGAAATTTATGATTTATATTACTTAAATTTAATTTATAAATTACTATTATATGACGTTGATCATGTTTTTTAATTCTTTTCATAGATAATTGATATGAAATTATAATTTGTTTCATTTTATCAATCCCATAATTGAGATTATTTAAATCTAATTACATAGCTTTTATATATTTATTACCCATGTTCACAATTTTGAAAATATACATTATACTATATACATATAATTCATTAACATACATTGGTAAGTTAATATATAAAAAATATATTCTAACAATTATTAAACAAAAGGTTTACTCAATTATCATAATTTCATTTTAAATAATTGTGTTTATTTAAATATTTAATAAAAATTATTTCAAATGGATTTACTTAAACAAAACATCTAATTTTGTAGAATGGGTGATGATATATTAATGTGTTTTTTAATTTTCATTTTTATTAATATTATTTTCCTAATTTGTATTCCAATCTAATGTTTTTTTATGTCTTACAAAATTATTTCATGACAACATTGATGAAATCCTACTGGACATGGGTTTCTCAAAACATAAAGACACACCTCAATCTATATGTAGTTAATACAAACTCGAGATTTTATTGAAGTAATGATTTTATACTCATTTATTGTGTATATTTTTAATTTCAAATGTTACCATGATTTACATGGAGTTTCTTCTGTTGTGGCATTAGTTAATTATATATTCTAGATATTTATTCTATAATAAATTTTGGAATCCATTTATTTTTTAATATGTTTTATTGTTTCCTTTTAAATGACAATGTATATATATACTTTATTGTGTTTTGTCTTTAAAATTGAGTATTCCATGTTTTTTAGTTTTTTTAATCTAATTATTTCATTTATAATGATTTCGAATGAATGGATGCACCATGAATGATTTATTGTAATGACCTATTTCACATTTATTAATTAATTAATGGTGAAATAATTAATATTTGGTTTTAATTATTACCCTTAGTTCTTGTCCCTAGCTCGTGGTGGTTAGGAATATACTTCAGGTGTAACACCCGAGATTTTTAGGAGTAATATTTTGTTTTTATATCATCAAATGAATCTTTCACTACACACTTGCTTGGCTTACTTTACACTCAATCACGACCTTCCTCGATAGCTTGCGTCGTACGCAATACCGAGTTTCACTAAACAACGATATGCTATTAAAATATTATTAAAACTAGCCGTTATGAATAGTAATAACCACTTTTTGAAATTTTATAAATTTTATTTTTCAAAATGGACTTCATTTTTTGATTTGGAATATCGAAATTAGCCTAGGGTGAAATTTTGTTATTTTTCTGAAAACTTTCAATTTTTGATGAATAGTGAAACCACTAAGTGGTAGGTTAAAAACTGAATTTTGCATAAAACTTAATTTTACCGCTTCTGTGAATGGAATTTCGAAAATCAGACAGACACGGTTGATATCAGTAAGTAAAATGTGGTTCAATGAGATAAAAATAATTTTTTGGTGAATAGTAACTTTTTACTTTTTTTACCGTGGTTAATAGTAAATAGGGTAACTAAGGGTAAATATGATATTATTATTACACTAACACATGTCCTAATTCTATTGGACAAGTTTAATTCGACCAAAAACAAACTTAGGAATAAAATATGACCATTTAGGCCCACTTGGATTAGATTAGAACATTTATTATTAATTTATTTAAAGAAGGGTTAAAATAGTTAAAATCAAAGTTTAATAAGTAAATAATTTTTACTATGGGGTTATACATAAGATAAATTCGATTGTAAATATTCATTAGAAATATAAAATTATTTCCTACATGATGGTATTTTATTTGTAATTTTTAGACATCAAATAATTTAATTTATTTATGACAGAAAGATGATGTAGTAATTATCTTATTAATGAAATATTGACATAGTTGATAATATAAATACCAAAATAAATGTAATTTAAGATTTTCTATGAATTTAACTAATTTTCTAGGTTACTATGATATATTAGTGTTGATTTAATCAACATGGTTCGAACATATAATTCTGTTATGACTTTCACAAAAATCATATATCAAATAGTGTCAAAATTGACACAAAATAGTTTTTAAATCAAATATTATATTATTAATTGTTATTTTATTCCTAAAAATCTATGGTTCGGCCAAATGACTTAGATAAGGATATATATATTAATAATAAACAATTTGGGGTTCGTTTGGCATGTTATAGTAAGTGTGTTAACCATATAGTGAAAGAAAACAAAAAGACATGGTAAAAGTTAAATTATTTAACTTAGAGTTAAATATAATTGATAAGGTTACAATAATACCCTAAACATGTCTAAATCTTATTGGTTGATAGGACTTCGACCCATCCCCACTTTAGCTTCGAAATAAGACCCTTTGGAACTATTATAAACCGATTTTGACTTTAATATAAAATAATATTTTGAGATATACCTAAGGTGCCCCTCTCCTCCCTTATAAAAGGGCACCTCCTCCCCCTCCTCCTCACACCAATTTGAGCACTCAAGCTCGGCCAACCCCTGCCATTTTCTCCTCTCCACTTCCCTAGAATAATCCTAGAGGTCCTGGTATTCTTCAAAGACCAATCATAGTTCCCTAAGTGGAGGATTCAAAGAGGCGTTCCAAAGAAGATGTAATATCCATTACCGATCTTTTCAATTTCTTTCTTCTTCAAATTCTTCTTATTTAGTTGTTTCATGATAAAGTAATAACATCAGTATTACTTACATACTGATATGTTATTATAAATATGAAACAACCCTAATTCACCTTCTATCCATCCTACGGAAAAATGAAATCACCGCGCGTGCGTACGTACGGAATACCGTCTCCACGCCGTGGTGTAATCTATTTTCCACCATCACTTTACAAGGATGGGTATAATGGTGTAATGAGTAACTATTAATGATTATTATAAAGTAATATTGATACTGAAATAATATATATATACTCCAAATACAGTTCCACGATCATAGGAACGATATCATCACTCGTGCGTACGTACGGAATACCGTCTCCACGATGTGATGCGACTCGTTCTACATGATCATCATTACATAGTAATTTTATAAATGAATTGAATGAATAAATATGATATATGTTACACTAATACCATTCTGGATATAAGGTATCTATAACCTTAAAAGAAGAATAAGAATGTATTCGGCAAAACACGCATAAGAACAAAAGGCAATAAAGACCCAAGTAACAAGTAACAATGAAATATTACTATCAAGAAGCTAAGAATATGACCATATATGATATCATATCAATATGTATGATTATGTAATAAGTCAATAACATTATTTAAACCATTATATAGGAGCTTTGGACACGTACAAAGCAAATTGGACCTAAGGTAAGGGAAATATCACAATCTCATTTTTATCCCGGATTGTTTATACTTTGGCATTTACTGGGGTGTATTTTATCATCCACATCCATGTTTCCTCAATATGTAATATTTATATCCTTATACAATAGTTTATATTCAATTTTACCCTTCGGTGAATATTTAGTAAAGGATATGAAAGGAATCTTTTGTCGTTTTTCGTACGAGGTACTTTTTTGACTTTTCCGAATAAAGTACGAGAAGAATGTTTTTTTAACTTATACAACATGAATGGATTTTTAAAACATTATTTCCAAGAAGCATCCTTTACAAGTTTTCATGTTTATTTTTAATCAACTTCTTTTATTTTAAAGTCGTATGAAATGTTATGAAAGGAAAAATGTATTTAAATTAGAAAGGATATTTTCCTCAAGAATGGAGTTCAAGTATTTTATCAAAATTATTTTCCATCTAATATAATAGAAGGGTTCTGTTTTTATCCCTATTATTACATGGATTTGATTATGTTGTGATGGAAACATTTTTATGAATTCCTTTATCTTATATGAATTTTTTTATGATGTCATGTTGTTTAAGAATACCATTTTTATTACATGGGTTACGCTATGATGTATGGTTTATGATTATGTGGCACACATAAGAAAGGATTCATTATAAGATGGGTGGGACCTATATCTACCTCCAATTCATTGGGTAAAGATTTTTTATCTCATGAGATAGACATGGCTGGAACGGTAGGTTATACCGGTTCAGTGAAACAGGACTGGAACGAGGGTGACTCGGTTCAGAAAGGGACTTTGTCCACTAAGATAGTCTTGGCAATGAGTCATGACTAACAAGAAATGATTTGCCATGATTATGTGTGCATGACACAAAGTTTCAAGTTTTATGTTATGATTATGGGGATCTCATTTTCACTTCTATGATTTATTCCATGTTAAGATATTATGATCTCTTTTGCATGTTTTGATTTTCAAAAAGATATGATATGATTTTTTTTTCCTTTATTTGCCCTTGCTGAGCATTTGAGCTCACCCTTTTATGTTTTCTTTTCCCCAGGTCAGGAAGATGGATATTAAGTAGAATATGCTAAAAGGGACCATAGATATGATGAAATAAATAGGAGACATTGTAGAAGATTTATGAACCAGTTGTTTATGTTTCCCAGTTTCTTAAGACACTATACCTATACGGTCCTTTGTGGTTTTGTCATATGTTGTAATAAGTGTGCTTCAATTTTGAAGTATTAACAATGTATGTAAAGTATGGGTCGTTATAGTTGGTATCAGAGGAAAGGTATAGTCAACCTTTGGAAACTAGGATGTGAAAGCCTTAGTAAGAACCCTGAGGATAAGTCTAAGCATAGAACACAATCTTAGTGTTTTAGAAATGGCCTTGAATAACCTAGGATAAGACCTTAAGAATGAAAATTTTATTCTTGAATTATGTGGTTTTCCTATTATAATTAGTGTTGCTCACACTATTCTTCTTGGTTTTAGTCAATGTCTGGAACCTGAAGGAACCGTGTTAATTCGGAATGCGATGGGCAATGCAATGATTGTCCCCCTGAGCAACCAAACTATATGGGAGCTGGAATGCAAAATCTTGTAGCCATGCTCACACAACTTTCTCAAGCTATGAATCATGCAGGACTTCCAAACGAGCAAAGGAAGGAGCAACATTCTATTGAATCCTTCATGAGGCAGCATCCACCATCTTTCAGTGGGTCTACTGATCCATTAGTGGCTGAACAATGGATTAGTACTACTGAAAAGATATTTTCAGTTCTTCAATGTTCTGAACATGATAAAGTCATCCTAGCAGTGTATCGTTTGGAAGGAGATGCTGATCAATGGTGGAATCATATTAAGAATACGAGGCAAAGGGATGAAATTGAGTCTATGGAATGGGAAGAGTTCAAGAACTTATTTTTCAATAAGTACTTACCTCGTATTCTCCGAACAAATATGGAGAAAGAGTTTCTTGAACTGAAGCAAATGGATGATGAATCTGTTGGTACCTATGAAGCAAATTTTACAAGACTTTCAAGGTACGCCTCTGGTATTATTATCCAACCTGAGAGTAAGATCGATCGATTCTTTAGTGGCTTAAAACCAAGTCTTTGAAGGGCGTTATCCATAAGGGACTTCAATAGCTATGAGGAAATCATTCGATGTGCTCTCAAAGTCGAGATGGAGATTGGAATAACCCATCAGTCACATGGGTTTGATAAGAAGAGGAAGATGGAATTCAAAGAAAAATCTAAAGAGCACACTGAAAAGAAGATGAGCTTTCCCTTATACTCAACGTGTGGAATGAAACATGGAGGGAGTTGTCTTAAAGGGACAAGTAAATGTTTTAAATGTGGAAAGGAAGGTCATCGGGAATTTTAATGCCATTATAATGGGAAGAAGACGTCTAATGACGCAAACAAAGGAAGGGATACACAGAATGAACCTACTACACTTCAATGTTTCAAGTGCAAGGAGATGGGGCATTATGCCAATCAATGCCCAAATCCAAGGGTTGATGATGATGGTCGATGTCAACAAAATCTTAAGGCTAAAGACAAAGGAAAGTCACATGCAATTTCTATCAGCGATGTGGAGTACGATAACGAAGTGGTGAAAGGTACACTTAACATCCACTCTAAAGTAGCAAATGTTTTATTCGATTCTGGATCCACCTACTCTTTTATTTCTAAAGAATTTTCTAAGGGTATCACCGTATTACCTCAACAATTAGATGTTGAGTTATCTGTGACAACACCTAATGGCACAACAATCGCATCAAAAGTTTATAATTCTTCTCCGATCGAAGTTTGTGGGAAAGTGCTTCCTGAAAATCTTGTGATCCTTCCTTTAGTGGAATTTGATGTGATTCATGGCATGGATTGGCTTTCTCTAAATGGAGCTCATATCAATTTCCAATGAAGGGAAGTCACATTTCATATTCCAGATCAATCTACGATCGTATATCAATGCAAGGATGAACATAATCTTCCAGTGGAAATTTCTTCCATCTTATGGGTATTGATTCCACCAAATGAAGGTTATTTATCTCAAATGGTTGGTGAGAAACTCACGATTATAAATATGCCCATTGTACGGGAGTTTGATGATGTCTTTCCGGAGGAATTACCGGGTCTTCCACCAAATCGTGAAGTTGAGTTTTCAATAGAACTCGTACCGGGTGCTTTGCCTATTTCAAAGACACCTTATAGAATGGCCCCAATTGAGTTGCAGGAATTGAAGTAGCAACTCCAAGAGAATCATGATAAGGGATTCATACGCCCTAGTGCATCACCTTGGGGAGCACCTGTTCTATTTGTTAAGAAGAAAGATGGATCAATGATACTCTGCATTGATTATCGAGAACTTAACAAGATCACTATCAAGAACAAATATCCTCTCCCACGCATTGATGACTTATTTGACCAACTACGCGGAGCTCAATACTTTTCCAAGATTGATCTTCATTCAGGGTATCATCAATTCAGGGTCAAAAGGGAGGATATAACAAAGACGGCTTTCCGTACATGGTATGGACACTATGAATTTATCGTGATGCCATTTGGTCTTACTAATGCCCCTGCTATCTTCATGGATCTAAAGAATAGAGTCTTTAGAGACTATCTTGATCAATTTGTGGTAGTCTTTATAGACGATACTATTGTCTATTCAAAGAGAAAGGAAGATCATGAAGATCACTTGAGAATTATATTGAAGACCCTGAGAAAGGGGAAGCTTTATGCCAAATTTACCAAGTGTGAATTTTGGCTTCAAAAAGTTGCATTTTTGGGTCACATAATCTCAAAAGAGGGGATATCTGTGGATCCAGCAAAAACAGAGGTTATCGAAAGATGGTCGAGACCAACAACAGTAACTGAGATCTGAAGTTTTCTTGGTTTGGATGGATATTATCGACGTTTTGTAAAAGATTTTTCACGATTATCTAATCCACTCACCAAGTTGACTCGGAAAGGAGTTAAGTTTGTCTGGACAGAGGAATGTGAAGATAATTTCAAGGAGTTGAAAAGAAGGTTATCCAGTGCACCTGTGCTCACACTGCATTGTAGTGGAGAAAGGTTTGTGATCTACAGTGATGCATCCAAGAAGGTATTGTGGTGTGTTCTTATGCAAAATGATATGGTGATAGCTTATGCCTCACGACAGTTGAAAATCCATGGGCAAAATTACCCAACACATGATTTGGAGTTGGCTGCGGTAATCTTTGCATTAAAGATTTAGAGGCATTATCTTTATGGTGAAAGGTATGATATTTATACTGATCATAAAAGTTTAAAGTATATTTTCACACAAAAGGAGTTGAATATGCGTCAAAGAAGATGGTTGGAGCTGATTAAGGATTATGACTGCTCAATCCATTACCACCCTGGAAAGCAAACAAGGTGGCAGATGCATTAATTCGACAAGACCATTCTAGTTTATCCATGATGAGGATCACAAAAGATCCTATTTTTATGGATTTACAAAGGATGGATCTTGGAATTATAATGGAAGGGGAAAAATCTTATCTTTCTCAAATGAATGTTCAACCATCTATACATGTGAAGATTAAAGAGGCACAGAAAGAAGATGTCGAGTTACAAAAGAAGGTGAGAAATGTTCCTGAATTCAACCTTGATTGTGATGGGATAATAAAGTTCAGGAATCGGGTTTGTGTTCCTCCCATCCCCAAATTAAAGAAGGAGATGCTGGATGTGGCTCATAGTTCATCATTCTCTATTCATCCTGGAATCACAAAGATGTATAGGAACCTAAAAGAGTACTTCTGGTGGGATGGCATGAAAAGAGATGTTGCTGAATATGTCTCTCGATGCTTGGTTTGTCAACAATTTAAAGCTGAGAGACAAAAGTCTAAGGGGATGCTACAACCTTTACCCATACCCGAATGGAAACGGGTAAACATCACTATGGACTTTGTCACAGGACTTCCTAAAACATCCAAAGGCAATAATGCTATTTGGGTCATAGTTGATCGTCTTACAAAGTCTGCACACTTCATTGCTATTAGAGAGGATTTATCTCTAGATCAGCTTGCCAGGTTATATGTAAAGGAAGTGGTAAGATTGCATGGAGTACCACTTTCTATTATATCTGATCGAGATCCGAGATTTACCTCGAAGTTCTGGCGAAGTCTTCAGCATGCTCTGGATACAGAGTTGAGTTTCAGCACTGCTTATCATCCCCAGACAGACGGTCAGTCTGAGAGAACAATTCAAACCCTAGAAGATATGTTGAGAGCTTGATCTATGGATTTCAAAGGAGGTTGGGATCAACACCTACCTTTGGTGGAATTTTCTTATAATAATAGCTTTCACTCCGGTATTCAGATGGCTCCTTATGAAGCTCTCTATGGAAAGAAATGCAGGACTCCAACTTACTGGGATGGAGTTGGGGAAAGAAAGCTATTAGGACCTGATCTCGTTGATGAAATGGCAGAAAAGGTCAGATCTATTCAACAACAAGTAAGAGCAGCTCAGAGTCGACAGAAAAGTTATGCCGACAACCGAAGAAAAGACCTAGAGTTTGAAGTGGGTGATAATGTGTTCTTACGAATATCTCCCTGGAAGAGGGTTATGAGATTTGGAAAGAAGGGGAAGTTGAGCCCTAGATATATCGGTCCTTTCGAAATACTGGATCGTGTTGGAAAGGTAGCTTACCGATTTGCACTTCCACCGAATCTCTCTCAAGTTCACGATGTGTTCCATGTATCTCTCATGAGAAAGTACATACCTGATCCTTCACATGTACTCAGCTCAGAAGTTGTACCGCTGGAGCAAGATCTTTCTTATGAAGAACAGCCGATAGAGATTCCGGATCGTAGCGAAAAAGTCCTACGCAACAAGACCACTCGATTGGTGAAAGTTTTATGGAGGAACCACAAACTTGAAGAAGCTACATGGGAGCTTGAGGATATGATGAGGGAGAAGTATCCTCATCTATTTGTTACAAAGTGTCGAATTTCGAGGGCGAAATTCTTTTTAAGGGGGGTAGAATGTAACACCCGAGATTTTTATGAGTAATATTTTGTTTTTATATCATCAAAGGAATCTTTCACTACACACTTGCTTGGATTACTTAACACGCAATCACGACCTTCCTCGATAGCTTGCGTTGTACGCAATAACGAGTTTCACTAAACAACAATATGGTATTATAATATTATTAAAACTAGCCGTTATGAATAGTAATAACCACTTTTTGAAATTTTATAAATTTTATTTTTCAAAATTGACTTCATTTTTTGATTCGGAATATCGAAATTAGCCTAGGGTGAAATTTTGGTATTTTTCTGAAAACTTTCAATTTTTGATGAATAGTGAAACCACTAAGTGGTAGGTTAAAAACTGAATTTTTCATAAAATATAATTTTACCGCTTCTGTGAATGGAATTTCGAAAATCAGACAGACATGGTTGATATCAGTAAGTAAAATGTGGTTCAATGAGATAAAAATAATTTTTTGGTGAATAGTAACTTTTTACTTTTTTACCGCGGTTAATAGTAAATAGGGTAACTAAGGGTAAATATGATATTATTATTACCCTACCACATGTCCTAATTCCATTGGACAAGTGAAATTAGACCAAAAACAAACTTAGGAATAAAATATGACCATTTAGGCCCACTTGGATTAGATTAGGACATTTATTATTAATTTATTTAAAGAAGGGTTAAAATAGTTAAAATCAAAGTTTAATAATTAAATTATTTTTAATATGGGGTTATACATAAGATAAATTCGATTGTAAATATTCATTAGAAAGATAAAAATATTTCCTACATGATGGTATTTTATTTGTAATTTTTAGACATCAAATAATTTAATTTATTTTTGACAGAAAGATGATGCAGTAATTATCTTATTAATGAAATATTGACATAATTGATAATATAAATACCAAAATAAATGTAATTTAAGACTTTTTATGAATTTCAATAATTTTATAGGTTACTATGGTATATTAGTGTTGATTTAATCAACTTGTTTAGAACATATAATTCTGTTATGACTTTCACAGAAATCATATATCAAATAGTGTCAAAATTGACACAAAATAGTTTTTAAATCAAATATTGTATTATTAATTGTTATTTTATTCCTAAAAATCTATGGTTCGGCCAAATGACTTAGATAAGGATATATATATTAATAATAAACAATTTGGGGTTCGTTTGGCATGTTATAGTAAGTGTATTAACCATATAGTGAAAGAAAACAAAAAGACATGGTAAAAGTTAAATTATATAACTTAGAGTTAAATCTAATTGATAAGGTTACAATAATACCCTAAACTTGTCTAAATCTTATTGGTTGATAGGATTTCGACCCATCCCCACTTTATCTTTGAAATAAGACCCTTTGGAACCATTATAAACCGATTTTGACTTTAATATAAAATAATATTTTGAGATATTCCTAAGGTGCCCCTCTCCTCCCTTATAAAAGGGCACCTCCTCCCCCTCCTCCTCACACAAATTTGAGCACTCAGCTCGGAAAACCCCTTCCATTTTCTCCTCTCCACTTCCATAGAATAATCCTAGAGGTCCTGGTATTCTTCAAAGACCAATATTAGTTCCCTTAGTGGAGGATTCAAAGAGGCGTTCCAAAGAAGAGGTAATATCCATTACCGATCTTTTCAATTTCTTTATTCTTCAACTTATTCTTCTTTGTTGTTTCATGATAAATTAATAACATCAGTATTACCTACATACTGATATGTTATTATAAATATGAAACAAACCTAATTCACCTTCTATCCATCCTACGGAAAAATGAAATCATCGCGCTTGCGTACGTACGGAATACCGTCTCCACGCCGTGGTGTAATCTATTTTCCACCATCACTTTACAAGGATGGGTATAATGGTGTAATGAGTAACTATTAATGATTATTATAAAGTAATATTGATACTGAAATAATATATATATACTCAAAATACAGTTCCACGATCATAGGAATGATATCATCACTCGTGCGTACGTACGGAATACCGTCTCCACGATGTGATGCGACTCGTTCTACAAGATCATCATTACATAGTAATTATATAAATGAATTGAATGAATAAATATGATATATGTTAAACTAATACCATTCTTGATATAAGGTATCTATAACCTTAAAAGAAGAATAAGAATGTATTCGGCAAAACACGCATAAGAACAAAAGGCAATAAAGACCCGAGTAACAAGTAACAATGAAATATTACTATCAAGAAGCTATGAATATGACCATATATGATATCATATCAATATGTATGATTATGGAATAAGTCAATAACATTATCTAAACCATTATACAGGAGCTTTGGACACGTACAAAGCAAATTGGACCTAAGGTAAGTGAAATATCACAATCTCATTTTTATCCGGGATTGTTTATACTTTGGCATTTACTGGGGTGTATTTTATCATCCACATCCATGTTTCCTCAATATTTAATATTTATATCCTTATAAAATAGTTTATATTCAATTTTACCCTTCGGTGAATATTTAGTAAAGGATATGAAAGGAATCTTTTGTCGTTTTTCGTACGAGGTACTTTTTTGACTTTTCCGACTAAAGTACGAGAAGAATGTTTTTTTTACCTTATACGACATGAATGGATTTTTAAAACATTATTTCCAAGAAGCTTCCTTTACAAGTTTTCAAGTTTATTTTTAATCAACTTAATTTATTTTAATGTCGTATGACATGTTATGAAAGGAAAAATGATTTTAAAGTAGAAAGTATATTTTCTTCAAGAATGGAGTTCAAGTATTTTATCAAAATTATTTTCCATCTAAGATAATAAAAGGGTTCTGATTTTATCCCTATTATTACATGGATTTGATTATGTTGTTATGGAAACATTTTTATGAATTCCTTTTTCTTATTTGAATTTTTTTATGATGTCATGTTGTTTAAGAATCCCATTTTTATTACATGGGTTACGCTATGATGTATGGTTTATGATTATGTGGCACACATAAGAAAGGATTCATTATAAGATGGGTGGGACCTATATCTCCCTCCAATTCATTGGGTAAAGATTTTATATCTCATGAGATAGACATGGCTGGAATGGTAGGTTATATCGGTTCAGTGAAACAGGACTGGAACGAGGGTGACTCGGTTCAGAAAGGGACATTGTCCACTAATATAGTCTTGGCAATGAGTCATGACTAACAAGAAATGATTTTCCATGATTATGTGTGCATGAAACAAAGTTTCAAGTTTTATGTTATGATTATGGGGATCTCATTTTCACTTCTATGATTTATTCCATGTTAAGATATTATGATCTCTATTGCAGGTTTTGATTTTCAAAAAGATATGATATGATTTTTATTACCTTTATTTGCCCTTGCTGAGCATTTGAGCTCACCCTTTTATGTTTTCTTTTCCCCAGGTCAGGAAGATGGATATTAAGTAGAATATGCTAAAAGGGACCCTAGATATGATGAAATAAATGGGAGACACTGTAGAAGGTTTATGAACCAGTTGTTTATGTTTCCCAGTTTCTAAAGACACTATACCTATACGGTCCTTTGTGGTTTTGTCATATGTTGTAATAAGTGTGCTTCAATTTTGAAGTATTAACAATGTATGTAAAGTATGGGTCGTTATATCAGGTCATGCCAGGGGATGACCCAGGTGGCATGCCATGTGATCAAATGGTGGTTCACAGAATCAACTATATAAATCCATTGATGATATAATAGAATCTTCAATGATTAAAATATTATTTTTAGATATTTAACCATGTGAAATATATAGTGAAAATAAATTATGTTTTATGTCAATACTCCAAATTTCATAATATAATATAATTAATTTAGATAGGGAAGGTTTTTCTTATAATCAATCCATATTTAGTGTGAATAGATAAATGAAAAGACAACATCAACTTAAATTCTAGAAATATTATTTTCATTAATATCATTGTAAAGATATCTATAACTATCTATAATATATAATTGATCTCATGTTTCAGATAAAATAAATAGTATTTTTAATAAAGTGTTATTTAATGTTAATATGAGTTGATATTGTGTGTTTCGATGGGATTTTGACATAGTAATAACAATTCAATTATGGTTTCCAACACTAAAAAAATAACATCATCCATATAAATTATTACTACTTATTCATATATAACAATTTTTATTATTCCTTGGTAGTATCCACATAATAATTCTTTATCATGCTATGTTTTTTTAGAAAAATTTCTTTTTGTAAAAACTCACACATTCTTGTTCAAGAATAAATGCTTATTTCTAATGATTCATATACCATTAGAATTATTCATAGACTCTAAGAATAATGTTAAGGTCTAGATTATTTAAATTTAATTTTCATTATCCTAATTAATTTTTAAATAATCTTTTTCTCATGAAATTACTCAATTCTCCACAAAAATCTTGTAAAACTATTTTTATACATAAAAAATTAAATGATAACTTATTTAACACAAGGAGAATGATGTGTTCTTCATGATATAAGTGTTTTTTTAAAAAAATGTCTGATTGAGTATCCATATTTATCAACCATACCTTTTACAAAAATATTCTTGTTTATAATTATACAATTATTATATTGAAACATAGAATATATATTGATTAATTATGTTTCTATGATCATGTAGATAATGATTGATTAATTCACGAAATAAAATAAATCCAATATAGTTCTTCCATTCATTTCTCAAACTTCTAAATAATAAAATATTAATGGGGATAAAAATTCATGTCAGATTTTGGGATTTTAAATTCTAGGTCTAATATTATTTTATAGAATTAGTTTAAACAATATTTAGTATCAGTTTATTAATTTCAAAAGTGTTTAAGAATTAACTACCACATTATCCCATATATCTCTTAATTAACTAGTAATTAATGTCATAATCATTTCATCACTAACATATACCATTGTAAAATTTTTATGATAAGATAATATTTGTTAACTAGGATTTTTACATAATAATTTCTTTAATAAATCATGAATATTAAATATTTATTTGAAAATATGTTCTCATAATTACTTTTTATACTTAAAAACATGTGAATTATCCAAAAATAAATTCAATTACCTTTATTATAAGCATTTATATTATATAATTTATTTTATATATTATCTAAATATGTCTATTCAAACATGAATGTTCACCTTCTCATTGACATGGGGCACACAATGTTATAAGCATAAATTCATTTACTATGGTGGAACTACATGAAACACATTATTTATAACCGTGGAGGATTATATCTTAATATTAATGAATTATACTCACAGATGGGAATTATTATATAAATAAAATCATACCTCTAAATTTATAAGAATATGTTACAGGTTTTTCAACCACTTATAATCACATATAATGTCATAAAATATATTTCACTAGTAATATAATATACCGATGAATTTTCAATTTATGTCATCAGTATTTCTTAATTTTTTTTAATATTTGACAATATTGGATAGATATTCTGTTGAACCAATATGATTATTATATTGAATATTTTTTCATTATAAGATGATTAATTTTACACATTTTAATTGAACTGAAGTAAGGGTGATTATCCAAAAATGGTTAAATATATTTTATGATGAGTTGATGATGTTATGGAATTTTGATTTTGGGTTTGGATTTTTTGAAATTCATACATTCCATATTGGGGATGAATTATCCAAAATGGGAAATATTTAATTGTAACAACTAATTTATTTTCAACAATACATAACATGTTTTAGGTGATAAGTAAATTTTATATTTCTTATGTTATATTTGTAAAAAAATCAAATTTGAGGAGTAGTGATTTATAAAAGTCTCAAATTTATATTGTGTTTGTTAGTTATTATGATCACTTCCCCCTCAACATAAGGTGTACCCCATCTAGTTTGGAAATGTGAGAGGGGAGATAATGACTCCCTGAGTCCCCCCTCCAGTAAGCCCGAGGTTGGTGACTAGAACATAGGAGATATAAAACACAATAATGAGAGACATTACCCAAAAAGAGAACACATGAAAAATATTGGGATAATACAAACACCAATGAAATCCCACATAGACTACTATACATAAGAAAACCCAAGTACAATGATTTAATTTCATGCACGAACTAATAGAACTGATAGAAAAAACTGCATGTACAAAACTGATGTAAAAAAAGTAGGAACCATGAAGCAAAAATAACTCTGGAAACCACATGGTAGTAGTAACTAGCCCAATAGCCATGCTAATACAAGTGACCTAAAAAGAATTTTATATATTCATAGGGTGAGTATAACTGAAAACTTAGTTGGATATTCCCTGGTTCCACTCATGGAAAATTATAGAAATTAAGGTTATGCATAGTGAACAACCAGTGAAACTAACTAATCACCTTAATAAATATATTATGTTCCCAGCCCTACCATGGATACACTCAACAAACATCATATACATGAGTATATAATATAATAATGAATATCAAGTGTACCCCACTACAACTTCCCCACAGTTTTGCCGCTTTTCAACAACGTCACATGTCCTAATCATCTCACTCCTAAAAGGATTTCTCGGAGACACGGAGGCGTAGCACCACAAAATCCACCTCATGTAACAAAACCACAACATCCACGTAAGGAATGTAACCATGTAGTTTTTGGGATCCACCATAGATCGCATAATGTGTATCATATGTTAGGTATTAAACCTCAATCCATTATAGACCTTACACTAAGTAAGGATCCTCAAGCCATCATTGCATATACAAGTTACACGTATATTAGTCCATAAGAAACTATATCAAGAATATATGGGTGTGAATAACCACAAGAAAATACACCCCTCTACACACATATATAGGGAAAAGTAATCTATGTGCCTATCACCACAAGTATCTACCAAGAGATGTGGGTAGGGCCAAAGGGGGTAGTTATCCATCCATCCTCCCACCAGAATGATGGGTAACGCCACCCACCCCCCTAGGGCTCAAAATACTAAGGGTGTCAGCTTCCCAAACTGATGGGGTGGAGTAGTGTATAGAAACACAAAAAGTACAGAATACATTATAGCTCACAACCATATTATGGGAATAACCTTGTCTTAGACTCAGGTGATGCAAACATCTATCAGAATCTCAACTACAACATCTTATTCTCGGTATCCTATAATCACAAAACCATTGAATGATATTTGTTTCATTACATAATTACTTTTTTACCAGTTTAACATAATGTTAATTAATTCATTAAACATTAATTAACCATTAAAAATTCCACATTATATTTCATTTTCATCTCAACCAATGTCCAATGTTCCTTTAATTTTTAACCTCAGTATAGAGTCCCAACAAGATCAGACCACATTGTTTAACATCATTTATTCAATCATTCATTATCAACAAAATTACATTCCCATTTTCACAGGCTTTCTTGAAAAAACATCTCATTATAAAAAACACAAGGGGGCCAATTCGGTGAGTAGATTAACTAACAATCATGTCATTTCCACCTATAGCAAGAGAATATACCCATAATCCCATGAGAAGCTAAACATGTAATTCACATGCCATACCCCACACATCTTATCCCCTTTTAGAAGGAGGGTAAGAAAAACCAGCAACCTAGATTGGTGGGGGAAATTAATGAAGATAAAAACCCAACAATAATTAGAAACCATCCAAATATTCGCGTCCAACCTATTTCATCATCTCTGGTGTCCTCCCTGATAGCCAGATGCATAAACAGATGCATCTCGCCACTCTAGGTGTCAACTACTGCCACAACCAATGGGCCTCTCTATGGCCACGTATCACAACTGCCTTCAAGGCTCACATCATAATAAAAGCAGTAAGAAAAAAACATTATGTCAATTTGGCTCTTGTCCTTTAAAGAAGGCATCAAACTATAAAACACAATGAGATCTCACAGCTCCCAGCATAAGCCTATTGACCTATACAAGAAAAAGTGTATCACAGAACCCTACAAGGCATTATATTTTTTCAAACAACTAATTCATTAATCCATATATAATTAACTGATTTATTATTTGTAGGTTCCAACTATCAGTATTGAAATCTATCATACCTATAAAAATTCATTAAGCATTCTTACTACATCAACTTGATTACCAGTAAATCAACACAACAAAAAACGAATTCATTTACTGGCCTTAGTATATTTATCCATACAATTATCAATTAATTCCTTCTTTATGTTCTTTACAAATTTCCATTAAGAACTAAAAGATAAACAAAGACAGCATAAATATCACACTATATAGAAAAAGAAAAAACAATAACAAATGATCGATATCAATTTATTTATTTGGTTCATATATATATTATGTCAGTTACATTGTGATCTGGTAGCCTATAAAATGACAACTCTACAGTTTCACATAAATTAATAGAGATGAAACAAATCCCCTACCTAAAAAGGATACTGATGCACTTTGAACAGACTAAAAAAAAGATCATGATGACCTATCCTAGAGGATTTCATCCACCTGGGGATACAGAGACACCACCACACTGGCCAACACCCAATAAAATTCTATTATGAATACCGAGACCTCATTCTATAACTGGGTAAGGAGAAATCGAAGAATATGAACAAAAAATAACGACAACAAAACATATCTTATATGATCATTTATCGATACTTCTTGGTTCCACCAAAATAGGGGGTGCACATACAGTATGATGAATTTTCAATGTGATATGATCCAAGGATTATTTATTGATCACACCACCCCTATGGGAAGGAGGAATTGTTTGAGAATCTCTCACCAGAGAACAAGAAAGAATAACAAGGGAGGATGATATCTTTCCACTTATAAGATTTAATAGAGAACCGTTTTAGGATACAATAGATATTTCATTAAACGAATATCTCATTAATCCACACGGTTTGTATATCTAAAGGCATCTAGAATATTATTAAGATTAATATTGGAGTTATGGGCTTTGATTCAGGAATAAATATCTTAAAACAAGTCCTCGATTGAATTTTACATCAATAAAAAAATTAAATCAGTGAAACTAGAAAAATATAGAAATTATGTAAAGGAAATAAGAAATTGTTCTGAAAACACTACAGACTCACCGGTCTAGTAACACTGTAGACTCACCGTTCTAGAAAAACTATAGACTGACCTGTCTTGAATCACTATAGTCTCACCATTATAGAAACAATGTAGAATCACTATTCATGAAACATTGTAGACTCACCATTCTAGAAACATTTTAGACTCACCGGTTTGAAAATAATGTATAGTCACTATTCATGAAACGATATGGACTCACAATTTTGGAATCATTCTATACTCAAAATTCTGGTAACATTGTAGACTTACCGCTAAGAAAACATTATAGACTCTCCGGTATGGAAACACTATAGGCTAACCGTTGTGAAAACACTATAGACTCACTTGGGTAGAAACACTATAGACTCAACGTTCTAGAAATATTGTAGACTCACTGGTCTAGAAACACTATTGAATCACAGTTTCTTCGACACTATTTCGATGATATAATGAAGCTATTCATAAAGCTTCTAACAATGTTCATTGAACTGGAAATTATGAAATTTGTTGGGGATGTGTCACCTTGACATCGTAAAACACCTCAAACAATAGATTTGTTTATGTAATAGATAAGAAAAGTCCGGGACATTGCATCAAATACCTCTCAAAACCTTCTCAACCCAGTGAATCCAAAACCATCAGAAAACGAAACAAAGAAAGGGGTCTGAAAAAATACCCATATAGATTCCTCTCAAAGGATAGAAAGATGAAAAATGTAAAAAAAACATCTCATAAAAATGAAAGGAATGTCTTCACAAAGAGATCATTATTACATGAAAAATTATAAACATCAAACACTTCAGGGTACGAAGTACATATGTGACTCAAATTATCATGTATTGTCCTCCACTACCAATGTTTCACCATAAGACATGAATCAATGGGGGTAGAATGCATGCACAAAACCTTCCCCTTGCTGTCTTGGATCTCCATAGGCTTCTCCGCATAGGTCGTGTCATCATCCACATTTATATCGTCCCAATAGATGACATATGTTTCATCATAATGATATAGACAGAGCTATGACACATGAAAAACATCGTGTATCCGAATCATCTATGGTGGAAGTGCTATACAATATGCCATGGCTCAAACACGAGTTGAAACCTCGAATGGCCCAACAAACTGGGGAGAAATTTTAAAACCATGAACAACCTTTATTTCCCGTGAGAGAGAGTCACCTTCAGAAACACATGAACCCCAAAATCAAACCCCAGAGGTATCCTACTTTGATTGGCATATGATTTTAGAAGATCTAGGATTGTATTCTTTGAATCATGAATCACATGAACCATCCTTGTTGTACTCTACACATGTTCTGTTCCAATAATTTCTAACTCTCTAACCCTTTTCCATCACAAGTGAAAACAACACGGTCAGCCATAAAAGGAATCAAATTATGAAATACCAATGGGGGAGTGAAAACTATTCTTATAATATAACTCAAAAAAGGTTAAGTGGCTTATTTGAGATCCTCTAAAATCATGGACATAAGAGCACAACATGTCTTCAGGAGTCTGGATCATCATATTTGTCTGAATGTCCATTAGTGGATGAAAATAAGAGTTATGGAATACCTGAGAACCCAAATAATGACGAAGACCTCTCCACACACTATAGGTAAAACAAGGATCTCAATTAGAAATTATTGTCCCCGGAACTCTGTGGAGTCTCCCCACCTCCTCCAGATTCTACATCAAAAAAAATTCCAATGATATTGACTTTGTGATCGCTATAAAATGGGTTGATTCTGATAAATGATCCACTACCGTCCAAATATAGTCATGTCCTCCACGAGCTCTACATAAACCAGCATCAATGCCCATTGATATCTCCGTCCCCTTTGACTGAGGAATATCTAATGGATGGAGCAAACTACTGGAGTCATGGGGCTCAACCTTCCCCATCTAGATGACCAATACTCTAGACACAGATTCTGAAATTGCACAATTCATCCTGGGAAACCAAAACTGACTCTTCAAGCTTCGATACATCATTGTCTTTCTAGGATGCACCAATAAATGATATCTATGGAAATCTATGAGAACATTCTCACATATCGCTGATGTAACATAAATCATTCATTGATACATCACTTAGTGTAGTTGATCCATATACCAACCACAAAGGGCCTCACTACAAACAATTCCGTCTCTCCGGACCTCCACCTCTAGATCCCCCAACTAGGACTCTTCCAGCTGAAGAACTAGAGATGA
Organism: Viscum album; assembly: GCA_963277665.1. Lineage (NCBI taxonomy): Eukaryota > Viridiplantae > Streptophyta > Magnoliopsida > Santalales > Viscaceae > Viscum > Viscum album. The sequence continues at coordinate 1,354,124,528 of OY728147.1, read as the reverse complement.
ATCCACCATCATCTAAATGTGACAGCCTCTTCTCCATAACTAATCCCATTTTGAGATTCAATGTGGAATGTTCTTCGATCACTCCCTAGGAATCATGAGATTCATGCACTACCATACTACGTGACACCCAGCTCAGCGCATCAGCTACAACATTACCCTTCCTACGTTTATATGATATTTAAGAGACATATTATTATAATAAATATGTTAATAGATGATGTCAAATATTTATGTCATGTTAAGTGGAAACATACCTCAGCCTCTTATGATTTTTGAAAATAGTAATGTGATCTCTAATGAGGTAATGTCTCCACAACATCAGTGGAATCACCGTAGCATCCAACTCAAAATAACAGTTTTTATAGTTACATTCATGGGGATGAAACTATTTATACCCTTAACAAATGACTGGTCTCTTCTACATCAAAACACATCTGAACCCCATTTGTGATGCATCATTGAAAGCATCAAATTGAACACCCTTTTCTGGAAGAAAATTAACCAAACCAAATACCAACTTCTCCTTTAGACACTAGAATGCTTCTAGACACTGATCAGTCCACATGAACATTTGATCCATCATATTCAATGTTGTTATTGGAGTTGTAACCCATGATAAATCAGCTACAAACCTCTTTTAGAGGCATGTGAGACAAAGAAAACATTGCACCTCTACCACTGTCTTGGGGGATACCAAAAATACAACTGCTTTTATCATTGATGGATCTACAACTACTCCCTACTAGGACACCACATTCCCCATGAAATGTATTTATCAGGCCTAAATGTAGCACTTTGACAACTTCCCACATATCTTCTGATGATGAAGAACTCCCGAAATGGCATGGATATGCTCTTCATGCTCCTCTTAAGACATGGAGAACACAAGGATGCCGTTAATGAAAAATACAATGAACTAATCCTGGAACCCTCGGAACACATCTTTCATCAATTCCATGAACATATCTAGAACATTCTTCACACTGAATGTAATTAAAACAAACTTGTAGTTCCCATGAAGGCCATAAAAAAGAAGTCATTGAGATATCCTGATCGTTAAAATGCATATGATGATATCTTAAATACAATTAGATCATTTAGAACCATCTTTCACATTAATTTGATCAAATAAATCAACAATACATAGAAGATGATAGTGATTCCTCACTGTAACTTTGTTTATACGATGATAAATGATACACAACTACAAACTACCGTCAGCCTTCATCACAAACAAAAATGGTGCAACACATAATGACACACTGAGACAAACAAAACTGCACTGTAATCGACCATCATTTGTATATGTAGCTTTTTTCACTCATAATCGTCCATCCAATATGGAGACAAAGAGATAGAAGATGCTATGGGATTTATCTTGATTCCAAAAATTATCTCCCTTTAAAGAAGTAATGCCACAACCTCTTCCTAAAAGAAATAAGGATACTCTTCTAAGATCCTGAGAAATACCAACTACTGAATCTCTTATGAACTCAGCATCAACTCAGCTATCATAGATGATAAAGATAGAACACCCCGATGACCCATTCTAGGGTCTCGCTCGACAGCAAACACTGTTGGTTCTCCATTAGAATCGAGGGTCACCACCTGTGTCCTAATGCAATCCACGATATCCTGAACCAAATACAACCAATAAATGCTGAGGTTAACATCATATGGTTGTATCCATAATCCTAGGAAATATTCTCAAGAGTGGTTCTTCACCAACACTTTCCAAAAGTCTCTACATACTTAAAACAAGGTAGCTTAGCCTCTACTAGCATATTTATTGCAACGTGAACAAAAAACCTCTCTACCTTATGTTTTAAAACATGGACAAGGGCAGGTGATATCAAGGAGTGTGTGGCTCCTGAATCAAAAAAGTCATACACTCAAGTATAAAAAATATCCAATGTTACCTTGACAGACATCTTCCTCACCCAGGGCTAGAAACGCTCAATCATAAAGCTATCCACAACATCCACTATGGACTCTCTGACCTTGATGATCACTATCACCATGGATGAACTATTATCTCTATGGATGGGGAAAATCATGGGTTTTCCATATGCTTACCACATATTCTCTATACTAATCCAAAGATGATGAAACCTGCTATAGGTGCCTTCACTGGAACTCCCTCAATAGAGGAACATAGAGCAGAAAACATGGTGCACGATGACTGCTCTGAATGGTCGGTAGATCTTCATACTGATGAACTTATCTTCCACAAGAAAAATAAGATCCTCATCCCTTGTAATATGTTCTATATTAGCTGTCCCTAGAAAAACAAGATGCAGATGGGTGGGACCTACCCCCATCCGAAACTAAATTCTTATGAACTGAAAACTAGGAAACCACACCATCGTTCTACTTCTTGTGGAATCAAGATGACTCACCTCTCATGAAGATATGGTTCTGTCCGGTGTCCTCTTGATGACCTCTTCCCTCACTAGCATCTCATGATATACATTCAACATAAATAGGGTGGCCTGGAATTGGTTATATTGATTCAAAGCCTCCTAAGAATGACTCCCCCTTTCCTCCTCATCTAAAAAACATGTTTAAATCATATTTCAGAAGGTTCTTGGAATAGATTATAAACAATCACACAGTTTTGATCCCTAGTCAAAGGGGAAAAAGCTTTGATCAACTGGATGCCTTCAATGTTGAAGAAGGAAACTCTACTCTAATCTTACCTCAGAAGTCCTTCCATGTGATTTCTGACTCCTTGCGATCACCAATTAACAACTACCACCACAACCACACTATTTCACATAACATCATCACAACCAAAGACACCTAGTGCTTCTTCTGAGCATGGATCAATTTAAAGCCTATATCGACCTCCTCCAACTAGTCTTCTATGACTGGATCTAAAATGGAGGATTTGTACTTTTTTTTATTATGGCACTGAAACATGTTGAATGACCTCTTCCTGGCGTTTTCATCATCATCGTCTACCATGTGGTGATCTGTAGGCACCGTATTCTTGACATCTTCTACGCAATCTTGAAAAGTACATCGATCCTAATCCATACCATAAAATAAAAGAAATTGATCTCCAAAACATATAAAATTGAAGAATCAAAATTAATTAATTAATTTTTTTCTTTCCTTCATTTTAGGTTAACATATCCCAAGGTCTACCAATTCAAACAATGGCACAAATAAGAATGATACATGATCGTTTCTTAGGACTCTACCATAAAACTAGTATCACCTCATTTAGTATCCATTTTAAACATAATGGTTTTTCCATCAGATCACAGGGGGTCTAAATTCCTATGTCTCATCGGGTCTCCAATGTTTAATGAACACAGGAAACATAACTCACACCATTTCCCTACCAACCCTTGCAACCGTAACTATGAATAATACCAAAATCCATCATATCCCTCAACCAGACCATTGATACCACTCTATCACAACCCCTCCCCACAAGGTGTACCCTTCCTAGGCGGAAATGTGATAAGTGTGATAGTGACCTTGAAGTCCTGCCTTCAGTAGGCCATGGCCCCAAGGCCATCGACCATATGAATGAAAATTATCCCACCAAAATAAAAGGTATAAGGATTTAGATGAGGATTCAGGGAAAGCACATTTACTAGAGCAGGGCTAACCGGAATTGGAAGAATGAGATGGTATGGAATTTTCATTGGTACCGATCCTTTGGACCATTTTATAGGACAACATTCTGACCATCCACGCAATGGTGGATTTCTAATATCATGACATATGCTTGGGTGGAGCAATTTCAATTTGCCATGTCCAGGAGATTCCCTGTAATAACTAGGTGTCATTTAATTATATCTAATCCTTTGGGACTTATAAGGGTTCCACCTCACCCCTTGAAATGTGAATAATCAAAAATAATAAAAAAATTAAGGCGTTCAGGTTATTTCATCCAATCGGTCCCGGGTTAGTTACTATATCCAAATGTATAGTAAATAGAAAAATGTGTGCAATTACCCTATAAGAGAACACATTTGAAAGGGGGACGTAATATGGACACCAACCAACTACATCCTAGTCTGCAATACAATAGAAAACTAATGTCCACAGATGTAGTGTCATGCCAGAAATAAATTAGCTAAGTGGATAAACTACTAGTACCGTAGGAAAGTAAAAAACCAGCAACCACAATGCCAAAAAGGCTCCTACAAACCAAATCAAATAATAACTATCCTGATCACTAACCTACTCCAAGTGACCAGAAAGCAGTTTATATATACATATGGTGAGTGTAATGGTATACTCAATTGGATCCTCCTCAAAGCCCCTCATGAAAAAGTAAATAATGTATGCTAAAATTTAATGAACAACTACTGAAACTAAATCTTCACCTAAATTGGTATACTATGTTCCCAGCCTCACCATTTCTACTCTTAGAAATGATTTCGTAGAAGATTATATAATATAAATAATAATATCAAGGGTACCACTCTACCACTTCCCCACTAGTTTGTCACTTTCCTCCAATGTCGCATGATCTAATAATCTCTCTCAAAAAAGGCTTCCTTGCACACACCTAGGTGTAGCACCACAAAAAGCACATCATCCAGATAAACCCCCACGCCCACATATGAAAAGTGACCAGGTAGTTTTTGGTAGCGACCACATCTCAAATAATGTGTATCATATGTCGCTTATTAATCCTCAAGCCATTATGGCCCATTAATTGTGCAAGGATTCTCAAGACATCATATCCTATAATCGGTACACATATAGTAGTCCATAAGAGACTATATGCATAATATATGTGTGTGAATTACAACAAGCACTTACCGGCCTTAACAGACAAACATGGGAAAACAATCCATTATGCCTACCTAAACATGTAACAAACCAGAGAAGAGAGTAGGGCCAGATGGGTAGTCAGCCATCCATCCTTCCATCATTATGTTGGGGAAAACACACCTTTCATGGTTAATAATCTTTGGTGTATCAGTTTCCCTATTTAACGGGGTGGAGTTGGACATAGAAACAAAAAAAGTGCATAATATACAATAGTTCACAACCACACTATGGGAATAACCTAGCCTTAGATTCCAATACACCTAACTTCTCTCAGACACTCTATTTACACTAATATGACTAGGAATCCTATAATAACAAAATAATTTAAAGAGGTTTATTACATTACATAATTCCATTCTTATCAGTTTCACTTTATGTTAATTAAATATTTATACATTAATTCACAATTGACAATTCCACATTATATTTCATTAGCAAAACACCCAATGTCCACTATTACTTTAAATTAAAACCTCATCATTGTGTCCCAGCAAGCTCCAACCCCATTAGTAAACATCATTTATTTAGACATTTATTGACAACATTATTACTTTCCTTTATTACTAGGAATTCTAGAAAAACATTATAAGATACTAAACATAATGGGGTTCAACTCGGTGAGTAGATGAGCAGCCCATAAAATCATTACCACATTTTACAAGAGCATAGTTCCATCCTCTCATAATATGATAAATACAAAAAGCACATGGCATACCTTGTGCATCTTTTCCCGTTTTAGATAATGGGTATGAAAAACCATATTCCATCAAAAGTGGGGAATGTAAAGAAGATAAATATCCCTAGAATAATCATCAAGCTTACAAACATTCACATCCAACCTGTTTCATCATCCCCATTTTCCTCCACGACACCCACATGCATAAACTGATGCATAATTCCACTCTAGGTGTCAACTGCTACCACAACCAATGGCCCTCGCTACCCCACATATCACAACAGCCATCCAAGCTCACATAAAAACACAAGAAACAAGAAAAACACATCATAAAAAATATTATTTTGCCCTCAAACAAGGCATCCAATCACCATACACAATGAGATCTCGTAGCACCAACCATAAAGCTCTATGCCTTTACAAGAAAGAGGGTTAATCAAGAACCATATGATGAATTATCATTTTATCAAACTACTGGTTCTTTAATTCAACTAGAATTAATGGATTGAGTATTTTTAGGTTCTATCTAGGGTAACCAAAATAACCATCTATCATAGATATCACAAATTTCTTAAACAACATTACTACATAAATTTGATTAACATTATATTATGTCAAGAAAAGCCAGATTCATTTACATACCTCATTACATTTAGCCAAATAATTATCAATTAATTTTGGATTTATGTTCTCTACCAATTTCCATCAAAAATAAAAATCATAAAAAAGAAATCATAAATATCACACTATCTAGAAAAATAAGAGGCAATATCATATGATCGATAAAAATTTTTTTATCTCATTTAAAGAATTATTATGTCAATACCATTGTGATATAGTGGGATAAAACATGCTAACACTATAGTTTTATGTAAATTAATAGAGAATAAAATAATCCCCTACCTCAAATGGTTTTTGATGCACATTGAATAGACTAACAAAATATATCATGAACTCCTATCCTGGAGGACTGTATCCACCCAAGGATATAGAGACACCACCACCACTACAAACACCCTAGAAAATACCATTAGAAACATGGAGATATAATTCAAAAACATTTTAAGGAAAAATAGATGAAGATGAACCCAAAATAATGACAATAAAACATACATTATAAGAAGATTCCTTGATACTACTCGGTTTCACCAAAATAGGGGGTGCACATGTAGCAACAAGAAACATCAAGGAAAAATGATCCAAGGATTATTGATTCATACCACCACTCCTATGGGATGGAGGAAAGGTTTGAGCATCTTGCACCAGACAACATGAAGGAAGAACAATGGATGAAGATATCTCACGTCTAAGAAGATTTAACAAAGCATCAGTTTAAGATATGCAAGATTTTACATTCAAAGTGGATCATCATAAACCATGTGGTTTGACAAAGTAAATTAATCCTACACCTTTGTAAAAATAATATAAGACTTATTGTCATTGAATAATCATTAAATCCCTTAAAACAAGTCCTTGAATGAATTTAATGTTGAAGAAAACATTAAAAAATTAAAACCTGAAAAATTTTGAATGTTGGTAATGGAAATATGAAATTTTTCTTGAAGTATTGTAGACTCACCAGTCTGGAAACACTATAGACTCACCATTCTAGAAACACTGTAGTCTCACCGGTCCGAAAACAATAGACTCACTATTCTAGAAACAATGTAGACTCACCAGTCTGGAAACATTATATAATCACCGTTCTGAAAACACCAAAGTCTCAATATTCTAGAATCATTTTAGACTCACCATTGTAGAAAAACTATAGTCTATCTTGTCTGAAGACACTACAGACTCACTATTCTAGAATCATTGTAGACTCATCATTGTAGAAACACTGTAGACTCACCGGTCTGGAAGCATTATAGACTAACCATTTTAAGAACACTGTAGACTCAACTGTTTAGAAACACTATAGACTCACCAATCTAGAAACACTGTAGACTCACTAGTCTGGAAACAATATAGACTCAATGTTTGTGTGAAACTATTTCAGTTAAACTTTGACATAATTCATAAAACTGGAAATAATATTCACAGAACTGAAAATTTGGAAAATTGTTGGGGATGAGTCACTTTGACCTCCTATAACTCCTAAAACACTCGATTTCACCATGGAATAGACAAGACATGTCTGGGAAATTACACTAAAAAATTACACACTTTAAATTATTAAAATGTTATAAAGATAATATTTCTATAGAAAATTAATATAATGCTGCCGATAAAGATTTATAATTGATTGAAGATGAAAATTTTGGATAATTTTATGCGGTAGAATGTGAGGATCCTTTATTATTTATGATTAATGATTGAAGTATAATTTAGGAAGATCAAAATCTGGAGGAGTTCATTGTAATATTCCAGACCAAATTAAATGATAATATCATGGGTGTTTTTTTATGAACAGTTGTGAATCATAGTACATAAACCAAAGATACCAGTTGGGAATTTTTTATAAAATATGGACCATGGGGTGGAAACTAACATGGTTATGTTTTGGAATAGAATATTAATGTATTCATATTTCCATTATTTTTTTTTCATTTTCCAATTTAATTTTGTGGATTTATTTCTATATTATAATAATAATATAAAATGGATACGAATTATAAGTGGGTTAGATACTATTTGAATGATTCTTAAAAATACAAAATAACAGAACAACCCATTTGGAATTCAAGAAAAGTAAATAAGTAATTATGAAATTATCATACAATCAATTGGTAGATCACACATGGTTCTATGGTCTTTTTCCATCAGGGGTTTCAAATATTTCATTATGAAAATTATTGTTTATATTTATGAAAATACTTTTTAAGAGATTATAAATTGATTAATGTTATACACTTACTTTTATCTATAAATATTTGTAATAAAAGTGAAGTCTCATGTTTGGGGAATTAAAATTACAATACATCATGGATCTATTCATTAACATTTGATGTGAACCATTCTAATAAGTATATAATGCAATTTTTTAAATTTATACACTATTATGAGTTTGAAAAATTCATTCTAGACAATTAAAAGGACATTGCAGTTTAAAATGGGTATCAATATTGACACGCCCTCCCCACCCACCCAGTATTGGCTATACCAATACGTATTCCTAACAACTAGCATGAGTCTGTAGATTCACTGAACATATTTCTTCATAATATCTCTTGGATGAAAACATCCTGTAAACATCAAAATATTTCTACATATTTATGGCAATGGATTTCTTATTTGGAATGAATATATAGTTTCTTGTTTTCTTTCTCATGGGATTGATTTTTGTGATTTAGTTAATCACATTGTTACAGTACCTGGGGGACATTAACTTCTTTAATTGAATATAATCTGAATATAAAGAGTGAATTAAGTGAAATAAATTCATTATTATACTCATTATTTGATAAATAATAGAAAATATTTTGAATAATAAAAATGATAAGGACATATGGTAATGTCAAAACATTATATATGATGAAGAGGAATGTGGAATGCCTTGATTGTATAAAAGATGATTGAGATATTTGAGAATTGTAACAAATGCATTGATTATGGGATCTTTACCTGGTAAATATTACTGTCAACACTATTATAGATGAATCTATGAGAATGTTTATATCCTTGAACCTAATAGAAACACAATGTAGAAAACAATTATATGATATATATTAACACCAAAAGAATCAAAAATATTAAATAAATTATTGAGAATCCTTCCCAAAAATATTGATTTAAAAATACAAAATTTTGAACATAGATATCTTAGTGACATTATAACAAATCAATTACATAGAATTTTTTTAAATTATGAGATAAAATGAGGAAATTATATCTATATATTGGTAGGTAAGGATAATTGAATATATTTTAAAACATTAAATAATCACTATATTGACGATATGTGAAATTTCTACTAGTGAAGAAGATAATTTCGAATGTTTTTTGGGGTTATAACCATGTTTTAATGAATCATCCAATAGAGAAATAGTAAATATCATAGTAAACAACATATTAAATGCATTGTCTCTGGGATAATTCAATACTTATCTACTAAATGTTCATTGGGATGGATAAATGAATGTGAATGGGGAGAGGTTTCTTACTAAAATGACAATAAAGGAGATTCCTTCAATAAAAATAACAATATATCAAAATATATTATTGATATATAATCCATGTATTTCAAAAGGATTTTTTTACTTATAGAATACGTTTATTATATTAGTGATTTAATATATGATGATGATGTGACCATCATTTTTTATCGTCCATGGAAAAGAACAAGAGTGATTATCCTTATGGGATCAAATAAAAAACTATATTGTGCTCTAATTGAAAAAAGTGAAGTAAAAGAAGAATATAACTTGATAAATGATATCAATATGTTCCAAAAGTATATGTTTGTTCTAAGGGATGATATTTCACAAGTCAAAAAAGACCATAATGAATGATAATAGATTCCGAATGGGGAGAAAATTCTATTTAAATAATTTGAAAATTTAAAACATTAGAAAATAGTGGAAGTTATGATCCTTAAATTTATGAATTAAACTAACATTTATAAGGATGAAGAGGCTTAAAAAATGATGCTAAAAATTGTTGAACCTAAGAATCTAATGGAAAAAATAATTTAGAATTAAAATAGGTTGATCATAGGAGTTGGTGATGTCTTGAAGAAATTTTAGAATCTTTACAAATATATATAGTTTAATAATATATATTAAATTTAAATTAGTTAAATCCTGATGAAAATGATTATATATTATGATGGTATGCCTTTATTGGTAAATATTTTGTGATTATATCCTGGTTTCTAAAAAATCTATTGAAAAACAATATTCTAAACAATCTATGATATGAAAATAAATTGATGAAATAATTCATATATTGATTGTGAAAAATTATGCGATGATGAACATATCATCCATATTTATGAAATATGATATTCTCAAAAGTTTTTGATGCAATAAAATTATTTTTTTTTTGAAAATGAGGATGAAAACAAGCCATGTGTTTGTATAATTCTTACCAGTGAAAAAGATTTCAGTGTCACTATTGGTGCTTTCTTGTGTTTGGACATAAATCAAATTGTTCACAATACAACATTTCTATACTAAGTCTAATAGGTAAGTATGAACCATTGAAGATACAAAATCAATATGTTAAAAATTTTATGCATCAATAGTTTTTGAAGAAATTTAGATAGAGAGAAAATAAAGATCATGAATTATGTATATAGAATGTGTTGTAAGTAAGAACACAACATAAATGAAATTTTTAAACTAAAACTATCTCAAATAAGATCAAATTTAAATATCAAGAATTTTTAGAAAACAAATAATATCTAATAACTTGTGAATTTTTTCATTGTTTCATTCAAGGATTTAAAATTTGGGAATCCATGGATTATGGATCATGGGTGTTCCTATGACTTGTCATGTTATCAAAATAAGTAAACTAATATTGAAACATATTAAGGACGATCTACAATATATGTATGTTATTGTCCATTAAACATTAATTGTTTGGGAATAGATTTTATTTAGATTATTTAGACCATCCCCAAACATTATTTGGTTTGTTGATTGTATGTAGCATAAATATTTATTATATCATAACTCTATGATAATTTAAATAATGTGATTTTCATAAATATTTGTCCTTTTTTTATGATACTAAAATATGAGGTTATGTAAATAAGAGGGTTTTCCCCTTAAGGTAACTAGTTTTTTGGTTATTCCAATCCATATTTATATATTATTAAACAAGAAAATACCAATTCAAGGAAAAGTGGAATTTCATCTCTTGGTGAAAATAACATAAAATGATTATTAGTGAATAAATTGTGTTAAATATTATAGTCCTGAAATAAAATTACATCATTTATATAAAAACATGTTATAAGTGAAACACTGTGAGTAATAGTCATAAGGGAGTTCAGATCATGACTTATGTCCATTAAATTCAGTTCCCTATAATATTTTTAGACAAATGTCAATGAAAAATATAATTGAAGATTTTTATTAAATAATACTAACTGAATAATTAACTTGAATTACATGTAATATTATAACCACTAGTCATTTCCCATTGGGTTTTATCTTGAAGTTCATATAACTACATACATGCCTCCTTATACACTATAGGTTTCATACAATCAATTAGGATCTATTAGCAGTAGTGAAGAGACTATACATTCAGTATTTTTCCATAACACAAACAATGGTATACATTCAAAAAAATATAATCAGATTGCATGTAGAATTATAATGATTAATTGTATGTTATACATGAAAATGGTCTCCCAATGTGATGAGAACAACTAGAGTAATAGGTGGATATAAAAAAATAAAAAAAATTGTCATCTATAGATTATTTGGGACCACTCATTGCTCAATACTTCTCTCCTCATCCATCCACCATAGAGCCAATTAATTTAACAATATCTTTATTAATGAAGTCTACAACTTCACCAAAATACCCATATAGGATGAGGTTAAAAGACAACGTATGATATGAATGATGTTTACATAACTATTTTTTCTCAGGTATAATAGGTGTATGGATTCAATATAATAAATTCACAATAATAATAACAATATAAAATAAAAAACTAAGCAGTCATACAATATCTAAGCCACCAAAACCCCGTTGATCATACCTGAATCATATTTGTTTTATAATTATGATTACAAGTAATCCTAAAATGATCATAGGATGGCCACATGTATGTTGGAATTACACATATAATCAAAAAGGGAATTATTTTTTCATAATTCAAGGAATCTATAAGGCATTTAGTTATTATTGTACTTGTAATATTCAAGGCATCGATTTGGAATGATACTTGGAATCTTATAGAAACTGATTCAATTGGGTAATCATAATCGTCAAGGCATCGAGTATAATCGAGTTTTTTTTAAAAACTTCAAGGAATCATGTTATATCCATCCCACAAGAAAATCATCTCCCACCTTTATCATCATCAAATATCACACCCAATCCCCTAAAATAGATTAACATAACATCATAGACAACCGTCATGTTTACTATGAAAACAAATCCTCAATTATAATGTGATAGAAAACAAGGCCTAACATGATAAAAACACAATATGAAATCATGAGAAATATAATAGCATCATATAAAGACATCTGAATCAAGATACAACATGCTAAGATCTATTAATTAATTTATTATGGAAACTATATCATTTCTGGTCTCATGGGACACACACTCACCCACATGCAAACACAAGTTGAACATCATTATCAATTTTTCCAAAACATAAATTATTAAATTTATATATGTATTGAAAATCCAATCTTGTTTTTGAACTCCTACCATGAAATACTTCTATGTAAATGCTAAGGATAAACCACCCAAAGTAGTTCCAAACCTAGAGAGGAATCCTTAATAGTCAAGAACACATCCTTGTAGACCTTATTATAATAATTTTTGACCCATCAATGTTTGATGTCTTCCATGGGATTCATGAATAGAAAAAATTTATTTTATTTCAAAAAATTAAACTATCAAATGTGATTATACATTTTATCTCCTATAAAATATCCAAATTTTCTTCTTAGGACAACTTATGTTTTATAAATATTATTTACATGAATTATTATTAAACTATAAACATCTAAAATATATCTTGACATTAAATTGATTAATATGTGATGTTTCTTTATAATTTGTTTTAAATATATTTATACTTTAATCATTTTAATCAAGAAATTCTTTCAGTGAATATTATTCAGAAATTATTTTTTACTAAATTGATATAACTATGTTTTAGATATCCTTGTAATATTCCTATAAGAATATCACATAACTACCTTCAGATAATTTTTAATAATTTCAATTTGATAATTCATAATTATAATTATTTGACTATTCGTAATATTTTTCCATTGATAAATTTTCGTAATCTTAATCTTATAATAATATTTTATAATTTTCATCAAGAAAAAAATGTGATTATCTATTAATAATTTTTTTTAATTACAATTTTATAATTTTATTAAATTTTCCTTTTAATTTTTTTTAAAAATTAATATTTTTTAATATTTTTGAAATTATCTCTTAATATAAATTAGGTTTTTTATTTTGTTAGAAAATTATTATTTTTTCTATATTTTTAGTTGAAGTATATAATTATAATAAATTATTAAATAAAACTAATAATAAAGAAACATGTTCATTCCCATGGAATCGTAACCATAGGATAAAGGATGGGGGGTATTCTCTCTGAGAATTGAATGAAAAGACCAAATTTGTCCATTTAAGGTTCACTAAACATTAGAAAAGATATATGGTATCCCTTCGACTAAATGATATCAACTAACACTCGAAACAAAATCATTTTACTATTTTGGATAAAAATATTGACCTTCCAAAATCCCAATTTAAAATATAAATATGATATTTTTACTAATATTTGATCCTATGGTAATTTATTTGACCTCATTAAGGAAGTTTTAATTAAAAATTTTCAAAATGGTGGAATACAATGAATTTTGGGTGAATCCAAGGGAATAAAAAGGAAGGATCGTGGCATGCATGTAATAAAGAATATGGAATTAATAAAAATAAACAATAATAAATTATTAATGATATTAAATTTGTAAATTAAATTACCATCATGTGTGATTTAACAAAACACATAATGTGAAAAATATTACATTGTGACTAAAGTAAATAGCACATTTTCCCCGAAATGGTGGACTCAAAATTTCAATCTTATATATTAATCCAATGATTTCCCACTGGTTTTAAAAATCATTAAATTTTTTGAAAACATATTTAATATTTTTTTCTATTGATGAAGATGATAAAAGGGCACTATAATCTCACACTATCTCATGACTGTTTTTAAAATATTCCTTATAATATTCTGAAGTATAAATTGATGTTTAATGATTTTTGTAAGCATTTGAATAATTTATTAAAATATTTTTGATGGAAATTTTGATTTTAAAATAAAAATACTCATAATATACAAATAAATATTATATTACATTCCATTAAAAAGTTAAAATATTAATATTTATTAACTCTATCAGCAACAATCCCATGATATGTATCTCTTGTAGTCATTCACGAATAACTCATTCTAGTATTAACAGAAAACATACTTCCACTCCAATGTCTGCACCAGGATCTGTCCACTATACCACTAAATGTAAATAAATTTTACAATCATTCCTCAAAACAAATTCTCACTCTATTGTATAATCTACACAAAATTTTCATCATAGCATGCATAAAGTAGTAACTCAATGTTTGTTAATTCAATTACATGGTTTAGATCGTCTATATACCATAAAAGTTATGAAACATGGAACAAATCATGAATACATCAGTTGTGAGAAGGACTATCTAGAAATTCTTACATTATCCAAAGATATTTGGTGCTCATAAAGAGTCTAAAAAATATGGTGATATCATTCCTTTGTTCCTCAGACATTAGTGGCGAATGGAGGAGTCAATCTTATGAAAAACCTGTCTCACACAGAAAACCCTAAAGTTATCCTCCTAGGGTTGGTATATAATTTATTCTTTATTTTAATAGTTATAAATCAATTCAGGATAAACTACATTGTATCATAGGTATGTTAAACCAAACAGTGTCCCACAACCACTCCATCACCCACCACATTCCCACAGACTGGTGACTGATATGGCCACCCATAAAGAGTCTTGAAAGGTTCCTTATGAATCGAAGCTTCATATATATATTTTTATGTAAAATGAAACAAATTTATATAATCATTAAATGATCCTATAATTTCTAGAATGAAATATCCATTCATATCATTATATATTTGTACAATCCACTCAGTCTATTTATCATTCAAAGGATTGCATGCTAGATCAATCTCAACTATGTCCACATAGACTTATATAATCTGAACCAAAATTATGACATAAAACGTGCATATTTTTTCAAATCAATACTAAATTAAAACCCATGTATTCATATGATATCACAAACACAAAATTTTATAGGTTCATTAATTAATTCAATCTCTCGTATCCATAAATCATTGGAAACATTTTTATATTGATAGAGAATCAACAAAGGGAAATCACAATTACATGGGGTTATAGGTAACCTCTTCATAAAATCATCCATAATATCCTCCCAATTCAACATGGGAATTGGAATTGGGAGGAAAAACCACCTAAGAGTTAGTTTCATTTAATGTATAGTTTAACAGTTATTTCATTGGGAAACATACCCATTGATGTCTCTCTTTATCAATGGAATCCTAAACCAATGAATGAACTCATGATAAATATTAATCATTCTAGCATATTGTACCAATATAGAGGTATGGAAACATTAGTCATATCCTATATAATATAAAAAAGGGCTACAAATCTCCCATGAAAAAGGATCACATTGTCATCTCCCAACCAGCACTCGGGTAGTAGGTCACCTTAAGTAATATGTTTCTACATCAAAAAAATCTCGGGGTATAAAATATTTCATTACATAACCCATTATAACAGATAATATATCACCGTAATGGGATATCATTTCATTGAATTATGATCCTATAAGAATCTATAATCCAGTCATCAAATAAGCTCATCCAGCACTATTTTTCACCAAAAGGCCACTCACCAAGCTCCTTCTCAACACTTGTATTGTAGTTAAAAACAACAACATTGAAATTACCCTTCATTAGTAAATATTTAATATTTAAGTATTATTTATGGATGTACTCCCATATTACACCTATATCTCATATTTATGTTCTATTATATAATGATATAGAAAAATCACATGTGGAATGTGTAAAAAATATTTTTATCACTGATGTGATTTTGTTCCAAACACCTATGAGAATTTACGATATATGTTATATGTAGGTGAAGATTAGGGTATTTCTAGTCGTGGGGTCTTAGTTGATGTGTCTCAACATCTACTACATATTTCTCTCTATATTAGCATCCCACCCAATTAAAATCACAGTGAATCATAGTAATATAAAAAACTATTCTCTAGTTTAGGGTGTGTCGGTAATAGATTTATAATCAACCCACTTTTTATCTCAAGGAATACTTCTTCATGACGATTTTACCACATGAATTCCAATATCTTTTTAATCAGTTCTATCAATGTAGCTGGTTTATAGGATAGATCCTTGATAGACTGTCAGTAATATTATTCTATACCTATAAATCCCTCAATATAAAACACATCCTACAGATGTATCTAGAAAATTGCATCCTCTATATTGTCATGGTCTATGGATATTCCTGTCATTAAAACCACATATCCTTAAACATCACCACCAAAATCAATAGGAAACACATTTACATCATAGTGTAAATTTGATGTACATGACTTATATTCAAGAATATTGTGGAATTCCTAGATTGATTCTCTAGAGTAATTGGTTAGATGAGGATGTCATATAAAACCCCCATGATGAAATATTACCATTAAGTTTGAAAATATTCTTCATGAGATCCAAGAACACTATGGGTTCATTTTATAGTCTGAATTACATCTCAGTGTAATTGTATATCTGATACTTTTATTGAAATTCTATATTCAGAATGTCTCATTCTTTTACTCATAGTTGGTCATAGCGAGATCAAATATTAGTCATGGAGAACCACATATCCCCTTGTGATTTATCGAAAGGTTTTTTTATCATGGTAAATGTATATTTTTTCTTCACTATAAGTTGGATAAGTTTATTTTAATCAATGTATATTCTAATTATACCATTCACTACTTAGGGAATAATATACGTTAAACTCAGGTTTAGATACTTTTCAAAATAAATATCTACTTCTCTAAACCATAAATCAACTCCTTGAGATTCTATATCTTAGTTGATTATGTATGATAAAGTTGTATTGAAATGAGTTATACACCCCGCATGAGATCTATCTTAGATTAACATAATGATACTTTATAAGCATTAATAGTTCAATGGTTCCATTTTATATTTCTTGCCATTTTTGACACCCTATGGGCCTCTAGTTCCATACATGGATGATTAATTCTATAGTATTTATCAATGAATATATAACCATAGTTCTTAAAACTTATGTCAATTATATGAACTAAGATAAAGAATCCTCATTGTAGTGGAATTGTTACCTAACCTATAAATTAGGTGTGATATCATTCTACACAACATTGAAATACATTTAATTTTGAAAATAATAAACATCCCCACATACTTTTTTCTTTATCCATGTTTCCCATATAGTCCCAAAATTTAATGTTATTGTTACATACTTTTTATCTTTAGGGAAACACTTCAAAAAAGAAATAGTTGATAGGGAAACCCATAATCATGCTATAGATTATATAAGGATTATCCAAGGCTTCTACCAACAACCAATGTTATATCCCTCATTGTGATATCTATTATCATCATCCTTATATGTTATTCACATTAGTCTTATTTCAACTAACATTACATCATTGTCAATATTACTAGTTATTTCTAATAATTACATATCATAACATAATAGATAATCATATTTATATCATAAAAATAGAATTTATCTCAAAAATATATCAGCAATTAGGATATTAAATTAAATAAATACTACACATCTCTGAAATTGGTAAAAATATTTCAAGTGAAACTCATGATGATTGAATTCACATGATATTTAAAAAATAACATATCATAATCATATGAATCACACATGGTAAAACTAAATACAATTAGTAGTGAAACATAAATACCTACTCATTATGGAAGCATGATGGTCAAATATAGAGTCTCATATAGACACAATCATAGTACCGCTACTCACATCCAAGATATCCTATTTCTGATTTAAATTTTCCCAAATCAAAGAAAAAAAGTATAAAAGATATAGTTTTTCTTCGTCCTTTGCTACCATTTTAATATATCCCAACCTGAACCACTAGTTCCATGTTAAAAGGTCATGCGACCTCTTGTGAACCTCCCAATATTCAAGAGTCTACTTACTTGAAATGACTGTCCTGGACCGTTTGAATGGAAATTATACCCTAGATATATTTTCATTATAAAAATAATAAATTATAATGTTATAAATATAATTATAGTACATGGAAAAGTCTATACATATCATATATGTAAAAAATTAAATGATATCCCAAAGTGGAAAGTCAAACTATAGAAATAAGTTATGATAAAAAAGTGTGTGGTCCTTCAATGTAATCCTCAATCCTCTCTAAGAACTATACTCCTCTGGTAATCGATCAATGATATGTTCCATTAGCTTCACTGGATCTATTTTCATGAAATTAAAATGTGATCCAAAATTCTTATGTGGGGTTTTAGAATGTGATTCACTACAAAACCTCCAATGATTCCATTACTAACTTCCCTCATGTATAAAATGGGTATACAATGAATATAATAAAAAAATAATATCAATTAAATCTTACAATAAAAAACACAGTGTTCATGCGTGGACTACACTTCTATAAATTGAAAATTGAAGAATTTTTGCCTCCACACCAGAATGATGATAATGAGATTTTGAAAAATGATTGTATAATAGAGATAAGATTGTCTAAATTCCAATTATAATAAAAGTCATTGATTTTTTATTTAACTCTTCATCCACAAATAATTGAGTTAACAAGCTACGCATAATCCACAATGAAACGATTTAGAATACTTTTAAAAGTACCCATGGCAACAAATCAATGCAATACTTGGATTCTAGAATTCACAATGTATTATAAAATTTCTTTATATTACGTATAGAATCAATTTATCTATATACCACTAGTAAATCATGATACACCATTTCAATATCATTTGACAATTATTTATATTTACAATTTTCTAATAATAAAAATATAAATTTATATAATTTTTTTATAAATTATACAATTATAATTCAATGCATCTAAAATTTTATATTTCGTAGAAATTATATTTTAATAATTGAAAAAATATATCTTTTGAGGGTTTTTTAAAAAAAAATTGGTAAAAATTGAGAATTATACCTTTAATGAAAAAAACGTTTGTTTATTTTATTATTCAACCATTTTTCCTTCTATTATTTTTTTTGATGAAGATCAAAAGTATTAATTAAATAAAATTAAATGCCAATTCTTAAGGCCCCACCAACATATGACCAAATAGGTTGGTTTGTTCGTGTGGAACCAAAAGAAAACACTTAATTTGATCATTAGTGATTGGTTAATCACATGAAAATAAGTATCAGGATATTCGGAACTCGGTGGAATAAACCAACTCCCAAAAATGAATCATTTAGCTACATTATAATAAAAATAAATTATGTCATGAAATCCATTTTAAAAAACCAATTTTCTTTTCATTATAAAAAAAAATTATAGGAGAGATTATAATCATACCCATTAAGGTATAAGAAATTTGAACCTGTCCAATTTGTTGATTACCATGAATTTTTGTAATTAACGTGTGAAGAATATGCTAGTCTTGTACTATGGATATGAGGAAGAAGAAAAAATAAAAAATAAAAAATAAATATTATTCAATACAAATATATGATAATGGGTTTAAAATTCCCTTAAGTGTTTTTTTATTCTACACCTGATGTGCAGAATGGTTCTCACGACTAGGGAAAAAAATGATTTCCTAACATGATGTCGGTCTTGGAATATCTATCTGAGAAAACATAATGATGGTATTATATAATATTTGGAAAATAATATTCTCAAGAAATATTATATTTAATGTCGTTATTCTATGATTGGTAGGGACCTCCAGGCCCCAGAATCCTATGCAAACCCTGATCGTATATTTAAAAAAATCCTTGGAATAATTCAATGCTCTAAGATGGTTATTATCCGTATGTAATGCCTTTAAATTATTTATAACGTCCATTATTGAAAGAATACCTTTCCAAAAAAATTAACTAAATTTATAAAATAAATATTTTTTCTTGGTCGTTTATAATTACAAAATATTAAAACTCCACAACTCTACCAAATTATATTCCTTGTGATGTAACCCTAGCCATATTACAATAAAAACACAGGCCTTTGAGCATGATCATTAATACCCAACTCTTAGGTCTTGTAATATATCTACTTATATTGCCCTAGAAACTGAAAAGGTGTTACTGTCTTCCCATGAAATAATTCCCACTAAATTTTATAATAAAAACCTAACACACAACATAAAATAAATCTTTCACAAACTCTGCATCCACATATTTAATGAAATTCATAATGACTGTGATGTACCTCTAGAGTAGTGACACATGGTACACATTGTGTATACCATGAAAAGGATAAATAAGATCCAGATGGGTTTACATTATCCCAATTTGATTGGTCATCTTAATGGTTCATGAAAAACAAGATGAGAGTAACCCTTTCTTCCTCTAACATTGATAGAAAAAAACATGAGTCACTGTCAATAAATATATATCACCTATTAGGAACACTAAAGGTCTCCTCCAATGGTTATCATATGATGAATGTGTATAGTGAGCTACCACCAACCCCTTCTAGATCATTTTTACTCTATTACAGATCTCCTAAACCAAACTGGTGCCCACAAAAACTATATCACCAAACACATGCCAACATAGTGGTGAAATACATGGCCTCCCTTAAAAATCTGTATAATGTTCCATATCAACCAAATACAAGTAAAAAATTTATTTAATGTGAACTCAACCATCAAAATATGATCATCCCATGATCCACAATAGTCCAAAATATAATCTCAATGCATACACTCCAGTATAAATATAATCTTGTTTGACTATATATCTATATGAGGATGCCATTTTTTCCTCAATATCAAATATGATTCAAGGGAATTCTAAAAGACATAAAAAATTAATTTATATCAATAAAATTATCCTAGTATCTCTGTGTAATCTTTTGATCTCATGGATATAATTATTTCCTAGCTCGTCCACATAGTAAATATATATAATCTTTAAAAAAGGTCATATTTCATTATATGATTGAAAATAAACAATGTAGTATCTAAACTCCATTAGGTTCGAGATAAATTTATGGAATAATACATCATGAAATCCTGTCACATCTAGTTGAGAATATGAAATGGAATGAAAACTTAATATGTCATAGGTGATCATCCTTTACTCTCTGGTATGTATGGGATTCGGAAGAAAACCTAGTGATGCCCCTCTTCACCCTTGGATGCCAAAATCGACACTAAAATTCATAATATATCATCATCATTCAATGTTATACTACCAAACATGATCTATAAAAAACTCTTATAAGCTCATCTATGATGGATACAAGGACTACCATTTTTCCAATCACAAGGACCATGTCATTATTACCCAATGACCACTAGGGTGATAATCACCACCATCTAGCTATTCCTACATCACTTTACACTCTCGGTCCAAATATTATCATTCCATTTAATGGTATACCATGTAATAGGTTACCACCAAGGAATCATAGGTTATAAATCCTTGATCCATATAAGAATCCATACTCTACTAATCCAAAAGACTCATAAACTTAATTGATCCTCCAAATATCCCTCACTAAGATCATACTCATCCTACATATTATAGATAAAATAATAGGCAATTGTATTGCCCGTACTATGTGAAAAAAGTTGTCTCAAATTTCATTATATGTCGATACTCTTTATATATCCTCTATCTCCAATTCATTTTCCATTGTATCATGTTATAGAGACAGATATTGGGGACTATGTAAACAATATGTTTATCATTAAAGAGGCTGTGATTCCATAAAATTTGTATTTTTCTATAACTGATAGCTCTAATCCATGTGTTGGGTAGTTATAGTCATTAGGTAATAGTTTTTATGGACCATAGGATGCAACATCACCTATCTCCCTCTACATCTACGATACTCTTAGACTAATTCAAAGAGAATCATAATTCACCGCATCACCAATATTGAGATCACAGAGTGTATGTAAAAGAGATATCATCAACATGATCTGAAACATTATGAATGACTCGTCACATGAGTCTAAAAACTATAATATATCTCCCTTATCCAACTTTTTTATTTGGGGTATTGGCTACTAGATGATATCTTACATATACCATCATTAATATCTTACTAATCATAGTTACATACTAATCTCAATAATATTCTAGGGAAATTTTCAACACCTGAATGCCTCTAAATCCATTGGAGATGTGGATATACCAATCATGGACACCAATTTTTCTAGGAACATAACCTCACAAATCCCTATTTAACACATTGATTGTTTGATGTAAATCTAATCAACACAAAGACTATTCTTAACATTCACGACGTGCATGTCATGCTACTCTTATGTCAATGGGTTGATAAGGATATCATCAAAGAACAACATGATGAATGATTCTAGGTATGGGTGTAATATATTTTTCATGAAATCCATGAAAATGTATGTTGCATTTCTTAATCTGAATTTCATAACAACGTACTCAAACATATCATAACTTCTCTGAAACGTCATCATAAAAAGGTTTTCATTATTAACACTTAGTCAGTGATATCCCAATTAGAGATCAATCTTAGAGAATTTTTGGGCTCATTTGATATATGAAATAGATAATTAATCAAAATTAGACGGTCTCTGTCCATCATTTTCCAAATCATTTATCTTCCATAATATTAGTGATTAGTTGAATACTACCATCCTCTATCATAGTGAATAAATTAGCTTCATCCAATAGAATAGTACTCAGTTTGATATATCCCTTATTCTCAAATCCAAATTGAACCGTTATGTAATTATATATTAGAACATTCTATGCACCAAGAATGTTATCCAACTAATCATTACATTCAAATCCTTAATATTCTATACAAGTTGAAATATTCAGACAAATATTTCCACCCATTATTCGGTATCATGAGGGACTCTAGTGCCATAGATGAAAAATATTGTTTTATTTAATGTTAGGGGATATTTTATCATAGTTATACACTCATATTACAATGACTTGAACAAAGAGATATAAATTAATTTAAGATCCCCTAATTCAAAGAGCACATATTAAGTAAAGGAGAATTCTCAACTGAATTTTTCCACACATCCAATAGTAAATTAGAAACATACTTTTATGTAAGAGTATTCCATCATGTCTTCTATGTAGTCACACATTACTTCATCATGGAAAAATATTCTCTAACATATAGGAAACAATTCATAATATTATTTTTATTTTTATTACTGCTATTCAATATATGTACATATGACCTCATGTACAACGACATATATGCAAGAGGCCACTAACAATCAGTGCATGTCTTAGTCCGTTATTGGGAATAATATTTCCTCAGTATCAAGACATTGAATAAATATTAATTATTAATATAATAATAGTAATAAGTTATTTACATAAATATAATTTTGGAATATATATCATACATAAAAGTGGAATCCAAAAGTTCTAATCGAAACGAAATTAACAATTCCAAATAAAAAAATTAAAACATTAATGTTCGCGAGATTCCATACTTGACAAATCTTAGCTCCATAACCTTTTACTCGTTCATCAACCACATGGCCCATTCAATTAATCTAATATGAAGTCATGAAATCTATAATAATACCAAAATTACCAAAAGGGATTGGATTACTAGACACTATTATTCACAAAAATATGTTCCTAACTATTTGTGATAAATTAAAGTAGTTGTATGATTTACCATACAAGACTTAGCAGTCATTCTATGACCAAGACACCCCAAACCATTGACTATTCCTACATTGAATCAGTGATAAAATAATAACTATGAGTCATTGTAATCGAATCATGATCTGGCCCAAAATTTGTTTTCATGCTATATAGACTCCATATGGCATCGAGTGTGCATGCTAATTAGGATCCAAAAGGTATCATGCTAACAAGAAACACAGAATCCTCATGGAACATACTTGTAATGTTAATCAAAAATCCACAAGTAATCAAATCAATGGTCTTATCAGAATCACAATGGAATCAATTATTGGTGGTATTCCATGAAATACTAAAATAATTGAGTTGCATCAAACCCATAAGTCTTTTTTGATCCCCATCATCATCACCGCATATCATACAAACACCACTGTAAGGGATAACCATATCATGATGGTCATCAATCATGTGTTCCAAGAAAAAATCCTCACAATGCATCGTCATACACATAACGGTATAGTATGAGAACAAACACATAATGACATCATAAGATATTTAGTGCCATCATATAATGACTTGTGTATCAATATTAATCATTGTGATAGATACTTATGCATTTATACTTCATACAATATATTAAATGGTCTCACATTCTACACAAACACCACCATATGTGATCACAAGTCGATAATGATTAACAATTATACCAATACATAAATTTTATTGATAAAACATGTGTAAAATAAACTAAGAGGTAACGAAAGACGTACCTCACAATTCATTGACGTAAAAATATTCAAAAACCACCCTGTATTGTTCAAAACATGGATTGGAAACAAAAATAGGCATGAAATACTTTTGAAATTCCTTGTTATAATAGATCACAATAGGTCAACACTAGAGACTTTTTAAGGGTTCATATAATCAAATATAATTATTTCATTTCAAAAAAATTTAATATCAAATTTGATTATGCTTTTTCTCTCATAAATAATTTCCAAATTATAATATTAGGTAAATGAATGCACTTGAAATATTATTCTCATTAATAATTATAAAACCAAACATGATAAATAATTCCTCTATATATTAATCCATCAAATATCTAGTTATCCAATAAAATTATTATTTGATAAATCTATCAATCTATACTTGATTATATGAAAAATTATCCATCATAAAAATTTAAAAAGTTGTCCTTTTTATAATCCATACAATTATCCTTTCATAATATCACACGATTACCTATTAATACTTTTAATAATTATCCAATGATAAATAAATGTAATTATCATTTTAAAATCATTTATCTTAATCCTTTAATAATTTGACATATTTATATTTTGATAATTTTTTATATAAATTATTTTTCAATAATTCAGTGTAATTAAATATTTATAATTCATCATAATTATCTTTTAATAATTTCATTAAATTAATCTAGAATAATTTTTTGAATAATCATTTAATAATATTTTGGAAATATTGATTTTTATAATCTTGGATTTATTTTTTATTATTCAACCATATTCATTTCCATGAATTTTGAGAATAAGAATAAATAATTTTTATAATAAATTAGTAAAAACAACATGTTCATTCCCAAGACACCGTTAAAAAAGGACCAAGGAGAGTGGTTCTTCATGTCTATATCATGAATAGAAGAGTAAATAACATCATCATAGGTACAATAATATTTTGAATTTGTGTTTCTTTTTCACCCCAAATAAATAGACTCAACTAACACACGAAGCTGAATAATTAAGCTATTTAATAAAAAAATCCATGTCATTGAAAAACATAAATTTAAACTACCTTTTTAATTGTTTCAACTAGAAATTTTTTTATAGATTTTATTTTTTACCCCGTTAAAGCATTGAAAATGTAATCTGTCCAAATGGATAACATTAATTAAATTTGGTTGATTCCATTGGAATAACCAAGGAGTATTAAAATGATCATATGAGATAGATTAAGGCTGAAATAAATTATGTAATAATAACTTTGTAATATTATAAGAAAATTTTTACAATGATTACCCATATGTGTGATTAAACTAAACACATAATGTAAAAAAATGTTATCTATCGCCTAAGCTAAAACCTACATTTTAGACCTAATAGTGGTCTCCCAATTTCCAAACATGACAAAATTAATAATATATTCCATTATTTCAAAACAAAATGATTTCATATTGTAGTATATTTTATATTTCTAATCTATCCAGGATGAGGCTCTACGATCAATGGAATCATTTGTTGACTTCATGCTAACTATTGAAAATATTCTATTTAATATGATAAAGTGCTAACATGAATTTTACCTTTACCTAGATCCTTTAATTCATATATAAATGTGTTTTTAATGAAAAAATATACATTTTCACATAAAATACACATAAATTTAAAACAAAAGTGGGTTTTATTACAATATATAAAATTGGAACATTATAGTTGTGTTTATGACTCACGAATCTCAAACTCTATGCATAATTAAAGTTTTAATAAAAATAATGAAAATAAGAAACTATTTAGGCATTTCAATCAAAAAAATTAATTTATTATTCCAAAAAAATATTTTCTATTTATCAGGATAATAATGGAAAATAAATGATTTTATATTACTATATAGTTGATAGAATTTTATTGCTAAAAAAAATTAGATACATATTGATATAAATGGAACCATATTGAATGTCGATTACACCTCGTGATATTTCAATTGAATGTTGTTAATAATATTTTAATAATTAATAATATTGTATTATTAATAAATAATTAATATAATAATCAATGTGTTTTTTGACTCATAAATAAACCAAATATGATATACATTAGAGTATTTAGTATTCCATGTTTTGCAATGAAGAATAAAAAAATAGAATAAAATTTGTTGAGATGTCTAAAGATAAAATATTCATAGTTTTAAAAAATATAGAAGTTATTATAAATTATATGATTAAAAATATAAAATAATGATTATCTTTTACAATTTAAAATCCTTTATAATGAAATAGAAATCAAAAAATAATAAATATATGGTAATGTAGACGATCCATTCATCTTCAGTCTTTTTACAAAACCCGATGATAATAAATATATTAATAATGATAATGAAAATTCATCTCAATATAGTGATGATTCTTTTAATAAATAACCATAATGAAAAACATAGATAAACATGTTAATGTAAAAAATTTCATTACGAATAAAACATTGAATGTGAAAATATGACTTTGGAATGTAACTACTAGACATTATAGTCTAATATCAAATGGAAATCCAAAAATTAATGACGATGCATTTGAATTGAAATAATTTTTTCATATAATGACTCAATAGACTACTCGAATAGAAAATAAAGAAGAAATTGATCTGGTTCTTAAGACCATGGAGAACTATTTCATTAAAACAAAGTTGTTTAATAGAAAAAATATAATTGAAAATCTTGATATTTCATTAAATAAAGCCTAGCTTCTATATAATTATAAGTCAAAAAATGTAGGCATTGATTTAAATTAAATAATATACAATTATATTTGATTAATAGTTTCTAAATTTTCATATAATTATATCACAATGATATATTATTGATTTTATTTTGGATGTAATGTTTTAATTTATATGTGGTTATCTAACTGAATTAGTGTATATAGAGTAACATAATGGATGTTTTCATGGTAATAATTTTAATAAGGTATAAAAATTAAATAATGACTAATATGGTCTATTGGAGACCATATTATATTGGAATATTAAACTGAATGAGTACAAAAGAAGAATATAATTCAAAAAATGGAATGTTGGAAAACAACACATTTGTAAAATAATTACAAAACTACATCACTCACTGTGATTTTGTATATTGATATGTTTTTCATTTCTGGTAATATAGATATTTGTTTTCAAGGATTTATTTGAAAAATATATCAAAAAATTGATATATATTTTTATGTGGATATTAAAATGTTCATAATATTTCATGTTTCCAATGACACTAATCATATTTTAATTTTTTATGAAAAATGTTACAAGAAATTAGTTAAATGTTTTGGAATAGAAGAATCATGATTAATATCTAATCAAATTCCGTTGGGAATAATGTTGACCCAGGATAATAATTCTATAGTTTGTAATGAGAAATAATTCTAGATGTTGATTTGAATCCTTTTTTATTTGACAGTACGAAGACCATAAATAGTGCTTGATATCAATCATTGTTCTAGGTATTAATAAAACCCAAAATAGCCACATTTCATTAATGATAATAGGATTTTTAGATATGATTAAAAAATATATCTAATTATGTCCTAATAAATGATATGAACGGTTGATTATAACTGTGTGGCTTCATATAAGATGGAAGAGTTGTTCCAGGGATGATAGAAAGTTAACATCATATTGACTATTCTTTATTGATTTGAGATAGGAGGCATGGTACTCTTATTAGAAAACATTAGTCACTTTTAGTTCCATGGAAGCTAATTTTTGGTCAACATCACAATATATATCACAAAGGATATAGATGAGTACATAAATCAAGGATATGTATGTTCTTGTTGAATATAAACTATTCATGGGTCATTATAGCAAATATTATATAATTATATCCAACAATCCATGTCAACATTTAGGATAAAAAACATTGATACATATTATCACTTTTTTAAAGGGCATATGGTTGAAGGGAATAATATGTTTTACTTTGTTGAATCCATGTAGAGAATTATCGATATTCTAACAATACAAAATGTAATTTAGTAATATGACAATTTTCGAGTTCCAATGGTTGTGCAATATATTATACAAAAATTCTATACTATGTTTCTATGGGTACTGATCTTATTCAATTATATTTTATTTACATAAATGTATGAGATATAATCTATTGGGGAAACCATATTATTACTGAATTGTTTAATTTTATTGTCGAGATTAGCCTATGAAAATCCCTCATATTCTCCTTGAACTATCACTAAGTTGGTATAATTTTATGCTATTATTTTTTTGCATCCTTGATATGTAAATTAATCATTAAAATATTTTACATGGAGTCAGCTCAAGTACACATATAGAGGATTTTTTCATGAAACATTTCTTTTAATATGGTAATACCAACCCATTTAAAGATAATTTTATTATTATTGTCAATAATTGAAAGTAGAATGGGTTTCATCCTATGTGGATTAGGGAATGTATAAGATGGATAGTATATTTATAAATTCTCTTTATTGATATGTTTTATATTAAAAACAAATATATAGTGGTAGTTGAACCCATTTAAATATGATGTTATATTAGTTTTCAATGCGTAAGTAGGAGGTTTCATAAATGTGAATTTAGAAAAAAAAAGAATCTATGAGAATGGTTGTAGTTGTTTACATTGATATGAAGAAGTTATAGAATATAAAGGTGAATCTGGAGTTTAAAATATAGAATACATATTATATTGTACAAAAATAACCAGCGTATTTAAATATTTCACAAGAATACATAATATATTTTGGATGATACATAATATATTTTTGTTGATATATACGATTTTGTATTCCATATTTAAAGAAATTCAGTTTGAAATGTGAATCATTTCAGGAGTA
The DNA here is from genome assembly GCA_963277665.1 of Viscum album. Taxonomy (NCBI): domain Eukaryota; kingdom Viridiplantae; phylum Streptophyta; class Magnoliopsida; order Santalales; family Viscaceae; genus Viscum; species Viscum album. The sequence goes on along the minus strand of OY728147.1, from coordinate 1,354,094,832 downwards.
GTGAATGAATTTTTTTATTATTTAATATATATGATATCTAATTTTGGAAAAATTAGAAATTTTTATAAATTTTAATTTTATGAAGATGATATACATCATAAATATTATATATAAGAATTCTAATAGAGATTAAGAAGTGATTATTGATTATAATCGAGGAGCCTAACTAGTGATAGAATGTGAGTTCCTTGAATATTCAATTAAGAAAATATGATAACCATTTATGAATCTAAAAATCCAGATGATTTAAATGATCTATTAATGAAAATTTTAAATTATATGATCTATGATAATTTCAAAATATGAGATATGGATCATGGGAGGAATAAGCCTGAGATCGGTTTAGAGTTTTTTATATATTGGGGTTAATGGGGTGGAAAATCACGTTTTTCTACATAGGAATGGATTATTCCAACATGTATAATATTTTATTTAATTTGGATTCATGTTATTTAATTATTACATTTTATTATTATTTTATTATTAAAATATAAAAGGGAATGACTAAAAATATTAATTGGTGAAGACAATGTAAGAACAATTCTGAATAAAAAATTGTTAGATGAGAATAGAACAAAGGTATTTTCATACTAATATAAGAGGATAAGTATAACGATCAAATAATCCATTAGTAGCTTTCACTAACACTAATGGTAGAGATTTTAGTAGTTTTAATGATATTCCAATGCATATATTTGCATCATAAAACAAAATGAGAACAACTGTTTAGGGGATAAAACAACCATTCATTGGGTTAATAGTCATCCACATTAGAGGTGATATTTATAAATAAACATTTGGTATCATTTATTATATTATATTCCATTATATATTATATAAAATGCATTTTTCATATTAATGATGGAATTAGTGTTTTAATAAAGGAGTTTCATCACTGATTTTCCTCTGTAATCTATGTAGATTATATTACCAATTGATCCAAACAATTTTCATCTTTTCCAATGTCCGTATTTTTTGTGAATGAACTACCATTATTGTTAAATGTCCATATATATCGTCTTCCAATTCTAGGATGTGAATAATCTTATCTTGATCATTAATATAATCTCATGCCCCTAATGGAACTACTAATGTGACCTACTATGATGAAAATATAAACACTGATGATTTTTTATTATGTATGAAAGTAAAATATAGAATTATACACATCTCCAATGATCTCATATAAATAAACTAATACGAATTCATATATCCATAATACCTAGTGTCACCGAAATCATGATGAGTTTTTATTCGTGGTCTAGTAGTAAAAATGCATTGTGGAGTTGATGTAAATGAGATGGTACTCATGTGAGTTTACATGTCATATATTGAGGGGAAGACACTCTGTACTATGGGAAATCATAGAACATGTGGCCTAAGGCACACATCCAAGGAGGAGTGCAGGGATTAATCATTGTGCACCCTAAATACATACCACTAAAATTTTATTCCTTGCTCCATATTCACGTTTTTCATCCCCATTTCTGAATTGGACTTGTGCATAGACCATATTGAATCTTTTTCACATAGAAAATGATATTGGAATACTGTTAGATTTTTTAAATTCTATGGACGTTTTCTATCATGAATGTTTAAATTAGTGTTTTCCATTAGTTTATGTTTAAAAATTTTGTTCAGTGTTTGGTTGTGAGCTATAGAGACCGTGTGTGGTTCATGATATCAATAGTGGAATTGGAATCTGGATGATCAACTAATACCCTTTGACATTATTTTGAATGATTATGGAAAGAGATATCAAGTAGTATCTTTAAGTATGTCAATGATTGTACTCATGTGATAGGTCTATTTTCTTGAGGTTAGATATTTTTAGAATGGGTGTGTGTAGATATGAAGAGTTGGATCCACAGGGTTTTATTGATGTCATGTGAGAGTGGAAATAGTGATGTGTCATTGTGGTGATTAGGGTAGTCTCTAAGACTTTTAAGGATTCCCTTGTAGTATAGTTACTAATTGGGTGCTCAGTGGTTATGTTGGTATTATACAATAATTTCTTGTCTGGAATAGATATCTCTAGTTTCCTTTAGGGAGAGTTGGTACCCTTATATGGTTCTTCATCTGGTAAGGACATCTATTTTTTGGGGGGCCTCTCCCCTAATTATTGGATTGTATTAAGGGTCCCTTGTAGTGTCTTAAAAATGAGGTGTTTATAAGGATGATTTTGAATAACATAGTTTGTTTTCATTTATTCTAGATACCCATTCAATGAATTATAGTTCAAGGATCATTTGGATGCAACTGATGGTCATTTGGTATGTTTCTTCACAAATCATGTCACATGATTTGGAAGAGATAAAGGAACCACCTTTATTGTGTATCGATCCTATTTTGTAATTTTGGATATTTTTTGATATTTTTATGGGAGTGGCATTGGATATAGGGTACATCCGGGGAGTCCCTAGAGTGATGTCACATAATGATGTGACCCTAGGGATTTTGGGAGAACTGTGTTTTGTTCAGCCCTGAGGTGGTCCACTGAGAGACCTTGGAGGCAATTTTATAATGTTGATATAGTTGGTGATTGGAGAGTCATGAATATATGTAGGTTGGGAGTTGTTTTTTATTACATTTCCATCTATTCTGGTGGGGAGGTGAAGGTTTGTTCTTCCCATGTTCGGTTATCCATTAGTCAAGTAGTTTGAGGTAAATATATATAAGTTCGTTGTTTTGAGGAGGATACCCTTGGGATATCACTGATAATGAATTGGCTCTAAATTGTGATATAGTATTATCCCCTATTAGATAGTTGTTGTTAGATGTTATTCGAGTGAAATGGATAATATATACTTCTTAATCCCTTAACATGTTTACTATACCACCCTAATTAGAGAAGAATTATAATCATGAGGTAATGAGGAACTAGTGAAGTGGGTTTTACTTTTCAATGATTTTGTCCCACTTTTGGATATTTTTATAGATCCCTTGGGGTAGATCATCCTTCGAGTCCATGTGGATGGATCCCATTGTGTATTATATCTCATACGTTCATATTATTGGAGAAAAATTTATTATATATAATTTTGTTAATGTAAATATTCCTAGCCATGTGGATGGGAGAATCTATTACAAGTTTTCATTGTTTTATTGATGTTTTGATCCTGATAGTTTCTATATTTGATGATGACACCAGTGGTTATTACATGGTGTCCATAAATAATAACTATTTTCTTTAGGCATCATGGATCTCATTTGTAGATCAATTGGAAAAAATTGGTTACATTTGGTACGGTTATCCACGAGATTTAAATACATTGGAAGGAGCCAGAGTCACCATAGAGTTATCTCAAGTGTTATACTAGGTCCATGTTTTAGATTTTCCCCAACTATTTGGTGTAGTTGTTTATATTTATGCTAAATGTTATTAGACCTCATCTAGGATTCCCATGTCTTCTGCACATACACATATTATGAAAAAAATATTATAGCATCCCCATTAGTGGTGGTCTAACGAGATTTATTTCCCACTACTTATACATGCACCGAGGACTGTGTTTAGATTGTATTACTACTTTCAGGTTGTAGAATAGTTTGTGTGATTGGTATGACAGTCCTAGTTTTACATGATCAAGAGGGTCCCCTTATATAGAGTCCCATGACCAGGCTAGTAGGGTTTGATTTTCAAGGAGACTAAGTATGTTGTTTGTCTCTATGTTAGTTTTAGAGTCGATATAATTATATTCAATTGCTTTATATTTTATATGTGGTTTTCCGAGAGGGTGAACACTATAATTTGTTTTTCATGAAATGAGTCTCTAAGACTATATGGTACATTTAATTTAATATTTAATGATTATATTTGTTTTATGTGTTATGAATACTCCTAGAATTATTCTTGTGGATTTTTTGTTTTGTTTTTGAAATTATTACATTATGAGAAGGGGGTCTAGATTCCCCAATATATATTTTATAAAATCTCTTTTATTTTGAATACTCGTGAATTTAGTGAAGTGTGTCGTGGATTTGGGTTGATATGGGTTGGGTAATGTGTTAGGTGTACCCAGGATAGTACGTTACAAATTTATATTATATAATTTTCATTTAAAAACTAATGGAGTATGTACAAAAGTGATCTAGGACTATTTTAGAACATGTTATGGATAACAAAGTTATATGATAAAAAATATTATATGATGTCATAGATTATATGGAATTGGATTATTTTTCTTGTATTACAGTTTTTGGTTGTGTGATTTCACCTATAGTGATGCACATTTGTTTTTGGTTATTAGTTTATTCTAGTTTTTTTAAGATGGCCTATAGAAAGAGTCTAGTTTTAATTAATTATTATATTAATATAGGATTCTCATGACATATTCCTATTTGTGGTGCTTTTGATTAATGTTATGTTTTTTAAAGTATCAATAATTCTCATTATTGTTTTTAATTACTTTGTGTAATTATTCTCAAATAATGTTCATGTATAATGTTTCTTCTAGTGACTATTTATGTGGATATTGTATCATGAGTTTTTAGTGTTATAGATGAATACCCTTTATTTATGGAATCATAGAGACCCTTATAGAGAGGTAATGGGATCTGAGTGCACTATTGGTTGATCGATGGTTGCAAGGATGACTGATCGATTTATGAATTGGGAATGACCTTCCCTAATGTGTTGGTAAGCCTAAATTTCTAGGTTTATATTTCTTGGGTGGGAGATATTCATTATATGTTTTAAATATAGGGTCATGTGTTTGGGCCCATTCTTCTACTAAAACTGATGGCTTGGTTTCTGGTGGTTTTTCTTCCATGGTGGGGATGTTGAGTTCTGCTATCACTAGAATTTGATTATCCATTCTAACACATGGTGTATTATAAGTGGAGAACATAGTGTTCTATATATCTCTTGTTTTAAATTATAGGGGTGTTCTGTCTACTTACATATCTCTACTCATTTAGTTAATACTTGGTAATCATGGTGATAGGGTGGTTGGATTATTATATCTTTGGATTGATGCACTAGTATAGGGTTTCCATGTGGTTGATCATAGAATGATGTTGATTCCATGATTTCATGGAATAAAGTCATGGGTGACTCTATTTTTTTGAATTGTTCTATGTGAATGGAATGGTTAGTTTTATTACCCATGTTATCCTAATGTTATAGTACATGAATGATGATCTCACGAGTCATAGTACTCATTCAAGAGTCCATTAAGGTAATCCTTGTATTGTGGAGTGCACTATAGGCTAATGGATGGCATGAAACATTTTTTATGTGGATTTTTAGAATAGAAGTTGAGGGTTTTGTACATGTTCATAGGTATGAGTGGATTATCCATATCCATCCACAATACATAGAAATTGACGTTTAAGGGTATATATGGTCTTCCAGTGAAAATAATGTTGACAATAAGGATACTCTTGTGTTTGGGATAATTAGATTAATCGAGAATGAATCTCTATAGTGTTGGGAGAGATAGCTAGGGACAATATAAGATCATTCATTTTATGGTCATTGAGGAGTTGACTAAAATAATGATTCAGGGAGACCTTGGTTATTGGTTGACCGTCGAGACTTATTCGGTGTGGGAAAAAAATTAGTGGAGAGTTTGTGAGGACATGCTTCATCACATGTTGATAAAATCAGGGGAAATTTAAATCTTTTTATTTTGGGGATTGATAAGCGGAATAATGGTAATTTTCATACAATGAACATCTTGTATAATTTTTTAGTCCACTCTCTTTGTCCAAGAATATATTTTTAACAAAAATATTGTAGTTTGGTTGAAATATTGGTCGTTATAATTTTTATGAAATGATTCGTATTTAAATAACTAATTTTTATATTATTCATTCATGATTATTCATTGATATATTGGAAATGTAGAATTAAATTTATATTATATCTCTTGTTTTGTGTATATTATGTGGGGTTTTCTGATGAGATTAATAGACTTGCATCAGTTATTGATAGCATGCTTAATCAATTATTCTTTTTCATTTTCATTTTGTTTTCATTTTCTATATCCTTTTTCCGTTTGCTTTTCTCTTACAACATTTTTCTCATCATATACACCCATATAGGCCACCCACATTTTATTTCATTTTCCATTGGAGATAAAGTGTTAGAATATTGATATTGAGTTGGTGGTACCACCTAGGGAATTAGTCCGGAGGTATATCGAGGCTCGACAGGTGCATGGTGTAGATCCAATTTGTAACTTCATTAATTTATGAATATAGGTAAGTCCATTTTTATTATTTTATATAAAATCCCAGATATTATTATTTTTTATTTTATAGGATGTTGGGGGAAACATTATGGGTCAATTTGTAGTTTTTTATTGGAATTGAGGTTTTCTAGGTGATTTATGTTTTTTCTATTCCTAAAAATCCATGCACTAAACATTCAATTTATATAAGACAATCCATATGTTATTTATATTTGGGTAAGATGGTGTTTTTTTGTCAAAAAATCATTTACTAGGGATACACTGTATATAGTTCCAACTCATGGTGTACAATGGGCATATGACAGTATAGTGCTCACAACTAGAACCAGTGAAAGGGGAAATGCTAGAGGTCATATACTATGTATGGATAGACCCTATTTGGGGTACATGTCTTACTAGATATTTGGAGACCTCATGTCAGGTAAAATCTATGTAGATCAGTGGTATATATTCTAAATAGCGATGAGGTAAATAGAATGCTACCCCTTTCGGGCTACACATCATGTACTAAGAGGTACACACCATGTCCTTTGGGAAAAGAGATGCTGTGTTTTATATGGAACATGGGTAGGGATATCCTTTTGTGTTACATTCCATATAAACCAACTATATTCAATATAATATTTCCACCCTTTCCCAATTTTAAAATTATTTACCTCGTATCAGTATTGAATAGTCTATTATGAGTGTTTTCCACATAGACCATGATTGTGGAATTATTTCGGTATTTAGAGGTTTCCTTGATTTTTTTTGGATGGTGTAAGAATTTATAGTAGGATTTTAATCATGTTATGATTACATAATCCTCAAATGGTAATGGTTATTAGTTTAATGTCCTGAGTGAGGGTTGTGATCTTCATTGTTGTATTTAATTGTGTATTTCATGATGGATTTTAATGAGGTTTTTGGGATATATTTTGGAAGGTGGAACGAGTATTATCTCTGAGAAGATGTTAGTATATAAATTCATGATCAGGCCAATATATCAATCAATGAGTAGTTCTCGTTAGATCATAGATTTTAGGAGATGTTATATCATATAACATTTTTGTGGGTTTATAATCAGGGGATGGTTGTTTTGGATTGGTTATTTTGTGGTGTTGAGATGTTTCTAAGGGGAGAATGAGTATTCTCATGATTTATGGTAATTGGTCGAGTGAATATTTGTATTTGTGGAATATTATTTTGAATGAATGTATGTCATAATTTTCTATGGATTCCTTAATGGAGGAGTTGGTACCCATGCATGGGTTTATTTCTAGGAATTTCTACTATGTTTTTCCTATATAGGATATCCCTCAAGTTTTGTCTTATGCAGAGTAGACCTTTTAAGGTCGTTCATTTTAGGTAGCCATAAAGGCTATTGTGAACACATTGGTTGGGGTTATATTGTTTTGTATTACCATTGGGTGCATTTTTGATCAATTATTTGTTAATGTCAACATATGTTCATTATTTATAAACAATGTATGCCCCCTATTTTTGATGATTTAGCATAACACCATGTTGGTTGTCCAATTTTATAGTGGACTTATTGACATATTTTTATCTTTATTTAGGAATATCCAAAGAGATTTTGTGTCATTGGGGAGTCCCCAGTTGAATGTCACTTTTTTTGTTACCTTGTTGTCCATCATATCTCTGAGTTTTGGTTATTCCTCGGTTTCGTTCATCCATATGGGGGGGGGGGGGTCATTGAGATCCCAAGGTAGATGTTTTTTTATATCTAGGTCGGGTTTTTAGTTTCATGGGTCTGAATTTAGGTTTTAGAGTTCAGGTATGAGTGTTTCTGATATAGGGTTTTGGGTCCATGATTTAGGATTTTTTTGTTCGGTTTTGGGGTTTCGGTTTATGATCTCAGAGGAAGAGTTTATGTTTTAAGGTTTAGGGTATAAAATTTTCAGATTATGGTATGGGTAAGATTTTTTTTGTTCAGTTATCATATTTTAGGTATAGAGTTCATTATTTGGAGAGTAGTGTATAGGTGATAGGTTTTTATGTACATGGGTAAGATTTTAGGTTTTAGATTTTTGGTATTAGGGTTTCTGATTGGATTATTTATTCAGGGTTTGATCATCTCTGATAGTTCTTTTTTCCCAATATGGGGTAGTGGATAAATCATTCCGTGTTTGGTTATCCATTTAACATATTGTTTATGTAGTTTCTTCACATGAATTTGGTTTGTGTAGGATATCCTTGGGATATATTGGATCAGGTGTTAGCCCTGAGTTTTGAAATGGTTATATCCCCTACTGGATGGTTGTAGTTAGATGGTCATAGGGTAATAATTGGAAATCTAGATGAGTGCTACGACAATATCATTTAGTGTGACACCCAGGCTAGAGTGGCTTCTGATTTGTGATGTTCTAAGACTCTCACATGGTGGGTTTTGTTTTTCAAGGATTTTTTTAAATCCATGTTTGGTGTGTGGATACATAGGTAATTCACCTGTCTGGTCTATGTGGATAGATATCAGAGTGTTCTACATATTTTTTTTACATGTTAACAATTACATATTTCATTTATAGTTTTTTCAGTATAGGATATACTATCATACATGTGGATTATTGATTTAAAAAAATTGGATCATGTCACTGGAATCATATAAAATTTTAGATTTTATTTTTTATGAGTAATACTCTGGTTATATAATGTTGTTTTATATTCATTCATGTTGCTTTTAGATGCTTTGAGTTCTAATATAGATCTGTAGGAAACATTGATTTTAATATATTAGGATGATCCACATAATATGAATCCTATCATTGGGATAGAGAGGGGGTATATTTACCTTAGTTTTAAGACTAGAACGCATTGGTTTTTGTTGTATTATTTCTTCTCCACCCATGATTAATGAATGTATTTATCATGATGTTAAATTAAATTATTCTTTGGCTAGATTGGGAATATTATGTGTTGATTGAACTTCTATAATTGAAAAATATAGTTTTACCATTGGGGTCTCCTGCAAAGATTTATTTTCCACTTTTTGTATGTGAACATAGATTTTCATGAAGATATGGTGTGTGATATCATTTTGGAACACACATTGTGCAATGGATGGTGTCGATACCCAATGATTATTGGTCAAGAAACGTTCGCATGTGGAGTCTTGAGATCGTAATTATAGATGTCGATGTTCATGAAGAGATGGTGTGTCATTTAATAATTTTTTGGTTTTTGTACTTTTGTCCTGGATGATTGTATTCTACATTTCATATTTTATATCATGGTTCTCGTGTAGTTAATTATTATGTGATTGTTCCTATATTTAATTTTTGGTTTTTTCATTATTTCTACTTATATTTAAATCTAACCAGATTTTATAGTCTCCCCAAATTATTTTTTTAGATCCTCGTAGTCAGTATGTAGCCAATGGCCTTCGTGGAGGAAAGCCTAAGGCCTTATGGTGATCCAGATTAGTTGACAGGTCTAGTCAAACTAACTAGTTCAATTAATTTACATTAAATAATAATAGTAAAATATTTTGAATATATATTACATGTAATTAATAAAGTTCTCAAGGTTATGAAAAATATTTCATAACTAAAATGATATATATGATGTGGTCTAGTAATGTACTACTCTATATGGGTTTTAGTAACATAATCTCATTACACTTCTACTTTCCCTAGAGTCGACTATAAAATATAATCATATTACATCTAATATGATTTCCAATTTTCAATGAGGATTGACTCTAGTCACTGGGACTTCTATATATTAATTTTTTGATACTAACCTTCTTGATAAAATATTTGTTAAAGATAAATACCTTATATTATATGATTCTCAATGTATATACATTATCGACTCTTATAAATTAACCTTTATAGTTCATATTCTAAATATTACTATACTCCCCCAATATTTATAATAGTTATAATAATACACTTTTTTTATAAAAATAACATCTAGAAAAAAATGTTCATTTTATAATAAATCTTCTCTTTTATAAAAATATGTAACATAAGTATTTTTTTTAAAAATTACATACAACAAGATATAATTATCTTTTATATCCAATTTTGTTAACATAACTATGATACTAGAGAATATAAATCAATATTAATCGTAGAGTTCATATCCATTATATAACTATCTCTTCATCCTCCTAAAATATGAACAATGTATCTCATATACTATCTCAATTATTATTATATAGTTAAATTTATTATTATACTTCATCTATAAATAATTAATATTTTCTCATTTTTCAGTATATATATATATGTGAAATTTTATGATAATAAAATTTCATGGAATACTGATAGATCCTATCACCAATGTTTATGGAGTTATACTAGCCTTATTATTCACCTATCTTTTCATAAACACATTATCTTAGAAATACATTGACAACATAACATAGGTGATAATTATCATAGGATTTTTTATATTTTTATTTTTTTACAATTTACATCAATTTATTTGATTTTTTTTCTCGATGAAATCCACATATTAATCAATGTTGATCATATTCCAAAAAATATGAATTTTTTATTGAATTCATTAGTAAATAAATATTTTAATCTATGAATTAAATAATTAAATAAATTTAATCTATTTTCTATATTTTATTCTTATATTTTACATTGAAGACTATACCACACCCAATGACCTCTTGTATAAACTAGTAAAATATTAATCATCCCATAATTGAATAAATTTATTGATTTATATAGTTATTCACATTACCTTTCATTTATACTATTTCATTAATACATACAATAAAATTTACATCAAATCGATGTTCTACCAAAATAGTAATCTTATTATAATATTTGGAATCCATTTCTAAATTTGTAAATAATTTATATAATTGAATATTTCCCATGTATTGTATCCTTGATGAATTATAATATATTATTATGAATACATAACATATTACTTATATTACTAACTATAAAAAAATTCACATTTTCTTTACCTTAGCTACATAGTACGTAAAATTTCAAATTCATTTCATTGATATCTTATGTAATTTTATTCTATGTGAACTACTTATACCCCTAGATATTTTACATTATTAAAATATATACATTTCAAACTACCAAAAATATTGATTGAAACCATTTTATAGAAATACAGTCTCTCAATTTACAAAAAAAATTATCTTACGAATTAATATAAAATGCATTATAATATTTATACAATATACACAAATTATTTTTAAGTTTATTAATAAATTCATGTTTCTATAATATCCTTCAACAAACACTTCTCGTGCTACCACACGAATTTGTGATATAATGAATTTATTTTATATCATAACCCATCTGTTATTTCATCTATCATTTTTATTAGAAAATGGATATGTTTTAATAATTTTATTTTATATATCATTTCCCAAAAATATATTTAAATAACTAAAATACTCCATTTATTGATATTGTCATGATGAGAAATGGGTAATTCCTTCTTTAAATAAAATTTCTATTCTAATGTATACTGAGGAATTTGAGTTTAGTAATAATATCTACTCAGTATTTATTGATTGATAAATCATCAGATAAATCATTCATTATCACACCGACCATATGCAACTTTTTCCTTCTTACCAAATTCATTTCGAGGTTTATTTTTATAATCCCCAAATTTTCTTAAATGAATCTTAAGAAATATGATAATTTAACTCAAGATAATTTTCTAAATAGATTACATGAATACCATTGAACTAGTTATACATTCTTTATGATGTAATCATATTTAATAACAAAAATCATTGTTAGTCATTACACCATATACAAAATTATTCCTAATATCTATTATTTATAACACAATAGAGGATAAACAATCTTATTATTATATCCATGAAATTTTGAATCAATTTTATATATCAAGGGATAATATTAACACATTTGGATAAAGACTTATTTTTTATTCATTATTAATTACTAACATAGGAGACCACTAATAAATTTACAATTAAACAATTATTCAGATTAGGCATACCATAACACCATTTTTTCCAAAATTGAAATAAGATAATTAGATGTCTAATCTTAATTCACATATATAGTTTTTATAAAATATTATAAAAAACATTTTTATCATATATATGATTCTTTTTATATGAAATTTAATGTTTTGATCTTCTCTATATAATTTTAGAGTTAAGATCTATCTAAAACATAAAGATATTATCAATCTCTTGGATTGTTTTTTTTATCATCCATGGTTCGTGTATTTGGATACAAATTCATGATTAAAAAATTATAAATAATAACCCAGAATTAAAAAATATAAATATTACTTGTTCTGATTAAAATAATTGATATAGAATAATATTCATTGTTATTCCACAATTCAATGTAATTCCTCTTCCAATGGACTTCCTTAGAAGATGTGAAGAAAATATCCTCCCTTTCAGTGATCTCCCAATTAATCATTATTATCCTATAAATGCATTCCAAAAGTGATTTTTTATAGAACAATCTGTCGTATTTTCACCATGACATTAATATTGTACTCCATATGCATTAAAATAGTTTTTTTCGTTGTTTACAGATCATCTTGGTTAACCTCATTGAAAATAATTATTCAATTTCACCATAATAATTATCTTATATCCATCAATAAAAATAAATAAATTTGTTGATAATGATGGAGGTATGGGATGTATGAATAAATTGTAATTCAACATAAATACTGTCTCAGTCAATCGATCGTTGTATTCTATCATTTTATGTAAATGATGATTAGTAAAGATTAATTCATCTATATTGAATGAATAATGTTTACTGATAATACTATTTGATTCTTCTTTCAAATTATCATTATAATCATTTTATATATGAGAAAATAAAATGAAATTATCTATATCTTGATGTTTTCTTTTGTAACTCACTATATATGTTTTATAATATTATGATTTAAAAATTAAATTTAGAATATATTTGTAACCTATACTATTTTTTCTAACTCTCACATTCACTCCCATTTCGATCATTCTATTTGGGATACTCAAGAATATATAATTTCTTTTCATTTTTTAGTACTATGTGATAATTTATATAACACTCTAGAAAATTTGTTTTATAGTGGCAGTGCTCATTGTGCACTTTTGATCTAATTGTTTCTATGGTATTGTTTCATATTTTTTATAAAATTAAACATTTGAAATTAATAAATTTATATTATTTCATTATTATTTAGTAGATATTGATTTATTATTATCAAATATAAATCAAAATTTTATTTAAATCTAAAAAAACATTAAAAACAATCTTTATTAAATTCATTTGTTAGAATATTCTTGTAGAATGGATCTTAAAAAACTAATTTAATAGTCCATGTAATGTGTATGATCCTACATAGTGAGTTTTATGTTAGGGTTTTGATAAAAAAAATTACATTAAATCATTCATATAAATATGTTAACCAGATATTTTGTCTCATATAAATTAAGAGAATGGATTTACTCAATGTGATTCAACTGAAATTTCGTCAAGATGTGTATTTCCACATCGTTGATGAAAATTGTATTTACTTCATCCCATTAATCGAATTATAATTAATTTTTAAAAGAATGAACTCTCAGTTATGAATGTTGTACACCAAAAAATGATTTTATCTTAATTGAATTGTTATATTTTTTTGATATAATATTTTATTTTTGTAATTATAAATTCATTTATTTAAATAGTGAAAATAATACAATTATACTAATCATGATCATTACTATTTGTTCACATAAACAATTATAAAAATGCATAAATAAGATTAATTTATTTTATATATTTACTTTTACATATACATTTAGTTTATATATATATAATCCATAAGAATACTATGATATCATATATCCTCAACAATTTAATAATATAATTCACCACGCATATATTGGTTCTTATTTCTCTATGTACACTGAGATTTGATTTTGAGGTGTGCAAGGTTTTGTGGAATAATTTGTATCGTATAGTGGAAAAAGAGTGGATTAATTTTAAAAATTTATATTGAAAAAATTCCTTAATTCATTCTCATTAAATAATTATTAATTAAATATTGGATCTATTAGAGAATATATTTTTCTAGTCATTATAAACTTGTCAATGTAACATGGTTTCTAAGGTTATTGTATGAGTTTATTTCTTCATTCATGGAACCTATCCAATGATATTTTACTATTTCTATATTTTTTATCCTGGAGTTCTTATTGTTTGTGTTGTATTTAGATATTATCAATATAGTTTCCATATTCAATAAAAACTATTAAATAAAAAATTGGTTTTTTAAGGGGTTTTGAAGGATATCTTGTGATTTTACCTTTGCATAATGATAAATCATGTGGTACAATAATATTATTTGATCTCAATCATTTTTCAACAGTAATTAAAAATTTTATTTTTTTTAACTGAGTCATAATGGGTTATAGAGATTTATTTGACCAAGAAAAGACTAATTGGGACACCCAATGTAATCGTAGTATTCTTTTCCACCATAATTGTAATTATAAATTTTGATAGCCTTATATAATTCAATTAATTTAATTCATTTTTCCTTGAACTATTCATTTTATTGTGGCTCATCCATGATATAATTTTGAATTAATCGTGAGTCTTCATCCTTTGGGATCTTGTGATATAGTTCATTTTGATCGAATAAGACATTTCTCTCTTATTCCATTATTCAGTACTATTTCATTCCACTTTTGGATATACGAAAATGGGTTATTTGTCATGTTTTGATGGTTTCATTAATGGTTATATTGAATATTGATTTCTAATAGGTTTTATGGGATATTTTTTTCATATCAATGAAGTTTATTAGTTTCCATATCATTTTTTTCAATTCATTAATGATTCATTTGAGGATCGTGATTCAAAATTTCACTTGTAATTATATCTATTGATGATGAATTTGTATGATTTATAATTCATTTTATATTGATAAAGGAATGAACTAATGATGATAATCAATCATATATAAATAATAATTTAGGAAAATAGTTATAATCCTTTGTTACATGGTTTAATTATTATTTCCTAGATATTATTAGTTGAATTTATAAATGGTATTCTTCATCTATTTATATTTCAGTTAACGTGTTTTTCCATGTTGAAAATCAATCAACATTTCAAATAATGTATGTAGTGAATAATGTTTTTTCATTAAAATGATCTTATTTATATTTATCCGATGAGTTTGAATGCTAGTATCTACTAAATGTATGAATTAATCGATATTATAATATCATAGTTTTATGTATAATACTAAAATTTACCGGGGTGGGGTATTGGTTATGTGTTTCAGTTTGAGGCCTCTAACCATGTTATATCGGGTTTTAAAAAATTCATTATGTTCACTATTGAGTGATAATATTTATTCCTAATTTTTTTAACTCCTAGTCATCTCCATCATTAATCATTTTCCTTAATCTCTAACAAGTGAGAATGATATATGAATATTTTTATTCTACGGTGATTAATTTAATAAATAATAAAATTTATATTAAATTTCAAAAACATGGCATTGGTGATTGTTGATTAATTGGTTTTATCTCCATTATGTAAGTATGTTTTCCTTTCTATAAACCTTATTAACTGATTAATTTGATCATTTTCTCCTCAGGATTATATAAGAAAAAATATATGGATGATTTTTTTATAAAAACAATAAAATACTAACTTAACTTTTTTTTGATGATATTCAAATACGTTTTAGTAATAAATTATTGTCATTGTGAAAACCATATTATAATCCATGAATAATAAGAATGTAAGAAACATATAATAAATTTATTTACTTTGATAGTTGAGACTTTATATATTGTATTGTCAACTAAAAAAATATTTGTGATTAGTGAAAGAATATGTAAGAATGAAATTATCATTTATATAAAATGTTTTATTGAATAATATTATTATTATGAATAAATGATCATAATTGATTATTTGAAAAAAAATCATATAATTCATATTTGGGCTCTATCATTTGTTTTATCAAATCAACCAATATAAATTCACTATAAAAAATCTCAAAATATATATAATATTTTTTTTATTCTATATATATTAATTTATTGTGAAATCTATATTGTTTTCCTTTTCAATGGTTTATTTTTTCCTAGACTCAGGTTAGGGATTATGGTGAAGTGGATTGGTTCTATTGGGATAGTCGCAGCATCCTAGAACATGACCCCAGTGTGGCAGGGAAACTGGTGATGTGTTTGAAGATCTATCATATGGTAGTGTAGATGTTGAGGTTTTATCAGGCACTAATGACAGATATATATGTGACAATTAATGTAGAAGGGTTTCTATATTGATGAAGAGACACATCGAGAAAATGTTCAACTAGCATTAATGGCTAAAATAGTGGATTTGACATGATTCATAGAGAATTGATGTATATATATATTTATATTATTACTATAAAATGTAAAATAACTTAGAAAACATCCCATGTATTGAAAATTTTCACAATATATCGTATTTTCATGATATGATAAATATCAAATGGTGTATCACTCATTGACTCATTCAATAAATTTCAAGTCTTGTAAATTTATTTCTATCAACTGTATATGTCAATCAAACAACTAGACCCATGAACTATATTGGATGGAGTGTAATCCATGTATATCCACAAGAAAATAGAAAAATTACTGACCAAACACATCAAAAAAAATTTAGTGTCTCACATAAGGTAACAATAGATAAAATATTAGTCATATAATGAAATAATGGCTCCAAGAAGTTGGGATACATGTGTAGGGGGTATAATGGATCCACACATCATGTACCATGTCGGAAACATCATATATATTGAACTCAAATAATCTTTTTTGTGGTTGTGTGAATTATATGTTTGTGGTTAAACATTTCATGTACAGAGATATTTTGTCATGTATATAATAGTTGTATATCTTATGATGAAATAGTGAATCCCAAACACTGAGTACCCTACATAATATAACATATATTTCAAAACCACATGAGATAAACCCAAATATTATATCCTTATAATGAATTAATATCCATGTAAACAATAGAAGACGAAATGTACTAGTCAATTTAAAGTTTCTCTAAAACCACTAACCCTTATATAAAAATTAATGGAATAAGTAGTTCATTATGTGAATTTTTATAAGTAGGAAAATACGTTACAAATCCCTTCACAATAAATATAATTTTTTGAGGCATTCTAATTTATTAATATTATATAGATCATAGAGATGATGATGTAGTGGGTGGGTGATTCAGTTGTAGATTATTTACGATCAATATCCCATGACAACATATTTGTTCTAGGGTATGGGTCCCACATATAATTAGCATTTTATGTAAACCAATGACAAATATACCACATTTATTCTATATAGTTATTAATTAACCCCATTGACTAATTCATATACCACAATATTTGTTGTGATAACTACAATGTTGTTTTTCCCCACTGATATACTTATAAACCATAGTGTAGCACATTTCTTCAACTATAGATTCTGTGACGTTGAATGGAATTTTTGATTTGTTGTTGGATTTAATTATAAATGATATTATTATTACAAATATTATGATTCACTATCCTTTTTTATTCCATTATTGATATGTTCTACATATAAGATACAAAGTTCATGCTTTATCTATCATTTTAAATTTAGGGTATCATTTTTACTTAATGATAATTATTCATCAGGGAGTTGAATTAACATGAATATGAATTTTTTAAAATTAGTCATTCTTAATATCATAGATCATATATGATATATTTGGGTTACATTCATTTTCCTATAATCCTTGGTATTAGATAATGATTTCGTATCATTTTATGTTTTATGATTTCTTATTATGTATGTTTATAAACACAATTACATGGCCCATTTTCATACATACTGTTTCATTGTCATTGTTTCACCTCAAGGAGATGACAATGATGGATAAGAAGGTAGAGGATATAGTGTCACTAATGCCTTATTCCACATTATGGTTATGAAAAAAATAGTTTTTATTGTATATTGACCCATGTGTTGTTGTATTTTATTCTTGTATTGCTATTCTAGGGGGTTTTTGTACTTGATTATGTTATTTCATGTATTCTCATTTTTACCCTTTAGTAGTTTTCCATGTATTGTTATGCTCACAGTATATTTCTCAATATATATATTTTTATATAGTTTGGATATTTTTATATGTTACATGTGGTTAATGGTGATATCATATTCTAGAATTTAATTTTTATTATAAGTAATTGTAGGCTAACACTTATAATGGTTGTATGCCTTCTAGTTTCTAGTTGTTAGCTCATATCCTATTGTTTGAAGGGTTATGGTGGCATAATGGGCTTCCTTCTAGTATATATGGGGCCTTAGTGGGTTGTGACATATATACATGTTATTAGAGTGGATCAATGACTAGGAATGGTTTTGTATTTTTTTATCTAGTTAATATTTTTATGGTAATTTAGGGAATCATTGTTAAGTTGGACTTTAGGTTGATTATCAGACTAGAGAGACCAGTATATGTGTAGTGTAAAATATATTCCTATGTAAGGACTCAAAAACATTTTTAGATGACCTATAATTTTAATGATCTTTTATGGTAAATGTTGTTCATGTTAGATCCATAAATACCAATTGTAAATACATTATTATAACTTGTAGATATTTTTTTAAAAAATAATATGTGGTTGTTTTTACATCATAATTAATCATTAATGAGGAATTGTATGTGATAATATAATAAGGGTAACTATCACACTAATGGGTTAAAAAATTTCCCCATCATGATGAGAAAATAAAAGTTCCATGATAGTATTCCAAAATAGATGTTATATAGCTGGGTGATATCATTTTATGGGTCAAAAATGATGTAGAATAAAATGGGTGGATACTCCAAGGACTTTAAAACACATTCCCATGGTCAATGCCTATTATTGTTTCTGTTTAATGGGATTATTAGAAATTGAAACTTTAATAGGAAAACCACATTTATATGTGTCATTAGATGTCCCTATATATGAATGTGTGTAATGATAATTAGACATTAATATTATTGTTATTGGGTTTTATGAGTAATATAATTTGATATACTGGTCGAAAATGTGATATTTATGTTTATGGGATGTTGGGAAGGCTGGTTATTTCCACAATGACTATACATTAATGAATAATATGATAATTTATTTGAACATTATAGTCAATAATAGATATTGATATTTCATTGTCATTGATTTGAATGTTACTCCCTAGTTATGGGAGTGGAGAGAGGGTTATATTGGAATGTTCATTTTTAGAGCATTGATGAAAGTGATATCAATCATATAAGTTTAGAAAACAAATATAAAATCTAATTTATTCAATATATAATGTATAAGTTTTTATATTACATAGAGTATATTCGTAGGAGGATAAAATCCATTTGGAAATTATTTTTTTTCTCTATGAGAGCCTTCATATTTTTCTTGATGCTGACCTTAAATATTTAGGTAGTGTACTATAATTTCAATCATTAATGGGACAAGAGGGTCACAAATTATGTATATTTAGATCATCTATTAAATTATATATTAATTTAACATGCGGAAGATTAATTATTACCATCCATGGTTTAATAATTATTAATGGTGTGTTTGGAACAAATATTCAATAAATAGTTATCAAAGGGAATATATATGTTATTTTAATGTTAAAAAAATATTTATTCACTACGTATTATTTATTTAATTAAATTAATAAATAATTTTAATAGCTTTAGTTTATATACATAGAAGAAAGATAATTATTATATTAGTTACTTGAATATTTAATAAATAATTATTCACTAATTTGGTGGATATAATATTTAAAATCTCATGTGGAAAAAATTAGTGAGTCTTATTTAATAAATAAATATTAATGATTAAAGGCCTGATATATATAGAATTGTATTTTTTTGATGAACTTTCATTTTTTGACAGCAATACCAAATTACTCAGAATCGTTAGAGAAAATTTTTGACCATCCCAAAAAATTTATTGAACAAAAATAAAGGCATGAGAGTCCAACATTAAAAAGGGATTTGAAAAGGTCAGAGTGCCTAACACCCTTCATATCAGTATAAGCAAGAGAAATAAAATTTTTCTGAATCTGAAAGGTTAATGTTGAAATCATCTAAATGATGAATTTTTGTTACCACTTTTCCACATTATTGGTCTCTCTAAGGCATGAAAAACCATAACACTGATATGATGAACATTATGAATATAGTAAATATAGTGTTGAAGAATCCTACATGGTACACTACTTGTTCTTGTTCTTAGAGCTTCCAAAACAATAGTACAGTCTATCTCATTAAATATGTAATACCATTCATTAATGATAGCATGTTAAATATCATGGTTTATGCCCAATAGTCCATCCACATATACAATTCCACTTACAATATATTTAGAGAAAATTTAATTATTAAAAACATAATATGTGTAGAAGAAACACTGACATCCTAATGGTTCTAGTACACCAATGGTCGAACCTTTAACATTTAGCTTTGGGTGACTAAAAAGATGGCGGGATTTATCTGGTGTATTTAATCATCAATTTCCTCATTTCCCTAAAATTTAAACTCATTATTAGAAGGGTGTAATGGTTCTTAAAGGAATTTTACATCATAATAGATTTGTTTTTGAAAATATTAAATACAACATAATGAAGATAAAATATTCCTTCATGCGAGGAAGAAGTATATTTATCAATGGTCATCTTATTTCTAGATCTCCATGTGTAGTAAATAGTTTCAGTAGCATTTAATGCTAGAATGTTGACAATATTATTACTAGATTTCACGATAATTATGGAGATAAAAAATTCACAGATAGAATTTATCATATAAATATTGATTTAAAAAACATTATAAAATAATTTACATAGCGTAGAAATTGATCTACACTTATGGAAATTGTGCTTTGAATTCATAAACATCTTACTATTGAGATTCTCGACCAATGTAATGTGAAATCCTACCGTCTGCATATTATCATTCATAGGAAGCTGGTTTGTCTGGATTATCTAAAAGAGTATTAATATATATGGTTAAATGAATGAAACATATAGATTATAAATGAAAGAGGTAATATCAAATAGTTAGTGAAAACATTAATATATAGATATATCTTGTACTGAACTATCTATATATATTTACAGTGCAGATTATGGAATCTCGATCTATGATTTTATAACAAATCAATTTAGTCGAGTTGTTAGAAGTGAGATAGTGGTAATTCATAGGATTCTTGTCTACAAAATATTTAACATATATATTCTTCCTACTTTGAGGGATAAAACTGATTTATTTTTGACTATATTGGCAGATGATGTTTTTGGATTCATGAATTATTGTTTGTTGTTTTCAATGATGTTTGGGAAGAAATTGAATCACCTCACTTTTTAAAAGTGGGTATGGAAAATTTAAATGTTGTAATAATTACAACGGTAAACCGGATGATGATTTGATGATTAGTATTTCACAAATATCATAATTTGGTTGGGGAACATTTGATGAATTATTTATGAAGTAATGGTGGGGAAACATGTAATCAATCAGTATGGTTTGTCTTATAAAATCATGTGTTTAAGGTGGCACAATTTTCCTGTGTTTGCCAATATTTTTGGGGTCCAAAATTTGGAGTTGTGAAAGAATTGAAAAATGGATATTTTCATTAGTATCACATAAAAATATGGAAAAGGTGTTAATTTCGTGAATATTGGAATCATGAAGTATATTTCATGATGACACGAACAATGTTTACAGTGTTCTTAATGATTAGGCTGATCTTTGCGAATGGCCAAGGAAAGAAGCATTGCGGGTGAGCATTACAGTTGTGCAGGTGAAGAGTATTACTATGACACAAAGGAAGAAGAAGCATCGCAGCAACAGAAGGGGTTTGATGTAATGCTTCAATATTTTCATGAGCTTTGCAAATCCATAATATTTCCATGGTGCTTGACGAAACATAGTGAATTTCAGTGAAATTTTTGGATCCTTGAAATCTATTGTTGATGTGGTGGTGAGGTGGATGGAAGGTTATGGAGTAGGTGGAAAAAACCCTATAAATAAGTATCCATCCCTAAAGAGAAATTTATATTGACCTAATTATAATCATAGAGCTATCGAATTGAAAATATGGTTTTCAGAGAAAGAGAGTTTTGCAAAGGCTGTGAGCTCTGTGAAGGAAACATGATTTTCAGAGATCCTTTGAGAATTTTGAATGAAGTTAACTTCAAAAAGAATAATATATTCTCCATAAAATAGTGATCTCTATGATCTAGTAATCTTTACAAACTAGACTGATTTGCAAACTATAATTCTCTGTGAAGTAGAGATCTTCATGAGGGTGGTCTGTGAGATAAATATTTGAGTAATAAATTAAGTTATATGTGCCTTAAATTATATCAAGATATGATTAGTGTATAATAATATGTATTATTATGTATTCCGGTTTGATCCTATCAATTTATGGAGAGGAACGATAAGTATTGTTTTCAAAGATGAGATTTGTGAATGTTTGATATGAAGAAAAGAGATATTTCATTACCTTATTTGTGGAATGAGGGTGCACACACACATGAGGATTATATCCCACATTAACCATGAGTGTTAGAATATATATTACTCATTTTTTACACAAAAAAATATTGTTTTATAGTGTATTCTGTGGTACTGGATTAATTGCATACCATACCAATGATGTAGCTACTCCTATTGAGTAGTGAAAATTATAAATCTTGGGTTTCTATGGTTGTGTCTATTCAGCAGGGAATGACATTTTAACAGGATGTAAAGGTTGATTCTAAAATAAAGGAAACATAAAAAGAAAAATATTTCACTGATTCACCATCCCCCTCTTAGTGATACATGGATTCTGACAGGGTAATTTCAATATGCATCATAGTAACGGGTTTACTTCATTTGTTCATTGATGATGTTTTAAAGGGATATTTTTGATGTAGAATCTAAATTTTATAAGTATTAAAAGGATTACAGTATTCTATGGGAATAATTATCAATTATATATGGATAGAATGACTCATTATCTAATATCCCTTGGATATGAAGTTCTTGATACTACAACTGATGAATTTCATCCTATTTATAAAAGGGTTCCTCTTACACATAAATAAAATAGGAATCATTATAATGATGGAAGATCTAAAAATAAATTACTCTAATCTATTTATGAGATTTAATTTTTAAGAGTGAAAGGTATCTCTACAACCCATAGAATCTGGAACAAACTAAAAAACATCTACGATAAAAATACAAAAGTGAAAAACAAAAAACATCTAATATGGAGGATTAAATATGAAGACTTAATGATGAGTGATCATGAATCTATTGGGGACTTCATTACCAAGATATATGAAATTTTTATTACAATTAGACATCTTGGTGAAAAGTTGGAGGATTCAAAAGTTGTTGAAAATATATTGAAAATTAATTCGGACATTTTGATAATAATGATTTATCATTGGAATACATATACCCTAAAACATTATATCTGGTTGATTTTTATAGCACTCTCATAACTTAAGAATTGATAAGGGTAAAGATTATGAAGATAAAATAAAAATATAATATTGAAATATCTTTCAAGGATGAAAATAAAGAGAAGTCAATGAAAATTATTATTCATTATTTATCATTTGAATCAGACTCTGAAAATGTGATTTGTCACAATTTTTATGATTTTTCCTTGTTTTCAAAATATGTTAAAATATGAATAGGTAAATACAATGGGAAACCCCCATTTGATGTGTTTTTAATGAAGTGATGTTGGCCGCTTTACAACTAATTTCCCTAAAAAAGGGAATAATGTTGTTAGTGATGTAGAAGACAAAACTCCTAGAAGGTTACGGATGATAAAGTGTGACAAAGATAAATATTCTAGAAGAGGCAAGGATAATATTTTCTTCAAGTCAAAATGAAGATGATTATTGTCAAAAAAATGAAGAAGATGATTATAGAGTGACTAAATTTGATAAATTAGTTTCTTCAAATGAAACAAAGTGCCTTTTTTCAATAGTGAATAAAGAATATTATGATACTATTAGTACTGAAGAAGAAGAAACTCAACTTGAACAACATCTAAAACTAGATCTGGAGGAATGATTGAAAAATATCTGAATACTTGAGAAGGAAAACTGAAAAATGAAAAAAAAAACTCCAAATCAAATTATCAAGAAGGTTTTTCTAATAAAATTGAAAATTATTAAAATGATTTTAAATATCTAAATAAATATAATGAGAGTGAATATTAATCATAATAATCATCTAGAAGGAATTATTATGTCAAATGAGGATGACATGGAACATGTACAATACAAACTTTCAAAATATGTGTAATGAAACTCAATGTTCAAAAACTCGATTGCATAATTTGGTAATTATTCTGCTATGAATTAACATAATTAGGATAAAAAAAGTAGCATCAATGTTTGAAAATAAATATAGAACTAGTTATGATATGAAAAATAATGGACTGCCTGCATATTTGGTCATTGTTAGCAATACTAAAAATTCAGAAGCATCTAAAAATCCCAAGCCCAGAAACATTCCTACAACATCTACTTTTGGTAATTCTGAAGGGAAATCTAAAATAAAGAATAATGTTTCAATTGAATATATGAAGACTAATGTTCAGAAGATATCTAGTAAGTATATTGTTGATAATCGTGTTCACAACTTCAGTCAGTGTGGATGTTTCAGAGGGATATATTCATTCTATGGATACTGCATGAATTGTGGTGGATTCAAACACATATAGAATATGTTTTGGATCATCCAAAATCATTTCTACCATTCCACAAGGTTTTAAATACAATAACTGAGGAAGTGTAAATATTTTCGAATTATAAAACATCAAAATAATTCCTAGAAGGCCTCTGAGATGTATTGTGCGAAAGTTGAGATTAAGATCCAACCAATAAAACTATCTGTGAAAGATATGACCGACAAGGACATTCTGCTAATGGTTTCACGATTGCGATGTTGGAATAAAAAATGATTTTTTATTAATTCACAGAATCTAGATATTTTAAAGGCTAAAAAAGATGGATCTCCGAGGTATGAATAGAACAAGTGATTGGCTGTCTGGCCAGAACACATTACCATTTCTAGGAAATTTGAGGAAGCACATCAAAATGTGTTAGGAAAGGATGAACATATTTCTCTTGTTGTTGAGACATCATTGAAATCTATGTAAAGATAACTTCCAAGGTTACATGGTAGTGGATGTTCGTCTCATGTGATAGGAGACTTAATTTTTATTACGAATTTGAATGAATTAAAAAATGTAACAATGATATTTGAAAATGATGTTTCTCTGAGGATCAAAGGTGAAGATCAACCATCATCGTGAATGTAGAGATGAAATTCATGAAAAAATTATATGGAGATGTTCTAAAACATATTCTTCTGAGTGTTTCACAAAATTTCAATGAGAGAAACAATGTTATCTATAAAATATAGGTTTTTTCTGAAAAGTGAAAATTATGGAAATGTAGTTAGAAGATTCCAACATACAAAAGGGAATTTGTTCTGAGTTGGTGAAGTACATAAATCATGTTATATATGTGTGGTTTATAAAACCCACTTATGTAATAAAAAGTTATGATATATGTGTCAATGAAATATGTGAGTATTATCAAAGCAAGATAGTTTTTGATATATACCTAATATATCAAGAAGAAGAGATTGATGTTTCACTATTTGTGAGAAAGGGAAGATTACAAACTCTCTGCATAAGAGATTTTTAATTCACTCAAAATGACCCTTGTAACTTATACATTCGGATATATATTGACCAATGAGAAGGATATATATAAATATATATAACTAATTCATTAATTTTTTTATGACATTACTCACATTACATGTGTTATATACATGAGAGATAAGTCAGATGCTTGGAAAATGATTAAGAGATTTTGGAGGAATGAATAGAAGGAAAATTAGTATTTAGTGAGGAAGTTGAGAATCAATAATGGTGGTGATTATAATAATGAATAGTTTGAACAATATCTTGTGAAGCTTAGAATTGGTAATGAGTTCAGTTCACCATACACACCCCAACAAAATTGGGAGAACTATGGTACTTGAACATGGTCTTTCTCGTTATTATTGAAGGAAGGAAATGACCATTACTATGTATATTCAGAACCAATGATTCTATAGGAAAAAATCATATATGTGTCCATATCAAATTTTCTATTGAAAAACTATCAGTTTCAAACACTTAATAGTTCTGGGAGAACTTGAATTATAAATAAAAAAGGTGGTAATCGTGAAATGTTTGAGCAAAAAAAAGATTATGTAATTTTTCCTGTATTTGATTAAAAAGTAAGAGGATATGGATGTCTCAATAATGAAACATGATGAATTGTTGATTTTGTAGATGTGAAAGTTTGTGAAAATTTTGACAAAGAAAAGCAATCATATACTGTTGTGGAAGTTGAGTGGGATAGATAATATTTTGTTTACAATTCTTATAGTGCTATAAACTATGTTAGTCCTACTCATAAAAAGGAATCAGACTCATAAATTTCAATTGATGAGGTTGAAATTTAAATAGTTCATCCTAGTCTGAGGATTCAAGTGGAGGCTCAGAACATTATTTGAGAAAAACATAATAGGGTTAAAATAAGAAGAATAATGAATTCTATTACACCCAATTCTTAATATCCAACACATGAATCTAATAATTTAAAAGAAACATTTCAGAATCAAGAATGGGATTACATTATGAATGAAGAGGATGATCATATAGAGATGAATTATAATACAGAAGTTGTACCCAATCTAGAAAACAAGATCATTATTTGTACAATGTTTTTTTCCAAAACAAGTAGAATGGAGAGGGTGATGTGATAATTAACAAATAATGATTGGACTAAAAAGGGTATTCAAAAATTAAAGTCCTTTATTTTGATGAAACCATTAATCAGATGGAAATATTTGAAATAATTAGAATCATTATTTCTATTTCATCCCAACATGGTTACAAAATATTTCAAATGGATGTAGAATATGATTTCTTGAATGATGATCTTGATGATAATGTTTACACTGATCAACCATGTGGTTTTGTTAATGGAAATGTTGATTGTTATGTGTTTGGGTTGAATAAGGCTTTGTATGGGATAAAAATGAATCTAAGAGAACTGTATTCTAAATGGACACTTTATTGAGGAAGATGAATTTCAATAAAGCTACATTTTACATTATTCGTTACATCAATGAATATCTGGAGTTTTCTCTCATTGTAATTATTTTGGTTGATGACAATATAATTTCTAGAAATGGTGAAAGATAGTGTGAAATATTTTCTGGGGTGATGAAGAAGACATTTGACATGGCCATGCAAGGAGAAATTAAATTTATTATTTTTATTCATATTTTATAGATGAGGAACCACTTTTTTATTTCTCAAGAAAAATATGATACTTTACATCTAAAGATGTTTGGAATGGAAAATTACAGAATAGAGTCCATACTGATTCTAGTGGGAACCAAGTTTTATAATAATGGAGAAGGAAATTAAGTTTCATAGATAGAGTCTCAATATTTTATTGGATGGTTGTTATATTTGACTGCCTCAAGACCCAACATTTTCTATGTTGTTACCTTATTTAATTGATTTCAGAGATCTATTAATGAATCACATTTCATTGCTTGAAGAATAATCATTTGATATATCGAAGGAACAACTAATTTTGAAATCATCGATAATGGCTTGAAAAATATTAAAAATTCTATGTATTCAAATGAGGATTTGGATGGATATTTTGATGATGGAAGATCTACATATGGTGGATTTTTTGTTTTGAGGAAAGGTGGTTTTAGTTGGCATACAATGAAAAATAATTCAGTAACTCTTATCCTACCTAATGCTAAGTATGTTTCTGCTACTCAAGCTTCTACCCATATAATGTGGATGAGGACTCGGTTAGAAGATCTACTTGTTGAAGTAAATCAACCTTTTCTCTTGGATTGTGACAATGAAAGTTCAATTAGTCATATAAAAAATATGTAACAACATTATCGTTCAAGACATATTGACATAATGTACCACTTCATCAAAGATAATGTGGATAATAATGGGTTAATATTGGGGTATGTTCTTACTTCTGAACATGTTTTGGATATTTTCCCAAAACCATTACCTATGGAACCATTTCCAAAATTTATGATTAACATGGGTGTACATCCTCCTTCTCATCAAGGTTGAGGTACTTGTTTATGTCCCCTCTCTCATATTACCTTTGAATAGTGTTTTGAAGGAGGATATTTGTCATAAATTTGTACTTATAGAAGCATGCATAAAGGGGGAGTAGTGGGTAAGCTTTGAATTCAGAATGTAAGAGTGTGAACTATTCTAAATGTTTTTTTGGAATGTTTGAATAATGGTTTTAGAGTGGTTGGAGGAATCCAAAAAAAAATTATTATTGAAGTAATTTTGATGAGGTGGGGAAGGATTATGAGGAAAGATAATGTGATGTGGTTTCATAGTCACCACTTCTGGACATCCTGGTCTTGATGTCAATAATTCTAGTTTCCTATAATGTGTGAGCTCGCATAGGCTAAGTATTGATGATAAGTGTCCCATTTCATGAGATTTCAACATTCAAGGATTTTTTAATCATGGTTATCAACAAAATATAATCTGGATATTGTTGGTACCATGTTGGCTGGTGATGTCATTGGATGCACAATGTATTGTCTTTTGTTTTCAAAGATGTTTGGGAAGAAAGGATATCACTTCGCTTTCTGTAAGTGGTTGACATAAGAAAAGAAATTATATAATACATTCCATAGAAAATCACACAATTCTTTGTTGATACATATTTCAAAAAGATCTAATGTTCATTAGGGAAATTATGATGGAAGCATTATTTTGGAAAGGGGGAGAAAACATGCAGTCAATCAGTATAGTTCATTTGGCGAAAGCAGTTGTTTATGTTGCCGCATTTTTATGGTGTTTTCCATTTTTTGGGGTCCTAAATTTGTATTTGGGCTAGAATTGTGAAAAGTGGATTTCATATAAGATCACATAAAATAATATAAAGGTAATAAATTTTGTGAATATACTCTTCTTGAAAAATGTATATGGTGAATTTATTGAAGACATGGACAATGTTGACAGTGTACTTCATGATTACAATAATCATTGTTAATATTCGAGGAAAAGAACATTGTGGGTGAGCATTGTGGTGGTGAAGGTGAAGAGAATTGTGGAGATGAAAGGTAACAAGGAGAATCATGGTAGCACAAATGGTTTGACGTAATTCTTATGGATTATTACGAGCTTTTGGAATCCTAAAAAATTCCATGGTGGTTCCTAAAACATTGTTAATTTCAGAAAAATTTCTAGAGCTTCGAAATTTGGCGCTAAAGTGTAGCTATGGTGGCTAGAAGGTTCTGGTGTCAGTGGGAAACACCTATAAGTTGGTGTCCACCCCTGAGAGAGTTATAAATATACATAAAGATCAT
Source organism: Viscum album (assembly GCA_963277665.1). Taxonomy (NCBI): domain Eukaryota; kingdom Viridiplantae; phylum Streptophyta; class Magnoliopsida; order Santalales; family Viscaceae; genus Viscum; species Viscum album. The sequence goes on along the minus strand of OY728147.1, from coordinate 1,354,065,167 downwards.
CTTATAGATTTCAAAATGCAAAGAAGGTTCAGAGATAAAGAGAGCTCCGTGAAGGCGGTGATCTCTCTAAAGAAAAGGAGCATTGTGGAGACCATTTTAGCATTGAAAAATAATTTAACATCACAAAGAATAATTTTTTTTCTGCGTAATATTGATATTAAAAATATAGTAAGCTTTACGAACTATAACTCTTTGTGATCAAGAGTGCTCTGCGAAGCTGAGAGCTTTGCGAAGGAGTTCTGTGTAGGAGCGCTGCGAGCTGAAGTTTTCAGTACCAAAATTAAGTGAGAAGTACAATAAATTATCTCAATATAAGACTGGGGTATAGGACTTTGTTTTATTACAACATCCAGGTAGTTCCTATAAGATTCTGGATAGGAAAGTGAAGATTATTTTTCAAAGATCATATTTTTGAATGTTTTTATAGAAGAACAGAGATATTGTATTACCCTATTCTTGCTATGAGGGTTAACACACACTTGAAAATTCTCTCCCAAGTGATAAATATGTTTAAGGGTATATCTTACTCATTGTATTCCTCATCAAATGACTTTTTTATAATTAATCATGTCGTACTATATTATTTACATACTATACCATAGACGTAGCTAAACAAGTTGAGTAGTAAACCTTGTAAATATTTTATTTCAGTGGTTTCATGTGTTTAGTAAGTAAATAACTCATTAATAGGAGTCAAAGGTTTTTTCAAAAATAAATCAAACATAAATGAGAAAAATATATCATTTATTCACCCCTCCCCATCTATGTGATAAATGGATCATAACTAGGTAAATTCAGATTTCATTTAGATGGATCATAATCTACGGGGTGCACAAAAGATGAATCATGGAATGCATTAGAAATCCCATCTAGTGCTATCAATAATTCCATCAAAGTTATGGTTCATGAAATGACAAGTTGAAGAGGAAAGATAATAACTCAAACCATTTAGCAGCCTTTCCTAAAACCCGGTGGATGTAAATTCAAGAAAGGGGTCATTAGAGTTTACAAAATTCCATGTTAAGTTGTTAATGACGGAATCAAGAATCATTATGAGATATTTAATGCCATGTACACCCATGTTAGTAGATTTTATATAGTCTTTCCATAAAATAGTTAAAATTTTATATTCATGGAATGAACTATTTCATATGAAATTTTTGTTAATTAATTATAGCTCATTGATCATGCACCTTGGACATCTATATAATGAGATGGCACAAACACACATAGAAGTGATAATTGAGTGAACCAAACACACTCTTCCATCATGTGAAATGAATATTCCATTACATTTTTAAAATCTAATTATGATTCAAGAGAAATGGTTTTCTAGATGTATTCTCTTAAATATCCCTAATAAGAAGAGACATAAAGATAAGTGAAGGAAAGATTCCCTTTTATCACTCCCATATCCCGAAATTTTTTGTTTTTCCATGAAATGGAAATTCTATCTCCAATAATGATGGATGGTTTTTTCCAACAGATAGCTTTCCTAGATACGTCCTCATAATAATAAAAAATATCTTTGTTGAAATTCATAGTATTCATTGATTTCTACAATTGTAATTGAATGTCATTAGCATAAAAGAGATGATACATATAATACAATCACATTATTAAAATAATACAATTATATTTTACAATATTATCATTTTCATTGATACATATTCTCAAATAATCTTCCATAATAGCAAAGAGAAGACTTCAGAGGGGATCTCATTTCCAAACACCGCTCAAAGAATGGAAAAATCCCCTTGGTGTCCTATTGATCAAAATGGATAGCCTTACACAGTTAATAATGATGGTAATGTGACTGATAACATTGTGAGGTAATCAATTTCTCTTAAAGAAAACTACACTACAGCTCCATTTGAGAGTATTAAAATATTTATAGATATCAATTTTAGATTTATGTTACCACTCATGGATTTCATCTTCAGATTATTGATTCTTTCCAAATCATTAAATATTCATTTTTGTATACATATTAAAATAAAAAAAATACTAATTTTAAGAGATTATATAATAAACAAAACAACTCAGTCAGGTTTCAATAATATTGCTAATGATTTTTGGAAGAGTAAATCCAATTTCAATGAGCAAAAAATCATTGATATCATGGGAATTTTTTTTCTGGGTAATCAAATAAATATAATTAGACATGAGGCCATAGGGAATATATTAATGAGAAAAAACCTCTCACATCATGGGTAACATCATTAGCAAAAATATCCCAATTGAACATGAGGATTTATTTTAAAACCATTTGGTACATAAGTTCTATCAATGTTGAGGGAAAAGGCCATTCATAGTTCTTATTCATGAGGGGAAATACCATGATTTTTTATAATCCTAAAAAAATATTGAAATGATATCAACCATTATGTCAGTGCAATCATTACCATCATCAGAGTAAAGTCTATGAATGTTTACAACCACTAGTATATAAATATCAGCTTCAGTGTTGTCAAGATTTCTATTGATTCTTTTGGAATTATCTCATCTCATGAGTCTTCTCTCCTTGTATGGTTGGTGGAGAAGGTTGGATTCCATATCCTCAAATTTTTACTATATTCCATTAAATTGATACATAGAAAGCCTCTCTTTGATGGGTAAAATATAATCTAATTTTTTAATTGCTTAAACATCATACCTAGTGGGAATTTATTGATTTTTGTTTTTACTCTAATGAATTTCCAAAAAAAATTCACTAGATTTAATGTCATAATCAATCTTGGAGAAATATTTCATGCCCCAATCCTTAATAACAATATTAATAATTTTCATCTTGAAGACTTACTTTTGATGATGGCCTCTTATATAGCATAATTACTAGGATACCCGAATAGTTTTCCTATATCCAGTTGAAATAATACAGGCATTGTTGAACATGAAATATATAGGTGTTGATTTAGTCAACTATAAGTGAATTCTAATCAGGATAGGATTATGGTTTGAGATGAATTTGGGAATGATGTGACCAGAAATTCTAGTAGCATCACCTAAATAATCAACATGAATATGGATTATATCATGTTTATTGTCTTATTACAAATAAAATTATCTCATATCATTGTGAACTCTGCCCCATTTATTTTAACCTCCATAATATTTCATTGTTCTATGTAGGGAGAGAGAGATCATGAGAAAAAAGCTGAAAATTTTGGATCTATGTTTCCCCATAAGTATAATTACTATTTTAATGTCACCACTAATATAACACTAATTGTACGTATGATCAGATACTTGTCCCAAAAACATCCATAGTTTATTTCCCTTGATATAATATGTGGATGCATAAGTGAAGGTAGTGGTGACCTTATAACACAAAATAGAGTGTGGGACAAAAGAATATATTTCCCACTACATAGAAGGAAACCAGAACACTCTCTTGATTAATAATCAATAAGTGATCCATGTCACTAGAGTAAAAATTCTGAATAATAATGAGTATCCTAAGAGTCCAACATAAAACTATCCCATTTTAAAATAGAATTATGGTTATAGAATCCCATTTAAAAGTGGTTTTTAGGTCACTAGAAATGTTTATGTGTTGTAACTGTAGGGGAGTTCTTGATCCCTAGAATGTTTAAAACATTATCTTCATAGTCAAAAAGATTTTCCAGTAGTTTTATTTCCTCCCTACTGTGGGATAATTGTCTCCCACATATTCATTCCATTTTACTTTTTCTAATTCCCCATAGGGGTAAAATACATAACAACCTTGGGAGACTCAACATGATTCTTTGACACCTCTTGAACCTCATCATTTATTTGATCATTCTCTTTGTCATTAGACATAATTATATCATTGACTGGATTGGAATTATTAACTATGTTCACTACATTATAGGGAGCTTCTTCCACAGTTACCCTTTTTTAATCCTTGTTGGGATGGATCATGGGAAAATGGGGTCTCGTGTTATTCATGCCCCCTAAAATTTATCCTATAGAAGTGGAACATTAATATCATCCAATGAATCCAGAAGAGGGGTTGGATGTGAGGAAGAAAACACAATATTCTTTTCAAGAGTATGGTATTTCAATAGATGATTCAACAAGACTGTGATATAACCAACAATAGATATTAGAGCCACATCATTCGTTATCTCATTTTAAATCAATGAAACAATAGTCAAAACAGACTAATCAAGATCTCTAGACTCCATAGAGGAAGTCCATGACTGTGATGCAGAAACCCAATGTCCTTCATGGTTTTTCAAAAATCATCATTTACTAAATTATCCAAAATAGGCTTCTCAAGAACAAATATTCCCCTGCTATGTTTTATGTTGATTGATATATCACCAAGTGCTAATGTTAATGAATCCTGAGTGATAATATCTCTGGCAGTCATTGAATCATCGTGATGCATAGGCTGGTCAGATACAATGGTAGTCTCTATTGGGGAATGGTCTCTCCTTCAATCCTTATCCATTTAGGAATCAATGATGGGAGTAATGCCATCTTGATTTACTAAGGCCTTAGCAACCTCCTCCAGCTGAATTATATCAATGAGATCATAGAACACACTATACAAGACAACATTGTAATCATCAGGAAATGGTATTTGAGAATTATGCTTACCATAATGAGGAAATAAATATTTTCTTAGATTGATGTGTCAATATTAGAATTGGAAGGAAGTTCAGAGACAACATTCTACTTCATTCTCCAACAGGTATCCTCCACATAACCATTCATTTTGATGAAGTTACAGACATTGTCTCTATTAAATAAAAATAAACAATGAAAAATCAATATCAAATTAAATAAAAAATATGGCCTTTATCCATACTGAATTTCAAGGTTCAACTATTCATCACGAGTTGCTAAGACCACCTCTTAAACAATATTGGTTCATAGTTGAACTTCACCCAATTTATGTCATAGTTACTAAAGCCAAGATTATAATTTTGACTATACAAATGTATGATATTACCAATATAAGATGATATATACCAAACAATTCACGGAATCCAATAAAAATAGTTGAGATTTCAAATATGAAACCCAAATTTAACAAAATTATTCCTTAAATGTAATGGATCAAAATTCAAATTCCATTCATCATTTCGAAAATATCAATTCTTGAAGAAATTATTAATTATTTATTATAGAGTTTAGAATATTCTACTTTGACTATGAATAATATTAATCAAATGCTTTGGAAAAGGGGTCTTTATGGGAGTAAATAAATAATGAGGATTCATTTAGAAAATTATATTATTACCGTATCAATATTTAAACATGATTATGAAATTGTTTAAAATATGAGCCAAATTTTAATCTTTTTTTACAATAAATAATAGAGAGGATTCCCATGGTCACTATATAGTTCCTCTATTTTAATTCCTTGAAAATAACTAATCAATTATCCACCTAAACCAGAGTTAATCTACATCTATTTATTTGATTTTATTCTGATCAACATATATCACCAATAGTGTAGGATTCAAAATTTTTACCACCATTAGAATTATACAGTTATAATAGGATGTTTGTTGAACAAAATTCGATCAACACTACTAATTTCACTACTATTATTACTAGGACGCATTGATGATATAATAATATCATTATATTTGATCATCAGTAATATACATTGAATTATGTAGAAAGAAATTTTATATTCAAATTAAATATGTATAATTTATTTTAAAATATTACCTCATTTTTTTTATATTCATTTAAAAATTTTATCAGAATATTATTCAACCTATACTTTATATAATATTTATTGAATATGATAAATGTTGAGTGAGAAATGCCTAATATAAATTTATCCTATTCTCAAAACTAGTACATGTATGTTGGTACACGAATGAAAATTTTGTAATTAAAGATGCTTCATGTTCATACATGGTTTTCTCAACCATGTAATCTCTTGTATTCATTGGGGGTAATCATGTATAATTTTTCATGTTACTCATAAATAACCAACTCATAATTTTTGGAAGGGTTATGACATGTGTATGTTAGTGCTTGAGACCCCTATCATTGATCAATTGAGTGATGATGAATCCATTCTAATATTAGATTAAGATCTATCTATTCATCACAAACAGGGTATGATCCTCAAGTATCTATTATTGGTATATATTTTGTTGTATATTTTATGGTAGTGCCTTTTATCTAGCTGAATTAGATCATTGTTTAAATGCATAGTGTGTATTTTAGAGATGGATTCCAGAATGGGTTTTGAAGAAACAATGATCCATATGCAGTATAGTATTTGAAGGAATCTAATATTAGAGTTTTTAATTTTGTTCTGACACCCATAAATAATATATTTGTTTTTAAAACGGTTTTTTACTTCATGATGTAGTGATTTTTTGGTTAATATTTACATAATCTTTTCATGGTATTACCAAACTATGATTAGATTTCATCAAATTTTTTATTATGTTCTACCATATAATGGTTTAGATGGTTTATGTTAGAGAGAGATTGAACCAATTCATGCAATCATGACTACAAACAAGAATTTTTTGAGGTTTATAGTTGAGGTAATACATGGATATTATCCTGAATATATTTTATTTAAGATTAAATTTTTGACAGATTCATTTATAGTTAGCTTTAATCTTGTGTTTTCCGTTGCTCATTCATTTATCTATACCAAATACCCAGAGTGATCACTGAAGGTTGAGAATAAATTATAAGTAATGTTCCATGGATTCATAATTTCTTAGTATTTCCCAATGATTATCCCAAGTGATTTGAGGGATTAATTTCACATTAAAGTTATCGTTGATATCAAACACTCCCTTTTATTTGTATCTCTATAATTTCTAGAAGTTCTTAAATAAATATCCTAATGAAATATGATTATCTAGTAATCAAAGATGCATTAGGATATATGTATCACCAACTATATGATAACATCATCAGTAGAAATGTGATAACATTCAGGCTTAGTATGGTCATTTGTGAGTGATATATTTGATTAAGTGTTTTTAGAGAATGTTTATGATAATATTTGTGTATTCATCACTTACACTTCTGTTCATCGATAAAATCATTATAAATTTTTTCGTATTTTATTTTTTATTTGGATTTTGATAGTCTAGTAGATCTCGTAACCATGCCTCTTGGATTAATAGGTTTAATATGATGAGTATTGTATTATTTATCGATTTTGAATTATTCACTATTACCTCTATTGATAGGATGATTTTGTAGGACTCCATCTAGTGAAGAAATGACCTAATGACTTCATACCTAGTAAATATTGAATATATTTTCATTGTAGGGAGGTAATGTATCATTGGAAAGTCGGTTTGAGGTTCACCTTAAAAGGTTCTATGGAATCATAAATGTAATGTCACAATTGATTCCGTTTTGATAAAATTAGCTTATTTATTTCTTCTATAGATTTGACAATATCTTCTTTTACTTACCATGTAGCGCAATATATCTCAGGGATTTGATGGTTTATTTTTCTTTTCAATTAAATATTGTCTTTTAAACACTTAGTGTGACATATAAAAAAATTAGGAAGAAATTATGAGGATTCTTTAAGTTATGATTAGGAATGTTTCAAATCATCTCTACTTTTTTTGGAATGAAATCTGAGGGATGTATTTTGAAATTTATAGGGATTTGATGAAATCATAGAAACATAATTTCTATTAATAAAAGTTTTTCTATGTTGATTTAACTAGTGGAAAATATTTTGTGGTCATCGATGATCCACACGTAATTTACAAAGAATAATTGAATTATATTTTTATAATATAGACATTTTTCATGGATTACTTTGGGAGAATCAGGTAGTTATACATCTTTTATGAGTTTATTTTAGATATGAATGATCCATTCCATTTTAATGTTCCTTTAGTTTATTGGGGAAATTATTATCCTTTTTATGGCTATTGTTACATGGTTTTATATTATAATAACTGTACTATGGTAGTTTTTTCGGTGATTCCCTTAATAAAAATAGCATGCTTAGTCGGTCCAGGAGAGTTTAGAGCCTATAGAATTGATGAATATGGTTTTGATGGAAGAGGGAAACATGACATATTAATCATCAATTTTGATGAACCTCACAAAACAATGAGCATGGATATTCTGGCAAGATGATATTGATTTTAGGACTTTTGTGTTTTTTTGTTTTATGGTAATGGACTGGGTCTATTCTTTTAATGGTGGGATGTAAACCCTCATCCTCATCGTTGGATAGTGTCACTCCTATAACATTCGTACTGGGTATTTGAGTGAATAGTTTTGAAATAAGATCCCCATATTTGTATGGAACCTTGTTCGTGTGGTTGTAATAGTGTATTGGGTTCCACATTATACAAAAACTAGATATAAAGTCAAGGATATACTTCTATAGGTTGAGGATTTTAATCAATCATGTTTTAGTATATGCATCCTAATGTCTGGATGTAATTTCATGATATTATAGGATAATATTTATAAAAAATAAATTAATATTTAATACGATCGTGTTAATATATTTATACTTTAACTATATATTTATATTTTATTTTCTAAGAGCTAATTTTAATATAAGAGTCTTAAAAATTTATTTATTATTAATATGTTCTCATTTTAAAAGTAATATTTTTTAATTTTTGTCAATATATATATTACGATGACAAAAATTAAAAATAAACTCTAATGATTCAGAATGGTTTTGTGGATAACTGATAATGAATGATAAATTTATATTCTAATTAAATTAAGGAATATAAATATTATTTTATTTTATATTGAAATATATATTTATTTTAATAGTAATATAACATTGATTGATAAATATAAATTATATATTTCTATAATGTGACAAGTATATATATAATATAAATATAATTATATTAAATTTTTAATATACATGTTTTGGTAATAAAATAATATTTACTATCAAATATAAAATATTATATATTTAAATATATATTTTTCATATATATTAATGTTAAGGTTTGTAAGATATTAATTTTAAGTAAATAAATTAAATTATTTATATGGATATAATAATTATGATTGTATATTAATTTGGTCGAATATATCTTATATCAACCCTAGTGTGATGTATTTATAATTAACCAGGATTTACATATTTGGATATTATATCTTTTTATATGAATATTAAATAAATTACCAAAAAATAAAAGCCAAAGACAAAAATTGTTCAGTGTCGTGGGAAACCTGAAATCAAAATATAATATCCCTATGAATGAACCTCATCATCTCCAATAAATATCTCCATATTTTTTAGTTCTACCTACAACCATTCATCCTAACCAAGAGAATGGAATGATAAGAAAGGCGTGAGCTCATATTTCTAGAAAGGGTAAATAGGAGAGACATGTATGCATAAAATTGTACACCGTAGTATGATAACATGATCTTGACATTGGGTGATCATTCTATGCATATCAATGGTAATAAACGTGTGTAATGGGATAAATCTTAGGAGTTAAAAAGACATGAATCATAAAGAAACAAACATCACGAGCCATGAAATCATAACTAATGAATAAGAAATTGGATTTGTGGAAAACATATAAGAATTGAAACATGTATATCTGAGACACCTACCAAAACCATTTTAACATGATAGGCTTGGAATACAACCCATGTACCCACTTTCCTTTTGGATTGGGTTACAACCAAAATACCTTCTTGTTTTTGGCCTTGGTCTACAACTTTTGTACCATCATTCATTTAGGGTTGGTCACCAACCTGTACACCCTCATTCATTTCAGGTTAGTCTAAAACCATTACACCCTATTTCTTTTTAGGCTTGGGAAACAACCAATACACCATCTTTCCTTCTAGGAATGGTCAATAAACTATACAATCTCTTTATTTATGGGTTTGGGCTATATCTCATGCACCCTATTACTTTTTATGCATAGGATATAACCAATTTACCTTCTTTTATTTTAGGGATGGGATATCACCCATACACCCAAATTCTTTATGGTCTTTAGATACAACCCATTTACACTTTGAGATCATAAAAACATATCATTACACAATGAATTAGAGTTAGATTTAGCTCCCACCCATCTGATAGTAAAATCAATCACATGTATTTAACAAGATAATGAATCATTCATCACATCATGACCCATAAAAATATATAGGTATTATAAACGTCAAATGAAAATACCTAAAATTAAATGGGATTCATTAACATTTCATCAGATTAGAACCTATTGAATATATATATGTTTCATATCCATTTCATTTATGCATTACCTGTGAATGAGAAACAGATTTCAAAAGGAGATAATTCATGAAAGAGATAATGTTTTCAAAAAGATTGTGATAATAAGAATAACCCATTCATTGAAAGTATGTTAATTTAACCTTATGATAATTTAAAAAATACATCAATAACATCAATGTATGTCATATTATATGAAAAAAGTTTGGAAATATCATTAAAAACTATTCTTAACGAAAATAGTCATTCTTCTTTGAAAAAGTATTATTAATACATGAAATCATTTAAACATCATTTTCTAAATAAATTATATCATATAAAAAAAACTTGAAACCATTTTTAAAACAATTTTTCATGAAAATTAATATTAAAAAATTTTCATAATGATTAACCATTAAAGAATGAAATGTAATCTTCAATGGAATGATTGTGGGTAAATCTGTTAATTTCATACGATTTAAAAAACAACGTTACTTTTTCATGGTAAAAATGATAGAATGAATTCCATGTACAGAATGAGAAAATAATATTCCCTTGAAAGGATTGGTAAATGAATTATTTTTTAAAAAATTCATTAAAATATTATAGGATAATGATATAATATTATTGGAAACCCTTTTTAGAAATCATAGTTTTTAACTAAATGGATGGTAATGTTTGGCTTCATTAAAAACTATTTTGTACCAATATTTTGTACGAAGATGTATAAAAATGGTTCCAATTCATGAGTATATAATGGATAAAAGGTGGAGAATTAATGTCTTGAATTTCCCCAAGAGATGTATCATAAGAATTCATCAATTGAAAAATAAACATAATCAATCTCGAAAAGCGATGAAATTGTCCCAATATATATTGATTACATGGTAACTTTAGATCATACTCTCCCTGAAGTAAATGAAATTATAATAATATTAATATATCAGGAAAATATTTAGATTCATTATATATCATGTAAAATGGATTTATATACACCATTAAAATATGTTTTGGTGAATAAAAAAACATGAATCTCATAGAAGTAAAATTTAGACAAAACTATTATATTGATTTGATAACTTTTGAATCTTAAAACCCATAAAATAAGGATCATAAAATTAGAATCTAAATAAAAATTAATTTAATTATAATATTAATATAATAAATTAATGTAAAGAACATATGCCAAACAAATAGAAATAGTGGTGAACAAAACATGTATCTCATAGAAATTTAACATTAGTTAAAATCCCCTTACATTGTGTTTTTACTCTTTATATACTCGTACAAGATTCCAGCATAATAAGTATATTGTTATTATAAATCATTTAAATAAGAATATTATTATTTTTATTACCATATATGTTTTGATTATAAATTTATATTAACTTCATATTAAATATCCTATGTTAAGGATTCACAATGGGTAAAATTTACATTGTTCTTTGCATGTGTCTTAATTTGTTACATCTGTCACGACCCGTCCTCAGGGCCCGTGTTGTGACTACCCCAAGCCCGCCTTCCATAGGCCAGGGGCAGGCGACTAGCACCAAGGTGTAATTCCCGAAAGAAAAGGGAAGGCATTGCCTTTGTAAATTAAACAAACACCACAGAGCAAGAAAGCAGAAGAAGTAAACACTAAGTAAAAACTGGGTACAACAGTAAGTGCGGAAAAGTAAGTGGGCCAGAATACAAACCCAAACTGAAAGTAAAGTACAACTGGAAAGGGAAAAACAACAACTGAAAGTAAAGCTGTAGCCTCGAGCCGTCCACTGGAAGTCCCACCTGAAGGGTGGGTATAGATAGCCTCCACAGCTCCTCGGGTCCAGCCGTCCGCTCCGTGTACGTCCCGCCCAGTGATCCACCTCTGGGTACTGACCTGGTCCACGTACCTCAACCACGATCAGTGCTATCTCTCGTCTATATCCAACACAACGTAGTGCGGGCATAGCCCATGCAGGGGTGAGTATAAGATACTCAGTATGGACCCCAAGACCCCCGAAGGTCTCCGAGAATCCACATAGGATAATTCACAAAGGAAGATACAATCACAAGAAACATCTTACTCTACTTAGGTATATGCCCATACATATACCTAAGTCATCAATTCCAGATCGCTCCAACCTCCGAGCCCAATTTTGATCACATCCACATAGGAAATCACAACCTGATCCACAAAGGAAAACATAACATAATCCACATAGGAAAACAAGTCAAGATTCAGCTCACACAAGTATACTTCTTCGTATGATGATAGAGATGAACAGATATTGCCACTGATTCACCTAAGTCATCACACCCACACATGATCGATAGGTACTAACCCCCAAAATGACCCACAAATGATCGATAGGTAACTAAACCCCATAATGACCCACAAAGGATCTGACCCACACAGGATCGATAGGTAACTAACCCCCACAATGACCCATACAGGATCAGACCCACATAGGATCTGTAGGCGCTGGCCCACACAAGACCGCTGAGTGTTGACCCACACAGGATCTGACCCACACAGGATCGGTAGCACTGATCCACGTAGGATTTCTGAGTGCTGTAGTCGTCATCGTCGAATCCACGAAGGATTTCTTGCATAGTCGTCATCATCGTCGTAGTCACAACCAGCTCTAGGGTTCCTGCACACATCAATCTCATTCAGGAGGGTCCGCTCCATGAGCCGAAGAGCTGATACATCAACTGACACATAGTCCAGAGTTGATGTATCTAAAAGTTTTGTATCATCAACAGGAACTCAACGTCACAGACAACACGTCAATCGGACGCCCTGTCTGAGAGTTATTTGCTTTTTCGTCCAAGGGGTCCGTTTGGTTTTTAAGTCAAAACCAACCCGACCATACTCCAAATACGTCCAAAACTCGAGCAGAGTATGCCAAAAGTCCATCTCACTTAGAGGAATCCAAAAAAGTGGACGACACGTCAATCGGATGTCTGAAACTCAAGTTATAAGCATTTCCGCTCCGAGGGCCCAATTGGTTTCGTGTACGAACCAACCAGGCCGAACCCAAAGTTCTTCAAAACCCAGAGTGTAATATACCGAAACGACCGACATGATCCATGGATCGCATCACAGCTGACGGTGCGTCGATCGTAGGTCTGCAAGTCATGTTATGGTCAATAGAACGAAAGAGGTTCGGTATTAGGGGGTTCGGGCCCGCTCCGACCCGGCCCGATACCCCCGGGGTCGGCCCGAACTAGGTCGACCCAAACTGGGTCTGATTCCGGAATGTTTGGGCGCGGCCCAGCCTAGCTGGCGCGGCCCGGGCTAGCTACCACGGCCCAGCCCAGCCTGGGCACGGCCCACCTCAACGGCCCGGCGCGCTGGCCAGGTGGCTCGGCCGAACGACCGAGCCGTTCGGATGCGTGGGGGGGGGGGGGGGGGCTGCCCCCCGCATGTAGTAACCGCGGTCCTTTAATGGGGCCGCTCATGTCCGGAAATCCGAGGTTTTTAACCCCCAACTTTTCCCTGTCCGGTCGGCCCGATCCGGCCGGCCGGCTTCTGCCGCCACGAGACCAACATGGTCGGTTCCCCATACTCCGACGTCGGCGGCCCGATTCCGGCCGCCGGTTCCCCTGCTCCACCGTGGCTTAAGCCACAGACTTGGTCCTTCCTGTGTGGCGCGACGGCAACATGCCCCTCCGCCACGGCCCTGCTCAGGTCGCGGTATAATCGTGTTTTTCTGGTGCGTCGCAATGGCGCCGCAGCTTGGTTCAATTTCAAAATGTGTGCCGCGACGGCGCCACGCATCCTTGCCACTCGTTCCAGCGCGGTGCGACGACACAACGTCAGTTTCCTTCAAACTGCAACAACAACAACAACAAACAAAATAATAATAATAATGGAGGAGGTTCGGTCGTGTTTGTGCGGTCTGGACCCCTCCCGTTAAACGATATCAAGCAGTCCAAAAGAATGAGGATAGGTTACAGAAGATTTCACAAATTAAAACACATAACCCCTTCCTCAGCTTTGTCGTCGAACGAGAGTTCATCGCGGAATTAACCGTCGCAGAAGAAGAGAATTGTCGCGGAAGAAAGCGTCATGGAAGGAACATTGTTGGTGTTATTTGGTCTCCGAGGATGGCATCTCTCGCCATCATCTGCCATCGGAGGTCGGCGTTCATCATCTGTGGTGGTGGGTTATTCATCGAAGAATGAAGAATCCTCAAGACTTCTCTTTTTCACCCAAAGGCTTCCACAACCAGAATTCCAACAAAATAAAATATGTTCAACACTTATTTTATTAACATATCCTAAACATTTTAAATTCAAAAGAAATGAAATGAACAGTTAATTCGATGAATTAATTGTAACGATTCAACAGCCCAAATTAACGAGCCGTTTCTTAACCAAAATAATCGTGCTGCTAGACTTCACTAAAACGGGGGTGCAGGTGCGTTACATAGAAGGAAAGAAACGATAGGGCTCGTGTGGGCCCCACCTCACAAATATCCTACCACTTGGGTAGGATATTGTGGGTTCCACCTTATCCGCTTATCTTAGGTTAAGCCGCTTTAAGAAAAATAAAATAAATTGTCGCACCACTTTTATTTTATTTCTTAACTGAAACTCAAAATTTAAAAACCACACTCGAGAAAACGGAACTCTGGAAAATGTGTTTCTAAGCAAATAATTGCGATGCGATTCCATTGGTTCCCTTGGAATTCGATTCGGAGCACCGGTTCAAAATTTATAAAAACGTGCTCATTTGTTCACTTAACGTACCCGAGCTAATCTTTGGAAAAATATTCCGAGCACACCGGGCCTCGAAATCAGGTTCCGTCAAAAACTCCGTTCTTGTAAAATCCCAAAAAAATAAAGAAAAACGTTTCCTTGAAATTTTCGGGTGTTAAATCACTCCCACCTCATGGCTTTACATCCCCGTAAAGATACATCAAAACTAGGGAAACAAATGTGGGTACTGAGCACGCATCTGAGCCTCCCGCTCCCAAGTGATCTCCTGGAGGTTCTCGTGCTACCATATGATGCACACTAGAGGAATCAACCATCTATGTAGAACCCGCTCCTGTAAATCCTCAATCTCCACCGGGACTCCGAAAAAGTTGCCCCATCATCAACGTCCAGCTCCCCATGGTCAATGATATGTGTCTGGTACTGCACGTATCTCCTCAACTGGGATACGTGGAAGACGTCGTGCACCCAGTGCAACTGAGGTGGTAGAGCCAGGTGATAAACCACCTCTCCAATCCTGCTGAGGACCTAGAATGGTCCGATGAAGCGTGGATACAGCTTGCCGCCTCAGCCAAATCTCTGTATTCCATGTCGAGGTGAGACCCGCAATATGACGTGGTCGCCATGCTTGAACTCTAGTAACCTCCACCTCCTGTCAGCATACGACTTCTGCCGGCTCTGAGCTGTCGTCATCCGCTCCTGGATGACCTGAACTTTCTCCATCGTGGCCTGAACCATCTCTGCTCCCACAAGAGCTGACTCCCTAGGGTCTGTCCAGCACAGAGGTCAGCTGCATGGTCGGTCGTACAACACCTTGTATGGTGCCATCCCGATGGTGGAATGGTAGGTATTGTTGTACGCGGACACCACCAATGATATGTGGTCATCCCATCTATGACCAAAGTCGAGGACACATGCATGGAGCATGTCCTCGAGAGTTTGAATGGTCCTCTCTGTCTGACCATCTGTCTGAGGTTGAAAGGCGGTACTCAGATGTAACTGCATCCTGAATCCCTCTTGCAACCCCTTCCAAAGAAGGGATGAAAAGCAAGAATCTCGATCGGAGATGATAGATGATGGCACTCTATGTAGCCGTATGATCTCATGAACATAGAGACTTCCCAATCTCTCCACTGATCCATGCTCTCTGATGGGTAAGAAGTGAGCCGACGTGGTGAGTCGGTTGAAAATCCCTCAAATGGAGTCGTGACCTCTAGATGTGCATGGATGTCCTGTCACAAAGTCCATAGATTTGCCATCCCACTTCCACTCTAGAACCTTCAAGGGCTGTACCAATCATGCTGGTACCTTGTGCTCTTCCTTCACCTGCTGGCAGGTGAGGCATCGAGAAACGAACTATGCCACAACCTTCTTCATGCCTAACCACCAGTGTTGTCGTCTGAGATCCTAGTACATCTTCGCCACTCTAGGATGTACCGCCAAAGGAGAAGTGTGAAACTCTCTCAGCACCTCCTCCCATAAAGCAACTGGTACCAAGGTACGTCCTCTGAAAAGGACGTCATTCTCTCCTCCCACGGTGAATCCATGAGGTGCCTATCCTGAGGATATATGTGCACGCCGTGTCTCACAGTCAGTGTCCCTACTCTGTGCCTCTCTGACCAGCTGCAGTAGTTGAGGAGTGACTATGAGTGACTGAATAAAGGTTGCTCCATCTCTATCCACGAAGGATATCCGCAAAGCGGCTAGCTGTTATGTCACCTCCCCAAGTAGCTAAATTCTCATCCTCCTGCTGAGAGCATTAGCTACTACTTTCCCCTTCCCAGGAGTATAGACTATCTAAAAGTCATAGTACTGGAGGAACTCAAGCCATCGCCAGTGTCTTAGGTTCAGGTCCATCTGAGAGAAGATGTACCTGAGACTCTAATGGTCAGAAAAGACTGTAAAGCCCTCGCCCATCAGATAGAGTCACCATTTCTTCAGAGCGAAGACCACTACTGCTAACTATAGGTCAAGGGTAGCATATTTCTGCTCATGAGGCCTCAACTGATGTGATCCATAGGCAATCATTGCCCGCTCCTACAGCAGGAAACATCCGAGTCTGGTCCCTAATGCATCGAAGTAGGCTACGTACCCTACTCCCTCCTCTAGAAGCCTCAAGATAGGCACGCTGGTCAATCTCTGTCTCAGCTCCTGGAAGCTCTGCTGACATCTGTCTGACCACACAAAGGGTTTTCCCTTCTTCGTCAAATCTGATAGTGGTTCTGCAACTCTGGAGAAGTCTGGCACAAATCTACGATAGTATCCAGCTAGTCCCATGAAACTTCGCACCTCTGTCACGATCCTGGGTGGCTCCCAAGCTAGCAATGCCTCAATCTTCGCAGGATCCACCGCAACTCCCACCTCAGAGATGACGTGTCTCAAGAAGTGGACCTCACGTATCCAGAACTTACACTACAAGAGATTTCCAAAAAGCTAGTGCTCTCGAAGTGTGTCTAGTATAACCTGCAAGTGGTAGGCGTGCTCCTCCTCAGTCGTCGAGTATATCAAAATGTCATCGATGAAGACCACGAAAATTCGATCAAGGTATGGCTGAAAGATACAATTAATGAGGCCCATGAACACTGCTGGAGCATTGGTTACGCCGAATGGCATAACCAAGAACTCATAGTGGCCATACCGACATCTGAAGTCATCTTCTGCACGTCCTCATCCTGAAATCTGAGCTGATGAAAGCCTGACCTGAGGTCTATCTTCGAGAACCACCATGCTCCCTTGAGCTGATTGAAGAGGTCATCAATCCTAGATAGTGTATACTTGTTCCTCACTGTCACCTGGTTCAGGCAAAGATAGTCGACATAAAGTCGCAAGCTCTCATCCTCCTTCTTGGCGAACAATATCGGGGAAGCCCAGGGTGAAACACTGGGTCGGAAGAATCCCTTGCCCTGCAAGTCCTCTAGCTGTACCCATAGCTCTCGAACCTCGGTGGGAGCCATCTGATATGCTGGAGTGGACTTCGGGGCTGTCCCGGGGTATAGGTCAATATAAAATTCTACCTCTCTATGAGGAGGTAGTCCTAGAACATCATTGGGGAAAACTTCTGCATACAGATCCACCACTGCAGGAAAACCGGGACTCTGCACATCAACTGCTCATAGGATGAGGCTAGCCAACTGATTAGTGATGGGATGTACTCTCCTCTGCGGAAGTCTATCCTATGATACGAAGGCTCCCTTCTCACTAGTGAAGGTGAACCTGATCCCATCGGAGCATACACATCACACATTGCACCTAATACAGTCAATATGACCATGGACTATAGATAACCAATCCAAGTCCAAGATGATGCCGTAAGGCCTCAATGCCACTACAAGAAGATCATAGCCGAATCTCTCACCTTCTAGAGTAAGCCCACACTTCCGACACTGGTGCAAAATCATCGATTCTTCTCCCGTAACAGTCTCTAACCATAAGGATCGAGCCAACGGCTCCGTCGGAATAGCTGAGCTCCAAACAAGGGTAGTAGCTATGAAAGAATGACTCAGTCCTGTGTCTATAAGAACAACAGAAAGGGTGGAATAGACATAGATAGAACCTTGAATCATCTCGAGCACGCCATGGTCATAGGCCTCTGCTGCCTGAAGCTGTGCCTGTATCTTCCCGCCAGCTCCCTCTGGTCGGGGTGGTCCATCTGGTGGTGGTGGTGGTAGAGCCTCAAAGCGTCGCCCACCACCTGATACTCGACTAGATTTTCTGCCTCATCTGCCTGCTCCCTGCGGACCACCACGGCTGACCCTCTGCCTCTGCCTGGGAGGTCCCTCAACTGTATGCAGCTCCACTGCATGGCGGGTTGGGCAGTCACGAGCCATGTGGCCCTGCCCGCCGAATGTGTAGCAATGTCGGCCTCTTGAAAGACTGGCTCCACGCTGTGTGCCCCGCACTGCTGAGCCAGTGTCCTAAGGTCGTCTGCCGGAGGGTCTAGTCTACCTGGACCCATGAGTCATCCGTCGACTACCTGCTACAGAAGTCTCTGCTACGTGCCGCCCTGCGGTAGGTCTCACTGTTGAAGTAGGCTCAGCAAAGAAGCTCTCGATCAGAAGGGCTCGCTCCAGTACTCCCGCCTCTCTCAGAATGCTGAGGGAGATCAGTGATGCCCTAATCTCCTGCCTCAAACCCTGCTCCCAGGTCCGGGCCCGGAAGAATGGGTCCCGTACCATGTCTATCGAGTAGCGCGAGAGATCGGTAAATCACTCCTAGTAGTGGGCGACCGTCAAGCTAGCATGTCGCAGCTGTAGATGCTCCTAGATGTGCACCGCATGGATGGTGGCTGGGATGAACTCCGAGTGAAAGAGGCTCTCAAAGTCCGTCCAGAAGAGAGATGCCTCGTCATGAACTTAGAGCATCAAGCTCCACCATCTGCCTGCTACCATGTGTAGGAGGCTCGCTGCGATGATCACCATGAGGTATGTTGGTGTCCTCACTGACCTAAAAACTCGTACAATTGCCTCCATCCAATCCTCGACTGCCTGGGGGTCCGTCACCCCGCAGAACATGGGCGGTCACTGGCACTGAAACGCGTACAATGCACTAAGGTGACGTGCATCGTCAGCGGTTGGGGCTTAAAGCATCGGTGGCTCGGCGGGTAGAAGTACCACTGGTTCCTCTGCTGTCAAAGGGCCCTATACTGAGGCCTTGTCGCTCGATTGGCTATCGTCACGCACAACTCTCGGAAACCTAGCTGGCTTCCATCATGGGGATATCCTCAAAAGAGACAGGTGCACCACGGTACGAACAGTATATCTGGTGAGCTGACACAAGTAACACAAAGAAAACTTGAAACACACATTCAATGAATGTTTTCATGCATTTAGTCAGAAATCAGAGGTCGGGGTCCTGGTGTACGGATACGTCGGCCGCCGCACCAACACTGGACTCCCTCGACTGATAACCACACCCAATACGCTAAATACTATTTCTTCATATAGAAAAAGATCAGAGTCCAATGTTCTGTGGTAGAACTGAACTTCTCTGATACCAATTTGTCACGACCTGTCCTCGGGGCCCATGCCGTGACTACCCCAAGCCCGCCTTCCATGGTCCAGGGGCTGGCGACTAGAACCAAGGCGTAATTCCCAATAAAAAAATGGAAGGCATTGCCATTTTAATGTAAACAAACACCATAGGGCAGGAAAGAAGAAGAAGTAAACACTAAGTAAAAACTGGGTACAACAGTATGTGCAGAAAATTATGTGGGCCAAAATACAAACCCAGACGGAAAGTAAAGTACAACTACAAACGGAAAAACAAAAACTGAAAGTAAAGTCGTAGCTTCGAGTCATCCACTGGAAGTCCCACCTGAACGGTGGGTAGAGATAGACTCCACATCTCCTCGGGTCTAGTTGTCTGCTCCGTGTACGTCCCGCCCAGATATCCACCTCCGGGTACTGACCTGCTCCTCGTACCTCAACCACGATCAGCGTTGTCCGTCGTCTGCATCCAACACAACGTAGTGCAGGCATATCCCATGTAGGGGTGAGTATAAGCTACTTAGTAGAGACCCCGAGACCCCCTAACGTTTTCCAGAATCCACAAAGGAAGATATAATCACAAGCATCATCTGACTCTACTTAGAGATATGCCCATACATATTCCTAAGTCATCAATTCCAGATCGCTCCAACCTCCGAGCCCATGTTCGATCACATCCACACAGGAAATCACAAACTGATCCACACAGAAAAACATAACGGAATCCACATAGGAAAACAAGTCAAGATTTAGATCACATAGGTATATTTCTTTGTATGATGATAGAGATGATCAGATATTTCCGCTGATTCATCTAATCCGTCAGACCCACATAGGATCGATATATACTAACCCCCGCAATGACCCTCGAAGGATCGATTGTTAACTAACCCCCGTAATGACCCACAAAGAATCTGACCCACATAGGATCAATAGGTAACTAACCCCCGCAATGACCCACACAGGATCAGACCCACACAGGATCTGTAGGCGCTGGCCCACACAGGACCGCTGAGCGCTGACCCACACAGGATCTGACCCACACGGGATCAGTGGCACTAATCCACGTAGGATCGCAGACTGATGTAGTCATCGTCGTCGAATCCACGGAGGATTCCTGCACAGTCGTCATCGTCGTCGTAGTCGCAGCAAGCTCTAGGGTTCCCGCACACAGCAAGCTCGTTCAGGAGGGTCCTCTCCATGAGCTGAAGGGCTGATACATCAACTGACACATAGTCCGGAGTTGATGTATCTAAATTTTCAGTATCGTCAATATCAACTCAACGTCATAGACGGCGCATCAATCAGATGCTCGGTCTGAGTGTTATTGGCTTTTTCGTCCTAGGAGCCTAGTTGGTTTTTAAGTCAAAACCAACCCGATCGTACTCCAACTGTGTCCAAACCTCGAGCTGAGTAAGAAAAACGTTCCTTCTCACATATAGGAATCCAACAAAGCTGACGACATGTCAATCGGACGTCCAGAACTCATGTTATAAGTGTTTCGGCTCCGAGGGCCTGGTTGGTTTCGTGTACGAACCAACACAGCCGAACCAAAAGTTCTCCGAAACCCTGAGTGTAATATATCGAAACGACCGTCTCGATACAAGGATTGAATCACAGCTGACGTTGTGTCGATCAGATGTCCGCAGCTCATGTTATGGACAACACACCGAAAGAGGTTCGGTATTAGGGGGTTCGGGCCCGGTCCGACCCGGAACGATACCCCCAGGATCGGCCCAAACTGTGCCTACACGAACCGGGTCCGGGTCAGGACCGTTTGGGTGCGGCCTGGCCCAGATGGCGCGGTCCGGCTAGGGCAGCCTGGCTCAGTGGCCCGGCGCGCTGGCGGTCCGGCGAGCTGGCCAGGTGGCTCGGCCGAACGGCCCAGCCGTTCAGATGCGGGGGGGGGGGGGCTGCCCCTCATGTGTAGTAACTGCGGCACCTTAATGGGGCCGCTCACGTCCAGCCGACCGAGGGTTTGAACCCCCAGCTATTCCCTATCCGTCCAGCCCGCTCCGGCCGGCCGGCTTCTGCCGCCACAGGACCGGCACGGCCGGTCCCCCCTGCTCCGACGCTGGTGGCCCGATTCTGTCCGCCGGTTCACCTCCTCCGCTGCATCCTAAGCCGCGACCTTGGTCCGTCCAGCGTGGCGCGACGGCGCCGCGCCCCTCCACCACAAACCTCCTCCAGCCGCAGTGTCTTCGGGTTTTTCTGGCGTCGCGCCACTCCGCCGCGACCCCGCTTCCTTGCCGCTCGTTCCCGCGCGGTGCGACATCACCGCGTCACTTTCCTTCGAACTGCAACAACAACAACAAAAAATAATAATAAGGGAGGAGGGTCGGCCGTGTTTGTGTGGTTTATCCCCTTCCCGTTAAATGATATCAAGAAGTCCAAAAGACCGAGGATAGATGACAGGATATTTCACAAATTTAAACACATAACCCCTACCTCAGCGTTGTCGTCGAACGAGAGTTTGTCGCAGAATTAACCATCGCGGAAGAAGTGGATCATCGCGGAAGAAAGCCTCATGGAAGGAACATCGTTGGCATTAGGTGATCCCCAAGGAAGGCGTCTCTCACCATCGTCCACCGTTGGAGGTCGGCGTTCTTCGGCGGCGGCGGTGCGTTCTTCGCGTTCTTCGTCGAAGAATAAAGAATCCTCAAGACTTCTCTTTTTCTCCCAAAGGCTCCCACAAACAGAATTCCAAAAAAATAAAATAAGTTCAACACTTATTTTATTAACATATCCTAAGCATTTTAATTTAAAATGAAATGAAACGTACAATTATTTCAATGAATTAATTGTAAAGATTTAACCGCCCAAATTAATGAGGTGTTTCTTAACCAAAATAAATGCACGGTTAGAGTTCATTAAAAGGGGGGTGTGGGTGTGTTACTTAGAAGGAAAGAAACTGTGGGGCTCGTGTGGTCCCCACATCATAAATATCCTACAATGTGGGTAGGATATTATGGGTTCCACCTTATCATCTTAACTTTGGTTAAGCCGCTTTAAGTAAAATAAAATAAATTTTCGCACCACTTTTATTTTATTTCCTAACATAACCTCAAAAATTAAAAACCACACTCGAGTAAACGCAACTCCAGAGAAGGTGTTTCTAAGAAAATACTGGCTCTGCGATTCCATTGGTGCCCTCATAATTTGATTCCGAACACCGGTTCAAAAGTTAGAAAAACCCACTCATTCGTTCACTGAACGTACCCGAGCTAAACTTCAGAAAACGATTCCGGGCACACCGGGCCTCAGAATCAGATGCCGTCAGAAACTGCGTTCTTGTAAAATCCCAAAGAAAATAAAGAAAAAATGTTCCTTCAATTTTTCGTGTCTTTACAATATCTTTGGTCCTTATACCTATTTTGCGATTCAATAATGTAATTAATTATGTAAATATTCGGTATATATATTATAGGTGTATTATAATAATCTATAAAATATTATACGATGAAATGGAATCCAATTTTCAGGGAGATGGTTAGTCGTATGTACGGATGAATAATGTTTCTGTCGCCATTTCCGTATTGAATGATAAATTTTAAATGACATATATATCTATATATATTTGTGTGTGTGTGTGTCTATATATATATATATTTATATATTTAACAGTATATTAGCTTTATCATATATATCATATATGTTCATTGAACCCATCCTTAATACATTCCATGTGTTGTGTTAATGAATTACATCTCTTTGAGGGGTAGTAGGCCACACTTGCTCAAATAAGATTATCATATTAACTCAAAATTGAAAAAAAGAGATACATGTTTTAGAAAAATAAATAATCTTAAATAAATACTAAAAATAATATTTTACATAAAAAACACATTTCCCATTATAATAGACATCATGATTGGTGGTAAGGGAGAAATGAACAATCATCGATTCGTGAGGCAGTAGTTCATTGTGCACAGAAATAATAAGTTCAACATCAATTAGATGGTGGTTTGTGTATGTTTAGGGAAGAATAATATTATAAAAACATACTATTATATGTAGTGTACTGGGGGGTTTTCACAGAAAAATGATATAAATATTGTGGAGCGGGGGAGAAGAAAAATATTGGAAATGCGCTTGAGAGAAGATATTACCTATAAATAGGGTAACTTATTTTGGTCGTTGCCCAAAAGCTTCCATGAGAATATTTCTACGAAAACGGAGGATTCAATGGTTAAGAGATTTGTTTTTTGGAATATATTTGGTCATATCATATATTAACATATATGGTTTGAGAGATGTGTTGAATGGGTTGAGGTTGTGGCCTTTTATAGGGATGGAAAAGGGCTCGAGTGG
The DNA here is from genome assembly GCA_963277665.1 of Viscum album. NCBI lineage: Eukaryota > Viridiplantae > Streptophyta > Magnoliopsida > Santalales > Viscaceae > Viscum > Viscum album. The sequence goes on along the minus strand of OY728147.1, from coordinate 1,354,040,996 downwards.
AATTCCTAGAAAAAAGATAGGTGAAGACATGTTTTTACCTAATAAAGTCAAAAAAACAACAAAATTCAACAATGTATGGTTTATCGAAACAATATTTTCATGAAAATGGTGTTAACAATGATTCTAAGTCATCTAGGTTATTAATATAAATGTTTAATCCCTTATTAAGCTTAATTTGGCCTAAAATAATTTAATTGATTTTAATCACTTTAACTAATCATATTTCTCCAAAAATAACATGGTATTATTAGATTATAAATTTTAGACTAAATACAATGGTATATGTTGGATTTGTGAATTCAAATCATAGAAGTGAAAAAATTATGATTTCTGCTAATCTCGTAGATGTGACGAAATAGATGTGTTTTAAAGTCGATAAAATTTCAAAAGATTTTTATGATTTTATATTATTTTTCAAGGATAAATTTATTATAATGAATGAAATTGTATTATAAGATGTATTATTTATCTATTTTGAACTTAATAAATATTTATAATATCATTTATCCTAAATATTTAATTTTAAAAAAGATAAATTAAACTAAAATGTGTTATTTTTCACTATTTATAAAAAAATGATGTCTCTTAGAAAAATCACAATACATCACCCAAGGATAATTTAGATGTTATGAATTAAAATGTTATTTTTATTTTATCAAATTTAATTTCAAAATGTTTATTAAATTAAATTCTATTTTATATGTTGTTATTTCATGAAAATTATTTTTTTAACATAAAAAGACTTTACCAAAATAATCACGCCTTTCATTATCAATATGTTTTATTTATATAAAATAATTAATAAAATGTTTGGAAAGTAATTATTTATATAAATATAAATATATTTAAATATTATATTTGTATTTTTTAATTTATTTAATTATATATATGTGTGTGTGATTTATATAATTTCAGTGTAGTGTATATCATATGCCATGCTGGTCTAGCTTGTAGTGAAATCCATGTTCGTGTTGCATGTTGAAGAATCCAAATTAGTATTTAATGTGAATGTAATGTTTCAATTAGTTCTATATATTATATATTTATATATATATAAATATTTAAAATGTCACGTGAAATGAAAAATATTGAAAGCGTAAATTAATTCCAAAAAAATCTCAAAATCATGTTATGTTATTTTCTACCCCCTATAAAATGAATTCCCCCCCACCCAAATTTTTCTGGGTTATGAACATATTAATAATTTAAAGATTCATTTATATAAACCTGTATCATAAAAAAGATACTAAAACACCCCCTAAAAAAGAAATTTTGTAACCATAACGGTCATCCAAAGTAATATATAAACATGTTTCCACATGGGAGAACATAGGTTGAATGCGAAAACATTTAAATGGAAGAAAAATCATACCATCATGTTTTGATGGAGAGTGATAGAAAATATGGTTAGAAGAATGTTAACAACCAGAAATATATAAATATGCAATGACCTAAAAGACATCATTATTCATTTAAATCATGGTTATAGGACCCCATTTTTGGTTTCAAGAATAGTTTAAGAGTATTATTTAAAATATATACTCTCATTATTTCTAGAAAATGTCACCCATTATTGTTTGTACATCCATATCACCTCCTTATATAAAAAAATAAGTTTACTTTTTCATTCATGAAGTACTAATATATCATGAGTTCCATGATATTCCATCCCATTTGTCAATAGTTACCATCCACATAAGCTAGTTTGAACAGTCTATCCAACATTACCAAATCATTATATAGGAGAAAACACTTCAATCTTCCTAACATAATCTGAATATTCACATCCACATTACCTAAATTTTATATCTCACAAAACCACCCAAATATGGAAATAAAATGCTTTAAAAATAAGGTCATGAAGTATAATTAACATTGATACCCTATATATCATAATAAACCACTTGGGTTTCACATTCCAATCATGTGAATAACATCATTGTATATTCCCTTAAAATTGATAATTAAAACAAATCCTTTATTAAAACGTGAATTATTCGTTATTCTAAATACTATTGAATATATTCTTTAAATACAATAAGTTATAAACATCATCCATACGGAATGGAACACGTTTTCAAAAATTAGTTCATGGGTAATCATTACTGTTCAATTCACTAAATCATAACCAACACATCCTTACCATAACATCATTATCTCAGTACAAGGAATTAATTAAGGGAAACCATAACTTAAAGAAAAATATCTCCATCCTATAAAATCCATTTTCAATGATTTAGTCACCATTAGTAATTACCTTCTCATTCCATTATGAAAAGTTAAAGTGAAAATTCTTATATATTTCCTCATTCAAATAACATAATCACTAAATTCCAAAAGATCAAAACTTCATCAATCAAACCTTATTCATAAACATCGGTCAAGCATCAGGAACTTATTTCTTAATAACAATTTCCTTGAATATGAAATTTGAATCATGTATTATGGTTCTTAAAGCACATTATCATCATGATTCTTATGCTTAATGTAAGAAAATAATATAAGTGCATCACATATATTTCACATTTCATTTTCAATCTCTTAATATTCATAAGTATAACTAAAAATCATTAAACATTCTTGACTATCTTTTTGAGATTTTTACTAGAGAAATAAATTTTAATAATGAAAAAAAATTCTACATCTAGAACATTTAATGTTAACCATGTACCTTCTAATTCTCAATATTGACCAAAACATGAAATCCTAGTGTTAGAATTACATATCATAGTAGAAAACCACATAGTCCTGTAATTATATTCATATAGGATGTATTTATCATCAAACCATCCATAATATATGGCACCCTAGGTCCATCATTCAATACATTTAGATAAATTATTTTTATATACTTCATTATATTTCATGAAGTGTTTCTAAATTTGCAATGCATATCCCCCAAGAGTAGCAACCTAGGTGTAAGGAAAGGACTATTGTCATGTAACAAATTACCCTATGTTAGGCTAGGAACATATTTTCAGAGTTGTTACCCCTAGGTACATCTGTTCTGGAGCCACATACACTTGTAGTATACAAATAGTGATGTATTTCTTGGACACCACTCACTCCACCAATTTACAAAATTTAAACCCATTTTACTAAATGATAACTCATCATTACACTTATACTTAGTGGCATCCCCAGAAATATATGTAGAAATAAAACTATGGATATCACTAACGTTTTATCATTGTAGTTTCCAATGGATGAATAAAACACTCCTTTAAACCAACTATACTGACCTAGGCTTAACATACAAGGATATTATATCATTTTAAATGAATATTTATTACATTACAAAAATAAAATCCAATGGATAGTAATAGATAAGTTTCTTTGGAAACATGGAATCAAAATCATATATCATATAGAATGATCATCAAAATCTCCCATTAATTTCTAAACCATTAGTACATCAACCTTAAACCGTTCATCATAACCTAGAGAAAGGATATATAAGAAAGGGGTGAGCTCATATGCTTAGGTAGGATAAACAATAGAGACATTTGAAAATAAACATTAAAATATTAGAATGATAATGAAATATAAAATTATAAAATCATACCCCACATATCAAAGGACACAAACATGAGTAATGGGATAAATATTGGATGTTAAAAAACATGAATCACAAAAAAATAAATTTAATGAGCAAGGAACCCATAACTCAGTAATAAGATATATTATTTGGAGCATAAATATATGAATAGTAACATTTATATCTAGGAAACCAACCATGACATTTAAAAATATTTAGGCTTGGGGTATAAGCCATGTACCAACATTCTATTAGGCTTGTGCTACAATCAATTTACATTCCTGTTTTCAGTCTTAGGCAACATCCTCTGTACCCACATTCATTTAGGCATGGAAACAAAATCATCTATCCTAGTGAAAGATCATCGACATTTCACATAAAGATATAAAAATTTAGTACTTATACAAAAAACATTTATTCATAACATGGAGAAAGAAAACATAATAAAGGGGTGAGATCATATTCTCTGTAAGGGAATACAAGAAAGGCATTAAAGCATAAACATAATCATAGTAGTATGATAACAAGATCATATTATTAGGAGATCATAACCTACATATCCATGGTCATAAATATCAGTAATGGGATAAAGCTTGGATGTTAATAAGACATGAATCTCAAGGAAATAAATATCATGATCTATGAAATCAGAACTAAGGAATAAGACATAGGATTTTTTGAATACATATATGAATCGATACAATTTATTCATGGGTACCTATCAAGTCCATTATAACATTTTAGGCTTTAGTTACGACCCATGTACCTAATTTAGGCTTGAGCTAAGAACCCATGAACCCAAACTTATTTAATCATGGACCAAAACCCATTTTTCTTATTGTTTTTTGGATTGGGAAAAAACTTGTGTACACACATTATTTTAGTCTTAGGATATAAACCATATACCATTTTCTATTGGGCTTGGGATACTACATGTCTTCTCTATTTCTATTAGGTTTGGGTGATAACTAGTACACACTCTTTATTTTCTGGCTTGGGCTATAACCCATACACCCTCATTCTTTTTTTGGATTTTGGACTACCACCCATACACAAACTATATTTTCATGATTTGTCTACAACCCCTATACCATTTGACCTCATATAAGACATATGTTTACCTAATACATTGGAGGGTCATATAGGTCCCAAACATATCATAGTAAAATCATTCACAAATGTGTCATAAGATAATAAAATATTCATCATATCCAGACACATAAAATGATATTGGTATTATAAATATCAAATAATAACCGATTAATTGAAATGGATATCGTTAACATTTTATCACATCATAACCTATGGAAAATAGATATGTTTTATAAGAATTTCATTGAATTATAAAAGGTTAAAATAGAAACAGATTTCATGATAATATAACCCATTAAAGATAAAGAAGCTTCATAAATACCCAAATAGTTAGCAAAACCCATTAACAGAAATGATATCAATGAAATATTTAGATAACTTCCAAATAGTAATGAGTAAAATCAACTGATGTCATCTAATAGGGAGGATATTTTTGGAATATCTTTCAAAATAACTTCTAGTGAAAAAAGTCCTTTATTCTTTGAAAAGTTCGTATCAATACATAAAATAATTTTAAAATAATTTTTTCAAAAAATACCATCAAATTATATAAAGAAGAATTGAAAAAAATTTGAATATCATTTTTCTTGGAAAATTGTTTTTAAATCAATTTCTTAATGAATATAATTCAAGAAATTAAAAGGTATATTTAAATTAATGATATTGGGTAAATCATTACATTTTGTACGAAGTAAAAAAGAACATTCCATTTACATGGTAAAAAGGTTTGAAAGAATTTATTGTTTGTAATGAAAAAAGAGAATTCCATTGAAGATATTGGTAAAAGAAAAAAATGCCAATTTTTTATTTATAATCTTATAGGATAATAGAATAATATTCAAGGATTAATTTTTAATAAAACATAGATTTTCGACCGAAGGGAGGGAAATGTTGGGATTTCTTGAAAACACAATATTAAATATATTATGGGAAAAAACAGAAAAAAATGGTAACAATTCTTGAGTATATCATGGATTACAAGAGGATAACAAAATACATGGATGTATTTTAGATATGGGTCATAATATTTCATTAATTGAAAAATATACAAAAACATGCTCGAAATGCAATGAGATTTTCCCAATAAACTCTTACAACTCAGTAACATGAAATCATACTCTCCATGAAATAAATCAAATCACATGAAGCATAAAATAGACATAAAATATTTATAATCATGATATAACATGTAAAAGTTTTGTATATACACCTTGAAGAATTTGTTCAGGTGCCCAACATAACCTGAGTCTTAATGAAGTAAAATTGAGATAAAACTATTTTTCCGATTTGGTATCTTTTGAAACAAAATACCTCTAAAAGATAGATCATAAAATGGGCATGTTAATTAATATAAATTTATGTATAAGATATATATAATAAAATAATACAATGTAAATACACCATACAAATGGAATTTGTGGTCAACATAACATGTATATCATAGAAATTGAAATTCAGATGAAATCCACTTACCATGGGTCTTGACTATCTCATTACTCATACAAGATTCTAGTATAAAAAATATATGATTATTATAAATATTTTATAGAATAATATTTCTATATATATTACCATAATTTTTTTATTATAACCTTATATTACCCTTTATTTATTAATCCAATGATTCGATTTCACTTCCGGTAATATTTACATGGTTTATCGCATGTCTCTTAATTTGTTACATCACTAGTCCATAAACATATATCATGATTATATAATGTCAAAAAATATATAAATATTAGGTATATACAATATATTTTTATTATAATAATCTAAATTATATAGTATTTTCATATGGAAGACACAGTTCATATAGAAGGTATGTCATACGTACACCCGAATGAAGTCCCCATTTTTCTAGTCGTATTGAAATAAAGTATGTAAATGACATATGTATATATATAGGTATATATATATATATCATTATTATAGTGTGATTAATATATCAAATATATATTATAATTTCATTAAACCCATCCTTATTACAGTACATGTGGTGTGTGAATGAATCACATTGCATTGATGGTGTAGTAGTCCACACTTACTCAAAAGATATTATCATATTAAAACTAAATGGAATGTAAGGAGATGCATATTTTAAAAGAAATAAACAAGATTAAATATATATTAAATATAATATTTTAAATATATAACCATAGTTTCCATCATAATTTCGTCAGTGATTGGTGGTTATGGAGAAATAAACAATCATTGTTTCGTGAGGCAGTAGTTCATCATACGCCCAAATAGTATTGTTGACATCCATTAGATGGAGGTGTGTATGTTTAGCTAGAAAAATTTCATAAAAAATCACTTATATATAGATAATGCATGTGTTTTATCAAAATAGTGAAATAAAAATAGTGTTGGGGTTGATGGGAAAAAAGGATACACGTTGATAGAAGACATTAACTCTAAATTGGATAACTCTTTTTGGATTTTGTCAAAAGGCCTCCTTGGTATGATTTCTACCCAAAGAGATGTATCAAGTTTGAAGGGAGAATTTTTTAGGCTAATTGGGAATATTTTGACTGAAAAAAAGGATTTATATGTGTGAGGAATGGTTAGTGGTGGTGGCCTTTAATAGGGAAGGAAATCTACTCATTTGGAATTTCTAGAAACATTTTAGGTGTTCACATGATATTACCAAAAATAATAGTATTAAAAATACAAAAAAAAAACAAAATAATAGAAGTTTTATTGAATAAAAATTGACATAAATGGGATTTGTACAAGTTTTTTTGTCATTTTTTCCTTTTCTTTTCTGGTTTATCCCTTAATTACGCTTACATTGGACTTAACTGTTGTGATTAATTTTAATCACTTTTACTTTTCATTTTGGTAAAAAATTATCATTGACGTATAAGACTCTAAATATTAGAATGAATAAATTCATTTATGTTAGATTTTTGAAATTCAAATCAATGAAGAAGAAAAATATGATTACACCAAATCCTATAGACTTGATGCAATAATGGTGGTTTAGTGAAGGAAAAGTTTAATATATTGTTATGTTATTATATTCAGTTTCAATGCTAAAATGATTATAATGAATTATATTGTTCTAATATATTAAAAATTCATGTAATTTTACATTAAAAAACATTTTTAGTAAAATTATTTATTGATAAATATATAGAAAAACAAATTCTTTTTTAACTAAAAAAGAGTATTTTTCACTATTCATCGAAAAATGACATTTTTTTGGAAAATCAATATAAAAAGCCCTAAAATAATTTCCCTATTGTGAATTAAAAAATGATATATATATTTTATTCAATTTATAAATTTTCTAAAATTACTTTCATTATTAGAAGTGGTTCATTTGAGAAACCAATGTTTATAAACATAGAATGTCATTACCTAAATCACAACTTTAATTATCAATATGTTTTATTTAAATGAAAATATTATAATTTTTTTGGAAGGTAGTTATTAGTATTAATATTACTATATTTAATATTTCGGTTATAATTAACACATTTATATATATATATATATATATCTGTGTGTGTGTGTGTGTGTTTCAAAGAAACATAGTGTTGTGTGCATCGTACACTAAGTCAATGTTGCTTGTAGTGTAGGCCAAGTTAGTATTGCATTTAGATCCAGCGAATATGTTATTATTTGTGAATGGAATATTTGAATTTGTGTTTTAATATATATATATAAATATATATTTATTGAACTATTTCTTATGTCAAGTGAAATTAAAAATGTTGAAAAGATAAATTAATTTGAAAAATATTAATCTCAAAATATATGTGTGTTACATTATCGCCTATCCCCATTAAATAAATTTCAACCTAAAAAATAATTTGTGTAATAAAAGGCATAATAATTGAAATAATCATTTATAAAACCCTACCTTGTAAAAATTGATACTAATAAATTATTTAAAAATTGAAATTTGGATCCATAATAGTTACCCAATGTAACATATTATAGGGTTTACATATAGGAGAAAATATGTTCGGTGTGATGATTATAAATTGATGAAAAAAAATTAAAGGGAATTATTGGGGACACAAATCAGAAACAATTGAATGATCAAAGGAAAACTGAGGGCCTCAAATTCATAATTATATGCTGATTTTAAAATCTATTGGTTAAACACAATTTAATGTATTATGAAAACATTTTTTATCACAATTAGACCGTTGAGTAATCCCTGATAAATTTATATAATGAAAATTCTATTATGGATTTGTGATTTGAAAAATTAAAAATATATCTATTAACTCATGGTGTTATTGTACATAAATTAACTCTTATATATAATGCACTAGAATACTCATTTAAATGATCATTATAACCATAAATGAATTTAAAGTATAATTATTTCTCTTAAAAATGAATAGATATTTTATAATTAAATGTAAACTAATAGTTCATCATAAATATTTATTCAATAAAAATAAATATACATTAACTAGGACATTGCGTAGGACAGTGGTAGACATGAAACCCTTATTGTCCTTCCGTCATGGGTTCAAGACCCCTGGACTTGCTAGAAATAATTGGTTGTCAACTGACATATATGATGACCATTATTAAATACAGACTAACATATTATATAATATGTATATACATAAAATAATTTTTAATAATCGTTGAGCATTCTGACCTAGGTGTTCAACACATACTCAATGCACAAATACATCCTCGGATGTTTAACTTAAACTTTTCTTTAATGGTTCACAATATAACCATTCTCAATGTTTAAAATCAAAATATCTAGAAATAGTCTCATGAAATATACTTCACATTAATTCCCATATATATAAAAAAGTATCCCTTGGTTTTCAAATTCTAAAAATGTGAATATTCATCATATCATCTCTTTAATGATGGTGATATCATATATTAAAATAAATCATTCTGAAAAAACATGAATGCTTTTTTATTCCCATGTATACTAGATATATTCCATAAATCCAAAAATATTTTATAATTTATCAATGATAGCAATAACCAACAATCAACAAGTCCTTACATTGTTATATGGTAATCAATACTCTCTAATTTTCTTATTCATGACTCATGTATCTTTATCTATTAATCATTATCTTATCATTAAGAAATCGATAAGGATTACCTTCACCTTATAAAAATTTCACCTTCCATGAGGTAACCTATCTAGTCCATCATGACAATTCAACATATTCTTGTAAATCATTAATAAATCATGAATTAAACAATCCATAAATAATTCACCATTATTTACTACAAAATCCAAAAATATAAATACTTAAAATCTTAAACATTTATGTTTGGCATGGAAGAGTTACTTACATGGTTTATATGTAAATTCACAGCTCAAGACATTGTTTTAGTTAATTCTCATGTTCTCCACATATAATACGTTGACCAACATGATAATTCACAAATCTATAACCCTTTTTCCTTCAAAAATAACATCATAACCCTCAATTTTATATATTCCTAAATGTTATTCATCCCCTCTTCTTAATATTTAGGAAGCCCAATCTTCATTATTTCATGTTCTCCATTACCCTAACTCTCAACAAACTCCTTTATCTTCCTTAATATTTTCTTTTTTTGGTTAAGGTATACATTTTTAATCATGTTCTAATACAATTATTTAGGCATGATCACACCATAATTAACTCTAGTGATCACCCCACTTAACTACTCATCATAGAATATTCCATCACATTCAGTAATAATCCAGTTCCTTTCAGTTCCCACAGTTGACTAAAAGCAGATGAAAAATGTGGTCATTGGTCGTCATAGTAGAAAACCACATAGTCATGAAAATAATTACTTATATGATGTCTAAATCCTAACCTCATCCATAATATATGAAACCATAGATTTATTGAATGATATTCATTTCAAACATATATTTAAATAATTCAAGATGGTTATCAATGTGTTTGTGAACTCCCAAAGCATATCCCTGGGAGTCTCAAAAAATGTGTGCAGCATGGCCTATTTTCGTTTACCAGATTATTTTGATTCAATCCCAAAACGTCTTGATAGATTTGTTTCCTCTAGTTACATTTGTACCAGAGCCATGACCACTTGTAGTATCTAGACAGATATGTTTTTCATATAAACCACTCACTCTATCCTTTATCAAAATTCAATGACTTTTCCAAAAAGATTACTCATCATTTTACATATCCATATAGACATCCTTATACATATCCTTAGAAATAATCATAGGGATATCACTAAGGGTTTCTCATCCGTGTTTCAAAATTTCTACTAATCCATTATTTTGATTCCAAATATATATACATTGGATTAATATACATGGATGTTTCATCATTTTAGAAAATTCATTAGTATATTACAAAAATACATACCAGAGGATCACAGTAGATTAGTGTATTTTGAAATTAGAAAAAAAAATCTTCATTCTAGGTAAATTATATAAAACATATCCCATATGGATCTCCACCTTGACAAATTCATCATAAAATTTTTATTCGTGACCTAAAAAAAGGGAACATTACAAAGTGGTGAGCATAGATGCTAAGAAATAATTAACAGGGGAGTCATGTAAGCACAAACATGAACATAGTTTTATGATAATTTTATTGAATCATTAGGAGATCATTCACTGAATTTCAATGGTCATAATGATGAGTTATGATATAAAGCATGGTAGTTCGTACGATATGATTAATAAAGAAATAAACATCATCATCCCTAAAAATAATAACTAATTATTAAGACATAGTATTTGTGCCATACATATATCAATATTGAATTTTTATATTATTATTACCTACTAATACATTTATAACATGTTAGGATTGGTATATGACCCATTGACCTACTTCATCCTTTGGATAGCAACACATGTACCCCACATACATTTAGGCTTCGGAAACAACCCATGTAACTTCATGTTTTTAGGCTTGGCCAACAAAACATGTACCCAACTTCTTTCAGAAATGGGATAAAACCATTTTACCTACATGTTTTTGTTCTTAGTTTACTACCTATGTCCCCTATTTCATGTAGGATTAATTTACAACCCATACACCCTCTTTCTTTTACAGATTGGGATACAACCCCTGAACTGTTTGAGCTTATATAAAAAATTTCATTACCCAATTAATTTGAGGGAGATATATGTCCGAAAAATATCATAGTATAATCAATCACACGTGTGCCACAAGCTAAAAAAAATTCAACATATCATCACCCATAAAAGTTATTGGACTTATAAACATCAAATAATAACCCATAAAATAAAATGGGAATCATTAAAATTTCATTAAATAATAACTAGTTGAAATGATATAGGTTTCATAACCATTTCATTGAATCATATCCCATGGCAGAGAATCAGATTTCATAAATATATATCCCATGAAAGTTAAATAGGATTCACAAAGCCCGTGCCATTAAGCATAACCCATTAGTAGAAAGGATATGAATGGAAAAATAATATAATTTCCAATGAATCATGGATAACATCAATGAATGTCATCATAGATGAATAATAGTTATGAAATATCTTTAAAACATGATTGGTCACAAATATATCCTGTCATCATTGAAAAAGGCTGGTTAATACATAAAACCATATAAAAATAATTTTCTCCAAAAATGACGTGAAATAATAAAAAGAATACATGAAAACATTTTAAAATAATTTTTCTAGGAAAATTATAATTAAAAAAAATTCTTAATGATTTACCTACTTAAAATGAAAAGGAGTCTTCAAAGGCAAGATGGTGGGTAAATCTGAACATTTTAGATGAGGTTCAAAATAATATCCATTCTGCTTGGAGAAAAGGATAGAAATAATGCCTAGATGAGGAAGTGAAAGGAATATTCCCTTGAAGGTATTTGTCAAAGACCAAAGGCTAAAAATATATTTAAAATCTTATTCGAAATTAGTAAAATATTCATGGAAACCCTTTTTAGAAAACATATATTTCCGACCGAAAGGGAGGGTGATGTCAGGATTTCATAAAATCGCATTATTAAATATCTTTTAGACCAAATAATATAAAAATGGTAACAATATAAGAGTATATCATTGATTACTAGAGGATAAGAAAATTCATGATTTTACTTGAGATATGGATCACAATATTTCATAAATTTAAACATAAACATAAACAATATGGGAAATCGATGAGATTGTCACAATAAACTCTTAAAACACGGAAACATGAAAAAAAACTCTCCACAAAATAATTGAAAGTAAATAAATCCAAAACTGTCATCAAAATATTGAGATTATTGAAATAACATGTAAAATGGATGTATATACACCATTAATAATGTATTTAGGATCAAAACAAAACATGAGTCTCAAAGAATTAAAATTGAGATAGAACTATTTTACTTATTTGGTAACTTTTGAAACAAAATCCCCATGAATCAAGGATCTTAAAATAGACAAGTGTGTACCCAAAAATTTATGTATAATATATATAAAACATAACAATCATTATTACATACACCACTAAAAAATTAATGAGTAGTGAATTAACATGTATCTCATTTAAATTAAATGTGAGATGAATCCCCTTACCTTATATTGTGACTCAATCTGTTCTCGTACAACCTTCGAATATAATAAATATGAGTTTATCATACAAATATTAAAGAATCATGTTATTATAAATATTACCATATTAGTTTTTATTATAACCTTATATTACTCACTTGTTAATTATTCTATGTTAAGGTTTCACTTCATACAATATTCACTTTTTTTAAGAACTTGTCTTAATTTGATATAACCTTGGGGTACAACCCATGTACCCAAATTCATTTGTTAATTGGATAAAAAATGTATTTTCTTCTTTTTGGTAATGGAATACTACATGTGTAACCTATTTCATTTATTATTGGGATACAAACTGTACACACTCTTTCTTTTCAGGCATGGGATACAACACATACCCCCTATTTCCTTTCAGGCTTGGGCTATAAATATTACAGCCCCTCTAATTTTGTTCTGGGATACAACCCATAAAACATCATTATTTTACTTTTTGGGACACATCCCAAACTTCTTATTTCATTAAGGTCTTGGACTTGCAAACTATATACACACATTCATTTAGGTTTGGGCTAAAACCCATGTTCCTTACTTTTTTATTCATGGGCTATAACCTATGTACCCTATACTTTTATGCTTGGGCTACAACCCATGTACCGTCTTGTTTCCATGATTAGGATATTAACCATGTACAATAATTCATTTAGTTTTATTCTGAAACCAATAAAAAATCTTTATTTTTAAGGAATGGGCTACAACCCATACACCATATTTTTTTCAGGCCTGTGCTATAGCCCAAAAACCCTATTTCTTTCTGGGTTTCGACTATAACCAATTCACCCTCTTTCTTTTCGAGCTTAGGATACAACTCAAAAACCCTAAAACATTTCGGTCATAGGATACAACACGTGTTCCCTTTTATCTTATACAAAAGTCATATTTCCCAATTTATTTGAGAAATATATTTGTCCCCCCTATAAAATAATGAAATCATTCATACATGTGCCGCAATATAATGAAACATTTGTCATGTCATGACCCATAAAAAGATATTGGTCTTATACACATCAAATTGTTACCAAAAAAATTAAATTGGTATCATTAACATTTCATAACATCATAATTAATGGAAAATTTGTATGTTTCATAAACATTTCATTTAATCAAATTCCATGAAACAGAAATGAATTTTATAAACATAAAACACAGTGAAAGAGAAAAAGGATTCATAATGTTCAAGACATTAAGACCAACCCATTAATAGATATCATATGAATGTAACATTTTCAGTATTTTCAAAAATTAAAGACTATAATAAATGGATTTTATCTTAGATGTAAATTTATTTGGATATATCATTCAAAAACCCTTCTTGATGTAAATATCACTTCATATTTTAGAATGGACTGTTAATAAATAAACCATATATAAAAAATTTTATTAAAAAATAAGTAGAAAATATGTAAAGAAGACATGAAACCATTTTAAACACCTTTTTACATGAATATTACTTTTAAAAAAAATTCTAAATGATTTTCCTTTTAAATTTGATAATATATCATTAATGGGATGAATGTGGGTAAATCCATACATTTCATACGATGTAAAATTGAACATTCATTTTGCACAGTAAAAATATAAGAATTAATTTTTTTGTTATGAATGAGAAAAGAATATTCCCATGAATATATTGGTAAAATAAAAATAGGGTATGTAATTTATGTAAAATATTATAGGATAATAGGTTAATATTCTTGGATACCCTTTTTAGAAAATATGGATTTCTGACCAAAGGGTTTGTATTGTCGGAATTTCTTAAAAACAAATTATTGGTCATCATTTAGAATGAAGTGTAAAAAAATGGTCCCAATACTTGATTATATCATGGATTACTATAGGATATGAAAATTAATTAATTCACTTTAGATATGTATCATAATATTTCATTAATTAGAACATAAATATAAACAATCTCAAAATTCCATTAGATTGTCCCAAAAAATTCTTATAACATCGTATGTTTATATCGTTCAATCCATGTAAGAAATTATATTTCATGAAGATTAAAATATTATGAAAGTATTTACATTCCTGATAAAACATGTAAGATGGATTTATTTACACCTTGATGAAAGAGTTTAGGTGAAAAACAAAACATGAGTCTCAAAGTGGTAAAATTGATACCAAACTATTTGACCAATTTGGTATCTTTTGATACATAAACCCTATGAAATAAGGATAATAAAATAGAAATGTGAATACCAATTAATTTATGTTTATGATTCATAGAACAAATTAATGGAATAATATACACCACACATATGGAATTAGTGGAGAATATAACATGTATCCAATGGAAGTTAAATTTGAGATGAAATTCTCTTACCTTGTGCATTGAATCTCTATATACTAATAAAATATACCATTATTTTAAATATAATTTTATTAAAAATCTTTTATAGAATCATTTTATTATTTATATTACCATCTATGGTTTTATTATAAACTTATATTACGAATTTTTTTTAATTATCTTATGTTAAGGTTCCACTTAAGGAAAATTTAATTTGTTCATCGTATGTGTCTTAATTTAATACATCTCTAGAACTTATACACAAACAATGATTAAATAATATATAAAATTACATAAATATAATTTATATAATTCATATTTTTTATTATAATAATCTATGAAATATAGGATTACAAAATGGAATATACCATTCAGGTAGACGGTATGTCGTACTTACGCGTGAACGACGTTTCCGACATTCTTTTCCTATCGAATGAAAGTATATAAATGACACATATATATGTATATATATATATATTATAGTTTCTTTAATATATCATATATATATTAAATAATTTTATTAAAATATTCCTTAATAATTCCATGTGGTGTGTGAAGGAATCACATCGCTTCGTGGGGTGATAGTCTACAGTATATCAAATTAGATTATCGTGTTAACACCAAATGGGATGTAAGTATATTTGTGTAGAAAAAGGGATAAATAAACAAGAATACATATTAAATAATATATATAAAATTTATAAACATATTTTTCATTATAACATCCACCATTATTACTGGTTAATGGGAAGTGAACAATCATCGTTTCTTGAGGCAGTGGCTCGCCAAAAACAGAAAAAGAATGTTAAACATCAGTTATATGGAGGGGTGTGTTTCTGTAGGTCATAAAAAATTCATTTAAACATACTAGTATATTTATGATACATGTTTTTTCAAATAATAATTTATTAAATTGATTTTGGAGGTTTTAGAAGGAAAATAAATGAAAGGATCTTGAGAGAAGACGTTTCATCTTCATCGAGTAACTTCTTTTGGTTTGATTCAAAAGTCTTACGTGAGTCGATTTATTACTAATGGGATGATTCAATGTAAAATTGATGATTTTTTGGATTCAAATATGTTACATATTGTATTAAATGAAATGGTTTTAGACATGTGATACATTTGTGGAGGTGGTGGCCTTTTATAAGGAAGCGAAATAACTCGCATGGAATTTCAAGAAACATGATAGGTGTGTACATGTCATTAACTATAAAAGTATTAACCAGACAAAAAAACACAATAATCATTGATTAATGGCCGAAATATGGACATCCAATGGGTTTTGGACATGTTTCAAGTTATTTTGGGGCCTTAATTTTAACGATTAGTCCCTAATTATAATTTATTTGGCCTTAACTATTGTGAATATTTTCAATTACTTTTAAAACACATTTTGGTTAAAATAATAACATGGGATTATTAGACTCTAAATATTAGATTGAATACAATGTTTTTTGAATTTTTTATATTAAAATCACATTAGAATAAAAAATAATGATTAATGATAATATCATAGATGGGACAAAATAAAGGGGATCTAATGTATGGAAATGTTCAAATGTTTGTTATGGTTTTATATGAATTTTAATATTGAAACATATAGTAAAGAATTAATTTGTATTAATTTTTGAAATATTAATTTTTTTTACAATAAATTTTTTTAAAAATATCATTTCACATTAATAATTAATTAGACAAAAGGTAGCTTTAAACTGAAAAAATGTATTTTTACTTTTCATAAAAAATGATGTTTCTCAGAAAAATACCAAATATTAACGCAAGGATAATGTAGATGTTTTGAATTCAAAAATAATTTTGATTTTATCAAATTAGATTTATAAATGTTCAAAAAATTTCTATCATTTTCATAATCGGTACATTTGAGAAAATGATGCTCTTGAACAAAAAAGGACATTACCAAAAATCATATCATTCATTATCAATATGATTTATTAATATATAATTTTTATACAAAGTATTTGGAATGTAGTTATTACTATTTCTATAAGTATTTTTATTGTTTAGGTTATAATTATCTCATTTAGTTAATTATATATATATATATATATATTTCAATAAAAACTCAATGTTGTGGGAATCTTATGCCAAGTCGGTGTTTCTTCTAGTGCAAGACTAGTTGGTATTGCATGCAGCATAGGACCTGTTGGGGTTGCATGTGAAATGAATGTTTGAAATATTGTTTAAATATATATATATATATATTACTATTTCTAGCATCAAGTAAAATGAAAAATATTGAAAAAATAAATTATTTTGAAAACAATAATTCTCCAAATCTCTTGGTGTTACATTGTACCCCCTTAAAATGAATTTCCAAATAGAAATTCATATGGGTTATAAATGGTTCAATACTTTAGGGTTTTATTAATATAACTCACATCATAATAATGAATGCTAAAACATCCCATAAAAGGGGAAATTTGGAACCATAATGATTACTAATGTAATATATAAATACTTTTCCACAAGGGAGAACATAGGTGGAATGTGAGAACATTGATATGGAAGAAAATTAATACCATCAAGATTTGATAAAGTGTGATAATGAACAAGGTTATGATAAAGTTTACAACCATAAATACATAAATCTTCAATGAATAATGGGACCTTCTAATTCATTAAAAATGTTGGTATATGACATAAATTTTGGTTTCAATAATAGTTAATGTGTTTTCATTAGATTATATAGTTACATGATATATAGAAAAAATCACCCTTTATTATTTTTTTATCCTCATCACCAAATTCTCTATAAAAAGAAGGTTACTATTTTTTTTTATTTACTAACAGATCACGAGTTCAATGATATTCCATCCCATTTTTCTTTAGTTTCCATCCATACAAGGTAGTTTGACCCAGTTATCCAATATGAATAAATCATTATATGTAAGATGACTCATAAATATTAATGACATGATCTGATGTTTAAAGTTAACATTCCATAAATGGTGAACCTCTAAACCTCTATGGGTGAAAGAGATTCAACGCCCTATATGGATGGTCATAAAATCATTTTGACATTGATCCCCAAAATAATACAATTCCCAACATGGTATTCACAAGAAAAACATGTTAATAACCTTGTCTTATATTCAGTTAAATGATTGTAATTACCATAAATACTTTTTTATAACATGTATTCACCCTCATTCCAATTATATATGGATATATTCTTTAAATCCAATAATTTATATACATAATCCTTGTTGACAAAGAACCATTTTTCAAAAATTAGTTATAGGTTATTCTCAACAGTCCAATTTACATAATCATATCTATCATATCTTTATCCTACCATCACTATCCCAATACCATACATTAATTAATGGATACCATTATTTAAACCAATATATCACTGTCCCGCAAAATCAGATTTCTATGTATGAATCAGCATTATACATGTCCTTTTCTATAATAAATGAAAACTTATACCATAAAAAACATATATATTTCTCGATTCATCTAATATACAATTCGAATTTAAAAACATAAATAATTAATTAGTCATCCCTTATACATAAACCACGTCAAGAGATTCATAATAATATTCCTTAATACCTACTTCCTAGAAATGAAATATGAGTCATTTCTTATTGTACCTCAACCTGATTCTAATCATGCTTCCAATTTTTTTATGTAAACAAGACTGGAAGTGAATCACATCAATTTTACAAGTAGTTTCTAGTCTCTTTATTATCATAAGTATAACCAATATTCATACCACCTCCTGGATTCTTTTTATGAGATTTACAATTTTGAAATAATCTTTCATTATTCTCATCATATCCACATCTGAAACAATTACTATTATATATGTTCCTTTTAATTATAATTATAGACCAAAATAAGAAATCATAGTGTGAGAGTTACTTATCATAGCAGAAAACCACTTAGTCATGAAAACAATTACTTATAGGGTGTCTAAATAATGACACCTTCATTAATATATGACAACTTTGGTTTATCATAAGTTATTCATAACTAACATATATCTAAAGCATTCATGATGGTTTGTGAAGATTTTTTTTATTCCCAAAGCATATCCCTAGTTATTGTTACACTAGGTTTGTAACAAGGCCGAATTTTTAGTACTAGATTAGGTCGAGTTAAGACCAGAACATCGTGTCTGAGTTGTTACCCCTATATACATATGTTCATGAGCCAAATTCCCTTGTAGTATAAAAAATGGATGTATTTTTTTGAAACCAATCACTCCATACATTACCAAAAATTCCAGACATTTTCTTAAACATTAACTCATCCTTATATATATCAATAAAAATATCCAAATACATATCCTTAGAGAGAAACATAAGTAACTTACTAAGGATTTCCCATCCTTGTATCCAAATGATAAATAATACTTCACTCTGATACAAACAATATAAACCCATGATTAATATACATGGATATTACATCTATTTATATGAATAATCATTACATTACAATATTACATGATACTGGACCATTAAATTTTAATGTCTTTGGAATCATCAAAAAAAATTCTTTTATCTTGTTAAAAGATCATAAAAATATCCCATAAAAAATATCATCCTTTAGTAATTATACCAAAAAATATTCTTCATAACCTAGAAAAAGGAAATATAAGAATAGGGGGTGCTTAGATGCTTAGAAAGGGCAAACAAGAGAGACAATAAAGAAAAAACATGAACATTGTAGTATGATAATGTGATTGTAACATTAAAAGTCTAGACCATTCAATTCTGAGGCCATAAACAGGAGATATGTGATACATCTTGGTAGTTAAATATAGAATAATCATACAGAAATAAACATCAAAAGACCTGAAATCATAACCACAGAATATGACATAGGATTAGTGGATTATATAAAAGAATATAAACTTTTATGTTAGGGCTACATACCATAACCAATATAATATGTTATGCTTGGACTATTACCCATATAACTACTCTGGGCTTGGCCTAAATTTTTTTTACCGAAATTCATCTAATAGTGGTCTACAACCAATGCAACTTCTTGTTTTTGGTCTTGGGCTACAACCAGTGTACCCTCATTATTTTATACTTGGGCTACTCCCCATGTACATTCTTGATTTTAATCATGGGCTACAAGAAGGGTTCCACCTTTATTTTAGGCTTCGACAACAATCCATGTAACTTATTGTTTCCATGCTTGGGATAATACCTATGCACCCTATTTCATTTAGTCTTCCTCTATAACTCATACACCCTCTTTCTTTTTGGGATTGGGATACACCCCATACACCCTTATTCCTTTCAGGCTTGGCTACAACACATACACCCTATTTCTTTCTGAGCTTCCGCTTCAACCCATACACCATTTTTATTTTCAGGTTTGGGAGACAACCCATGTACTCTTAGAGCTCAAATAAAACTTATCATTACCCAATGAATTGGAGGTAGATATAGGTCCTCATGCCTCATTGTATAATCATTCACACATATTTCACAAGATAATAAATCATTCATCATATCATGACCTATAAAAAGATATATTTCTTAAAAACATAAAATCATACCCCATAAAATGTTATAAGTATGAGAAAAGTTTCATCATATCATTACCTATAGAAAATAGATAGATTTCATGAACATTTCATTGAAGCATTATCCTTTAATTTGAAATGGATTTCATAAAGAGATAACATGTGAAAGTGAAGCAAGTTACATAAATACCATTACCTTAAGAGTAACCCGTTTATTGAATATATATGAATGAAGCTTTAGGGAATTTCCTAAAACTCCTTAGTAATATCAAGGGATGTCATCGTACATGGAAAATATTTCTAAAATATCATTCAAAATCCTTTATTGAGAAAAATATACTTTATTCTTTGAAAACTATTGTTAATAAAAAATATTTAAAATCATTTTCGTAGAAAATAACATGATATAATATAAAGAATATTTGAAATGATTATGAAAAAAATTACTGGAAAATAATTTTGAAAATAATTTTTTAAATATTAAACTTTTAAAATTTAAAATGATTCTTCAATGGAAATATTGTGGGTAAATATGTACATATCATGCGAAGTAAAATAATAGCATTCCTTTTGCAGAGTAAAATGATTAGAAGGAAGGGATTTTTAAAAATGTGACAAGAAAATTACATTGAAGATATTGGTAAAAGAAAATATGGGTAAATAATTCTTTAATTGATTTATGGATAATGGTATAATATTCATGGAAACCCTTTTTAGAAAACATAGATTTCGACCGAATGGAGTGTAATGTCGGGATTTATTTAAAAATAATTATAAACAATCATTTGAACCAATGATAAGAAAATTGTATAAATAAATGATTATATCATGGATTAAAATACGATAATAAAATACATAAATCTTATTGTGAAATAGTTCATAAAAGTTCATAAATTGGATCATAAACATAAATAGTCACAAAAAGTGATAAGATTGTCCTAATAAACTCTTTTAACTTCGTAACCTAAGATTATACTCTCCATGTATGATATGAAATTACACGAATAATATAATATCATTAAAATATTTTCATTCATGAAATAACATATAAAATAGTATTATATAGACATTGATGAAAGATTTTTGGTGCGAAACAAGACATGAGTCTCAAAAAATGAAAAACTGAGAAAATACTATTTTACCGATTTTGTAACTTTTGAAACCTAAACCCCCTGAAAGAAGAATCATAAATTTCACATGTTAATACCCTTTAATTTATGTATAATATAAATATAATACTATCATGGGATTTACATACACTGCACAAACGAAAAGAGTGGCGAACATAATATGTATCATGCAAAAATTAATAGTGACATGAAATATCTTTAAATTGTGTCTTGACTATCTTTGTACTTGTACATGATTATTTTATATAAATATATTATTAAAATGAATATTTTATAGAATAATATCTTTATATATAATGTCAAATTTGTTTTTATAATGACCATATATTACATAGTTTTTAATGACCCTATGTTAAATTTTTTACTTTGGGTAAAATTCAAAATGTTCTTCCCGTGTCTCTTAATTTTTATATCCTTTGTACGTATACATATATCATGATTAAAGAATTTAAAAAATTATATATGTATTCGTCAAATATATTATACTTTTATTATAATATTATATATAATATAATATTGAAAAATTGAATACACAATTCAAGGATATGGTACGTCCTATGTACACATGAATGTCATTTCTCTCGTTATGGTCATATTAAAAGAAAGTATGTAAATGATATATATATATATGTATGTATATATATATAGATATATATATATAATTATTTAAGTATAAAAAATTTATAATATATATCTTATAAGTTTATTAAACCCATCTTTAATACATTCCATGTGGTGTGTGAAAGAATCACATCGCTTTGATGGGGTAATTGTCCACTCTTCCTCAAATTTGATTTGCATATTAACAAATATGGAACCAGAAGTGAAATGTGTTGTAAAAATAATAAAGAAGCATAAATACCTAGTAAATATAATATATTACATATATAAATACATCTTCAATAATAATGGCCACAACGATTGGGGGTAAATGAGAAATGAACAATCATTGTTTTGTGTGGTAGTACATCACTATACATAGAAATGGTATGTACAACATCCATTAGATGGAGGTGTGTGTAAGTTTATGTATAAAAAATTTCATAAAATCATACTATTATTTAAAGGAAACTGAAATTTTTACACAATAATGGAAAAAAATCGACTGGAATGGGTGAAAAAATGATTTAAATGAAATGAGCTTTATAAAAGATATTACTTTTTTGCTGGGTAACTCCTTTTGGTTTGTTCCATAAGTCTTTTTTGAGAAGATGAATGCATAAATTTAGTATTTATGTTCAAAGGGATGACATATGAGAGTATAAATGAGCATAAAATGAAAAAACATAAAGCATTTTAGATGATTTGTAAATGGGTAGAGCGGGTGGCCTTTTATTGAGAAGGAAAGGGACTCACTTGGACATTCTATAAATAATTAATGAATGAAAATTTTGTTACCTAAAAACTATTAAAAAACTCATAAATTGAAGTTTAATGGCCTAACTAATAATATCCAATGGTTTCTGAACAATATTATAGGTCTTTTAGACCCTTATTTTTATGGTTTAGTCCTTAATTAAGCCTAATTTATCCTTAACAGTTGTAATTAATTTTAATTGCCATTACTAATAATTTTTTATATAAATTAACAAGGTATTATTAGAAATTAAATATTATCTTAAATGAAATGATATTTGTTTTATTTTTTAAATTAAGATAATTGAATTCTAAAAATTACGATTAGGGATAATCTTGTTAAGGGATGAAATAACGGGGTTTTACAAACGGGTAAATTTAAAAATATTGTTATGATTTTATATATAGTTTCAAAGTGAAATTGATTATATTGAAATATTATTATTAATAGATGTAATATTTATCTAAATTGAGCTTTAAAAATATTTATAATGTAATTTAACATTAATTAATAATTTAATAAAAAGTCATTTTTAACTAAAACGTTGTATTTTTCAATATTCATCAAAAAATGAAGTTTCTCATAAAAATCAAGAAAATTCACACTAGTCCAATTTTTATATTCTGAATTAAAAAATTATGTTTATTTTAATAAATTGAATTAATCTATTTTTCCGAAATTTGTTTCATTATTTTCAGCGGTTCATTTGAGAAAATGATATTTTTAATCATAGAAGGACATTAACAAAAAATATATCGTTTTTTGTCAATATTTTTTATTTATACAAAGAAATTATATAAAATATTTGGAAGGTATTTATTTATATTCCTCTATAAATGTTTAGTGGTTACGATATAATTATTTTATTAAATTAATAATACTTATACAAAATGATGTTTCACAGAAACTCAGTGTTGTGTGCATCATATGACATGTCGGTATATCTTGTAGTTGAAGCCAAGTTGTTATCGCCTATAGAACAAATCATATTTGTATTTCATGGAAATGTAATGTTTGACTTAGTTTTTTAATATATTTATAAATAAATTTTTTCTTGGGTCATGTGAAATGAAATATATTGAAATGGAAAAATAATTAGTAAAAAATAATTCTTAAAATCTCATGATGTTACATTCTGCACCCCACACCCGACCATAAAATGACAGTCACCCTCATTATTTATCTGGGTTATCAATGGTTTAAAATTTTTAAGTTTTATTCTTAGAACCCACATCATAATAATTTCTACTAAAACATCACCTAAAGAAGGAAATTAGCAACCATAATGTTTTCCAAATGGAACATATAAATAGAATTATACATGGGAGAACATATGTGGAACTTGAAAACATGGATATGGATGAAAAATATTAACATCATGATCTGATGGATCGTGATATAGAAAAAGTATAAGGTAATGTTAACAACTAAAAAACCTTAAATATTCAATGAACTAAATTTCCTTCTAATTCATCAAAAACTTATGTATATAACATCATTTTTGGTTTCAAGTAATGTTATATAGTTTTCATTAAAAAATTAATTTTAGGATTTCAAGAAAACATAACCCTTTATTGTTTGTCGATACACATCACCTACTTCAATAAATAAATAAATTTACTTTTATATTCCTTATGTACTAATAGATCACAAGTTCCATGGTATGCAATCCCATTTTTCATTAATCACCATCCACCCAAGGTATTTTGAATAAGATATCCAGTATGCATAAATTCTTATAGAGAAGATAACACTTTATTATTACTAACGTAATTTGAAGTTTACCTTAAACATTCCATTAATGAGTACCATCATATCCCCTATAAAATATTGAAATTTAAGGCTTCATAATGAATTTAGTGAGATATAATTAACAGTAATTCCCCATATATAAAAATGTACAACTAGGTTTTCACATTACAAACATGTGAATAACCTCATCGTATGTTCCCTCAAAACATTGTATATTCTATAATTCCTTTTTGGAAAACAAGTATTCATAATTGATCCAATTACTTCTAGAAATAATCATTAAATCCATGAAGTTCTAGATATTATCCTTGATGATAAAGAAAACTTTGTAAATAATTAGTTCCATGGTAATCTATACAGTTTAATTAACATTTTTATATCCATCATATCTTTATCATAACATCATTATCTCAATACAACACATTAATTTAGGGTTACATTACTTAAATCAAAAAATAAGCATCCCATTAAATCACTTTTCAATGTCTTCATCACTATAAAACCTTCCTTTTTATGTCCCTAATGAAACATATATTTAGAATACAAATATATTTCATGACTCGAATAACATAATCTTTGAATTCAATAACACAAATACATCATTATTGAAACCATATTCCTAAACAATCACTCAAGATTTTTCAACATATTCATTAATAAATATTTCCTAGAATATTAAATATGAATGATGTAATAAGGTTCATCACCCTCATTCTAATCATGTTTATTACGTATAATGTAAACAATAGAAGAACTGAATAAAATACCATTCACATGTTGTTTGTAGTCTCTTTATCAATTTAGATGAATATTGAATACATTTGAAAAATACATGATAGAGGAAAATAATAGTTTAGTGTCTTTGGAGACAAGGAATAAAAATATTATATAATGGGGAAATATCATTAATATATACCATAAATATCTCCACCATTTTTACTTTTGCCTAAATCCTTTCTTCATAGCCGAGAGATAGGAATCCTAAGAAAGGGTTGAACTTAGATGCATAGTAAGGGTAAACAAGGGAGGCATGTAATCTTAAAAATTAATATATTAGTATGAAAATGTGGTCATAACATTAGTGTATCAGACAATACATATCAATGTTTATAAACACAAGTTATGGGATAAGTCTTGGCAGTTCATAAGACATGAATCATATGAAAATCAACACCATGGCCCATGAAATCATAACTATGGTATAAGACAAAGGATATCTGAAATATATATAATAATAGAAACTTTTATGTTACTAATATTACTGAGACCTTTATAAGATAACAGGCTTGGGATAAGACCCATGTGCCGACAACGGGCCCTACCAAGCAACCTGTGTACCTTCTTTCTTTAATGATTGGGGTACAACCCTTGTAGCTTCTTGTTTTTGGGCTTGGTCTACAACTCATTTACCCTATTTCATTTAGTTTAGGGATAAAACCCATGTACCTTCTTGATTTTGGACATAGGATAGTAACCATGTACCCACATTCATTTATTCATGGGTTGGAACCCATACACCCTCTTTCTTTTTAGACATGGCCTTCAACAGATAAACCCCATTTCATTATGGTCTTGGGATACCACCATTACGCCCACTTTATTTTCTAGCTGGGGAAACAAACCATGTACCAGATCATAAAAAACATATAATTACCCAATGAATTGGAGGGTGATATAGGTCCCACCCATCACATAATGAAATCATTCACACATTTTCCCCAAGATAATAAAACATTTATCATATCATGACCAATAAAAAGTTATAGTTATTATAAACCTCAATTAATAACCCATAAAATTAAATGGTTATCATTAAAATTTCATCACAGAATAAACTATGTAAAATATATAGGACTTATACTAATTTCATCGAAGCATAACATGTGAATGATAAATGGATTTCATATACATATAACCTGTGAAGGAGACACAGGTTTGATAATGACCAAGACATTAAGTGTAACCCATTATTATAGATGATATGAAGGTAACAAATAAGGAATTTACATAATGGAATATGTAACATAAATTTATGTCATGTTATATATATAATTGTTTTCAAATATCTTACAAAAACGTTTCTTGAGGGAAACATCTTTTCTTCTTTGAAAATTCCCTATAATACAAAAAACTGTAAAAAATATTTTTCTTAGAAAATACCATGAAAACATATAATGAAAAAATAAACCCATTTTTACACCATTTATCCTTTAAATATCACATTAAATCTATTAATTAAATATTATCATTTTTACAATTAAAATGAATCTTCAATGGAATGATGGTGGGTAAATATGTACATGTCATACGATGTAAAGAAGTACATTACTTTAGCATGAAAAAAGGATTGAAAGAATGTATTGTTTAGAATGTGACATGAATATTCTTTTAAAGAGTTCAGTAAAATGAAAAAGGATAAATATTTTTTTAAATACTTATAGTATAATGGTATAATATTCATTGAAATTCTTTTTAGAAAACATATATTTTCGACCAAAACGAGGGTAAATTCAAGATTTCCTAAATACACATTACTAACTATATATTAGAAAAAAGATAAGAAAAATGATACAAATACATGAGTATATCATTTATTAATAGAGGATAATAAAATTAATTAATTTCCTTGAGAGATGAATCATAGGATTTTATCAATTGAACTATAAACATATACTATCTTGAAAAGCGAAGAGATTATCCATATAAATGGTTATAACATTGTAACATTAGATCATACACTCCATTTATGAAATTATATTTCATGTAGATTAAATTATCTGTAAATATTTAGATTCATGATAAAAAAATTTAAATACATTTATATCAATGTTCAATAACGTGTTTACGTGCATAACAAAACATGTGACTCATAGATTTAAAATTGAGACAACACTATTTCAATTAACTGTCATCTTTTGAAACATAAATCCCATGAATGAAGGATCATAAAGTAAACATGTTAATACCCATAAATTTTATATTTGATACATATAAAAGAATAATCTGTTGTAAATTATCCACAAAAATTTAATGAGTGGAGAACATAACTTATATCACACAAAAAATAAAAGTGAGATGAAATCCACTTTCGTTGTGTCTAGAATCTCTCTGTACTCATAAAATATTAAATTTTAATAAATATAATTTTATTATAAATTATTTACATAATCATATTTTCAAATCTATTACCTTATATGGTTGTATGAAAACATCATATTACCCTCTTGATTATTATCCTATGTTATGGTTTCACTTTATGAAAAATTTAATTTGTTCTTTTCATATATCTTAATTTGTTAAATATTTGGCCCTTATAAATATATCAATATTAAATAATATGAACCATGATATAAATATAATTTATATATATTATATTTTTATAACAATAATCTATTAAATATAGGTGTAAAAAATGGAAAACATTGTTCATGGAGACAGTTAGCTGTTTGTGTACAAGAACGTAGTTTCGGTATTTATTGTTGTATTGAAAGAATGTATGTAAATGATATATATATATATATATCTATATATATAATTATTACAATATCATTAATATATCATATATTTTATATTAGTTTAAAAAACATCCTTAATACATTCAATGGGGTGTGTGAAAAAATAGCATCACTTTGAGGGGGAGGTAGTCCATACATCCTAGAACGAGATTATCGTATTAACACCAAATAGATAGTAAAGTTATGTTGGTTGTAAAAGTAATAAAAAACATAAATACATATTAAATATAATATATCAAAAATATTAATTAATTTTCCATCATAATGGCCGCCATGATTGGCGGTAATGAATAAATGAATAATCATCGTTTCGTGATGCAGTAGTTCACCATACACAGAAACAGTATATTCTAAAACCATTACATGAAGGTGTGTCTGTATGTGTAGGTCGGACGCTATGAATAAGAACATACTAGTATATTTAAGAGAATTTATTTCTCAAAAAAATAAGGAATATAGGGAATTTAAGGGATGAATAAAGAAATAAAGGAATTGAACTTGAGAGAAGACTTTTCCTCTTTGCCGGGTAACTCCTTTCGGTTTGTGCCAAAGGGTTTCCTTGAGAAAATTTCATCATTAAAGGAGGATTAAAGGTCTAAGACATGATTTTTGGGAGACTAAATGGGTAGATAATGGGAGTATATAATAGATCTAAGAGGAGTGAGAAATGGGTAGTGGCGGTGGCCTTTTATAGAGAAGGAAAAGTTATCAAATTGAATTTATAGAAACAAGTTTGGTGTGAAAACGTTTATCCTTAAAAAAGTCTAACCAAATGAACCATTCTAATGAATATAATGTTTATGAATTAACTACATAATTAAAATGTGTGTTGGACTTGTTTCTAGGCCATTTAGGTGTTTATTTTTAATGTTTACTCCCTAGTTAAACTTAATTTGGCCTAAACTACTATGAATAATTTTATCCACATTACTAATAATTTTGGTAAAAAAATTACTTGGTCTTATTATAATCTATATATAATACAGAATCAATGGTTTTTTTTTTGGATTTTTTATATTTAATTCAAAAAATTATAAAAAAATGATAAATTTTAATCCTACTAGAGGGATAAAATTACGGGATTTTAATGTTAGAAAAATTTCAAAAGAATTTTAGGATTTTATATTCTGATTTAAGGTGAAATTGATTCTAATGAATTACCTTTTATTAATAGAAGTAATATTTATCTAATATCACCATAAAATATTTTTATAATATCATTTGTAACTACTAAATAATTATACAAAAATGGTATTTAATCTTAAAGGCATTATTTTTACAAATTTATAAAAAATGATGTTTTTTAGAAAAATCCAATAAATTCACACAATGATAATTTGTACATTATGAATTGAAAAATAATCTTTATTTTATAAAGTCAATTTTTACATGTGTATAAAATTAATATCATTATAAATATGTTTTATTTATATAAAACAATTATAAGCAGTATTGGTAATGTAGTTTTTGATATTCAAATTACAATGTTTAATGGTTATGTGATAATTATATCATTTAATTAATTATATATGTAATGTTTCATATAAACTTGTTGGTTCATGCATCTTACTCTAATTCAGTGTTTCTAGTAGTGAAATACAAGTTGGTATTGCATGTAGTGCAATCCATGTTCGTATTTCATGTGAAATGAATGTTTGAATTAGTGTTCCAATATATATATAAAGAATTATTTCTATTGTCATGTTAACTAAGAAATTTCGAAAATATAAATTAATTTGAAAAAATGTTTTTCAAAAAATATCATGGATTCACATTTTACCCCACATATAATTAATTTCTTTCATGAAATTCATCTTTTTTATCAAATTTTTAATAGACGAATGTATCTTTTATTGAAACCCACATTGAAAAGATAGATACAAAAAATAACCCTAAAAATGGAATTTTAAAACCATAAAGGTTACCCAATGCGACATATAAATATTTTTCCAAATGGATGAACATAGGTGGAATACTAAAACATGGATATGGAAGAAAAATATTCTATCATGTTCTAATAGAGAGTGATATAGAACAGGGTTAGGGTAATGATACCAAGAACAAATCCATAAATCTGTAATGACCTATGGGAACATCTAATTTATCAAAAACATTGGTATAGCAAAAAATTTTGTTTAAGAATAGTTAAAGAGCATTCAAAAAATGATATAATTCCATGATTTCAAGAAAATTTCACCCTTTATTTTTTTAGATCAACATCACCTCCATCAATAAAAAAATATTACTTTTACATTCTTGCGGTGCTAAAAGATCACGACTTCCATGATATTCCATCTAATGATTCATTTGTTACCATCCACACGATGAATTTTGAAAATTATATCCAATAGTCCTAAATACTTATACATAATATAAAAAATTAATCTTACATACATCATTTAATGTTCAACCTAATCATTTCATAAATGGTTGACCGCATAACACCTAAAAATGATGGAAATTCAAGTATTTATGAAAAAGGTCATGAAATCAACATAACCATGATCCCCCATATATCACAATGTACCACATGATTTTCATATTCTAAACATATGAATAACCTCATCATATATTCCATTAAAACATGGTATTTACCATAAATAAATTCGTAAAATATGTATTCTTCTTTATTACAGTGACAATTGGTAAATTTTATGAATCCAAAAAGTTATAAACTTCATCCTTTCTGACATTGAATATGTTTGAAATAATGAGTTCTAGGGTAATATGGACTTGCCAATTTTCTTATTCATATACTTCATATCATTACCCTAATTTCATTATCTCAATAACAAACATTAATTAAGGTGTACCATCTGTTAAATAAAAATATCCGATTCCCATGAAGTCGTATTTCTTTGTCTTCATCACTATTAAACATATTGTTTTTGCGCTGAACGAAAAATTATATAGAAAATAATTTTATATTTCACGATCCACATAACATAATCTTTGAATTCCAAAACCTAAATACTTAATCAGTTAATCCTTATTCATAAACCATCACAGACACTTCATCAACTTATTCCTTAATAGCTATATCCTATAATATGAAATATGAATCATCACACAAGGATACTCAGCCAAATTCTAGTAATTATTATTATTTTTAATTTAAACAATACTAGTAGTGTATCACAAAACTTTCACATCTCATTTTTGGTGTCTTTGTCATCAGATGTTTAACCAATACCCATACCACCTTCTCGATTCTCTTTATGATATCTCAACATGAAAAATAAATTATTAAAAATCTAAAAATATTACACATCTGAATAATTTAATGTTAACCATGATCTTTCAAATTCACATTATTGACCAAAATATGAAATCATACTGTGAGCATTAAATAGAATTGTATAATCCCATATTGTAATGTAAATATTTACTTATAGAATGTCTAAATCATGGAACCTTCCATAATCAATGAAACCCAAGGTTCAGCCTATGTAATCCATTGCCAAATGATATTTAAATAATTCAAGATGTTTCATGAAGATTTTTTTTAAATCCCAAAGAATATCCTATGGGTGTGTTAAACCATGTATCCAGCATGGCTCAATATCGTGTACAAGATTACCATGAGTCAAGCCTGAAATATCTTGTTGGATTTGTTACCTGTTGGAACATATATTCTAGATCCACATCAACTTATAGTATCTATAAATTTATTTATTTCAATAAAACCACTCACTCTATCCATTAACAAAATCTATGGACATTTTCCTTAAAAATAACTCATCCTTATACTTCTCCTTTATTACATCACTAGTCATATACATAGAAATATACTTATGGATATCACTAATGTTTTCTCATCCTAGTATCCAAATGTTGAAGAAACCTTTCCTCTTATACCTAATATAGTGACCTAGGTATAACATACAAGGATATTCTATATTTTCGTATTAATATTCAGTACATTAAAAAAATACATGCCAGAGGACCATAATAGTTTAGTGTCTTTGAATCCTTGAAAAAAAATCTTATATGCAAGGTAATGATAATCAACATATCCTGTAATGATCTCCATCTTTAGTACTTCTACCTAAACCCATTAGTAATAACATGAGATAAGAAACATAAGAAATGAGTGGGTATAGATTATCATTAATGGTAAAAAAGAGATATGTAAGTAAAAACATGAATATAGTGGTATGTTAACGTGGTCATAAATTATAGAGATCATACCCTGTATATAAAATATCATATACTTTAATTATGAATAATTCTTGGATGTTCGTAAGATATGTAGAATAATTATATAAACATTAGGGTCCATGAAATCAAAACTAAGGAATAAGATATATGATTTTTGGCATATATATAAAAATTAAATCTTTTATGTCAAGGATACCTACCATGTCCATTGTAACATGTTAGTCCAAGGATATGTAATATGTACTGACTTTGGGCTTGTGATATCAAACTGTGAAGCCAGTTTTGTTTTGTCTTGTTCTACAATCCATTAATGTCTTTATTTAAGGATTGGGTTACAACCCATGAACCTTCATTCTTTAAGGCTTAGACTACAACCCATGAAACTTATTAGTTTTTGGAATTTTCTACATCCCATGAACCATCATTCCTTTAGTCTTGGGCTTCAAACCCTGAACATTATTTCATTTATAATTGGGCTACAACCCATGAAATTTAATTCATTTAGGCATAGTATTCTACCCAGGAACATCCATTAATTTATTCTTGGGATACTACCCATTAACCTTCATTCTATTTGTCTTGGGATATAACCGTGGAACATCAATTCTTTTAGTCTTGGTTTAAAACTCATATACATTATTTCTTTTAGTCTTGGTCTTCAACCCATATACCCTTTGAGATCATTAAAAACATATCATTACCCTATCAATTGGAGGGAAATATAAGTCCCACACATCTCATTGTAAAATCATTCACACATGTGCCACAAGATAATAAAACATTTATCATATCTTGATCCATAAAAATATATAGTTCATGTAAACTTCAAATCATAACACTTTAAATGATATGGGTATAATTAACATTTTACTAGGTAATTCCAATGAAAAATAGATATGATTCATAATCATTTCATCGAACTAAAACCTGTGAAAGAAAAAAATATTTCATATACATATAATCAGTGAAGTAGAAATAGGTTTCACTAAGATCATGACATTAAGAATAACCCATTCATAGAATGGATATGAATAAAACCATTACATAATTTATTAAAAATAATTAATAACATCAATTGATGTCATCATATATGGAAAAATATTTTTGAAATATCATTCCAAAATATTTCTCGTAGAAAATATCTTTCATTCATTAAAAAAATGTTTATTAATAAATAAAACCATTTGAAAATAATTATATTAGAAAATTTTATTAAAACATATAATTAAGACAGAAAAAATTTTTAAATACCTTTTTCTTTGAAAATTACTTTTAAAACAATTTCATAAAGATTAGCCTTTTGAAAAATACAATGAATCTTCAATGGAATGATTGTTGGTAAATTTGTACATGACTTATGATGTAAAAATTAACATTCCATTAACACAAGAAAAAGGTTAGAAGGAATTACTTTTTTGGAATGAAAAAACATAATTCCCATGAAGATATTTTGTAAAAGACAAAATGGTAAAAAATACAACTATTTATTTAAAGACAATATTTTTTATAATTATTTATTAATTCTAAATGATATTATAAATACGTTTTATGGGAAAATATATAAATATTAAATCTATTAATATTATTAAATTAATTTGAATAATTTTCATGTTGTATGAGAATATAAAATCATATATAAATTTTGAACATTTAATAACATTAAAACGCCATTATTTCATCTTGTCTCTAAGATTAGCACAAATCCTAATTTTTCAAATTTATCATTTTAATTTTAAAAATCAGACGAACAACATTTGTATTGTGTCTTATATTAAGAGTGTTATTAGATAATGGTAATGTTTAATCCAAATTGATCAGTAAAAGTTATTAAAATTAATCATACTAGTTAAGGACATATAATGCTAAATAAGGGACTACAACCCATACACCATCATTCTTTTAGGGAATGGGCTACAACCCATACACCCTCTTTATTTTCATGCATGGGCTACAACCCATAAAACCACTTTCATTTTGGTCTTGTGTTACTACCCATACTCTATTTTTCACTACGTGCTTGAGATGCAACCCATACACCCACTTTCTTATCAGTCTTGTTATGAAACATATATAAACTATTTATTTATAATTTTGGGAAACATATTGTGTACTGTTTCATCGCATATCGAACATATCATTATCCAGTGCATTGGAGGTAGATATATATCCCACCCATCACATAATGAAATTATACAAACATGTTCCTCAAGATAATAGATCATTCATCATATCATGACCCATAAAAAGAATAGGTCATATAAACATAACAACATAATTCATAAAATGAAATTGGTATCATTATCATACCCTCACATCAAAGAATATGGAAAAGAGATAGGTTTATTATCCATTTCATTGATTCATAACCATTGAATGGGACATATATTTCATAACCATATAACATGTGAAAGAGAAATACGATTCATAAAGACCATGACATTAAGCGTAACCCATTCATATAATGCATATGAATGGAACATTTATAGAATTTAAAAAATTGCATTACTAACATAAATTGATTTCATCTTAAATGGAAAATAGTTCTGAAATATCTTTCAAAATATTATATTGTGGGAAATTTCATTTCTTCATAGAAATATGTAACAAATTGAGACACGTTCAAAGAACAAAGTGAATATTACCCAATGTGAAACCATAACATTGGATCGTTAACATGTGGGTAATATAAAGTTAAAATAAAACCATATAGGGTAATATATATAAGAATATTCCTCCAAATAATATTCATAATATACAGATATTTAATATATAAGAGGCTTGTATGAGTACGCAGAGAGTCAACACACACAGTAGGAGATTTCATCTATCATTTATTTTTCTTTAGATAAATGTTATGTTCACCACTGATTAATTTTGTGTGGGGTATTTAGTTATAATGATGGTATTATATGTTTATTTTACTTACATTTATGTTTATTAAAATTCCTATTTTATGTTCCTTTTTTCATGGGGTTTGTAGTTAAAAATTTACCAATTCAGTAAATATTTGTTTTTTCTCAATTATCCTTCATTGAGATTCTTGTTTTGTTATACACCTAAACTCTTCTTCAATGTGCATATACATAAAATTTACATTCCATATAATGAATCTTAAAATTTTCATGATATTATATTCTTTATATATCTTCTTTTCCATAACATGATAGAATGAACCCTTTATATTAAGTTATTAGAGTTTATTGGGGAAATATAGTTTCATTTTGAGATTGTTTTTGTATATCCTTCCATTGATAAAATCATATGTTCTATATCTCAAGAATATTCCTGAGTTTCCTTATTATATTTTATTTCATGATAAAATCATTTATTCATACAATTATTTAGTCTTTGGTATATATGATTGTTTAAAATGTGTTATTTTGAAATCCATACATTGCCCTCCCATCAAGTGGTAATCTTTGTATTCAAAAAATGGTTTACAAGAATATTATAACATTATCATATAAGAGTTTAAACAATTTTTCCGCTTTTATTATTTTACCAATATCTTAAATGAAATATTCTATTTTTTTTTGAACATGTCATTCCTTCTATTTTTTTATTATGAAAAAAGAGTTTTCTTTTTTATTTCATACGACATGTACAGATTTACTAAAACCATTCTTTTGAAGATTCCATTTCATTTTTAAAAATTTTTCTTTTAAGAAATTGTTTTAAAAGTAATTTTCAAGGAAAAGGTTTAAAAAATTCTTTCAAGTATTAATTATATGTATTTAATTTATTTTATTAGGAAATGATCTTTAAATGGTTTTATGTATTAAAAATAATTTTTCAAATAATAAAGTATAGTTTCCTCATGAATTTTTTTGGAAAGATATTTCAAAAATATTTTCCATCTAATATGACATCCATTGAAGTTAATAATTCATTTTTTGAAATTATATAATGGTTCAACTCTTGTCCTTTCAATGAATGTGTTTCACTAAATTAAACGGTTTTTAAGAAACCAATTTATTTTTCAGGGGTTTTATGTTTATGAAATCTGTTTCTATTTCACACGTTATGCTTCGATGAAATGGTTATGAAACCTATACATTTTACATTGGTTGAAATGTGATGTAATGTTAATGATATCCAATTAATATTATGGGTTATTGTTTTATGTTAATAAGACCTATATTATTATATGTGTCATGAAATAATGAATGTCCTATTTTCTTGTGGCACACGTGTGCATGATTTTACAAGGATATAGTTTGGACCTATATCTTCATCCATTGAATTGTGAAACATTATGTTTTATATGATCTCAAATGGTAAACTGATTTTTCCCAATCCCAAAAGGAAATAAGTTATATGGGTTTTTTCCTATCCCTGAAATGAATGATCGTGTATCGATTGTACCCCATTCCCCAAATGAATGAGGGTGTATGGTTTTTTTCCCCAAATCAAATAAAATATGGTCTTTAGGTTGTATCATAATCCTGAAAACAATGAGGCCATATGTGTTTTATTCATTGCTTAAAAATAATGAGGGTGTATTGGTCGTATCCCATGATTGAAAAGAAACAGGTTGTTTGGTTTATAGATTAAGTCCCAAAAGAATATTGTTGTACAGGTTTATCCCATTACTGATAAGAATGATGGTGTATGGGTTATAGGCCAAGCATAAATAAAATAGGTTATATGGGTTATATCCGAGGCCCAAAAACAAGATGGTACATAGGATGTATCCCATGCTTAAAAGAAAGTGGGTACATTGGTTACATGCCCAAGTGAAAAGTAGCGACATGGGTAATAGACCATAACTAACATGTTATAAAGGTTTTGGTAGGTATACCTAACATAAGTGTTTCTATTATTATATGTATTCCAAAAATTATATGGTGTATTCCTTTATTATGATTTCAAATATCATCATGTTTTTGTTTATGATTCAAGTCTTAGGAGCTCAATGATTTATCCCATAACTAATGATTATGACCATTTATATTCATGTTATAATATCCCAATATAATTCTTGTGTTATCATACTACTATGTTCATGATTGTGCTTACAATTATCCCTTGTTTAACATTACTAAGCATCTGAGCTCCCCCTGACATTCTTTTGTTTCTTTTTTCTTGGTTATGAAGAATGGTTTCCGGTAGAAGTACTAAAGGTAGAAATCATTGTAGGAAATGTTGTGGATAGTTCACCAGGATAAGAGATTTTGTTTCCATGTTTTCAAAGACACTAAAATGTTATGGTTCATTGGGATGTGATTTTTTAATGTAATAAATATTCATCTAAAATGTTGTAATATTGATACTTGTTATTCCTGGGTCATTATAGTTTTATATAAAATGGATGGTTTTGTCACTATAGGGAAGATATAATGAGAAAACTTTAATTTTAACCATATGAATATTTCTAAGGATATTTATTGTGATGTATCCAAGGATATGTATAAGGATGAGATAATATTTAAGAAAATTTCCTGAAATTTTTGTGATTGATTGAGTATGTGGTTTATTAGAAATTGAACTCTGTATAGATAATACATATGGATGTCTATCTAGAATACATGAACCTATGGGTAACAACTCCCACATGATGTTTTGAGCTTGACTCATGGTAATCTGGTATATGACCATGGGGCTTACTGCACACCTAGTTTGACACTCCTAGGGGATATACATTGGGAATTAAAAAATTATTCTTTAATAATCATGAATGATTTAATTCAATTTTGACTATTAATATATAGGGATAAACCTAATGGGTCATGGATTAAGGAAGGATTCATACATTAGACATCGTATAAGTGACTCTTAATGATAATGTGTATCCTCATTTTTATAACTATTTCATACTATATGAGTTTGGTGTAGTCAATTGATGGAATCCAATGGGACCATTAAAATAGTAATTGTGGTGTAAAATGAGACACATTACCTCTTGAAGGACCAATTGATTTGTGAGTTCAATAGAAAACTTCATTTTCATGCACCCACATCATTATGAATATGTGAATCATGATAATTTTAAAAATGAAAAAAGGAGTGACAGACATTATGTTGACTACTTCATGAGACATCATCCACCTTCTTTCAGTTGGTCATCAGATCCACTTATTATGGAACATAATATCCTTTCCAATGGAAAGTCATTTTCTATTTCCAAGTGTTCGGATCATGATAAGGTCATTTTGTTAATTTATCTGTTAGAAGGTGACGAAAACCCATGGTGGACTCTAATCTAGAATTACAGAAAGAAAATTAAATTTAATCTAAGTATTGGGAAGAGCTTAAGAACATGTTATTCAAAAAATTCATTCTTGGTGTCCATTATATAATGTTGGAAAGCAGTTCCTTCAGGGGATGCAAAATGATGATGAATCATTCCCTGCATATGAGTATTATTACCCAATACATGTGATATATTCTTGGAATTTTCGTCTAACTAGTATGTAACATTGATAGGTTATTTAGGCGATTAAAACAAAGTCATGGAATGTATTTTTAAATAAGATACATTGGTATCTGTGAAAGGATTTTGTGTTTTATAATCAATGTTGAAATGGAGGTTGGAGTTGTCTATCAGTCTCATGGTTTTAACAAGAAGAGGAATATATAGTTGAATGGACAATCAAAAAACCATGGAGGTAATAATATGATCCATTCATTATGATCTACATGTGGAAATAAGAATGGTTGGAATTTTCTAAATGGGACTAGTAAATGTTTTTAAGTGTAGAAAGGAAGGAAATCATGCATTTGAATGCCAAAATGATTTGGAAAATTTTAAATATTGATTCAAATAATGAGACAAATATTTAGGATGCACCTTCTATACATAAATGTTTCAACTGTAAGGATTTATTTAAATTCACAATAAACTACCCAAATACATGGGATAATAACGATGGCCATCACTAATAACCTCGCAATTCAATGGTAAAAAAGGAAATAATATGCAATCCTAATGGATAAAGTGAACCTAGATAAATAAAAAATATATATCCTTCCAAATATGGGTATTTTATGTATGATTTTTTTATGAATTATCCATATGAAATCCTTATTGTTCAATATTTTGTGTTACACCATGTGATTATCTTTCCAATCATGGATTATTAAATAATAAGATAACATTTAATATTTTATCCATAGAATGATGGGCCCATGTTTCTTATATAAATAATTTCTCTTAAAGATAAGAGTATATCTAGGGAATAAATGGTTAATTATAACAATTTTTGTAATTTTATCATTCAACATTAAATATTTTATGCAATATTAAAATAATGTCTTCCTTATAAATATTTATTCATATTGGATAGCATATTCAAACTAACATGTATTTATGGTAACTTATGAAAAATGGGATGACATATCACGGATCTCATGATCTATTTGTCCTTCAGTAATGAAAAATATTCACTTTCATTTTTTGATAAAGATGATAAGATGGTCAATGAACATTAAATAGTGATGATGTCTAGAAATCATCCAAGTAATTCCTTTCATGAAAATTATTTAACATTAGGGAAACGAATTTTTTGGCCAAAATTTTTTTTCTAGGACCATCATTTCCTATGAACAAGATGGTCCCATTGGTCCTAAAAAATATATGGATTTCCGATTGCTATCTTTATATAGAATATAAACTATACCACTATATATAAGATCATTATGGTTTGATTTTTCATCTATATCCGTGTTTTCACTTTCCTCCAATGTTCTCCCATATGGTAACATAGTTTTATGATACTTTGTGTACTAGGTACGGCTCTAAATTTCAATTTTTAAGGGAAGTTTTTGTATTACTTTTTATAATTTGTTTTTATATGAATTAATCTTTCATGTATTTATCCTTTGACAAATAAGATGAATTTCGAGGTAGAAATTCATTTTAATGGGGTAGAATGTAACACTGTGAGATTTTGTAAATTCTTTTCTCGATTTAAATTATATATTACATATTTTTAATTTATTATGACACTAGAAATATATATATATATATATATATATTAAATATCTATGAAAATCATTTCTCCCACACTCAACAACAACAGTTCTTGAGCTAGAAACAATACCAACATGGCTTGCGCTACATGAAACTTTGACATAACATATGATTCATACAACACATAGTTTCTATGGAATTTATATATATATATATATATATAATTAAATGAGTTAATTATATCCTATGATTTAAACATAGTTATTGGAATATTGATTACTACATTCCAAATATTTTTAGATTTGTTTTATAAATAAAACATATTGATAATGGAAGACATGATTTTTGGTAATGTCCTTCGAGGATTAAAAACTTTTTTTTATTGAATGAACCACTTATAACAATAAAATTAATTTCACACACCTTTATTAATTTAATTTGATAAAATAAACATCATTTTTTTCATTTCAGATCATTGAAATTATCCTAGGGTGAATATTTGGGATTTTTAGGTTAAACATCTGTTTTTATTAATAGTTTAAAATACTAAATTTTAGGTCAAAACTACCTTTTTCTATATTTAATTATAAATTTTATATTATATTTTAAATAAGATTGATGTTATAGTAGATAAGTAATACATATAATAATAAAATTTAATTCATTAGAAACAATTTCACTTTTAATATAAATATAAAATCTTAACAATCATTTTAAGCTTCTCCTGGTTTAAAACTCGGTTATTTCATCCAGTCTATGAGTTTATCACAAATATTAATTTTTCCACTTATATTATTTGAAATTCAAACATAAAAAATACACCATATGATTAATTCAAATAGTTTGGTTCTAATAATACCGTGTAAATTTTTGACCAAAATTATTTATAAAAGTGATTAAAATTAATCACAATAGTTAAAGCCAAATTAAGTTTAAATATGGACAAAAACATAAAATTAATGGCCTAAATGAACTAGAAACATGTAAAAAATCCTATGGATTCCCATTTTCCTCCATATAACATCAATTTTAGATTTATTTTATGTCTTTTTTAGGTATGAGAAAGTGAACACCTAACTTGTTACTAGAAATTTT
Organism: Viscum album; assembly: GCA_963277665.1. Lineage (NCBI taxonomy): Eukaryota > Viridiplantae > Streptophyta > Magnoliopsida > Santalales > Viscaceae > Viscum > Viscum album. The sequence goes on along the minus strand of OY728147.1, from coordinate 1,353,999,076 downwards.
TAGTGAGTCGTTTTCCTTCCCAATAAAATTCCAACACCTCTACCCAATTGTCACACCTATCAAACCAGTTACATTCATCCCTGATTGTACGAATAATCCTCCCAAAAATCTTCCCAGGGAACATTAATCCTTCCATTAGTCATATGTATTATAATGGAAACCTTTAGGCACAAACAAAAATGACTTAACTGGTGAAGAGGTAATGTCTCCTATCACATTTCTTTCCATATTTTCCATTTATTAAGAATTAAAATCTATATATTCAATTATTTTATGAAACAAACTTATACACCATATACAATAATGTTTCAATAAAATGGTATAAACTTCATTTACACATGTCACCATCAAATAGATGTTGAACATACTATTTTTGTGTATGGAAAACTACTGCCCTCCAAACAATGACAGTTAATTTCCCCTTTAATACCAATCATGGTGACCATTATGATGGAAACTCAATTTATATAAATGATATTTTTTATTTTTTTGTTATTTATTAAATTTTTTTATTTTAAAACCCACATCAGTTTACATTCCATATTGTGTTACGAAAAAAATCTCACTTGAGGAAGTGTGGACTACTGCACCCTCAAAGAGATGTTATTTGTTCACACACCACCTAGATTGAATTAATAATGGGTTTACTAAATGTATATGATATACATGATATATTAATGATACTATAAGATGTATAAATACTTATATACATATATAAACATTTTAAATTTAGGTATCGTCATTAAATTTTACAATAAAAAAGGAAACATTGTTCATGTGTACTTACGACTTACAGTCTCCATGAATAGTGTTTTCCAATTCATACTTCTTTATTATATTAAATATTTTAATATGATTATAGAGGATATATATGAATTTTTTTATCATTTTACATTCATGAATCATGATATGTGGATAAGGCCCAAATATATAACAAATTATGACCCATGCAAAAAACAATGAGAATATTACCTGAAGAGAATCCTTAACATAGGATCATTATAAATTAGGTAATATAAAGTCATATTCCACCATAAAAGGTTTTATTTATATGAATATTTATATATAAATTAGATATTTTAAACTTATCTTTATTATACAAGAATCATGTACGAGCACAGAGAGAGTCAATACACTAGGTCAAGGGATTTCATCTCACTTTAAATTTCTATGAGATAAATGTTATGTTTTACGCTCATTCATTTTGTGTGGTGTATGTACTGAATATGAATTTATTATATGATAAGTTTAAATATATTTATTGGTATTCACATTCACATTTTATGATCCTTATTTTAGTGGGCTTTTGTTTCAAAAGATACCAAATCAGTAAAGATATTTCTCAATTGTCATTCTTCGAGACTCATGATTTTTATGTTCCAAAAATATTGTTCAACTTTAATATACATCCATTTTAAATTAAATTTCAGGAATATAAATATTTTAATGATATTATATGATTCATTTTTTTCACTTTCCTAAAAAGGAGATCATGATCCCAAGATACCATGTTATTAGAGTTTATTGAGACAATATCACTACTTTTCAATATTAGTTATGTTTATTATTCCTTTAATGAAATCATGTAATCTATGTCTAATGAATATACATGAGTTTCCATATCCAATGATATTTCATTAAGAAATAATTTATTGGTTCCATTACTTAATTATTGCAACATAATATAGTTGATAAAGTGTTATTTGGAATACCCAAATTTACCTTCCATTCGGTCAGAAATCATTGTTTTTAACAAAAATGGTGCAAATAATATTATACTATTATCCCATATTAATTTAATGAAATTTTTATTGATATTTTATTTTAATAATCTCTTTATGGGGATCTTGTTGTCGCTTTCAGGATAAGAACTTCCTTCTGACCGTTTTACTATGCAAAAGAAAATTTCATTTTTACTTTGCACAAAATTTATGGATTAACCCTATAATGCTTCGACTATTTTTACCCAGAGGCATTTCATTATTTCATAACATTTTCATGGTCATAAGAGACCATCTCTCAAAGTACTATTTTTTTAGTAGCCTAGGATGTACTAGATACACACATATGTTTACATTACAACATGGAATAAAGAAAAAAAAATTGTGTTCCCTTTTAAAAAGATTATATCCTTGGCCTATTCCTATAGGTTAATAATAATTTACTTCTTAATATCTTGGGAAAAGAAATCATATGAAAGTGGTGAGCTCAGATGCTCAGAATGTATAACAATATAGAGAAAACAATCATAAAAAAGTATAAACATTTAAGGAAATGTATAAAACTAAAACAAAATCCTTTTAAATGTCAACTTCATAATAATTTGGAAAAGAAAAATAAAATAATTCCATTTAATTATTCACATGGATATTACACTAGTCGAATAATCACATGTCATTTCAATAGATAATTTCATAATGATGGTAAGCATAATAGCGGACATCATAACCACAAAGTAAATCCCTCGTGCCGATACTACCAAAAAAAATTTGTCAAGGACTTGTGCGAGGACACTAGATTGTCTGATGAGACCAACCGATGCATCTAGAAGAAATTGCGGGTTTCGACGGTCCCAAACATATTCCAATGCATCCCTCATATAAAATGGTTGAAACACAACATAATCATTCGTATTAAAAATAGCATTCAAAATGTTAATACATTATCCATAAACCATGAATGGTATAAAAATAACACATCCACAGTCAAACATATAACAAAAACTTTAATAAAATATAGATGATTTGTATTGTAATAAATAAAATTTCCATGAATTGTAAAATCTATTTAAAGATATTTACATAGATGAAATAAAAACTATTTGAGAAAAATATCTCTTTCTATTTTGAAATCTTTTAAAAGTCAGGTAATTATAAAAAAATTTATTTTGAAAATATTCTTATAAGCCCGTAAATGAAGCTTCAAATAATTTTTAATGGTAGAGAATAATAGCACCCACCGTATAATTTGAAAAACATTCTTAGCTCAATTGGTTGAAATGCTCATAAAGTACCTTGCTTGGAAGACGACAAAAAGATTCATTTCAAACCATTTTATTACAAGTAAAACAACATTATAAATGAATATAACCTGTAGTCTACTAAATAGTAAAAAAAATTTGAAATACATTTTTAAGAAACAAATATGTTGATGATAAAGAGGTCCCAGTAGACACTTACGTAAAAACAACCTCAGATAAAAAAGTGATTGTGAAATTAACCTTTACCATGTACTGTTCCTTGGTTGATGGAACGATAAACTCTTCTATAATAGTTAAAAATTGTTATTTTATAATAAAATAACTACATTGAAATGTATTATATCAAATATGATGTGCCAATATTTTTTTGGTAATAATATTTTAGTAGTATCATTGTTTCTGGTTTTAACTGATTCGTTTTCCAATATATGTTTTGTTATGAATGTTAGGTTTGTTATGGATAGGATGGATTTGATTCATATCAAGAATTATATTATATTCAAAAATATTATATTTAATAATCAATTGAAAATTTTTCTTGAATGGTTACGATTTGGAAAGAATCGCTTCGCCTTCGTGGAGACGGTAATCCGTTTGTACGCACGAATGCTACTTCCATTTCCTTTTTTAATTCTAAAAGGAATGAAAAAATGATACATTGGTATATTATTATTCTATTATAATATAATATTTTATATAAGTTATTTATGTTTATTAATACCATCCTTTATATGTTCCATGTATAGTATGAAACGATTCATTTCATTTTTAGGGGGCGGTAGTCCGCACTTCCGCAAATGAAATTGTAATATATATATATACAACCCGAAAAAAATGTATGTTGTAAAAGATAATTGTAGGGCATTATAGATAATTTAAATTTCATAAATATCATATATAATTATAGTTCCATCGTAATGGCCACTATAAGAGGGTGTAGTTTAAGATTGAACAACCATCGTTTCGTGAGGCAGTAGTTCGCCGTCCATAGAAACAATATGTTCTATAACCATTATATGAAGGTGTGTGTAAGTGTAATTAAAATTAATATCATAACAACAACATAGTATATTGAGTATAATATTTTTGTTATAAAATAATGGAATAAAGAGTGGTTAGGTGGTTGAAGACGTAAAATAAAATAAAAGAACTTAAGTGGTGATGTTACCGTTAAATTGGGTAACTCTCTTGGGTTTTAACCAAAATGCTTCTTTGAAGTGTCATCTGCCTAATTTGAGGCATTTATGTGGAATATATGGGGTATACGGATCTTAATTTGGAAGATAATTGATAAGCCAATTGGCTTGAGATGTGTGAGAAATCGGTTAGATGTGATGGCCTTTATAAGGGGGATAAGGGGCTCTTGAAAATATTATTTTATTATATAATGATTTTCGGTTTATAAAGTTCCAAAACTCATTAAAGTCGAAGATAATAAGTCTCATGTTAGAAAATAACATCGAATAAGAAATTAACAGGTTTTGGATGTTTTTTTAATTTTATTAATCTGATTTATTTAAATTAATATTTAATGAGGTATGCATTGTATCACTATTGAGTTATAAATAATTTTTTTTATTTGATGTATAAAAATTATAAAAAAAATACCAAGATGTAGGAAATCGGTGTAGCTTTCATATGAATATTTATAGTCAAAATTATAACATACATGACACCTTATAAAAAATATTTTACTAAATGATATATGTTTTTGTCATTTTTTTCTTTACTTTAAATTAATTAATATAAAGTGTCATTATCACTCTCAAGTGGCTCCATGGGGTCCCAAAACCAATCCAAGGATGCCTATTTTCGGAGATGTATCAGTATATAGGGTTAATACAAGTGTTAAACTTAATTTAAAATTATTATAATATTAATTTTTACCCATATTTGCAGGATTTACCCATTTTATCATGATAAATAAAATATTTACTAATGTAATTATTCATAATGTCGATAAATAAAAGATATCTGTTTACACAGTATGGACATCCTAATTAAAAATATGGAACCCATTTTTCCAAATTCAAAACACATAAGTGGTATAAAATAATTTAAAATTAATTCCTATTTTCAAAACCAAAATCGTGTTTTTAAGAAATAATTACTATCACAAAATTGACACTTGTTTATGTACATTTTAAATGTGAAAGTACAACTAATGACCTAAAGTATATTAAATGAAAAATATATAATCTAATGATACTTTAAAAGAAATAAAATCTATAATTTAACACTACAAATTATTTCGATTAAAAAAGATGTTTTTAAATAAAATTTAGAATTTATCACAATTCATCAAAAATTGAATGTATTCAAAAAGTACAAAAATTCACCCTAAGCGAATTTTGATATTATAAATCCAAAAATGAAGTCCATTTTGAAAAAAAATCAAATTTCAAAAATGGGGTATTAATATTCATAGGGGATACTTTGATTGGTCGTGGTGTGTTAGAATGTTTATGTTGTGTACAACGCAACATTTGCATTATTCAAAGGGAAATGTACCGTGGAAACATAGGGTGTTACATTCTTCCCACCTTCAAATAATTTCATTCTTGAAATCTCTATAATTATTCTATATAAAAATATTTCAGTGGTACTCTATCCTATGTTCCTAGGATTACCATGCTTCCTCTTCAATCTTATGATTTCCCCATAGAACATTAATGAAATGAGTTATCCGGTTTCTCAACAATTGTACCCTGGTATCAAGAATTCTAATACGCTCTTCAAAATAAGACAGATTGGGTTCCATTTCTATTTCTTCGTAGGTGAGTACATGCATTGGGTAAGCCATGTACTTTCTCAACAGTGATACGTGGAACGCATCATGAACATTGGAAAGAGTCGGTGGCGTTACCAAATGATAAGATACAACTCCAATTTCACTACTGGAAAAAACGGACTATACCCACAGTTTTGGAAACTGTGGGCTAGAACAACGTCGGTATAGGTTTCCAACCTATACACAGGGTTTATAAGAACCGTGGGTATAGATTTTTTGAAAATCCTCCTGCAATTCCATGTTGTCAAATCCATCTTCCACGGTTTTAAAATCGTAGGAATAAATATTGCAAAATTAGAGACCGTAGGAATTGAACCCACGACTGCCCGAGACTGTCCATTTATGAAATTATGTCTAACCATCAAAGTTGAGCGACTCATGTTTTATTATATATAAATTCTGGGTAATATATTAATCTAGTTCTCTATATTAGAAAAAAACCCAATGAGATTCGATACCGCGTCTGTCGGATGAAAGGAATCGTGTCTGACTAACTAAGCTACATGCCTTCTGCTTATTTTAATATTTAATTTGCGTAATATATAAATGTTTTCCGCTATATTGGAAAAAAAATTCCAGTGGGATTTGACCCAGTGTCTTCAGTCTATACATAATGACGCCTCACCAACAAGACTAATCATTTTATATGTTTAGATACTTTTATTTACATAAATAGATTAATACAAACCGTGGGTATATGAGGGAAAACCGTGGGTATAGGTTTTCCCGCAAAATTTTTTTTGTGCCCTGCCAATTTTTTTCCTGCCATTTCACAGGAAAGCTATACCCATGGTTTTCTAAAACCCTGGGTATAGGTCTTCGAGGAAAAAAACTATACCCACGGTTTTGGCCAAAACCATGGGTATAGGTGTTTCTTTCCCCACGGTTTTAGAAAACCGTGGGAATAGGTCATAAAAAAAACCTATACCCACGGTTTTGACCAAAACCGTCAGTATAGGTGACCTATATCCACGGTTTTCCAAAACCATGGGTATAGGTTCCCATATTATCCATATACCAACGGTTTTCCAAAACTGTGGCTATATGGAACCTCTATACCCATGGTATTCCCTAAAACCGTGGGTATAGGGCTATTTTCCAGTAGTGTTTGCTCTTGAATTTCGAAAGATCTGATGTACCAGGGACATAATTTACAATTCTTACCAAATCATATAACTCCCTTCCATACAGGTACCTTCCAAATAACATGATCTCCTACCTGAAATTAAAAATCCTTCATCAAGTTATCAACATATCTATTTTTCCTAATTGGGAAGCTTTGAAGTGTGTTTGGATAATCTTCACCATATCCATTGTTTCCTCAACTTGATCTAGGCCTATGAGTTTTCATTCACCAACATAATCCAAAAAAGTTGGTGTGTGACATATCTTTCCATATAACGCTTTATATGCTGCCATATGAATACGTGAATGGATGTTATTGTTATAGTATACTTCTAAAAGAGGTAAATATTTATCCCACATACCTTGAAAGTCATGTGATCAAGATCTCAAAATTTCTTCTAATGTCTGAATAGTCTATTCTAATTGTCCATTAGTTTGAGGGTGGTAAGAAGTTCTTAAATGAGGATCAATATCCAAGGGCTTATGATGACTTTTTCAGAATATATATGTAAAATGGGGATCACGATCCGAAACAATCGATAGGGGTACACCATGAAGTCTTACAACATAATTTATATATAGTCATGCCAGACGTTCAATTGGTAAATCTTCTCTTATAGTAAGAAAATGAGCTAAATATGTAATACAATCAACAAGGACCCATATTGCATCCTTCCTTCTTAGAGTTTATGGTATCCCCATGACAAAGTCCATAGTAATATCATCCCACTTCTACTCAGGTATGGGAAGAGGTTGAATGAATCCTCTCAGATGTTGTCATCCAACTTTCACTTGTTGACAAACCACAAATCTGAACACATAATCAGAAATATCGCTTCACATTATACCACCAAAAATGTTCCTTCAAATCATAATACATGTTACTCCTACCAGGGTGTATAGAGAAATTGTAGATATGAGTATCATCCAACAATTCCCTTTTGTGATCAGGTATGTTAGGAACACAAAGTCTCTTCCAAAATATAAAAATTCCATCTCCATATACGAAGTGGATTAATCTCCTATCATTCACATACTTATTTCTATTTTGAATCTCCTCATCATCAGTATGAGAATATTTTATCCATTCTATTAAATACTGTTTAGAAATCATTTGTAAAAGTATTTATGTTTCACCTTCCATGATTATTACCAAATCCATCTTTACTAGATCCATAAACATAGGATCCCTTTCAACTCTCATCTTGTTCAAAACTCTGTGATCCTTTATGCTCAAAGAATATTCCACCTTATTTTCCTTCCCCATGTTGTAGTATATGGTGCAATCATAATCCATGAGTAGTTCAAGCTATCTCCTTGACCTCATAATGAGTTCTTGTTTTTGAGAAAATATCATTCAAACTCTTGTTATTAGTATAAATCTCAAATTTTCACCATAGAGATAGTGTATCTGTATCCTAAAAGTAAAGACTATAGCTTCTAACTCAATATAATTTGTGTGATAGTTTTGTTCATGAATTTATAGTTATCGTGATGCATAAGAAATAACTCTATCATTTTACATGAGGACACAACCAAGTCCTTTCTTTGATGCAACACTATAAATAACAAAACCATCATTCCTTGATTGAATATTCAATATGAGAGCATTGAATAATATTCCCTTCTATTCTTTAAAATATTCTTCACACTCTTTTGTCCATTAAAATTTAACCCCATTACATGTGAGCTTGGTTAATTGGCTAGCCAATCGAGATTCTAGACTAAGTTCCGATAATAACCTGCTAGAACAATAAAACTAAGTACCATAGTTACACATTTTGGTGTTGAAAATTATTGGATTTCCTTGGTCTTTGTAGTATCAATATAGATTCTATCTTTAAGGACAATATATGCAAGAAAAGAAATCTCCTGAATCTAGAATTCACACTTGCTTAACATCCCATGTAATTCATTTCATTTGAGAGTTTTCAGAATAGTGAAGAATTCATTTTCATGATCTTTTTTTCTTTCTGAGTAAACCATGATATCATCAATAAATGCCACTAAAACTTCATTAATATATTACTTGAAAACTCTATTATTTTCATCCTTGAAAATAGATGGTGCATTATTCAATCCAAAAGGCATTACTATAAACTTGTAATTCTCGTACCTAGTTCGAAATGTTGTCTTTGGAATGTCTTCCTTCTTCACACACAACTGATGATATCCAGATCAAAGTTTAATCTTTGAAAAATATTGAGATCCATGAAGTTGATCAAATAAATCATCAATGTGAGGTCGGTGGTACTTTTTCTTTATTTTTATATCATTGATCTCCATGTAGACAATGAAAAACCTCAAAGATACATCTTTCTCCATAACAAAAAGTACCGCGACACCCCATAGAGAAACACAAGGGTGAATAAATCCTTTATTACTAAAATACAATACTTGTTTATTTTTCTACACTAATTCCACATTGTATATTTTATATGGGGTCTTCAATGTGGTTCTTGAACCTAAAATTAAATCAATGGAAAATCAATTTTTTGTTCTGGAATATGTCAAGGTAAATACTCTAGAAATACATCAACATATTCACATACAATGAGTATATCCTATATTTGAACATTCCATTCCTCACCCATAGTTATATCACTCTCTTCCTTCCCAATAATTGAATTGACTAGAGCTATAGGGGTGGATCTCGATAAAAATCAGATAACGATGTTTCCTCTCTAAAGACAACGTACTCCTTATAATCATCAAAAATTGTAACCTCCTTATTCATACAATAAATCTTCACATCATGGTCAAAAACCCAATCTATACTAAGGATTATATCAAATTCAATCAAAAGTATGCAGATGAGATTTTTTGATAAAGAACAATAAATGTACTAATGGGGACCGATTCACAAAGCATTGTTGAAATGATACATCAGTTAAATGTTATGACTAAAAACTTCTATGTTAAATTTTTTTTGGAGATATCTGATTTTCGTAGAAAACAAGGAAGATATGAAATAATGTGATGATTCTGAATCAAATTAAGCATTGTCTAAACTTGAGGAACCCAGTAAATTAACCGCCACCATGTATTTCAGGGCTTCAACATCAACAATTGTGATCACTAAAGCTTGGCATTGATCCCTTGGCCTTTTATATTGTATTTTTCCTTGGAATTTAAGACATTAATTTTCATAATGCCCCATTTCTATAAAACTGTAGCAGTCAACATTGACAGCCTCTTTCATTCCCTTTCAATCATGAGCTTGGTGGATTTTTTCACCATTATTGTAAAAGGCTCCCATTCCAATCAGGAAAAAACAATGGTGTTTCTTACAACATTTAATATAGTGTATATATTCAGCATTTTCCTTCTTACACTTATTTCCATTTCCACTGTGTTCACCAGATCTCTTCTTCTCTTGATTTTCTTTAAAGTCGTTAGACATAAGGAATTCATTTTCTTTCTTGATAGCACATAAGACAATATCTTCATATGATGAGAAAGATTGTGAGACTATTGCTCAATGGAGAAATGGTTTCAACCCATTAATGAATCGATCAAACATGCTACATGGGTTACGTATATAATATTTTGCATTCTTTCAAATCCTTGTAATGTTAGCCTCATACTTTACGACATTCTCATCCTCCTTTTGCCTCAAACTCAGAAATTGCCTTTCCATATCCGCTAGATGGACAGAATGAAAGTATATTTCTATGAAAATACCTTTAAACAACCTCCATTCCATATTTGATACTTATTCTCCTTCCTTTATGCTTTGAATTAATGACCTCCATTAATATTCATCTCTCGTGAGGCGATAAAATTCAACGAGAACTATTTCCATTTCGATGCTCCCCAGAGCATGAAATATTTTCTCTAGGGAAATTATCCTTTGTGCATATAAAAATGTATATTTAGACCCATTGAATGTTGTTGGTTTTTTCTACATGAATCATTCTATCATTTAATATCAACATTGTGGATCCGGGTGCTCTATATGGGTAAGGTTATTATTCATAACCAGAGTGAATTTTCCCAGTATGGTGATAAGCTGATCTTCACGCGTTGCATCACGAGCTCTACTGTAATTATCTTGAGTAGGATGGAAATCCATACATGGATTAGGTGCATTGATATGTTATCCAATCATTCCACAAGGTCCCATTTCTAAACAATGTATTACAGAAGATTAGTTTATTAATCACATGACATAATTCCAATATTGTAAAACACTTATCATAAATTCAAAAGTTTATGGATATAATCCATACTTATAAAAATATTTTCATTGAGAAGATAAATAATAATAAATCCTTCATAATGTTTTTCCAAGAAAATGTGAATTTTCCTAATCAAATCCCTTAGGAGTTTCATAACCAAGAGTGCACTAAGGCCCGTTGTCATGTACCAGGATACCATGGGTCAAGCTTGAAACTCCTTGTCGGAGTTTTCACTCCTAGGTACATATGTGCCTGAGCAGCCTCTACTTGCTCGTATTGAGACAAGGATGTATTTCATAGAAAATACAAAAAATCTATATATTACATAAATTCATGGAAGTTATTCTATAATAAACTTCTATGTATATCTTTGCATAATGTATTATAATCAGAGTTTATCTAAATATAGTTTTCAATGTTTTACTAAACTTCCTTTGATACCAATAGTAACACCCTTCCCCAAGTTACCCAGATTCAGTGCATTATTATATAACATTGGCATTATAACAAGAGATCATGTCTCGAATGACCGATTAGTTTAGTAGCCTTGTATGTACTAGACACAAACATAAGTTTTACATTACATCATGAAATTATGAAAAACATAATTGTGTTCCCTTTGAACACACTCATATCCTTGGCATATCCCTACAGGTTAATCATAATTTAATTCTTCATATCCTGGGATAAGAAAACATAAGAAATGGGTGAGCTCAAATGCTCAGTAAGGATATCAATATTGAAAAAGCAGTAATAAATAATCACAAACATTAATGGCAATTTATAAAACTAAACCAAAATCATTTTAAACATAAACATCAACATAATATGAAAATGATAAATAAAATTATGCCATTTAATTATACAAATGGATATTCTTCTAGACTAATAATCATATGTAATATTAATATCTAATTTTATAATGAAGGAACACATAATAATGGACATCATAAACTCATCGTCAAGGCCGCGTGCCAAGACTAAAAATAAGATTTTGACAAGTCCTTATGACAAGACACTAGTTTGACACATGAGACCTACCGATGCATCGAGGAGATATAGCAGGCTCCACCATCCACTTACTATGTCCAATGCATTCTTTATATGAAAAGGTTGAATCATGAAAAAAACATTTGTATTAAAACTAGTATACAAAATGTTAATAAATTTACCATAAACACGAATGGTATAAAAATAACACATCCACAGTCTAACATATCAAAAAACCTTCAATATAATATGGAAGATTTGTTTTATAATAAATCAACTTCAAACAAGTATAATATCAATTAAATGATATTGACATAAATGAAATCAAAACTATTTGAGAGAAATTTCTATTTTTATTTTAAAATCACTTAAAATTTATGTAATTATATTAGAATACATTTATTTAGAAAATGTTCCTATAATTTTTAAGGGATTCTTCAATGGTTTTATAATGGTGTAGAATAATTGCACCCACCATATAAATTAAAAAGCATTCTTTCCTAAATTTGTCAAAAATGACATAAAGTACATTGTTGGGAAAACAACAGAATGATTCCTTTCAAAACATTTTATAAAAATTAAAAAATGGTATAAATGACATTAACCCATAGTATAGTAAATAGTAAAAAAATTTAACTACATTTTTATGAAACACAGATGTGGATGATAATGATTTCTTGGTAGACACTTACATAAAAACAACCTCGGATAATAAAGAAATTGTGAAATTAACCCTCACATTAAACATTTCCATGGTCGAGGGTATGTTATCCTACTGTATAAAAGTTAAATCATTGATATTAAATTATAAAAAACTACTTATATAAACATGATATCATATATGATCTTCTAATATTTCTTTGTTAATAATATTTTAATAGTATCATTGTTTCAGGTGTTAAATGATTTGTGTTTTTAAATGTTTTTTACGTAAGTCATATTGGTTATGGATATGATGTATTTGATTAATATCCATAATTATATTTTGTTATTTAATATTCTTTTTAATAATCATTTGAAAATTTTTCTTTTATAGTTACGTTGGGGATTTAATCCCATTGTGTTGATGGAGACGGTACTTCGTACGTACGCAAGAACACTACTTCTATTTAATTTTTGTTTATTTTAAAAGGAAATAACACCAACTGATATATAGGTATATTATTTTTACAATATAAGATAATATTTTATATATGTTATTTATGTTCATTAACATCATCTTTTAAACATTGCATGTATATTATGAATGAGTCCTATCATTATTATGTGAAGGTTGTCTATAATTCTCAAATGAAATTATCGTATATATAAAAAACATGAAAAGAATAATGTTATGATATAAAAGATATTTATATAAGATTTTAGATCAAATAAATATCTTATATATCATATATAATTATAGTTCTATCATAATGGCCACCATAAAAGGTGGTAGTAGAAGATTGAACAATCCTCGTTTCGTGAGGTAGTAGTTCACTGTCCACAGAATCATTATGTTCTATACCCATTAGAAGGAGGTGTGTGTAAGGTTAGTTCAAATAAATATCATAACAACAATATAGTATATTCAGGATAATTTATTTGTTATAAAACAATTGAATAAAGAGATATTATGGGGTTGGAGATGTAAAATAATAGAAATGAACTTAAGAGGAGATGTTACCATTAAATCGGGTAACACCCGTTGTATTGATCCAAAAGGATTCCTAGATGTTTCTTCTGCCTAAGGTAAGTCTTATAAGATTAATATAGGTATGTAGGGAGCTTAATTGGGTAGAGGTTAGATGAGTCATGTGGCTTTAGAGATGTTGGAAATGGGATACTGCTAAGAGATTTTTCTAAGGGGGAGGAGGGGATCTCTAAGAATGTTTGAAAACATTATTTTATTATATAACAATTTTTGGATTCAAAAGGTCCTAAACTCAATAAACTAAAAGATAAGGAAAATCATGTTTGAACTAAAATTATCTAATAAAAAAGGACTAGTTTTGTATATTTTTGTAAAGACCCGTAAATTCCAAGGATGTTTTTTTCTTAATTTTCTTTGGAATTTTACAAGAACGCAGTTTCTGATGGCACCTGATTCTGAGGCCCGGTGTGCCCGGAATCATTTTCCAAAGTTTGTCTTGGGTACGATCAGTGAACGGATGAGCAGGTTTTTCTAACATTTGAACCGGTGCTCGGAATCGAATTCTGAGGGCACCGATGGAATCGGAGCGCCGGTAATTGCTTAGAAACGCCTCTTCTGGAGTTGTGTTTGCTCGGGTGTGGTTTTTAATTTTTGGGATTAAAGATATGAAAAAAAATATATTGTACGACAAACTTTATTTTATTTCACTTAGGCCGCTTGAAGCCACTTGAAGCACTTAAAGCAGCTTAAGATGAGTTGATGCGGATAGGGTGCTATCCAGAAATATCTTACCCTCTTGGAAGGATATTTTTGAGGTGGGACCCGCACGAGCCCCACCGTTTCTTTCCGCTAAGTAACGCACCCGCACCCCCCTATCAAACGAAGTCAACCGTGAGTTTTTATGGTTAAGAAATGCCTCTATTTATTTGGGCAGTTATGTTTTACAATTAATTCTTCGAATTAATTGATCGTTTCTTATCCTTTGTTTTTCAAATTTTTAATTTGATAATAAAATAAGTTGAGGACTTATTTTATTTTTTTGAGGGGGGTTTGTGTTGTGTAAAGCCTTTGGGAGAGCAGAGATAGAATTCTTCGTTCTTCAACCAAGAATGCAAAGAACGCGAAGAACGTGAAGAACACTCTGTCCTCCGACGAAGAACGCCAAACCCCCAGAGATCGACGACGTGATGCCGATGACTTTCCTTCTGTGACGATAAAATCCATGACGAACCCTCACTCAACGATGCTTTAGGTAGGGGTTTTATTTATTTATTTCGTTCGTGAATACTATCTTGTCGTTCTTCTTGAAAATATGAACAATTGTTAACGACTAACAAGAGGGGTCCGGACCGCACAAATACGGCCGACCCTCCTCCATTATTGATGTTGTTTCTTATGTGGTTGGGAAGAAATGGCATGGTGTCGTCGCACCACGCAGAAATCACACGGCAAATATTACGTGACGCCGTCGTGCCATGCTGAGGAGTTGAACGAGGATGTGACACCATCGCGCCGCGTCGAAAAAAAACCATAGACACCGCGGCTGGAGCGGGGCCACAGTGGAAGGTCGTGGTGCCGTCGCATCGCGCCGGAGAACCACGAAGACAACGCATTTTGTTTTGACATGCGGATTGACGGGAAACGACAAACGAAGCCGCAAGGGTGTTTTGAGAGCCTCGCAGTGAAGATCGAGTCCCAGGAGGACCACTGGTGAAGACCGCACACAAAACAGACCACTTGAGTGCGTTCGGTGACCCGCGGAAACTCCCGCCGGCAAGCCACGCCGGCGCAGCGGCACCGGCGGTCGGAGGGGGCGGCCGGCAGCCAAGCGGCGGCGGCGCCTGGCGCGCTGCCGGAAAAACACGCCGTGACTGAAGCCGCGGCGGCAATGCAGTTCCACGGCCGCGCGGAACCGGTGGAGGGACGCGGCCCGGCCGCCGCGTCCGGTTGACTCGGGGCGGCCCCACGAGGGGCCGCGCTTCCCATCCGCAGGGGCAGCGCGCCCCCCACCCTCGGCTCGGCAGTAGCCGCCGAGCCCACCCGCCGGTTCGGCCGGGTCGCGCCCAGGCCGGGCCGGGTTGCGCCGGCCGGGCCGGGTCCTGTTGGGTCGGACCCGGGTCGGTCTGACCCGGTTCGGGTCGACCCGGTTCGGGCCGACCCAGGGGGGGTCGGGCCGGGTTGATCCGGGCCGAGACCCCCCATTTTCGGACCACTTTCGGTCAAATGGCCATATCATGAGCTGTAGACCTCTGATTTACATGCCGTCAGCGGAAACACGATCCTTGGATCAAGATGGTCGTTTTGCTATATTACACTCAAGGTTTTGGAGAACGTCGGGTTCGGCCGGGTTGGTTCGCTCACGAAACCAACCGGGCCCTCGGAGCAGAAATGCTTATAACTTGAGATCCTGACGTCCGAATGACGTGCCGTCGACATTATTTAATTCCTCTATGTGAGGCAGATCGTTTGGCTTACTACGCTTGAGATTTGGATGTCGTCGGAGTATGGTCAGGTTGGTTCGCTCACGAAACCAACCGGGCCCTTGGAATGAAAAAGCCAATAATTCACAGACCGGGCGTCTGATTGACGCGCCGTTTGTTTCAATGAATTCATCTTGATGAGACGGAAATTTTGGTATACTTCACCCGAGTTTTGGATGTAGTTGGAATATGGCCGGGTTCGATTGTACCTGAAATCCAACCGGGCCCCTGGAACGGAAAAGCTGGTATCTTTGCAGACAGAACGTCCGTTTGACGAACCGTCAGCGGCGTTGGTGATCTCGTTGAGAAATGGACCCGACAAGTATACCCTATGAGAGTTTGGGGTACAGTTGAGATACGGCCAGGTTGGTTCACACACGAAACCAACCGGGCCCCGGGGACAAAAAGGCTAATAACTCACAGACCAGGCGTCTGATTGACGCGCCGTCTGTTGAGTTGAGACCCCTATGACGATGAAGTCCTTTGAGATTCTTCTTTGTGGGACTTTGTGATACTTGGAGTATCGACCAGTAGCTTGTGGAGCGGACCCTCCCAGAGAAGAGCGTGCGGAGTACGGAGACCGTGAGGCCGGCTGAGACATAACGACTGCTTGACCGACTCGACTTGGAGTGAGTCGACTAGCCCAGTGGACGGAGCACCCGGTATTTGGAGACAGACCCACGGAGGACAGAGTGCCCGGTAGTTGGCCGCAGACCCGTGGTACTCGACAGGAGGAGTACCTCTGTAGGCTATTAGGGGGAGCGCCCGATATTTGGCGATAGACCCACAGCGGACGGAGCGCCCGATAGTTGGCCGCAGACCCGTGGTACTCGACAGGAGGAGTACCTCAGCAGTCTTAGGTTAGTGAGCAGTACCTCGGAGTCGTGACAAGACCACTATACACTCCCGAGATGGAGCTCTTCAGCAGTTACGGTTTCAATAATTAAAATCCTGGTTTGAGCTAAGACTTTTGACCTTTGTGTTTACCTCATGATTGAGTGGGTCACATGATAACTTAGGTATATGTCTTAGCATATACCTTGATAGTTGTTATCCGTTGATTTCACAATCCTTCTGTTTCCTCATGATTGAGATGGGTTACATTATAACATAGGTATATGTATGGGCATATACCCAAGTAGAGGTTATCTGTTGAGATCTTCTTGTGGTTATCATTGTTGGTTTAGTGAGACCTTGAGGGTCTTGGGGTCCCTACTGATTATCGTTATACTCACCCCTGCATGGGCTATTCCCGAACCTCATTGTGTTGGTTGCAGATGACGGGCAGTGCTGACGGAGGCTGAGTGTTTATGGACTGGAAGGTACCGGGAGGTGGAATACACGACGATTCAGTACTCGGAGGTGGACTACAAGACGAGTCAGTACCCGGAGGTGGACTAAATGACAAGACGACACACAGAGGAGGTTGACTGATGAGGGCGTGGAGGAGGCTATCTATACCTACCCTTTAGGTAGGATCTGTGGGGGACGACTAGGAGCTGCGCTATCTGTACCTACCCTTCAGGTAGGATCCGAGGAGGATGATCCAGGAGCTGCTTCCTTCTTCCAGCTGATTGTCTTTTTGCTGTTGTATCTTGTTCAGTTGTAGTTGTACTTTCTTTTGGGTTTGTATTCTGGCCCATTTTACTTTTCATAATTTCTTTTGTACTTAGTGTTTTGCTTCTTCTTGTACTCTGTGGTGCTTGTTTTCTTTTATAAAGTCAATGCCTTCCCAGTTATAGGGATTTACGCCTTTAGTGCTAGTCGCCAGCCCCTGGCCTATGGAAGGCGGGCTTGGGGTAGTCACGACACGGGCCCCGAGGACGGGTCGTGACAAATTGGTATCGGTGGTAGTTTGGTTCTACCGCAGAACTTATAACTCAGATGTTTCTTTCTGTGAAGCAATAGTTTTAACAGTACCGAGTGTGGTTTTCAGTTCAGGGAGTCCAGTGTTGGTGTGGGCGGCTGACGTATCCATACACTAGGACCCTGACAACTAATTTCCGACTTTGTGCACAAAAACACTAATTGCATGTGTGTTTTCCATAAGTTTTATTTAAATGTCAGCTCAAACTAGGTCAGCTCACCAGGTATAATATTTTGACTGTGTCACGTTTTTTATTTCAGGATGCCTCCCCATGGACGACCAGCTAGAGCCCCGAGAGTGGTACGTACAGACAGCCCGCCGAGCGACGAGGCCTTAGTACAGGGCCCTATTCTAGTTGAGGCACCAACGGAGGCACCAGCTGTACTACTACCCGTTGGGCCACCAATCCCACAAGCCCTAGAAGCAGAGGATGCACGTCGCATGAGCGCATTGCAAGATTTACAGCGCCAGAGGCCACACAGGTTCCAGGGAGGGACGGACCAGCAGGCGGCTGAGGATTGGCTGGAGGCTGTGGTGAGAGTCATCAGGATAGTGGGGACGCTGACAGATTTCATGGTGATCCTAGCTGCCAGCCTTTTTTAGAAAGTAGCAGGAAGATGGTGGATCCTGATGCTTTAGATGCATGACGAGGCGACACTTCTATGGGCAGACTTCGAGAGCCTGTTCCGTGTAGAGTTTGTACCAGCCACCTTTCGAGCGGTGAGTTTACAAGAGCTACTTTAGTTGCGGTAGGGCAGCATGTGGGTGGTGCAGTACTCACCGAGATTCACATACCTCTTGCGCTACTCCACAGATATGGTACGGGACCCGTTCTTCAGGGCCTGAACCTTCGAGCCGGGGCTCAGGAGAGAGATTAGAGCTTCTGTTGTTCCTCACAGCATTCCGACCCAGACAGGGGTATTAGAGAGAGCCCACTTAGTGGAGAGTTTCCATGCTGAGTAGTCTCCAGCAGCACGACCCACCACTAGCCGACTTGAGGCAGAGTCTTCTGCAGCAGACAGTAGACAGATGACGCAGAGGTCCAAGAGGACCAGACCTACCGGTGGCCGACTGCATGACTCAGGTTCAGTTGTGTGGGGAAACCGGGGTGGAGTCAGTGCCAGACGTGCCGAGAGTGGACAGTGTTACTCCTGCGGTGGAATTGGTCACATGGCACATGACTGTCCGACCCTCCATGCAGATGACCAGCAGTTAAATGAAGAACCTCCGAGGCAAAGGCAGAGGTTCGATCAGGGCAGACCGCAAGGAGAAGTCGGCCATGGCAGAGGAGCTGGCCGTGCAACTGAAGGTGGACGACGCTTCGGGATATTGCCACCACCACTAGGAGGCCCATCCCGACCGCAGGGGACAGGAGGACATGGGAGAGCTCAGCTTCAGGCAGCTGAGGCCTATGGTCATGGAGCTCCGGAAGCAGATGGACAGGGGCGGGACTAGCTTCCGACCTGGAGGCTATTGATCCTGTGGCTTCTAGTTTTGTTGATGTTTTTCTGTAGTTGCTTTGTGTCTTGTACTATGAGCTAAAATAATGAAAAGATAGATATATTTTTAAAGTTTGCTTTCATGTCCTTTTTTGGTTGATACTGAGTGGTCCCGGTTAAGACTGTTGACTTGACCCTCACTTTCGAGATTTCTACTGAAGGAGACCTAGTGACCACACACTGATGCCGACAGTGTGAGTCGACCCCTGGAGGCGGGAGTGACAGTTGGATATCTTGGTAGTTACGTCGAGGCCTTACGACGTCATCCATGGCAGGAATGCATCATTCATGTCAGGATTGACTGTATTAGGCAACGAATGTGGGTCATCCAGAGGATGCGATCAGATTTCTCTTTTTGGAAAAGAAGAAATCATAGCAGCTCTTGTGAGACTAGATAAGGTCCAGGTCATCTAGAGCGGATGAGGACAGCACAGGGCCGACAGAATCCTTATGCTGAGAGTACTTGGAGGCCTCTAGAGTTCAAGGATGACCATCGTGTCCTTATATGAGTCTCACCTCGATGAGGTTTACGGAGATGTGGCCAGGGAGGCAAGTTATCTCCGATGTTCAACGGACCTTTCTAGATCCTCAGCTGGGTAGGCGAGGTGGTTTACCGCTTGACCCATCCACCTCAGTTGCACTAGGTGCATGACGTTTTCCAGCTATCTCAACTGAAGAGATACATGCTCGACCATGAGGAGTAGGACAATGGCGATGGGGTTACATTCACGGAGGTTCTAGTGGGGATCAAGGATCGAAAGGAGCAGATCCTACAGGGACGATTGATTCCACTAGTGCACATTCTTTGGCAGCACGGGAACCTCCAGGTGAGCACATAGGAGAGGAATGCTCAGATGCGTGCTCAGTATCGCCTTTGTATCCCTATGTTTGTGGTGAAGCTTTATGGGGACGTAAAGCCCTCTAGTGGGAGTAATGTAAAGTCCCGTAAAATCCAAGGAAATTTTTTTCATATTTTTCTTTGGAATTTTACAAGAACTCATTTTCTGATGGCACGTGATTCCGAGGCCCGGTGTGCCCAGAATCATTTTCTGAAGTTTTGCTCGGGTACGTTCAGTGAACAGACAAGCAGGCTTTTCTAACTTTTGAACCGGTGCTCGGTATCGAATTCTGAGGGCTCCGATGGAATCGCAGCGCCGGTAAATGCTTAGAAATGCCTCTTCCGAAGTTTCGTTTGCTCAGGTGTGGTTTTTAATTTTTGGTCTTAAAGTTAAGAAATAAAATAAATTGTATGACAAATTTTTTTTATTTAACTTAAGCCGCTTGGAAGCCACTTGAATCCACTTAAAGCAGATTAAGCTGAGTTGATGCAGATAGGGTGCTATCCAAAAATATCCTACCCACTTGGTAGGATATTTGTGAGGTGGGACCCGCACGAGCCCCACCGTTTCTTTCTGCAAAGTAACGCACCCGCACCCCCTATTAAACGATGTCAACCGTGCGTTTTTCTGGTAAAGAAATGCCTCTATTTATTTAGGCAGTTAAGTTTTACAATTAATTCATCGAATTAATTGATCGTTTCTTATCTTTTGTTTTTCAAATTCTTAAGTTGAAAATAAAATAAGTTGAGGACTTATTTTATTTTGTTGAGGGGGGTTTGTGTTGTGTAAAGCCTTTGGGAGAGCAGAGAGACAATTCTTCGTTCTTCGACGAAGAAGGCGAAGAACGCGAAGAACGCGAAGAATGCGAAGAACGCGAAGAACGCGAAGAACGCTCCGACCTCCGATGATGAACGCCAAACCCCAGAGATCGATGACGTGACGCCGACGACTTTCCTTCCGCGACGAAAAAATTCACAACAAACCCTCACTCGACGATGCTTGAGGTACGAGTTTTATTTATTTATTTCGTTCGTGAATACTATCTTGTCGTTCTTCATGAAAATACGAACAATTGTTAACAACTAACGAGAGGGGGCCGGACCGCACAAACACGGCCGACCCTCCTCCATTCTTGATGTTTTTTCTTATGTGGTTGGGAAGAAATGGCGTGGTGCCGTCACACAACGCAGAAATCACATGAAAAATATTACGTGAAGCCGTCGCGCCACACCGAGGAGTTGAACGAGGACGCGACACCATCACGCCGCATCGAAAAAAAAACCATAGACACCGTGGCCGGAGCGGGGCCACGGTGGAAGGGCGTGGTGTCTTTGCATCGTGCCGGAGAACCACGAAGACAACACATTTTGTTTTGATGTGCGGATTGATGGGCAATGACAAACGAAGCCTCAAAGGAATTTTGAGAGCCTCGCATTGAAGATCGGGTCGCAGGAGGACCACTGGCGAAGACCGCGCACAAAACGGACCATCGGAGCGCGTTCGATGGCCTGCGGAAACTCCCGCCGGTGCGCCACGCCGGCGCAGCGGCACCTGCGGTCGGAGGCGGCGGCCGGCAGCGGCCGTCTGCCAGGCGGCGGGGGCGCTCGGAACCGGTGGAGGAACGCGGACCGACCGCCCCGTCCGGTTGACTCGGGGCGGCCCCACGAGGGGTCGCGCTTCCCATCCGCGGGGGCAGCGCGCCCCCCGCCCCCGGCTTGGCCGTAGCCACCGAGCCGACCCGCCGGTTCGGCCGGGTCGCGCCCAGGCCGGGCCGGGTCCAGTTGGGTCGGACCTGGGTCTGTCCGACCAGGTTCGGGTCGACCCGGTTCGGGCTGACCCAGGGGGGCGGGGGGTCGGGCCGGGTCGAGCTGGGCCGAGACCCCCCGTTTTTGGTCCACTTTCGGTCAAATTCCCATATCTTGAGATGTAGACCTCCGATTGACACACCGTCAGCGGAAACGCGATCCTTGGATCGAGGCGGTCGTTTAAAAATATTACACTCAAGGTTTCGGAGAACTTTGGGTTCAGCCAGTTTGGTTCGCTCACAAAATCAACCGGGCCCTCGGAGTAGAAACGCTCGTAACTTGAGTTCCGGACGTCCGAATGACGTGCCGTCAACTTTATTGAATTCCTCTAAGTGAGGCAGATCATTTGTCTTACTCTGCTCGTGGTTTGGATGCCTTCAGAGTATGGTCGGGTTGGTTCGCTCACGAAACCAACCGGGCCCTTGGAACGAAAAAACCAATAATTCACAGACCGTGCGTCCGATTGATGCACCGTCTGTTTCGTTGAATTCCTCTTGATGAGACGGAACTTTTGGTATACTTCGCCCGAGTTTTGGATGCAGTTGGAATATGACCGGGTTGGATTGTACCTGAAATCCAACTGGGTCCCTTGAACGGAAAAGCTGATATCTTGCAGACAGGACGTCTGTTTGACGAACCGTCAGCGTCGTTGGTGATCTCGTTGAGAAACGGTCCCTATGAGTATACCTATGAGAGTACAGGGTATAGTTGAGATACGGCCGGGTTGGTTCCCACACGAAACCAACCGGGCCCTGGGGACGAAAAGGCTAATAACTCACAGACCAGGCGTCTGATTGACGCGCTGTCTGTAGCGTTGAGACCCCTATGACGAGGTGGTCTTTTGAGGTACTTCTTTGTGAGACTTTCTGATACTTGGAGTATCGACCATTAGCTCGTGGAGCGGACCCTCCCAGAGACGAGCGTGCGGAGTACGGAGACCATGTAGCCGGCTGAGACCTGACGACTGCTTGACCGACTCGACTTGGAGTGAGTCGACTAGCCCAGTGGACGGAGCGCCCGGTATTTGGCGATAGACCCACAGCAGACGGAGAGCCCGGTAGTTGGCCGTAGACCCGTGGTACTGGACAGGAGGAGTACCTCTGTAGGCTATTAGGGGGAGCGCCCAGTATTTGGCGACAGACCCACAGCGGTCGGAGCGCCCGGTAGTTGGCCGCAGACCCACGGTACTCGACAGGAGCAGTACCTGAGTAGTCTTAGGTTAGTGAGATGTACCTCGGAGTCGTGACAGGACCACTGTACACTCCCGAGACGGAGCTCTTCAGCAGTTGCGGTTTTGATAATGAAAATCCTGGTTTGAGCTTAGACATTTGACCTTTGTGTTTACCTCATGATTGATATGGGTCACTTGATAACTTAGGTATATGTATGGGAATATACCTGGGTAGTGGTTATCCTTTGATTTCACAATACTTGTGTTTTCTCATGATTGAGATGGGTTACTTGATAACTTAGGTATATGTATGGGCATATACCCAAGTAGAGGTTATTTGTTGAGATCTTCTTGTGGTTATCCTTGTTGGTTTAGTGAGACCATGAGGGTCTCGGGGTCCCTACTGAGTATCGTTATACTCACCCCTGCACGGGCTACCCCCGCACCTCGTTGTGTTGGTTACAAACGACGGGCAGTGCTGATGGAGGTCTAGTGTTCAAGGACTGGTCGGTACCCGGAGGTGTACTACACGACGAGTCTGTACCCGGAGGTGGACTACATGACAAGTCAGTACCCGGAGGTGGACTACATGACGAGATGACACACATAGTAGGTTGACAGACAAGAGCGTGGAGGAGGCTATCTGTACCTACCCTTCAGGTAGGATCCATGGTGGATGACCAGGAGATGCACTATCTATACATACCCTTCAGGTCGGATCCGAGGAGGATGATCCAGGAGCTGCTTCCTTCTTCCAGCTGATTGTCTTTTTACTGTTGTACCTTGTTCAGTAGTAGTTGTACATTCTTTTGGTTTTGTATTCTGGCCCATTTTACTTTTCAGCATTTCTTTTGTACTTAGTGTTTTTCTTCCGCTTGTATTCTGTGGTGCTTGTTTTCTTTTATAAAGGCAATGCCTTCCAAGTTATCGGGATTTACGCCTTTAGTGCTAGTCGCCAGCCCCTGGCCTATGGAAGGCGGGCTTGGGGTAGTCACGGCACGGGCCCTGAGGATGGGTCGTGATTTTTTTTTAATTTTTATAATTTCTTTTATTAAAATCATTCTTTCATGAGGAAAACACTACCTCATTTTTGAGTCATTAATAATTTAATTTATTTGTTGTATAAAAATTGTAAAAATATTGACCATGATGTAGAAAATCGTTTTATCTTGGAAATTAATATTTATAGTATAAATGATAACTTATATAACCCTTTGAAAATATTATTTTACTAAAAGATAAATGTTTATGTCATGTTTGTCTTTAATTTAAATTAATTAAAATAAAGTGTCATTATCACACTCAAGTGGCACCATGGGGTCCCAAAATCGACCCATGTTTGCCCATGGTTGGACATGTATTAGTAAATAGGGTTAGGAAAAGTGTTAGGTTAATTTAATTTTTTATACTCATATTTTTCACCCTTATTAACCAGATTAACCCATTCAACCATGGTAAATAAAATAAAGTCGGATGCAATTATTCATAATGTAAAAAAATTAATGTTACCTACATAAACAATTTTTACCACCTAATTAAAAATATGGAATCCATTTTTCCACATTCAAAACACATATTTGGATGAAATTAATTTAAAATTAATTGTCGTTGTCAAAATTTTTTGTTATAATGAAATAATAACTATCAACAGATTGACACGTGTTACGACCAATTTAAATGTGAAATTATATCCAATGAAATAAATTATATTAAATAATAATAATATAATATAATGATAATTTAAAACCACACAAATTAATAATTTATTACTACAAATTATTTCGAGTAAAAAAGTTGTTTATAATTAAAATTTAGTATTTTTCAGTATTCATCAAAAAATTGAATTTTTTCAAAAGAGTACTGAAAATTCACCCTACACTAAATTTTTTATTCCAAATCCAGAAAATATAACCATTTTGGAAAATAAAATTATAAAATTTCAAAAATTTGGTATAACTATTCGTAACGGCTAATTTGATTGGTCAAGTTGTGTTAGAATCTCGATTTTGCGTATAGTGAAAACTATTGTATTATTCAAACGGAAATGTACCATGGAAGCATTGGGCGTTACAAACCCACCATCATTACATTGAATATTATATTTCAATTCTTAATGGAAAATCTTTTAGAAATACAAAAACAATTGAATTTTACAAAAGAAGGTCTTCAAAATGGTTTCTAGTCTTCGTTATATGATTGTAAGGTATTTTTGGGAAAACTTCTGTTAAATGGTTTTATGTGTTAACAAGTATTTTTGAAATAAGGAAGTATATTTTCCTCAAGAAACCATTTTTAAGGACATTTTAAAACTATTTTACACCTATTATGACCTCAATTTATGTTACTCAATACTTTTCAGAAATGATCTTAAAGATCAATTTGTATCATTTCTATGAATGGGTTTTGAATAATATCTTGGTCTTTATGAATACTATTTCTCTTCCACAAGTAATATTTTTATGAAATCTGATTCTATTTAACGGTTTATACTTATATGAAGTGTTTATGAATCCTCTCTATTTTCCAAAGGTTATGATGTGATAAATTTTTAATGATACCAATTTAATTTTGCAGGTAATGATTTTTTGTTTATATGACCGATATCTTTTTATAGGTCAAGATATCATGAAGGTTTTTTATCTTGTGGAACATGTGTGAATACTTTTACAATTATATGGGTTGAACCAGTATCTCCTTGCAATGGATTGGGTAATGTTGTGTTTTATATGAGATCAATGGGTAAATTTCATGTAGCCCAATCCTAAAAAGAAATTGGTTATATTGGTTGAAGAATAAGCCTAAAAAAAGTGCGTGTATGGGCTGTTTCCCATTCCCAAAAAGAATGATGGTTCACGGTTTGTAGCCAAATTCAGAAATAAATTGGGTTTATGGGTTGTATCCCATTCCAAAGAAGAAAGAGGGCTTATGGGTTGTATCCCAAGACTAAAATTAAGAGGGAACATAGGTAGCATCCAATCCAAAAAACAAGAAGGTTCATTGGTTGTAGCCCAAGCCTAAAAGAAAGATGGAACATGGGTTGTATCCCATTCATGAAAATATTACCGTACAAGGGTTGTAGCCCAATCCTGAAAGGATATTGAGTACATGGGTTGTAGCCCTAGCCCAATAATATATTGGGTGTATGGGTAGTATCCCATTCACAAAAAGAATTATTGTGTAGGGGTTTTAGCCCATGGAAAAATGAAAGAGGGTAGATAGGTAGTATTCTAATCCCAAAAACAAAAAGGTATTTGTGTTATAACAAAATACATAAGGAAATAGGGTATGCAGGTTATAGTATAAGGCAGAAAAAAAGGTAAATGGATTAGAGGGAATTCCTAAAAGAATATGGGTGTATGGGTTTCTTGCCCAATTCTGAAGTACGTACACTGGTCATAGCACCAGATTGACATGTTATAAAGGTAATAGTAGGTATCCCTGACATAAAATAAACTTTTCATATATGTATGGAAGAAATATTATGGCTTATTCCATTGTTATTATTTCATTCCTTGTGGTGTTTAGTTTCATATCATTCATGTCCAATGACCAACCACACATTATCCCATAACTCATGTTTATAACCTTTTATATGTAGGGTATGATCTCTTAATGTTACGATCACGTTATCATAATACTGTGTTCATGTTTATGCTTACATATCTCCCTTGTTTAACATTACTATGTATTTGAACTCACCCAATTATTATGTTTCTTTTCACCATGTCATGTTGAATGGTTTTAGTTAGAAGTAATATAGTGGGAGATATTTATGGGAGATATTGAAGAGCTTTCAAAAGTATAGAATTTCTTTCCATGTTTTCAATGTCACTATACTATTACAATCCACTAGAATGTATTTTTTTAATGGGATGAAAATCCATCTAAAAATATGAAATATCCATGTATGTAAATCCTGGGTCACTATAGTTGGTATCTAAGTAATTCTTATGTCAAACGTTTTGAACTAGGATAAAGAAACAATAGTGATATCCCTTGGAGTATTTCTAATGATATGCCATGGGATGTATCTAAGGAAAAGTATAAGGATGAGTTATCATTAAGGATAAAATAATGGAATTGTGTTTAATGGAATAGTGAGTGGTTTCCATGAAATACATCCCTATAAGGATACTATAGGTTGAAGTGGATAAGGTACATATGTACCTAGGGGTAGGAAATCTGAAAAGGCGTTTCATACATGGCATGAGGTGATCTGGTACATGAAAACAGGTCTTGCTGCACACCTAGTTTGACACTCACAGGAGATATACATTGGGAATCCAAAAACTCCTCAAAAGCCATCATGATGAATTTTTATATAATCTATCTTTGAATAACCTATGATAAACATAAGGTGTCGTAAATTGTTGAAGGTATTGTGTTATAGACATCCTATAAGTAATTCTTCTTATGATTATCTGGTTTTCTTCTATGATATCTAATGATCACACTATGCTTTCTTAGTTTGGTCAATAGTGAAAATTTGAAAGAACATGATTAGCATTAAATGTTTTGGAAGTTTAAATTATTAGTATTATGAGAATTTATTTCAAGATTTTAAATCTAATAATGGGAATTGAGAAGCTGGTATGGATATTGGATTTAAATATGAAGATAATGAGTCTACAAATGACACGTGAAAGGAATACAATGCACTTACAGTATTGTTTACATTAACCATAATAACCATGATTACTTTGAGATTTAGTATCCTTAACACATAATTCATATTTCATATTATTGGATTCAGGTATTAAGGAATGACTTGAGGAAGCTTGAGTGATGGTTTAAGAATAAGGTTTGATAGATTAATTATTTATGATTTAGAATTCAATGATTATGTTATATGGTTCTTGAAATATATAAATATTTTCTGTATATGGATTCATTATGGATTGAAATTGACATGTTTATTGGTGATTAAGACATACAAAACTGATTTCATGGGATGGTGGTATTTTGATTTAATTTAAGGTATCCCTTAATTAATGTCCCTTTTTGATATAATGACGTTAGGATAATGATATAATGTATATTAATACGTAAATTCAATGGAATTGATCACCATAGAACTAATTATTTACAAATTGTTCTATGTTGTAAAGTATAAATTTACGACTTCTTGGATTTAATGAATATATCATGTAGTCATTGGAATAAAAAAGAATAATAGTTTCCAAAATTATTTATGATAATTACCATGTTTCAAGGGAATTTACGATGATGTAATTAACATGTATGTAATGTGAAATCCATGTAGTAAATTGTGATATATGGGGGTTCAATGTTAAGATAATTTCATTACATTATTTATAAATCAATGAATTTCCATATTTTAGTTGTTTTATGTGGTTAAATATTTAGGGAGTGTTTACAAAAAATCCAGATTAGGTCAATATGATTAAAGTGTAATGTTCCTTATATGAATTTATTCATATTGTATAACATGGGAAAACTACAATGGGTGGATGATAACAGATGGAAAATGGGATTTAAAATCATGGAACTCATGATCTGTTAGTACATTATAAATGAAAATGTAACCTTATTTGTTTATAGAAGGAGGTGAAGTGGATAAAATAACCATAAATGGTGTTTTTTAATAAATCATGAAAGTATATCTTATATTTAAAACTCTTTACTTTTTCTTAAAAAAAATATTATCTTATACCTGCATTTTTTATAAATCAACGATCTCTATGGTCATTATAGATTTATGGCTTTCTTGTTTCTAAAATTATCAAATCTTTGTTCTCGGCATCTCTCCATCATAATATTATGGTATTATTTTTCATCCATATCCATGTTTTCAATTTCCAACAACATTCTCCCATTTCGAAATGTATTTATATGTCACTTTGGGTCGCCATTATGGTTCCAAATTTCAATTTTAGGTGAATTTTTAGTATACGGTATTAAGATGTGTGTTCTATGAATGAAACTATAATGTATTAAACCCGTGATAAACAAGATGACTTCGGAGGGAGAAATTCTTATTATGGGGAGTATAATGTAACACAAATAGATTTTTAAAATTAATTTTTTTGAATTAATTTATAATTTTAATATTTTTCATTTCACATGAATCTAGAAATAATTTTATATATAAATATATATAAATTAAAATAATAATTCAAGCATTCCTTTATCATTAAAACACAGACCTATCTTGCATAACATGGAAGACAAACTTGGCTTCTAATACAAGCAACACCAACTTGTGTACGATGCACTCCACACTATGTTTCTAGGAAGCACACACACAGATATATATATATATATGAATATATGTATATATATATATATAATTAAATGAGATAATTATAACCTAACCATTAAAAATAGTTCTAGGAATATAAATAAATACTTTCCAAATATTTTATATAGTTTTTTATATAAATAAATCAATCTTATAATGAAAGATATGAATTTTGGTAAATCCCTTCTATGTTTAAAAACATCATTATTTGCAATTAATATATTCTAATAATGAATGTAATTTCCGAAATATTCATCAATTTTATTTAATAAAATCAACTTCATTTTTGAATTCATAAAATTTATGTTAGTATAAGGAGAATTTTTTGGATTTGTTGTAGGAACATCCTTTTTTATGAATTGATAAAAATCATGATTTTAGTTGAAAAACATTTTTGTATAATTATTTACTAATCATAAATGGTATTATAAATATATTTTATTGTCAGATTTGATTAATATTACATATATTAATATAATTTAATCCATTAGATTCAATTTCACTTTATAACTGAATATAAAATATTAACCAACTTTTGAACATTTTTCATCATTAAAATTACATTATACCATCTTATCTACGGGATTAACAGTAATTTTAATTTGTCGGAATTTGATATTTATATTTCAAAAATCTTACATACAACATTTTATTCATTATAATATATATTTTCAAAAAAGACCATTTCATATTTTGACTAAAAATATTAGAAAAATTAATTAATATTTATCATAGTAGTTAATTCCAAATTATATTCAATTATGGACTAAATTATAAAGTTAATGGTCCAAACAACATAGAAAAATGTAAAACACTCACTTTATATCTTTAGCTTGGTCATTCACCTTACAATCTTGAGTTTTGTTTGTTTGATAAGACATTTTTATTGTAAGAACACCTGGACACGTAACTTGTTTCTATAAATCTCATGTGAGTCATTTTCCTTACATATAAAGGACCACCACCTTTGCCCATTTCTCACAGCTATAAAAATAATGTTTTTATTCCATTCTATTCTAATTTAGTCTTCCAAAAATCCCTCCACATAACCTAAATAATTGTTTTGGACATAATGCTTCTAAAGGATTCCTTTTGGCCAAAACCAAAAGAAGCTACCTGGTGAAGTTGCAACGTCTTCCCTAAAGATCCTTTCCTTTATTTCCCTTCTTGAACCATTCCTTACTATTTATTTTTTTCCTGTGTGGAAATACTAGTATCATAAATATAGTAGTTTATTTTATGAAATTTTTTTGACCTAAGAATACATATAAATTTATCTAATAGATGTAAAACATGCTGTATCTAGGTATTGAGAACTACAACCTCAAGACAGAATGATTGTTCATTTATACATTACCATAAATCATGTTGGTAATTATGTTCTAAAGTCTATTTTTATATTTAATATATTATATTTAATGTTAATTTATGTTTCTATATTTTATTTACAACATACATTTCTTTACATTCCATTTGGTGTAAATATGATCATCTCGTTTGACGAAGTGTGGACTACTGCCCTCTCAAAGCGATGTGATTCATTCAGAAACAACGTGGAAATTATTAAGGATAGTTTTAGTTAAATTACTGGATATATATGATATATTAATTGTATTTTAATAATGATATATATATATAATTTACATTAATTAAATATGACAATAAAGACATAAATAACATTAATGCGTACATATGGCTTACTGTCCCCTTGAACTATGAATTCCATTTCATACACCTATATTTTATAGATTATTATTATAATAATATACTTTATATAATTTATATTTTTAGAATTCATTAAATTCATAAATCAGTATATAATTATAATGACCAAATATGTAGAAAATTAAGACATATGTGAAGAAAAAATTAAATTTTATCTGAAGTGGATCCTTAACAGATGATAGTTAAGAAGAATTTAATATAAAGTTATAATAAATAAATATATGGTAATATATATAAGAATATGAATCTATAAAATATTTATAATGAACATATATTTATTATAAATAAATCTTGTATGAGTACGGTGAAATTGAAGACACATGGTAAGGGGATTTCATCTCACATTTTATTTCTGTGAGATACATGTTATGTTCGCCACTATTTAATTTTGTGTGGGGTATCTATAGACCATCATGGTATTATATTTATCTTATGAATTAATTTATGGGTATTCACATGTACATTTTATGATCCTTATTTCACGGTGACTATTTTTCAAATGTTTCCAAATTCGTAAAATAGTTTTTTATTGATTTACCTTCTTTGGGACTCATGTTTTGTTATACACCTAAAGTACCAATAAACCATTATATACATCCATTTTATATGTTATATCACGAATTTCTATATTTTCCTGATATTTTAATCTTCGTGTAATTTCATTTATTTGATGGATTGTACGATCTCATGTTACCATGTTATAAGGGTTTATTGGGATAGTCTTATATCTTCTTGAGCTTGTTTATTTTTCAATTGATGAAATATTATAATCCCACTCCCAAAGAAATTAATGAATTTTATTATCCTCTAGTAATCCATTATATACTCATATATTGGTATCATTTTACTAATCATTGGACCAAAATATAGTTAATAATTTTGTTAATAAGTCATCACTTTACCCTGCCTTCGGCTAGATATCTATATTTTTATAACATGGTTTTGAAAAACATTATTCCAATATCTTATATGATTTTAAAGAACATAGTACCATTTTTTATTTTACCCATCTTTTCAAGGGATTATTTATGTTCTTTCTGAATAAGAAATTCCTTCTAACTTTTTTACCATGAAAAAGGAATGTTCTTTTTTACTTCATAAAACTTGTATAGATTTACCCAGTGTCATTTCTTTTAAGATTCTATTCCAGTTTTAAATAGATAATCACTATGTAATTTCATTAAAATTAATTTTCTTGGAAAAATGTTTTCAAAATAGTTTCTTTTATTCTTTTTATGTATTAAAGTTATTTTATAGGAAAATTATTTTTATATGGTATTATGTATTTACAAGCAATTTTCATAGATAAAATGATTATTTCTTAATGAAATGTTTTTGAAAAAGATTTAAAAACTATTTTACATCTAAGAATACAGTCATTTATTTTACTCAATCCTTTTATGAAATTCTATAATGGTTCCACTAATATCCCTTCTACGAATGGTTCTCGCTTAATTTCATGGTCTTACTGAAACAAAGTTCTCTTTCACAGGTTAGGTATTTATGAAGTATGATTCCATTTCGAGGGATATTCTACGATGAAATGCTTTTGAAACCTATCTTTATTCAATAAGTTATAATGAGATGAAAATTTAATTATACACATTTTATTTTATGGGTTATGATTTGATGTTTATATGACCAATATCCTTTTTTTCATCATTATGTGATGAATATTTAATTATACTGTGGAACATGTGTGAATGGTATTACTATGAAATGGGTGGGACCTATATATCCCTATAATTCATTGTGTAATGGTATGATTTATATGATCTCAATGGGTACTTGGGTTTTATCCCAAGATTAAAAATAACTATTGTGTATGGTTTTTAGTCAAAACCCAAAAAGACTGTTGTTGTATTGGTTGTAGCTCAAGCCTGAAATGAATGAGGGTGTTTGGGTTATATCCCATGACCTAAAAAGAATGTTGGTGTATTGGTTGTTGCCCAAGACTAAAAATAACTAGGGTTTATGGGTTGTATCCCATGCATAATGGAATGGGGGTGTATGGGTTGTTTCCCAAGACCGAAAATAAAGAGGTTGTATTGTTTGTAGTCGAATCCCGAAAAGAAATATGGAGTATGGGTCATAGCCCAAACCAAAAATAAAAAAGGGTGTATGTGTTGTATCGGAATACCATAAATAATGGGGGTGTAGGGGTTGAATCCCAGGCCCAAAAACGACAAGGGTGTATAGGTGTATCCCAATCCTAAATGAAATAGGGTACACATGTTGTATCAAAAGACTATAAATAAAAAGGCATATCGGTTGTAGCCCAACAATACAGGCAGTGGTTACATGGGTTGCTAACCCATGCCCAAAGTAAGTACATGGGTCATATCCCTATCCTTATATGTTATAAAGGTCGTGTTAGGTATCCTTGACATAAAATATATCATTCATATATGTATTCCACAAATCCTATATCATATTCCTTAGTTTTGATTTCATGGCTCATGATGTTTATTTCCTTATGATTCATGTTTTATGAACTACCTATCAATGTAGCATAACTCATGTTTATGACATTTGATATACATTTTATGATCTCCAAATGTTATGATAATGGTATCATACTACTATATTCTTCTTTATTGTTACATATTTCCCTTATTTACCCTTACTGAGCATCTGAGCTCAATACTTTCTTATGATTCCTTTAACCATGGTATGATTAATTATTTTAGGTTGAAGTACTAAAGGTGGAGTTATTTATGGGATATTTTGCAGATATTTCACCAGGATTGTAGATTTAGTTTCCATGTTTCTAAATACATTAAACGATTACGGTCCTCTGGCATGTATTTTTGAAATTTTCTGAATATTCATAAAAGATGATATAATATTCTTGTATACTATTCAAGGAGACATATTATTGTTATTAGTGGAATAGTTTGGTCATCCTTAGGAAACTAGGATGCGAAAATATTAGTGATATCCCTAAGTATATTTCTTTATATATATCTAGGGATGTGTCTATGGATAAGTATAAGGACTAGTTAACATTTATTAAAATTTAATGGAATTTTGTTAAAGGATAGAGTGAGTTGATTACATGAAATTCATCATTGTTTAGATACTATAAGTTGAGGTGTATCTAACAGAGATATACATAAGGTTAACAACTCTAACATGATGTTCTAGGCATAAGTAAAGTTAATCTGGTATTTGGAAATGGGCATTGTTTCACACGTGGTTTGAAACTCTTGGAGTATATTCTTTGAGAATTCACAAATTCATCACAAACATTAATGATATATTTTTATATAAGTTAGCTATGTATAACCAAATATAAACCATAGGTTTCAAATAATATTGATGTTTTCATGATTTAGACATCCTAGAAGTAATTTGTTTCATGAATATGTGTTTTTTCAACTACGATAACTAATGTTCATACTATGATTTTGTGTTTATTCAATGGATAGAACCAGAAGTAATTGAATTAATGTTCAATGTGAAGGAAGTTTTTTTATAAGAACCCAAGTGGATGATCCCTAGAGGTAAAGAATTTATGACCATGTCTAATTAGTTTTCATGGAACACGATTAACAATGATTACCTTAACCATCTCTCATACTCAGCAAGGATGACAATGAAGAAGTTCTCAGAGAATTTGGGTAATGGATACCACAAATTAATTATGATTTGGTTTCGTTTATGTCAAATATTATAGAAATAATCATCTATGTGAATTTCATAGAGGAATAAGATGGAGTTCTTACTATGGAAAATTTGGACACTAAAATGTGACTAAAATAGAAAAATGTAGATTTCGGTTAATGAAATGGATTAATTTAGGAATACCTAAGTCATTATCGAAGTATATGTGTTTTAAGAGTGGAGGTTATATTCATTTGGCAACCCAATTATCTAAGTGGAATGTTCCTGAAGAAAATTAGATGTTTTTGTTAGTAATAGTTACATTGTAGATGATGAAGAGACTACATATGAAATGTGGAAGGAAATAGGTATTGTTGTCAATGGATTAAGGATGAAGTAATCTAGGTATTTATGTATTTGGATTCAAAATTTATGAATGATGAATTTACAAGAATTGTTCTACTTATATTTTTTTGTCAGTATTTTCCAGATTATGTTAATGTTCTCTATGGTATAGTGAATTGATTTAATAAAAAGAAGAAATTTTGACTAAGGGAAGGTAACTCTTAATATGTTCTTTATGATAAGATAATGTTGTATGGATAAGAATATGTGGGATTTTAATAAGTAAATTGGAATGTATTGATTTTCTCGGAACTATGTAAGGACTAGTTTATAGAAGGTTTATTCTACCACCAATGATGTTTAAAATATTTTTTGATAGGAGTAGATCCAATATATGTTGGAATGAGAGAGAGTGCATCTTTTATAAAATAATTTATCAAAATTTAGGTTGTCACCATATTTATGGTGAATTTCTGATGAGGTTATTCACAAGTTTGGAATGTTAAAACCAAAATATACTTTGTGTTATATAGGGGAATCAGTGTTAAACTACTTTTGTGACTCTATTAATAATGATTTTAATTTTCACCATTTATAGGGGTTACATAGTGAAATATTCAGAAAATTAAATAGTTAAAAATAAGAGGAAATATTTATTCACTATGTTTCTGTTAAAACCCATAGATAAAAGTATAATCAGATATTAACCTTATTTCATGTATTTCAATCTTTTATATTAAACTTTTCTATCATGGATAACTACCAATACCTTTATAACATGTCAGGATTGGGCAATGACACATGTTCCTACTTCAGGCATGGTCTAGGAACCTACGTACCCACATTTTTATAGGAATGGGATATAATGAATGATACTTCATTCTTTTAGGATTACACTACAACCCATTAACCATATTTCTTTTAGGATTGGGCTACAACCCATGAACTCTATTTTTTTTTTGTTTGGGCTTCATCGCATGAACCTTATTTGTTTTATGATTGGGATACAACCCATGAATCATTTTTCCTCTAGTATTGTGATTCAACCCATTAAACTTCTTTATTTTGGGATTCAACTTCATCCCATTAACCATATTTCTTTAAGCATGGTATTTAATCCATGAAAATTCATTCTTTTAGATTTCTGTTACAACCAATGAGACTTATTTCATATAATATTGGATTTCATCCAATATACCCTTTATTTTTAATTTAAAACATGTCATTTCTTAATGAACAAGAGGAAGGTATAGTTCTTACCCATCGCATTGGAAAATAATTCACACATGTGCTACAGGATAATAAAACATTCATCACACCATCACCTATAAAAAGATTTACTTCTTATAAACATAAAATTATAACCCATTAAATGAAATGGGTATCATTAACATTTCATTCCATAATAACCTCTCTAAAATAAATAGGTTTCATGACCATTTAATGAAATCATTAAATTTGAAGGAGAAATAAATGTCATAAACATATAGCCCAAGAAATAGAAAAGGCTTTCATAAAGGCCATGACATTAATCATAACCCATTTATAGAAAGGATATGAATAGGCCATTTAGAAAATTTTCAAAATGGCACCATTAATTTCAATGGATTTAAGTTTATATATAAGATATTTTTGAGATTTCCTTCAAAAACGTTTCTTGAGGAAAATATCCTTTCTTCTTTGAAAAGTTTTGTTAATATATAAAACCATTTAAAAATAATTTTTTTGTAAAATACCTTGAATAAATATAAATAAGAATTGAATTCCTTATGAAAATAATTTTCCATAAAAATAACTTTAAAAAAATTTATTAATGATAAACCATTAAAAAATGATATGGAATCATCAAATGAATGATGGTTGGAAAATCCAAACATGTCATACCATGTAAAAAAGAACATTCATTTTTCATGCTAGAAGGGTTATTTTGAACACCTTGTTTGGAAAGACAAAATATTATTCCCATGAAGTAATATTTATAAGAAAAAAATGTGAAATATATATTTTAATGCATATTGGTTAAGGGTATTATATCTTTGGAAACCTTTTTTAGAAAACATATATTTATTCCCAAAGAGAGGGTATTATTGGGTTTTTTAGAAAAACTTTCTTAAAAATCATATGTTAATAAGGGTAGAATATGATAACAATACAAGATTATAACATGAAATAATATATTATATGAAAAATCAGGATTATTCATGGGATATGGTTTATATTATTTCATCAAATGAAGCATGAACATGATCAATCTAAAAAAACGTTGAGATTGTCTCAATAATTTCTTTTAACATGCTATCATGGGTTCTTACGCTCCATGAAAGGAAAAAAATTTAAATGATTCTTAATATATTAATAAAATGATTATAATCATGATATAACATGTAAAATGGAATTATATACTTTTTAGAAATATTTTAGGTTCATAACAAAACACGAATCTCAAAGAAGTCAAATTTTGACAAAACTACATTACTGATTTGTATCTTTTGAAAGTTGACCCCATGAATTAAGGATAAAAAAATTGTAATGTGAATACCCATAACATTATTTAAAACAAAACATTATTACAACAATTTTTTGTACATACAACATAAAAAATGAATGAGTGGGGAACATAGCTAGTATCTCTCAGAAATTAAAAGTGAGATAAAATCCATTTACCCTGTGTCTTGACTCTCTCCAAACTCACCCTAATTTGTTATATTTATTGTCCTTATATAGATATCATGATTACAAGAATATAATAAATGATAAAAATATTAGTTATATCCCTTACATACATATTATAATAATTTTTATAATAAATACATATGATGTGGAATACAACATTCATGGAGACGGTAAGTCGTACGTACGCATGAATGTTGTTTCAATTATTATTGTCATATGTAAATGAAATTTCATTATATATGTATTTATATGTATATATATATGTATATATCAATATATAATTATAAATATTATTTCATATATATATCATATATTTTCACTAACCCATCATTAAAACATTCCATGCTGTGTGTGAATGAATGAGATCGATTGGAGTGGGCAGTAGTCCACACTTCCTGAAACGAGATTATTGAATCAACAGCAAATGGGAAAAAATATTTTTTTGTATTAAAAGGAAAAATGAATCATAAATATATAATAAATAAAATATATAAAATATATAAATATATATTACATCATAATGTCTGCCATGATTGGTGGTAAAAATAAATTAATAATCATCATTTTGTGAGGCAGTAATTCGCCAAAAACAGAAACAGTATGTTCAACATCCTATATATTTTGGTGTGAGTAAGTGTATGTTAGACTCTATGAATAAAAATATACTATTATGTGAAAGATAATATTTTTTACACAATATAATGGAATAAAGAGATTGTAAGGGGTAAGGATGTGAAATAAAGGAAATGATCTTGAGACAAGACATTACCTCTTCACCATGTAATTTCTATTCGTTTTGGATGAAAGGATTTCTTGAGAAGATTGCTTCCTAAAATGAGGGTGGAAGGTAAATAGGAGGATTTTTTGGAGGATAATTTGGAAGATCAAGGATGAACATATATTTTTTGAGAGGTGTGAGAAATGGGTAGAGGTGGTGGCCTTTATTGGGATGGAAAAGGAATCACATGGAAATTCTAGAAATAAGTAATGTGTGCATATGTTATTACCCATAAAATGACTTAAAAAATAAAAACACAAAACTAAGGAATGTTTATGTATTAAATATGGACAACAAATGGATATTGGACTTGTTTCTAGGGGTCTTGGGCCCTTAATTTTATGGTTTTGTCCCTAATTAAGCATAATTGGGCATTAACTGCTGTGATTAATGTTAATCTCTTTTACTAAACATTTTGGTCAAAAATTAACATGGAATTATTAGACTCTATATACTAGATTGAATATATTAGTGTATTTTAAATTTTTAAAATTAAAATCACAAAATAGTAAAATTAGGATTTGTGTTAATACCACACACACGATGAAATAATGTGGTTTTAATGTAGGAAAAGATTTAAAAGTTTGTTAAGATTGTATATTCAGTTTCATGGTGAAAATGAATCTAAGTATTTTAATTGAATTAATAAATGTACTATTTATTAATTTTACCTAAAAACAGAGTTATAATATCCTTTATCCTTAATAAATAATTATACAAAATGGTTGTTTTTAACTAAAAATCGATTTTTTTTCTATTCCTCAAAAAATCTTGTTTCTCAGCAAAATCAGAAAAAAAAATTCCCTTCGATAATTTTGAAGTTCTGAATTCAAAACTAATTTTTATTTTTTAAAATTAAATATCTAAATGTTTCTAAAATTAGTTTCATTATGAGAATTGGTTCGTCTGATAAAATGATGTTTTTAATCATAGAATGACTTTACCAACAATTATATCATTATTTACAAATATGTATTATTTATGTAAATAAATTAAAAAAAATAGTTGAAAATTAGTTATTCCTACTCCAAAAACTATTTTAAAAGGTTATTTCATAATTATCTAATTCAATGTTGCATGAACTACATGCCAATTTGGTGTTGCGTGTAGCGCAATCCAATATGATATTGTGTGTGAATGTAATGTTTGAATTAGTTTTTTAATAAATATATATATATATATACTTCCATTATCTTGTGAAAATGAAACTATTCAAAAGATAAATTAATTTAAAAACAAATATTTCAAAAAATATTGGGGTGTTACATTCTACCCCCAAAAAAATTATTTTCTACTTCCAAATTCACATGTCTTATCATTGGTTACTACATGAAAGTTTCTTTTATAGAAACCCACATCCTAAAAATGGATACTAAAACATCCCCAAAAAGGGATATTTGGATCTATAATGGTTACCGAAAGTAACATATAAATTCGTTTCAAAATCGGAGAATATATATGGAAAGTGAAATCATGGTTATAGAAGAAAAATATTACCATCATGTTCTGATGGAGAGTGATAGAGGACAAGTATAGAATAAAGTTAACTTCTATAATGCCATAAATCCGTAATGACCTATATGACCTACTTATACATCTAAAATGTATGTATAGGATAAGATTTTTTATTTCAAGATTAGTTAAAGAGTTTTTATTAAATGATTTACAAGCATGATTTCTACAAAACAACACATGTTTTTATTATTGATCCACTTCACCTCCATCAATAAAAATGATTCATTTTCATTCTTCATGTACTAATAGATCAGTTGTTCTATGATATACAATCCCATTATTAGTTAGTTACCATGAACATAATGTAAATTGAACAGTCTATTGTATATGCATAAATTGTTATATGGAATATACCACATTAATCTTATTTAATTAATACGATGATTAACATAAAAAATCCATAAATGTTTGACATCATAACCCCACTAAATTATATAAAATAAAGGCTTTAGAAAGAAGTTCATGAAATCAGTATTACATTGATCCCCCATATATCACAATGTACCACTTGGTTTTCACATTTCAAACTTGTTAGTAACCTCATCGTATATTTCCTTGAAAATGGTAATTACCTAAAAGGATTTTGAAAAATATATATTTTCTTTATTCCAATGAGTAATGAATATTTTAATTAAATCCAAGAATTTATGATCTTTATCCTTTATATCATAGAATCGTTTTTCAATAATTATTACTTGGTTAATCAGTAATGTCCAACTTACTTATTCCTATCGAACTTATCTTTATCCGAACATCACTATTTTGAAGCAATACATTTATTAAGGTTTACCTTCCTTTAAATCAAAAATTTCACCATCATGGGAAATTAATTTCATGTGTCTCCATTACCATTAAACATGTCATTTTCATTCCTAAATGAAAATTTATAAAAAAAATATATATTTCATGATTCATATAACATAATATTATAATTTTAAAACATAAATACCGCATAATCATGGATTATTATTAAACGATTGCTCATGCTTCACTAACATATCCCTTAATAATTATTTCCAATAATATGAAATATGAATCATTTTTTTTGTTTCATCAACCTCCTTAAAATCAATCTTTTTATGTTAATTTTAGAAAATACTAGAAGTGCATCACATACCTTTCACATGATGTTGGGGGTCTATTTATCATCTGATGTATAACCAATACCCATACCACCATCTTAATTCTCTTTAGGGGATTTCAAAATTTGTAATAAATTCTCATAATACTTATAATTTCTACATCTGATACATTTAATGATAACCATGTTACCTATAATTATAAATATTTACCAAACCAGAAATAATAGTGTGATAATTACTTATCATTCTAGAAAACCACATAGTCAAGAAAATATATAATTGTAGGATGTAAAAATAATGGAAACATACTTAACCTATGACATCATTGTATTAACCTAGGTTACTCATAGACAACATATATTTAAATACTTTAAGATTTTTCATGATTATCATGTGAATTCCCAAAGAATATCCCTTAGGACTGTCATACCAAATGTGCAGCAAGGCCCATTGTCATGTACCCGATTTCCTAGAGTCATACCCTGTAGTGTCTTATGTTTTTTGGACTGATATAAATTAATATATTATTTGAAAATATTCATTTACTCCAAGGTTCAGTTCTAAAACCATGTTTCAGATAGATGTTTCATGAGTTGGGATCTTTTAAAGTATTGATAATGGGATTAGAAAAAGGCTTAGAGAGTTTCATGGATAGTGGGATGGGTTTCATGAGATCCAAACCATGCAGTGACATTCTCAGGGGCTGTACATAGTTAGTATAACTATGTGGGTTATCCATTCATGTTAATATAGGTGTTCAGTAGAGGGAATTTGGTCTGCACACATTCTGTCAGACTGTACGAGGCAAAACATGTGGTCAACTGGATTTTGTATTTTGGTTTAAATAAATTTATTAAATTCATGGTTAAGAGGTATATAATTAAATGAAATATGGGTGGATTCATTTAATTAAAATAATTTTTTTTTAATTTATTTAAATTGAATTGAGATAAATTAGTTATTTACATAAGCTGAGATAAAAAAATTTATATTAATTTCCAATATTGATGATTTGGAGTCTTTATTTAATTATATTGACATGAGAGTATTTTAATTAATTTTTACTTCAAATAAGAGTTGGGTTTATTATTTATGATATATTTTTAGATAATATATTAAATAATGATGTGTTGGAGAATTTATTTTATTAAATTAACTAGAGAAGAATTGAATTAAATGATGTGTTAAATGTCCTGTTATGGTTTTATCTAATTAAATTCATGGTTAAGAGGAATTTCATTATCATATTTAAAATGTGGGTTTTCTTTAATTAAATAGTCTTGAAATAATTTAATTAATTAATGTTGTTTTGGAGTATTTATTTTTTTTGAAATCACTTGACTAGTATTTTATTAAATGATTTGTAATTGGGGAGTTGGATTTTATCCATGGTGTAGGCTATTAATGGGAAATTATAATAAGATGGTGTTTATTATTATTATTATTATTATTATAAAAATTCAAATATTAAAATAAGTAATTTAATTTATTAATAGAATAAACAGGATATAGAGGCACATAACACAACTAAGGTGCAACCCCTCCCCCTCTCAGATCTCTAAGGGGTGGTGTGCTGCCCATTTTTCCCATCTCCATCCCCACGTGATGGTATATCATGGTTTTTCATAGATGTTTTTGGTCTCAACAAGGTAAGTCCTACCTCACATATTTTGTTTTTCGAATCATTCATCTCATATCTCATTTATCAGGTCTCTCTTAGATCGAAATCCTAAGGACCAGGATGGATTTGGGTTCTTCGTTTCTTCCAATTCTAGGTTGTGTAGATGATGTCTCGGGACCCCTTGGTTCATATTCCAAGGACCGACACCGAATGTGAAGATACATGGCTGGATTTGGGTCACCACCATCATATATTGTAATATTTTATAACTGTTATTTGGTTTCTCACCCCTATAATTATTGTATTTTGGTTGTTTTGGGTTTCAGTTAATGAGTTGGGTGTGCGTTGGTCATTACCACATTAATTATGGCTATTGTTTAATGGTTGTTTGGTGGAGTGATAAATTTTGAGTACATGTAAACTCTTGTTGAGGTGTGGGTACAAAATCATTTCGCAGATTTTGTTAGGATTCTTAGGATCAACTAAATTTGTATAGGTAGGATTCTCAACTATTCCTAATTATGAAAATATTGTTTTTTTATTTATTACTTTTGATAAAGTTGACTACAAAGCATGAATAAATTGTTTACTGGTGTGATGACTTAATTAATTGTGAATTAATTATATTCATCGAGGATGAGATTGAGATAATTATTCGAGGGATTAATTATGAGATATTAAATTTGATAAGATGAAATAATTAATTATGAATTAATTATGTACCTTGAGTTCATAATTATTGGGAGATTTATTATGGGATATTAAAATGGTTAGGATGAGATAATTAATTATGAAATAATTATGTTCATTGCAATA
Source organism: Viscum album (assembly GCA_963277665.1). NCBI lineage: Eukaryota > Viridiplantae > Streptophyta > Magnoliopsida > Santalales > Viscaceae > Viscum > Viscum album. Next base: position 1,353,955,295 of record OY728147.1, on the reverse strand, counting down.
ATAATTATCAGGGGATTATTTATGATATATTAAATTTGGTTTAGATGAGATAATTAATTATGAATTAATTCTGAGCCTCAAGATAATAATTATTTGATTATTAATTTTGAGATATTGAATTGGATAATATAAGATAATTAATTATTCATTAATTATGTTCTTTGAGATAATAATTATTGAGGGATTAATTATGAGAAAATAAATTGTTTAATATGAGATAATAAATAATGAATTAATTTTTTTCCTTGAGATAATAATTAACATGGGATTAATTATGATCCATTAAATGGGTTAAAATATAATAATTAATTATGAATTTATTTTATTCATTGAGATAAACATTACTGAGTGATTGATTATGAAAAATTAATTTGGATAAGTTCATATTATTAAATATGAATTAATTATGTGCATTGAGATGATAATTACTTGGAAGATTAGTTATTTGATATTATATTGGTTATGTTGAGATAATAAATTATGAATTAATTATGGGTTATGAGATTTTAATAGAGATAATTACTCAAAGGATTAAATAAGATATTTTGTTTTGAGGATAAGTTGGGATAATTAATTTTTTAATTAAATACGTGATATAGAGATGGTTTCATGGAAATAATTAATTTATGAATTAATTTTGTTTTATTGACATGGTTTGCATGTGACTAGTTAATTACTGAATTAACTGGAGTAATTTTTATGATAAGTTAAATGTTAAGTAGTCTGAATGACTTGTTGAGTTTAACTAATTATTGAAATCATAATGATATAGTAGATGATAATTAATTAATGAATTAATTATATTATGAATTTTTGAATGGTAACATTGAAATTCATAGTTACATGACTATGGAATGGTAATGTGGACATTCGTGGTCCTTGAGTATGGAATGGTAACATGTATATTCATGGGTACGTGAGTAAGGAATGGTAACATGTACATTCAGGGTTGTGTGAGTATGGAATGGTAACATGGACATTCATGGTGCATGTGTATGGAATGGTAACATGGACATTCATGGGTGGGTGAGTAATGAATGGTAACATGGAAATTCATGGGTGCATTAGTCTGGAATGGTAATATGGACATTCATGGTGCATGAGTATTGAATGGTAATGTGGACATTCATGGGTGCGTGAGTCAAGAATTGTAACAATGACATTCATTGGTGTGTGAGTATGGACTAGTAACATGACCATTCATTGTGGGGATGTATTGAATAGTAACATGGAAATTCATGGTTGAATGTGTATGGAATGGTAACATGGACATTCATGGGTGCATGAGCGTGGAATGATAACATGGACATTCAGGTGTGTGTGAGTCGTGGAAAGATAACATCGTTAAAATTGGTGAAATATAAGAATGGTATCATGACCATTCTTTTATATATTTAAACAAAGAATATTTAATAATGTGATAAATATTTAATTATACATTATTTATATATATATTGTTTCTGTTCAAACCCTTCTTCTAACTACGAGATGAAGAAGGTATCACAATCAGGTGTCTGTTAGGAACCTATATGGGTGGTTAATTATTCATTCAATTATGTTATTTCTTTGATTTAATTTCACACTGTTTATTTTTATTTCGTTTTATAGATTGAGGTAGACATAGGTGGTATTGGCCTATGGAAATATATATCTCACACCCTAATCAGGCTTCCATTACACTAGGTCCTGAGTATACATTCTTGTTTGCAAGAATGTGGATCTTTCCATGTGGTTGTAACATGTACATGGAAGTTAGAAGCAATGGACCGAGTGAGAGAAAAGGAAAAAGGGGGAGCTCGGGATGATTGTAGAGATCTCCATTGGATATATTTGTATTTTCTATATTTATGTATTGGAAAGAAAATCTTTCTTTGTTGTTTACTCTGTTTGGATATGTATCAGCATGACATGCCTACATTGTATAAATTGGAATTGGCCATTTTTATTATTCAGTTGATTATAATTTGATATTTTCCTCCATTGTTGTATGATTTTATTATGTACTTTCAATGTAAACTCTGAATATGAGGGTATAGTCTCACCAATGACTATCTATAGACCATCACTGCTAGTCATTTTCCTCTAGTGTACTGGGAGACGTTCATGAGGTGATGTGGTGACTGGTATAGCTATAATTTATTTAATTAAATTAATTAGAGAATAATTTAAATAAATTATGTGTTAAATGTGAAGTAAGGGTTTAATCTAATTAAATTCATGTTTAATATGAATTGGACTATTTGATGAAAAAATTGGCTTTTATTTAATTAAAATTTTTAGAGATAATTTAATTAAATAATGAAGTATTTGAGAATTTATTTATTTAAATTTGATGGATAAGAATTTAATTAAATGATGTGTAATTATGGAGTTGGTGTTTATCAATAATGTGTGAAATTAATTAGTAATAATAATAAGATTATGGTTATTATTATTATCATACTAATTATTATAATAAAATAGGGAATTTAATTTATTTATAGAAAAAACAAGATGGATAGGCGAAAAATATAGATGAGGTGTGACCCCTCCCCCTCCCTCCTCACCTATGGGTTGTGCACCAACAATTTCTCCCAGATCCCTCTCCATGCATCAGTTTCTCATGGTCTCTTCACAGAAGTTGTCTGTCTCATTGATGAAATCTATTCTCTGCATGTTTCATTAATTGTATCAGTCGTCTCAGCTCTCCTTCAATTGGCCTTCATTAGGCTGCAACCCAATGGTGCAAATTTGATCCAGTTTTAGCATTTTTTTTCCAAGCCTTGGTGGTGGAGATGATGTCTCGGGAACCATTGGTCTATTTTCTGATGACCCCCAGTGAAGGCAAAAAGACCCGACTTGATTTGGTTCATAGCTGTCTTATTCAGGTACTTATTTTAACTATTACATGCTTTCACACCCAAATAATTCATTAAATATGGTTGTTAATTGTTGTGTTTAATGTTTTGAGTTTATGTTGGATCATTCCACAATAATTATGGGTTTCATTTAATTGTTATTTGGTGTGATGATAAATTGCAACTGCGCCTATGCTTTTATTGAGGTGTGTGTATGTGAGTTGGGCGTTGTTTGATTTAGGAAGCTTGGGCATGTTTAATTCATTGAGGTGGGGTTCTCAACATTAGTAAATTAATAAAATTTTGTTTTGTTGATTTAATGATTTTGATAATGTTGACTGCACTATTTGAATAAATATTTTATTGGTGGGATGATATAATTAATTGTGAATGATTTATATGACTTTGGGGAGATATTGAGATAATTAGTCGTGGAATGATTATGAGATATTAAATTGGTTAATGTTAGATAATTTATTATGAATTAATCATGTGTCTTGAGAGATAAACTATCTAGATATTTATTAATAGATATTATACGTGTTAAGATGAGATAATTAATTATGAATTATTTTTTTAACATTAGACAATAATTATATAGGGATTAATTATGAGATATTAAATTGGATAAGATGAGATAATTAATTATGAATTAATTATTTGCCTTAATATAATAATTATCGGTGGATTAATTATGAGATATTAGATTGGTTAAGATGAGATAAAATATATTGATTTAATTATGTTCCTTAAGATTATAATTATTAGGGGATTAATAATGAGATATGAAATAGATTAAGATGTGAAAATTAATTATGAATTAATTATATTCCATGAGATAATAAATACATGGTGATTATTTATGTGATATTAACTTGGTTTAAATGAGATAATTGATTATGAATTAATTATTTTCTTTGAGATAATAATTATCTAGTGATTGATTATGAAATTTTAAATTGGATGCGTTGAGATATTTAATTAGGAAATAATTTTTTTCATTGAGGTGAAAATTAATTGGTAGATTAATTGTGAGATATAAAATTTTTTATTTTGAGATAATTAATTATGAATTAATGATGTGTTATGAGATTTTAATATAAATAATTAATCAAGAGATTAATTATGAGATTTTGATTTGGGGATATGCTGAGAAAATTAATTTGTGAATTAATTACGTGATATAGAGATGGTTTATAAGAGATAATTGATTTTTGAATTAATTACGTGGTATTGGATTGGTTTCCTTGTGACTCATTAATTATTTAATTAACCAGGATAATTTTTGTGATAATTAAATAGTTAAGTTAACAAAATGACTTATTGTGATTAACTAATTGTTGAATTAGTAATGATATTGATCATGATAACTAATTAATGAATTAATTATATTAGTGAATGGTAAAATGGACATTCATGGGTGCGTGACTATAGAATGGTAATATAGAGATTCATGGTGCATGAATACGGAATTGTAACATGGACATTCATGGGTGTCTGAGTAAGGAATGGTAACATGGATATTCATGGATGTGTGAGTATGGAATGGTGACAAGGACATTCATGGTGAGTGATTATGGAAGGTAACATGGGAATTAAAGGTTGTGTGAGTAAGGAATGCTCACATGGTCATTCACAGGTGCGTGAGTACGGAATGGTAACCTGAACATTAATGGTGTGGGAGTGTGGAATGGTAACATGGACATTCTTTGGTGTGTGGGTATGGAATGGTAACATGGACATTAGGGGCCTGTGAGTATGGTATGGTAACATGGAAATTCGTGCTACCTGAGTATGGAATGACAAGATGGAAATTAATGTGTGAGTGTGCATGGATTGGTTACATGGATATTCTTTGGTGTGTGAGCCTGGAATGATAACATGGACCTTCAAGAGTGTGTGAATTATGGAATGACCTAATCATTCTATTGAGTGATATATAAGAATGTAAGCATGTTCATTATTTTGTTTGGTTAAACAAATAATATTATATAATGTGATAAATAGTTAATTATACATTATTTATATATATATTGTTCCTCTTCAGACCCTTATTCGGGTTATGAGTCGAAGCAGGTATCACAGTTTGGTGTCCCTTTGGATCCTAGATGGGTTATTGTTTATTTATTCAATTCTGTTACTTCATCAATATACTTGCATGATGTTTAATATTATTTCACTGTCAAGATTAACATAGACACTGGTGGTCCTGACCTACTAATATTTATATCTCACACACAACTTGAGCTGACATTGCACTAGGGTTACCTGAGTAGACATTCTTGTATGTAGGATTAAGGTCCTTTTCTTGTGGGTGTTAGTAGTACTTGGGATTTATAAGAAAAATACCGAGATGGTGCTTGGGATATTCATTGAGATCACCTTTTTGTATTTGATCCATTTCCTTATTTCTGTATTAGATTTTAAATCATGATTTTTTGTTTAATTTTCTCAGGTATGTATCAGCATGACATTCCTAAATTGTATTAACTGGAATTGGGAATTTCCATTATTAATTTGAATATTGTTTTATAACTTTTTTCAATGTTGTATAAGTTTATTTTTCTATATCAGCTAGGTTCTATGAATGTGATTGTATAGTCTCACCACTGACTATCCATAGACCCTCACTGGTAGTTGATTTCCTTTCTCATAAGAGAAGAGACAGTTGCAGTCATATGGAGATCGGTTTGAGGGTAAGCTGGGTCGGGACGTAATAAAGTAGTATAATAGGTTCTAGTTTTCATTATTTTTTCCCTGTCTTTCTATTTTGGGATTGTAGATAGGAGACTAGGAAATTGTTGTCTCCGTGTTAATAATTTTTCCTAGGAACGATCACCTTGCGTAATAAAAATGAAAAGTTGGCCAGTTTTGGGAATTGATTTTGAAGTTGTTTTCTGTTAGAGTTGATATGATTTCAACTTGAGTGCTGGTGTACATTTTACTACTTATTTATTTTTAGAATATTATATATTTTTCCTATATTAATATGGGAGTGAAGTTCCATTAAAGGCATCATATTTTGAACTTTGATATTCACATTCCATACATATAACATCCCATGTAGTGGAATTATTAGGATTTCTGCTAATTTTGGTTATGTGCCTTGGGTGTAATACCATGTTTTTATATTCCTTAGAATTCCTATTTATATAAAATGTTTTTGTGATAGATTTATCATGATTGAGTGTTTATGTAAAATGCCGCATCTCTAATTAAAATGCATTGTTATTATTCCATGATTTTGTCTTATAACAAAATTCAGTAGTAATGCTTGTGATAAAAAGCTAGATATGCTTTGATGTATGAATGGTTGCACATGTGAAAATTTATTGGTTTCATTTATGATGGGATCCAGTTTTAGATGTATGTTTTAATGGAACCTTATAATTGGAAAAAGGGTAACCCGTGTATTCAAATGATTAAAAAATTGTGCAAAAGTTTAAATGTTAAATGAACATTGATTGTGATGATGTTATCCAAATTCCAGTGGTATGGTTTATGGGTCCCTTATTGATTGGTATATGACCACCCATGTTTTAGAGCTTTTTATTACCATAATGTATCCAGAAATGTCTATAAATGTAAAAATTCTGCATTTTAGTTAACAATAACTACTGTGGGTTCTTTTTTTTGAAAAACTTGGATTAAATTAAATTGGACCCTCAGTCGTAGCCTATCTATTAAAAATGAATTTAGATGCTAAATTAATTGTTTAAAATTAAATTTCTAGAAATTATAAATGGTTAATGATGTCATTTTCATTATTTATACTTTTGATCTTTTTTATGTTGTAACCATTAATGTTTCATTATCCTTAGTAGGACTCTTGGTTTTTAAATGACTACACCCTTGTTTTTAAGAAATTCTTAGGTTAACAATAGAGTCATGTGATTGGGGTGGTATATTAAATATCATCACGCTACTTGGGGGGGATTTTTTTTGGAATTAAAATCCTTGACATCCTAGTGAGTTGAATATTTTCACTTTTATGTGAGATGTTGATGTGGTGATCATGGTTCAACGAATGTCACACGTGTGATTAAGCTGTCTTTGAAATAGCATGCTTTGGAAAAGCTAATAATTCTTTTCCACGACATAGAAACTCTTATAGTGAGTAGTGTAAATTTTTTTTGGATAAACATGCCAGTTCTTGACTGCCATCACAACATGATATGGGTGGTAGTGTGCATCAATTATTGAAAACTTCTATTTTTTTTAAATGTGTTTAACTGATATGATTTGATTAAACACGAGTTCCTTGGGTGAAATAGGAATCGAGTATTGGTTGATAACACATCAGTAGGTGAAGCTGCGATTTTTGTAATGAGTTGACTACTGATAGTTCGATTTAATTTTTGGGTGACTTGGGTTTACACATAGTGAGCTCTCACTTTTGAGAAGGGAAATTCCACTATCTAGACCTCATTTGGGAGCAGCTAAGATAGCATCAGTCTTATGTCGTGCTAATTTTTTAAATGACATTGGGCTTGACTAATGTGTATTATTTGTGTTGTAAGATGGATGTGTGGTTTTATTATTTATTCCTTTGTTCTTGTTGAGGAACAAAATATTTAATGTATCCTTGTGATGGTTGGACTGCGGAAAGTCGCCAGAAGTTGTGTAGGAGCATTCGTATACATGAGATTGGTTTTGAAATCATTGTAATGGCACATCTCTAGTTTAACAAAGATTAGGGGTTTCATGGGTTGGTGATGTCATTCAATGAAATATAAGTGGATTGAGGTTTTATAATGATTAATGGTGCGTTGGTAATTTTATAACACAATACTATCATTCATATAAGACTTATTGACCAAAGTGGGGTGGTAGATGTTATAGTATTTCCAAATGTCATCTCGGGGATGGGAAGCTTTTAAGGTGGGAAGTATTTAGAGTTGTGTTTTTGGACAAGGATAAATTAAAAATGTTAATGAGACTTTTTTATTTACTTAATGGTTCAGTTTTAAAATTGTGCTTTGGAAAGATGTTTTGCGAGTTGTGATCTATTAATGTGTTGATAACTGGCTTGGGTAAAGTCTCGATGAGTTTCTTGAATAGAATAATGGTTTTTGGGAGAACTGGACCAGTTAGTGACATTTGTATGTGCTTCAAATAGTGAGTCTACCCATTTGGGATACTCTTTCATGTAAAAACAGATGTCCAGTAGGGGAGTCACATGTAGCACACAGTATGTATGACAGTGCGTGTCAAACAATGCGGTCAACCTAGAATTTAGTGTCCAGTTAAATTAATTTAGGAAAGGAATTTAATTAAATAATCTATTGGGGATTTTATTTAATTATAACTAATTTTGAGATAATTTAATGAAATTTCATTAAGATGGTGAAGTTATATAATTAAATTGTGATGAAAATAATTATTATTTTTAAATGTTTAATAATTGGATTATTAAATCAATTATATTGAGATGACATGAATTTAATTAAATGACATTTATTTTTGAATTGGGGTAATTTTTTAACTAAATTGTGTTGAGATAATTGATTTAAATAATTATATGTTGGAGAATTTATTTAATTAAATATATTTGAGAAGAATACAAGAATTGATTCGTCAAATTAGGAATTACTGTTTTATATAATTAAATTCATGATTAATATGACTGTAATTATTTGAAGAAAAAATTCGGTTTTTATTAAATTAAATTTTTTTTAGTGAATTTAAATAAAAAATGATGTATTAGAGAATATATTTAATTAAATTCATTGGAGACGAATTCAATTAAATGATGTGTAATAGGGGAGTTGGGGTTTATCAAAGATGTGTGATATTAATTGTAATAGTAATAAGATGATAGTTATTAATATTATTATTAATATTATACTTATTTTTATAATAAAATAAGATATTTAATTTGTTTATATATAAAACCATAAGGAGAGGTTCACAAAAAAGGTGAGGTGCAACCCCTCCCCCTTTCAGCTCTCCTATGGGTGGTGAACTAACTATTTCTCATGACTCCATATCTGTGCGTCAGTCTCTCCTACTATCTTCCCGAAACATTTCAGTATAGTTGAGGTTTTTCCTTCTCCACATGATTCGATCTTCTGTTCAGCCATCCCATCTCCCCTTCACCTGCTAGCCCTTAGGCTGAAACCATAACGTTTCAGATTGATTTATTTTCTTCATTTCTTCCTATTCAAGGTGGTGTGTATAATGTCATGAGACCCATTTGTCCATATTCTGACGACAGCAACTGAAGGCAATGCGACTCAGCTTGATTTTCTTCACCACCATTGTATTTGAGTATGTGTTTATACCCGATTTTTTGTTTTACATTCCCAGAATTAGTGGATTATGGGTTTTTAGTGTTGTGGTTAATGTTTTGTTTGTGGGCTAGTCCCTTCCACACTATATATAGGTGTTGGTTAATGGTTTTAGGTGAAATAAGAAATTATGAGTGCACATACACTTTTGTTGAGGTGTGTGTATACAAATGGGTCATGGTTTGAGTTCAGAATCTCTGAATCATATAAATTTTTTGAGGTAGGGTTCTCAATATTTCCTAATTAATAAAATTCATTTTTGTAGATTTACTCCTCAAGATAATGTTTATAGTAATGTTTGAATAAATTTTGTATTGGTTGGATGAGTTAAATAATTATGAATTAATTATATTCTATGAGTTTTGAGATTGAGATTAATATTTGGGGGATTAATTATGAGATATAAATTTTGTTAAGATGAGATAATAAATTATGAATACATTATTTTCCTCGATATAATAGTTATCAGTGAATTAATTATGAGATATTAAATTGGTTAATATTATATAATTAATTATGAATTAATTTTGTGCCTTGAGATAATAATTATTGAGGGATTAATTATACGATATCAAATTTGTTAAGATTAGAAAATTAATAATGAATTAATTATATTCTATGAGATACTAATATTTGAGAGATTAATAATGACATATTAAATTGGTTAGGATGAGATGATTAATTATGAATCAATTATGTTCCTTGAGATAATAATTATCAGGGTATTAATTATGGTATTTAAATTTTTTATGATGGTATAATTAATTTTGTGGCATTAGAAAATAATTATTGGTGGATTCATCATGAGATATTAAACTGATTAAAATGAGGTGATTAATTGTGAATTATTTATGTGTCTTGAGATAGTAATTATCATGCAATTCATTATCTGATATTGAATTGTTTATTTTGAGATATTTAATTATGAATTAATTATGCACTTGGAGTTGATAATTATTTAGAAACTAATTATGAAATTTTAAATTGGTTAATTTGAGATAATTAATTCTGAATTCATTATGTGTTATGAGATTGTAAAATAGATAATTAATATGGAGTATTATTTATGGTATTTTGATTTGGGAATATGTTGAGATGAATAAATTTAAAATTAATTATGTAATATAGAGATGGTTTTTTGGGGATAATTAATTTATGAATTAATTAAATGGTATTGAAATTATTTCCTTGTGACTAGTTAATTTTTGAATTAACTAGAGTGATTTTTGTGATATTTTAATTATTCAATTACCTAAATGGAATATTGGGTATAACTAATTTTTGAATTAGAAATGAGAGTGACAATAATAAATAATTATTCAATTAATGGTATTACGAAGCAGTGAATGGTAACATGGACATTCATGGGTGCTTGAGTGTATAATGGTAACAAAGAAATTCATTGGGTATGAGTTTGGAATGGTAATATGGAAATTCATGGGTTCTTCAGTAATGAATGGTAACATAGAAATTCATGGGTGCGTGAGTATGGAATGGTAACATAGATATTCAGGGTGCATGAGTAGGGATTGGTAACAATCACATTAATGGTTGTGTAAGTAAGGAATGGTAACATGGAAATTTATGTTTCTGTGAGTACATAATGGTAACGAGGAACTTCATGGTCCCTGATTATGGAATTGTAACATAGACATTCATGGGTGTGTGTGTCTAGATTGGAAACGTGGACATTCATGGGTACGTGAGTATGGAATAGAAACATGTTAATTCATGGTTCATGATAATGGAATGGTGATAGGGAAATTCATGTGTGTGTGAGTATGGAATTGTGACATGGACTTTTGTGTGTGTGTGATCATGGAATGATAACATGATAAGTAGAGTGTGTTTGATTTATGGAATTATAACATCATTCTAAAGGGTGAAATATTAGAATGGTAACATGTTCATTAGTTTTTGTTGTTTAATAAGGAGAATTAAATAATGGTATAAACAATTCATTATACATTATTTATATATATATATATCATGTTCAGACCCTTATTCTAGCCACGAGCCGAAGCCGGTATGTCCATCAGGTGTCCCTTTGGAATATACATGGTTTGTTGGATAATTATTAAATTCTATTATTCTTTTTATAAACCTTCACACTATTAAAATTTATTTAATTTTCTACATTGATCTTAATAATTGTGGTTTGGGTCTACTGAGATTTATTTCTCACACCATACATGAGGGACCACTACACTAGGGTACCCATATAGACATTCTTATTTAAAAGTCCTTGGAAATATGATTGTGGATGTTACTTGTAATTTGGAGTTAGGATCAAAGGACTGAGTTGGATCTTGGGAAAAGTAAGATCGGCCAGAATCTAAGCTTCTGACAATTTATTAAATAAAATAAGAAGATTAAGAAGTGACGGGTGGGGGCATACAAAGTAACAAGCCCCCAGCCATTAAACACAACATTACAGATCATAATAAGACATGTCATTCCCATAGTCAGAGTCACCCGCAGTTTCCCATTCAGAGTTGGACTTACCCTGATTGAGGATCTTAAGAATATCAGAAATGAACTTACCAGTAAGCATAGAAGATTGGGTAGATACAGTACGAGGTGTTTTGGAATAATCCTTCCTTGGTCTTCGCTTCAAAGGATAAGTAGTGAGGGCTTCATCAACCTTCCCTTTCCTAGAGAGAAGTGCATCATTGAAAGTGCTAGGACTGCCGCAACCTGCCGCTGTCTCTTCTGCCTCAGAAATGTCATCCCACTTCCCAGAAATCCTAGAAGGAAGTTGCTGAATTTCCTGATGACAATCAACATTTTGTAGAGGCTCGGATTCAGGAGCCAACTCAATAATCTCATCACATGTCAGGCCTGCATCAGGACTACCATTCACACTTATATCTGGAGGGTTAGTGCATGCAGGGGATCCAGCCGCAGAGAGGCTAGGAGTAATGCCAGTCTCAACAAAATCTGTGGTAATAAAAGCACAACCATCCTTGGATGTAATCTCCTTAGAGAAATCTGCTCTAACATTAGAGGGACCACTCATCAGAGACTTGTCCACTATCGGTTTTTTCCCATTCAAATCATGCACATAGGGAATAGATTTACCTGAATCCATCTCAGCCTGAGAGACATTCTTGTGGAAGTCTCTATCATGAGTTGACAAGTCCACACGCTTCCCCTCAAGTTTCCTTCTACAAAGAGTCGCTGAATGACCCTTCATCCCACATCTCTCACAAGAGATCTTCCTCCGACATAATTCCAATGAGTGCCCAATAGCCATGCATTCCGTACAAAAGAGAGACTTCCTTTCTTACTCAACCTCAATACTGATATTATCAGTGGGAGTGGAAAGAGTTACCTTATCAATTAAGGTGAAGCTCAGATCAACCTCCACTAACATTTTGGCAACGTGACCAAACCGAACAACTTCAGTTTCCTTGTCAAGGCGAATAAGAGACCCAATGGCCATGCCAATGTCATGAAGAATATTTGGATGCCAAAGGACCCAGTTAAGACCATGCAACCGAACCCAGACCTGAGAGAAAGCATTCCTTACACGAGAGGCTTTAAAATCCAAGGACCATTCATGAAGATGGAGCCAGCAAGGTTTCAAAGATAGGGAACCGATGCTCCACGCATGTACTTTTAGAGAATTTGTTGGGAAAATGCAATGGAATAATCCACGACCAAGAGAGACACACCGCCAATCAGATGAGCCCCACAAAAACGAAACCCGTCGAACAAGGTCATCAAACTTCCATGAAATCACACCATTTGGTAGAACAAGGCGCGCAATTAGAGAGTTCTTCCAATTGCAATCCTTTCCTCAAAAATATCAGGACTGACATCAACATGAGCCGCTGTCTCCTTTCGAAGAATCCTATTTGAATGGGAATCAATAAATAAAGAAAATGCAGGAAATGAATCAAGACAGCCCTCTTGACCACACAGGTTCTGTTTGTTGACATCTGCTATCGATGAAGGATTTTTCAGCTTCACCGCAAGAGGATCAAGACGCATGATTGTGGGGGCCAAACACTTCGGCAACACCATCTTCGCCACAGACCCATTCGAAGCCAAGTCCCGCACTGCTCCAGCCCCCTGATTCACATTGCAAACCCTGCCTCCAGATCTGGAATCGCCAACTGAGGTGTGAAGAACACTTCCAGGAGCCCCCGTCGAAGCCGATGACAAATCTGGGAGACCTGCAACCCGACGTGCGACGGATGCATCTGAAGGGGCCACCATAAAAACCAGATCTCAGAGATCTGTCTGAGCGACACACTGCGCATCTGGATGCAACACCTTCTCTGCGGTTGCAACATCCTTCAAGGTCAATCCTGGGTCTCCGTCCATGAGAGCAAAGTGAAGAAAATGCGGGAAAGGCATGGGAAAATATAATTAACAATTTTCATTTTTCTTTTTATTTATTGTTTTATTTCATCTTCCACTATTTTATGAGTTTATTACCTATTTTTGTTCTCTATGAAATTAAACATATAGTCTCCCCAATTACCATCCATAGACCCTCACTGGTAGTTAGTAGCCTATGGAGTTTGGGGAGAGGTTCTTCAGTTCATGTGGTGTCTTGTTTGAGGTTATGCCAGTTTGGGACATTAAAGACCCAAAACATCTTGTTGGAGTGATTAACACTTGTTATATCTATGCCAATATCACATCCATTCTGTTATCCAGATAGTGATGTATTAATCATAAACCACTCACTATATCCATTACCAATTATCCAAGACATTTTCCTAAACATTGACCCATCCTTAAACATATCCTCAGTGACATCCCGAGTCATATATATAGAAATAAACAAAGGGATATAACTATGGTTTTCTCATTTTTGTTTCCAATGGTTTACTAATAATTTCCTCTGATATAAACTATAAATACCCATGCTTAACATGCTGGGATGTTACATCTTTTTTGGTGAATTTTCAGTATATTACCAAAAATACATACCATATGACAATAATATTTTACTATCATTAGATACTTGGAACCAAAATCTTCTATTCTGGTGAAATGTATTCATTATCTCCTATAACAATCCCCACCATTATTACAGCTACCCAAATCCATTATTCAGAACATGAAGAACGGTATCAAATTTAAGGGGTGATATCAAAGCATTAGCATGTGTAAACAAGGGAGAAAAGTAAGCATATACATGAACATAATATTATGATAACATGATCTAAACATTAGAAGATCATACAATGCATATCATCATTCATAAGCATTTTCTATGGGACAAATCATGGTAGTTCATGAGACATGAATCATAATGAAATAAACATAATAAGCCTTGAAATAATAACTATGTAATAAGGCCTAATATTTGTGGAATACATATAAGATTACATTATTTTTGTCATGGATACCATCCCAGTCCTTTATAACATCATAGTCTTGGGCTATGACATGTGTACTACTTCGTGCGTGTGAAAGAAACCCATTTACCCACATTCATTTAGGCTTGGGCTATATCTCATGAACATTATACCGTTTTGGCTTGGGATACAACCCTTGAATATTCATTCATTTAGGCTTGGGGTACAACCCATGATCCATCATTCTTTTATGATTGGGAATCAACCCATGAACACCATTTCATTCAAGAATAGGCTTCAAACCATGAACTTTATTTCTGTTAGGATTTGGCTACAACCCATGATCATTATTTCTATTAACACTGGGCTTCAACAAGTGAAACATATTTCATTTAGTCTTGGGATTAAATCTATGAATCTTCTCTTTTTTAAACATAGGATTCAACCAATAAATCTTCTTTCTTTTATTCTTAGGCTACGAACCATGAACATACTTATTTTAGTCTTTGGTTATTACCCACTAGCCTTTATTCCTTAATAACTTGGCTTCAAACCATATACCCTTTGATCTCATATAATACTTATCATCACCCAATGAATTTGACAGAGATATTGGTCCCACACATCTCATAGTAAAATCATTCACACATGAGCCATACTATAATAAAACCTTCATCATATCATGACCTATGAAAGGATATAGTCATTATAAACATAAAAAAATTACCCATAATATTTAATTGGTATCATTTACATATCATCAAATCATAACCTATGGAAAATTTTTATGATTCAAATACATTTATTCAAAGAATAACTCAAGAAAGAAAATTGGTTTCACAAAGACCCTGACATTCAATGAAACCCTTTAATAGAAAGGATATGAATGGAACCATTATAAAATTTCCAAAAATTCCGGACAAACATTAATGGATGTCATCGTACAAAGAAAATATCCTTGAAATATCATTCAAAAACATTTCATGATGAAAATATCCTTTCTAAATTGTAAAAGTACTGATAATAAATAAAACCATTTAAAATATTATTTTTGAAAATACCTTGAAAACATATACTAAAGAATTGAAAATAAAATTGAAAATCCTTTTCTGGAAAATTAATTTTATTAAAATTTCGTAAATATTGAATTTAAAAAATTAATATGAATCTTCAAAGTAATTATTGTAGGTAAATATGTATATGTCATATAATGTATAAAATAGCATTCCTTTTGCACGATAAAAGGTTATAGGGAATGCGTTGTTCAAAAAATGACCAGATGATTGTTGTGAAGATATTGGTGAAATACAAATGTGAAAAAATGTATTTTATAGCAGATAGGATCACGGTAAAATATTCTTGGAACCCCCTTTTCGAAAACATAGATTTCCTATCGAAGAGAGAGTAATGGAGGGATTTCATGAAAACAAATTCCTTAAAATATTTTGTACCAAAATGTAGAATATAGTTTCAATACATGAATATATCATGAAATAAAAGACGATAATAAAACACAATATTATTCTTGAGATTTTTGTCATGATATTTCATCAAAGGAATCCTAAACCTGAACAGTCTTAAAAAAGAAATGAGATTGACTCAATAAACTCTTATAACATGGTATCTTGGGTTTATTCTCTCCATGTATAGAAGTTAATTTACATGAATCTTAATATATCATGAAAAGAATTTTATTTTTTATATAACATGTAATATGGAAGTATATAAACTTTTAATAAGTATTTAGGTTCATAAAAAATATGAATCTCAAAGATGGAAATTTGAGACAAAACTATTTTACATATTCAGTAACTTTTGATAATTAACCCCATGAATGATGAATAATAAATTTGAAACTTCAATACACATAAAATTATTTACTAGATACATAAAATAAAATAATGTGTAGTACATACTCCACAAAAAAGGAACGAGTTGTGAACTTATCTTGTATCTCACAAAATTTAAAATGATACGAAATCACCTTACCATGTGTTAGGAATCTCTTCGTACTCATACAAGATTCTAGTATAGTAAATATAAGTAAACTATACATATGTCTCTTAATAAAATTCTTATAAATAATACCATATATTTTTTATATTATCAACTTAAATTACTTGCTTTTTAAAGATCCTATGTTAATGTTTCATTTCGGTAATATTCCCTTTTTTCCCATGCATCTTAATTTGTTATATATCTACTTCTTAAACATATATCATTATTTCATAATAAAAATATTGAAATAAATATCAGGTATATAAATTATATGCATATTATAATAATCTATAGAAAAATTAATTACAAAATTTAATACACCGTTCATGGATATGGTAAGTGGTGTGTGTGAATGAACGATGTTTACGTTTTTTGTCATATAGAATGAATATAAATTAATGAAATATGAATATATATATATACATACATATATATTATTAAATTATCATTACTATATCATATATATAATATATGTTCACTAAACCCATCTTTAATATATTCAAGGTGGTGTGTGAATAAATTGCGTTTCTTTGTGGGGGAAGTAAGCCACACATCCTCAGACGAGATTCTTGTATTATAACCGAATGGAAATTCAATAAATGTGTTTTTTAAATGGAAAATAGAAGCTTAAATACAATATATAACATATATAAATAGAGTTTTTATCATAATTTCCACAATGATTAGTTGTAGATGATAAATGAACAATTTTCGTTTAGTGAGGTAGTTGATCGCCGTATATGGAAATAGTATGATCAAAATCCATTAGATAAAGGTGCGTGAAATTATAGGTCATAAAAGTTTCATGAAAACATCTTAGTATGTGTATTATACTATATTTCACACACTATAATGTAGTAAATAGATTTTAATGGGTGAAAATGGAAATAAAGAAAGGGTATTGAGAGAAGACATTACCTCTTTGCCGGATCACTCCTTTTGGTTTATACCAAAAGGATTCCTTAAGAATATTTCGGAATAAATTTAGGCTTCAAGGTATATGTGGGGATTTTTAGGGAACTATATGGGTAAATCATGGATGAAAATAATGGGTTTTAGATATTTGAGAAATGGTTTGAAGTGGTGAACTTTTATCGGGAAGGAAAAGGAATCACTTTCATTTTCTAGAAACTACTGTGGTGCGATCATGTTGTTACCTAAAAGAAGTCTTAGAAACACAAAAAACCTCAAGAATTGAAGTTATATGGCCAAAATATGGACATCTAATGGAATTTTTAAATGTTTATGGGTTGTTTGGTTCCTTAACTTTGTGTTTCAGCCCCTAATCAAGATTAATGTGGCCTTACCTACTATGAGTAATTTTAATCACTTTTACTAATAATTTTGATCAAAAATTTAAATTTTATTATTAGACCCAAAATATTATATTGAATATAATTGTGTATGTTTTATTTTTTAAATTCAAATATTATATGTAGAAAAATTATGATTAGTGGTAATCCCATAGATGAGACGAAATAATAGAGTTTTAATGTAGGAAGAAGTTAAAATGTTTTTTCAGATGTTATTTTTAGTTTCAAAGTGAAATTGATTAAAATGAATTAAATTTTATTAATAGAAGTAATTTATATTTATTTTAAAATTAATACATATTTAAAATATCATTTATTTTTAATAAATAAATACAAAAAATGGAATGTTTTTACCTAAAAATTGTACTTTTCATTATTCATCAAACAATGATGTTTCTACAAAAATAAAAAAAGTAGATCTTGTTCATTCGTTAGGCATGTCACAATCATTA
Source organism: Viscum album (assembly GCA_963277665.1). Lineage (NCBI taxonomy): Eukaryota > Viridiplantae > Streptophyta > Magnoliopsida > Santalales > Viscaceae > Viscum > Viscum album. Next base: position 1,353,937,087 of record OY728147.1, on the reverse strand, counting down.
CCTATCTATATCTAGAATTGGGGACACATATCGATGAATTTTGTAACAGGTATCCCAAGAATTTTTAGACAGTAGGTTCCTATATGGGTGATGGTGGTTTGACTCACAAAGTCAACCCATTTATACCTATTGTGAATCTCATACACTTGATGGCCTGTCTAAAATATATATCTATGAATATGTAAGGAGTAATGGTTTTCTGTTTTCTAGTGTATCAGATAGAGATTTGAGATTCACATCTTGTTTATAAAAATTATTGATGCAAGCCCTTGGGACACATTCGATAATGAGCACAATGTAACATCCTCACTTGGATGGGAAATATGAAAGAACAATACAAGAATTGGAAGATATGTTATAGGGATGTGAGATGGATTTTTATGGATCATGGGAGGATCACTTTCCATTAGTGGTGTTCGTCTACAATAACAGTTATCAATACTCGATACATATGGCACTTTTTGAGGTGTTGTATGGTTGTTTGTGTCATTCTCAACTTTATTGGATAGAAACTGGTGAGACTTTGATAGTTGGGACAAGACTAATCAAATATAATATAGATTTTATCAATATTATTATCCCTGGAACAGAAAAATCACAGACTTTTCAGAAATCATATGTGTTTCATCATTTATGATCATTATCTTTTGAGGTGGGTGAGAATATGTTTTTTAAAATTTCTCTTAGTCAAAGACATAGTTGGATTGGAATGTAGAGGATGTTATCTTCACGATATGTTGGGGATTTTGATATATTAAATTATGTTGGAGAGGTGGATTATCGATCAGATTTACCACCATGGTTTAGTTTACTTCATAATGTATTGCATTTTTCTATATTGAAAAAGTATCATTCAGATCTTGGCAATGTGAATAAATATGATCATGTTACGCTAGAGTTGGATGCATGTTAGGTGCATGTGCCATTTATAAGTGTGGATATGATTTATAATGTATTGAATGGTTAAATAATTGGTCTAGTTTGGGTATTGTGGAGACATTGTCAGATTCAAGATCAGTTGTGGGAGAGTGAGAAAGATATGGTCGAGCAATTGTCTGAGCTCTTTCTGAAAAGAGATAGTTTTCTATATTTTGAGGAATGAAATTACAATTGTGGGGAGAATAAATCACCCTGGTTTTGAGGTATGTAATAATTTTTATTCATTTTTTGTATAATAAGTGGTCTGGTAATGGATTGGATTGTTTGGGATGGTTTTTGAATGGTTTTGGGTCATTTCTAAGGGAGAATAGTTTGAGCATGATTAAGGGAAACCATGTAAAACAACCCAGGTAACCATGAAACATGATAAAATGGTAATCATATAGTTTGTGGAGAGTTTCTCTATATATTCAAGTGGGTCATGATGAATTCTCATTGGGATAGTATCTTTGACATAGTTATCATACGGTTAGCCTAGCCATGTGGTCTACCTATGCAGGGAATTAAAATGGGTTCTTTTAATTTTTGATCACTCAAGAATTACCCTAAATAGTACAATTTTTATCCCACATGATCCCCACTTTGTATTTTTTATTCTCATGGGTTATAGGGGATCAACTAATCATTTATTAACTAAATCAATGGGTTTTCACAGTGGATCGAAGGAGATTCTCTTTCGAGAAGTCAATACTCTTCATTATTTCTTGGTTTTCCATAGATATAGTCCTCCCCTTATCATTGATTTCTAGATCGAAATAATTTTCATATAGATATAGGGTTTTTGTTTCATAGATTAATGATACAGGATCATGTTTATAATATGAAAGGGTACCTAAAGAGGTTTTTTGGATGTTTTACCTAGATTCAGTTAGTGGTAGTGTGGTGGCACAATTTCACTAAAACCATAAGGTAGGTGGCTCCTCTATCGACTCTAATTTTCTAGGACATAAACAATTTTTAAACCTAATTTTATTTTTTAAAATTTATTTGTGATCATGAAATGAAATGTTATTGGAAATTCATTATGTGATTATGTGTGGATGTTTAAAAAATAATTAATTATGGTGAAATTGTCATTGATGATGGATTTTAAAATGATGAATTTAAAATTGAATTCTGGGGTTCATTTATGAATATATTTTGTAAAAATGGTTCTCAATAAAATTTGGTGGCTTTATAGAACTTTACATTTACATGGATCATTCCTTAATGAATTGATTGATTATGGAATAGTTGTTGAAAAATATGGGAGCATTGGTGTGCTATATGATTGTTCATTGGCATGAGAATTTTAGGCTTGTGTTGAAATGATGAAATGTGGGAGGGTTTTACCACTTTAAATATGTGTGTGATAGTGGACGGAAGAGACACCATCAAAGATAAGTGGTCGGGATGTACCCCAAAATTGGAAAAGTTGTAATTGAGATTGGACCCGAAGTTTCACAGTTATCATTTATAGGGTTTGTAATGTGATAACGTATTATCATGATATGTGGAAATTGTTGTGATAAAATGGGATGGTAAATAGTTTATGTAATGGTTACTTGGATTTCCCTTATATTATATAGTTTTTGGTGGAAAATGTTTTTGTAAGGGTGTGTTTGTCTTGTTTGGAATTGTGGAACTATTTTTTTATATAAATTGAATTATATAACTGTGATAATGGTTATATACAAGTGGATTGTGTATGGAAGTAATTTTGGGAAACCCTACTGAGTATTTATACTCACCTTCTACATTGGGATATTGGTTCTTTTGCATTTTTCATTTTTAGGTCACATATAAGGGTAGGGCATATCATTTTTCAAGAAATTCATTATGATGCTTTGGTGGTCTTGTGGTGCTTAGAGCAAGGATATTGGTGTTGATCGATGCAGTGTTCCATATATTCCATTAATTTATGTTGCTTATAATTTGAAATGGGAAACAGATTATGTAAATGTTGGTTCTTCTGGATTGGTCTCTGTGTCTTGTTGAATTGCAACACATTATTGACAGATATCATGTAGATTTTGTTGGTTATGACATGTTTGGGTGACTGTTTTAAATAATTTAACTCATTCCCCAATTCTTCGTGAAGCCCTCGACATTATTTTCCACCCTTTGGTTCTTTGGGAATGTCACTTAATTCTATTTTTCATCTCACTGCCTTATCAAATTCCATTGATAATGGGGCGGGACATTACATATAATATAAATGTTTTATAATTTAATAGTAAAATGATATTTATTGTGATGGGAAAAATATTATCACTAAACTATGTTAATATTAAATTATAATTGTAACATAAAAATTATAGATTAAGGGATGTTAAATTAATATTGAAGCAATTATATCAATCATGAACCAAATAATAATAATATAAATAAATGAATAATATAAGATATTCATATATATGTAATTAATATATAAATATATAAAAAAATTTGTTCTAAGATCCATGTTATATATATATATATATTAAAATTAATAATAAATAAGCATTTCTATGTTGGAAATAAGAAATATCCATCAGTTAATGGTTTTTAATACTAATTAATCATACTAATTAAGAATATTTTTACTAAAAAAAATTATGTTACATAATGAAATGGTTAATAAAGTATATGTTTTTATGTATTTTAGGTAATAAAAAATTGTGAATCTCATATAACATTCATCTTATTTATCCTTTTACTTAAGTTGACACTCATGTTAGATGAACCAATTCTTCATCACCACAAAACCGCTCCTTATTCCATGCTACTAAGATGCATTAGATCTTATGTAGTGGTTTAGACATTAAGATCCAAAAATTTATATTTTACAATTTTCGGGCATGATGACATTGTATATGAGTATACCTTCTAATCTCCTCTTCCTAACTGAAATATACTAGTCTGTGTGAGGCTAGCCAGCTTCATGGGACTATTTTGACTAGTTCTCTATGAGTTTTTTAATATTAAGATAAGATACATATGATCATGTTATAGTTAATACTAGAATTATTTCACTATTTTGGAAATGCATATGATGAACTACAACTATTGTTAGGCCACTAAATTCATCCCCACCAACTCATTAAAAAGTAATCTTCCAAAAAATGATATGGAATCATTTGTAAGCATAATGATATTATGAAGTCTTTGTATACATATAAACATTTCTTTGTGATAAAGGTACTATTATGTAAATGATGAGGGGCATGAACTATTTCTCAGTTAGGTTTTGATTACAAAAATGAATTATTGTCTGAGGATCACTCCACACTACAAAATAGAATGTAAAATTATTAATTATTATGATATATCAAAATCACAATATTAGTTTTACATATTAAATGGGAATCCATTCTCTCTTGTGTTCACACATCAACACTCATCTATGGTTATGCTAAAAAAAATTTCATTCTTGATGTTGTAGAAAGAAAAATTTGATTTATTATAGATAATAATTTTTGAGAGGGAGTTCTCCAAATGAAAATTTAAATAAGTTTTCATAGTAGTTTCAGCTAAAAGAAACATGATTTGAATAAAAAAATTATTTATTATATACTATTAATATCAAAGTGGTTTTCCGTAATATTTTTATATTAAATTTTCCACTCATCATTATATTTTAATGATATCTTATTTTCATATTTTTTATTGAGTAATTGTATAGTATATTATTTTATATGTAATATATTTTTTTAAATATTAATTTTTATATAAATTTTTCAAAGAATTTTTTTTAGAAAAGAATTATTATTGATTTCGAGGTACGTTTATTATAATTATTTTTTATATAACATGTTTTTAAATGATTTATTAAGTTATTATTTCAGGTAATGGGAACATTTTCATCAAAATTATAATATAAGGATTTAAATTTCAAATTTTATATTATTGTAATTTTTGGTAATCATGCTCTTTTAAAAAAATATATCATGGATACCATATTTAAAAAACATTATATCCATTTAGTATTATATTTTTATTGCATTTCAATATATGATTTGAAAAAAAATATCTCAATATAATGATATATTATATCTCTTTTTAATTCCATCTATTCTTTTAAATATATAGCTAATTATTTTTATATATAAATATAATATGTTGTAAATGTTGTGATAATCACTTATTTATGAAAAATACAATGTAACAAAATGGGGGTAATGTGACTAATATTTATTAATATATCAAACAATGATAATATGAGGAATTATTAAATATGGAGTGAAACTAAACCTCAAGGAGCATTCCTTACCAATTTATTAGTAGGCCCCGTATGGCCTTCAATTTTAAGGTTGACTAATGGTTTTTTTCTATGTTGTTAAAAAAATTCCAGCAATATCATTCAATATATTTTATAGTAAATATTATTATAATGTCATTTCAAAAATAAAAAATTCAAATTGAAATTATTTTTATCAGTTTTATAAAATTTTCAATTTTTTTAATTTTGTTTTACAAAATTTTTGTAATATTTAAAAGAAATATTTTTTTTATACTCACATGTCTCGAAACATTTTCAAAAATCAATATATCTTTCTAGAACAAAATAATATATTTTCGTAAAAAATATTTTCCGAAATTTCAATTTTTCTTTTTTATTGAAAAATTCAATCAAATGTTTTTCATTATTTAAATATATGTGAGTATTAAAAGCCATGGTTGAGAAATTCTTATTTCACCACCTGTTTTTAAAAAAATTATAGTTTATAGTGTTGAGTATAGGTAATTGGTAAGGTTGGATTATTTTTATTAATGTTGGAGTAAAAATTAATGTTTGGAATAGTTATAATTAAAATAAAATTAATATATTTTAATTATTGTCACAAAATAACTAAATATATAATCATAAAAGGTCAACGAATATATGTTGGCACACATATAGTATTTGAATATTTACTTTAATTATCGAATATTTGTCTGTTCTTCTAAAGTCATTTTAAATAAATAAAATAAATTTTTAGAAAAAGTATGTTTGTACATTTCGAATCATACTCAAAAATTAAATTCTAGAACATTGCAATTGATGCAATAGGGTAGTGTTCTTCTAGTAGGATAGTATCATCCACAAAAATGTTTCGTGTAATGGATCACCAATGAGATTATGATTAACTGCATGATTTCATAAGGAAGATTATATTATTATTTAGTTCTCTCACTAATATATTTTACAGAGAGTGAGCAAAATCTATACATTTAATGACTGCATATTGATGAAATATTTTATATTACTGGGGTGTATTTATTTGGTTCTAGCTTAAGGTCTTATAAATCATTAATTTTGGACTAGTGACATCTTTATGCTTGTTTTAGTGTCATTGGAACCCATAAATTATGATGTGTTGATGAAAAGACTAGGAAACCCCTAAATTGATTCATACTATGATATATTATACTGGTAGTTCTAAATCATTTGATTTTTCATGAAAATACAGGGATAGAAGTTATATGATGGATTTACTAGGATGGATTTTGGGATACTAATTAAAATTGTTAAGCATAATTCTATCATAGGTGGTACACTAAAAAATTTTATATTCGAAGAATTGAATTGATGGTTGATAGTTTTATCATTATGAAAAAAAATTGAAATGATATTTGGAATGTCATAAGGGTATATTTTTTGTGGGAGTCATTTAATAAAACCTTATTTTTTATGATTTACAAGTTGGGGGATTGAACTAAATGATTATAGTGAGGCATTTTGAATTTAGGATGTGTTATTGGAATGGTTATTGTATTAAGGTAGTATAATTCCATATTTATATGTGTCCTTGGTTTTCATATATCTTATACCCCTATCAAATGGAAAATTAGATTTGACGATGTCTTATTTTACTCAATAATATGTTTCATGAGCCTCTTTTTTTAGTGGCTCTGGGATATATTGAACCATTTTTTCAATTCGATATTTAGCAAATTTTGGAGTTTTAGATCACCATTTCCTAAGAAGTAGTAAAACAAGATATTTAACCTATAAAATTAACTAAAAAAATATAGATCATTACATTAATTATATAATGTGATTCATACCCTTTGGATAATTTTTTCTAATGTTTTGAGTTAGTTTTTAGGGGATATTAAATCATTATTAAATTAAAAATTATTTCCCCTTTAATGTGAATTTCATTATATCCCAAATAGAACCTCATATATGTATATTATGATATCATTATTTTGTTTGAAATGTGGTGTTTTACATAGGTGATGTAAAATTTATGTACTTGGGTATTGAGCCTCATACAATTCGCTTTTGTGTTGTGAATAATATTATATGTAAATCTAGGATGGATAATAAAAATTGATGGTTTTTTCAACTATACGATCTAGTGTTCTTGTTCCATTTTCTTATGTACCCAAACCATAGAATATGCTATATGTATATTTTTCCTTGACTAGGTTTAAGAATCTATTAAGAACATGTATAGAAATAATTTATAAGTAATATAGAATCAATGATTATTGAAGAATCTTGACTATCTCCATGAATTAGGATTATTTTCATTTTCATAAAACTTCATTACTAAGTGGTATAGTTTTTTAGCCTCATAATACAATCACACTAATTAATATACATTTAATTTGGGTATTAATCATATTTTTAAGACCAATATAGAATTAACAAAAATTTGGAAGGTTGGAAAATTTAAGTATATTCATATATTTTAGTATATAATAATTTTTAATATCAATTGTAAACTAACTAAATATAAATGATTATAATACATAATTATTATGACATAGAGATTATCCATAATATTCTCTAATTGATTGATTTTTTATGTTTTTATAATCTAATTAATTTTTAATGATATGTGACCAAATATGTTAATTTATACTAAATCACTAACAAGGGTTGTGTAAAATATTATATGACTAATTCCCCTAAATAATTTTTCAAATTTACCTAAACCATTTTTTGAATCCCATTTTTATCTTTTATCAATTTATTATTAATTTTCAATTATGTCATTAACAATGGCTAGAACATTGTTGGATATTGATATAGGATAATGGTGTGTGGAATTGGATTTTACTACCTGGTAGTTGGGGTTATGAATATGCCATATTTTTTTGTGGGTAGTTATAAGGACCCGGCCGTAAACATTATATAATATTGAATTAAGTCAATAATTCACATTTAGGATCTTTTCAGGTTTAATGTTTTAATGAAATAATCCTTAACGATTACATTACATCTCATATGTTACAATTTAGACACTTCTACTCATTATTGATTTTTCATAACATAAAAATACCTAAAATAAAATATGAATAGTTCTATGGATATAAATCTTCATGAATTCTTACTTTCTCATACCCTTCCATATATCGTGTGAAACAAATTTCAAAAACAAGGGATTAGCATAAAAAATCTGATTATGGGTGATAAAATAAAGAAAGAAAACATTATTATATGATTAAATACATAACATATTCTCTTTAACATACCTTATGAAATCATAATATTTACGAATAACCAATTGTAATCAAAAATCATAAAGGTATCTTGTGACATACATAACATACTTATGTTGTAACATTCACAACAATGTAGGGAGTTACGTTTGGAATACCCATCATAGTATATTCCATAAATCTCATAGAGGAAACATTAATGTTTACCTTCGTCAAATTACCCAATTCATTGGAGATCTATCTCAGGCACACCCCCTAGTATTATCATAGAACCACCCATATACGCAAACAATTCCAATGAACCATAACATAATCCTAACACATGAACCAGCGTAAAGGAGAGAAAAGTTTACCACCAAAAAATAACAATATAATATTTTAATATATTGAAATAATCATTCCATTATAAAATTAATTTCCAATACCAAAATATGTAAAATGATTATATGGTATTTATTTTCCTTTTAAAACACTATGGCTTGTAGAGGAAACCATATATCAAATAATGCTCACGGAAGTGGAAAGGTCATTGTCATCGCGTACGTTAAAAGGAATCATTATTTTTTTTATTTGATAAAAATCTTCATAGAGAAAAGAGTAATGTTGAATAAGAGTAAATTAAAAAGGGGTTTATACACCATATGAAATAAAGTCTTTAATATATCAAAATATGCCTCAATGAAATTATTTTGAGACAAAGTCCCTTACCACATGTCTGACTTGACCCATTCATTCTTTAATCTCTTGAATAATATACTAAAGTTAATGTTTAAATTCTTAAGAACATTTTTTAAGTCTATTATTCCTTCTATATTACTTATTACCATGTTATAAACATTACATAATTATATATGTCGATAATGACCGATTTGTCGATATTAAGTACTTGGGTCCAAAATGAACTTCTTATAATTACAAGTTGTCAATGTGGAAACAATTTCATTATCTCTATATTGATATTCATGATTTAGATATAATATATATAAAATATATCTTGTTTATATATATTTATAATAGTACATGACATTTAAAGATAAGAAATGAAATGTATTGTTCATGGAGACGGTAAGCTGTACGTACACATGAATTCTACATTAATTTTTATATTATATTTAATTGAATGATAAATTAATGATACATTGGTGTATTATAATTCCATTATAATATCTTATCTAATTTCAGTAACTACATCCTTTGTATGTTCTAGGTATGGCATGAACGAGTCATGTCACATTGAGGGGGCGGTATTCTGCACGTCCTCAAATGAAATTATCATATTTACCTACTATATAAAACATAAAGGTATGATATAAATGATAAATACAGAAGAATAGAGAATATAAAAATATAATATATATCACATATAATTACCATACCATCATAATGTCTACTATAAGAGGAAGTAAGAGATAAGTGAACAATCATCATTTCGTGAGGCTATAGTTCACCATCCACATAAATAGTATGTTCGTATCCATTCGATGGAGGTGTGTTAAAGTGTAGTTGAAATACTCAACATAAGAATATCCTTGTATATTTAAGTTACTTGTTTTTTATATAATAATGAAATAAAAAGAGTTTTGGGGGTTGTAGAAGGGAAATAGAATAAAAGAACTTGAGAGAAGACGTTACCTTTAAATTGGGTAACTGCCTATGGTTTTAACCAAAAAGATTTATTGATGTGACTTACGCTTAAGTTAAGTATTCTAGGTGTAATGTAGGGATGTTGGGAGCTTATTTGGGAGAAGTTTGGATGCTCCGAGGGTGATTGGAAACTGTGAGTAAGGGTTAGAGGTGACGGCTTCTTATTTGTGGGTGAGGGGCTCATTAAGAATATTTTAAAATATTAAATTATTATAAACAGAATTTCTTTTTCAAAAGGTCCCTAACTAATTTAGTTCGATGATAATGTGATTATTGTTCAAAATAATCTCAGAAATTGGGTTTTAGGAAAGTTTAGGGCATAAATTTAACATTATCTTTTTGTTATAACCTTTAGTTATCTAATTTATCTTTTACCATGTCTTCATGTATATTCATACTATATGGGGAAAATAATTACTATAAAATTCCAAGAGACCCAAAAATGAATCATTAATGACATTAGTAACATTATATATTTTATTTGGAGGAATCCTAAATTTTTTGGATAATTTTGACATTTAATAAAATAGTATTAATTTTTAAAACTCAATTATGTCGATTTATAAACTATTCATATCAAGACTGGTAAACAATATCTATAAAAACTTTATTATTACGAAAAAATAGCATTAATTATCATATATTAATTTATACTAGTCCAAAAAAATTGGTGATGACATAAAAATTTTCGAAATTTTTTTATTTTTTTATTTATAATCTGATTTATTTAAAACATTCACTACAGAGTTAATCATTACATCGTCATTGTGTCAAAAGGGATTTATTTATATGATGTCGAAATGTTAAAAATTGAAAACCATGATTTAGTAAATCTTTTTATCTTTCTAATGACTATTTATAATCTAAAATATCGCTTATATATGTAATGTCCCAGTTCCGGAAGCCACCCAGAGGCGCCCCATACCCGGTAGGTCACATGGCCTCATACGCATTTCCCCAAATGCCTGAGATTGTCGACCAGCTGTGAGAGTCTTGGGTGTGGTAGTGGGGAAACTATTCCCTCATTGCCATAGTACATAATGGAAGTAAAAAACATGCAATAGCAGAAGTAGTAAATATCCATCAATAATAAACAGTGGATGACTGATACAATAAAAAATTAGAGCACATATGTATATATGAAATGTTGTATGACACATATCTAGGAAAGCATCCAAACATGTCACAATGCTGGAAATACAAATAGTACAAAAAAAGTACAAAAGAATATATAAACAACTCCTCAGCATTACAAGGCTAAGCTTGGTCCCATGTTCTCATGCTCCAAAGAAATCAGGTACCCGAAGTCGAAGTGCACTCTCCCTTTCCTATACCTGTAGAAACATAGTTTATTTGGGCCCAAAAGCATGGCCAAAATGGGTTGTGACACTAAATGCCAGTAGGAAACCACCTGAAGATCTGTTCCAAATAGTCAGTGACCATATGGCAGTTAATAGTACAGTATGTAGTAAATAGTAATAGTAAACAACAAGATGTAATCAGCAAGTAGTAACAGGATGATATAAAACAATAATAAAACCGCAGAACAACATGCATCAGTGAAGAAAATAGCTAACCACAATAGGAACCCCTTTGGGATTTACTCATAGTTATCACCTCTAGTCCTATCCAATAAGTACCAAATACCCTATAGGTAGTTCACTCAGCCTAACCCCTCTGGTTTGGTCATACGAATTTATAAAACTCTCTGGGGAAGCTCACTCAGTGAATTCCCTTTATAGTCTTGGGTATTCAAGGACTCTCTGAGGAATATCACATGGTCTAACCCTATTATAGCCCAAACGACTAGAGACTCTCTGAGGAAGATCACTCAATCAATCCTCCTATAGTCTTAGGTCTATCATAGACTCTCTGAGAATGATCGCTCAGTCAATTCCTCCTCTAGCCTAGAATGGTTTACTGAAGATCTAATAAATAAAGACTCTCTCATTAAGCTCACTCTATCTACCATCCTATAGTCTATAATTTCCATGACCCTTAGGGAAGCTCACTCAGTCTATCACATGTTGTCTATAATGTCCAAGACTCTCTGGGAAGATCACTCAGCTTGTCCCTTATAGTCTATAATATCCAAGACTCTCTGGGAAACTCACTCAGTCTATCCCTTATGGTCTATAATTTCCATGACTCTCTGGGAAGCCCACTCAGGATATACCTTATAGTCTATAGCATCGGGTTCTCATTTTCATATTCTAGTCAGTGTATAATAATGCTAAAAGACCAAAGTACACCGATAGAGCTACTTGGCTAACCAGTCTACAGAATAACAAGCATGTCAAGAATATCATTCCATCTTATAGTCATGAGGCATGGATGACAGGTATAACGGCCAAAGGCTAACAAGAACCAATGGTTGTAAACATAAAAAGGTATGGGAAAAATATCCAAGCACAAAAGTTATCCTCAAACATGATCAACTTAACACTACACAATCATACAAGAAAGGTAGAAAAACAACATGGAAAATGGTAAACCGACTATACACCGTTCATGGGTATAAGTTGAAATTTTCACATAAAACTCAATGACATCGAATGGTAAGACATAATCCACTTTCCTTGATGCTGGGATATCAAAATAGTTGAACCAAAAGGCTTGATTCTACTTATAACATCATAGATCTACAAATATGCCCAAAAAATTCAAACCACAATAACATCAGAAATAGGAAAAATCATGGAATAAAACTCAAGAAAGAAGTGGTCACTGCTGTAGTTCCAATGAAATTTACGGTGGTCGATTCGGAAAACAGATGGAGGCTCAGTGGCTCAGAGGATGTTTGTGGCTGTACGAGATGCTCTTGGTCTAAGAACCTGGAGAAGAAGATGTTTCTGTCGATTAGACACAACCCCAGTCTGCTGAATAGAAAAAGAAAGTACACGACGTGTACTTACGGAGTACACAACATGTAATAGGCTTTTCCATACTCCAATTTATGCAGCCTCAACATTTCCCCTACACACCGTGTGTGTGGCCCGGACATGACCAGCACATGGCCTTGTGCGACATCGAAGAAAATAATTTGTACTTATAAATACACATCCTATACATTGAATTTTTGAAGAAACAACTCATTTCTGATAAAATGTCAGAAAATGAAAAAACATACCTGAAACGAAGGTCCGAGATCTTATAAACTTCCCCCATTAGTGAAATTTGTCCCTGAATTTCCGTAGCGAGGCGTGGAATAAGAAACCCTGAACATCTCTGGCCACTACGATCGTACATCGACCTCCCTCTACCAAGTATCATCATGTACTCACTAGTTCTGCCTTAGAACCCGTACGATTGGAATAGACTGGCCACAGAGAACCTTCATACTGTGATCAAAAATCTGGATAGGATTCTCCTCGAACAACGCATCCGCTTCGAGCTCAACCACCTCAGGTTGAAAGTCAAGAGACGGGTCTGAAAAGTAACATCGGAGCTGAAAACGTGGAAGATGTCATGCATTGATCGGTACCTCTAAAGTAACTACAATCGATAGGCAACCGGATCAACTATCTCCAACACCTCAAATGGACCGATTTACCATGGTGAAAGCTTACCCTATCTTTGAATCCTCTTGGGTCCCAATCTTGGTGCGACATATAGGAAACCTTGATCCCCAACCTTGAACTCTAGAGGTTGTCTGTGCTGATCACCGTAAGACTTCTGTCGAGACTGTGTGGTATCCATCTTCTTCCAAATCAACTCTATCTGCTCTGAGGTCTCTTGAACAAGATGAGGTCCCTGCAAAGCTGCCTCTCCTACCTCCTGCCAACACAAAGGAGATCGGCATGGCCTTCCATACGAAGCCTCGTAAGGTTCCATCTGAATTGTCACCTGAAAACTATTATTATAAGAAATATCCATAGGAGGAATATGCTTCTCCAATGAACCACTAAAGTCTATAGTGCATGTTAAGAGCATATCCTCAAGCACCTGGATCATACACTTGGACTGGCCATCTGTATGGGGATGGTATACTGTACTCAAAAGTACCTATATACCCAAAGCCTTCTGAATCCCCTTCCAGAACCAAGAAGTAAAATGCACATCCCTATCTGAAACAATGGAGTGTGGAACTCCATGAAGACGTAAAATCTCTTGGATGTACAACTACCCCATCTCATCAATACTGACCGTCTCCTTGATCGGAAAGAAGTGAGCAACCTTCATAAGCCTGTCGACGACACCCCAAACAACATAACTCCCTTAAGGTGACCTCGGTAACCCGGTAGCAAAGTTCATCATGACATCATTCCACTTCCACTCAGCAATTGTTAATTGCTTCAAAATCCCCCGCTGGTCGCTGATTCTCCGCCTCCACCTATTGACAAGTGGAACACCTCACGACTAACCCAGCTAGATCTTCCTTCATACCTGCCCACCAGTACTGGCGGTGTAGATCACAAAAAACATCTTGGTGATGCCATGATGAAAATCCCAAGCCGAGGAATGAAAATCCTACATCATCTCCTTGCGTATGTTTACTGACACTCATACGCATCCCTGGAAACCGAAGATCTCATCCTCACCCACTGTCCATCCAGGAAGAGGGTCCTCCCCAGACACACTCTCCCTTAGGACTATGTCCTCTGAGTCTGATAGCTACCTCATCTGTACCCGATCAAGATGAAAAGAGCTAACAACCACAGATGTAACGCCACAAGATTTCATAGTACGTTATTTCTTCAAAGTAATTCAAGAACTTTCATTACATGCAACCCTGTGTTCAAGTGCATCACAACTTACCAAACTAGCCTTTCAAAAGCGGTTATGAATAGTATTAACAGAATTTTGAACTATATATAATACTTATAATTTTAGAATCCATATTATGTTATTCTTAGACATAATTTAGGAACTAAATCATTTTTTTCAGATAGAAGAAGTAATATAAAAAAAATGCACTTTTACCAACTTTTAATGGTAAACCATTTTTAAATCCAATATTTGAAATGTTTATATATTCAATTTGAAAAAATAAATTTCTTCTTTAGAATCATTACATAAGAATTTAGTTTCAATAAATTTTTTATGTTTTTCTAATAACTTTCTTATTTGGGTGAATAGTGAAAAATACTATATTTTAACTGAAAACAACTGTTTTTAATCAAAATAATTTATAATGGTAAATTAAAATTTTAATGGTTTTGAAGTATAAATATATTATATTTTTACAATTTAATCAAATTCTGGTCATTTTAAGTAATTTCACATTGATATTGGACATAAACAAGTGTTAATCTTTTGATAGATATTGTTTCCTAAAAATATGTGTTTGGGTTTTGACAACGTGAATTAATTTTAAATTAATAAATGCAAATTCTAGGTTTTTAATTTGGTAAAATGGAATTCATTTTTGGTTTCAAAATATTGAAATTAGATGAGGGTGTAATTTTGGTACTTCTCGGATAACTATTATATTTTGATGAAAAGTGAATATTACAAAATTTAATTAAAAACAACTTTTTTAATCGAAATAATTAATTGGGATAAATTATGAATTTTAGTGGTTTTAAATAATATTTAGAATATATTTTTACCATTTAATACAATTGTGTTCATTGGACATAATTTCACATTTAAACCTGACATAAACAAGTGTCAATATTTTGATACTTATTATTTCTTAAAAACAGGGTTTTTGTTTTGACAATGAGAATTAATTTTAAATTAATTTCTGCCACTTATGTGTTTTCAATTTATAAAAATGAATTCCATATTTTGAATCAGTATGTCCAAATTGTGTAAATAGGTAACTTTTATTTTTAGACATTAGGAATAATTATTTCAGTAAATATTTTATTTATCAGGGTTAAAAGATAAATCCAGTAAATAAGGGTAAAAAATAATTTTATATTAATAATAAATTATCCTAAAACGTGTCCTAACCCTATTGGTTGATAACTTTCCAACCATGGACTTCATTTGGTTTATTTTGGGACCCCATGGATCCACTTGTAAGTGATAATGACACTTTGTATTAATTATGTTAAAGTAAATAAAAAAATGACATAAGCATATATCTTTTAGAAAAACAATTTTTAAATAGGGTTATATATGTTATATGTTCGACTATAAATATTCATTATAAATATAAAAATATTTCCCACATAATAGTAATTTATTTATAATTTTTAGACATCGAATAATTATATTTATTATGACACATTAATGATGTCGTATTTTCCTTATTAAAGAAAGAATCAAATAATTTGTATTATAAATGTTAAAATAAATATAATTTGAATTTTTTGATGCCATCCACTAATTTTATTGGATAATATGACATGTTGGTATTTCTCAAATTAATTTTATTATAATTAATAATGTTTTTATGACTTTATCAAAAATACATTCATAAAATTTGTCAAAATTGACATTAATGAGTATTTAAAACAATTATTATATTATTAATTGATATTCTATTCTTAAAAATATAAGGTTCTTCCAAAGGACTTATATAATTATAGTAGTATCATTAATGGACCACTTGGGGGTCTATTGGATGTATATATTATGTTTATTAACTATATAATATAAAAATACAAAGTGACATTGTAAATGTCAAACTAATTAACTAAGAGTTAAAACTAAAAGAAAAGGTTAATAAAATGACCAAAACCTATCTAAAATGTATTGGTTGAAATGATTTAGAACCATACACACCTTATAAATTTAATAATTCTCATTTGAGCCAATAAAAACGAATATGAATTTATTATAAATTAATACATTATATTCTTCCCAAAGAGCCCCTCCTCCCCCTTATAAATGAACACCACTTATATCCAATTATTCATACCATCAAAGCCTTTTGGTTCGGCAAAAATCTTCCCCAATACCCTCTCGACAATCCTACATTATTCATAGAGTCCTTAATTTAGTCATTAATCCAACCAATGGAGCCATTTTAATCAAATCAAAAGGGAGAACCAGAAAAAGAGGTAATGTTTTCTCCACCCTCTTACAATTTCTTTTCTTCTTCAAATTCTTCATTCATTGTTATTTCCATTCTAAAATAATAACACGAGTATATTTTATATACTAGGATGTTATTATAAATATGGTACAACCATATTCTGTATTCTATCCATCCTTTGAATGACATGTCACCATACATGCATATGTACGACATGTTGTCTTCGCGTAGTGGTTTAATTTTTATTCAATATATTATTATTTTGATGGACATAATAATGATGTGTAATTAATGTAAATAAAAAATATAACATTATAATGATTCTTTATATATGATATACCATCCAATTATATATTATATAAATATCTAAAGAATGATATTTTCGCTCGTGCGTATGTACGGGCTACCGTCACCACAAACACGATGAGATTCATTCCCCATCATATCCATTCAAGTCTAATTCTCAGTTGATGATTAGAAATAATTTTTAAGGACTTAATATCATTCTGTATATGAATTAGATACAACCTATCCTTTTTAAACACAGATTTTGTAACAAAACATATAAAATAAAACGAGTTAGTTGACACCCGAAACGACGATAATACTAAGATATTAATAACAATGAAATTTTAAAAGATTATATATGATATAATATATATGTATATGATTATTTTCTAATTTAATAACAATTATTTAACAATTATATAGTAGGTTATCCTACCATCTACCAAGTAAAAGTACAAGATACTGGTTTATTTGGAAATCTCTTCATTATCCAAGGTTTTTTATACGTAATTATCTTCTGGGACCTCTTTATCATCTACATCCATGTTTCATAAAAATTGTATTTCAAATCATTATTACTATTTTACAGACTATGGGTTAATGTAATTTATACCCATGTTTTACTTTTTATAAGATTCTAATAAAGGAATATTTCCGTCAATTTCTAAATAATGCCCTTTTTAACCATTTCCACAGAATTAAGGTATGAATTTTTATTTAACTTATACGGCGGGTGCAGTTATTATCCGCCATTATTAAATATTTCAAGCTTCCCTTAAATTTTTATAAGAATATTTTCAAAATAAAGGTTTTCTTTATAATTATTTGACTTTTAAATGATTTCAATAAAAGAGATATTTTTCCCAAATAGTTTTAATTTTGTTCTATGTCAACATCCTTTGATGGATTTTATGTTTATATGATGTTGATTTATTATGATACAAATCTTCCATTTTGTATTGAAGGTTTTGTGATATTATTGACTGTGGAATTGTTATTTTTATACCATTAATTGTTTATCGATAAATTATAGACATTTTGTATGCTAGTTTTAATACGACTTTTAATGTTAACTTTAAACCTATTCAAATGAGGAATGCATTGGACTTAATAAGTGACGGGTGGAGCCCGCTATAGCTCCATGATGCATCAGTAGGTCTCGTGAGACAAACTAGTTTCTTGGAACAAGGCCTTGACAAAATATTATTTGTAGTCTTGGCACAAGGCCTTGATTATGTTGTTATGATAGTCTGGGATTGTTCATTCCATCATTATGAAAGTGTTTATTGATATTGCATGTGATTATTCAACATGTAGAATATCCATGTGAATAAGTAAATGTAATTATTTCATTATTTATTTTTCATATTATGTTGAAGCTCAAATTTTAAAGTCATTTATTTAAGTTATACATTTCCTTAAATTTTTATGTTTATTGATGAACGTTTTGTCTATATTGTTATCCATAGTGAGCATCTGAGCTCACCCCTTTCAATGTTTTAATTTTTCCCAGGATGTGATGAAGTATTTTATGAGTGACCTGCAGGGAATGTATGAGGGTATATGAGTACATGATGTGTTGTAGTTTTTTATCACTTCATGATGTAATGTAAGAGTTATGAATATATCTAGTGTTTCGAAGGTAACTAAACTAATCAGTATTTTGAGAACATATCTTTTTTAATCATGCCAATGTTATGTAATAATACACTGACTCTGGGTAACTAGGGTCGGGGAGTTACAGTTGGTATCATTGGAAGTTTATTACAAACATTGGAAACAATATTTAGATAAACTCTGATTAGAGCACATACCCCTAAGATAGACTTTGAGGATTAGTATAGAGGAACTTCCTAGAATTTTGGAATTGTAGATATTTTGTGAGTTTTTCAAGAAATACATCCTTGTCTGGATACGACCAGGTAGAGGCGGCTCTGGCACATATGTACCTAGGGGTCAAACCTGAGAACACCACTTTGAGATAGACTTGAATGAGAACTGGTGCACGACAATGGGCCTTGCAGCACTCTTGGTTACGACACTACCTGGTGATATGCTTAGGATAATTCTCATTTTCATTACAAACCATTATGGAGGGTTTATGAGTATATACTTCTTTAAGGAAGACATTTTTATGATTATGGATTCTATCCATAAACTGTTTAATTTATGTTCAGTTTTTTACAAGTTTGGGATGAGGTATTGCTATTCATAAACTAATCTAGTGTATGTCATTGTTTAGAAATGGTGCCCAGTAGAAGAAATGAGAACTCCAGCAATACCTATGATCTAAAGAGTATGAAGGATCAGATCTTTCATGGTCTGAAACCAGAATATAGAAGGGAAATATTCTCCCAATGTATTATCATCATATGAAGAAATAGTATCATGCATTGATAAGAAAAGTAAAGAGTTCTCGAAGTCCTATGGATATGAGGGAAAGAAAGGGAAGGAAAGGATGGTATAAAGAATGACTGACAAAGGGAAGAAGGTAAAGTTGGATTTTCCCATATGTGAATACTGTGAAAAGAATCACCTTGGAAAAGGCTTGAAGGAAATAGGATTATGTTATAAGTGTGGATAAAAGAGAAACCACGTTCGTGATTACGAGGTTAAGAAAAAGGTTTCAAATGTACAATGCTTCATCTACAAGGAGTGAGGACACTAGGCGAATCAATGTTCAAATTATCAGAGTATGCCCCAAATGATGCAATTGAATAATAATAAAGTTATGATACTAACACAGAAGAAGAGGAATGGCTAGTGTTCTAATGTTGTTATTATAAAATTATTTCATTTGAGTGTTGTATCAATGATGTACTGGTTAAATAAATTATGGAGATAAATAAGGATTGTACTACAGTATTAATTCATTGAGGATTAAAGATTGTATGAAACTATGAAAAGTGACTCAACATCAATTTAAACATTTTTTTGAAAATAAATAGTTGAATGAAAGGTAATCCTTAATATTTTCATGATACTGAGGTAGTAATTTTGGAATAATAGATTGTTGATTTGGATAAATTATATTGGATATTCTAGACTACATTGGCACTAATTAATGGTTTTATTATTTCATCATTGTTGGAATATTCAAAGTTCTTTTATATAATGAATATATAAAAAATTATATATGGAATAATAGGGAATGAATGTAATCAATAATGTTTTATGGTAATTCAGAGTGTTACCATATTTTAAAAGAATACATAATGATGGTATTCAGATGTTATTACGTGGAAAAAAAAGATCTTCATTATGTTTACCTTCCTTATAAATTTTGGACTGTGAGTTTGGAAAAAGGTAATTTGGATAAGTCTAAAGGTTGGAATGGATTATATTAGTCAATTGATACAATTTTTAAGGTTAATTAATTTATGAAGATTATTTATGGATTGTTATAAAAATGATAACCTAGAGGTCGGGCGACAATACGCCGCGTCCGACAAGGCGGCGAGACTTGAACCCGCAACCGAAGGGCGACACGGGTGTATCACCTACCACTGACCCACATTATGTACTGGATTGAATAATGTATTTTTCTAAAGGGTTTGGTAGATGAATTATTAATTAATTTTTTGTAACCAAATATGAATAGGATAAATAGAATATTTTTTAAGTTCTATTATCTTTTAGAGTGAAAGATGAGTTTGTGGTTGAAATTAGTTAATGGATGGAACCCTACTAGACATGTATACTTTTTTTCTTATATTATTATATGAAGAAATAAATTCTTAAACCTTACGTAAGGAATATTAAAACCAAAAATTTTTTATCCTAATACCTTATGTGTTGTTGAACTGATGGTATTTTAAATCATCATAGATTGGTTGCTTTGAGGCCCACAATTCTATAATTGTTTGTGATTGATAACCTCATTCACTACCAATAAATATTTACTTTTTTTTAAATTATGTGTCTCTAATTTCCACCAATTTTATCCTAATCGAGATCATAAATTTGTGGTGACTTTTTCATTCCCCTTTTCATATTATTAGGACTAAATTTTATTAACCCAATTTCCGACGTGGGTTTTCCCACAAAGATATTTTCTATTTTCAACCTTTTATTTTCAAAAAACAATTTCAAATTTAGAGGACTCAATTTATGGAAGAAGAGAAGAATGTAACACCCCATGATTTAATAGTACGTTATTTCTTCAAAGTAATTCAAGAACATCCATTACACGCAACACTGAGTTCAAGTGCACCACAATTTACCAAACTTGCCATTCAAAAGAGGTTAAGAATTGTATTAAATAAATTTTGAACTATATATAATACTTATATTTTTAGAATACATATTATGAGTTTCTTAGACATAATGTAATAACTAATTCATCTTTTCATAAAAAAGAGGTATTTTTTAAAAAAATGCACTTTTACAACCTTTTAATGGTAAACCATTTTTAAATCCAATATTTGAAACTTTTATATATTAAATTTGACAAAATAAACATTTTCTGTAGAATCAGTATATAAGAATTTATATTCAATAACATTTTTTTGTTTTTCTGATAACTTTCATATTTAGGTTAATAGTAAAAAATATTATATTTTAAATGAAAACTACTTTTTTTAATCAGAATAATTTATAGTGTTATATTATAAATTTTAATTCTTTTGAAGTATAAATATATTATATTTTTAAAATTCAATCCAATTATTGTCATTTTATGTAATTTCACTTTGAGATTGGACATAAACAAGTGTTAATCTTCTGATATATATGGTTTGTTAAAAATACGCTTTTTGGTTTTGACAACAGGAATTAATTTTAAATTAACAAATTAATCTTCTAGGTATTTAATTTGGTAAAATGGATTTAATTTTTGGTTTTGGAATATCAAAATTATGTTAGGGTGAAATTTTGGTACTTTTTGGATAACTTTTAAATTGTAATGAACAGTAAAAATTATTAAATATTATTTAAAAACAAAGTTTTTGATCAAAATAATTTATAGTGATAAATTGTGAATTTTTGTGGTTTTAAAGTATATTTAGAATATATTTTTACCATTTAATACAATTTTGGTCATTGGACGTAATTTCACACATAAACCGGAAATAAACATGTGTCAATCTTTTGATATTTATTATTTCATAAAAGCACGCTTTTTGTTTTGACAGCGGGAATTAATTTTAAATTAATTTCTGCCACATCTGTGTTATAAATTTAGAAAAATGGATTCCATATTTATAATTAGGAGGTCCAAGTTGTGTAAATAGTAAACTTTTATTTTTAGTCATTTTGAATAATTTCTTCAGAAAATATTTTATTTACAATGGTTAAAAGGTAAATCCGGTAAATAAAGGCACAAAAAATAATATTATAATAATAATAAATTACCCTAAAATGTGTTCTAACCCTATTGGTTGATACATTTCTGACCATGTGCTAATTTGGGTCGATTTTGGGACCCCATGGATCCACATGTATGTGATAATGACACTTTATATTAATTAAGATAAACTAAATACAAAAATGGCATAAGCATATATCTTTTAGAAAAACTATTTTTACATATGGTTATATATGTTAAATTTTTTACAATAAATATTAATTATAAATATTAATATATTTCCTACATAATTGAATTTTATTTATAATTTTTATACATTGAGTAATTAAATTAATTTATGATACAATAATGATGAGTATTTTCCTTATTAATGAAAGAATCAAATAATTAGTATTATAAAAGATAAAATAAATATAATTTGAAAGTTTTGATGCCTTAAAAGAATTTTATAGGTTAATATGACATTTTAAGATTGCTTAAATGATTTTTTTTAAATTAATAAAGTTTTTAGGACTTAAAAAAATCAATTATTTAATATTGTCAAAATAGACATAAATGTGTTTTTAAAACAATGATTATATTATTAAATGATATTCTATTCTTAAAAATATATGGTTCTGCCAAAGGACTTATATCATGATATTTGTATCATTAATGGACCACATGGGGGTCTCTTGGTTGTATATAGTTCGTTTATTAACTATATAATATAAAAATACAATGTGATATGGTAAATGTCAAACTAATTAACTAAGAGTTAAAACTAAAATATAAGGTTAATATAATGAGCCAAACCTATATAAAATCTATTGGATGAAAGGATATCGACCCATCCCATCCTTATAATTTGAATAATCCACTTTGGAGCCATTATATACCGAATATTAATAAATTTTAAATTAATACTTAATGTTTTTCCTAAAGAGCCCCTCCTCCCCCTTATAAAAGGACACCACTTTTAAGAAATTCTTCATACCATAACAGCCTTTTGGTTCGGCCAAACACTTCCCAAATACCCTCTCATATATCCTACCTTAATCCTAGAGGCCTTCCTTTAGTCTTAAATCAATCCTATAGATCCCCATTGATCGAATCAAATGGTAGAACCCGAAGAAGAGGTAATGTTTTCACCACCCTCTTTCAAGTTCCTTTCTTCATCAACTTCTTGTTTCTTGGATATTTACATTACAAAATTTAAACTCTACTATCATATATATACTGTGATGTTGTTATAATTATGGTACAACCATATTCAGTATTCAATCCATCCTTTGAATGACATCTCACCATACGTGCGAACGTACGACAAACTGTCTCCACGTCGTGGTGTAATTGTTATTCAATACATTATTATTTGTATGGGTATAATATTGAAGTGTAATTAATGTAAATAATAAATATAACCTGATAATTATTCTGTATATATTATATACCATCCAATTATATGTTATTTTAATATTAAAAGAATGATATTTTTGCTTGTGCATACGTACGGACTATCGTCTCCATTAACGCGATGAGATTCATTCTCCATCATATTAATTAAAGTATAATTCTTATTTGATGATTAAAAATATTGTTTAAGGACTTAATATAATTCTATATTTGAATTAGATATAACCTATCCTTAATAAACGTGTATTTTGTAACAAAACATATAAAATAAAACGAGTATGTTAACAACCAAACAACGATAATACTAAGATATTATTAACAAAGCAATGTTAAAAGATCATATATGATATCATATTTATGTATATGTTTATTGTATAAATTAATAAAAATTATTTAACTATTATACTAGTTGTTAACCTACCATTGACCAAGGTAATTTACAAGGTAAGGTTTTATTTTACAATCCCTTCATTATCCGAGGTTGTTTATACGTAATTATCTTCTGGGAACTCTTTATAATACACATCAATGTTTCATAAAAATGTATTTCAAATCATTATTAAAATTTTACATACTGTGGGTTAAAGTAATTTATACCCTTGTTTTACTTTTTATAAGATGTATATAAAGGAATCTTTCTGTCGTTTTCCAAACAAGGTCCTTTTTATACTTTTCAACAAAATTAAGGTAAGAATGGTTTTTTTAACTTATACGGCGGGTGCGGTTATTCTCCTCCATTATTAAAACATTGAATCTTTCCATACAAGCTTATATAAATATTTTAAAATTAATGGTTTTATTTATAATTATATGACTTCTAAATGATTTAAAAAAAAGAGATATTTCTCTCAAATAGTTGTGATTTTCATCTACATCAACATCCTTTGATGGATTTTATGTTTATTTGAAGTTGATTAATTATGATACAAAAATTCTATATTGTATTGAAGGTTTTGTGATATGATTGACTGCGGATGTGTTATTTTAATACCATTCATGGTATATGGAGAAATCATTGATATTTTTATGCTAGTTTTAATATGAATGCTTATGTTATGTTTAAACCTATTCATATGAGGATTTCATCGGACTTAATAAGTGAGAGGTGGATCATTCTAAAGATCATAGATGCATCGGTGGGACTCAAGAGACAAACTAGTGTCTTGGCACAAGGCCTTGAAAAATCATATTTGTAGTCTTGGAACTAGGAATTGATTATGTGGTTATGATAGTCTGGCATAATGGCTTCCATCATTATGAAAGTGTTTATTGATATTTCAGGTGATTATTTGAAAAGTATAATATCCATGTGAATAGGTAAATGAAATTATTTCATTTTATCTTTTCCATATTATGCTGAAGTTCAAATTTAAAAGGCTTTTGTTTTATTTATACATTGACTTAAATGTTTATGTTTATTTATGAAAATTTCTGCTATATTGTTATCCTTACTGAGCATCTGAGATCACCGCTTTCAATGTTTTAATTTTTCCTAGTATGTGAAGAAGTATTTAATTAATGACTTACAGGGAATGTATGAGGGGATATGAAGACAAGATGTGTTGTAGTTTTTTTCACTTTATGATGTAATGTATGATTTATGAATATATCCACTGTTTCCAAGGAAACTAAACTAATCAGTCTTTCAAGACTTGATCTATTGTGGTCAAGACAATGTTATGTAATAATTCACCGACTATGGGTAACTAGTGTCTGGGAGTTACAATAGAAGATAAAAAAGTCTGCCCTTGTCTATCGTCAACCTTCAAATACATCTCAGAGAACAGAGCCATAAGTGACCACTCCCTGCCCGATACCTGAAGAATCGCAGTAAACAGTATATCTCTTCCCCAGATCTGGAAAGACTAGTATCAGTGCTGATGTCAACCTCCCTTTCATCTCCTGAATGGATGACTCACAGGAATCAGACTATTAGAACTTTTCCCCTTTCTTGGTCAGACCTATCAGCGGTGCTGCTATTCATGGAAAGTCTTATACGAAATGCCTTTAGTATCCATCCAGCCCTGGAATACTCCACATCTAAAAGATGTTCTTCAAATTCTCCTAGGAAACTATTTCCCTCACATTATCTAGGTCTACTGACACTCCGGTCTCTGAGATAACATGACCCATGAAGTGAATCTGATCCATCCAAAAGTGTAATTTTGAGATCATAGCATATAACTGATTCTCTCTCAATTTACTGAGAACGATCTTCAGATGGGTGGCATGGTTGTCTTGAGTGTGAGAGTACACCAAGATGTCTTCCATGAAAACCACCATGAAGAAATCCAAGTGTGGATGGAAGACTCGATTCATCAGTACCATAAAAACTGCTGGTGCATTCGTGAGACCTAATGGCATGACCGTATAATCATATAGACCATACCTGATCCTACAGTTTGTAAGAGGTATATCTGATGGTCTAACGTGAAACTGATGATAACCGGATCTGAAGTCAATCTTCAAGAACACTCGGGCTCCTAGAAGCTGATCAAAGAGGTCATCGATCCTCGACAAGGGATATCGGTTCTTGACGGTCATGTGGTTCTACTTCTGATAATCCACACAATGCCTAAGGGTGTTGTCTGCCTTCATGGAAAACAAAACAAGAGAACCCCAAGGAGAAGTACTGGACTGGATGATATCCTTTGCCTAAAACTCCTCCAACTGCTTCTTGAGCTCCTGAAACTCAGGTGTAGCAATCCTATGAGGGGGAATAGACATCAGTGTCACTCCTGGAACAAGCTCAATAGAGAATTCTACCTAAATCTCCAGATTCAAACCTGAAATGTTATTTGACAATACATCCCTGAAACGATCCACCACTATAGGAAAGTCTAACTGCAAATCCCCAGGTCATCCAGATAAAGACTTGCAATCTAGGCTATAACTCCCCCTAGCCCATGATGCTCTGGTCCAGCTCTACCCTCCTGGACATCCCACTCTCCACTATAAAGAAAATATGTACCCTCTGGTAATACGAAACACACCCTGCAGTGATAGAAATCAATGACTTCTTGGAAAGGAACAAACCAATCTATACTGAGAGTGATGACATAGCCTATCATCTCTACGACATGGTGGTCCCATAATAAGTGACACCCTGCAACATCAAGAGGGCACTCTCTGCACTGACATACGCTAGATGTCCTCATTCCCAATGTTATATTAAGATTCAATATGTCGGTAGATGAAACGATTCAGAGACCAATGCTCTCCACAACAGCAACATAGATAATGATATACGAGGCACCAATATTGAAAACAGATGATGATAAATGGAGGCAACTAAGATCGTACCTAGAACTGTGGAAAGGTCAGGATCTTACTACAGATTGGTCTGCTCTACAGTGAAATTCTGGCATGTTCCACGGCCATGCGCCCCTGGATGACCACTCTGAGCTGATCCACATATCTCACTCGGGTAACCTGGTCACTATCCACCACAACTGCAACCTCCACCTAGGCACGAATGATCGGAAGAACCCCTATTCCTAGACTGGTGAGAAACTGGTGATACATCTCCTATACGTGGGGTAATTGAAGAACCCCTACCACCTGCTGTATGAGAGAATATCTGATAAAAATGCTGAAGATAACCAATCGTGCGGCAAGATCAGCACTCCATCGGGTCTCTCTGACATTGAGGCCCAGTATGACCACTCCCCCTGCATTGGTAGCATAATACCTGGCTAACTGAAGATTCATTTCACCTACCCTGATCTCCTCAAGGAGACTCCCTATAGCGCTTCCTGTTATTAGTAGGAGGAACACTGACTATGGATGTCGAACCGCCCTAGCTCACTTCTCTGAAATCCCTCAGAATGCGCTCAGATCCTAGTTGACAATAGATGATATTGAAGTCAACCTGAATATATTCACCTAGGAACCGATCTCCTACTTGAGACCGTCCTCAGACTTCCTAGAAAGGAACAACTCATCACCTGCTGGGGTCGGCGTAATGTGATTCACCTCGGTTAAACAAGACGAGTAATGCATAAAAGAAAGACCACCCTACTCGATACTCATAAACTCCAGGGCTCAGTCATCCCTCAAGGTCTCCGAATAAAAGTAATCGTTGAAGGTGCGCCAAAACTCATCCCAAGTCGTACTCTGCTGGCACCCTGACCTGTGAGATCACCTCCCACCACCTCTTGACAATGTCCGATAGGATATAGGCATCCAACATTACCCTTTTCTCTGGAGGTATCTCCATATGCTCAAAGATCATCAGTGTGGACACTAACCATGACTCTGTAACCTGGGGTCCTCTATCCCCAGAGAAAGTAGGAGGATGTTGCTGTTGGAAAACCCGCGTCAACTTAGCCATCGACGGGGCAAGAGTTGGCCCTCCCTGAATGGTCTGCAGCTTCCCCAGGAAGTCCTCCCTGAACTGCACATCAGTTCCTGCAATGTGTATAACTGGAGGTGCCAAGGCTGGCACAGCAGGAAGATCCGCAGGAGGTCCCTGATCGACCATATATGGTGTCTGATCAGCGTCTGGTAGCTTACATACAATCGGAGGACATCTCTGAGGCATATCTCTAAAATATCAAAAGCAGACCTTAGATCAGGGTTATCAAAGAATAAGAACACATGAGTACAAAATGAGAACAGGACAGAGAAACATTAATGTTTTAAAAAACATGACTACATGGTGTGTATACAAACTAAAGAGTATGTATCTGCACTCCATTCCTCTGCTTGAGTCTCTTTACAAGACTAACTCACACGGTCCTCTTAACCCTATACTTCACGGTGTGTTCAATAAATACATGATGTGTACTAGACAAGGTTTCAATGACCCGTGTTTTTAGTTACATGGTCGGCCACATGGTGGACCCTTACACGGCGTGTTCCGAACAAACATGGTGTGTATAGAGGGCGATTACACCGACCGGTGTTGTTCATGACACGGCCGAGTACCTAGAACAAGGATACATGGTGTGTTTGTACCAAACACAGCGTGTACTACATGAGCTTCCCTGACCTTTGTTGTTAGTGACACGACCAAGTATGCAGCTCACTACTGCACATCGTGCACATAACATATACGGCATGTTCCTGAATACTTTTCACAACCTCATGTTTCTGATCACAAAGTCAATGACATGGTTTAAAACTACCAAACCTGTGGTCATTAATTACATGTCGTGTACTCTGGGTTTTTCCGGGATGTATCTCTGAAACTACACTGAATCCCAGAAAACACTGAAAAACAAGAATGAAGGTTCCATATTCCGATCTGTGAGGGCCCATACTCCCCACAAATAAATAATTGGCATCTTATAAAAGTCATATACATAAGAAAAATTCAATGATTCACCATGTTATGATTCATGAGGGCCCATAACACCACAAGAACCAAAATTTGGCATTCATTTAAACAAGGTATAATACAAAAAATTTCTCTATCAAACTGCATAGATTCTATCAAAGAATCTTTCACAACAGCATGCCAAATCTACACAACGTCTATCACAACCACATGAAATCACTAATGAAACCTAGATGGCCTAGAAAGAATGCATGGCATGTGATTTCTAACAAGTGCCTATATAATTCATGAGATGGCATACCCTCATCTCATCAGGTTGGGAAAAAAATATAACTGCAATAGCACAACAATAACAACACAAGGCATGTGAATCACTCTAGGTGAAATCATATCAATCGTAAAATATCAAAACCAAGAAACTACAATAAACGAGGTAGATTGGCTTTTCCATGTACACAGGTTAGATACAAATGGGCACAACTTATTACCAAGTACCGAATCCGTCATATCCCTAGATAAAGGATCCAAACAGAAAATCAAGAGAAAATAATCTCTTTGATGCCTCTTTGTAATGTCCAGGTTCTGGAAGCCACCCAGAGGTTCCCCATACCCGGTTGGTCACACAGCCTCAAGCGCATTTCCCCATATGCTAGAGGCTGATGACTAACAGTGGGGGCCTTGGGTGTTGTAGTGTGTAAACTATGCCCTCATTGGAGGAATACACAACGGAAGTAAACAAAACATGCAATAGCAGAAGTGGTATGTATCCAAAAACAATAAACAGTAGAAGACTGAAACAATAAATAGTTGGAGCACATATGTATGTATGAAATTATGCATGATACATATCTAGGAATGTAGACAAATAAGTAACAATGTTGTAAATACAAACAATACCAATACAAGTACAAAAGAAAAGATAAACAGCTCCTCAGCATCTCAAGCCTAAGCGTGGTCCCATGATCTCCTGCTCCAAAGCAATCAAGTACCCGAAGTCGAAGGGCACTTTCCCTTGTCTATAACTGTGACAACATAGTCTGTTTGGGCCCAAAGGCAAGGCCTAAACAGGATGTGAGACAAAATCCCACTAGGAAACCACCCGAAGATTTGTGGCTAACAGTCAGTGACCATATGGTAGGTAATAGTACAGTAAGATGTAAACAGTAACTTAAGCAGCATGCAGTGTTCAGTAAGCAGTAATTGGATAATATACAATAGTAATCAAACCACAGAACAACAAGCAGCAGTGAAGTAAACAAATAACCACAACATGAACCCCTATGGGCAGTGCACTCAGCCTAACCCCTCTTGTTTGGTCATACCAATTTATAAGACCTTTTGGGGAATCTCGCTTGGTCAATTCCCCTTATAGTCTAGGGTATTCAGGGACTCTCTGAGGAAGATCACATGGTCTAACCCTCTTATAGCCCCAAGGTCTAGAGAGACTCTAAGGAAGCTCACTTGGTCAATCCTCTTATTGTCTCAGGTATATCACAGACTCTCTCAGGAAGCTCACTCGGTCAATTCCACCTCTAGCCTGGAATGGTTTAAGGATGCTCAAACAAGTAAAGAATCTTGGAGTAAGTTCACTCGGTCTACCCTCCTATAGTGGACAATGTCCAAGACTCTATGTAAATCTCACTTGGTCTACCCCATGTAGTCTATAATGTCCAAGACTCTCTAGAAAGATCACTCGGTCTATTCTTACAGTCTATAATGTCCAATACTCTCTGGGAAACTGACTTTCTCTATCCCTTATAGTTTATAATGTCCAAGACTCTTTGGGACGCTCACTCGGTCTATCCCTTATAGTCTATAGAAACAGGTTCTCACTATCCTGATCCAGTTAGTGCATAATAATGCTAAAAGGACAAAGTACACCTATAGAGCTACTTGGCTAACCAGTCTATAGAAGAACAAGGATGTCAAGAATATCATTCCATCATATAGTCACAAGGCATGGAAGACTGGTATAATGACCAAAGTCTAACATGACCAAAAGGTCGTAAATAGAACAAGGCATGAAAAAAACATACAAGCACCGCAATTATCCTCAACCATGATCAACTTACCTCTACACAAGTAAAACAAATGCATGAAAACTACATGGAAAAACAGTAAACACGTAATACCCCATTCACGGGTATCGGTGGAATGTTGCACATAAAACTCAAAGACTTCGAAATGTAAGGAACAGAAAACCTTCCTTGATGCTACGAGATCAATATACTTGAACCACATGGCTTGAATATCCTTATAATGTCATTGATCTATGAAAATGAACAAAACATTCAACCAGTGATTACTTGAGAATGAGGAAACATCATGGAATGAAACTCAAGAATAAGGAAGAGCTCACCAATGTGGTTCCAACGCAATCAATGGTGGTCGATTCGGCAAACAGATAGAGGATTAGGGGCTCAGAGGATGTTCACAGCCGTACAGGATGGTCTCGGTCGACGAACTTGTAGAAGAAGATGATTCTGTCGATTAGACACGACCACAGTCCATTTAATGAAAAAAAGTACATGTCGTGTACTTCTAGATTACACGGTGTGTACTAGGCTTTTCCGTACTCTTCTTTAAGCAGTCTCCACATTGCCCCTACACACTGTGTGTGTGTGTGTCCTAGACATGGACAACACACAGCCTTGCACGGCATCGATGTAAACGATGAGTACATATAAAGTACACGACGTATACTTTGAAAATTCCCAAAAACTCCTATTTTATAAAATACTCCAGAAAAAGAAAAAACATACCTAAAACTAAGGTCCGCGTTCTTACAATATAACCCATTATAAATATTGTTTTACTAAGAGATTTATGTTTATATTATATTTTCATTAAATTTAAATTAATTTTTATAAAGTGTCATTTTCACTTAAAAGTGGCTCCATAGTGTCCCAAAATTGACCCAAGGATTCCCATGGCTGGACATGTATCATCTAATAATATTTGGACATGCATTAGGGTAATTTAATATTATTTGGAAATAATTTTTTACCCTTATTTAGCAGATTTATCCTATAACCATGGTAAATAAAATATTTACTGAAGTTACTATTAATATTTAATAAATATAAAAGATACCTAATTATACATGTTAGACCTCCTGATTTAAAATATGTAATCCATTTTTCAAAATTCAAAATACAAATTATAGTGAAATTAATTTAAAATTAATTCCCATTGTCAAAACAAAAAGTGTGTTTTTAAGAAATAATAACTTCAAAAGATTGACACTTGTTTAGGTTAAATTTCAAATTGAAATTACTTCGAATGATAAGAATTGGATTAAATGGTAAAAATATATTCTAATTAAATTTTAAAATGAATAAAAAAGTTAATCAATCCATATAAATAAATTTTATTACAAGGAAGATTTGAATTAAAATGCAGTATTTTTCATTATTCATTAAAAAATAAACATTATCAGAAAAATACAAAAATTTCATGCAAAGTAAATTTTGATTTCGCAATTCCAAATAATAATTTTCTTCTATCCAATATAACATATAAAAGTAAAAAAAAACTAGATTTAAAAATGGTTCCCATCAAAAGTTAGTAAATCAACATTTAAAAATTATTAGAATATTTATGCTTAAAATTTGATTCATTCACGTTTTAATCCTCTAACATTTATAGGATATATATAAAAGCATTTAACAAATAGGTATAATCATATTGTAGTTAGTTCTATTCATTCCCACTAATTCAACGACTATGCATTGATTTCCATTTAAAATAATATTATATTATTATTTTTCAGTATGACTCAGCCTTGGGTGCGACATGAGATTTAGGAAAAACCAATGTTGTGTGTTGGGTATGCCATCTAACATAGAATCCTATTTAATGTATAATTAATATTTAATCTACAGATATTAATAAATATGAAAATATCATATCCGTTATTTTCTAGGGATGTTAGAGTAGTGGTTGAGACCTATTTAAAACATTAAATAATGGTGCGGGTGTGGGGGTTCAATCTAGGAGGAATTTCTATAATTAAATTTAAAAGGGAATTATCTGATGTTTCATAGTGTTATTGTGATGAATTGAGAGAAGGTGTGACTAGTGTTGGGGGTATGGATAGAGGAGTTAAGATTATTGAGTGAGTAAAAATGGTTAAAGAACAATATTTTTTTAGTACATGTTATATCATCTTATGTGTCTCATTTCAGGTATGTAATATTTTCATGATGCCTATATCAAAGATGACATTAACAATATTACCAGAGGTATTACTCTTGGTCACGTATAGAATGTTTCATTATACTCAACATGTACATATAGAAGTTATACACACTGTTAAATTAGATTTCCCCACAAATCATGTGGGATAGAGTACATGCAATGTATAACCATGGGAACATGAAGTGGGACTGATTCATAAATTCCAACCCCTAATCATATCACATAGTGTAACAGTCAATATCATTCTAATAATATTGACACATATGAATATGCATATTTTCGATATATGAATTAACGGTATATGGGAACCATACATCGTTGACATTGATAGTCACTTTATATAGGTTGACTATGCGTGATCATTTTAGTTGAAATAGACATTCCACATACATAACAGTACATGTCTTATAATCATATGTCAATGTATGGTGTGTACTAGAATTACATTCCTATATGAAATTGAGTGTCCCACTGATCATGTATCTCACTATATATGTTGTTTAAAATTACTCCTTAAGATTTGATAAGAAAATCCTATAATAAATTATTCTCAAGTCCAATATATCTTGAAAACCTTACAATGAGTAATGTATTGGTCATTTTATGATTTCTCTCAAACATTCTAACCCATGTGACAGAATTAGATTTATTAGTACAAAATTTAGAGTAATATTTTCATGTTATTCATATTTTTATTGTTACCATCATATTTTAGAAAAAAATTTATTGTTCATTTTGAGTATGTCAATGAATTTAGAAAGTAGAGATGATGGAGGAGGGGGTGGGCAATATAGATAGAGAAGAAATACTGTCAGTTACCCCCTTTTAGAAAATAAGTTCAAAGGTATGTGTTCTATATACACTTATTGGAGTTGGTAACCCCACAAAATTGGTAATTAGTCATCCAAATACAAATTTGATAACCTCCTAGACCAATTCATACACCACACGATGAGTTGTTGGATATCCATTGGGGCCATTAACCTATGACTAACATTCCCAAATCATCAAAATGTGGTTTCCCCACTAGATTTAATGATCTACCGTGGATTTTATGTGGTCGAGGTAGTTTTTATTATTTTTGATATGATTATTTGTGTCCTATTATCCACTAGGATCAATGGTTTTTTTCTAGGTTGGACAAACTAATTGGTTGTGAACATCATAGTTTACAAGGATCCTGATACATTTGGTATCAATTGTTGTGAGATATGAACCTTTATGGACATATGATATTAATAATTGTATTCTCCTATCATCCATGGTTCTATAAACATTATATAATGATTAATGTATTTGGGTTACATTTTTTAGAAAATTCATGCGACTCATATGACGTGTTTCTCTTTCATTCACTTTTATTTTTTAAGGAATACTACATAGTATTTCTACAATCATTCTGGGACCTAATGGATATTGTTTACAATTTCGAGAAATCCTTAGTGGACCTAGAGCTGGTGATGTTAATGAAACTGGTTCATGGTGGTTTATAGTGGTATATATTGGAAATAATTTCTTTTAGAGATTAAAAAATAACATCCTAAAATGTGGTGGATTCGTCCATTATCAAGGTTATTTTATAACATGTTATTTTTTTGTACATATATAGTTTTACCATTGTTGTTTATCTTAATAGAGGGTTTTTTGAAAAAAAATTCTATCTGATGGGAAATTTTTTATAAAATTATGTTATTTATATATATGTTGGATATTTTTGATAGAAATATTATATCTTGTAATTTAGTTTTTATTACAAAGTGTTACAGTCTACGACCTCCGAAATATATAATACATTATTGGTGATAGTTTTTCAAGCCTATCCTATTAGATGTGGGCATGGGGTGGAATACTCGTCTTGTCATCAAATAATGTGGGGTCTTAGTGGGACAAAAACTTTCACATTAATGGAAATGAGGTATGATAATATAAAATGTTTGTTACTTTTTTTGTTATATGATTATTAAATATAATTAATAAATGAAGTGAAAATATATTTTTTAGATATTTTAGAATTTTTATGGCATTATTGATACAATATTAAAATTATTATTAGGGTATATATTCTAAATTTCATGTGGTTATATTTATTTTATTGAGGAATGGGTGATGGTTTTGTCATCATTTTTGTAGTGGTATAGGGTGATTGTGATGGGTTGTGCGCTAGATTTTTGAAGGTTAAAACTAAGTGGCAAATTATTAATTCAAACTAATATTGAGATTTATTTGTGGTGAGAAAAGTATGTCTTGGAAAAAATGAAGTGGTAATTGAATTGTATATGAGAATTAGAAAAAATTTGATAAAGTGATTATTTGTAATAATGAAAGTGTACAAAATTATTATGTCATTAATGAATAATTCATTCCAAAAATTTATCTATAAATTAATGTAAATAAAATAATATTAAATTTCATGAAGATGTTAATTGTGTAATGGATCTGTATTCATTGGCTTTTTTTCCTCAGAGTTTTATTGGTTATTGTAAAACGGGAATAAAAAAATGGGTTGGGGTTCATTTCTTTTATATTTAGGCTGTGATCCATGATTTTTTATTAATTTATTATATTATATTCATATTACATTTAGTTCTTTAATAAGCACTAAAAAGAAGTCAAATAATTTTTATGGTGCCCATATAAGAATTTTGGTGCTTGGTGTACTCCTAATATCTATGATATGGGTGATATATATTGTTAACTGATCCTAAATCCTTTTTTTCTATTCTATACATAGTATAGGAAGTGGTAACATGAGGTTATGGAAAGTGGTAATTTGAAAATTAACATAATTATATGATATTATTGTGGTTATGTAGTGGTATATGGTATTGTTTTTGTTAGATGGTTACAATACCCCAATAATTATAATCTGTGACTACATTAAAATAAGTTAATGTATCTAATAACATGTTTTATAAGAAACACCAATCATAAAAAATTCATGATACATTCAAGTCAAATTTAGATATTTTATAATTTCTGTTAAATCTCAAGCCATTGAATTATAGGGAATGAGTAATAGTGGGTGATTTTTAAAATAAATATATATTTATATTTATATTTATATTAAGTGATACATTAAATATAATTGAAGATCAATTAGTTTACCTAAAATTAATAATATGATCATTTATTACCAATAAAATTATTTTTTAGAAAAATATAATTTGTTTTGTTGCACATTTCAATTTCAAGAATCATATGATTAATAACAAATTATATATTATATTAATATTTTAAAAACCATTGTATTTTTCATATGAAATAAAATTATAATATTAATAGATTATATTTAAGAATTCTATATTAAATTAAAATCGGGTTTCATTATATTTTATGACATTATTATAAATAAAAAGTAATAAAATTTATAAATTTTAAATAATTAAAATTAAGAGAATTTTTTTAAATTATCTATATTAAAATTTATATATTATTATTTCATAATCATTATCAAAAATAGTTTTTTAGTTGAAAATTATAGTTTCCAGAAAACTGTTATGTTGTATAAATTTATTATTATATAATAATGATATAGAAATTTAGAAAAAAATGTAATCACATAGGAATTTAATGAATAAAAAAAAATTTAAAATATTATTTGAACCTCAAAACATGTTTCCATTTTATTTAGGACTAATTAATTATGAATCTTTAATAAAATAATAATAAATTATGTCCTTTTTTTTGAATCAATTAATTTCAAGGGATATTTGACTTTTTTTTTCCTATCCTTGGAAGCCCCTTGGCCTTTACATTTTATAATTAATATACTTATTTTATGAAAATTATTTTCAAAAATAAATTTATAACACATTTAAATTTAATTCTTAGAAATTTATATCTCTATAGACTTTTTTGACATTATTAGGTGTAATTATTTCAAAATTAACCATTCTATCATTATAAATTTTTTATATTATTTTAAAAAATCTAATTATGTGAATCAAAATAGGTAGAAATTCTAAAAACAATTATTTCTGACTAAAAATAATTAATATGGTTATAAAATAACAACCAATGTAAATGTTAATTATGAAGAAAGTTAAAAATATAAAAAACCTATATCATTAAAAATTATCTAAAAATGAGTTTTTAGGATAGTTTTTACCCACACTAATTTTCGTCCCTTTTTTGCCCATTTTTTTCCTTTTTCACATGAATTGTAAACATACAATATAGAAAATGTAAGGCTTTATCCAAAAATTTCCTTCCCCTTAACATATAAAAGGGTAACATATCCCCCACATAATATGTCCTTTATAATTGTAGTTTATCCATGAAAATAGATCTCATAACTCCTCATATAACCCTCACCCACATTCAAAATCATTTATTCACCTTTCTAGCCTATCATTATTTCCAAGGAGACATACATAAAAAAATTAATTCCCCAATGTGAGTATTATCAACTACATAGTAATTAATCTTAGTTAAATTATTTAATATTTATTTTTTATAAACTAATATAATTATATTATTTTTATTTTTATTTTTAATGTCAATATATTAATGTTATTATGACATCATATTTATATACCCCCATCAATTATGAAAACAAATGTTGTTTGTGTATCGTACATACTACCTCCTCCATGATGCAACATGATATGTTTTCCATCACCTCCCAACATTTATTGATATATGGATGCTATTAATTGAAAAATATTATTTTTAATGATAGCATTTTTTGATTTATTATTAATATGAGAACATATTATTCATATTATCAAAATCATAATTATTAATTTTGTCATTTTAAATAATATTGTTACCTTGAAAACCGTTTATTCATACTTTGTAAAATGTTCATATTCATCACTACTTCATTTAAATAAATAAAATTCAGAAATATTACACTAATGAAAATTATAGTTTTATGTTATAATTATTTTAATATGATATTATAGATATAAAATCTCATAGTCATTTATGAAATAATGATATGTTCATGGCTGGGTCAGTCTGGTAGCCTCTTAAAAAAATAATAGGAATTTATATCATGATTATATATGGGAACATAAATAATGGAATAATGTAACATAAATTATACATATATAATGTTTTCTACAATGAAAATTTTAAATTAAAATTTAAATCATCATTTATGAAAAAAAAATCTTGTCAAGATTCAATAAAACATCCATCAAATAAATTTCATTTATATGTATATATAATTAAAAACTAATCATGGGTTTTAAAACATATTAAATAAATATAAAACATCCATTCATTAAGATATAATTACTTACTTCAAATAATATTATGAAGAATAATGAATACAGACACAACTATTATGAAACTAGTATAGACAGTCAATATTACAAACACATGATGTTAAAAATTGGAAAATTCATGTGGAGAAATAATATTTATGATAATTATGAATTAAAATGTATATGATTAAGGTTCTATATTATGTTATTAACAAGTATATATTTCTCATACATGGGGTTAATGTATGTTCATGAGATTCCAGAGTGGAGGTACGGTGTTTCGTATCATGTTCCTCTAATTGAGACATATCTGTTATAATGCACAATTTTTAATTTAAATAGTGTGTCTACAGACTGTAATGGATGTCATTTCCAAAATTTCACATCAATAATTTTATTTTAAATTTAAATACAGTTTATCATTGATGACGTTTCATAATTAAAATGATACTGAACCGAAAAATGTTTTTGTGGGATCAATTCTAATTCATTGAGATAAAATACATTTGTTGGACCATGTTTTCTTTGTGTGGTGTACTAACGTCACATGTAACTATTTTTATCATAACAATTGAATTTCATGTAATTTTATTACAAAATTATATTCCTTTATTAAATAATCTATTGATTTAGTTATTTCTCAAATCATAATGAATTTTAGTAAATCCTGTATTTTTAATTGAGTTGTGATCATTCTTTTAAAATTATTATTAATATGTTGGGTACATCCTAAAGAAATATGTTTTATGTGTTAATATATCATTGTTTTTGGGGTTCAAACATTACATCCATAAACTCATTAATTTTTTTTTCTTATTTCTTGGGATATGTTCTTTTCAAACAATCGACATACATTTTATAGATGATTTATGATCCTGTCACTCCTATATTGACATAGTTTTACACTCATTGATCTATAATATGTAAAAATCATGTTTTACATAAATAGGATTGGATTATTTTCACCTAATTATTCTTTTATTCTATTGATATGGTTATGTGTATTGGCATTATAATTTCTATAATTCAATTATGGGTGATCATTAGTAACATGAAGTATTGACTATCCCTTTTAGTTTTCTGGATGGGTTATGATCATGTTATCACTTTTGTTAACTTGTGAAATATTACTGGAATATATTATATTTTTATTCTAATATGGATTATTGTTGGAAGACTGACTATATATTATTTTACATTCCAACATTATCCTCATCATGGATTATGATAATGTTATCCAATTATTAAAATAAGGAATATTATTTATTTTCTTGATGATTAATGACTTACAATATTGTTTGATCTTGTATTGGTTATTAGTATTACTCAATTAATGGATATAGTGGTTTTATTCAGTAACACATTCCTTAGGTAATTCTAAGTAAATTTTTGTGGAATATAATTTTGAATTTCGTGGAGATAAATAAATTGTGGTTTGGGATCATAATTATATATCCACTTGATGAATCAAAATATCTTATTTTCCAAAATAGATTATGTTATTTTGTGTATTCTTAAAAAATTATACAAAATGTATTCATTGATGTCTCAATAAATATTAATTTTATTGCACAAGGTTAAGATAATTGGGGTTTTATGCCTATCAATATTTATTAGAATGTAACAACACATATTAATTTTATGATTAATTTTATTTGTATTATGGGATTCAAAATCGGTATCAAAGTTAATATGTAATGTAAATGTTTATGGAACTAGATATAGGAGTGCAGTTCTACAACATCACAATTGGTATCAAAGGAATGTTTTGGACAATTTTTTATATTAGGATGTTTTTTGAGGATAACATAATGACTGAAATGTTGTGGTTGATCAGAATTGAAAACCCATTGGGACATGTATATGATTTAATTTAATGGAATTGGGACATATTTATTTGGGTATTATGATCAAAAAAAGTTAGTGAAAACCCTATGAATATGATTAAGTATTAAAAAACATATTGATGTGATGGTAATGTTAATATTATATGAATTACATTATAAAACATCCCCATATTGATACTGTAGTGTGTATATGGTTGTGTCATGGATGTACCTAGAGTTTATCACCCAAAAATTGGTCAGTTGTGTATTGACTCAATCATCACTCTAATATATGATCAGTGGTCCTAAGACTATAGAGTTAGAGGTATACTCTCGGGGGATATGATTTGATAACTCATATTATCTTTATAAACCATTATCAAGGATTTAATAACTACATTATCTAATTTCGATAGGGTACCTAATAAAAAATCACCAAATATAACCGTATTATTGTTACCCAATCCTTTTACAAATTTTTTACATGACTCTTAACATTAACATCTATTAATTACAAATAGTATAACGAAAAGGAATACTATATTTAAAATAAGATGAACCCAAATATTTATAAAATAGAAATTATTCATTTTAAACTCTATAAGGAGCTCCAAATTCTATTCGATCTCCTAAAACTATATAGAAAACCCTAGGTAATACATGAATGAAATGATTGAGCTCAAAAGACTAGTATGGAAATAAACATGATATGGAAGAATAACATTTGAACCAAAGGTATAACATGACATCATAAGTTTGGAGTCACAAGAGTAATCACAGGGAACCATAACATAAATAACATGGTATCATATGGTCATGGTACCTAGGAAATATTTCAGCACCAAATAACATTACATAAACATGAGTTTACGATAACATCCAAGAAAATGTCACATGATGGAAAAATATGATAATGGATTCATTTTACTCTAGAATCTGATACATGACTCCTTATGTGACAAAATCATTATGATAATCATTGGAGAATTATCTAGTTGCACCCATCATATAAGAGATATCAAGCTCACCTACTATCGTCTTGATTTACCCATCATTACATGATCATGATTTCTTATGGCACAAAATGATGTAAGCCATGCGTTAAAACATATGAATTACCTATGGGAAGAAACATGTTTCATAATCCTTTATCATGTCATTATTAATTTAAATTTCATAATGAATGAATATGATAAATTATCATAAAGAATGTATTACAATATTATTTAAGGGTATACTGAGTTAAGTATTTATTTATGTGACATTTATTCTTAATTTATATGTGTTACATAACATTAATGATTTTATTTGTTGATTAATAAAAATATGTCTAAATATTAATAATAAATTATTATATAAAATAAATATTCCACTTTAAAGATCACTTTTGACAACATAATATTATAAATAATATTAAACATATATTTTTGATTTAAAATATTCTTTGAATCTTATAATTGAATCTTCTTGTCACATAAGGTTATTATTTTTGGAAAATAAATTTTATTCCATATAGATTAAAACAATGATTCCTTTTACATTTCATATGAAAAATCAAATGGTATTAAGTTATGAAAATTAAAAGAAATTTCTATTAAAATTATTTTTAAAAATTATTATTTTTTAAATGAAATTACAAAATCATATCAAATCATTTTTAAAAATACGCTTTTGAAAAAATGTATTTAGAACAAAAATTTATTTTTATCTAAGAGAGAAATAAGGTGTTTTTTTGTTAAAAACATTTCCTCATTCATTTTATGTACCACAGAGAGGAAATTTGGAATATTAATTCAATGAATGATGAATAAAATTTAAATGATTTATAAATCAATGTTCAAATAAATTATATCAATCTAAATCCAATCACAAGCAATCCTAGTTAAAATGATATTTGAAGACAATATTTTACCATTCATGTAAAATTTCAACCATAACTTCCATGACTGAATTAAATGAATTATAAAATAAAATATAAAGATTTATAATTTTTTCAGGATAATATCATTAACAGGGAATTAAATACAACTTTTAAAATAATTTGATTGATTGAATGAACTTGTCTAGAAAAGAATGATTTTTTAGAAAAACTCTTACCTTGGTCTTGAATTTTCATGTGAATTCATTATCATTATGAATAAAAAATATTCTAAGTAATTATTTAATTATTAAATATTTTAAATTATTTCAGATAATTTATTTTTTATCGTGTTATATTCAATTACCTAACCATTTAATTTCACATTAGTGGTTTTAACGATAAATGTACCATATACCCAGAAATGAATTGGTATGATTAATATGATCAAAATTATATTCAAATAATAATATAAATAATTTTAATCATTAAATAATTTTCATTTCAATACATAAATTTTAATTTTAAAACCATCCATGAAATATGGTAATGAAATATTAACTATATTTCCAATCATAGAGACAATATAACATACGTGCGCATGAGTAAGGTCTCCAATTATCGATGGTCGTGATGGAACAAAATAAATTGTAATTATATAATTAAAATATAACAATTTTATAATAAATACTAAATTATATTATTAATTACCCAAACAAATACCATTCAAGGGATGCGGTAATAAAAATGAATCGCATTGCTTTGCAAGGTGGTAGTCCACCGTAAACCCAAACTACGATGTTATTTTTATGGTATATACCTTTTAAATAATTATTAATATGTCTCTAATATAATATATTAACTGAACATTTATCTTTTATAGTTTCCATGTAACGTATATGTGAAAAAACAATCACATTGACTCACAATG
This sequence comes from Viscum album, assembly GCA_963277665.1. Taxonomy (NCBI): domain Eukaryota; kingdom Viridiplantae; phylum Streptophyta; class Magnoliopsida; order Santalales; family Viscaceae; genus Viscum; species Viscum album. The sequence goes on along the minus strand of OY728147.1, from coordinate 1,353,893,881 downwards.
CGATATTTATTCTTACAAATAAGATATGTTATCGTATTCTCTATAGAATGTAGATTATAATGGAATATATAATATTATAATATCATAAGTATGATTACATCATAAATATTATATGTATAAATTAGATACATCATTATATCCATGTATGACATGTGTTGATGGAAGACATATTACTTTGGTTTGTAAGGATTTAGTTCATCATAAACATGATCAACATTATTATTACCCATTTGAGGGAAAAATCGATAGTTTTAGGTCATTTAAAGGGAATAAAAAATTAATAAATAAATTAATACAATCATGTTATTATATAAACATGGATTAAAAAATTATTAATGGGTTTTCATAAAAATTAAATAAAATTCTTAGATTATAATGTTACCTCTTCTTTAGACATACATAATTAAGTATTCGCAAAAAGATAAACTAGGATTGATTAATAATAAAAATCTGGATTCTAGGATGAGGGTATGTAATTAGTAAATTAAGTTTTGTAGTTATTGTACTAAGAAAATTATATATGAAATGTAGAGGATTTGGGTGGCCTTTTTTCATAGCGGTGATGACAGATTTGGATGTTTTGAAATGAATGAATTTCAAACATATTTCTATACTGAAAAAAGGATCCAAAATAGTCCATTTTCTAAGCATAGATGATATATTTTCTATTTATGACATGATAATATGAATTATAATATTTTTCTGTAATTTTTAACCCTTATCTTTTTAGTTTAACCCATATTAAACCTATTTTAACCATAACATTGGTAAATAATTTTTAATTTCAATATGAATTTTGGATAAACAAATGGCCTCATAAATCTATACATACTATTTTAGAAAATAATATGGTCTTTATTTTTCCAAATTCAAAACATGGAAGTGGCACAATCCAATTTAAAATCAAACCCACAGTTGGGTCAATATAATTGTTCTTCAAAAAACGTGTTTTTAAGGGAAATGTTATCTCATTTGAAATATATTGAAATTTAAAATATCTAAATGAATTAGAAGTAATATTTATATTTTCAAATTATATATAAAATTAAAATCATTCATTATTTACTGTTAATGTAATAAATTAACATAGAGAAAAATTATGCACTTTATAATAGTTTTCAAAAAATGTGGTTTAATGCCTAATCAACTACTTATATAAATAACATGATTGATAATTATTTAAATGTAAATTAATATATTAAATATAATAAAATTGTAAATATGATAATTTTAGTCATGTTAATGTAATTATGGTAACACAATTATTCAAAAGAAATGATTATTTAATAAAAATTGATAATTTTCATTATTCACTGAAAATTAAATTTTCTATAAATTCAAAATACTTCCCTCAAATTTAACATCAATATTATAATAGTAAAAAGTATTATAATTTTAAGAAATAAAAATCCTAAAGTGGAAAATTTAAATTTTGAACTAGATGTTCAATGTGCGGCTTAATTGCATTTTGAGAATAATAGTTTTTTTAGAAAAGTTTTCAACATCCTTCAAATGGTAGTTATTTTTTATAAATATTTGATTAAAATTGAATATATTTGATATATTTTTAAAACATATAATTTTATTAGATATGTAAGTCTTATTCATACCTACCAATTTCATGGAAGTGTTATCATGGTATACTATGTTATAATTCATTTAGATTTGGGGTTGTGTGTTTTGTAAGATATTAAAGTGAATGAATTAATTAATAATGAAATGTATCATAAAATCATAGGGAGTTATATTATCATTTATTCCTATTTTATTCATATGTTATATCAAACATTATGACCATATTTTAAAATCTTAGGGTGATACATTCTACCCCTGTAAACAAATTGCATCATTAGAATTTAATTTTGATTTGAAAAATCACGGTTTTTACCTTTGAAAATATATAAATGTTCAAAACAAAAACATAAAAATGGATAATAAAATTTTATATTATAAATAGGAAAATGAATATATGAGATTTATCACATTACATTGTTTCCATGTAATTGAACATAGAGGGAATTTGATGATATGGACACATTATAAAAGAAAAAAATATTATAGAGAGTGTTAGAGATTATTAATCACAATAAAGTGAATGAAAATTTGAAGGTCAACATAAAAAAATTATAAAACTATGATGAATTTAAATAACATTGATTTATTATATATAAAGGTAATTTAATACTATATTTTTTCAAAATCTTTCCAATAATTTTGAGGGATTATCACAAAATTAAAAAGGAGAACACAAGAAAAAATACATACCTGATTTCATTTTATTTTGATAAAAAATATTTAATTCATTGTTTTCATTTCTATCACATCCAAATTCACCTATTACTCTACATAATGAATATATAATATGAATTTTTAAATAATGAATCACTAATAAAACTTTTAATGGCTCTTAGTATCTATAAAAAAGTATAATCTGGTACTCATATATTTTAAAGACAAAAATGGTTATAAAAATGTAATATAATACCCAAAATGAAAATTAATATATTAATATCTAAAATTAAAAATATATATTTTATTAATTAAGTAACTATATATCAAAAATAACATCAATGACCTCAACATAAAAAATGGTTTTAACCTTAATGGATATCTGACACCGTTTCAACATAGATCATTAAAATTGCAGGGCTAATCATAAAAATTAATCTTTATTTTTAAAAATACATGTTATGTATATATAAAAACATATATATATATATATATCCTATCACAATAAATTGTTTCCTGAAATTAGATTAATCACCTAAAAATCCTATAATAGCTAAAATATTAAATTCTCTAATCTTATTCCATAAATAATATTTTTATTTACTAAATAAACTATCTTAGTAAGAAAAAATTCACACTAAATAATAAATAATATAGGATAGTAGTAGGTGTTTCCACCATATCACCTTTACATTGTGGGTTCAATCTGAGATTCTTCTCTAGATTCAATTATTTTCCACTTAGCTTATAGGTTTTAATTTTTCTAAAATATAGACTAAATTATGTGGTAATCATATTCATAATTCAATATTATCCAACAACTTTATCATGAATATTATGATCATCCAAAAAATATAATCATAATGAAATCACTTTTTCATCCACTATGTTCTTTTATATCACTCTTTATATTCTATAAAATATACTTATTTAATAGACTATAATTACCTAAAAATAAAGAACATCTCGGTGATCAAATTTTCCTCAATTATGTATTTCTTTAAAGTGTGTCTCCTTACCATTAGATATTTTTTTCATGTTTATTAGTACGATTAAAGATATTCTTGTAAATAATTAATGAAAATATAAATCATAACAGCCCTTATTTGTTCATGAATCTTATAACCAGAATGAATTTGATTATAAAATGCTCTAGATACATTACTCTAGAATTATGATACAGAAACACTTCAATAATAACTCGAAAATGATTAACAAAATAACCATATGAATTAATCAATGGATTACTACCTTGGCTCGAATAATAAATAATTTCAAAACATTTACAATATTTATATATTAGTGGTTCTTTAGTTTAGAATTTATTAATTTAAGTATTGTTAATTGGTTAACGACTACTTATTTTAAAAATTATATAAAATAAGTATATAAAAGTAAATATAAAAATTGTAATTTTCCAAATAAAATAGTTTTCATTATACATTATAATTTTATTCTAGAAAAATTACAGATTTTTGAATTTTAAATTAATAAAAATTTGCTTCATTTTTTCAACCCTTAACTAAAAATATATATATTACAAATTTTTTATATTTTTTCAAAATGTTTGGGTTTTAGTTGAAAAAAGAAGTTTTTAGGAATATTATTAACATGATGTTTATATAAGAATTACCTAGTTGTTTAAAAAGATTTTGTAATTAACTGTGATTTTGAAGTGTTTTAATGTAAATTATAAAATATTATTTAAATATATAAATCCCATAATATTTTTTCTAACAAATTAAAATGATACATTAATACAAAACTACTTTTTTAATTTTCTTGGAATAATATATTTTTCAAAGGATATTCTATTTTAAAAAATTAAAACCCTGTTATCCATTTATTTCTATAATAAGAAATTTATTTCATTAAAATACTTATAAAAACAATTATATCTTATATGATAGTTTAAATCATAAAATGATTATTTCACTCAAATCTATTTTTACGTGATTAAGTTTATTAATTAAAATTTAATATTTCACACCATTAGATAATATATTTGAAAAAATTGTTATAAAATTTTGGATTATAAGTATCAATTTTGGTAAAAGGTCAATCAAAATCGTTTTTGGTCAATAATAATCTTTTTCATCGAAAGTAATTACTAATGTTTAAAATTATTTACAAACATAAAAGCCGATCAGGGTAAAATAAAAAAAGAAAAAATAATAAGTCCCTAAAACAATAAATATTATCACATAAAAGTAGTGGTTTAGGTTATTTTAGTCCTAAAATTAATTTAATCTTTTATTTTTTTTATATTTTCCCTTTCACATGAATAATACCAATAATTTATTGAAACTTTTAGGGTTAGTCACAGAATTAACCTTCCATTAACATACAAAAGTGTAACATATTCACCTCTAAACTACTATAATTTAATTATAATTTATCATTGAAATTATGAAACATTTATCATCACATAACACACTTTTATTGTATAATACGTTTTTTCCACTAGATAGAAAATTCCATATTTTCTTAAAAGAATTACATGGAACATTCATGTCCCCAACGTGATTTATATCAACTATATCACTTTATTTAAAATTATATTCATTAAAATTTATGGTATATATACTAATTTAATGATATTTTTATCCTTTGGAAAATTTAATTTTTGTATATTAAGTGTATTCTCATTTTTATTCATTAAAACTAATCCTTATAAATAAAAATTTTGGTTCTGTGTTGTGCATACTACTACCTCCAAAAGGCAACATCTTTGATTCCATCATAGAATGAAATCATGGATATAAGGATGATATTAATGTAAAAATATAGTTTTTTGTATCATAATAAATATTTAATGAAATATAAGGGAACATATTAATGGTGTGATTAGAAAATGGTCATCGTCAATACAATAATTTAGATAAATATACTAAAAGGATAACCTTTTATTCAAATTGTTCAATATATTCTAGTACATTATTTATTATTTTCCATAATATAAATTATAATATAATATAATAATAAGCACCATATATTTTTATAATGTTTTGATTATACTGATATTATGTCCAAAGAACCTCAGAATTATCCATTAAACCTGGGTATGTTTATGTTTCGGTCATTTTAATAGATTCTCATACAATAATATGAATTTATATCATAAATGAATATGGAAACATAATTAAGGGTTTAAAATTAAGTAAATTTGTAAATTATTATTTTATTTTAATTTTGAATACAATATATTAATATTTAAATCATAAATTAAAAACCCCTCACAGATTCTTAATAATCCCTAGAACCTAGTGCTTGTCAATTTCATATTCATGAATATTCACTAAAATATTGATTTATGGATTTGTGAAATTATTAAATAAAAAAAATATTTAGAAGTAATATTAATGATATAGTAATGAATAAAAGTTGGATATTAATGAATTCAGATACAATTATTATGAAACTGGTACAAATGATCAAAACTACAAACACTTAGTTTGGAAAATATGAAGAATTCAAATCAAAATTGAATATTTATGAAATTTATGAATGAATATATAGACTACTTTGGTTATAAATTAAGTAATTTGGATTACTATGTTTGTCAAAAAAAATGGTAATTTATCTTCATGGATTCTAGGTCAATGTGCACGGGTTTTTCATTTCAAACTCATCTATTTGAGTCATTTTTTTATTATGGAAATAATTTAATTTTTATGGTGTATATAATACCTATTTCAGAAATAATATGTTTTATTTTAATTTAATAATTTCAATTTAATTTCAATTACAATCTATATCTTTAAAATGGTCTTTATTAAAATGATACTCAAACCACATGTGTTTTCATGGACTTAATTATAATTCTTTGAGAGATAATACATTTTGTGAAACATGTTATATTTTTATTGTTTATTCAATACCCATAGATAAATTTACATGAGAATATTTTTAGTTGATGGGATTTACTATCAAAATAATTTTTCCAATCGCATGTAATTATTGGTTTTTTTATTTTTATAATAATAAAGATTCATGGAAATTCAATAACCATTAATTGTGGTATGGTCGTTATCATGAACATATTTCATAAAATTTAGGTACACATTTCCCTTTTAATGTATTATGTGATATCATCACATTTTTTTGTGATAAAAAATATTATATTGTTAACATTTTTAAAATCGATTCTCACTTATTGTGATACGTTCTTTTGAAGTCATCCACTTTCTTTTATTGGATGTCTTATGAAAATGTTATTCTAGTGTTAAAGATTTTGTATAATTATTCCAATATATGACAAGAATGTAAACAATTATATAATTCATATTAGAAGGTGTTTATCTACAAATAATGACATTTTATTGACACGGGTAAATGTATTGTTATTCCATATATTTTTATTCCCATTTGTATTATCATCTTTATATTTAATATGTATTTTCTGAATATCCACCTTCCTTTTTCTAATTGGATATGGTCATGTTATCACATTTATTAACATTAGAATAAGTATTGGAGTACCATATATTTTTATTAAAATATATACGCTTATTGGAAAGTTTAATATGAATTGTTTGACTATCCTGTTTATTTATCAGAATGTTTTATGATCATGTTATTCTTTTAATAACAACATAATAATTATTTAAATTTATGATGATTATTTACTTATAATTATGTTTGATCCTTTGTTGATATATTTTATTCATCATTTTACTAAGAGACGTCTTTTATTTAGTAATATATTCCATGTTTAATGGTATAAAAATACTTGTTGAATCATATGAGAAATGCATCAATCATTAATATGTAAAATATTGGTATAGGATTATATAAACCCTCAATACATCAATGTGTATAAATATACAAAAAAGGTTTTTGTTATTTTCCTTATGCATTCCCATTTCATCAATTGGTCATTAATGTGTTATCAATAACCTGTAATTGTATTCCAAAAAAAATTTCTATTAGGTTTTTGATGTATGGCCTTATGAATTCAATCAGTATTACTTATATACATGTTTTTTAAATTTTCATTTATATATTACTCACTCGGTTTCGTGTTCATTATAGAATATTTTTGGTTAATTATTCCAACCATGATATTTAATCCATATTTATGCCATGACTTCATAACTTATAATTTTTCCCTTACTGGTCATTTTAGATCACCCATTATTGTGTTTCCATTTATCCATGTTATGAATAAAACATGAAAATGTGGCATGTTTTAATATATAGAAAGTGTGAATGAAACTGAGATATATTTTAAATACTCATTATGGATTATGTAAATATTTATGCAATGGGAAAATATAAATATACTAAAAAATAACATGGTATTTTCTTATAGTTTTTTTAATAATTATATAAAAAAATAAACATAGAAAGGCCCTTAATATATTATATAAGAAATAATAACTATTAATTTTATATTTGATGATGGTTATATTAATGATTTTATAGCTGATATCAAATTTAATTTGCGATGTATGTGTTCACATAAGCATATCATTGAGTGTCAGTCTAGGGAATCACAATAGTAATATATCATTATAAATAGATTTTATATTATTTAATATGTAATTTTAGTTGTGTTCATGTGGTTTTGATGTGCTTATTTATTTTTACAATATTTGGATATGTGGATATAGAGGCAATTGGATTATCCATATTAATATTATTATAGAATGTTTTTACAAGGTTTTTTGGGAAGTAATTGGGGTTTACATTAGTCTATGTATTATTTTTATTATTATAGTCCATTCAGGTAATTGGATTTACGGTGGAGTCCCTAGTGAGGTTAGGTGATAATTTACCAGATATGTGTAATGTGCCAGTTTCTCTATTTAAATATTGGGGTTCCATTTTTTTCAAAATTTTTATAATATATTCTAAAGAAAAACCTATTTAGTATATGTTTATATAGTCCCCTATATTTTAAATATATCATTGACACCTTCTAATGATGGATTTTCCGTCTCTATTGGACATTACCAACTCATGGTGATTGTTGCAATCAGAGTCACTATTATTGAATTTTGATCTATTTTGGAATTATTTTTTATATGTTTATGGAAATAAATTTCTTTTTGGGGTCTTGGTTTTATTTTATATTATTCAATGTCATATGACTAATGTATTTTATGGTACATCGGATTTATGATGAAAATTTCGTCACATATGTGTTTTTTATATACTAGTTCTATTCTCTAACCATTATCCTATTTGAGGAATTCTTCGAGGGTAATAATGATATCATTATTGGACAAGGAGTTTTTTTGGGTGGTAGTGGTACATGATATAGTGGAATTAAATATTTTTTTAGATTTAAGGTGTATTTTAGAGTTAGGAACCGGTGAGGATTGTTTTTTATTTGTTTGGAAACAATAAAATTCAAGCATAATATATTATATATGAAAAAAGACATCATCTAAGTCATAGATAAGGACCCAACAATTCAATTTTAGGGCCTTTAAATTGTTGAACATATTATAATGAGATGATTCTCATTATAGGTTAGAGTCCGGAGTTTGGTTCTAGTATCATGAGTTTTTCATTTAAATTTTTATTTGGAATAATTGTATAAAATTAAAATAAATATAATTATTAGTCATAAATAAATTGTATATTCTAGTATTATTTATCTTTATTGTGTTTTTAATGATGTATGAAATAAGATGTTTTCATTTATTTTTGGTGGGATATGTGTTGTATGGCAGTTTTTTCTACCATATATGGGAAAATCTTGTGGATGAATATTCATGGAGGAAATAATTATTTGATTTTCTATATAAGAGATTTCCAACAATTAATGGAACTCTATCCAATCAAGGGATATACTGATGGTTTGAGGATGTAATGTTTTATATTTTTTACAATATGAGGAATGATGATTTTATTATACCAGTTATCTGATTTTTGAAAGGTTCTACTCTACAATAGGGGAATCATTTTCATGATCATCGTATGGATTTAATAGTAACATAGGAGAATATTTGTAGTTATTTTTAATTGAGTTCATTCCCATAATGTTCAATCAAGTTTAATTGATTAATTATGTATCCCTATGGATACAGATTTTGAGTGAACATCACCCTGAATCAAGGCATAATAATTTATAATATTAAGCATCTAATATACTACCCCATAAAAAAACTATGGATAATTTTTTCAAGGAGGCATTATGTTGGGAGATCCAAATAATTTTCATCCCTTTTTCATTTATGACACATTCTGTGGTGCTATAAAATAATATCATGATTGAGATGATAATCATGTGAATAGGGTTATCTCAATATTGTTGTGAAAATAATATACTCAGGAGAATACTTATGGATATAGTTTCAAATATTTTTGGAAATCCAATATTTTATTTGTATGTAAATAATATTATCCTCCTTCATGTATGTTATGTTGAACTAATTGATCATATATATCAATTAGGATCCCTAATATGTTTTTATTTTCTTTTAGAGGATGATGGAATCAATATATTATGTTCCCCAACAATCTTGGTGGATGGATTGGGAATGGCGGATTGTTGCATATGCAGCCACAGTAGTAGTTTCCACCAAGACCTAATCAATGGAAGTTGGTAAAATATGTTATGGAGTATCGGAGAGGATAAGGATTATGAAAAGTAAAATACTATGTTATTCCTCATCATTAGGGACATATGACTTAGTGTGGTCATGTTGGTGGTCTTTATAAGTGTCAACAATATGGAGGACTAGAACATTATAACATGTTTTCCATTAGGTTTACAATGCTAAGTGCACTTGATGTTTTTATAATTAGCATCTATTTAACTCAAAATAGGGATTATTTCATTCCATGGAATTTAAAATGATACATTCTTTTTTTTCATGGCATTGGATGTAATTTGTTGATTTTTTGGCATTATTATGACTTTTGGGTGAATTTGTAGCATGTCCAAGTGATGTGCACAGTTAGTGAAAACTGTGTGGACCATCCCAGGTAACAGTGTTGAAGGTCATGGTGTTAGATAGAAGTTTTTTCATGGTTTAAGCCCGATGAGTCAAACCATTTGGATTGGTCATGTGGTCGATCCTTCTTGTACAGTTGCTACCACCTAGTCTGTTCATGGTTTTGTAAACTGTGCAGCCAAACCATGTGAGCAACATAGAAATTTTAAATATTAAAATCCTAATTTATCCCTCCACTATTTTTATCCCAAATTCTAGATTCCTCTCCTTGTGTCATTTTCGAAACCCAAGAGGGATCCCAAACCCCTCTCCCTTTGGTTCTCCTCCCTCCATAGATCAATATCCATGCTTATAAGGTTTGTTATGTTGGTTTTTGTCAATTTTTCTCTTCTTCCTGTTCTCCAATATTTATTGTGTGGTTATCTATTTGTGGGTTCCTCTCAAGGATAAACACTAATGTCTATGGTTGATGTTTGGGTTGATTTCATGATGGTTAGAAAGAATAGTTTTTATCTCAGGCTCGGATCTCTCTTCTCCGGAAGTCTCGTTCCATCCACACACTTTTGAGGTATCAATCTCCATATATTCCTTTCTGATGCCTTTTATTGATTCATTGGTGTTTTAAATAAATTTATTAGCATTTTTTCATGTTATTATATTCCTTTGTGTAATTTATTATGTTTCATTCTGGTTGATATAAACTTTTAAGAATGGATTCTGAAGTGAATCTTTAAATATGCATATTTATATATGCACCTAATGTGTTTGATAAAATGATAATTGAACCATTTATGTAAAATGTGATTAATTGAGTGGTGTTCACCTTTAAGTATATGACAAAAATTTGTTTTTTATTATTCAAAAGGAGAGGACTCCTTACAATGCATAGATAAATGATGGAGGTCTAAAGTGGTGGATCCTAATATAATCTCCTTGGACAAAATCATTACACTCCTGAGGTAAGGACCAGAAGTTATATAAAATTATCAGGGGCTAATCTAGACTACTATTCGGGGAAATGGAATCCACAGAAAAGTTATCCTCTCTTGGAATTTGATGCTTCACACATCCTTTAAGAATATCCAAGAAAAAACCACTAACTAGATAAGTCAGGTGCCAAGGCAGGTTATCTTCCTCATTCAAGTCCCAGATCATCACCTCTAGTCTAATTCAAATTCTAAAAGAATCAATAAAAAACTTTTACAGAGCCTGACACCAGTGTCCAAATCCTGAGTTTCCTCCCATAATGAACTACATGTCCCAAGGAAACTACTTAATGCAAAAACCACCGATATTTTCTTGTCCCACACCAGGTCCCCTCCACGCATGTGTCCATTTATCACTGATCCATCGACAATATGTTTGAAACAGTTCTCTTGAAGATGCCATCTAATCCAACACCCCAGGGAATTTGGGCACGCCACATGCATGTTGATAAATCTACCGAGGCTATAGGATTGCAACCCACCATTAATAAATGATCCTAGTTCAAAAAGAAGATCCTTCATTCTCACAAGTATAGAAGCCATCAATGGATGGGTCTCTATCCTTGCATTGTTCCATGACTCCAAAAGAGTCTATAAAATCACTGTAACAGTGATGTATCGGATCATGGTCTCTATCGTTTGATGCTCCATACCTGAGAACCAAATCACGAAAAATTTGTTCACGGAAGATCCTGATGTATTATAAGTTCCATATTTATCCATCATTGACCATAGGATAACTGTCCATTCACCCCTGATAAAATTATAGACCACTGATTACATTTGGGGGTTACAACAATAGTATCAATGAGAGGCTAGTTGGATTCCCCTCCTTTGAATATTATCCTCTGTATGAATGGCTTGGTTCTGCACTCTCCACACCATGAAACTCAGCTTCGTGGGAAACTCCTTGCACCATATGCGTGATCCCCACTCTTCACGAACCCCTCCCTACTATATCAACTTTCATTAGTCATGCCCATCAATGAAATCATAATACGACTAGGTAAAACAGAGGTGATCAACATCATCAGAGAAAACAATCTCATTAAAAATATTAATCTATTTCAGACTGAAAATGGATTCGATCAGTCTGCTATTCTGACTGGACTCTCTTACTGACATGTTTCTTCTAAGGCAATTGGCAAAAAACTGTTTCTACCATACCAAGTTATCCCTCCAATGATTAACATTCCCTCGTCCAATCATCCATCGAGAATATCCTGGAAGAATCTCTAGATGAGACAAACTAATAGTCATCAGCTTAGAAATTTTCTTATTATCCCAAACATCCCCATTCATTATAAACTTGATTATATGAATTTTTTCCCAATTAGATTCTTTAACATATAAATTCCGTGTCAGTAGGGTATGCATGGAATACATGGTGGTTGAGACATCCCTGAGACCCACAGCTCTTTCCTCCACCGGTTTCGGTACCCGGTACCAAGCTTCCCAATGATCTCTTCTAGAAAAGTTACCATCCAAAATAAATATGTTCATTAGCATATCCATCAACGAGATGATCCCATTGGTAGGAGTGATAAAGGACATGACGTGCATCAGTATCGAGGAAAACAAACTATTAAGGAGCACCACATGTTCGTCGATGGAGAGAATCATGTTTTCCAGTTAAAAGATCTTCCAGATGTTCTGTTCATGAGATTATCAATGAAATTATTTTTAACTCAGCCATTAGAAATATGTTCCCCAATATACCTCATAGGGAGTTGTTTCTGTTGTATTCCCTAGATGTCATGAATGGTCTGAATCCTTACTCAAGGACATTTAATAGATATGAAAACATTTCTTATGACAACCCTGCTTTTTAATACAAACTTAATCATGATTTATTACATAAAACTTAACTTCATACAACAAAGAAGATCGAGAGGTTTAGTGTCTATGTGGATTAGGATCATTACATAAAAACATGAAACATTAAATACAACATCCTTATTGAAAACATCCTTTACATGACCACTACATTCCCCCATACTTAGCAATGCATGGGATAACCTGAGGTCATGCATAAGAAAAGGTTGAGCTATAAAGCCCAATAAGGGAATAAACATGGAATACATGAGTAGTACAACTCATATTAGAGAATAGGCATATAAATAGAACACAAGAGAAACATGAACATAAATTCATGATAAAGCATGATAATCATATCATGGAAATGTGGCAACAACACTTAACATGGAATTAGCATGAGCCAAAGATAATTGCAAATAAAGCATGAGTATATCCTCATTTCACATGAATCATGACTAAAACCTAGTTGAAATTTAATTATCATGAGTCAAAAATCATTGCACATGATATATCATGATACTATACAGTACCCAAGGCATGGGAGCTCTATAAGGGTGCACCCTTCTTAAACATTTCATTTCATGCATAAGTGTGCCACATGGATCATAAAACATGGATTCAGTAAACATAATCATTTATTCCACGACAAAGGAATGTGGAATTAATACATGAAACTTTGTAATCAATATGTAAATGTGTATAACGGTGAATACCCTTGATGGAGAAATGGGACTGGTATTCACTACACAATGGCATTGTCTTAGAAAATCCGTGTGATTTCAGCAGCGTAACGGCGTAACATAAGCATTCAAAAAATATGTGTGATCAGAGAGAGAGGGTTTCCTCGTCATATTTATATGTAATGGATGGTATGGAGGTCATATAGATACATGTTCCAACAATTGTAATGGAATTTAGGTTCATGATACTAAATTATTTCATGAATGTAAATGAGGAGAGAGAAGTTCCTTTCGGAATTTCGGCATAGTAACGGGTGTACATGGGCGGAATTTAATGAGAGATAAAGGGGTATCCCATAATTCAAACATAAATAGGTAAGTATGATGGAGGTTTGAAACCATACCCCAAAATTCATAATTGAAATTAAAATGGAAAAACAACTTAATGAAAATTGGACAAAATGAGAATGGAAGAAAAACCCCTTACATGGAAGTGTGCTTCCAAAGGCTTAAGAGAGTCTTCAGAGAGGATTATTGGGAGTTTGGGGAACCTTGGGAGGATTCTAGAGAGATTATGGTAGAGTTTGGATGAGCTCCAAAGGCTTTGAGTGAGGAGAAAGTGGGATCCTGGGTGGGTTTATATATGAAAGGTGGGGGAATTATTTATTATTTAGGTTTGGGACCCCTTATATTAAATTAATCCAAACCACAAACCATCCCTTGGTTTTTCCAATGGTTTTTGGAAAAGGGAAGAGGAAAAAAATAGTTTATAATGCCAATGTCCAAACTTCTTAAAATAATGGGGTTGCTTATGTGGAGGTGAGTCACACTCCCATGGAAAATAATTTAAAAAAACAAGACGATTAATAAGTCTAGAGGGGTCCATTAATGCTTTGAAAAGTAAGTCAACGAGACCCAAAATCACATTATTTTTATTTTAAAACATATATTGGCCGATCGTAGAGATTATTTTATTTTATTACATCACTGTTGTTTTATTATGAGGTCATAAAAGACATTATATATTTAAACTGTATTTAATTGTTACCTAAAAATTTGACTGTCAGAAAATTATGAAAAATTCACCGTTGGATAATTTTGACGTCCTTATACTAGAAATAACATTTATTTTATCTAAATAATTTTCTAAATATTTTATTTTTCACTTTTAAAATAAAAACTGACATTTATTGAAAATTGACGGGTTTTGACAAAAATTGCTTTTAAACCTTAATAAAAATTACAATTGGATTCATAAAATTATTAGATCATTTATATTTCATAAAAATTAATTTAATAATAATAATAATATTTTATTAAAATATTATTTCATTCAAAAATCCCTAAATTTAATAAAATATAATTCTTAATTAAATAATAACTAAAAACACAATTTGTACATTAAATACTATTTACAATGTATCAATGATTACAAGAAAGTATATTCATTATTTTATACAAAAATAACGTACATGAACATAGTAATAATGATTTGTTACATAAGCCCTTAAAACAACCACATAAGACCTAAGGGTAAGGTGTGCAATGGTGACATACTCTTGGGGTGGCTCAGATAACATCGCTCGAGTGATAATCTCTATAAACTTTCACATTTACCATACACGGTCGCGTTCGAGAATGACATGATGAAGCTCAGCTTGGGATTGGTCAAGGGAAAAGCCCAATGATTCCACCTCTTTTCTAAGCTCCGATAAATGGGCTTTGTATGGAGTAATTCTACTGGTTGAGGCCATCGATTCCTTTGTCTGGGTAAATTTTGGTTGTTAAAGCCCTATATTTATTACTAATCATGTGATCTCTGTTCAACGACTATAATAGAAACGGTCACAATTCTTAACATAAAACCAAAAAGTTGACATTTTATATAAACATTTACAAAAAGAGACATTTAATTAGATCAAGAGTTATTTCCATTAATGAAACTTTGGGTCGTTACAATATTCCCCCCTTAAGAAATTTCACCCTCGAAATTTCCTTTTCCAACACTAAAACATATGTTGGTAACTCAGCTTCATCATTTCCTCCAGTTCCAAAGTCACTTCTTCAAAACTTGTCGTTTCACCGCAACACCTTAATGAGGGGAATTCTCTTATTTTGTAGAACTTTTTCTCTATGATCTAAGATCTTCACTGGTTGCTCCTCACAAGAAAGATCATCCTCCAATTGTACCACCTCAGAAGTGAGTATATATAAAGGTTCCAGTATGTACTTCCTTAAGTGGGATACATGAAAGACATCATGTACTTTGTCCATGGTAGGTGGAAGTGCTCGTTGATAGGCCACAACCGCGACACATTCAAGAATCTCGAAGGGGCTGATGTACCTTGTACATAACTTCCCTTTCTTTCCAAACCACATGACCTTCTTCCACAGAGATATGCATAGAAAAACAATGTCTCCAACTTTAAACTCAAGGTCTCGTCGACGATTATCTGCATAACTCTTCTGTCGACTCTAGGCTTCCTTGATATGTTGTTGAATGGTTTTCACCTTCTCCACCATTTCCTTGACAATTTCTTGTCCAAGCAGCTTACATTAACCGACCTCATCCCAAAATTCCAGAATTCTGCACCTTTTCCCATACAGGGCTTCATATGGTTCCATTTGAATGCTCGAGTGGAAACTATTAATATAAGAGAACTCGAGCAGAGGAAAATTTTGATCCCATCCTCCTTTAAAGACCATTTAGCAAGCTCTTAACATATATTCAAGTGTTTGGATAGTCCACTCAGATTGGAGGATGATAGGCCGTACTGAAGTTCAATTCAGTATTCAGAGATTTTTGAAGAATCTTCCAAAACATAGAGGGGAATCTTTGATGATGGGTAGACACAATAGATAATGGCACTCCATGTAGCTTAACCACTTCCCTGATATATATCTGTGCCATTTTATCAAATGAGAAATCCTCCCGAATAGAAATTAATTGTGCAGTCTTTGTAAGACGATCCAAAACAACCCAGGTAGAATTGTTGCATTTGCATGTCCTCAAAAGTCCAATGACAATATCCATGGTTATGTTCTCCCATTTCCATTCTTGTATGGGAAATGGTTGCATTATCCCCTTAGACTTCTGCCTCTTTGCCTTCACTTTCTATCACAGCAGGCACTTTGATGTATACTCAACGATCTCCTTTTTCATATTATCCCACAAAACGTTTTCTCGGAGATCTCGATACATCTTTGTGCTCCCTGGGTGAATAGAGAAATTTGAACTATGTGCATCATCCAAAAGTTCATTCTTCAGCTCCGGACATGATGGAACACATAGCCTTTTCTGAAATTTCACAATTCCTTCTTCATTAACATTAAAATCCAAGGATTTCCCTTTTTTGATATCTTCCACTTTTTCATGAATTGCCACATCACCGTTTTGAGAATCCTTTATCCTTTCCAAAAGAGACGGTTGAACAATCATTTGTGAAAGAATTGAGGATTTTCCCTTCTTTATGAATCTCATGTCAATCTGCATCATGTCTTAGAAGATTGGATCCTTGTCACTACTCATCATTGATATAATCATTGGGTCCTTTCTACTTAGGGCATCTGCCACATTGTTCGCTTTCCCAGGGTGGTAATGTATGGAACAATAATAATAATTGATGAGCCTTATCCATATACTCTCGCGCATATTAAGCTCTTTCTGTGTGAATATATATTTTAGACTCTTGTGGTCAGTATATATCTCCCATTTCTCCCCATAGAGATAATGCCACCAGATTTTCAAGGCAAAGATCACTGACGCCAACTCCAGATCATACGTTGGATAGTTTAGATCAGGGATTTTCAACTACTTTGAGGCATAGGATATCACTTTATCAATCTGCATCAGCACACAGCCTAAGCCCTTCTTCGAAGCATCACTGTATACCTCAAAAATTTCCCCGCATGTGTGTAAAGTGAGAATCAGCACAGTAAGAAGCATACTTTTCAACTCCTTGAAGCATTATTCACATTCATCAACTCCCTTTTGAGTTTGCTTGGTAAAAGGTCTATATAATCTTGAGAATTTTCTCACAAATTGTTGATAATATCTAGCTAACCCCAAGACGCTACGGATATCCATTACCGATGTTGGCCTCAGCCATCCCTCACAAGCATCTGTTTTGGAGGGATCTATAGATATCCTATTACTTGTGATGATATGGCCCAATAATGAGACCTCCTTCAACTAGAACTCACACTTGTTGTACTTTTCATAGAGATTATCATTACGTAAAGTCTCTAGTACAGTTATTAAATGCTCCTCATGATCCTCCTTGGTTTTGGAGTATATTAGAATATTATCTATAAAGACTACCACAAATTTGTCTAGGTAATCTCTAAATACTCTATTCATGAAGTCCATAAAGATTGCTAGAGCATTGGTGAGTTTGAAATACATTACTATGAATTCATAGTGCCTGTATATTGTAAAGAAAGCAGTCTTGGGGACATATTTCTTCTTCACCCTTACTTGAAAATATCCTGACCACAAATCTACCATGGGGAAGTATTGTGCTCCACGCAGTGAATCAAACAAGTCATCGATCCATGACAAAGGATACCTGTCCTTTATCGTGATTTTTTAAGTTCACCATAATCGATATAAAGCCGTATTGAACCATCGTTCTTCTTGACGAACAGGATTGGTTCACCCCATGGTAAAGCACTTGGGCGTCTAAATCCTTTATCCACATTCTCATGTAGTAGTTTCTTCAGCTCTTCATGTTCCATGACATCCATTCTATATGGAGTCTTGGATATTGGTAGTGCCCATGGTATAAGTTCAATTGAGAATTCAACATCTCTTATAGGAGGAAGACTAGGCAGTTCATCGAGAAACACTTCGGCGAATTCCCACACAATAGACATCTCTTCAAGGATGGTTTTTCCTCGGACCCAATCATCTGAGAAAGATATGCATGCTCATAGGGCAGTAATATTTGTGCTTGATATGATGGATATAAAGGAGATTCATCTTCCTCCTTACACTTGTAAATAATCGGGGGTCGATTATTCATATGGAGTGTGATTTCCCTCTCCCGGCAATTTATGTTGGATCTATATAACGAAAGCTAATACAATCCATGAATTGCATCAAATTCCACTAGAGGGAGTATGACGACGTTCTCTATGAAAATCAATAAACAGATTATAATAGTGGAAGACTTATATTCATGGTATTAAATGATTGCCCCATTTGTTGTACTCACCGACATCTTTACTTCCATGGTTTTTGGTGGTGCTGGGATTGCTCTACTAAACATTAGAGATATAAAAGAATATGTAGAACCTTAATCAAAAAATATGTTCTCTATTCTTGAATGAATAACTAGAGTACCTATCTCCACTTCATTTCCAGGGTTCACTTCGGCAGAAGTGATGGAAAAGGCTCTTCCTTGCTACCTTGGAGGTTGTTGGTTGCCTCTGAAAACCTTTGGATTATGGAAATGATTTTTAAGATGCCCTGGATCTTTTCAATTGAAGCAATGAACAATGCATTCAGGTTCAAACGGAGTGTTCCTCTCCTCTGTCACAGCTAAGGGTCTCTCATGCCGACAGTTAACTACTAGGTGCCCTTCTCTTCCACACCTAGAGCATTTACTCAACCCCTTGAAGCAATTTTTAGGGGGCTTCTTTCTTCCCTTTTGGAAAGTGGGGTGCTCAATCTTCATAGCATCGTTGGATTTATCCATCAGACTGCCAGCATTGAAGTCCACCTTACGCTTCTTGTCCCCATGATACCCCTGTGATTCCCCGTTCTCAATTTCGACCTTAAGGGAACATGGGACTATTTCCGGATAGCTGTCGAAGTCACGAATCGCTAATACTTTCCATAGGCTAGGCATCATCCCACCAAAGAAGAAGTCGACCATGAATTCGACGGTAATGACAAAGCCGGAAGCATATCGTGCAAGCCTTGTGTATTTTTTCTCGTACGCTTCAATAGAATATTCTTCTTTTTTCTTGAGGGAATGGAAGTATCTTTCAATCTTATGCTGGAGGGTGCGCGTAAAATATTTATCGAAAAACATCTTCCGAAAATCCTTACATTCCAACGCCTTGATCTCCTCCTCAGGCTTCATATTTTTGATCAACCTCCACCATTGATCATCTTAACCCTCTATACAATAATCCGCCATGAGAACCATCTCTGGATCAGAACATTGAAGTATGGAGAAGATCATTTCAATGGAGTTGATCCATTGTTTCGTGATCGTGGGATCAGATGATCCACTAAAAGTAGGATGCCTTTGTCTTAGAAGCTCTCAATAGCAACTTGTTCATTCTTAGGGGGGTGTGGATATTCCTCTTGACCCATGTTTCTATTCAAAGCATGAGTTAGCTGAGAGATAAGTGTGAAAAAGTTCATGATTCCCGCTCCCATTGGATTGGGCATCTCATTATTACAGTCATCACACTGATCGTCTAACCGGTTGTTAGCCTGAGTCCTCCTATTACCATCCATTGGATGGAATAAAAGGAGTGTTATGGGGTAACACATAAAGGGTAATACAAAGACAAAAGTTTACGACTTAAAAATAAACTTTTATTTTTTTTAATTCATGATTTTATATGATTCAACCAACGCTTTTCGTGATCTAATTTCTAACATATAATCATAGGGGCATTTTTTTAATTCACTTAATAAGGTTTCGTACTAAGAATGTGAATTTATTAAAACATATCCCCCGATAGTGTCGTTACCAAGAGTGTCGCAAGGCCCATTGTCATGCACCAGTTCTCGTTCGAGTCTAGCTCAATGCGGTGTTTTCAGGTTTTACCCCTAGGATACATCTATGCCAAAGCCGCCTCTACTTGCTCGTATCCAGACAAGGTTGTATTTATTTGATAAACCATTTACTAAGTACTTACATAAACA
Organism: Viscum album; assembly: GCA_963277665.1. Lineage (NCBI taxonomy): Eukaryota > Viridiplantae > Streptophyta > Magnoliopsida > Santalales > Viscaceae > Viscum > Viscum album. The sequence goes on along the minus strand of OY728147.1, from coordinate 1,353,873,372 downwards.
TAGGGATGTTTTTATTATACTTATTCTTGTATCTACGGATTTACTAGGGTTTTATAATCCTAATCCCAAAAATAACTAAACCTATCCTCTGATACCAACTATGACATCCCTACATTTTAATAAAAACTTAAACATGATTTATTATATAAAACATCACTTGATAAAATAAATAAGATAGAGAGGTTTAGTGTCTTTTCGGATTAGGATCATTACATAAAAACTTGAAACATGAAATACAACATCTTTATTGAAAACATCCTTTACAAGACCACTGCATTCCCTCGTACTTAGCATTGCATGGGATAACCTGAGAACATGCATAAGAAAAGGGTGATCTATAAAGCCCTGTAAGGGTATAAAGATGGAATACATTAGAAGTAAAATACATCTTAGAGAATAGGAATTTCAAAAGAGAACAAGAGAAACATGAACAAAAATTCATGATAAAGTAAGATAATCATAACATGGAAAGGTTGCAACAACACTTAACATGGAATTTGCATAAGCCAAGGCTAATTGCACATATAGCATGAGTAAATCCTCATTACACATGAATAACGATTAATCCCTCGTTGCACTTGAATTATAATGAGTCAACACTCATTTTGCATGACGTATCATGATACAATACTTTACCCAATGCATTAGAGCACTATAAGGGAGCACCCTTCTTAAACATTTCATTTCATGCATATGTGTGCCACATGGATCATTAAACATGGATTCAATAAACATAATCATTTATTCCATGATAAAGTAATGTCGAATTAATAAATGAATCTCTATAATCAATATGTAAATTGTCATAAAGGTGAATACCCTTGATGGAGAAATGGGCATGGTATTCACTAGACAATGGCATTGGCTTAGAAAATCAGTGCGATTTCGGCAGCGTAACGACATGATATAAGAATTCATTAAAAAATTGTTGATAAGAGAGAAATGGGTTCCTAGTAATATTTACATGTAATGGACATTAAGGAGGTCATATTGATACATGTCCCAACAATTGTAATGGAATTTAGGTTCATGATACAAATGTATTGCTTGAATGTAAATGAGGAGAGAGAAGTTCCTTTCAGAATTTCGGCATAGTAACGGGTGTACATGGGAAGCATTTAATGAGAGAGAAAGGGGTCTCCCATAATTCAAGAATAAATAGTTCTGTATGAGGGAGGTGTGGAACCATACCCCAACATTCATAATTGAAATTAAAAGGGTAAAAACAACTTAAAGAAAATTGGACAATAATGAGAAAGGAAGAAAAAACCTTTACTTGGAAGTGTGCTTCCAAAGGCTTGAGGGAGGCTTGAGAGAGGATTCTTGGGATCTTGGAGAACCTTTGGGGGCTTATATATTTATTAGGGCAGAGGTTGGATGAACTCCAAAGGATTTGAGTGAGGAGGAAGTGGGAGCTCATGTGGGTTTATAAAGGAAAGCTGAAAGAATTCTTTATTATTTAGGTTTGGGACCCCTTATATTAAATTATTCCAAACCACAAACCATACAATGGTTTTTGCCAAAGGTTTTTGGAAAAGGGAAGAGTAAAAAATTATTTTCTAAGGCCAAATTCCTAACTTCTTAAAATAATGGGGTTTCTTATGTGGAGGTGAGTCACACTCCAATGAAAAATAATTTAAAAAGACAAGATGTTTAATAAGTCTTGAGGGGTCCATTAATGCTTTGAAAAGTAATTCGAGAAAAACCAAAATCACATTATTTTAATGTTAAAATATATATTGTACAAACATAATGTTTATATTATTTTATTACATCACTATGGGGTCATTATGATGTCATTAAACACATTATATATTTAAACGGTATTTAATTTTTACCCAAAAAATTGATTGTCTCAGAAAATTATGAAAAATTCACTGTTGGATAATTTCGATGTATTGATACCATAAATAAAAATTATTTTATCAAAAATAATTTTCTAAATATGTTAATTTTTACTTTTAAAATTAAAACTGACATTTATCGAAAATTCACGGATTTTGACAAAAATGGCTTTCAAACCTTAATAAAAATTACAATTGCATTCATAAAATTATAAGATAATTTATATTTAATAACAATAAATTTAATAATAATAATAATATTTTATTACAATATTATTTAATTCAAAAATTCCTTAATTTATTAAAATATAATTCTTCATTAAATAAAAACAAAAATCACTATTTGTACTTTAAAAACTATTTACAATGTATCAATGATGAAAAGAAAGTATATTCATTATTATATAAAAAGGTAATGTACATGAACATAGTACTAGAGATTTGATACATAACCCCTTAAAACATCCACATAAGACCTAAGGGTATGGAGTGCGATGCTGACATACTCTTGAGGTGGCTCATATAACATCGCTCGAGTGGTAATCTCTATCAACTTCCACATTTCCCATAGACGGTCCTGTTCGAGCATGACATGATGAAGCTCAGCTTGGGCATGGTCACGAACGAAGCCCAAATATTCCACCTATTTTCCGAGCTCCGACAAATGGGCTTTTTATAGAGCAATTCTACTGGATGAAGCCATCGCATCCTTTGTCTATGTCAATTGGGTTTGCTAAAGCCCTTTATTTATACTAATCATGTGATCACTGTTCAATGGATATAAGAGAAACAGTCACAACTCATAACAAAAAACCAAATAAGTTGACATTTTATATAAACATTTTACATAAAGAGACATTTAATTAGATCAAGAGTGATTTCCATTAATAAACCTTTTGGTTGTTACATTTCTCTTCATGTAATTGACCCATTTTCCACATAGGATACATAAACCACCATACGATGTTTTTAGATCATAAGAGACAACCTCCTACCATTAAAAAATATGAGAATAACATCAGTAATCATCAAATGATAGATATATTTATCTGACACTTGATAATGATTTGACAGAATTTTACGTTCCACCAAGCATTTGTCCATATTTCTCAAAAGGGATTCTTGAGAAATTATGAAGAAGATGGGGGATATAGTGTCTCCATTCCACACACTGCTAAGATTTTTAAGAACTTAAAAACATTCCCCATAAGCGAAATGGTCATCCAAGTAGAGGAGAAGCACCGAAGTAATTGATCACAAACACACTCATGGAAGAAATTATTTCTCATCAAGCAAATTATGAAATCCCATTCCAATTTGTCATACGCCTTCTCCTTGTCCACATGAATAATCATGTTGGACCTGACACCCCTTTAGTTCACATCCTCCAATCGTTCTTGAGGGATTCCTACCGCCCCCTGAATAGTTATTCCATTTATAATTCCATTTTTTTCATAAGAAATAACCATCAGAATCACTTTGTTCATCCAATGATTAATAATATTATCCATGATCTTGTATGAAAAATATCGAAGGATGATTTTCCTATTTTGATTAATGGAAGAGGGATCTAGAACTATTGGAATTAGAACAACATTGGAAGTGGACATACGCTTGTTATGTGAACGAGCCCCCCTGAAAGTAATCATGCACTACCTCAACCACTTGAGTCCCCATGAAGTCCCATGAATCCATATTGAAGGCTCCTAGAAAGCCATCTGGGCCAAGAGCATTTTCAAGATACATGTTGCGAATAGTCTCCCAAACCTCCTTTTTCGATGGTATCTTCATCAAGGATTCATTGTCCTCATCAACAATCTTCTTGGAAATATATCTCATGTAGACCTCTTAATCAGATACTGTGCCTCCCTCCCTGTTTGGTCCAGAAGGATCACCTACCATAAGTGATTCAAAAAGATCCAGGCTATCCTTCCGGTGAAATTGAAATATATGGAGAAAGAACCATCCTCAAGAATGATGTTGAGTTTCTTATTTTAAATCTCCATCAAACATGCATGGAATAAACTGTTGTTCCTATCACCATCAATAATCCAACTGACCATGGACCTTTTTTATGTCCCATTCAATATCTAGCATCCGATGAGCTAGAAATCACTTTTTGTCGCAAACCTACATATAAGTAGGATCATGCAAACTCTAGAGCATCCTTTCTTCCAAATGTTCGATCTCCTCCTGTAGTGCTTCCACCAAATCCTCAGGAGAGGTTTTGTTCATGATGCATCTCCCTATATCAGATTTGAGTCACTTGAATTCTCCAGAGAGCCCAACCTAGAACCTCCCATCTGTCTCAGGTTACAATTATTCTTTCATCAGTTGAATGAAACCATCCATATTGTGCATGTTTAGTGCGTACATGAATGCATTATTCTCCCAACCCCCATGTCTAAGCTCTACCAGAAGTTGAGCGTGGTCCGATAGAAAAAGGGGTAGTTGAGTGATAGAGGTCCATGAAGAAGACTCTAATCTGTGAAGATTAGTAAGACATCTATCCAGCCTACTCTACATATGACTGCTACCTTTGCTATTACTACAGCATATGTATTTGCACCGACTAAAGCCCAGGCCTAGTAGCCTCTTACCAGAAAAGAATGAATTAATCTCAAGTATCCCATTATTGTAAGACCCTGCTCCACCTTTCTTCTCTGAAAAGTCTGCAGTGGAATTGAAATCCTCACCTAAAAACCAAGGTAGAACAGCTGCATCAAGCGAGTTGAGAAACTCCCACATTAGTTTTCTTTCCATACCATCATTGCTGGAATAAATAAAGGGGAATAGTACTTCCTATCCTCTGAACCCAATTTTCACATTAATACTTTTCTCCATAACATTAACTACATATACTTGTAGAAGTTTCTTTCATAGAATCCAAATTTTCTTATTAACTGGTATTCCTTGAAGGTGGAGACCCAATATCATCTTCATAGAAAAAAAACTAACCCTGATGTTATCTTTATTAGGTTCCAAGAAGACCTCCATTGATGATATACATCTCCTAGATTCAGAATCCATAAATGAGCCTTTAGCATTCTTCCCGAGGCCCAGAGCATTCCATATTATCAGCAAACACATTAGTAGAAGATGTTCCTGGACTTCTGGCCATTTCTATCTGGTCTTAGCACAAACAAATTCATGCAACATTCCTCTCTGGCCATGGTGGGCATAACCGGTCTAGAAGAACCTTCTGAAGCGAACCCCTTCTCCGGTATGAGAAATTTATTATTCAATGAGCAATTGTACTCCTCTTGAAAGGAGATTATGTTCCCCACCATGACTGGTAAATCCAACGGAACTGCCTTCTCCTAGAGAATAGAGACCAGAACCTTCCAATTCGGTGAGTTACGGGAGGCAGTAATTTCATTCTCAACCCCCTCTGAGAACTAACCTCCAAGTGCCTTCCAATTCACATACTCAGAACACCCAATCGAGGTCCACAAAGAAATACACAATGCACTCTGTGATAGGAAGGAGAAAACCAAACCTATATCAGGAGCCATAGGAATTTTGGGATGGAAATGGTGAAGAAGGAAAAACTTTTACCATTCCGATGACAACTAAGGGAACCACTAAAGACCCAACCCCCCACATGAACTACCCTCAATTTCCTCTGATGAGTCTATTCGAGAAACCAATTGTATGATTTTCAGTGCCCCTATATTCTCTGTGTTGGGGTGCAGCGGAGGTGCGTGGTAACTCAAACACTAAAAACGAGTATCAAAATGGAGCAACACACAAATTTACGTAGTTATGCAATTTGGCTACATCCACGGGAGAAGTAGGGGTGGTTTATTCTCTCCATTCTTTTCAGAGGATCACACATATTTTATAGATATACCCACACAACAATGGTATTTTCATGTTGTTTAAATAGTGTAATCAACAGAAGGGTATTCTTCCGTTGGTGGGGTGGTTCATCTCCCCCTAGACATCCTCCTGCCACCTGCTGCAGGTCCATTAAGCCAGCTGTACCGGCTAGGTTGGCTACCTACCAATGGAGAAGTCTCTTTTCCGACAAAGAAGACTCCCAAATTAGGGAGTGGCCCCAAAAAATATCCATCTCATGAGAAATTTGGGGTAGATGCTTGAATTGCAGTTTCATTGTAGGTGTTTAAAACTTCATCAGCAAATCAAACATGCTTCTTCACGCCAGATGACGTGGCACTTCCACTTTCTCCAGTCATGCTCAAGATGATTGTGGTCCCCATCAAAAGATACAACCCTTGGGACTCCATCCCAGTAAGCTTTTCTGGATCACACGTGAGACTTCCAACACTCTAGTAGCTATAGAATCCTTGAAACATTTTTCATCAAGCCTACAAAATGATATCATGTTTCGTCTCATCCTCAGAATTAATTTCACATCTGCTAGTTTACGAACTCCTCTATCAGGTGTCTTAAATTTCACTGTCCCGACTCCATGAACCTCACATGTTGACCTATCACCATGTCTCACCAAGTATCGCACCTTCTGAAATGTATCAATTGTACCTCTCGTCTTATATATGTGTGCAGAGCTCCTCGAATCCAGAACCCTTCCGTATTCCTTTGAATTTTGAGCCCGCTCGTTCATCATTCTCAGAAAATGACATTCATGTTTCATGTGCCCAAATCTTTTGCAGCAATGACACTACACTTCTCCCCATTCAACTTTATCATCAGAGTGCAAGCTTCCCATTTTCACGCAGATTTCATCATCTACTGATAAACATGTGATGTTTGCATCCTCCTCTTCAACTTTCTTCTTCCCAGCAACGTACCATTGGTGCTCTCCACAATCACTTTTATAGTAACCCTTCTTCTAGAACTAGAAACATGTGATTTCTCTAGGATCACACCCCTTGGATTTTAGCTACCATTCATTACCTTCTGAATTCTAATGTCAGCTCCTCCAAGGTGGATCATCACGCATCACCATGATTTTCTCTCTTGAAAGCATCACAGGTCTTCAGAATGCCTTCGAATCTTAAAGTGATGCCATCACATCGTCCAACTTCAATGTCTTTTTCCCAATGACCAATGCAGTCACATTCCCATCAAATGAGCTTTGTAGTGATGATAAAAGAAAAATCACTTTATCTTCCTCTCCAACCTTGACATCGAGCCCCAATAACTGTGTTGGGATTTTGTTTAATTAGTTGGTGTGGTCCAACAAATTCGTTCCCTTGTCCATCTGCAACTAGTACAGTTTCTTCTTTAAGAACAACATATTGGTCAAAGACTTCTCCATATATCAGTGCTAAAACTTCTTCCAGATCATCTTCTGTGATGTCTCATCAAACACTGAATATTTTACCTCATTCTCTAGACATAGACGAATTGTGCTGACGACCCGCATCTCGAGTTCTTCCCAATAATCGGCACTAGTTGTCTTGGGATTTTCTCCAATCAACTGTCTAATCATCCCTTTCTGCACCAAAAGATCCTCCACTATGCTTTTCCACAAGCCTAATTATTTCAACCGTCGAACATCTCGATATCAAATCATGATAGTTCTCTACCACCCGTGATCGTCGATATCGCAAAACGTGATCACCACCATCGATGTCTCACCTTTCTGATACCACCTGACAGAGTGAAAATTTTGTAAAAATAACCATACAAATGTCTCCAAAATGGTAAAAAAAAGGTAAAATCGACTCTTGGATCGCCGAAATCAGAAGTTGATTGGCTGAGATATTGCCAAAACAAACTCAACAGTCCAGATCACCCGTTGGTGTGGCGCTGACGTGGCAGGCCGAAATCTCGCCGGAAAAGTTACCAGCAGCGTGAATAGTTTCTTCTTCTCAGATACGGGGATACTGTTCAACTACGGGTTTGACCAAACCTTGACCGAGCCTACTGGGCTTATTTCAACTATTCATTCATCACCGCTTGCACCGTTGGAATCGCCTCATCGTCCACTTCACAGATCTGTCCTCAGAAAAAATATTCGACCACCTTCAATTTTCTGGCCACTGGAAAACTCATCATCACCTTACTGGTTGACCTCCATTCACTCTACCTCGCCTCTGATGCCACTTTTTGTTGTGCAATAGAGGTGTATGGTACCTCAAACACACAAAATGAAGATCAAAACGGAGCAACACATAAATTTACGTGGTTCGTCGATTTGCCTACATCCTCATGAGAAGTAGGGGTTGTTTATTTTTTCCATTCTCATCGAAGGATCACACAGATTTCACATATACACCCACACCGCCTTGGTATTTTCATCCCATTGAAATAGAGGAATCAACAGAAGGGTTTTCTCTAATTGGTGGGATGGTTCATCTACCCCCAAGACATCCTCCCACCGCTTGCTGTAGGTCCATGAATCCTTCTTTACCGGCTAGGTTGGATGCCAACCAAGGAAAAATTCTCCTTGCTAACAAAGGAGACACCCAAATTAAGGAGTCACCCCCACATGCTGACCATTGGATGGATCCCCGAGACCCATCAGACATTGAGGCCCGCTTTTCAGACTCAGGACCGACCGCTTTTGAAAACAATCGATCTTATTAGGTCAGTGATTTATTATCCCCTCGATGTCGTTGAAGAAGTTAAGTCCCTTATAATCGTACCCACACTAGTTCCACCGAGGACCCTGACCTTGAAAGTGGAATCCACCACCAACTCAGCGGCAAAGTCCGACTAAAGAGAAAATTTCATGCTAGGAGCCCCCCGTCCCCGACTGCTTCCCTTCCATTTCCTATAAAATTCCACCGCATGGCATTAGAACCTGCACACAAAAAAAAATCATAGAGGAGCATGAAACACCAACCGCTGCCACCACATGAATCCTTAGGATATTAGATTAGGATATGAGGATGAAACTTCACCGAAAGGTAAATTTTAATGCAGATCTGTGGGTTTTCCGTGTCAATCAACTGTTGTGTGTTCATGTCCTCATGGATGAAGCACCCCAAGGAGTCACCCACAACCGCCATGATTAAAGGGTAATGAAAAGGCCAACGGCAGACCCAATAACTTTATCCAAACCAGACCGATACAATATTCTTTTCCATAATGGCATTCCCAAGACCAACGGGAATGGGAGAAATGAAGGTATTCATAGCGTCTCTCCTCCCTCTCCCATGCACGCAAAAAATCATATTTTTTGGAATGATGGATAAAAAATTCAAACAAATATTTTTCTGACACCTCCTCCTGATGCTTGATCCCCCATGACTGTACAAATGCCCTGAACACCTTCACCAGTGCTTTCTTAGGACCAAATTTGGCTACCAGTGAGAGGTTTTGAAACTCCACTGTACAATGCATCTCTTTCTCAGTGATCACCACCACCGACACACCGTCTAGAGATTCAAGAATTAATTTTTCTAGGTGGATAGGTTGGATAAATATGTGACCAATAGTACGTTCAGAAGAACCCCCACAGACAACCTCTGTAAATTACTTGGCCTTGCAGCGTCCACTGGGGAGGCTGACCACCTTCTCAACCAAGGTATCGCTGGATCTCGAGGAAATCTCATGGGTAGAATCCATTGTCTACTCATCTCTATGGGCATGATAGATTAAAAAAACTGGTTAAATGAGATGATTTCACACTTTAATTTGCTTTGTTAAATTGTTTGAATTGGAAAATAAGATTAATATGTGGAAAATGTTACTTTTATAGTCTGGTTTTTATTATAGTTGGGAGAATATTTGTTTCTCCATTAATAAGGGGTTTCTATGATTTTATGGTTACTTGGGGTGACCCATTGGATGTGGGAACGTCATTGTGTTCATGGAATTCACACGTGTATGGGAATACAATTGTTAATTCTCCCTGTTAAATTAAGTCAATGTTAAAACTCTAATTTGAAAACACATATCCCCACTCCTTCATTCCCCTAAAAAACTCTTAATGCTGTTAAAATTGTTTATTGGTTCTCAAATGACATGAAATGTGGTTTCAACTATATATGATGTTATTACCTATATGGTATTTGAGAAATGGTCGGTATCTAAATAGTTTCGAATCATGTGGGCATCTTTAAAAATATTGTATGTTTTGAACATGGATTTGAATGATATTAATCATGAAAGATGAAGTCCGGTTTGGAATTATATATTGGGAAATGATGTTTTATATTTTTTTTGGAAATAGATTGAAATTTCATGTAAGGTATTTTAAATATATTTTATGTGAGGCATTGTTGATACTTTATCATTTTTTAGAAATATGTTGTGGTTTTGGAAGCATTAATACATGATTTGTATCTATAAATATTTATGAAATGATTGAAAGATTATATGTTTTGATGGACTGGTTGGAATGATTGATAATGTGGGGAGTAGTGGTAATACCTATTGAAGATTTACCTATATGGGTTATCATATAGGGGGTTTTAGTATTTGGGGTAGGCAACAGTGACATTAGGTAAAGTTAGTCACATGAGTGAGGTCCTCATACATACAGAGTTTACTCTTCCTATGGGTTACCTGAGAATATATAAGTGGTTCGAGTGATGAAATCATATCATCCCTGATTATATGGGTTAGTACCCCATAGATTCCTCAGTGTACATGTGGTTTGTACCATGGGTGAGGATAGTTTAGAGCAGCTGTTCATTATTAACAATGGAGCTACACTGTACGATAGCTGGTGCATTCTAACTGAGTACATCCATGGATATCTCTAGGGATGTTTAGTAAATTACAATGGTTTACTATTTATATGTTATTGTTTATATTTTCCTACCATTTGTTTCTGTTTTATAATACTCATAAAAATTTATTATAGTTTTTTATTACCATATTTTCATTTTTCTTTGGAATTTGGTTTTAAAATGGTAATCCATTTTGAATATAAAGATAGGGTTTGTATAGTTTTTGGAAAATGAAAAAGGTGTGTGTGTTTATTTTGAAATTTAAAAAACATATTTTCTATGTATTTTAAACTAGTGCTTGATAACTATTTTTGTGAATGGAAACATATGGATTATTTGTTGGTTTCCTACTGAAATGTTTAGATCACACCCTATTTGTTCCATTTAGTGTCTCTAGAACAGAACAATTTTGAAGGTTCTACTTTTTATTCATGTTTTCGTGTATGAGCTAGCTCTTGTAGAGGATCGGTCTTTTTGACGGTGGTCAAATTTAGGTCAAAAGTAGATGGAGTTGTTTTTGTTCTGGTTTTATTTTTTTTTATATCATGCAATTGTTCGGTTTCCATATTTAGTATTGGATTGATTCTAGACATGTTTGTTATTTATTAAATTTGTCTTTCTATTGTTTCTATTTCTTTTCCAATATATTTTTTATCCTAGTTTATTGGTATAACGGTCCGGCCTTATTACGTTACAAAATCATGAATTTTAGTCATGAAATCAATTCCTTCCACACTAGGGATATTTTCATGTTTTTATTGATATAGAATTGATATATAATACATACATAACTTTCAACATATATATATAGTGGATACCATATAAATAGTATCCATTCCTTCAAAAATATAAAATATCTCAAATAAAAACTATTTTCATTAAAATGTCATCATACCATTTAACATGGAATCCTCCACTATCTTACACATCTTTATAAACTATGAAAATTATTTTAAAATTTGGGATGAGCACAAAAATCTTAGTTAGGGATATAAAAATAAGTAAAGAAAACATTAGTCCATGAATACTTATATATGTATAAAATCACTTTCTAGAAGACTTAATTTTCACCCATATATATTTACTTTTTGAAACATGTTATTTCCACGAGATTTCCACAGAACGTAAAGAACATAAATTGAACCACAATGTTATCTTGGGAAATTGATTACATAATCTTGTAACCCTCTAAGATACATTATGTTGTGTAACACTCGCGGTTACCTTACAATGTAACCCTCATGGATACATTATTGTGTAACCACCACAGTTACACATGGAGTAACCATATGGAAAAAATCAAACATACACATACAAAATACACTGGGGGGATATATATCTCCCAAATTTCATCATAAAAAATTCCCACTAACCTGAATAGAATCATAAAATATGAATAATTTCAAAAAAAAACATTACTTTGAAATTTATGATTTTTTAAAAGGGTATTTTTAAAGAAATATGCCTTAAAAATGTCATATAATGGAATAGAGACTTTATATAGTGGATGGAATAAGTATATACACTATAAATACACATTATTCATCATTATAAAAACTGAATTCATTACACAATAATATTTAATACCCCATAATTAATGAAGTATAAGGTTAACCTAAAAATGGAAATTGGGTTAATAATTCCCTTACCTAGGGTTCTATGTACTTAAAATGTGTTTAAACATCATGTATAATTGTTAAAATACTATTATTAATAACTTATAGAAATATATTCCTATTTTTAACTCAGTATATGATCATTTAATTACATCATTTCAACCCTTAATTATTAATATTTTGTTCCTTCAATTATTTCTGGTGCGTTCTTTACAAGATTTCCCTAGCTAGTATGTATTTGATATTCTTGTCATTTAGAAATAAAATTATAAAAGTGGAATGAAATGGTATTCATATGATTCAAAAACAGTAAATTATTCATTAGTTTATTTCAGTTACAAGTTATAATAATGAATTATTATATAAATCATTACTTATTTTTGATTAGATCATTTTGGTGGTTCTTCGATAATTACGAAGTTGTTTCCTTATGTAACATAATATTATTTATATATGTCATCACTAAAACATAAAATACATTATATCAAAAACATTAAAAATTTCATCCATTAAAATGGTTTTATGACCATCTTTCAATGAATTAATGTAAATTGAAGATAGATCGTCCATAATGTCTGTAAATTGACACATCACATACAATATTTTTATTTCTTTAATAAGAGGAAGAGGGAAAAAATTAAATTGATGAATTTTTAAATAAACATGATAACAACCAGAATATAAATAATTCTAGATATTTCATATCTCTTTGATATGGGGAGGATAAGAGAGTATATGAAAAGAAATTAATTGAAAAGAAAACATAAGAACATGAAAACAAACCTTTAACTCTTGATCTCTTCTCCTTTAGATCCTCATTAAAGCCTTTAGTTTTGGATTCTTGGTGAGACCATATGGTACTATATTTGTGGAAGAGTCTTTTTAATGGTATTAGGATGAATATAAAAAATCCTAAAAGCTTTAGAGGTGTGATAGGATTAGGAAGGTGAGGTTGGTATTTATTGTGAAAGTGAGGTAATTTTTATTTAATTTCAAGAGACACCTCATTAGTGGTATTTAAAAAACCATGGTATTTACCATGGTTTTCCCATATTGATGGCCAATTTAGATATGTAATATCATATTTTAAACCTCATGATTCTTCCAGAATTATTACATCGTCATTATACCAATATGATGTCACTAAATACTCAAAAAAAACAAAACTGTATTTTTACAATTCACCAACAATTCACGTATCTCAGAAAAATCTTAAAAAATACACCCTTTCCATTTTTTGCGCTATAGATATAATAAATTATGTCCTTTTTAAAATAATTTTCTAAATATTATTAATTTAATTTCTAAATAAAATCATATTTATTCGAAAAATAGAAATTTTAAAACTATATGTCATTTTATTTCACCATGAAAAATTAATCAAGATCAAATTATATTATAACCTTATGAAAATAAAATAATAATATGATTTATTATTCATAATGTTCATATTTTTATTCATGTAACAATTTATAATGGATTGAAACTATTCAACAAGAAACAAGATTATTCTATCACACTACACATAACTTACTGATCAGAACTGTAGATGAATGTTTTTTGAAATTCCAGTAATAGAAGTATAAAATTTAGGTTTAACGACACGTTTATAAATATATATTTTATAAAAAAGTTTTCTTGTTTCATAAATTTCAATTAATTTTTAACACCATGGGGTCTTTATTCACCACACCTTCTAGAAATTTAAAATTCGCAATTTAACTTACTTATGAAAAAATGAGGGGACCTTTCCCTAATTGAGTTTCCAGATTCCCAAGTTACTTCTTCAACCATGTGGTTTATCAAAAAAATAACAATTGGATTACCTTATTCTAAAAAAAATTATCCTCAATTAAAAATATGAATAGGTTTCTCAATATTAGAACATTTCTCTTCTAACAGAACTGCTTCTAAGCTCCTAACTCGAGATGAATATGGAACATACATTTTCAATATTGAAACATGGAAAACATTTTGTACCTGAGATAAGATCTGAGGTAAATCTACTCGGTAAGAAACCAGTACAACATTCTCCAATATTTCCTAAGGTCCAATTAACTATGTACATTTCTCCCATTTCATACCTAAACGCATAACACATTTCAATAGTGTGATTTTATGAATAACATGGTCACCTGCCTTGAAAGAAAAGTATTTCATCCTAATATATATATATATATATATATATAATGTATACCTTCTCTAAGTTATCCCATTGTATTGTTGGATCATATCCAATATCTTAGCCACTTCCTCTACTGATTATAGTATCATCAATATCTTTTCCCATACTTCATACCAAAATGGAGGAGATTGAAAACAATTCCCATATAATTCCTAAAAAAGTATCATTTGTATACTAGAATGAAAAATATTATTATAAGAAAACTCAACAAGAAAATGATATTGATCCTACTTTCCATGGTAGTCCATTGAACTGGCCTGAAGCCTATCCTCCGAAGTCTAAATCGTTCATTCTGAATGCCCATATGATTGAGGATTAAATGTTGTACAAAAATTTATTTTTTTTTCACAATGAATTGTAAAGGCCATTCAAAAAATTAGAATTGAACATGGGATCAAGGTTAAATATAATGAAATGATAAAATCTATGTAAATGGGTAATCTCATTGAGGTACAGTTGAGAAAGCTGATGCAATGACATAGTATATCGAATAAAAATTAAATTAGAAGCATTAATCAGTGGATCTACAATTACCATGGTTTCATTGTTACCTTGTGAAGTCTTTGGTAGTCCCACAACGAACTCTGTGAATATATTTTCACATTTACACTCTAGATAAGGTAGTTTGTGAAGCATCTACTTTGATAACTACCACTCCCCTTTAACCTATTGACATTTCCAACATTTCTTGGTAAAATATAGAAAATCATTTTTCATTCCATAAAACAAGTAATACTCCTGAAGGGCTCTATAAATCGTAGTAGTTCTAGGATGAATTAATATAAATAGCTATGATATCATATAACAAATCATTCATTGTGTGGTAATCACAAATTCCCACACGATCTTTTTCGAATTATCACAACATAATATTTGATAAGGTTATATTTTGGAAAATTAAGAATTTTAACCAATTCAACCTTTTTATAAAGGTCAATGTCTTCATTCCATTCTTGCAAAATTATATCTGATAATGGTAACTATATAGAAACATTAAAAAACAGAGGTACTTTCTACACCAAAAACTACTAAGACAAAATTCATCAAATCATTAATCAAGGTATCATGTTACAAATGTAACATGGTTAATGAAGAATGATGATTTTGACTCAAGGAATCCCCCAATTTTGTTGTCCTTTTCTAGGATGGTAATTTAGTGTACAATGATAATCCCTTTTCAATTCAATCCATGTTCTAATCCTGATGTTAAATTTGTTTTCAGTGAATATATACTTGAAACTTTTATGGTCAGTAAATATTTTACATTTGGTTCTGTATAAATGATGCACCCAAATTTTAAAAGATACTAAACACAACTACTTATTACAAATCATGTGTAAGATAATTTAACTCGTGATTTTTTAGTAGTCTTGATGCATTAAAATTTATCATATCATTTTACATATGAACTAAACCATGTTCTATTAATATTACAGCAATTGAGATGACAAAATTTTCATTTTTGGTAGGCAGGGTAATAACATGATAATTCATTGATCTTCTTCTCAATTCCTAAAAACAGTCATCAAATTCTTGTTTCCAGATGAATTTAACACATTTTCAAGTTAATTTAATCAACGAAATAGATATCCATGCAATGAATTCAACAAGCCGCCTATAATAGCATGGAAAACCATGAAAAATATGAATATTAGTAATATTTTCAAGACTTGAATTTTTTAAGAACATTTATTTCAGAAGGAAAAAAATTATTCCACCTTTGAAAAAAATTTGATAAAGGAACATAATATATTTCCACCAAAATTCATAATTGTGGAATGTTCCATATATCATATTTTCTTTTATTGTTTTTACGAAAACCTTTAGATAATTTTCATTTCCCACTTTACTTCTAAAATATACCAGGGTGTCATCATTAAACAGAACTAATAACTTATCCATGAACAAATGAAATATTCTATTCATTATATTCATGAATATAGTAGGTACATTAGTTAACCCAACATCATAAGAACAGATTCATTGTGCCTATATCTAATATAAAACACAGACTTCATTATGTATTCTACCTTTACATTTAATGAATTTCACCATAACCTTAGGTCAACCTTTGCAAAATATTTTTCTCCCCTGAGCTGATCAAACACCTCTTCGATATGAGCCAAAGTAAACTTGTTTTTAACTATCATGTTATTAAATCCTCTATAATCATTTCAATGTCTCATGGAAGCATCTTTCATTCGTAATGAACAAAACTGGAGATCCCTTTGGTGAACTGATAAGATGAATGAAGAATTTCTCAATCAATTCATGAATCTGATTTTTCAATTCAAGATGTTCCCATTGAGCCATCCGATAAGGGGGATTTGAAATTGGATTAGCATCAAAAAATAAGTAAATTTTGAATTAAACTTCTCAAACTTTTATAACAATGGGAAACTCATCAGGTAAAACATATAAATATTAATTTACCTCTAAACATTATTAATTTAAAAAATTCCCTTAATTTCAACAATATGATCTTGATAAAATACATTTCAATCATTAAATAGTTTCTCAGCTTCTAGATATGTAATCAAT
Organism: Viscum album; assembly: GCA_963277665.1. Lineage (NCBI taxonomy): Eukaryota > Viridiplantae > Streptophyta > Magnoliopsida > Santalales > Viscaceae > Viscum > Viscum album. Next base: position 1,353,856,574 of record OY728147.1, on the reverse strand, counting down.
TTATGTGTTCATTCTTGTATTCAAAATGAAATTATTTTTAAAAAACATCATCTTTACCTCTACAATAAATCTTAGAATGATAATCCTAAATCCAAGCCATACACATAAGGATATCAACTATACTATTTGAAAATAAATCCAGATTTCAAGTTATTTTTTTCTATAGATGAAAATAGAATGATTATTGTAATTCCTCTTTTGTATAATATTTCTCCTAGGTGTTTTAAAAATTAGTTAAGATCACATTTTATGAGGTGATATTTCTAGTTTACCAAAAATGTTTTTTGAAATAAAAGAACACGAAAGCCCAATATCTGAAAAAACATTAGAAATATTTGAGTAGAAAAAAAGGTACCTAATACAACTTCCTTGGATGGCCTGACATCAACTAATGTAGATGAAAAGGATCTTATTATACCTTTATTCTTATAATATGGCATCTTTTCAACATTCTGATCTCCCTTGGGGATACTATTTTATAATGAACCATCTCACAACATTTAAATCACTCTACAGTATGATTATAATGATTAGTATTATGGTAATTTTCATTAGAATCTTGGTCTATATGTCCAAAATTACCACCTCATAAACACTTGCTAGTTTTTTTTTGTAAAACTCTCCGTAGGGTGATTTTTACAACACTTTTCAAAAACTAGAAACTGATAATTCTTACCATTAGACGTCATTGATTGGTTCCTACCCATAAATTTCCATTTGGACCACTTCACCTCTTTATTTTCAAAGTACATGTTATCATCAGCAGACTCCATTTCTACCCTCTCATCACATTGAAGAATTTTCATATAACTTTTGAATTCCCTTGAGGCTAATGATCTTCAGTTTATTGTGTTAAATACAGAGTAAAAGTGATTTATTTTTCTACCAAGATCCCAAATAAGATTTAGAACATAAATTTCTCGGTGGGTGATGTTTTCTTCAAACACTGCCATTGAATCTTTCTCTTTCTACATCAATTCAAGGAATTGATTTTCCATTGTATTTGAAACCTCATGTTGAAAATATTTTTCATGGAAATGAGTTTTAAATTCCTCCCACTCTAAGGCACCAATATCTTCACTATTACTGATATTTATGACCTTTGAACACCACTAATATACATCCCCTTAAAAATGAAAAATTGATTGATTTACCTTTTGATTCATTTAACATCTCATAACATCAAATTACATTTCAATTTATCTAATCTATCCTTCTGATTATACAAGGTCAAAATGTCCACTAAAAGTAGGAGGGTGATTCCTCATAAAATGTTTCAGTATTATCATCTTCCATTGTGGTAGTTATGGTTGTTCTCTTGCATAGACGCCACCACCATTTATTTTCTATTCTAGATGATCCATTACTACCCCAAACAACTCAGTTCCAATTCCCACCATTCTCATTTGTGGATTTACAAAGATAACATCCACTCAGATTCATTCAACTTCATCTTCCATGATCCTTCAATGGAAAACCATTCAGAATAAGCATATCATAGATAAAGAAACTTGGTAATATTTATATTATATAACATTTAAAATTAAACAGAGTATAATAGTTTTTAGTATTCTTTTAACAACATACAAACCCCTAAAGTTATCTAATCAATCCTATGATTCCAACTATAAGAACCTCACCTTTTTAAATTACATAATCAGGAATTTTATTAATTAAGAACCATCCATTCACATTGAGGATCCTTTTAATGTTTATATCCTTAATGAACTAGTATGTAATACATACATAACATTGCACATTTATACAGATCGTATACCACAAAAATAGTATCCATTTCTTCCAAAATATAATTCATTTAAAATAAAACATGTTTTCTTTGACAAATCTCCACAACATTTAACATTACTTCATACAATGTATTACTCATCCTTATAACCTATCAAAATCAATTAAAAACACGGTATGAGAACAGAATATCTGTAAGGGATATAAAATTATGTAAATAAACATTAGTCCAAGATTACTTGTAAATTTATGAAATCGTTTTCAAGAAGACATACTTGTCACCCATATATACTTACTCTGTGAAACTTGTGATTTCCACAAGATTTACACAAATCATAAAGAACATAAATATAACTATTAATTTATCATGGGGTTTTACTTCCAAAATATGGTAACCCCCTCAACTACCTTATGATTTATAACCCTCACAGCTACCTTACACTGTCACCCTCACATCTACCTAATTGTGTTACCATCGCAGTTACACTTGGAGTAACAATACAACTGACCTCCAACATAGAAATACGCAATACATTGTTGGGTGATACTGGTACCACCATTAATCACAATAATGTCCCAATAACTATAACATAACCATACAATACGATTAATGGAATAAAAATATTGATTTTGAATTTTATAAAGCAGAATTTTTAAAAGAGGATTTTAAAAGAAAAGGCCCTTAAAAATATCATATAATTGATTCGAGACATAATAATGTGGATGGAATATGAATATACACTAGAAATAAATATACATAAACCTAATAAAAAAAAGTTCCACACACAAACAATTTTAACACAATATAATTAATGATGTAGAAGGTTTACCCAAAAGTATAATGTTTTAAAGAGTGTTAATAATATCTTAATGAATCATATTAATATTTATAACTCATTATATGATCATTTTAGAACATCATTTCACCCTTTAACTGTTTGTATTTTTTTCCTTACATTATTTTGGGTGTGTTGTTTACATGATTTCCATATCCAGTATTTATTTGATTTTATTGTCATATGGAAATGAATTTCTAGAAGGGGAATGAAATTATATTCATGTGTTTCAAAAATTTAAAATTATTCCATAAATTATTTTTGGAATATGGTATGAATATGAGTCATTAGACAAATCATTTGTGATATTCGTAAAAATCATTTTTGTTGTTCTTCAATAATCACAAACATTATTCATTATATAACATAAGATTATGTATATATTTTACATAAAACAAATAAAATAGGTTATATTATACACATTCCAATATTTTTCATTCATTAAAATGGTTATATGACAATCATTGATGATTTATAGGAAGGTGAAGACACATCATCCATGGTGTCTGTAAATCGATACATCACAGACAATGTTTTTTTCTAGAATAAGAGGAAGAGGATAAGAAGTAAATTGATTAATTTTTTCAAAAACATGATAAAATATAGAATATATATGATTCTGGAGATTTATATACTCTTTTATAGAGTGAGGATAAGAGAGTATAGGAAAAAAATATAAAGGAAACACAAGAAAATAAAAGTGGATCATTACCTCTTGATCTATTCTTATTCAGATCCTCATTAACACCATTGGTTTGGCATTTTGGTGAGATTAGTAATTCTTGGATGAGGGGAAGAGATTTGGGAATGGGATTGGGCAGAATTTAGTCAATTCTCATAGTATGAGATGTTTGATAGGAATAGGGTGTTGAGGGTGATATTTTTATTGAATTTGGGGGAATTTTAAATTAATTTCAAGTGAAATGTCATTAGTCATTATTTCAAAATAATGGGCTTTCCCAAGGTACTGGACACATGGAACACCTCATATTTTATATTAATTCTCAATATTTGACCAAAAATATTACAAAATCATTACATAAATATAATATCATTAAACACGTGAAAACATTAAAATTTAATTGTAACATTTCATTGAAAAATCATATATCTCTAAAAAATACCAAAAAACACCCTTAACATTTTATGAAATTTACTATTTAAAAATGATACTGATTTTTTCAAAAAAAATTCATATTTTTATTAACTTAATTTTTAAATAAATTCATATTTACTCGAAAAATAAAAATTTTAGAACTATTAATTTTTTTATATCACCTTGAAAAATTAATCAAGAGCTCATTATCCTATAACCGTATGAAAATAAAATTATACAATGATTTATTATAACTAAGGGAATATTACTATTCAATTTACTATTAATATGGGAATGTTACTATTAAAAAAACATGTTGGTTCTTTCAGACTACAAATAATTTACAGATCACAATCGTGGATGACTATTTTTTGAAATTCAAAAAATAGAAGTGGGAAATTTTCTTCTATCAGACTCGAAATAACTTATTTATCACAAACATAGATGTCTATTTTTTTAAATTTAAAACATATAAGTGGAAAAAAAATGGTTAACATCATTTTATGACTATCTATTTCAAACAATGTGTCAGTGTTTCATGCATTTCAATTAGTTTTTAAATCCTTTGAAATGTCACAATTGCGGTGAATTCAATCCCTTTTTGATTATATTTGATGTCTAACGCTAGTTTCCATTGCATGGAGATTGGGATTTCCCTACCGGCCTTGTCTCGTACTTGGTCGGATGTCAGGATGGATGGAATCTTATCTTGGTTCATGGAGGAATGGTATCTGTTGGGGTTCATTACTATTATTTGTAAGGTAAATTGTATTCTAGGACTGTCGGGACTCAAGAGTTAGGTATAAAATGAATATTGAAAACTATTTATCATTATAATCCTAAATTTTCCATTCCTAGTCTGATATTTGAGTCTTTTTTCGTTGTTTTGGATTCAGAGAACATGGGGGAGGTCAGTCGATGATATGTTGTGATCATAAATGGAGTAGTAACCCATCTAATATCTGACATCACGGTTCAATTTCCTTTTTGTTTTTTTTTTCATACATGGGGATAGACAACTACCATTCCAACGGGTTAGGAATGACATCTAATTCTTCATTATTATAGTTTGGGACGAGTTATTTATTATTTTGGGCTCAGTTTATATGAGTAATTTTTCAAAAAATAGAAATAAATTTTGAAAACTAAAATGACTTCTTTCATTGGTTTTGGGATTTGAAATCAGTTTTGAAATAAATGGGTTTTTATATAAATATGGTAAATGTTTGGGTTTTCATGAGTGAAATAAATATGTAACACTTGATACTCCTTATAAAAGTTTTCATATTTAAGGTTATGTATTGAAAGTTAATTTTGGAACATGTGTGTTGTCAATTTTTCTAGTAGTGGATGAGAACATATGTAATGGTTCATTAGATTCTGGGGCTGAGTAATTTAAATGACTGGGTTGTATTAGTTTTCCCCAAATTGGTTTTTGAGTGGAGAACTAATATTGATTGATTTTTCTTGGAAAATTTGATTCTTTTTTTGTGAATAATGTATTTTGGTGTGTGGAAAGTGGCCTTAAAAAAGGCAATTTTGAAATAGAATGGAAATAGTGTTTTTTGAAAATATAATTCAAGTTATAGATTTTGCTATTTGGTTTGGGAGGCTATTGTTTTGGATTAGGATGTTCTTTTCGACTTGGATTTGGATTAATGCTAGTCTGTGTTATTTATTCTTTGGGTTATTTTGAATATACATCCCATAAAGGTCCAATATGTTAAAAAACGATTCATTCCTAGTTTATGATTTTTATGGGTTGTTTCCTATTTTTTCGGTGGCAATGATTGGGTATAGGTAGTGAAGTGGCTTTAAGAGGTTGTGGGTGTCTTCAGATTGTTGGGACCTCATGAATATAATAGTGTTTTTGTTTTTTATGATTGATTGATGGTCTAGATTTGGAATAATGTGAATCGTTTTCCCTTCCATCTAATTAAAATGGAATAAAGTAGGAAGTTATAAATTTCGTCTTCATATGATGGTTTATAAATGATGTGTTATAGACAAATAATAGAGAATAACTCATGAGTATTTATCAAGGCCAAGAGACTATGAAGTCATTTGTTGAGAACATCAATGACACTATTTCATTTTCTCTAGAGGTGGTGTCACGAGATCTATTTTAGAGTTCTATTTTCATTTTTGGTCTTTATCTAGAGATCATGTTATGTGAACTATCATCCAATGATCATTATTTCATGAAGCTAGTGGATGAAGCATTATTTAGGTATATTGGTTTCTAGAGCATACACAATTCATTATCATGGTTCATTATTTCTCATGAAAGTTCCCCATAGGGATTTTATTGTATTCTGGAGAAGAATATTCCAAAATGTCTCTTTATTTTATTCTATCTTCCAGTTCAACATCTTGTTCAATTGTGTTCAACTGGTGAGGCATGTTCAGTCATTCATATTCACCCTATATAAATCTTATGAATATAATCCATCGTTGTTGTAATTTTTAAAATATTAGGAAGTTATTTAGGAAGAGTTACTTAAATAATAATTCCTAATTGGAGGGTGTTAGTTTCATACTATGAGGCAGTGAATCCTTCAACCAGCAGGCTCTATCTATAGGCCCATGAGTAGAGACTAGAAACAGTCATGAGTTCATTGGTATGCAGAATGCCATGGCCTTGTTTTTGTCTCCATTGTTTTTAAGGAGACATTTAAAGCCTCATCTTGTAATTTTTGAATCTATTTTCAGATTCTCCATTTTGGTAAGATTCTTGGTGGTTTTTATATGAATTTTTAGTTTTGATTTTATTTTTATTCTTTTAATTTTCATATCCCTTGTGTGGGGTGGTCTTGGTTTCAGGTCTGGTCATTCGAAGATTCTTAAATTTTCCATAATTAATTGGTTGTCACTTCGGTTCATTATTAAATTTAAAAAAATCATTATTTTCTCTTATGGTGAATAACTTTTTTATGTAGGATTCAATTTATTTTTGGAAGATCTCTGGTTCACATGATGGATATCCCGAGGGTAGAGTGGCTAGACTTCCAATTATGGAGTCATTCTGTTATATGTTTAAATATTGATCATATTAGATGAGTCATTCCAATGGGGATAACCCTCTCATATACAACAAATGATTTTGATTATATGGTAACTTTTTGATCGGTCTGATGTGGCATTCTTAGTAAAATGTTTACCCAATGGTATTCATTTCTTTTATTTTGATCATGTATGCATCTGATAATAGGTCAACAATCTGTTGTTTGAATTTCATTGGGTATAAATTTTATGTTTTTTGGAGTATTATCACAACCCTACATTTATAATCATCTTATTTTATTCTTTTCATGGGTTTGGATGTTTTTTTGGATGTTTAGATTGAGTTATCAGCTTAAATTTTTGATTTTTTGAGAATTGGGTGAATTTTTTGTATGGGAACATGTAGTGAAAAGTTAGTTGAAAATGTGTGGCCATGATCAATTAATCGAGTCACAGGTTAGGGTGTGGGATAGTAACTACCACACGGTTTGATCATATTATCAAACTCGGTGGACTGGACATCCAGTTGATCATTCTAGAACAGTATCTAATGCATGGTTTGGTAAACTGTGCGGCCAACCCATATGAGCTACCAAGAAATTTAAAAATATTTAAATCCATATTTCTCTCTCCCCTATTTTTATCACAAATTTTAGATTACTTCCTATGGGTTTTTTTGTACACAATAGGGTTCCCAATATAAGGCCCCAGCCTTAAACCTTACATAATCTTGAGTTATAACAAGATTACACGTTGAGGATATTTTCATGTTTAGAGTTTTAGAGAATTAGATCATGAAACTTGCATTACATTCCACCTTTAAACAAAGTGGTTACATAAAAGACAGGATTCATTCTTCCCATCAAAGTAAACATATTTAAAATAAAACTTGGATTCTTTCTTGACATATCCTTGACTCTATCATCTTATCATGTACCTTCCCCGTGACTTGCAAAAAACATTCCAAAAACTTGGGATGAGCATAAAAAGCTCAGTAAAGGATACATGAAGAATGAAAGCTATTAGTTTTTCAAGCATCATGTAAACCATGTATACTCTATCAAAGTAAAACCTTCACCTTCATGAAGTGGTAAAAACTCTTCACTGAATAAAGTATCATTACTTACCTTTTTGTAACCAAAGGATTACCTTAAAACCCATATAAAGAACACATAACATATATAAACGTAATCTGGGACGTAAACATACTTATGTGGAATAACCATACGGTCGACTTCCACACATATCACTTAATGGAATAGCCATATGGTCAATTTCCATACATACTTAATGGAATAGCCACACGACCGACTTCCATACCCAATGCATTGGAGATTATAACGTAACCACTCATCCTGGTATTCACGACACCACTCGGCATAATGCCCAAGTACCATTATTACAAATAAAATATTGAAAATGTAAACATTTCAATAACAACATTTCATTTGCAATCACAATAAGTAATTCCCAGATATTGAATTAATCAATCCATTTTCAAAAACCATTTAAAATAGATTTTTGAATCAAAGTGTCCCATACCACTTTGAAGCTTTTAATGGAATTATAATTTTAAGACATTAATGGCCATATAAATAAATACCGGAAACCATTTTGAAGACATGGACATTAAATATAATGATTTAGAATAATAAATATTTAAATCATTTAAATGATATTTTTGTTAAAGAGTTTTTTTAACAAAAAGAGAGACTCTTGAATACAAATAATTGTGGAATAACATTTAATATGAACTTTATAATATCATGAAAATAAATGGATTCATTATATAATATGTCAAAGGACAGTATACACACCATTTAATAGTGAATTGGTGCATAACAACAATGAAGTCTCAATAGAAATGTCAAATGTGATGAAATCACTTATAATGAAGGTATCCTTAAATTAAGGATAAATCAATCTCAAAATTATGTGTGACAAATATAAATACACCCAATATAAGTGGATATTATGTTTAATACAAGAAAATGTCATTCACACATATTCAAAGGATGACATATTCAATAACTACATGTTGAACCCAAAGAAATCAAAATTGGGTTAAGAAGTTCTCTTAACAGCTTAACGGCGTCACATCAAAATTAGTTGATGAGATATAAAAAGTGTATCTCGTCACTTGGAAATAAAAGTTACATCAAATAGGATATATGAGAACATATCCCAAAATAACAATATGTAAATTAAAATACCCAACAAAATAAGTCTTTTAAAAAGAGGAGGGTGAAAGTTTCCCTTACCTACTTGGGTATCTTTCAAAACATACACCCCCATGAATGAAGGAAAACAAATAATTGATGTAAATACACATAAAAGAAAATTATATTACACAAAGAGTAGAATAATGGGCAGTACATACACCACTCAAAGAAAATTGTGGCAAATGTAGCATAAATCTCACGGGAATAAAAGTGAGATGAAAAATCCCTTACGAAAATTCGGCAGCCTAACGACGCCACATAGAACATACAAAAAAAAAGGATTGATGAGATCAAATATGGTCTCTCATCAAATTAACATAAAGTTTACAGAAAGAGGAATATAAAAGAACATCCCCCAACATAACAATGAGGAGCTTACAAGAAGTGACACGGAGGAGAGTACTTAAAAAGAAAGACAGAGGTTAGACCTCTTACGAAAATTCGGCAGCCTAACGGCGCCACTCAAAACATCCAAAATGGATTGATGAGAGAGAATAGGGTCTCTCATCACAAGAAAATAAAAATTACAATAACAGTAATATAAAAGAACATCCCAATAACAAGAAAGATGAGCTTTAAAAGGAATGACATAAAAGAGTGTACTTAAAAAGAAAGAGAGGAGTAGGATCCCTTACCTCGTTTCCAACATGACCCGACCGTTCTTTAATATCCAGAATAATAAACTTGAGTTAATCTCTAATTGCTTAAGAACTTTTTTCAAGTTCATTATCCCTTTTATACCATGTTATGAACATCATGTAATCATTTAAGTTAATAATGTTCATTTTGTCGGTATTTGGTTCTTAAAAAAATAGACTTCTTACACTTACATGTTGTTAATTTGGTCAAAGGTTCATTATATCCAGAATGATATTAATGAGTTTGATAACATATATATCATATATATTCAGAATATACATGTATTTATAATATTACATCACATTTAGGGGTAATAAATGAAATGCACCACTCATGAAGATGGTAAGCCGTACGTACCCATGAACGCTACTTCCATTTCTATTTCGTATTTTTTGGAATGGAATCATAATGATATAAGAGTATATTATAATTCCAGTATAATAACATATATAATATAATTAAATTTATACTTTACACATCCCACATATGGTATTAACGAATCAAATCACTTTTAGGGGGCGGTAGTCCGCACTTCCTAAAATGAAGATACCGCGTATACCCATAATGGAAGCCATAAAGGTAAGCCAAAAATGAAAAATACAGAAGCTTAAGTAAATAATAAACATATTATATATCATATATAAAAATAGTTACATCATAATGGCCACCTTTGAATGTGTTAAATGATTATTGAACAATCATTGTTTCGGGAGGCAGAATTTCGCCATCCACGGAAACCGTATGTTCTTTAACCATTTGATGTAGTTGTGTGAGAGTGTCGCTCTAATAAATATTATAACAAAATCCTTGTATATTTAAGATACTGGTGTTGTTACAAAAGAAGTAAATAAAAAGAGTTTAGGGGGTTGGAGAAGCAAAATAAAACAAATGAACATGAGAGAATTAATTACCTTTAAAAGTGTAAATACTTTTGATTTGAGCCTAAAGGCTTCCTTTAAAAAGATTCTGCCCAAAAGGAATCATCTAGGATGAGGAGATGGATGTGGAGAGAGTAAATGGGCAGGGTATGGCTCAGCCAAAGGCTTTAGGAGTGTGTGAAATGAGGTAGAGTTGGGGGCCTTTTATAAGAGGAGAGGAGGGGCACTTTTGGAAATCATGAAACTATTATTTTATTTTCAAAAGTGTTTCAACTTTCTAAGGTCCCACATTGATATATTTCAAAGATAAGATGATAAGGCTTCTAAATATTTCCATCCAATATTTTTTGGACAATTTTAGGTTATAGATATTGCATTATCGTTCCATTTTATTTAAATCGTTAAATAATGAGGTCATCAATGCATCATCATGATGTCATAAATAATTTTATTTATTTAATGTCTAAAAATTATAAAAAAATAATATGATTTAGGAAATCTTTTTAGATTTCTAATGAATATTTATAGTCAAAATTTGGACTTGTATAACCCCATTTAAAAATTGTTTTAGTAAAACAACTCATGTTTTTGTCATTTCAATTTTAACATTAAATAAAAAATATATTATTGTCATTTTCCAACTAAAGTGGCTCCATGGGGTCACCAAGTTGAACCATGGCTTTTCCTGGTCGGCCATGACTCACCCAATAGGTGCAAGACAAGTGTCATGGTGTTTTCACATTTTTATAATATCATTTTTACCTTAAATTACACTAATTACCTCTAATTGCGATTAATGAAAAAAAAGTTACTATTCACCAAAAAAAATATTTTCATCCCATTGAACCAAATTTTACATACTAATGACAACCATGTATGTCGGATTTTAAAAATTCAATACACATTAGTGGTAAACTTTCATTTAACTGAAAAATCAGTTTGCTTGATTACCACTTAGTGGTTTCACTATTCATAAAAAATTGGAGTTTTTTAGAAAATTTCCAAAACTTCACTCTAAGCTATATTTGATATTCCGAATTCAAAAATGAAGTCTATATTAAAAAATTCAAAACATATAAGTCACATTAATTAGTTTAATAATTAATTCCCGCTGTCATGACAAATATGGTGTTTTTATAAAACAATAAGTATCAAAAGATTGATACTAGTTTATGTCTGATTTCAAAATGAAATTAATTCCAACGACAACTATTGGATTTAATGGTAAAAATATTTTCTAATTTAACTTTAAAACCAATTCAAAATATTATCTAATCATATAAATAAATTAGATTAAAAAGAGGTTTTGAATTAAAATACAACATTTTAAACTATTCATTAAAAAATGAACTTTATCGGAAAAATACCAAGAAATTACACAAAGTAAAATTTGATGTCCCGATTCGAAAGAAGAGTTATATTTGGTCCAAAAGAATGTAAAATAGTGATCAAAACTATATATAATGATGGTTTTCCATCAAAAGGTGATAAGTGAACCTTTTGTGAAAAATTAGGGTGTAAATGCCTAAAATTGAATTCTCTCCGTATTTTAAGCCTTTATCGTATATTGGATAAATGTAAAAACATTTAAAAACATATATAATCATATTTTAGTTATTTATTTCCATTCCCACCAATACAACTACTACATGTTAACTACCATTTAAAATAATATTATTTTATTATTAGAGTGCAACGTTAGATTCCCAAGAAACTCGTTGTTGCGTGTTGGGTACACCATCGAGCATAGCGTCCCCTTTAAAGTCATATTAATATTTTATTCACAAATATGGATAAATATGAAAATTTCATATTATTTATTTACCTGGGGTGTTACATCCTTCCCCCCTTTTGGGAATTCCGTCCTCGCAATTTTAAAATTGCGCTTAGAAACATCCTTGAAAGTCCCACATCGGAACAAGAGTCGGTAAAACAATCACATTAAAATAAAGGAAGATAATTATAGAGGTCACCCGAGTTAATCCATACTAGGATTCCATGTAGAAAAACATGGACATGGAAGAAAAAGCAAAGGGTCATGTTCTTGAAGGAGAGTGATAGTAAACATGTCTAGGAGAAAGTTAACAAAAAGAAAATCACAAACTTGTGATGGGTTAAACGGTGTTGGGTTCCCCAGTAGGAAAAGGTAATAGACAACATTTTTGTTTTAAGTTACTTTTTATTGAGGAATTTATTCATAAGGAAACATAATCACTTATCATGTTGACTTTCAACTTTTACTAGATTCCTTAATCAAATTCATATTTTTTTCCAAAAGATGAGTATTTAGGGAGACTTATTCGTATTAAGAGTACTATAATCAACTTCTAAAGAATCACCTAATCCACAAAAGAGAACTATATACTTCCCATGTCATCAAACCTTAACCAAAACTAAAACCAAAAATGTTACTACAAGATCAGATTATCCAGAAAAGGATAACCCTTTATAAAAAGAAAATTTATTCTTAATCTCCAAAATTTGTCGAACAAAACCCAAAGTTCAACAAGGATCATTCGATAAACAATTTTTCCATAAAATTCATCAAAGTGAACCAATCTAAGATTGAAACCCAAATATTTTAAGGATTTAGTCACATAGTCTTCCATGTTAAATCGTAACATTTATCTCCAAACAACATCAGTTGCCCCTAAAGTCTCATATTGAAAAGTAATTAACCAAATCACATATCCTCCATGATAAGTTAATCATTTTAATAAATAACCCAAAATCAACTTACTCTTAATTCATAAAATTATATAACTAAAAAGAATCAGTCAAACTAACCAGGGACTTCACGTAGTCTAGTGGTAGGTGTTAAATACCAGTCGCACTTTGGATGTGGGTTCGATTCCGGTAGCGTTGTCCGATGCGACGGGTAGTCACACGGTCTGCGTGTTGTCCTTTTTCCAAAACTATATAATTCTCAAATCATTCCCCAAAAAGGGATAAAATCATCAAAAATAACCATATCATAATTTAACCTCAAATTTTATCTAATGCCTTTCTCTTCAATCATATAGTAACCCATAATTACCTCAAAAGTAAGGATCATATAAACTCAAATTGTTCTTTATAACTATGTCCACGAAAGAAAAGATAACTATTCCTTGAATACAATTTTCCTGTATTAAACATCAGGGTTACACATAATATAAAAAGTCTTCTAATGTAACCCGTCATCAAAAGAGACATAATACTCTTAAGAATTTCACCATATCTCTTGAAGCCCTTACATGTTGACATCTTACTCATTCAACATTCTTCATGATCCATTATCCATTCCTTTCCAACATATTCCGAAATACCTCTTTCCTACAAACAAAATCATTAATCATATCCTAAGATTCCAAAATAGGAAAACAATAGTCATGAAATATTACATACCTTTGATTGGTCATTGTCAGTTTCTTCATCCTCAATCGTAATGGCATTAGGTATTGGTAAACGAATATTTGTACGCTCTTGGTGACCCCATTCACGAAACTTCTTCATAGGACAGGTGTTTGAATAATGACCATGCACACTACATTTAAAACATTCAATTGATCCCTCAGAAAGAGCTTCTTTCCCATTCCTCGAGTTAACTAGATGCTTCCTTTTTCCATGGAAGGTTCTTGCTTTATGACCTTCATTTCCACATCTATAGAAAATTTCTATCCCTTTGAAATATTTTCCTAGGTGTTTCTTTCCACATCATTGACACATAGGTTTTTGAACACACTTAACTTTATGATTATTACCTATACTTCCATAGGGATTTGTTTCTTGTATATATGATACCTTAGAGAAATCACAAAAGTTTAGGTGGTCAATCATGACTCCAGATAGTTGGTTGAGGATAATCACAATATTTCTCATTCTAGCTCCCATATCATTCAGTTGCTTGCTCAAAAAAAACTGTCACAGTTTCCTTCACATCCACTGTTACTTTGGTACCTACTAGATCTAGCCATTTACTAAAACCAAAAAGGTCAGTGTGAGTATATAAAAAAACCATCAAGTACTAATGAGGAAGATAAACACTATGATATACTTACTAATTCACTTTATCTAAAACTAAGACTCTTTCTGAAATCCTAACCATTATGGTAATTCCACTTATGCTTAAAGAATAACCTAACCTCTAAAGTTATCCAAACCGACCTTTGATACCAACTATAAGGCACCAGCCTTAAACCTTACATAATCTTGAGTTATCACAAGATTACACGTTGAGGATGTTTTCAGGTTTAGAGTTTTAGAGAATTAGATCAGGAAACTAGCATTACATTCCACCATTAAATAAAGTGGTTACATAATAGATAGGATTCATTCTTCCCATAAAAGAAAACATATTAAAAATAAAACTTGGATTCTTTCTTGACACATCCTTGACTCTATCATCTTATCATGTACCTTCCCCGTGACCTGTGAAAAACATTCCAAAAACTTGGGATGAGCATAAAAAGCTCAGTAAGGGATACACGAAGAATGAAAAATGTTAGTTTTTCAAACATCAAGTAAACCATGTATACTCTATCAAAGTAATACCTTCACCTTAATGAAGTAGTAAAAACTCTTCACTGAATAAAGTATCATTACATACATTTTTGTAACCAAAGGATTACCTTAAAACCCATATAAAGAACACGTAACATATATAAAGGTAACGTGGGACATACACATACTTAAGTGGAATAACCATACGGTCGACTTCCACACATATCACTTAATGGATTAGCCATACGGCCAATTTCAATACATACTTAATGGAATAGCCATACGGCCGACTTCCATACCCAATGCAATGGAGGTTATAACGTAACCACTTGTCCTGGTATTCAAGGCACCACCCGTCATAATGTCCAAATACCATTATTACACATAATATATTGAAAATATAAACATTTTAATAACAAAATTTCATTTGAAATCACAATAAGTAATTCCCATATATTGAATTAATCAATCCATTTTCAAAAACCATTTAAAATAGATTTTTGAATCAATGTGTCCCATTCCACTTTGAAGCTTTTAATGGAATTATAATTTTAAGACATTAATGTCCATATAAATAAATACTGAAAACCATTTTGAAATCATGGACATTAAATATAATGATTTAGAATAACAAATCTTTAAAACATTTAAAATTATATTTTTGTTAAAGAGTTTTTTTAACAAAAAGAGAGACTCTTGAATACAAATAAATACGGAATAACATTTAATCTGAACTTTATAATTTCATGAGAATAAAGGTATTCATGAAATAAAATGTCAAAGGATAGTATACACACCATTTAATAGTGAATTGGTGCATAACAACAATGAAGTCTCAATAGAAATGTCAAATGTGATGAAATCCCTTATAAAGAAGGTATCCTTAAATTAAGGATATGTCAATCTCAAAATTATGTGTGACAAATTTAAATACACCCAATATAAGTGGATATAAAGTGTAAAACAATAAAAGGTCATTCACACATATTCAAAGTATGACATATTCAATAACTACATGTTGATCCAAAAGAAATCGAAATTGGGTTAAGAAGTTCTCTTGACAGCCTAACGGCGTCACATCAAAATGAGTTGATGAGAAATAAAAAGTGTATCTCATCACTTGGAAATAAAAGTTACATCAATAAGGATATATGAGAACATATCCCAACATAACAATATGTAAATTAAAAGACCCAACAAACGAAGTCTTTTAAAAAGAGGAGGGTGAAAGTTTCCCTTACCGACTTGGGTATCTTTCAAAACATACACCCCCATGAAAGAAGGAAAACAAATCATTGATGTAAATACTCATAAATGAAAGTATATTACACAAAGAGTATAATAAGGGCAGTACATACACCACTCAAAGGAAATTGTGGCAAATGTAGCATAAATCTCACGGGAATAAAAGTGAGATGAAAAATCCCTTACGAAAACTCGGCTGCCTAAAGACGCCACATAGAACTTACAAAAAAAGGATTGATGAGATAAAATAAGGTCTCTCATCATATTAACATAAAGTTTACAGAAAGATGAATATAAAAGAACATCCCCCAACATAACAAAGAGGATCTTAACAGAAGTGACACGTAGGAGAGTACTTAAAAAGAAAGAGAGAGGTTAGATCTCTTATGAAAATTCGGTAGTATAACGACGCCACTCAAAACTTCCAAAATGGATTGATGAGAGAGAATACGGTCTCTCATCACAAGAACATAAAAATTACAATAAGAGTAATATAAAATAACATGCCAATAACAAGAAAGATGAGCTTTAAAAGGAATGACCTAAAAGAGTGTACTTAAAAAGAAAGAGAGGAGGAGGATCCCTTACCTCGTATCCGACATGACCCGACCGTTCTTTAATCTCCTGAATAATAAACTTGAGTTAATCTCTACTTGATTAAGAACCTTTTTCAAGTTCATTATCCCTTTTATACCATTTAATGAACATCATGTAATCATTTAAGTAAATAATGTTCATTTTGTCTGTATTTGGTTTTTAAAAAAAATAGACTTCTTACACTTACATGTTGTTAATTTGGTCAAAGGTTCATTATATCCAGAATGATATTAATTATTTGAATAAATTATATATGTCTTATATATTCAGAATATACCTGAATTTATAATATTACATCACATTTAGGGGTAAGAAATGAAATACACCGTTCATGGAGACGGTAAGCCGTACGTATGCATGAACGCTACTTCCATTTCTATTTCGTATTTTCTGGAATGGAATCATAATGATATAAGAGTATATTATAATTCCAGTATAATAACATATATAATATCATTAACTTTATCCTTTACACATCCCACATATGGTATTAACGAACCAAATCACTTTTAGGTGGCGGTAGTCCGCACTTCCTAAAATGAACATATCGCGTATACCCATAATGGAAGCCATAAAGGTAAGCCACAAATGAAAAATACGGATGATTAAGTAAAGACTAAACATATTATATGTCATATATAAAAATAGTTACATCATAATGTCCACCTTTGAAGGTGTTAAATGAGTATTGAACAATCATCGTTTCGGGAGGCAGAATTTCGCCATCTACGGAAACCGTATGTTCTTTAACCATTTGAGGTAGTTGTGTGAGAGTGTAGCTCGAATAAATCTTATAACAACATCCTAGTATATTGAAGATAATGTTGTTGTTACAAAATAAGTAAATAAAAAGAGTTTAGGGGGTTGGAGAAGCAAAATAAAACAAATGAACATGAGAGAATGAATTACCTTTAAAAGTATAACTCCTTTTGATTTGAGCCTAAAGGCTTCCTTTAAAAAGATTCTGCCCAAAGGGAATCCTCTAGGATGAGGAGAGGGATGTGGAGAGAGTAAATGGGCAGGTTATGGCCGAGCCAAAGGCTTTATGAGTGTGTGAAATGAGGTAGAGGTGGGGGCCTTTTATAAGAGGAGAGGAGGGGCACTTTTGGAAATCGTGAAACTATTATTTTATTTTCAAAAGTGTTTCGAATTTATAAGGTCCCACATTGAAATATTTAGAAGATAAGATGATAAGGCTTCGAAATATTCCCATACAATAGTTTTTGGACAAGTTTAGGTTTTAGATATTGCCTTATCTTTCCATTTTATTTAAATCGTTAAATAATGAGGTCATCGCCGCATCATCATGATGTCATAAATAATTTAATTTATTTAATGTCTAAAAATTATAAAAAAAAATATGATGTAGGAAATCTTTTGAGATTTCTAATGAATATTTATAGTCAAAATTTGGACTTGTATAACCCCATTTAAATTTTTTTTTAGTAAAACAACTCATGTTTGTGTCATTTTAATTTTAACATTAAATAACAAATATATTATTGTCATTTTCCAACTAAAGTGGCTCCATGGGGTCCCCCAAGATGTCCCATGGCTTGACTTCGTCAGCCATGACTCACCCAATAGGTTAAGGACAAGTGTCATGGTGTTTTCACATTTTTATAATATCATTTTTACCTTAAATTACACCAATTACCTCTAATCGCGATTAATGAAAAAAAAAGTTACTATTCACCAAAAAAAATATTTTCATCCCATTGAACCACATTTTATAGACTAATGACAACCATGTATGTAGGATTTTCAAAATTCAATACACATTAGTGGTAAACATTCATTTAACTGAAAAATCAGTTTGCATGATTACCACTTAGTGGTTTCACTATTCATCAAAAAATGGAGTTTTTCAGAAAATTACAAAAAATTCACTCTATGCTATATTTGATATTCTGAATTCAAAAATGAAGTCTATATTACTATATTCAAAACATATAATTCACATTAATTAATTTAATAATTAATTCTCGCTGTCATGACAAATAGCGTGTTTTTATAAAACAAAAAGTATCAAAAGATTGATACTAGTTTAAGTCCAATTTCAAAGTGAAATTAATTCCAACGACCACTATTGGATTTAATGGTAAAAATATTTTCTAATTTCACTTTAAAACCAATTCAAAATATTATCTAATCATATAAATAAATTATATTAAAATGAGGTTTTGAATTAAAATACAACATTTTACACTATTCATTAAAAAATGATCTTTATCGGAAAAATACCAAAAAATTACACAAAGTAAAATTTGATTTCCCGATTCGAAAGAAGAGTTATATTTGGTCCAAAAGAATGTAAAAGAGTGATCAAAAATATATTTAGTGATGGTTTTCCATCAAAAGGTGATAAGTGAACCTTTTGTGAAAAATTAGGGTATAAATGCTTAAAATTGAATTCTTTCCGTATTTTAAGCCTTTATCGTTTATTGGATAAATGTAAAAACATTTAAAAACATATATAATCATATTTTAGTTATTTATATCCATTCCCTCCAATACAACGGCTACATGTTAACTACCATTTAAAATAATATTATTTTATTATTAGACTGCAACGTAAGATTCCCAAGAAACTCGTTGTTGCGTGTTGGGTACGCCATCGAGCATAGCGTCCCCTTTAATGTCATATTAATATTTTATTCACAAATATGGATAAATATGGAAATGTAATATTCTTTATTCACCTGGGGAGTTACACCCAAACCCCTCTTTCATTGGTTCTCCTCCCTCAATGGGTCAATATCTATGATCTTAAGCTTTGTTTTTAGGGTTTTTATGCATTTCTCTATTCTTCATTTTCACTTATCCTGATTTATTTATTCTCTCAAGGAGGGTCCCTCTACTGGTAGAACCCTAATGGACTATGTTCATGTTTCGTTTTATTTTTTGAAGTAAAGGGGTTTCTGTTTGTGTCTTGGACTTGGATCACTCTTCTCTAGAAATCTAATTTCAACCTCACTCATTTGAGGAATGACCATCCATACTATACCACTTCGATGCATTCCATTAATAATTTGTCTCCTTCAATAAATATATAATTTTTTTCTCATTATTTAGATTCATTTATTTAATTTACTAAGTCTCATTCATGTAAGAAATTTTTTAATTTTTTTGAAGTGATTCTTCAAATATTCATATGTTTATATGCACCTAATTTTTCTAGTAAAATGTAAAATGAACAATTAATGTTAAATTATACGGTTTTAGTGGTTTTCTATCTTGAATATTATTCATTTAATCAGTTGGATTTTGAATTGGGAATAATATGTGTTAGAGCTGACATTTATAGTGTGGGTTGTCGTGTTTGTTGGAAAAAAATTTGTGATCCATTAAAATTGTTTTTAAATGATTTTATGAATTCTTGGGTGAACAGTTGGATTTAGAAACACACATGTGTGCTCGGAAGGCACATATGGATGAGAACAAAAAATATAATGGTCATAGATAAATACTTCCAACTTATAAACATGGAATTCAAAACACTTATCCCTCCTTCTTCACTCCCCACATCAAACTCTTAATGCATTGAAAATGGACCCTTGATTCTAAAAAAACATGAAAATTTGTTTGAATAATATATTATGTTATGGACCCTTTGGTTATTTGAGGAATAGATGGTCTCTAAATTTATTGGATGATGATTAGGAAAATTTAAATATATTGGCTGTTTTCAACATGGATTTTAATGGAATTGAGCATGAATTTGGAAGTCTTGTTTTAGATTATATATTTCCAAATTTTGTTCAATATTATAATATAAACAATTTATAAAAGAATGAAATGGAAGAATAAATAGATACTACCAGAGGCCTGATTTTCAAATTATGATGTTTTGTAAATTAGTTGTGATTTTGGAAGAATAAATTCCTTATTTTCAACATTGATTATTTAAAAAATGACTGACTGTTTATATGATGTGAAGACCCAGGTAAAACTTTTGATAATGTGATGTGTAGTGGGAAACCCTAATTGGTATTTTCATAAATTGGTTATCATATCAGTTGTTTCGGTATTTGGGGTAGTTAAATATTGTGACAGTATGTATGGTGAGTCATGCATGTGAGGGCCTCATACTTACATAGTGTACTATTACCATTGGTTTTTGGGGAATTATTTAGAGGGTCAATTGATGATTTATTATCGACCTCTGTTATATGTGTTTCTACCTCTTTGATGTATTATTGTCCATGCGGGTTGTTCCTCCATTGAGGTTAGATTAGAGTAGCCAGTTTGCTAATGACTATAGAGTTACATGGTATGTCGGTATATGAGTCTATACCGAGTATGTTTAGGGATCAGACTAGTGATGTTTATAAAATTCCCATGGTATACTATTTCATGAACCAACCTGAATAGACCCTAATCTGGTCCACTGTGTCGATCTATGACAAGGTCCAAGAGGCATTCCCAATCCTCCTAGGCTAGCGACAAGCACCATGGCCATCAACAGAGTACAACAAGGGAAAAATTTATCCTAGTAATATTACAAAAATTATAAAGTAGATATTTTCACATGTAGATCAAAATATAAATGAAACATAACTAAATATCATATAAATAAGAAACTAATGATACACCTAAACTACACTACAAGCCAAACTAAACTCAACATCCACTAAATCCATGTGACCCTGAGGTCACTCTCCAACTCAATGACCAACCATATCCCACGGTGAACTACACAAGATGGAACCTACACATGGACTAAAACAGAAAAGAAACAATAGGCATGATTATAAAACTCAGTAGGCCAGACCGATAATCTATTCCCATTTCACTTCCTTTAAAATTAAAGAAGCATCAATTTCCTGTTTTAACTACAATTATTAATGTAATACTATCTATAAAATTTACCTAAAAACAAAGTATGTCCAATTAACCCTATTTATTTTTGAAACTAAGATCCAACCAATAGTGAGGCATTAGATTTTTTTAGGGGAAGTTAGTGTCTATATTTTCAATCTTCACAAAAGATGATAAAATACTTTTCTTGATAGTATTTCTCTAAAAGACTTATTAAAATAAATACACAATTATCCAATAAATACACGTGAAAATAAGGTACCATAATAATCACAAAAAAGGGAAACAAAATTAATTATACAAGTATCATAACATCATTACAGGTGTCTAAATAAAAAATACATATGTAAACCCAAGAGATCAAGAATAATACAGATGACTATAACAAATGAGACACCATCCCTAGTATCATACCACACATGATGAAATCAAAAATGATGAATACACATGTCTACCCTAAATTAGGACATACTAAGTGAAAATACTAGATTAATAAAACCAAATATGTATCCACCTACTTTGGGACACTGTTCAACACGTCAAATACCAGTACAATAATCATTCATAGAAAATTATATCACTATGTCAGGCTCCCATGCCTCATGTATATAATAGTGGTGAGCCAATTGATTCTAGTTGAGAATCCAATCACATAGTTATATATAATAATAAATCAACAAGAGGCATCAACATTTGGCACTCCATGGACCGAATCGCATGATATAGAACAAATAGTGCACTAGGTGTCCACATTGAGGATCACTAATAAAATTTCACGAGGATATGACATTGAGGTCATCGAAACCATTAAAAATCACTAGGGATGAGTGTCATTAAAGTTATGTTTTTAAAATTATCAATTTCACTAATTTTACAATACTATCAAATGGACATTAAACTTTTAAAAAATACAATAATTTAAAAAACCATGTATACTTCCTCAAAAAGTGACAAACACTCTTTTTCATTTCCAAACCACATTGAAAACAATCCCATCAACATACTCAAATTAAAATTTAAAGCCTAAATTATTTTTATCGAAATTCTAAAATACCACAAAACCAAAACAAATGCGGCCCCACTTTTAGAAAACCAATTCATATTCTCTTTATATATAAACCCTGTGTGAACCAACTCTAGGAATGCCAAATCATCATTTCATATACCATAAAATAACAAACATTTCCAAACCAAGATTAAATTTTTCCAACCACTCCCAAAGGACAACAAGATATTTTAACAAACACCCACTGATCACAACTCAATAAATCACTTCACAAATTAAAAATACATTTTTAATATCATATGAACCATTGAAATAAGGCCTGTTATAATTTTCACCATGAATATATTTTAAAAAATAGTTTGGAAAATTTATAAAACATTTACCAAAGGGAAATGATATTTTTCATCAAAACAAACCCAATTTCACATGAAAAAGCATCTTTGAAACCAATTGCACAACATAAACCTAATGAAACCTGGCATAAAGCATGGTTCACATACCATGAAACTACCCAAAATGTTTCTCAAGAAAATTTATCATGTATATTATGTGAAAAACCCATGAAATCAATGTTACATAATTTAAAAATGGCATGTACCTGGGATTCCTAACTCGAATTCACGGCATGATGATATCACATAACCAGAGTCAATCCGCATGAGGTTTAAAACATTAATTAGACCAAAATAAATCTTAAACATCCCAAAATACCCTAAAAACATAGAGAAAAAAAATTATAAAAGGGAGAGGGTATATAGGAGTGGATGCGTATAGTGGAAGGGACAGACCCCTAGGGGACCATAGGATGGAGGTCACTGACAGGGAAGGTTGGCGGAATAGGGCCATGTGTCCAGAGAAAGGTTGGATGAAGGGGTGTCCCTAGAAGGGGAGGATGCTCAAGGTGGTGGTTCCAGAAGGGGAGGATGCTAGAGGTGTCATGACCAAAAGGGAAGGAGGCTGGAAAAGAGGTGTGTGACTTCTAGGAGAGGCTTGTGCAACATGGTGCGCCAGTGAGGAGTCGCAAGAAGGAAGGAGTGAGGCTACCAGAATATGTGTACAATAATGGGAAGAGGTAACTAGAGTTGTTTTCGTAGGAGGGCAACATGTCACTCAGCCAGATGGAAAGGGGAATAACACTGTGGGGATTGAAAGGAGGTAGGGAGAGAAAAATAAAAAACCATATAAAAAAATCTCATAATAATTATAATAATAGTAATAATAACCAAAATAATCATAATCATTTCATTTTCTTCATTTTAATATTCTGAAGTATTACTATTAATTTAATGATAAAATTATTATTATCTGAAAATAATAATACTATTATTATGGTCAAAATAAATCTTTCATTATATCTTAATTATTTCATCTCCTTTTATTTTATATTCATTAATTTTAAAATTTTGAAACTGCATAGTCTGCGCATGGCTCAAGGGACCATGTACAAACCATGCAGTATCTTCTATTCACTCCTAGAGGTGCCATATAAGAACCTTGGTAGACTGATCAGTCTCCATTAACAATGTGGTGCTCGTACACTGGTCTAAAATCCACCAAAACTGCCAATACATAGAATATTAATAATAATTGATAATAAAGTAATGACAAAAAATAACAATGATGAAAATAATAATATAGTTTCAATATTTTTATTCTAAATAATAATAATAGTGAAAATATTAATATTTTCATAATAATATTAGCATCTATATTATCATTAGCATAAAACTAGTAATTCTATTTTTAGTTTTCCACATTTCCTTTTCACTCTCACATAACTCACGTTTATTATTCTTCAAAATTTATATAAATTTTTTTGAAGATGTGTAGGCCACACTTTCACCAAGACAATGTCATAATATTTCAAAATCATGTTTTTTATGTATGATAGATGTCGCCAACCTGAAAATAATCATTTATAAAATCACAAAAAATTAATCTGGAACACAAGCTGAACCCCAACAAATTTATCCAAAGCCAAGGAAATAATTAAACAAAGTAATTATAATGGTTTGTGTGTCACAATTCTACCCACCATAACTTTTTATGCATTCAAAAATCAATATAAATCCCCATATTATTGATTAAAACCTAAGGATTCCACATCGACACTATACATCCTATTAATCTATGGACATTTCATTGACCACAAATGGAACATAACCTTACTTCCTGGAATTGACCACCTGTAGAGGGGAGGACCAAACTAAATACCCACCATTAAGAAATAAATAAGAATGGAAAATTTAAATTCAACACAAACCAGAGATAAAACTCTCCATCATGGTCCAAAAACACTCACCACATGAGCATGGAGGGAAAGGTCCTAATTAATGTACCACTATACCACCACCATAATCTACCCAACCCTGGCCGTCATGAACAAATAGAAACCATGAATTAACCCGACTCCCATAGGTGTCTCACATGAGGACATTGATTGGAGTCTCACATAAAATATGACATAATATATACATAGTATGAAGGATAATTCCACCATGCTCATTTAACTAGAGGTAAATCTCAGTGATAGAGAAGTGATTATAGAAACATCAGAATATCCTTACAACAATGGTGGAGGCCCAAATATTACATCACTATATAAACCTCCTGGATTCTTTAATATGCACTTGCTTCACTCTAGGGCCCATTTTTTGAGATATGATGTATAAATCATTTAATTCCCTAAACTCATGCACTATTAATCTCTAAATTGTACATGCATCACACAATTATATAAAAAAATACATACCAGAATTCTGGAAATGAAACCACACTTTCATTAAAATGGGAATTCATGATGAGACTCACTAAATCCCTTAAATTTAAACAAAAACATGATTGGTATAGCCACCATGGAAAAAGATACCTTACACTATAAGGACATATACAAAAAATCAAACTCCATTCAAATATCTCATCACTTTAGAGGATTTCTTCTACATCTAATTTTAGCAATTCGCTAACAGAATCACTACAAGTGACTAGGCATCAACAGGCCTTGTTGGGATTCAAATCATTTGAACATGATGAATTTTTGTGGCCCAAATTGGTAAACTGATAAAATTAAAGGATCTCTCTTACTGAGAAGGTTAATTAAGGATTCTAAGTCCTTTATATTCCATTAAATTCTTCATAAACTATCAACTGCTTCCTCATCAGCTGAAAAGAACATTCCCCACTGCTCCTAGGGATTTATGGTTGGGGGGATACATCATGCACACCTAGCATCACATCTTAAACCTGAAAAGAATTCCTCTACACATCCATGAATGAAATTGTATTATTCTCTGACACCATCAACTGCATGTCAGGATGAATCCCATCCTCAAAACATTGAGAAAACATAGAATTATTTCTGGCAAACCCCGATTCATAGGGGAGATGATCGAAAATGCAATGGATATACTCCAGCATAGATCAATCACCCTACTTCCAATAACCCATCTCTATCCCAATTTCACCCTTTCTTTAACAGAGAAATACAGATGTCTAAATAAATCCTTTAAAAAAACAAGTAAGATCTGCATGGGGTTTGTTCCAAGACACTGACATCCACAACATTCATGGTGAACCATCAAGCAAGTATGCTGGAAAGTTAAACATCAACGACTTCGAAAAATCAATGAGGATACAGTAACTTTAGATCATTCTCATCCAATCCTCACCCATGGTTGGTTCTTCATGGCCATAAAATATGGGTGGGTTCAACATCTAGAAATCAACCATAAAATAATGAGGTTGGTCAATCGATCTACGATCACCCATCGAAGCTCCATGGGGACAATAGGTGGACAGGTTAAATTCAGGAAACAGAGCAAAGAAATTTCAACATAAAAAATCCTCAAGATCAAACACCGCATAATTGACAAGCTTCAAACACATGAAAAAAATCCATTATAGCTTCAAAAAATTGAATCATTTTTTATTTAAAACATATATGTTGGGTTAAACACTTTCCATCTGGTATTCTTTAGAGTCACACTTACATTCAGGTTTCTATGCCACTCTAGGAACCCATCCACCATGCCATACCAAATATCCAATCACATTCCCATATACCACCAAACATGTAAGGACCCATAAGTATAACAAGTACAAAATAAAACAACTTCATTTTTTAAAACAATTCGTTAACTAAATTCAAATATCATATAGCTTCCCAAAACACACCAACCACAAATTAAAAAATCGATTTAAAACCAATTTAATTTATTTTTAATCAATCCCAAAAACAAGAATATAATTTCAAACAACATTTTTATAAAAACAAATTATCTAATTCAAACACTATCAAATATGATATTAATTTTCAAAATCCAATCATTCCATTAAAACCTCTTTTTCACAAATCCAACTCTAGTGTTTTCACAATAATTTTCCAAATAAAATGGATAATATAATGAGGTAAAAAGGGGAACTAGTGTCAATGGGAGACTTGACCCTATGGGTGTGGGCCATATACCAAGCACACCACCCACCTAGAGAGTCTTTTATAACCATGCACACAACACCACATGGCTTACTAGGCCCTGGGATCTTACGGAGGCCATTGTCCCAACTCCCCTTGTCATATCCAAATCACCAAAAAATACTTAATGACCAAAGAAAAAAATAAGAATTGAATACCCATGGGAAAATGAGAATCAAATCGAGAATGAGTTCATGATGTTGTTACCACACCTACCACTCGAGTCCTGAAAATCATACTCCATCTACATCGACATCCCCAAATAGAAAAGGGTAATCTTGAAAAAAAATTCCACTATGATCCGACTTGTTTTGATACCATTTTGTCACCATCCAACCCTATTCAACCCTGAACCGGTCACCCGAGATTATCCATAGAAAGGCCTGATAGGTGATCCTTATCCTTCTAGGCTAGCAGGAAGCATGAAAAAAATCAATAGAGTAAAAAAGGGAATGATTCCATCCATAAATAAAAAAGTAACTGAAAGTGGCAAGATGGGAATAAATTTCAAAATATAATTGAATCTAAACTGAATATCATTTATATATGAAACTTAAAAGACCAATAAACTAAAAAACTAAACTAAATAAACTAAACAACCACTAACTCCATGTAACCTTGTGGTTCAAAATCCACGTATATAATAAAAAGTCACCCAAGGTGAATGAACCCAAGAAGAAACTAACATAAAGGAATGAAATAGAAATGAAACAATATGAATTGGTATAAAACTCAGTATACTAAACCGATAATATATTTCCAATGAACTTCCATTAAAATTAATGAATCATTAATTTCCTGATGGAACTAAAATTATAAAAGTAATATTTTCTATAAATTTTGAATAAAAACAATGTACTACCGAATTCCCATTAGTATTTTAAAAACCAAGATCCTATCATTAATGAGGTATTAATATTTTCAAGGGGAATGTGGTGTCAATTTTTTTAATCTTTAAAAAATAATATTAAACACATTTCTTGAAAACAATTTTCCAAAATCCTTCATAAAATCCAGAAATGAATTTCCAGTAAAAACACTACAGAAAAAGGTACCAAAATAATCACATAACAGGTGAAGAAAAAATAATTATACAAGTTTCTCAACATCACTGGATGTGAGTAAATAAAATAGACAGATTTGAACCAATAAGATCATGAATAATCCAAAAGACAATAATAAATGAGACCCAATCCCCAGTAGCATACCACACATGATGAAATCATAAACTCTGAATACGATTGGCCACCCTTACTCAGGAGAGGCCAAGGGACCATCCCATTCAAATGAACACAAATATGTATCTACCTATTATGGGGCAGTGGTTAGTACATCAACTACCAATTAAAAAATCATTTTTATAAAATTATATCACTATAATATAATCACACATCTCAAGTATATTTTGGTAGTGAGCTAATTGATGCCAATTGAGAATCCAATCACCCACACACACACACTGACACATATATATATTTCAACAATAGACATCACTACGTGGAACTCCAAGGACCCACTGACATTCCACACAACAAGTATATCACTAGGATTCTCTACATAGGAACTCCAATAATGGGTCATGAGGATTCCATTGTGAGGAAACCCCACCAATTAAATATCACCCAGAATGAGAGTAATCCAATGGATTTTTTTTAAAATAAACATTTTTATCAATTTAAAAAATCTTCCAAATAGACTTTAAACTTTTCACAATACCATTATTTTAAAATAAACATATATATTTCCTAAAAAAGGGACAAACACAATTTTTTCATCTCCATGCCATTTTTTAAAATAATCCCTTTATCATACTGAAACTTTATTTTTAATCCAAAACATTTTTAAAAATTTTCAAATGACCACTAATTGAAAACAATCACCACACCACTTCGGAAAAAAAATTCTAATTATTTTGATTTATAAACCCCTTGAGAACCAACTCATTGAACCTGAAATTAACATTACTAGTTAGGATCTAAGTATCACTAAGAGAGGGAGGGTTTGGAATAGTAATATCTTTTCATTTTATGTATCCTTATTTTTGAAAAAACAATCACCTCTGATTAAAGAGTTTATTCCTTTCTGAATACACACAACCAATTGAACACACGAATTAAAAGATTCACTACTCAAAAAGAGTAGCTATATCATTGGAATGGTATGAAAATAATCACTTACCAGACAATCCACTAAAAAAATAAACTTTTTTTGAGGTACAATGAGTAGGATATATCGTTACACTCGTGCATCACTTAGAAAAAAATATGCAAGTGTGTGTGCACCCTCTTAGAAGAAATATGGAATTGTAGTATTTCAGTTCTTCTTTACAATTGATCAGGTGTATTCTTTGAAGTAAAAATCTATACATTCCTACAAATAATCTTGTAAGAAATATCTTACACACTACCTAATAAGTGAAAATAACCCATATCATTCTTGTAGGAGTCTTGTTCTAAACTTTTATGCCACACATGCAAGATTTGACTTTTGTCATGAAACACATCTGGCACGAGACTTCAAAGTTGTGTGCAACTCTGTTCTTGCGTGAAACATCTCCTTCTTGCATCAAAATCTATTTATTTATTTCACTACCCTTTACATAAAATTCATTCATGCCTCGGAGCGTTGAATTTCTCTATGTGTTGATCTTCTTAATCGTGGGGGGTTCACTTCTTATTTATAGACCTCGTTGACCCCTTCACACAAGAACCCCAATGTTTCACACATGATTCCCACACATCGTGCAGAACCCCATTTGACATTGCATTGGGTGAAATAGTCACGTTTCATGCTAATGCCCATTTGACGTGGCAATGTGAACCTATGTATCTTTTTCACCAACCTCATCTTTTGTGCCATTCTTGAATCTTTCATTCCCTTTATCCATTTTCCATTTTTCGAAGTTTGGACCACGAATCGTGCCTTGTGCGCAACATTCCAGTCTCCCAACAATCTTGCGTGTAGAATCCAGTCTTTCACACAAGCCTCTCCTTTTCCATATTTTGATGATCTGATCATGGAACTCCACTTGCATGAAACATACCAAGTCATCTTCTAACTTGCATGTATCATTCTTCAGCTTAAAATATTCTTTTATTCCACCTCCATATCATTCGTTCTATTTCCATTGATCTCTTCACTGTAACCGAAAAGCATTATTCAACTTTCATCCTAAAATATACTATCGTGATATATATCCTTTGATCGAACTACTTTCACATTGTCATATTTTCTACGGGAAGTACTGAAACATCCCTATCTTCTAGCAGAAAAATTCATTCCAGTCAAAAAAGTATATGAATTGAATCATCATTACTCACCCATTCCTTCATAAGGATTTAATTATGAGTTCTCATAACTTATGAAATTTATGAAATGCAAATATGTAAAGCATATCATGATTTTCTTGTCCTTTACAAAGGGAATTGATTTATCTTCTTTGACAAGAATGGGCAACACTCTGTAACATCAATCTCTTCATACATTATTCTCCATCTAATTTTTACCAATAGAAAAATTCATTTAAATGATAAAAACACACCCAAAGGGAAACCAAAAATTTTAAGAAAAAAATAGTGGTCACATCACAACAAATCGCTCCAAACATTGAAAATCTATTTTTAAAATTATATATACCATATAATCAGTCCCTATAATAATTTTCACCACACAAATAAATTAATAAATATTTTGGGGAACTTATAAAATATTTTCAAAAGGCACAATAAGATTTTACAACAAATCAAACCTCATTTCACATGCAAATTCTACTTTGAAACCAATCACACAATATAAACTGATAAAACATGGCTAAAAACAACATTCGCATACCATGAAACAACCCAAAATGTCGAAAAAGAATATTTATCATGTATATTATGTTTGAAAATCATAAAATTGTCGTTATATAATTTAAAAATGGCATGTTCATGGGAGACCTACCTTGAATTCATGGTGTGACGACAACGTATACACTGGGACCCTCTCCATGTTGTATAAAACCATTAATCTACCATGATATATTTTAAATACCAGAAACCAAAATCAATATTATAGAGAAAAATATAATAAATAAGTTAGTTTATACTAGAGGGGATACAAACACAGAAATGGAGGGAGCTAGAGGATCCACATCAGAATGAGATCACTGATTGGGTAGTTCGCCAATAAGGGGTCGTGTTGCTGAATAAGGGACAAACAATGTGGGTGGTGCTAGAAGGGGATGTGGGTTGAGGTAGTGGAACCAAAAGGGGTGGCGTATAGAATTGGTGGTTCTTTAATGGGATGTGGTCGGCCAATATTTGTATAGTGGCTACGAGAGGCATCCCTTGTAGGTGCACCAGTGGGGAGATCATCGTAAGGAAGGGAGGACATCGCTGGAATAGTTGAGTAGCAAGGGGAGAAGGGTGATAGAGCTGGGTTTGCAGAGGGGGGTTCACAGAACATAGCATGATGTTTGGGGGAAATGCATCGGGGGGAGAGAAAGAAGGGAGAGAGAGAAAAAGAAAACCCATAAAAAATAAAATATATGTATTGATAATAATAATAGTAGTAATAATAATATTTATAAACATAATCATTTCTTTTACAAAATTTTTATAATAATAATCATAATAATTGATTTAATATTATAATTTTAATCCAACAATGATGATATTATTATTAATGTCAATACAATTAGTTCACATTATCATAATTTTTTTCATCTCAATTTAATTTTTTATTAATAAAAAATTAGCTCAATTTTGTAGTTTGTGCAGGACTCAATCGACCGTGCATGAACTGTGAGGTATCTTTTATCCAATCCTGATGTTTCCACACAGTTACCTAGGCTGACTGCAATGTCATCGTTAATCATGTGATGCCTCTGCACTAGTCTAAAATTTACCATAAAACCCAATAATAATAACAATAATAATAATAATTAATAATAATTACATAATGAAATTTATAATAACAATGATAATAATAATAATAAATTTTAAATAATATAATTCTTAATAATAATAATAATGAAATTCATAATAATTCTTTACCAATAATGTCATTACTATTGTTATTTGAATAAATGTTTTAATTATATTTTCAATTTCATCATTTTATTTTTACACTCTTTCAAATACATGTTATTATTCATTTTTTAAGATGGGTAGCCAACATGGTCACCGGTGAAAAGACACAATGTTTTCAAATGTTTTTATGCCTTTGTGTGAGATGTCGTAATACCCAAAACATGCAATTTTCAACCAAAAACTCCAGAATATAATTCATGACTCAACCCAAAAACAGAAAAAACCATCCAAATCCATGGAAATATAAAAATAAAGTAATTTTAATTGTTGGGTGGAGGTCCTAAGAATTGACTTATAGTGCTCTATTTGTTCTATCCATTGTGATTTTGTCCTTGTAGTTCCATGTCGTGGTGGTTATTGTAGATTTATTATATATATATATATATTTCTATGTGTGTGTGTGTCCGTGTCTTTGTGTGATTGGATTCTAAGCTGGCATCAGTTGAATCACCCCCATTATATATTTAGACATGGGAACCTGGCATAGTGAGAGAATTTTCAAAGAATTGTTGTTTCACTATTAGTTGATGGGATAATTAGTTTCATATAGAAGGTGGATACATATTATGGATTATTACAAGGGCGACATCCATCAGTCTGTCTTGAGTTAGGGTGGAAAAATGTATTGATAATTTTTTTCATCATTTGTTTCATGCTACAGAGAATGGGGTCTCATGTATTAGTGTCTTTTGGATTATTCTTGATCTCATGGGTTCTTCTATGTATGTTTTCTTTAGTAACCTACATTGAAGTTAACATACTTGTATAATTATTTTTGATTCCTCTATTGTGTGATTACTATGGAATCATCATGTGAATTGTTTTTATTGGAAAGTGTTGTGTGGATTTTAATAATCATTTTGAAATATTGTTTTCATGATAATTATTTTATAATCTTTTGTAATGATTGAAAATATAAACACCACATTCCCCTTGAAAATTATAATGTCTAATTTATAGTTGGGAATGGGTTTTGTAAATTAAGAGGGAAATGGACCATACATTTTTGTAATGTAAAATGTATATAAACAATTTCTTTTATAATTGCATTTGAAAATGTAAGATGATACTTTGTTAATTTTAAAGGATGTGCATTGGGAATATATTATCAGGATAGCCAATTGAGTTTTATACCCATGCATATTGTTTATTTACTTTTTTAGTCCTTGTGAAGGTTTCATCTTGGGGTCGCTCTCCTTGGGTGATAGTTGATATATGACTTGGAGCGTGACCTTTGGGGTCCAATAGAGTTAGTGGATGTTTATTTAGATTATTGTAGGTGTTTATTACAGTTTTATTTTCAGTTTCCTATTTAAATTATATTTAGTTTAATTTAGTTATTATTTTGAACTTCATGTGAAACTTGATAATGTCTATTTTTTTGTTTATTATTGGGTGAAATCATTCCCTCGATGTACTCTATTGATTATCATGGTTATTTTTACCATCTTGGTAGGATCGAGAATGCATCTAATCCCTTATCAGGGATCGCCTCATGAGACCAGTTCATGGTTGACCTGGGTTGTTTTGTGACATACTATCTGCATATGCATGTTTATTTTTAGCCTCACATGGTTTCATATTTATAGGGCTCATTTACATTAAACATTGATTTTTATTGTCTTTCTGGGATTTTGGTTTAGGATTTTTGGTTTAAATGGTAATCCGTTGTGAAAATAAAAGTGTGGATTTTATAGTTTTTGAAAAAGGAAAGGTTGTGTTTTTTTCTTTTGAAATGAGATAAACCACAATTTTTATATTATTTTAAAAATAGTATTAAAATATTATTTTTTGAAAAGAAAATAGAGTGATTTATATAATCTACCTACTGTGTTGTTATGTTCACACCCTCCTAATTTCTTTTTTTTATCAGTAAACCCGAACGATTTTACAGGTTCAACATCTTTTTAAGGATATTTTGATCGAGTTTTCTCCTGGATTTGTTCAATTTTTTGGATTATGGTGAAATTAAGGTCTCATGGATATCAAGTTGTTTTCATTCTGATTACTTTTTTCATATATTTTAGTTTTTATTTTTCCTATTCAGTTATAGTTTGTATCTTGAATAGTTTGGTTTTTATTACATTTTTATTATTGTTATTTCATGCACCTCTCTAGTCTGTGTATTGATCCTATATCATTATGATGAAATATTTCAACTTTCAATTATATATGATATCTTCCCCTAGTTTCTATCCAATGGTGATTTGTAATTCCCTCCATTCCATGTCTTGAACTAGCTCAGAAGTCGGGTTGGATGTCATCCCGGCCTGGTTCATGAAAAATTATATTTTTTATGATTCAAGATCATTCAATTCATTAATTTAACCCACATTTTTTATCATTAAGATATATGGTGGAGACACAATATGTTACCATAGTGTTACATATGTTTATTAGTGGATACTATAGCAAGTGTGTGGTGTGTTTGAGTAATACGATGATTATGGGGTCTCATCAATTTGTGGCTGAATTCATTCTATTTCAATAAAATGTTGACCTTTTCATGGATTGGTAGTATTTAATGTTATCCTTTAATGATTATTGTAAAAGTAGACATAACTTATTTCTTTTGGATGGTGAATATAAAATAATCATTGGTGAGAAATATCATTTAATGTATTAGGGACATATAGAGCAATTTTCTTCTCCTTCAGTATAGTTAATATTTGGATTAGTGAATGTTTATGCATCCATGATTGTGATATTTTTTCATGATTCCCTTATTTTTTTAATGAAAATACTATGATACTACATGTTCAATTGTATATCATTTTAATTATATAATTTTAACATGTTGTTTCAAAAAATGAAATGTATCTATATAAAATAATTCATTCTGATCTATCAGAAAAATGGATTCATATCAATGTTATATTGAAAAATAATTTCAGTTTGATTAGTGATTCAACATAGAGTGATCCGTTTTTCTTAAAGATTATGGTACTATGTAGATATATATATATATATATATATTAACAATACATACGTCAATTAATGTTTATCCCAAGGATTTATGACATATTTGATTACTTTAAGGGACTTATCTTGGTTTTGATGATTTATTATTAGTTGAGATATCATAAAATGATGTTTAATGAACAATATATTCCAGATATTTCCATTATATTTTTTAATATACCCTTTTTAGTATGGTTATTTAAATAACTATAACAAAAATCAAAAATATTTTTTTGTGACTAATGAACTCTAGGTTTAGAGAGTTCATAGAGAACTATGGGATAAATTACATTGATGATATCCTAGTTTATTTGTGGTTAGAGTGGTTTCATTCATAGAATATGTGTTATATTTTGTAAATACTATGATTTAATCATTATTATGGGAATTTATCCATGGTCATGTTCTAGAAATTAGAGGTATGTTTACTCTAGAATTCTATTTCCCTGAAACATCGTGATGGTCCATCCTTAGAATATTGATGTTTTTTCATGGGAAACTACTGACTATATTACATGGATTTATAGTTTCCTTATTCTTATAATATATTACTTATGTTGGAAGATTTATTTCTCTTATAATATAACTCATTTAATAGATTTATCAGCGAACATCAAGACTTCATAGAGAAACATCAATGGTATGTGAAATTTTAATATATTCAATAGAAGATAATGATGGATTTTAATATTTATTTTTTGGGATGTGTAGTGAATTTTGTGGTCTTTTATGATTCTTCTCATTTTGGAATAGGTTTTTTTCTTATATAGTAGATAGTGGGAATCAATATTGGGTCATTGAATTTATGTCCTCATGAATGTATTTTTCCAACCCATGATATCCATCTTATCATAGTGGAATTTTCTTTAATTCAATGGAAACATTAGATTATCAATGACCACTCTATGGTCTCCACAAATCATAAGAGTGTGTGGTTCAACAAATCACATCAGGATTTTAAGTTAGATCAATGTATTATGAATAAATTTTAATAGGATTTTTATTTCAATATAAATTATATATCATGTAAATGGAGTATTTTATTTGAAGCATTTTGTAGAAAATTTAGTTGTGTTGTCATGTGAGACTCTATATATAGGTTTCTGGTATTGGAAATGATTGATAATTTTTTAAGCCGATATATATTAAGTAATTAATGGAGATCTTATATTCTAGATTGTAGTGAATTACTCCTAGTTTAAATTCATAGATGAGTTTTAGTTATGAGATCAAAATTTGGAGGTTTGGAGAGAGTATGTTGTATTTTGTGATTCTATTGATGGATATTCATAGAATGATTGATAGCATGTGTTATTTTAGGTGAGTATAATTATGTTGATATAAATATATGATATTAATCTCGTTTTAATTCAAATATAACCCTTAGAAGTGCATCATTGTATATCTATGTATCATGCCTTAAGGATTTTGTAATGGTAACCAAGGATTAATAGGCCACTCACTATGTTCTTCACTCTATGTTTGGATTTCTATTGAGTAAATAATTAACATAGGTTTCCAATAATGTTATTTTATTCCTTTGAAATCCCGCATTGTAAATGATTATAAATTTAAATGTAATTTTCTACTAGTTTTACATGTCCTTGAAATGATTGTAATTCCATCTAGATGATTTTGGATTTATTATTGAATGTGGACTATTTCAGGATGATTATGGAGTCGAGTGTGCTATTTTATTTGGAGGAATATATTTGTATGTGGTGGTAAAACATAATTGGGATATAAGGATGATAATAGTTGATAAATATCCACATTTAACCACTGATTTTTATAATATAATATATCATTATCTTATATCTTAGTTTGTTATTATGACAACATTTCATCCATGGATGGATGGTCATACATATCATATAATCATACACATGGGATATGTAACAGATATGGTTTTCGTATTTTTTATATTTATGGTTGAATAATTTTGCATTGGATGTGTTTTTCTATAATATGTTTTATCACTCATTTATTTTTGTGACATATAAGAGGCATTGTATATGTTGGATACTATGGATCTCCATTTGTTGTATTGTGGTTAGGTAGTTGATCAATCATATATCTAATTTAGAAAAGATCATTTTATAGAATCACATGACCTAGGCAACCATGATCCTACCTAGGCCAGTAGTATGACATGTTTATTACCCCAAGCTTACCACCAAAGGTTCAGAGGATGGGTAATTGTAAATAATAGGTTTATCAAACAATATGGGTGGCCTTATTTTAATGTATTCATACACAACCGAATGACTCCAAATAGAACAAAATAATTCACGTAGAACAAATAAACATACTAATATATATATATATATATATTCCCAGGTTACCCACACTAATCATTGACATAGTATAGAAAAAGTATTATAAAAATGATTAAAAATAATCTTCATATCCCAAATAAAGACCAACCTACAATAATTGGACATAAATAACACTCTATGAATCATACCTCGAGACAGAAGCACCCATTGACAATTTTTTTCATTAAGACCCACTATCATTTGGATCCACTAATTATTATCCTCATTAGTCACCAATAAACTACACATCATAATTAAATTTCATGAAAAAGTATAGTTAAAAACCCTTATATGGGTGTGAAAATAAATCCCGAGTAGAGTTCCCCATAAATTGTATATTATATGTACACAAACTAGTCATCTGAAAACAAAAAAATGTAATGATAAGATAGATTTGATTTTAACATAGGGAAAATGGGTCAAAATAGATGTTTAAACCTAACATCCTAGATTCAATACAATAATACTCCACGATAAAAATATGAATAAAATATACATATCTCTACCACAACAACATTATCTCTCTGATTTTTATATGGTAAGACTCATTATTTTATATGTTATAAGAGTGTTAGCTGAGGGATTTTAGATCCCATTGGTTGACCAATGCCACATTGCGAGAATCCCTGGGAATGAGGTAGTTACTAACTCTATATATAGAGGGAATTTTCTCTAGTAGTAAGTTATATCATAACCCTAACAATCATATAATGGATCCATGCGTTTTGGGTCCTAAGACAGTTCTATGGAAATGATTTAATTCAGAAAAAAATTCTATAAGTATGTAGTGGATTATAAATATTTTTATGTATATTGGGACCCATTCCCTATAACTATGACACAAAATTTTTATATCTCAAATACCACTTTTAAAAAAATCACACTATCCCAATAATGAATGGTTTAGTGTCTGTAAGAACTACCTACATAATCTACTTAATTTAAAAAACTTGTAAACATTTATCCATAATTAACCCACACTATTATCTCTTCTAAACATATAGTATTGTATATTCATCTTAATTTATAGGGGAATTGTAACATAATATATAAAGGTGGTCATATTTTATATAAGGGTAAAACCTCATCATCATTTCTACAAGGGTTAGATCATAAGAACATGAGAAAACATGATAAGGGGGTATCTATTTAAGTAGAACACTGGTTAATAAAATGTCACTATAAGTCATCAGAAAATGACACTTATTATTAAATGAAAAAACTTGTATAATGAAAAGAACTGTGTATGATAGTAAAATGAGTCATAGAGAGTAATTATAGTAATGTATCAAAGATACATGATAAGTCATTGAATTATATCACAGAAATGAATTCAAGTACAAACATAATAATAAAACTACATTATATACTGAATAAATCCAATTATTTAAACCCATTATATTATAAAAAATCTTATAGTGTACAATCATTATGATTTGAATAAATCCAGTCATGTCAATGCTTTGTGTTGTGAAAATTCAAAACATGTCCACACTCTATTATCTCCTGAGATATAAAACCATGACAAAATTATACGGTCATATTGGATAATAACTATAATTATCCATACATATGTGCCCTATAACATATCAGTAATTAAACATTTATTGAAAATTCACGGGAATAAAATGGTTTTCAATCATTACATTATAAAAAAATCATGGAAATAGAAATGGGTTTTATAATATTTATAAATGAAATCCCCAAAATTAACTTCAAGAAATTAAAATTTTGATTCCAAAAATATAATAAACAATAAATATTTTTTAATTATAACATTTATAATAAGATTCATGATAAATAAACAATTCCTTTCATAGATAAAAAAGTTAGTTGGTTTCGAAACCACATGAGTGTTTTTAGAAAATGTTTTTAACAATTCTATATAAAAATATGTTATGAATCATATTCAACAATAATTTTAGATAATTTGAATTGAATTTTTTTTTATTATTTACATAAGAAATAAAATAAATTTTTTTACATTATATAATTGTTATCAAAAAATAATTATACTGGATTATAAATTATTTTATAATGATGTAATGAAAAGTATTTTTAATATTTTGTAATTCCTTTTTTGAATATAAAAATTATAAATGACATAATGAAACATCCATTATAAAAGCAAATAATAGAAATATTATGGTTATATGAGTCAATTGAACATTGGGTTTTCAAATATTATGTATAATATTAATGGGAATAGAAAATTCGAACATCCATGAAAAATACCTAATTATAAGAGGATTGTAATTATTCTCAACAATATCAACATTTATGAAAAATTAAATCCATAAAAACAATTCCATAGATATGAAGGGGAAATAAATTATAATATTATTAAGTATAAAAATATAAAAATTTTGTAAAACCGAAGCAAAAAATGAATCATTTTGACATAAGAATAGATGATTTGTCATGAAAACCCCCTTATATCATGGATTTATTTCAAATAAAAAATCATCGAAAGGTATAATATGAGATGAATTCGTAAATCACATATATTTCCTGAAGAATTATGATAAAATAATTCCAATAAAATTTTACCAAATAAATAAAATAAAATAAGTAAGGAATACTCATCATATCCCAATGATGATAAATTGAGAAGTAAAAACACCTTTGGAAATTGTAATGTAATAATAAAAAGACAATAAGTAGGATACAATAAAATTGAAATCTGAAAACCTGAGAAGAAGGATATTTATTATAAAATAATGAAATTGGGCTTTAAATACACTATATAGAATAAAATATAGTTCACAATATCAAATGCATATCATGGAATTGATAATAGAGAAAATGGCACTAATATTTAGTCCGGACATCCCTGATAGAGATTGAGTATCATTTGTAACAATAATAACTATATTAATATTATTTTTTTGAAACATATTAAAAGATATTTCCATTAATACACATAATTTTATACATCAATGAAAAATATGTTACCAATTTAATGTTTATTTTCATCCCCGAATATTAGGATATTTTTTATTGTTTATTTTGAATAAGTTTTCCAGTGACACGGTCCATTATAAATTATTGGATCAAATTTTATCAATCCAAAATGTCTAAATTTATATTAATATATTTCATTATTAATTATGTCTTATTTCATTAGATAAATTTCATGAATATGACCTTTTAAAAATAAAGTGTGAGAACTAGTTTTTGGGGTATTTAATGATCCGTAAGTGGTATACTAATATATTTATTGGATATTAGTAAAATTTTATAGATTCATTATAAAAAAATAAATCTATAATGGGTACTTTATATTTCTATTATAAAACATTCATTAATAATTCATGATAAATAAATTATAACATTGTCCATGTTAGTGGTAAAGCTGACCCAAATGAGTGTGTTATCACGATTTTATGAGTAAAAAATGTTTTTATATAATGTTATTATAATATTTATCATAAATATGAAATTTATTAAATATTGTTTCAATCATTATATTAATTCATATATCATCCCAGGTGGGGGTGCAAATGAAAAATGAAATTTTTCATTCATGGGGTTTGTACTCCCCATATACACATGATTAATAATTCCATTTCTCAACCAATTGCATTGAATGATGTTATATGAAAACTACATTATAATAATTACAATTTTAAAATATTAAACAAATATATTCATGAAATCCATCATTTCTAAAAATCGTGAATTTATTTGATGATAAACAAACCACATCACATTGTGGAGGCGACAGTTCTCATATATGAATTATCATCGTTTTGAATGTTTTAGTGGATTCAAATGACATAATAAAATTCTACCAACTAATATAATGAAGTTTCTGTATATTAATAATAATTTCATCATTATATATATATTTTTTAGAAAATGTATTTAAATTTATTATTAAGAAGAAATGTCCAAGGAGTATGAAATACCCACATTAAGAACGTTCTATTTCCCCTGGAAATATTTTTTGAAGTTGAGGCACAAATTATGAAATTTATATAGCGTTATATAAGGAATAAAATTTAAACTTTTTATGATAAAATTTACATATATTTCTTTTTCATGAAGTGGTTTAATTTAACCACTTATATAAGTGACTATAAGGGTAATTTTAGAAGTACTCAATACGTTTCAGTAAAGCTATGCCATTGTTCAGTGGTATAAAGCCCAAAAAGTGTAAAACATTGTATAGTGTTTCTTTTTTTGAATACAAATCATATAAACAAACAATGATTCATATTTTATAAATTATTTAGACAATCTGCAATCAATATAACATTTTTACTGTTTTTACTTTAACAATAATAAATAACTTTTTGACCATTTTAATTATTTCTTACATCCAATTTTAAATTTTACCTCATTACCTAATTTGAAAATGATATATTTAGATTTAAATATCATTTTTTTGAAAATTAAATTTGAACAATTAGAAAATATAATTTCAATATTATTCAATTTAACATATAAAAACATATTTTTGGAAAAATATTTTGATTAAAAGTCATGCATTGTAAATATTAATAATTGTAATATAATTTCATTATATAAATATTTGTAATATAAAAAAAATTATTTGGATTTAATTGAAGATAAAAATATATATGCAATAAAATGTTCAATTAAATGAAATATATTAAAAATAGTTTTAAAATTAGAATGAAATGTTACTATTGTTATCAAATGTTGAATGAGGTTTTCGTATATTAGAAAAATATTTTCTAAAAAATTATTTATTTCTTTAAATTATTCTTTGATAAATTAAAATATTTTATGAACTTATTGGTTTTACTTATTTAACGAAAAATCCATAAGAGGACTAGTTTTGGAAAAAACAATATTTTTCAATATTTACATAAAAATATTTTTTATGTCTTAAAATACCTATTTGGATACGTTTGAAACAAGTAAATAACAAATTAAATCAAATATATAAATTCGAGTTCAAAATGTGAAAGAAATTATTTTTAAAATAAAATCAAATGTTTGTAAAAGTGGACTATTTTATGAAAAAAAAATTATTCATATATTAATATATCATTTTACATGGTTTTACTAATGTGGTTACTTTTTTTGATACTCAAGCACATAATAGATACTACATATCAATCATATTTAATAATTTTATTTTAAATATGTCTTATAACGTTAAATTTAATTTGAAATTGTGTGTAAGATAATATACTCAACTATATATTTATTTAAGTTAATGTATACAATGAAATAATGTTTCTTTTAAATAATATTATTCATAAAAAAATATTACCTTTGAAAATTTACATTCCAAATTCAAATACAAGATCAAAAATACAAATGAACTCTCATGAATAGCACATACTAGGTAATATTCCCCCCCCCCAAAACTATATTTTAGAAGGGGTAAGAGATATTATTTAGGTGTAGTCTGACTCCTCAGGATGCATAAAATTTCTCCACATCATAATTAAATCATTTATTCATTATTAATTATTTGTTATCAATTATTCATTATCCATAATTTATTATTTATTATTATTTATTTATTATTTACTATTTGCTAAATTGTCTAACATCCTGACCCAAGTGCCACACACTGATGCCCTAAGTTGGTTGACAACATGACCTCAAGCGTATCTCCCCAAATGCAAGAGTTTCTCGGCTAATAGTGTAGTTATAATATAAATCATGCAGAGACTATGACCACTATTTTCATATTAATACACATATGGAATTAAATAAAAGATAAAAAATGAATAACCAAAGGATAACATAACCAGATCAATACATATATAATAGGATATCCAACATTGGAAACATAATATCCAAACTAAGTAGTAGATATCTCATGCTAAATTAATTTTCAAGTGTCAAAGTGAAACTCAAATATAAAGACACTAAAACTCCCATGTAGTTCCAGAACCACATCTACTTCCCTCACCATGATCCATTCCCAAATCGGCAATCTAACATAGGTAATTTTCTATATAACTTGTAAGGCAGTAAAAAAATAATTTCCAGTACAGCTCAGCAATCCCTCTTTGGGTGTATGTACAACTCAGTATTCCCCCTACCAACGGTGTCTAAAAAATATCCAATTAATAATAGTATAATCAATTGTATAAAAAAATTTACATGATTCATAAATAAACACTTATCACAATATCAAAATTATTCATTATTTATCCACATAACATCCGAGATTTCAGAGAACATGTGAACCTCAATGAATGTTTTAACACATTCTAGAGTCTAAAATATACCAAAGGGATTCCATTTCATTGGAATCCAATGTTACCGTTTTTTTTCTCATGTCATATCTCGTAATTCCATTATTACGATTCATGATTTCATTTCATGTCTCAGAATTCCATCATTACAACTCTTGATTTAAATTAATAAATGACTTCCATTGTTAACATTAATAGTTTATTTAATTATTTAAATAAATAATAATCATCCCAATATCATTAATTAAATCAATAATTAATTAATCATCTCAATCCCATTAATTAATTCAATAGTTATTAAATTTTCTCATTTCTATTAATTAACATGAGAATTAATTAATAATCTCAATCCTGATAATTAATTCAACTATTATATAATCTCAGAAATTCTATTAAATATCACTTCAATAAATTAATATTTAAAATATCAATAATTTAAACAACAAAAATTAATCATGGAAATCCTATTAAATAACTCATCAATTAATTAATCTTCTCAATCATATTAATTGAAT
Source organism: Viscum album (assembly GCA_963277665.1). NCBI lineage: Eukaryota > Viridiplantae > Streptophyta > Magnoliopsida > Santalales > Viscaceae > Viscum > Viscum album. The sequence goes on along the minus strand of OY728147.1, from coordinate 1,353,812,478 downwards.
CATAAATTAATTAATTTTCTCAATATCATCACTAATTCAACAATTAGTTCCTCAAATCAGTTACCTCAACTAATTTCTAGTTAATTAATCAAAATCTACCACCCTAGTAAAACTATATTTATTACTCAAATTAATCATTCAATTCCAGAGTCTCATTATCCTGTAATAAATTCATAAATTAATTATAAAAATTTACAATTTCAATATCCTATAACTAATTCATCATATAATTATTCAAATCCATAATCCCAATAACTCAACAATAAATCTATAAATTAATTATTCATATTCCAAAATCACATTATTCAATCAAAACCCCAATCCCTTCAATGAATAATTTACCACATTAAATAACTTAATTTTTGATTTTACAATTGCTAAATGAACCCTTACAATTCATTAATTACATACACATAATTGAAATCGTGACTATGGTATTTTAATAATATATCACCTACCTCAATTTTCTGAAAAATGATTGACCAATAGAAATCTATAAAATTTATGTGGCACAACAATATAGTATGAGATCCATATCTAAAACTCAATATCATGATTGAAAAAATAAAGATCCTTAAAATATAAAACTACATACACAATCCTCGATATAAGTCCAATAATTTTTATCTAGATATATAAAACATGAAAAATTAAGCATTTTTGGAACTGGATAAGAAATGAAAAGGAATGATAACCCAAGAACGATAGGATTCAATTATTGGGATAGGTGTAGCTCAATGATCTGGGCTTCAAATTGCAATCAACAAATCCATAGAAGGTTTTTAATATTCCTTGAGGGATCCAGAAATGTGAAAGAGGTGTTAGGGTTGAATGGGGGTTAATTTGGGATTAAAATTGGTCTCAATAAATTTTAAAATAGAAATTGGTGTTAATTAAAATGAATTTCATGGTTTGTTGGGAAGTGGCACAATGATTCCAATAACATTTCACCATAAATGTGATCCTCTTCTAAGGGGGTTCATGATATCTCCTTTTAGGATGAACAATTTGAAAAAAAACGTATGCCAAATTTTCAAAACCCCACTATACATGGTGGAAGAATTTGGTAGTCCATGGCGCATTGTTAGGGTAAACTGTGTGCCAACAGTTAACTTCCCACTTTCATCCACTTTTCTGAAATTTTCACCCAAAAACATTCCAAGATAAATCCCAAATTAAATGTACTCAAAACTAATACAAATATTATATATAATTACGCAATGAAAAAATCTATAAATGGTTTGGATCATACAATATCTCCAACTTCTAATAGGTCATCCTCTTCCTACAATTCAAAGTATCTCTAAGATATTGATTCAAAAATATTGGTCCACTGAGCCCCCATATATTATTTTCTATCTTATGATTCACCACTGACATGTCTATTCATCAATAAAACATTAACTAAAGAAACATCCTTTCCCCATAACACTTTCATCGTGGGATCCAACACACACATAGGATGATCCACAGTGTGCACATCTTTCTCAAGCTCGAACTCATCCTCATCAATCAAAGGAGAATTTCCGAGGTGATTCCTCTGAACATGTGACACATGAAAAAATTTATTTGTATCACTGTATTTCTATGGAAGAGCCAATCAGTACACCATTTGCCAGATTCCCTCCACACCCTCAAATGGTCCAGAAAACCTAGACAATAGTTTTCCCTTTCATTGAATCATGTGGTGAACCAAAATATCCATACATGAATGAATACACAATCACCATATTAAAACTCTAGGGATACCCTATGCCTTTCATCATGTTACTTCTACCTATTATGACTCATAGTCAATCACTTCTGAATATGTGGTACCTACTCCTACATCTCCTACTTGAGACTCGGTCCATGAAACTCTGTCTAACCAATCTCGATCCATCATAGAGGTGATATTCATGACATGCCATATAGAGACACAGATGGAACCATCTGAATCATCTACTAAAACCTTTTTTTATATAAAAAATACACAAAAGATGTGTTCATCTCCCAATATTCACCTAATTCTAGAACACTTGCTCACACCATATCCTCAAATACATATATATAGTATGTACTTACTACCCATCTATCTCTAGGTGGAATTTCGTACGCGGAAAAACATGTTTACCCATATCCTTATATAAGATTTTATAGAAATGAACATTTTTAAAAAAAAATTATGATATGAAACTATTGTTTTTGGAAACCCATAATGGTGGAATATCTCTTTTTCATATATATGTCCTAAATAATTCACAATGAAATTATTACATATATGTAGGAAATGTGCTACCTTTGTCAGTATTGTCACAATAACCCAAATAGCCTCAATCATTAAAGCCATCTACTAAAGTCCCACCACAACATCCATAGTCATGTCATCCCACTTCAACTCCAGAATAGGACATGGTTGTATTAAACCTCTGGGATGTGGATGTTCTGCCTTAACCTGATGATAGGTGTAGAATAATGTCAAAATCCATTATATCTCCATTTTAATGCTCCAACAGTAAAACTATCTTTGTAGTTCAAGGTAAACTTTTTGGAAACTAGATCCACCACCCATTTCGAGGCACGAAATTCCCACACCAAATCTCCTTGCAAAAATATAGACACAGCCATCCACTTCAGGAAATATATGATCTCATCCTTATCTATCAACCAGTTAGAATGTTCTCCCCACATTCATATATTTCTATTAATGGTAATCATTATGGATCATCACATTTCCTATTACAAATCCATCTCAAAATTATAGTGTATAATAAATTTAATACCACGGTTAACTTATCCTAATTCCACTAAACTACCACATGAATATTTGGTATTCGATTCATCTACTTCCACTCAACACAGGACTCTTGAACTGAAGAAGTCTGAGTTTAACTACAAAAGTTTTCTAAAATAATATTAATGATCGGGGACTATATTCTGGTTCAAAATAAAATGACTACATATTCTCAACCCAACTCTATTTCTGAATATTCAAATCCCACTTGGAGAGGATAAACCATAAAATATTATGATCAATAAGACAAGTAAAATTCATTCCAAACTGATAGTTCCACAAAAGAATTCAAATCAAACAATACAATGGCCTGTTGTAGGTCGTGTATAGGGAATTTTTTAAGTGGCCTCAACTTCTGATACACTTTCACCTCATGTGGATATTCTATCATAAAAAAATATCCAAAAAATATCTCTAAATCACTATAAGACACCATATACTCCTCAACTAGCTCACGTAGGGTCAACACTAGTGCCAATGACAATACCTTATTCATCTCATTGAATGAGTCATAACAAGTTTCCAAGCATTAAAACATTATATGATTCTTTTTCAAGCATGAAATCAGTGATTACAATCAATAAAAGTCATTGAATACTCATTGATACTTTCAAGATAATACTATAAAACTATGGATAATGAATAATTTCTTATGCTACTCCCAAGAATCCACTACTTGAAATTTGTCTAGGTCCTGAGAACTTCCATATTCTGAGATAATTTAACCCAATAACTATACATTATCAATCTGAAAATACCACTTAAATTTCTTGATTTATAGCAGGTTTTCTCTTGATTTTGTCAAAATTAATTCAGGATATTGGGAATTATCATCATGAGTCCTGGAGTACACCAATATTACATCCACAAGAACTATCAAAAAATGATCCATGTATGGATGAAATATTATTTTAATCATCCCATAAACACTTATGCTGTGTTGTTCATTAGAAATAATTTTATGACGAACTCACTGAGGACATAACTATATCTAGAAGCAGTCTTCTATATATTAGAAGGTAAAACACTTAACATATGATACCCATATCTCAATTCAACATTGTAAAAAGTGAAAAATCCTCTCAACTGGTCAAAAAGATTATTGATTCATATAAGTGGATTTTGATTTATCCATATCATCATGATGAACATCCATTTATCAACATAAAACTTCAAAATACATTCATCGATCATTGTAGATAACATAGGTGATCCCTAAGTTGATGTGATTTGATAGATAAACCTATTATCAGTCAATTCCTCCATTCTGTATAGTGGAATAGAAAATGTCTCATCTCTTAGAAATAACTCAATAATTAATTCCACATCGATCTTAGGTGGAAAACCTATGAAGTCCATAGGAAATGCATAGTGAAATCATTACTCCACTGATTGAAAGACAACATGTTCCATTACCCATTCATCTTTTATTAGACTAGAAACATGGGTTCTGAGGTCTCCTAGATACTATGTAATTTTACCTGGTCATCCTTTCTAGATATCCCACTACTCATTGTGAACATTTTTTTCACCCTTAGGAGACGTAAAAGTCCCCCTCCAATGGTAGCAATAAATATGTGCTCATGTGGTTACTAAAAAAATTCATAACCAAATTAAATAGAATCTAGATATTTCAAGGATTTAGAGATCCTAGATAAATTGATATTTTATATCACTGAGATAATATCCCTTGCATAAGCAGATGTCCGTACACCGTACTCTGAATGGTGTATCCATCGTCAACCCCCCACTACTGAACTCCACCCCCAAGCTCAATCCATTTCCACGTTTTTAGAAATAAATGAATGAGATACACCAATATATAATATGGAATTATCTATTGTAGAATCTACAAGAATGATACCTCTCATTATAGATGGACCTACCTTGTTATCCAATATTGTTTACTTAAATTCATACAAAAATCCATCTCCTCATCCCTAGGATGTACTCCTACTCCCGTGCACTTCACCACTCTAATGATATGTTTTCTCTTTCATATAATTACCATGGCCACTCTATATACATCCACAACCATTATAACCCCAAACGAAATCCTGACAATTTGTTGGAAGTCCCTTCCTAATCTCGTAATATATCTATCTTTCCCATAAATAAACATCTATCACGGGTTCTTGAATAAATTCTACAGTTGTCCCTTCATTCCAAAATATTATTACTTCATGTGCGGATAGGGAGTGTATATATGATAGTGTCCTAGCCTACCTCACTAGTGTAAAATCACTAGATAAAATTTAGGTAAAATTGATTTTTACTTTTTGATCTCAACATTCCAATTATTCAGATAAGGTTCTCATAACTACATTTCCAAGTGAAGAAAGACATACCTCCTGGTATTCTGTTACCAACCATATGTCATACTCCAGAAGCCCCCTTCAGGTTCCCTTCGACAACAAGATTCTGATTCATCACATCTAAAAACTACTTCAGCCTGAATATATTAATGTTGGGCTTACATTCAGAATTAATTCCTTCTTGAATTCTATTTGTTCATGTATCTTTATATTTTTCTTGTGCTAGAAAAATGTGTTGAGAATATACAAATCGTACATTATAGTCAATCAGAAATTTACTCCCCTGGGTCAATCTCATGAACATATCTAATCTCTCCTTCCTTAATGTCTCTGGATAGATGTGTTCCATAATCCTCTCTAATAAGTCCTTCCGTAAAAAACCATCTTCCTGTCCTTTCAAAGCATGAACCTGCCACTAAAACCTAGTTGTTCCTTATAGAATTTTAAATACATCATTACCCACTTCTTAATAAGAGTCCCTAGGTGGTCAATTATGATCTGGAAAGAATCTATCTGGAACTCAATTTCTTTATGTCCGCCCTCTAAAGAAAATATAGGAGGGTGATTCAAGTAAAAAATCTCTCACCAAGATAGTCATTCTCTTATAGAACCACCCTATATCACATTACATGAATTTCATCAATCAGGAAAAGTTCCCCCATAATATCTCTCCAACAACCTCTCTTTGCACTATCAGAGCATCAAGGTCTATGACTAGAGGATCATCCCTAGCCATGTCATCATATCATATTCTCAACATGAATCTTCATAGTATCATAAATCTACAATCCAAACATTTACTTTAGGATACTTATTTCAATATTAACACATTTATGGGAAGGAAAAAAATGACATAATATTTCTTTTTCCCCAAACCTCAGCATACAATCAATGTTGATGCTCTATCACTACCCTTTCCCATCATGTATCTTGTACAAGGTTTTCAAATGGAATCTAAATTTTGTTATTAATGTTTCTAATATAGAGACCCAAATATTCACATCTGGAATAATTCTACTATATTACACAATCTCATCTTTTTTAATATATTTAAATAAATTTCACAAGAATGGAAAAAACATTTCATGTTCAACTACTTACACAGAACTAGTTTTCTATGTGTGCGAAAGATGATGCATGTCATAAAATAATTCTAAGTTTCTAGTCAGATGCATGAAAAATAATATCTAATGACATATTACGCCATTATTGAATTCTTATTAAATTATAGAAACCAAAATCACATCACACTATAAGTGATTCTCCCAAGGTGAAATAATATTCAACTATAACAACAAACAATAGTAACAATAATCCCACCATGGGAACTTGGATTCTCTAACGTACTTGGGATAACAAATCCCATGCATGAGCTCATAACCATGGTCTTAGACTTCCAACTATTTTTGGAACCTTTTCAAAAATTAATTAAAAATAAAAGATAAAAAATTACATTGATGCCACATTTTAATGTCCCGACATGGGTTCTACATGTTGGGGCCATGAGATGGTTTTCCACATGACCTCAAGCACACTTACTAGTACACCCAAGGATATCGACTAGCAATGAGACTCCATTATTGATCATGGGGATAATATACACTATTTTATGAGTTTACTACACTAGTAGAAATTAAAATTTAATAATAACTGAAAAACCAAATTATATCATAACTAGAACAATACATGCATAACAAGATTACAAAAACAAAAAATATAATATCAAAACAAAGCATTATAAATTTGATTGAAAATTATTTTCCATGTTTTTAATGAAACTCAAAAGTAAATAGACTCAAAAATCCTAGGAACTTCCCATACCATGTCGGTATACATCATCCATTATCCATTCTGGTATTAGCCATCTAACACCAGGATTTTCCCCTTAACCTATATTGAAGCAATGAAATCTATTCAGGTACGATCAAGAAGAATAAGTATGGTGTGAGAAGAACATATTATTCCACCAAAAATAGATCCTAAAACCATATCCATTCAGTTATACTATATTCAATTGTATAAATAAATATGAACATTTCATAAATAAAAAGTTGTCACATTATCGATATTATTTTTTTAGCTACATAACATTTGTATTTTCTATGAACACATGAACCACAACACCTACTTCGGTCTACAGTGGAATATAAACTATCCCTAAGGGATATAATTTCCTATAATTACATTGTTACAATTCTATATATCATGTCGTATCTCCAAATTCCATTTGTACCATTCTATATTTCATAACATATCTCAGAATTCGGTCATTACCATTCTAGATTACAATTTTCTTATAAATACCACTGTTACCATTAATAATATCATTAAGTAATTCAAAAATAACAAGATATTCTAAATCTCATTAATTAACTAAATAACTAATTAATCTTCCGAATCTTATTAATTCACTCTTAAATTAATTAGTCATATCCTTCTAATTAATTAACTGAACAATTTATTAATCTTAAAAATTATTTTAACTAGCTCATCAGATAATTTATATTCTCAATTATTTTAATTACAACAAAAAATAATTAATTATCTCAATATTATTAATTTAATCATTAGTTAATTAATATTTTTAATCTCATTAATTAACACTACAATTATATAATCTTCTTAATAATATTAATTAACTCTAAAATTAATTAATCTACTCAATTCTATTTGCTAACACAAGAATTAATTAATATTATCAATGTAATTACTAATTATATAATTAGTTCATCACATCAATATCACTATTTAATTTTAAAGTAATCAATCAAAAAATTTCCATCCTGGCAATCCCATAATTAATACTTCAATTAATCATTCAATTCCCTACTCTAATTATCATATAAATAACTAATCAATTAACTATTAAAATTTACAATCTCAATATCATATAATTAATTCATCGATTAATTATTCAAATAAATAATCCCAATAACTCTAAAATTTATTTATATATAAATTATCCTTATTCCAAAATCCAAATATTCTTTCAAATCACTAATCCATATATTAATTAATTCCCCACATTAATTAATTCAACATAGTAGTTTCAAATTGATAAACAAAACCCAATAAATTTTAAAATTATATAAAAATAATTGAAATCAATAATATGGCATTTTAATAATGTACCACCTACCTCAATTCAATGAAAAATGATCTCCTAACCAAAATATAAAAAATTTTAGTGGCCGAATGACAAAGAACAAGATCCTGATCTAAAATCCTTACTAAAGATCAAACAACTCAAGATCCTTAAAATCAATATATAGACCCAAAATCCAATATTGTGTTCCAAAAAATCAGATCTAGATATAAAAAACATGAAGAATAAGATCTTTCTAGAATTTGAGAATAAATAGGAATGGGAAACCGAGTGGGATACGAATCAGTTATTGGGAGAGGTGTAGATCATCAATTCGGGAATAAAATTTTCTTCGAAAAGTGGATAGGATTCCTCAGAGTCTATCTCGAGGAATTAAAAATTGTGAATCGGGCATTTGGGTTGAATGGGGGTCGATTTCGAACCAAAATGGTGTCACAATAAGATTCATAATAAATTTTATGGTGAGATAAAATGTCATTCTGGGTTTTCTGGTAAGGGGTGCACGATTTCCCCAAACTGTGATCCCTTTCTATGTGTCTATTTTAATGGGGTACATGGTTTTTCATTTTAGGCTGTATATTTTTTTAAAATCATTCACCATCCATGACAACCCCATCTTTCCATAGATTCAAGCTTTGCTTGGCAAGGGTGCACATTTAGGGAATATTGTGCGCCAACCATGCACTGCCCTCTTCCATTCAAATTTCCGAAATTTGAACCCAAACACTCCCCATGTTAAATCTCAAAAGAAAAGTACAAAACACGATGAAAAATAATTGCTATAATAATTCCAGATAAATTTTCAAAAAAGATCACAATCTTACATTTACTACATATTATTTATTATTTAGTAATTATTTTCCTTATTTATTTGTTACTATTTATTATTTATGACTTATTATGTACCATTTATTAACTTATTATGTTTATATTCATATATATATTATTTAGTTATTATTCACCTATATTATATTTATTAATTAGTAGTCCGTTATTAGTAATTATTATTTTTTAATAATTATTTAATACTAATTAATTATTAAAAATTCATTAGTTTTTTTATTTATTTGTTATTTATTAATTTTTTTCAGTCAATATATATATATATATATGTATTTTAAATTCTCTTTATTCACCACATTAAGATCCTACTAGAGTGGTAAATTAATTAGAATATAAAAAAAAGTTAGGTGGTTCAAATTTCACCCAATATAGTATTTCTATATATGGAATGGCAATGGGCATTTTCATGTGCATTAAATTTTTTTAAAAAAATTACAAAAAAAATTTTTTGGTGGCATAAACTAACGATAAATGATTCCCACATTTTTTAGAAAACAACATCTATATCATTCAATGATGGTTTTGAATAACTGTTTCTAAATGAATGTAGACACCTGATTTAGCGGTGATTTTTCAAAACTACAATAGAATTATATATTGATAGTTTAAATAGCCATTAAATACCTATTTTGTCATAGTATAGGAATACCTAGTTACTTGTATAACATGAATAAGTATAGATCTATTCTGATCTATGGTGATTGGATACATCCCTATGTTTATGTGTTATTCAATTATAAATATTTAAATTTTTTCTAAACTTATTCCTTTCCAATTAATATCTTGTACCAGGGGTTTTTAGAAGACTATATGATTGATACATTATTTATGTTTTCAATGTATCCTACTTGTTATTTCAGTAAAAACCCATCCCCAGTACATGTTCCCTGTAAAGATCTGAAAATTTCAATTATATTTGTTTCTTAACATTGTGTGTTATTAAATTTTATACTCGACAAAACAATATGCTTTAATTAATAAAGTGTGTAAAATTAAAATAAGACCGTTGGTTTTCGACCATTATATGACTGTTGGTCAATATGGACATTGGAAACTATAATCTTAATGTTGTGTTTTTATAAATATGGTTATCTTAGTTAATTAATAAAGAAATATTATTTAATGGCCTCATCCAGTAGAGTCAAGCCATATGAAGCCCATCTGTTGGAGCTTATGAATGAGGTAGCATCACTGGGATTTGCTCTGGAACAATCCCAAGACGAACATCAACATATGAAGCTTGAACGAAATCACCTAAGGGATAATTTCAAGCTGAGAGAAATCACCACTTGAGAAATGTTGTCCGAGCCAGCCCAAGATTCTATCACCATAACACACCTTACATTTAGGTCATATGCTGGTGTTATAAGGGTCTATGTAATGAGACCTTAGCTGCTTTATGTAATACATTTATACAAATAAAATATTTATTTGTTCGTATGGAATGTTTTGTGAATTTCATATATCTAGATAAATATAGGACGTGTATTTTAAATGAATTTAAGAAATAATGGTATTTTAAAATATTTTTGTATTCATTAAATAATTAATAATGTGAAATTATTTTAAAAAATGGTCTTCTACAGTTGTGATCAGTGAAAAATGAAGATTCTAATAAGGTCAAATCGGTATTTAGTGAATAGTAATGATGGAATAGTAACATGCACCTTTGAATAGTAATGAATTGTAATTTTACCCAAAAAATTGAAACTTCTCCCATGAATGTATAAATACATTTTAGTCATCTAAAATGTGAAAAAACAATCATAGTTTAAGTTTTGGTATTTTTGTATACCATAAATATTTTATTTAAAATATTATAATAAATTTAATAATATAAAATGAAACTGAATTTTCATAAAGTATAATCATAAATTGTTACTTTATTGTCTTATGGGTATACAATATTCTTAGTTGACCTTGATTACTTTTTTATGGTGTTACAAAATGAGTTATAGTTTTAAATTTGTATTTTTGGAATAAATAATGATTTTATATTAAAAATTAACTTAAAAATATTTACAAAAATATTTTCATAAAATGGACGTCATTTTTGAATTCCTAGCATTGATATTAGGTTAGGGTTAAATTGTGGGGGTTTTCTGAAATAGTTGAATTATTAGTGAATAGTAAAAATGCAGTTTTGAGTTTCAGGGGTTTAATGTCATCATTTATGATGTTATAATGATGTAAGCTATCTAGTCGACTTATGAATAGTGATATATTCTATGAGGTGTCCCAAGTGGCCAATACCATGGGCAAATACCATGGCCAAGCCCATGGTTTTGCAAATACCACCTATTAGGTGTCCCTTGAAAATTAATAATTTATTCACTCACTTTTCCTATAAATACGAAGACATTTCCCACATTAATTTCATTCCAAATTCATCCTCAACAATGTTCTGGTCTCCTTACCTCCGAAGGAGTCCTACCAAGGTGCCCTCAATCCTCTGAAGGTCCCTACTATCATGCATTTGAAGTTACTTTTCAAGGTAAGGGATCCTTTCTCCCTCATCATTTATGTCATGAATTACTTAATGTTGAGTATTCTAGTTTCCATCTATTAATGTTGATGGTATGTTCTTATATGTTCTCCTTACTGTCCATTTCATTTATAATTATTGACAGACCCTTTACTTTATCATCAATTTGTTTTCTGAATTTTTAAGTGACGTCGTTAGGCTGCCAAATTTCTCGTAAAAGAAATCACATCTTCTATTTCATTTCATGTTTCCATTTCTTTTGTTATGTCATTAAAATATCCATACAATGTTCTTATCTCCATGTTATAAATTATTTATATTTTAATATGAGTTATTAATGAGTGGGTTACCCTTTCACCCTCTGTTTTTATTATTTTTTGAAACCATGTTATATAGCTGTTATGCAGTTGAAATTTTCCCAAAAAAATATATCCCTTTCTCTCAAGAAATTATCTTGTTTATTTATGTGAATAACAAATCCTATTTCATTTCTATAGGTGTTCATAAATATATAAAGAGGATATATTTTATTCTGTAATGGACATACATATAACCCTCACTCCATTTCTATGGGTATTAAATGATATGATGATCTTATTTTTAAGAGCTTTTAAAAGGTCACGATTTTAAAATGAAGCCCGTTTCACTTATTCTCTATAGGTTATTTATGAAATTTTTGATTATGATATATGTGGATCACATGTATGTAAATATATATTAAGGGTGTCATCTGATAGAGCTCCAATTCATTGGGTAAAGAATTAATCTCTAGAGATGACAAGTTCAACGACACCTTGGTGAAAAACCATGGTAATTTTTACGACACCTCGGGGATAAACCATGGTGATATGTTCATGATTGTTTAAATGAAATTTTGTTCCCACATATTCATTATATGTTTCATGTTCTTTTCGTTATGATATGACTATAATTCTATTTCTCATTTCATTATGTTGTTATTCAAGTTATTATTTTTAAACAAGCAAACGGATTCCCTTGTTTACACTTGGGCCTTCTGCCCACCCTTTCCTTTGATGTATGTGTCAAGGATAGGAAATGCAGTAGTTGTACAGAGGATGAACCTATGATAAAGCCATATAAGTGATTTATAAGAATGTTTTATGTTTTTGTAATGTATTATGTTCCTGATTTCCAAGACACTAAACTTTAAAGATCATCTGGTTGTAAAATGTAATGAAAAGTTATGCATTAAAAAGGCGGGATGATATAGTTGGTATCATAGGATAGTTTAGTTATTTATGGAAATTAGGCTATAAAATCTTTAGAAAGAATCCTATATAAATTATATATGTAGGAAAACTCCCTAGTATTTTGTTGAGTATTACGTAAGTGGTTTATCAAGAAAATACATCCATGTCTGGATAAGATCAAATAGAGGCGGATCTAGCACAGATGTACATAGGGGTAAAACCCGAAAACACTGCTTTGAGTTAGACTCGAATGGGAACTGGTGTACGATAATTGGCCTTGCAGAACTCTTGTTTACGACACTTTAATCATTAGCTTTATATGAATCATTATGATGGATTTATAGAGAAATGTAATTGTTTAATGATATTTTAAGACATAAATCCTTTATAGATAAAATATTCATAAATGAAATAAGTTTCTCATGGAGGTTTTATTCTTTTATAAATATCATGAAATATGAGGAACCATGCAAATTCTAACCGCAATGTATCATCCACTGACGGCCATCTGATAGAAGCCGGAATGGAAGCATTCATGCGAATGGTGAACCAACTGACTCCAGTTGTGGGAAATAACTTGAATCTAGCCGAGAGACTGATCTCACCATGAAGGGAACAACATTTTGTTGAGTCATTTATCCATAAATGACCACCAACCTTTAGTGGATCAACTGACCCATTGATTTCTGAGTTGTCGATCAGCAATATCAAGAAGATACTTTCTATGCTCTGTTGTTAAGAGAAAGAGAAGGTCACCCTGGCTTTCTATCTCTTAGAAGGAGAATATGATCAGTGGTGGGAGTTGATTAGAAACATGAGGTAATGAGTGGAGGTCGATGCTATGGAGTTGTAAAAGTTCATAGGGATTTTCTTCAGTAAGTATTTCCCTCGATCCATGAGAACAAGAATGGAGAATAAGTTTCTTTAGATGAAGCAGAAGGAGAATGAATCAGTTGGAAGATATGAAATAAACTTCACCCAAATTTTACAATATACATCTATATTTTTCATGGATCCAAATAGTAAGGTTGATATATTCTTTGGTGGACTAAGACCACATCTGCGGAAGTATCTAGCCTACAAATACTATCATAGCTATGAGGAGATCGTGCAGAGTGCGATAAAAGTCAAACTGGAGTTCGGTGAGACGTAGTGGTCTCATAAATCCAACAAAACAATGAGATCAATGGATATAAGAAAATGTTGGAGCTTTGATAAAGTAAGAAGAGGAATGAAAGTGAAACGTCCCACATGTAACAAATGTGGGAAGAAGAATTCAGGGAACTGCCTGCTCGGGAGCAGGAAATGCTATGATTGTGGAAGAGATGGCCATAGAGTGAGGAATTGTTGTAGTGAGGTGGAAACTCAACTTCCAAACACTAATGATAAGGGGAATATGGTGCATGCCGTAACTGATGTCAAGTGCTTTAAGTGTGGACAACCTGGGTACTTTTTCAATCACTGTCCAAATCTGAGGGTAGTGGAGGAGAACCACCATCAACCTCAGCAAAGGCCATGGTAGCAAGGTCAGGCTTTTGCAATCACGACAACTGAAGTTGAATCTATAAATGACGTTGTATTAGGTACTCTTGTAGTTATATCTAAGCTATTAAGTACTTTTTTTTATTCTGGTTTTATGCATTCCTTTATTTCCTCTAAATTTTCAAAGAATTTAGAATCAACCCCCGACATGTAAAAATTAGTGTTATCAGTCAAGAATCCCGGTTGGATTATCCAAGAATCATTAGTGTTTAGAAACTCTAGTATTTACATTGGTGATCACAATCTTATCACAAATCTAGAAGTCAATCCCATTCTAGAATTCAAAATTATACAAGGGATGGATTGGCTCTCAAAGTATAATGCTAAGATAAAATGCAAAAGTAAGGGAATCTTAGTAGTCATGAATAGAAAACCTATAGTTATATTCAAAGGAGACACATCTCGACCTGATATTTTTCTAGAAGAACCTTCTATATCTTTATTTATGGTATTTATCGGTGAAGAAGAAGAAGGAAATGAGAGATTTAGGATAGAAAATGTACCCATCGCCCTGGAATACATTGACGTATTTCTTGAAGAGATGCCTAGTCCTCCACAATAAAGATAGGTAGAGTTCTCCATCAAACTCGTACCTGGATTTCATCCAATATCATAGTCCCCTCATAAGATGGAAAATGTGGAGCTGGAGGAATTAACGAAAAAACTCCAATATCTTTTGGAGAAGGGGTTTATCTGACTATGTGTGTCTCCTTGGGGAGCACATATTCTCTTTGTAAATAATAAGGATGGATCGATAAGGCTATGAATTGATTATAGAGAACTAAATGGAATCACAGCAAATAACAAATACTCCATTCCATGAATTGATGACTTATTTGACCAACTTCGCGGGGATAAATTTTTCTCTATGATTGATATTTGATCTGGTTATCATCAATTCAGGGTGAATAAAGAAGATATTCTAAAAACTTCCTTTCGATCAAGATATGTGCATTATGGGACTGTTGTTATTCCTTTTGGACTGACTAATGCACCTAATATTTTTATGGATTTGATGAATTGATTCTTTAACTGCTACCTTGATAATATAGTGGTAGTTTATATTGAAGATATTCTGATATATTTAAATAGTTGTGAGGAGCATGAGGATTATCTAGGGGTTATTTCGCAAACTCTATAGAAGGAGAATCTTTTTGGAATGTTCAGTAAATGTGAATTCTGGTTACAACAAGTTTCTTTTTTAGGGCACATTGATACCAATGGAGGAATCACAGTTGACCCAGCAATGAACAATGTTGTAGAGGAGTGGCATCAACCTACAAAAATAACTATGATTTGTAGTTTCCTAGGATTGGTAGGATATTATCAGAGGCTTGTGAAAAAAATTTCACAAATTTCTAATCCATTAACCATGTTAACTCAAAAAGGGGTCAAGTTCATCTAGACAAAGGAGGGTGAGGAATGTTTCCAAGAGCTGAAGAAGAGATTGTTTATTGCAACTCTGTTAACTCTGCCCTCAAGTAGAGAAGGATTTGTTATTTTTTGTGATGCATCTCTAAAAGGTCTTGGGTGCGTCCTCATGAAAAATGACAAGGTCATTGCTTATGCATCTCTACAATTAAAGACTCATGAATATAACTATTTTATTCATGATCTGGAGCTAGCTAGAGTCATTCTTTCTATAAAGATGTAGAGGCACTATATTTATGGGGATAAATGTGATATATACAAAGACCATCCAAGTTTAAAGTATATTTTCACACACAATGAATTGAACATGAGACAAAGTAGATGGTTTGAACTCATTAAAACAATTATTTTCTAATTCATTATCCTCCTAGAAGAGCAAACAAAGTCGCTGATGGATTAAGAAGGGAAGACCCAGTTGTTATGTCCATTATAAGGATTCAAAGAGATCCTTTGATAAATGACCTAGTAAAACTGGACATGGGAATTATAATAGAAGGGACATAATCAAACCTAACTCAAGTGATTTCTCAACCGTCACTAATGGAGAAGATCATGAAAGCTCATAAAGAATATCCTTTGTTACAAAAGAAGTTTGATGCTGTGAAGGATGGAAAGTTTCCTATGTTCAATACTAATCCAAATTTTGTACTGAAATTTCATAGAAGACTATGTGTTCCATCTATTCCGGAAATAAAGAAGGAGTTGATGTATGATGCGCATAACTCTAATTTCGATATAAATTCTGGTAGCACAAAAATGTATAGGGACCTTCATTATCATTATTTGTGGGATAATATGAAAAGGGAGATTGCTGAATACACTTCAAGGTGCCTGGTATGTCAGCAAGTGAAGGCGGAGTGGCAACTTTTTAAAGGGGTATTTGCAACCACTACCCACAGCAGCATGGAAGAGGGAAAATATCACTATGGACTTCGTCACTGGTCGCCTGAGAACATCCCATGGAAATAATGCGATATGGGTTATTGTGGATCGTCTCACCAAGACTACCCATTTTATCTCCATTTGGGAAGATATCTCTCTTGATCAACTTTCCAGGATTTACATGAAAGAAGTGGTAAGGCTGAATGGAGTTCCACATTCTATCGTATCTGATCATGATCTAATGTTCACATCAAAATTCTAGAGCAGTCTTCAACAAGCTATGAGCCCTAAATTGAATTTCAGTACGGCCTATCACCCCCAAACCGATGTCCAATCTGAAAGGACTATTCAGAAACTCGAGGTCATGCAGAGAAAATGATCAATGGAATTTAGAGGTGGATGGGATCAACATCTCTCTTTAGTTGAGTTCTCTTACAACATCATCTTCCACTTGAGCATTCAAATGGAACACTATGAATCTCTATATGGGAAGCGATGTAGAACTCCTACTTTTTGGGATGAATCTGGTGAGAGAAAGATTCTTGGGCATGATCTTGTGCAAGAGATGATAAAAAAGGTCTATTCAATACAGAAACACATTAAGGATGCTCATAGTTCGAAAAAGAGCTATGCTAACAACAGTCAAATGGACTTGGAGCTTGATGTTGGTGGCAAAGTCTTTATTTGGATTTCACCTTGGAAGAGAGTCATGAGGTTTTGGATGAATGGGATGCTCGGCCCTATGTACATTGGCCCCTAAGAAATCCTCGATCGTGTGGGAGCAGTGGCCTATCAGCTTTCACTTCCTCCAAATATAGGCCATGTTCATGATGTCTTCCACATATCCCTCTTGAAGAAGTACATACCTGACCCTTTACATGTACTAAATCTGGAGGTGGTACACTTGGAACACAACCTCTCTTATGAGGAACAGCCAGTGTAGATCCTCGATCGTAGAGACATGGATCTATGCAACAAGACTACCCAGTTTTTTAAGGTGTTGTGGAGGAACCACAAATGTGAAGAAGCCACGTGGGAACCAGAGGAGTCCGTGAAACAGAAGTACCCACACCTTTTCCCATCATAGGATATGAGATAAAATTTTGGAGACAAAATTTCATAAAGGGGGAAGAATGTAACAACCCGAACATTTCAATTATATTAGTTTCCTAATGTTGTGGGTTATTTTATTTTTTACTCAACAAAACTATATCCTTTAACTAATGAAGTTGGTATAATTAAAATGAGACTGTCAAGTTTTTACTGTTATATGATTATTGGTCAATATGAACATTGGTAACTATAATCTTAATGTTGTGTTTTTATAAATACGGTTATCATGGTTAATTAATACAGAAAGAAGATTGAATGGCCTCATATAGTAGACTCAAGCTATATGAACCCCATCTGTAAGAGCTTGGGAAAGAGGTAGCATCACTAGGCTTTGCTATGGACAATGCCGAAGCCGAACTTCAACGTATGAAGCTTGAACGGAATCTCCTAAAAGAGAAGTTCACACTGATAGAAATCACCATGAGGGAAATGTTGTCCGAGCCACCCCATGATTCTATCACCATAACACACCTAACACTTAGGTCCTATGATTGTGTTATAAGGGGCTCTGTAATTAGACCTTATCTGCTTTGTGAAATCCTTTTATATAAATAAAATTTTATTTCATCTTATGGAAAAGTTTGTGAATTTAAAATATCCAGATAAATATAGGATGTGTATTATTGATGAATTTATGAAAAATGGGTATTTGAAAATATTTTTGTATTCTTTAAATAATTAATAATGTGAAATGATTTTCAAAAAATGGTCTTCTACTATTGAGATCAGTGATAAATTTAGAGTTTAATAAGATCAACTTGGTTATAGTGAATAACAAGGTAGGAATAGTAACATCCCCTTATGAATATTAAGGAATTGTAATTTGACCGTGAAAAAATAGATACATCACCCATGAATGTATAAATACATTTTAGACATATTAAAAGTGAAAATGATCATAGATTATGTTTTGGTATTTTTGTACGCCATAAATAGTTTATTTACAATTATATAAATAATTTAATAATTTAAAATTAAAATTCATTTTATATAATTTAATCATAAATTTTTACTTTATTGTCTTATGGGTATACAATATTTTTATGAGACCTTGATTACTTTTTTAGGGTGTTACAAAATAAGTTATAGATTTAAAGTTTCATTTTTGGAATAATTAATTATTTTATTCTACAAATTAAATTAGAAATATTTAATAAATAATTTTAATAAAATGGACTTCATTTTTGAATTCAGAGCATCGATATTAGGTTAAGGTGAATTTTTGGGGGTTTTCTGAAACATTTGAATTATCGGTGAATAGTAAAAATGCAGTTTTGAGTTTCGGGTTTTTAATGACATCATTTATGATTTAAAAATGAAGTAAGATTTCTGTTAGACTTATTAATAGTAATATAGGCTATGAGGTTCCCCAAGTGGCCAATTCCTTTGGAAAATACCATGGTCAAGCCCATGGTTTTTCAAATACCACCGATGATTGTCCCTTGGAAATTAATAAATTATTCACTCAATTTTCCTATAAATACCAAGCCATTTACATAATTATTTTCATTAAAAAATCATCCTCAACATTTTTCTGGTCTCTTTACCTCCAAAGGAGTCCTTCCAAGGTTCCCTCAAGCCTCCCAAGGTCCTGACATTCATGCTTTCAAAGTTACTTTTCAATGTAAGGGATCTTTTCTCCCTCCTATTTTAAGCCATGAATTCCATTATGTTGTGGCATATAGTTTCCATAATTTTATGTTGAGGTAATGTTGATATATTTTATACTTACTGTCAATTTCATGTCTAATTTTTGAGATACCCTTTACACTTTCATCATCTTGTTTTCTTAATTTCTATGTGACGTCGTCAGGCTGCCGAATTTCTCGTAAAAGAAATAACATCTTCTTTTTTCCTTTCACTTTTTCTTTTTCTTGTGGCATGTCATTCAAATATCCATACAATGATCTTATCTCCATCCTATTATGTATATATATTTTAATATGTGTTATTTATGAGTGTATTACCCTTTCACCCTCTCTTTTTATTATTTTCTAAAACCATGTTATATAGTCATTATGCTGCAGGAATTTCGCCTCAAGATTTCAATCTCTTTCTCTCAAGAAATTATATTGTTTATTTATGTGAATAACCTGACCTATTTTGTTTCTCTGGGTGTTCATAAATATATAAAAAGATATATTTTATTCTGGAAGGGACATACATATAACCCACACTCCCTTTCCATGGGTAATAAATGATACAATGATCATATTTTGAAGAGCTTTTAAAACTTCATGATTTTGAAATGTAACCCATTTCTTTTATTATCTATAGTTTATTTATGAAATTTTTGATTATGATCTATGTGAACCACATGTAAAAAAATAAATATTAAAGGTGAACCCTAATAGATCTTTAATGAATTGGGTAAATAATTAATCTCTATTGATGACAAGTTTCACGATACCTTGGTGAATAACCTTGGTAATTTTTATGACACCTCGGAGATAAACCTTGGTGATACATTCAATAATTTCTAAATGGTATGTTGTATCCACATATTCATTTTATGTTACATGTTCTTTTCATTATGATCTACCTATACTTCCATTGCTTGTGTCTTTATTTTGTTATTCATGTTATTATTGTTAAACAAGTAAACGGATTCCCATGTTTAACTTTACTAAGCCTTCTGCTCACCCATTCATTTGATGTATATCTCTAGCTTATGACATGCAGTATTTTTATGTAGGATGAACCTATGATGAATCCCTAGAAGTGGATCATAATAAATTTTTATGTTTTTTTCATGTATTTTGTTCCTAATTTCCAATAGACTATACTTTAAAGATACTCTGGTTGTAAAATGTAATGAAATGTTATGAAATTAAAAGGTAGGATGCTATTTAACAAGATATTTGTTTCTCTATAGATGATACATAGTAATTTTTGTCATTTACCTTGATCTATTTATGTAGAGAAAAGTATTTAGTGATTTATGGAATTATTAGATAGTGTATGATTATATTACGCACCCAACCAAGTTTCCTTTAGAATATTCTGTCTCTTCTCATTTGTCCTATACATGTGAACATGAGGTTCTATATGTATATGTATATTTCCTAGTGTGTGTTATAAATTTTATAGAGAATCTATATGAGTTTCAAATGTGGGGTAACATTGTACAATTATTATTCATAAACTAGTTTTTATACACTTCTATTTCTCATTTATATTGATGTTAATTTTGTTATTTTTTTATATTTCATATATATTTATTGTTTCCATGGGTTAATGATTCCAATGCATGATTAGGCCCTCTTAGTAACAGTTTACAACCCCTGATTTATATAGTTGAGCATGGATTGTAATACTCATCTATTAAGTATCCCATGAGAGGTCCTAGTGGGTTGCATCGTGTCAAATAGTTTGTCCCCAGGGACATATTTTTTGTTTTTTTTTGGGGATTGGTTTAGGAATTTAGAGAAACATTGTTAGAGGGGTTCTTATTTCAATAAATAGACTAGGGAACCCTGCATTGGTGTGGAATCTTTCATATCTACTCACTAATAAATTGAAATTATTTGGATGATCTTGAAACCACGAGTCATCTGTTACAAGGTATAATAAGGATAGTTCATTAATTGAATAACCTAAATTTAATGTTTTTAAGGTCATTATTTTTCATATCATCTAGACATGCATTAATCCATATTATTTCATCATATCAATAAATTATTTCATCCATATATATCTAAATTGTATACAGAAGTAGTTACATGATTATACCATGTTATTACATGAGACTCTAACTCCCAATCGATTTTGTGACAAGTTATTGATTCAATTCCAGGATTAAGATATATCATTTCATCATGAGAAGAAGAATATTATATTCCCTTTTGAATATTGTAAATATTTTTTATAGATTATATGGTTTGGATATTTGTGTGTAATTAGACCACCCGTATGTAGTATATTCCTATGAAGTTCTCTTAGAAGAGGATTCATAGTCTCCATGATGGCCATAAACCTCCTATGTAAGAGGGTTGGTTGGAGTATCTGACTTTCACATTCTATTAGGTCAAGAAATCCATTGAGTGGGTGGTGTTAATTTTATATGTTAATTTATATAACACTGTGATGTTAATATATTATATTTCTACAAATCCCATAATGGTATTTTTTCTATGGTTAGAGTTTGATTCATTGTCCACATATTGGTTTCATTTTTTTTTTTTACAATTCATGATCTAAAGATGTTGAACTCTTTATAGAGAAATGTGATCATCTTTAATAAATTAATAAAAAAATATAACTCTTGAGGTACACTCTAGAATTGTTTTTCAATAGACTCATTCAAGTTTTTAGTTTGATTATAACATTTATAAAAATGTTTTAGGGTTTGTTTTTTCTCTTGTACATCCCCACTTATACTAGAGTCCTCATATAATCATTGGAATATGATAGTTTATCAGATGTGATGAAGCATGGTTTCAGCTAAAGTAGATAACACTTACATAATTCTTGTCAAATTTACAGTGACAATATATATGGTTACATGTAGATATATCCAATGATTATTTTCCTCGTGATGTATTATTTATATTGAGTTATGATTTTTTTCCTCACCTTATAAACTCTTGTACCTATCGATGTATTTGAGATATATTTATCTCACGTCACTTATTCTATATATATAAATTCTATTTGATCATTTGTATAGAGCCACATATGTATGATAACAACCATTTCAACAGGTTTTATGTTATTAAATATGTATTATAAAATGATTTCAACCATTATATTTGAGGATATACTAATGGAATTCCAACATATTGGTGGTAATAATAAATGTTATCATATTTATCAAGAATTTAATTCCCATTTATAGAATTTATATATGATTTATACTTCATAAGAAGAGGTTTTTTCCACCCTAGTGGGGAGTGGGACCCCCCAACTTTGACATGTGAGTATAAAACTCAAGGTGACTTAGCCAATGACCAATAAAATCATTCTATTGGATTTTTTTCACTATATATGTATCATTGAATTTGTATTCAACAATTATAAACAAATATGCATACTCCATCGAAAGGGAGAACCATGTTTTTCGCATAATTGGTATCTATACCACGGATATGATTTCATTTTTTTGAGTTTTTATTGATTAATTCTCTGTATCTATATATTTATATGTAATAGACCAGAAGGATTATTTCTAATTGGAAGTATCACAACACCCACTTTCCCCACAGAATGTTGACTTCTTTGATGCGTCTATTATAAAAGTATTGATCTATAATTTTTTAAAGATCTAACTAACAATTTATGATCCCTTATTATGTTTGTATAAAGTAATTTGTAGTCACTCACCATGTATATAAATCTATAATCATAATGCATGATTTTCACATCAGATATATTTTTAGTCACAAATATTTATCAATATTTACCCAAGGACTAAAAAAAATATTCCCGGGTTCTTTGAATGATCATGACCATACATAACATATTATAATTAAATGGGTAACAAAAAAGTGGTGGAATATACCATGGTTGGTTGATAGGTTTTGGTGTTTTTTTTCAATAGTGATCCACTGTTGATTTCCAAAATGTGTTAGATAATAAAACAATGTTATTTATATAAAGAATGAGATCATGTTAGAGGGTTGAGTTGTGGGGGTGTAATTCATGATGTTGAATATGGAATGTATCTGTGGTCATGTGGGTGGGTATGTCTAGGTTCGGGGGGTTGTTTTCTAAAGAGATTATCAATAGATTTCATAATATTTTGATATAATTCAATTGAGTTGTTTTGGTGAATAATGTGATCATGTTTAGAGGGTGATGTGTGATGATGAAATTAGCATTGATTTTTTTTGGATTTTATTCAGTAAGAAATATTTCTTTTGAATGTAGTAGAAGAACTTATGAGGGATGATATCAACTAAAAAATATCATATTTGATGGATATTTCACATACTTTACAGTAAGTGAGTTTCTTGAAAAATGTAATTTTTCCAACAAAATATTGTAAATAAATATCAGAAAAACCAAACAGAAATTTTTTAATGTTATGTTTATAATCAGTTAAACCAAATTGAATGAATAATTATCTCATTTTAGATACTTTTCAATATATTATATGTTGATTATATTTTCTTATAACCATTCATTCTAATTTTAGGATCAAAGTATATAATTACTTTAGTGGCCATCCCAACCTGACTCAATTATATCTAAATGACACTGATGAATATAAATGTACAAGTGCGGTCAATTGATCATCCTTATTTGTTCATATTGATCACATAATGATTTTTTAGATTTCAAGAAATTCTATTGACCTTATTCTTAAATTATATTATATGAGAATGAATAGAATTATTCTTTTGATGACCCATACTAGAGGGGCTCATATCGTGACTACCCCAATCCCACCTCCAACAAGCTAGAGACTAGTGACTACCACATAGTAGAAATATCTCACAAATGGGAGGCACTATCCTATGTATATTTACACACACAAATCCCTAATCCACAAAATGATGAAATGTAAAATCACTACACAAATTATGTATGTATACCACTATGATCACAAAAAAGTGTATGATAGTAATATTATCAGAAGGTAAACACTGAATGTATAAAATTACAATGAAATGTGTTAAAAACCAGAAGTCCAACCCATTGGAAAAAAGGTATTGGGGCTACTATCTGAATTATTGGAACACACCTCCTTTGTCCTGCCTCGCTAAGGGCTACATGGTCCTAGTCCACATAGTTCTTTGTTAAATGATTGATCATCTTCATAAGACATGACGTGTTTAGGAAAAGTCCATACAAGTGTGAGTAAAACAATAATCAGTAGGACACCCCAAAACTAGAATGGATATACTGATAAATAAATATAAAAATGAAAAATACATTCTTCTCCAGATAGGTATATGTCTATAAAATATGATGCAATAATATTCAGATATTCTATGTCAAAGATATATAATCTAAATATAAGCCATAACCAATTACCAGTCATAAAATTCTACATAAATCTTGCTTGTTCTAGGAGAACTCACTCATATAGTCATGATATCAATGGAGACACACATGAAGATGTCTCTCTTATTTGGGCCCTACAGAAAGGGAACATTTTTTTCAAGGAAGTATATTATACAAAGAGTGTAGATCCTTCCTGGACACATAGTTGAATACCACTAACCCTATTTGGATCAATTTGTACCATACAAGATCCTACCTAGACACACTGAGGTATTCCTGTAACCCTACCGATGTGGAATGCTAGAAGGGGGACCAACAAGCAAATTTTAGACCTTACATCAAGACCACAATACTCCACTAGGTGTTACAGAGGATCACACACCAGTCCCATGAAGGGATACCATAATATATATAGGGGTCAACCTCTAGATGGGATTACAATCTAGTGATATGGACATAATGATATACTGAACCCTCAACTAAAGGACCACGGGAAAACTCTCAATCTCGAATAGTATAATCTAAGAAATCACTAAAAATCTCAAAATTATAGTCTAAATGTCAGGCTCTCAATCCTATCGACATCTTGTCAAATCGTTGTATAGTTTGAAACATGTGGAAGTTATAACTTTCAACGGGGGTCACTGGATATATGGACTGACTGTATAGTCATTCCACCAACTATGGTTGTCGACCACCATATTTTCCCACCCAGACCCGCAACCCCATGGTATCCATGGTCGACAATCATTGTCAACCACCCCCATCTTTTGCAGCCACACCACTGCTAGAGTTACTACGACTCATGTTCGACCTTGGCTTCACATTGGATCAGCCATCTCGAGAACCAAATCCGGAATAACCCACTCGAACTGATTGAACTAGGGACCTACCCATAATGCCTATCCTATCCCACTATGCCTAATCCACCACTCTTTACCCACATGGACATGTTTACGACCTCCAATACAAGTTTCTTCCCTCCTCAATCTATGTTGGTGCCTCTGATCGCCGACACCTCGATCGTCACTGCTCCATTCGTGAACTCTGTTACCTCGCCTCTCCCTACCATTGATCTAGACATACACTGTTGGTCCCTTCCCCAGACCACTAACACACCCTCGATGCTAGGATATCGAAATGGTCATATATCAGAGCTCCTCAGGTCCTGACCTACACTCACTCGGATGTTGGAATTAGTTTTCCTCCAATCTCGGGGTCTAATCTCCTTTGAATCCACCCAGGAAGTAGGCAAGTGACCATGAAGATCCAATGGTGGGGATTGTGAATAACATAGGAAAAAATCAAGAATAATACCCTAGAGAATCAACCATTCCATTTTTTAGTGTCGACCTCAACATTTTTCCATTAGAATGAGGAACGATGAACCAAATCAATGTGACTCCCAAAATAATCCCCATAATTATAAAGCATCACACAATAATCGATTTTCAGATCAATATATTCATGGATTAACCCAGACTCATCATCAAAATCAAGAATGGGAAATCCAAAATGATTCAACTACCCTACCTCGATTTGGATCAGTATAACGACCCATACTTTACATACATTGTTAGTACATAAAAATTGAAGTACACTTATTACAACATATAACAAAACCATGAAAGGACCGTATAGGTATAGTGTCTTTAGAAACTGGGAAACATAAACAACTGGTTCAAACAGCGTTTACACTGTATCCCATTTATTTCATCATATCTATAGTCCCTTTTGGAATATATTACTTAATAAACTTCTTCCTGACCTGGGAAAAGAAAACATACAAAAGGGTGAGCTCAAATGATTAGTAAGGGTAAACAAAAGAAATATCAATCACATCATATTCATAAGAACATAACATTTTGGAAATCTTACCCTGCAAAAGAGATCATAATTTCATAACATGGGATAAATCATGGTAGTGAAATGTAAGCACAATAATCATAACATAAAACATGAAGCTTTCTAGAATACACACATAATCATAGAGAATCATTTCTTATTAGTCAAGACTCATATCCAAGACTATCTTTGTGGAAAAAGTCCATTTCTGAACCGTGTTCATTCCTCATTTCAATCATGTTTCACTGAACCGGTTTAACCTGCTGTTCTAGCCATGTCTATATGATGAGATATAAAATCTTTACCCAATGAATTGTAGTGAGATATCGGTCCCACCCATCTTATAATGATACCATTCTTATGTGTTCCAAAAAATCATAAACCATACATCATAGCATAACCCATGTAATAAAAATGGGATTCTTAAACATCGTGACATCATAAAAAAATTCATATAAGATAAAGGAATTCATAGAAATAATTCCATCACAACTTAATCAAATCAATGTATTAATAGGGATAGAAACAGAACCCTTTATTATCTTAGATGGAAAATAATTTTGATAAAACACTTGAGCTCCATTCTTGAGGAAAATATCCTTTCTAGTTTCAGAAATACTTTTCCTTTCTTAACATGTCATACAATTCTCAACTAAAAGAAGCTGATTAAAAATAAACTTGAAAACTTGTAATGGAACCTTCTTGTAAATAATTTTTTAAAAATACATTCATGTCATATAAGTTAAAAAAACATTCTTCTCGTACTTTTGTCAGAAAAGTCAAAAAGTACGTCGTACGAAAAACAACAAAAGATTCCTTTCATATATTTTACTAAGAACTCACTGAAGGGTAAAATTGGATTTAAAAAATTTTAGGTGGATGGAAATAATATTACATATTAAGGAAATATGTATGTGGATGATAAAATACACCCTAGTAAATTCCAAATTATAAACAATCTCAGATAAAAATGAGATTGTGATATTTCCCTTACCTGAGGTCTGATTTTCTTCATAAGTGTCCAAACCACCTGTATAATTATTTAAATAAGGTCATTGACTTATTCCAGAATCATAATCATTGTTATGATATCATATATGGTCATATTATTTTCTTATTATTTGTAATATTTTATTTCTACTTGTTATTCGGGTGTTTATTACTTTTTGTTCTTATGCGTGTTTTTTCGAATAAATTATTATTCTTCATTTTAGGTTATAGATACCTCATTTACATAATGGTATTAGTGTAATATTTATCATATTTATTCACTCAATTCATTTATGTAATCATTATGCAATGAAAATCATGTAGAACGAGTCGCATCACATCGTGGAGACGGTATTCTGTACGTACGCACGAGCAATGATATCACTCCCATGATCGTGGAATTGTATTGAAGTGTATGTATACTATTACAGAGTCAATATCACTTTAAAATAATCATATATATTCATTATTTACACCATTATACCCATCAATGTAAGGTGGTGGTGGAAAATAGATTAGACCACGGCGTGGAGACGGTATTCCGTACGTACGCACGGGCGGTGATTTCTTTTTCCATAGGATGGATAGATTTTGAAATAGGGTTGTTTCATATATATAATAACATATCATTATATTATTGATACTGATTTTATTAATTCATAATGAAACAAATAAATAATAAGAAGTGGAAGAAGAAATAAAGTTGAAAGTATCGTTAACGGACATTACCTCTTCTTTGAAGCGCATCTTTGAGAACTCCCTTTAGGGAACTAAAATTGGTATTTGAAGAAGGCCAGGACCTAAAGGATGTTTCTAGGGAAGTGGAGTGGAGAAATTAGCAGGGTTTGGGCGAGCCTGAAGGCTCAATGTGGTGTGAGGAAGAGAGGGAGGAGGTTCCCTTTTATAAGGGAGGAGAGGGGCATCTTTGGAAAATCCAAAAATATTATTTTATTATAAAGCCATATTCTGTTTTAAATAGCTCTAAATTGATTAATTTCGAAGCTAAGGTAGGGATGGGTTGAAATCCTCTCATCCAATAGAATTTTTAGAAGTTTAGTTTACTATTTTAACCTTATCATTTAGATTTTACTTTACGTTAGATAATTTTACTTTTACCGTGTCTTTTTGTGTTCTTACACTATGAGGTTAATAAACATACTATAACAAGCCGAACGAACCCAAAGTTGTTTATTATTAATATATATAACCTTATATAAGTCATTTGGCCGAACCATAGATTTTTAGGAATAAAATCACAATTAATAATATAATATTTGTTTTAAAAACTATTTCATGTCAATTTTGGCAATATTTAGTAATTGATTTTTGTGAAAATCATAACATAATGATTAGTTCAAAAAAAGTTAATTAAATCAATAATATCATGTGATATTAACCTATAAAATTAGTGGAATTCATAAAATGTCTACAATTACATTTATTTGGGTATTTATAACATCAATTATGTCAATATTTCATTAATAAGATATTTACTGCATCATCTTTGTGTCATAAATAAATTAAATTATTTAATGTCTAAAAATTAAAAATAAAATACTAGTATGTAGGAAATAGTTTTAGATTTCTAATTAATATTTATAATAGAATTTATCTTATGTATAACCCTATATTAAAAATTATTTACTTATTAATCATTGATTTTAACTATTTTAACCCTTCTTTAAATAAATTAATAATAAATGTCCTAATCTTATCCAAGTGGGCCTAAATGGTCATATTTTATTCCTAAGGTTGTTTTTGGTCGAATTACACTTATCCAATAGAATTATGACATCTGTTAGGGTAATCATAATATCATTTTGATCTTTAATTACCCTATTTACTTTTAACAGTGGTAAATAAAAGTAAAAAGTTACTATTCACCAAAAATTAATTTCATCACATTGAACCACATTTTACTTACTGATATCAACCCTGTCTCTTGGATTTTTGAAATTCCACTCACATAAGTGGTAAAATTATGTTTTATGTATATTTGTAAATTCTCCTATGAGGTGGGTTAATGACGGTGAAAAGTTCAATAAAATTTTTATATATCTAAAATTATTATAAAATTACTCTAATGAATTACATTGAACTTATATAGGTATTATGTATCAATTTTGACCTAAAATAAATTTAAATAAAATAAATAATTATTTAAATAAAAAGTCTATTTTTAAATAGTAACCTAGTGTTTTCACTATTTATCAAAAATGGAATGTTTCCAGAAAAATACCAAAATTTAACCCTAGGCTAATTTCAATATTCAAAATCAAAAAATGAAGTCCATTTTGAAAAGTAAAATTTACAGAATTTCAAAAAGTGGTTGTTACAATTCATAACGGCTATTTTTGATAAAAATTTAATAGAATATCATTGTTTAGTGAAACTCTGTATTTCGTACGACGCAAGCTATCAAGGAAGATCACGATTTCGTGTAAAGCAAGCCAAGATAGTGTTGTGTGTAGTGAAAGAATCCTTTGATTATTTATATAAAATAAAAACAAAATATTTCTTATATATGTCTCGGGTGTTACATTCTACCCCCCTTAAAATGAATTTCTCCCTCGAAATTCATCACTTGTAACAAACAGATGAGGATTCCTCTCCCTCATTATATCCTCAAGCTCCAATGTAGCTTCTTCTAATTGGTGGTTTCTGCATAAAACATTCACCAAGTGAGTGGTCTTGTTCCGTAGGACTTTTTCACTACGATCGAGAATCTCTATTGGCTGTTCTTCATAAGAAAGATCTTGTTCCAACTGTACAACTTCTGAGCTGAGTACATGTGAAGGATCAGGTATGTACTTTCTTAGGATAGATACATGGAACACATCGTGAGCTTGAGAGAGATTCGGTGGAAGCGCCAATCGGAAAGCTACCTTCCCAACATGATCCAGTATTTTGAAAGGACCGATATACCTAGGGCTAAGCTTTCCCTTCTTTCCAGATCTCATTACTCTCTTCCAAGGAGATATTCGTAAGAACACTTTATCACCCACTTCAAACACTAAGTCTTTTCTACGGTTGTCAGCATAACTTTTTTGTTGATTCTAAGCTTCTCTTATGTGTTGTTGAATAGATCGGACCTTTTTTGCCATCTCATTAAGAAGATCAGGTCCTAATAGTTTTCTTTCCCCAACTTCATCCCAGTAAGTTGGAGTCCTTTATTTCGTTCCATAGAGAGCTTCATAAGAAGCCATCTGAATACTGGAGTGAAAGATATCATTATAAGAAAATTCAACCAAAGGTAGGTGTTGATCCCAACTACCTTTGAAATCCATAGAGAAAGCTCTCAACATATCTTTTAGAGTTTGAATTGTCCTCTCAGACAGACCATCTGTCTGAGGATGATAAGCAGTGCTGAAACTCAACTCCGTATCCAGTGTATGCTGAAGAATTCGCTAGAACTTCGAGGTAAACCTAGGATCCCGATCAGATATAATGGAATGTGGTACTCCATGCAATCTTACCACTTCCTTTACGTATATCCTGGAAAGTTGATCTAGAGAGAAATCATCTCTAATAGCAATGAAGTGTGTAGACTTTGTAAGATGATCAACTATGACCCGAATAGAATTATTTCCATTGGATGTTTTAGGAAGTCCTGTGACAAAGTCCATAGTGATGTTTTCCCATTTCCATTCGGGTATGGGTAATTGTTGTAACATCCCCTTAGACTTCTGTCTCTCAGCTTTAACTTGTTGACAAACCAAGCATCGAGAGACAAATTCAGCAACATCTCTTTTCATTCCATCCCACCAGAAGTAATCTTTTAGGTCCCTATACATCTTCGTGCTTCCAGGATGAATAGAGAATGAAGAACTATGAGCCTCATCTAGAAGCTCTTTCTTTAATTTGGGGATGGGAGGAACACAAACCCGATTCCTGAACTTTATTATCCCATCACAATCAAGGTTGAATTCAGGAAAATTTCTCACCTTCTATTGTAACTCTACATATTCTTTCTATGCCTCTTTAATCTTAACATGTATATATGGTTGAACATTCATTTGAGAAAGATATGATTTTTCCCCTTTCATTATAATTCCAGGATCCATCCTCTGTAAATACATAAATATCAGATCTTT
The DNA here is from genome assembly GCA_963277665.1 of Viscum album. Lineage (NCBI taxonomy): Eukaryota > Viridiplantae > Streptophyta > Magnoliopsida > Santalales > Viscaceae > Viscum > Viscum album. The sequence goes on along the minus strand of OY728147.1, from coordinate 1,353,780,900 downwards.
TGTGATCCTCATCATGGATAAACTGGCATGGTCTTGTCGACTTAATGCATCTTCCACCTTGTTTGCTTTCCCAGGGTGGTAATGAATTGAGAAGTAGTAATCCTTAATCAGCTCCAACTATATTTTTTGGCGCATATTCATCTCCTTTTGTGTGAAAATATAATTTAAACTTTTATGATTAGTATAAATGTCACACCATTCTCCATAAAGATAATGCCTCCAAATATTTAATACAAAGATTACCAGAGCTAACTCTAAATCATGAGTTGGGTAATTTTCCTTATGGATTTTCAACTATCGTGAGGCATAAGCTATCACCATATCATTTCGCATAAGAACACACCCCAATACCTTCTTGGATTCATCACTATAGATCACAAACCTTTCTCCACTACAAGGTAGTGTGAGCACAGGTGCACTGGATAACCATATTTTCAACTCCTTGAAATTCAATTCACATTCCCCAATCCAAACAAACCTAACTCATTTCTGAGTCAACCTGGTGAGTGGATTAGATAATCATGAAACATCATTCACAAAAGGTCGATAATATCCATCAAAACCAAGAAAACATTGGATCTCAGTTAATGTTGTTGGTCTCGACTATCATTCGATAACCTCTGTTTTTGTTGGATCCACATATATCCCCTCTTTTGAGATTATGTGACCCACAAATGAATCTTTTTGAAGCCAAAAATCACACTTGGTAAATTCGGCATAGAGCTTCTCCTTTCTTAGGGTCTTCAATATAATTCTCATGTGATCTTCATGTTCTTCCTTGCGCTTTGAATATAAAAGAATATAGTCTATAAAGACGTCCAAAAACTGATCAAGATAGTTTCTAAAGAATCTATTCATCAGATCCATGAAGATAGCTAGGGCATTAGTAAGACCAAATGACATCATAATAAATTTAGTGTCCATACCTTGTACAGAAAGTTGTATATGGTATATCCTCCCTTTTGACCCTTAATTGATGATAACCTGAATGAAGATCAATCTTGGAAAAGTATTGAGCTCCATGTAGTTGGTCAAATAAGTCATCAATGCGCGGGAGATTATATTTGTTCTTGATAGTGATCTTGTTAAGTGCTCGATAATCAATGCAGAGTCTCATTATCCATATTTCTTCTTAACAAACAGAACAGGTGCTCCCCAAGGTGATGCACTAGGGCATATGAACCCCGTAACAATATTCTCTTGGAGTTGCTTCTTCAATTTCAACAACTCAATTGGGGCCATTCTATAAGGTGTCTTTGAAATAGGTAAAACACCCAGTACGAGTTCTATTGAAAACTCAACTTCAAGATTTGGTGGAAGACCTGGCAATTCCTCCAGAAAGACATCATAAAACTCCCATACAATGGTCATATTCTTAATCATGAGTTTCCCACCAACCATTTGAGATAAATAACCTTCATTTAGTGGAATCAAGAACCATAGGATGGAAGAAATTTCAACTGGAAGGTTATCTTCATCGTTGCATCGATAGACGATAATAGATTGATCTGGAATATGAAATGTGACTTCCCACCTTTGGCAATTGATATGAGCTCCATATAATGAAAGACAATCCATGCCAAGAATCGCATCAAATTCCACTATATGAAGGACCACAAGATTTTCAGGAAGCACTTTCCCACAAACTTCAATCGGAGAAGAATTTTAAACTTTTGATGCGATTGTTGTTCCATTAGGGGTTGTCACAGCTAACTCAACATATAATTGTTGAGGTAATACGGTGAAACCCTTAGAAAATTCTTCATGAAATAAAGGAGTGGGTGGATCCAGAATCAAATAAAACATTTTCTACTTTAGAGTGGATGGTATGTGTACCTTTCACCACTTCGTTATCATACTCCACATTGCTGATAGAAATTGCATGTGACATTCCTTTTTCTTTAGCCTTAAGAGTTTTTTGACATCGATCATCATCAACAAACCTTGGATTTGGGCATTGATTGGCATAATGCCCCATTTCCTTGCACTTGAAACATTGAAGTGTAGTAGGTTCATTCTGTATATCCCTTCCTTTGTTTTCATCATTAGACATATTCTTCCCATTATTTCAACATTCAATTTCCCGATGACCTTCTTTTCCACACTTATAAAATTTTCTTGTCCCCTTAGGACAATTTCCTCCATGATTCTTTCCACCCATTGAGCATAATTGAAAAATCATCTTCTTTTCAGTGTGGTCATTAAATTTTCCTTTGAATTCTATTTTCCTCTTCTTATAAAACCCATGTGATTGATGGGTTACACTAATCTCCATATCAACCTTGAGAGAACATCGAACAATTTCCTCATATCTATTGAAGTCCCTTATGTCTAACGCCCTTCGAAGACTTGGTTTAAAGCCACTAAAAAAATCAATTGATCTTACTCTCAGGTTGGATAATAATACCGGAAGCGTACCTTGCAAGTCTTATAAAATTTTCTTCATTGGTACCAACGAATTCACCATCCTTTTTCTTTATTTCAAAAAAATCTTTCTCCATCTTTGTTCAAAGAATACGAGGGATGTACTTTTTGAAAAATAAGTTCTTGAGCTCATCCCATTCCATGGACTCAATTTCATCTCTTGGCCTCGTATTCTTGATAAGATCCCACCATTGATCAGCATCGCCTTCCAAACGATACACTACTAAGATGAATTTATCATGTTTAGAACATTTAAGAACTGAAAATATCATTTCAGTAGTACTAATCCATTGTTCAGTAACTAATGGATCAGTAGACCCGCAGAATGAAGGTGGATGCTGTCTCATGAAGGATTCAACAGAATGTTGCTCCTTCCTTTTCTCGATTGGAAGTCTTGCACGATTCATAGCTTGAGAAAGTTTTGTGAGCATGGCTACAGGAATTTTCATTCCATCTCCCATAACGTTTGGTTTCTCAGGGGGATAATCATTGCATTGCCCGTTGCATTCCGCATTAACACGGTCCCTTCGGGTTCCAGCCATTGACTACAACCAATAAGAATAGTGTGAGAAACACTAATTATAATAGGAAAACCACGTAATCAAGAATAAAATTTCACACTTAAGGTCTTATCATAGGTTGTTCATGGCCATTTCTAAAACACTATGACTGGGGTATATGCTTAGACATATCCTTATGTTTCTTACTAAGGATTTCACAGCCTAGTTTCCAAAGGTTGACTATTCCTTTCCTCTGATACCAACTATAACGAACCATACTTTACATACATTTTTAGTACTTCAAAATTGAATTACACTTATTACAACATATAAAAAAACCATGAATGGACCTTATAGGTATACTGTCTTTAGAAACTGGGAAACATAAACGACTGGTTCATAAAGCGTCTACACTATCTCCCATTTATTTAATCGTATCTATAATCCCTTTTTGGCATATCTTACTTAATAACCTTCTTCCTGACCTGGGGAAAGAAAACATACAAAAGGGTGAGCTCAAATGCTCAGTAAGGGTAATCAAAAGAAATATCAATCACATCATATTCATAAGAACATAACATTTTGGAAATCTTACCCTGCAAAAGAGATCATAATTTCATATCATGGGATAAATCATGGTAGTGAAATGTAATCACAATAATCGTAACATAAGACATGAATCTTTGTGTCATACACACATAATCATAGATAATCATTTATTATTAGTCAAGACTCATTTCCCAGACTATCTTATTGGACAAAGTCCATTTATGAACCGAGCTCATTCCTTATTTCAGTCCTGTTTCACTGAACCGGTTTAATCTGTCATTCCAGCCATGTCTATCTCCTGAGATATAAACTTATTACCCAATGAATTGGAGGGAGATATAGGTCCCAACCATCTCATAATTATACTATTATTATGTGTTCCACAAAATCATAAACCATACATCATAACATAACGCATGTAATAAAAATGGGATTCATAAACATCGTGACATCATAAAATAATTCATATAAGATAAATGAATTCATAGAAATAATTCCATCACAACATAATCAAATAAATGTAATAATAGGGATAGAAACAGTACCTTTTATTATCTTAGATGGAAAATAATTTTGATAAAACACTTGAACTCCATTTTTGAGGAAAATATCCTTTCTACTTCAAAATCACTTTTCCTTTCATAAAATGTCATTCAATTATAAACTAAAAGTAGTTCATTAAAAATAAACATGAAAACTTGAAAAGGAAGCTTCATAGAAATAATTTTTTAAAAACCAATTCATGCCATATATGTTAAAAAACATTCTTCTTGTACTTTTGTCGAAAAAGTCAAAAAGTACGTCGTACGAAAAATGACAAAAGATTCATTTCATATCTTTTACTCAGAACTCACCGAAGGGTAAATTGGATTAAAAAACTTTTAGGTGGATGGAAATAATATTACATATTATGGAAACATGGATGTGGATGATAAAATACACCCCAGTAAATTCCAAAGTATAAAAAATCTCGGATAAAAATGAGATTGTGATATTTCCCTTACCTTAGGTCCGATTTTCTTCGTAAGTGTCAGAACCTCCTGTATAATAATTTAAATAATGTAATTGACTTATTCCATAATAATAATCAATGTTATTATATCATATATGGTCATATTCTTTTCTTATTATTAGTAATATTTCATTGCTACTTGTTATTCGGGTGTTTATTACTTTTTGTTCTTATGCGTGTTTTGTCGAATAAATTCATATTATTCTTTTTAGGATATAGATACCTCATTTAAAAAATGGTATTAGTGTAATATATATCATATTTATTCACTCAATTCATTTATGTAATCATTATGCAATGAAAATCATGTAGAACGAGTCACATCACATCATGGAGACAGTATTCCGTACGTACGCACGAGCGATGATATCATTCCCATGATCGTGTAATTGTATTGGAGTGTATGTATACTTTTTCAGAATAAATATCACTTTACAATAATCTTATATATTCATTCTTTACACCATTATACCCATCCAAGTATGGTTTTTGTGTAAAATAGATTACACCACGACGTGGAGACGGTAATCCGTACGTACGCACGCACTGTGATTTTGTTTTCCGTAGGATTGATATATGGTGAAATGGGGTTGTTTCATAAATATAATAACATATCATTATATGAGTGATACTTATGTTATTAATTCATTATGAAAAAACTAATGAAGAAGAAGTGGAAGAAGAAATAAAGTTGAAAGAATCGTTAACGGACATTACCTCTTCTTTGAAGCGCTTCTTTGAGACCTCCTTTTAGGGCACTAAAATTTGTCTTTGAAGAAAACCAGGACCTCTAGGATATTTCTAGGGAAGTTTATAAGAGAAATTTTCAGGGTTTGGCTGAGCTTCAAGGCTCAAAGTGGTGTGAGGAAGAGAGGGAGGAGGTTCCCATTTATAAGGGAGGAGAGGGGCACCTTTGGAAAAACTAAAAATATTATTTTATTATAATGCCATATTCGGTTTTAAATAGATCCAAATTGATTTACATCGAAATTAAGGTGGGGATGGGTCGAAATACTTTTATAAAATATAATTTTGACAAGTTTAGTTTACTATTTTAACCTTATCATTTAGATATAACTTTAAGTTAGATAATTTTACTTTTACCGTGTCTTTTTGTTTTATTACGCTATAGGGTTTATAAACATACTATAACAACACAAAAGAACCCCAAGATGTTTATTATTAATATATATAACCTTATCTAAGAAATTTGGCCGAACTTTATATTTTTAGGAATATAATAACAATTAATAATATAATATTGGTTTTAAAAAACTATTTTATGTCAATTTTGACACTATTTAGTAATTTATTTTTGTGAAAATCATAAAGAATTATTAGTTCAAAAAAGTTATTTAAATCAATACTAACATGTCATATTATCCTATTAAATTAGTTTAATTCATAAAAAGTCTTAAATTACATTTATTTGGGTATTTATAACATCAATTACGTCAATATTTCATTAATAAGATAATTACTGCATCATCGTTGTGTCATAAATAAATTAAAGTATTATATGTCTAAAAATTTGAAATAAAATACCATTATGTAGGAAATATTTATATCTTTCTAATTAATATTCATAGTCGAATTAATCTTATGTATAACCCTATATTAAAAATTATTTACTTATTAAACTTTGATTTTAACTATTTTAACCCTTCTTTAAATAAATTAATAATAAATTTCCTAATCTAATCCAAGTGGGCCTAAATGGTCATATATTCGTCCTAAGGTTGTTTTTGGTCGGATTACACTTATCCAAAAGAATTAGGAAAAGTGTTAGGGTAATAATAATATCAATTTTACCCTTAATTACCCTATTTACTTTTTATCGTGGAAAATAGAAGTAAAAAATTACTATTCACCAAAAATTATTTTCATCTCATTAAACCACAGCTTACTTACTGACATCAACCATGTCTCTCGGATTTTTGATATTCCACTAACAGAAGTGGTAAAATAATGTTTTCTGTAAATTTGCAAATTCTCCTAGGAGGTGGGTAAAAGACAGTGAAAAGTTCAATAAAATTTTTATATATCTAAAATTATTAAAAAATTACCCCAATGAATTACATTGAACATATATAGGTATTATGTAACAATTTTGACCTAAATTAAATTTAACTAAAATAAATAATTATTTAAATAAAATGTCGGCTTTTAAATAGAAACCTATTGTTTTCACTATTCATCAAAAATTGAATGTTTCCAGAAAAATACCAAAATTTAACCCTAGTCTAATTTCGATATTCGGAATCCAAAAATGAAGTCCATTTTGAAAAATAAAATTTACAAAATTTCAAAAAGTTCTTATTAATATTCATAACGTCTAGTTTTAATAATATTTTAATAACATATCGTTGTTTAGTGAAACTCAGTATTGCATACGACACAAGCTATCAAGGAAGATCGTGATTTCATGTAAAGCAAGCCAAGCTATTGTTGTGTGTAGTAAAATATTCTTTTGATGATTTATATAAAATAAAAAAATATTTATTATAAAATTATTGGGTGTTACAATCAGTCCTTGACGAAGATTTTTTTTTAATTTCATCGTCGATCCTCAATTCGTAGATTCTTAGGGGTGTCGTTCAATTTATTCTTTGTAATTTGCTAATGGATTATCCATAGGTTACTTTTCTACATCCCCATAAAAATTCTCAGGTTAGGAGGTTAACTCTATCTTTCTAATAAATCCTTATGAAAATGTGATGTCTCTATGCCAAAGATAATTTTTAATAAAAATATTTTTTCTTACAGTTACTTCATATAGGACTTTTTCTACAAAAGACACATGATAAAAAAAAATTATGTCGTGAATAGGGTAAATACACTTCCCCAAACACAAGTATAACCTTGAATGTATGATTCAGGTACCCGTTTAATAGTTATTTTACTTTTTTAGTAAAACTGCTCGCCCATCCAATTGAATGTTTAATATTATTAAAAAACTTTTTCTAGAACTACATGTCCTTTGAGTAACACATGGCTTCATCACCTGGTCTCTAAATCAATCAATATAAATTCCAAAAAAAATATAAAATATAACATGTTACATTCCCCCCACCATGGGGCTTTATGTCCCATAAATTTCAATAAAGTCTACATAAATAGATGATGGTACTGAGAAAGAATCTAATCCTCCCAGTCCAATGTTATATCTGGGAGATTCTGGTACTACCACCTAATATGCAATAAGGAATCGACCACCCACTAAGGATCCTCCCATATTGATACTTAATCTCCACTAGATACTCATTAAAAGATGATCCATCCTCAATGTACATCTCACCTCGATCGCTAAAATATGTTGGGTCATGAACATACCTCTTGAGTTGCGACATGTGGAAGACTTCTTGTACCTGATCTAACTATTGAGGCTAATCAAAGAGGTATTCCATCTCAGAAACTCTACACAGTATATGAAAAGGGTTGATGAATCATGGATAAATCTTGTCACCTTGAAAAAATATACATAATCCTCATCAAGGTGAAAAATGAAGGAACACATGGTCACTTTCATCGAACTCCAAATGCCTCTATCACCTATTAGAATAAGACATATGATGTATTTGTGTAGTTTTCTTCTAGTCCTATATGATCTACACCTTATCAGTAGTACATCGTACCAACTCCAGACCTATGAGTTATGAGTCTCTTTGGCCAGTCTAGAAAGGGGGGGAGTCATGTAGGGTCGCCCGTACAAGGCCTTAAATGGATCCATACAAATGGAGGAATGGTAGACATTATTATATGAAAACTCTACCAGTGGTAGATGATCCTCCCATGTACGGCCAATATCTAACATGCACACACATAGCATGTCCTCTAGGATCAAAATGGTATTCTTAGTTTTGTAATCTATATATTGGTGAAACGATGTGCTCAAGAATAAATGGATATGAAATGCCTCATGGAATCTCTTCCATAATCAGGATGTGAAGAGAGCATCATTGTCTGAAAGTACAAATAGAGGGGATTTATGAAACTCCCTAAGAACCTCATCCCACAATGCCACCGGCACTATTGAACATTCAATTAATATAATGCGGTTCTCTCCTCCTTTCTAATATCCATTAATAGCATGCCATGTAAAAATATAAGCATGTAGGGTATCACATTCAGCATCCCCAAGCTATGCCTTATAGATACACTTTAAGAGTGGAGGGGTGACAAGAATCTAATTATGGTAAGCTGCTCTATCTCCATCCACAATGGATATCTACACTAAGGAATATTTCTCTGATGCCATGTTCAGCAATTAAAATCATGATCTTATGTTAATAGCATCTCCCACCATGTTATCCATTCCAATATTATAGACAATTTTAATTTTATTTTCCTAGAATAACTGTAGACATTAGAAATATCTCATGTTCAGATCCTTCTTAGAGATGATATAGATGATTGTCATGTGATTAAAGTAGATGATAAACTACTCCCTCATCAGTTAATGAATCTATACCGTCAATGATAAGAGTACAATTTCCAAATCAAGATCATGGGTCATGTAATTATTCTTATGTTTTACAAAATAGCTTGAACCATAAGAAATCAAAACATTCCCCTACATCAGGACACATGAAATCTTGGTCCCAGTTGCATTGTAGAAAACCATGAACAAAATTCCTTCCCCCATTAACTTTAGGATCGGAGTGATCATCTATATCTTTTTTAACTCTTGAAAGCACTATTGTCACTTCTCATTCCAAAAAAAATGATTCACATTTTGTTTCAATTTTTTCAAGGATTCATACACTCTAGATTTGTTGGGTACAAGCCTTCGATATTATCCTTCCAACCCAACGAAACAACGTTCGTCAGTAACAATCATGGGTGGATCCCAAGTAATCACTACCTAAACCATGTATGGATCCACTACAACTCCATCCTATGAAATGATGTGTCCCTAATAAAGGACATATACAATCCCAAACTAACACTTTGAGTTCATAAAGCTAGTTCTCTTAGAGAGTGTTTATAACCATCCATAAGTGATTTTTGTGATCATCCTTGAATGTTGAGTACACTGGGATTGAATCAATGAAAACCACCATGGAATTGTATATGTAAGGCCAAAATATTTTGATCAAGAGTACCTTGAACAATTATGGGGTATTCTTTATTCCAAACATCATGAATATGTACTCATAGTTATTATAATGACATATAATGTTCATCTTCGGTATATCTTTATCTTGTACTCACAACTGGTGATAGCCTGATCTGAGGCTGATCTATTAGAACCATCGTTCCACATTAAACTAATCAAAGTGGTAAAAGATCCACATCAGTGGATACTTCTTCTAGATGTTCACCTGGTTCTAGATCTAGTAATAAACACATAACTTCATGCTCTCCGATGTCTTATTGGAAAACAAAACTTTGGCTACCCATGGTGAAACATTGTGTCTCAAGAATCCCTTCCTCTACAAGTCTTCCATCATCACCAATTGCTCACAAAGAACTATGGGATCCATATGATACGAAGTTTTAGATATTGGGGATATCCTAGGGAGTATATCAATACACATTTCTATCTTCCAATATGGAGGTAAAATGATAACATATTCCAGAAAGACATCATCATACTATGACAGAACTGAAGGAAAACGGGGACTAATTTCATCCACTACAACAAGTGTGAGGCTAGCCAACTGATCAGTAATCATATAAACCCTGCTATCTATGAGTACATACAATGTTAATGATGTTTAATTTTCACCAACAATGGAAATCCCTATTCCATTAATATGTATGCACCATACATTATTCCTATAATAGTCAATCTGGCCTTTAACTGTGGATAAAAATTCCATACCATGAATGGTGTCATAAGGGATCGACACCACTACCAAGTTATCCCAACCAAAACTCGAACCCCCATTAGTAAGGTCACACTCTTGGAACTAGTCTGTAATCGTCATATCTTCTTATGTTGGAGTCTCTAAGTATAATGTTCGAGTCAATGGCTAAAACAGAATTTCTATGTCTTGAACAATATTTGTGGACATAAAGGGATGAATAGAACTCATGACTATCATTATGGAATCTAAAGTAAAAAAAGGAAAAAATTAGATCCTTGATTCATTCCTAGAGCCCTCGGCCATTTTCTTTGACAACATGTTGTTGTCCCCCCCCCATCGTCTAACATTTTGAGACCGGTGTGGACCACCTGGGTGTGGTGGTGAGAATATGTCATAACATCAACCACCTCCTACTAATCTCCCATATCCATTACCTTTTCTTCCACCCTATGAATCTGTCTACTCTTTCCATTTCCTCTACCTCAATGTACTATCCATAGTCTCCCAACATGTCTTGGACAATGTATATTGTAATAGATGACTCAAGAACGAAATGGAATACAGAACCATTCTATTATGATTCAAGAACCATTATTTTTCCCTTGTATCTAGTGTTTTTATACACTAATCCTTAATGAAATAATTCAGAGTCTTCGTGTATGGATAAATCTACAATCACACCATCATTGGATCCCCTAGCCTGAAATCCATACATGAAACACTCAACATTGTTACACCAAACCAACCTCACACACTCTTGATACTAATGTAGAACTAGATGATATGACACCACTCTTTCATGACCCATCTAAGAGGGTATCATGTCATAGACACCCCAAACCAATCTCTTATTGCTGAGGGAGAGGTGACTATCAGAGAGTAGTCATTTCCCTCAAACGGAAGGCATTATACATTGCATATTTACACATGCACACATATCTATTCCAAAAACGATGAAATGTAAAAACACTAAGACAAAAATGAATGCATACAACTAAGAAAAAACAATATAGTACAACATTAAAATTATTGAAAAGTAAATCGTGCCAGAATACAAGCTCACCAAAATGAGTATGTAGCCACATGTCCAACTAGTAATAAATGATGTACTGGGACTGTTATCTGAATCATAAGAACTTACCTCATCTCTTCGGCCTTGAGAATAACAACCTCGTCTTGATTCACCTTGGACTCCGTCAAAGATTCGATCATCGGCACGTGACATTAAATATTCTGTCAATTGTCGTGTAGGTGTGAGTACAACATTACTCAGTAGGAAACCCTAGAACCGCAATGGTATATCATGATGGAAAATATAGTCAGATCCACACACATATATGAATACAACACATGTAAAATGAATATCCAGATTTACATAGTCAAATACACACAGTCTCTAGGTAATCCAATGCTAATTATCATCCAAAAGATAATGCTCGAAGCATGCCCATTCTAGGAGAACTCACTCATCAAGCCATGATATAATCACAGACACTCATGGAGTGGTCTAGCCCATTCAGGATCTTTTCAAGGAGAACGTATAGTCAAGGAATGCTATGACACATAGAGAGGGGATCCTACCAATACACACAATGGAATACCACTAACCCTACCTATATCAATTCAAAACATAGAGGACCATTCCCAGATGCACTTGGTGATACCGCTAACCATAATAATGTGGCCTACTAGATAGAGGACCAACTCCCCACTCTTGGTGGTTATGTTTATTCCAAAAAACTCCACTAGGTTTGAAATAGTATCATTCTCAATTACTACATAGGGATAACATACTCTATCTAGTATGTGGCCTCTAGGGGGATTACAATCCAAGGATTTGGTTGTATTGTTAAGCTAATCCCATAAGGAAAGGAAAATGGAATTCTCTTAACCTATACTTGTCCAAACTAAATAATCAATATTTTTTATCAAAAAGACAATCTCAAAGTTATAGTCTCAACACTATAGACGGCTCATCAAATAGGAATAACATTTGAATGTTTTGCAGTTAAAAATTACAAAGGGGGTAACTGGACCTGTGGATGGAACGCTTGTACCGGCCACCCCGTAGTTCCTATAGTCGATCTCCCAAAAACATTGTAGATTTAGGGAATCTAGAGTCACCATGACTCATGGTCGACCGTGGTAGTCATCCATGCCTAGCACTAGCTCGTTGGCACCTAGAATAACCCATGACCGGCGTACATGGTCGGTCACACAATGCCTAGGCTGGGACTGCTCAGACTGGCCCATCCCATCTCCACTATCCTGACCCAGTCACACATGGGAAACATTGAACACCACACACAACCCACCTAGTTGTGGTCTCCTCCCTCTTTCAATACTATCTCCCACACAGACAACCATTGTGCTCTACACTGCCGACACCACCCACTCTGATCATTTCCACACCAATCATCACTGCCCCAGTTATCAATGTCATCGCCTCACCCAGTGAGGCTTCTACGAGACACCCACACCAGTGGAACCTTCCTCAGACGACTGAGCCACATCAAATTCCCACAATTTGAAAACATTGCATATATGAACTCTCATGGTCCTAATCTATATAGAAAAAACCTCTATTGTTAGTTTACATTCAATATAGGGGACATATCACATTGAGAGCCACCCTAAAAGTCTTTAAATTACCAATAGGATCCATCAGATAAGAATGGGGGGAATGAAAACCAAAAGTATCACCCTGAGGAACAAAACTCCTCCATTGTTCATGTTTCCCTCAATATTTTTCCGTTAAAATAAATAATGAAGAACGAAATCAAGGAAACTACCAAAATAATCACTTCGATTATAAACCATCCTATAATGATTGATCTCTAGATCAATATATTCATGGATTGACCTATGTTAATTATGAAAATAAATAATATGGAAACAAAAAAAAATGAAGAAACCACCCTATCTCAATTTGGATCGGCTGCTAACGAAGAACGTTCGGTGGGTCGTCATTGAAAATTTGTTCATCGAATGTCAGTTTCCTCGTTTGATCAATCCTTCATCATTATCCTAAAATTTTTCCATATTATTTTTGTCAAATACCCATAGAAATTTTATTCTTATGAGGATAACCCAATATTTCTCACAAATTCCTAACAAAAAAGAAATTTGTTGACTCAAAAACAATTTTTTTATAAAAATTATATTTTTATAATTATGTCCTACAATTTTTTTTTATAAAAGTCCCACATCGAAAACAACTATGTCATTCCTAGGGTAAATAAAATGTATTAAACTAATCAGTTTAGTTATAATTTTGACTCATGAAGACATTATAGATTTCAGCAATTTTTTTATGAAAACCATGGACAGATTCTATTAAATGTTTAATATTTTTTAAACAATTGTTCTAAGAAAAATAGGCCTTGGGATTACCTGTTGTCTGAGAAACTAGTCTCAAAATCAAACTATAATATTTTTAAAAATAAAAAAAAGGAAAAATATGATATGTTACAATTCTATAGATAAATCTATTGTGGAAGTGATTCTCAATTAACCTCTATTAGAATGTATTATCAATCTTTCTATAGCCCTAGTGAAAGGGTTTTTAATTTAATAAATTTTACATGTTCCCTTAATAAATTTTCAAACCATTTTCTAATTTCATTAATCATATTATAAAAGTAGTATTATTTTAATCCCATGATGTTCACTAATTTGAACAATGATATATAATATTTTTATTATATTAAACATTATTATTTTTCACTGGAAACAATGTTGTACCTCTCACCTTCGTGGGGATTTATCAAATACCAAAATAAATATTAAACTAAATATTTCCTCCTAGAATAAATATTATACAGAAACTCGATAAAATATATCTTTATTAATTATTTCATTAATAATAAATATTATATACCCACATAATTAAATAATTACTTTGTAAATAAATATTTATTTAAACATCATCATTACTAATATATAAAATTATTCTCCGATATTGAGAATAATAATATCCAAATAATAAAATTCAAATACAATTTAATTGAGATAAATGGGGGAAATTATGGTTTCACCCTTTAGGCTTCATTCCAACTATCATTATGTGGGCTTGCATAAGGTCTGTGATTTTTCCCTTGACATTGGTATAGGAACATAATAAAATTAAGATAAATTCAAAATGTAAAAAAACACATATTAGTTATTGCAATGTAATATAAACCATTTTTCACAATAACTTATCAAGACCATTTCAAACTTATTTCAAAAAAATATATTGTTGGTATGTCCTTGTTTTACTATCTCAAATAAACTCATCAATACACCTTTTCCATTGAATTTAATGTAATTGTTCTACATAAATAATTAGGCATTGATTTAAAAATTCGTAAACATGGATGGTACAAACTCTTCCTTGACTTAATCAGACATAAAATATCATTCATGTTGCACCGAACATAGCCCACAATCGATGAAAATAAGTTGTTCTAGTTTTGGTTAGTTAATATATGTGGGTGAGTCATGACATGGATTTATAATATTATTATTATCTAAGGACCATTACACACACACACGTTGATTTGAATATCTGAGGATATATAAACAAAAGGAATTCATACTAGTGGGTGTGTTCTCATAATCTCACGTATTGGAGATATCCATGTGGGGTGTTATTTAGAGGAATTCTCATCCTCTTATAAGTACTCACACAACAAAATAATCATACTATATTCCAAATCAAAGAATTTTTTCAGATCATAGAAATAGGTTTAGAAATATCTTTAAATTATTTCATGCATCTCATCAGAGAATATAATAACTACTCCCTTTTTAATTTTATAGATACTCATAATCATTATTACACTGAATTATTTTGGATCATTAAATTGTAAGTTATAAAATGTTGAATTTTTATTAAAATTTGTCAATATACATGTAATCCAAATTAAACCAAAATTGGTTCTCTAAAACTATCTCCAAATGAATACCACATGGAGTAGAGTTATCTTCCAAAGAATTGCATTCCGATAGACATCACATGAAAACACGTTTCATATGAGTTGACTCTCCATTCCATGGGACTACCATGATTACTTCAAAAGAAACTCTACTAAATTTAACTTCACATATTTATAAAAAATCCAATTTGATATGATACTTTTAAAATGTGTCATTAATTTACTTATGTGGACTTGGATCTTTTGCAAGAGCTTCCACTGTAGTATTTTCACAATTTACTATGATATGTCCATTCTTACCAGGTACCATCTCAATCCCTTGGATAACTTGTTCTATATGAAATTATTATTTTATTTTATCATAATCCATAATATATTAATTCTCTACTGTATAATCATTAACCATTTATTTCATTTTGATATCTTCTATCCTAAAACCTCTCCATTGAGGGTGATGATTTATCCTGAAAGTTATTCCAGATCATCTGAATCTATTTTAAAACTAGAATCCATATATCCATTAATAAATATTTCCTCATATTTTTTTCAGACCATTAAAATAACTGTAGTTCATCTTATACACTTATGGATAATATTGACTAACATCCAATAGTGTCCACCTGAGTCCTCTTGATATCTTTAATAAAAAATAATTAATATGTGTGTCAATCCTAGTGCACAAAAAAGGATAAATGAAAAACATCATCATCTATGTGTTTGAAATCCTTTAGATCATTTATAATTCATCAAGATTATGAGTAAAAGTTTCTTGGAAAGATGAATATCATGTATCACTGGTGAAAATATTCTCTTGTATTGTTCCATACTAAACCTATTTATTATTTTTTAATATATAAACTTTGGAATATGAAAAAAAAATTATTGGGTCTATCAAGATGATTCATTGTCCAATGAATATGTGTTTCTTCACCTATGCACCCCATTTAGAATATTGTATTAAACCAGACATTAACTAACCGTAATTTTGATATTTCATTCCTAATATTTATTATCTCATATAAAGTAAAAATCGTTAAAAATTGACAACACTCACACTAAACAAATTATATACACATTACCCCTTATCATTGTTTATAAAAGAAATATTCATTATATCTTCGGCAAATAAAAATTTCCATAACATGGCTGATTTCTTGTACAAATAATTGGATATTTAAAATTTTCAATGTTTTTTCGCATCCTTCGAATTCACAAAACCTTCAGTACGTGTCGTATAAACATTTTATTGAAGGCATCCATTAAAGAACATTATATATAAATCCATTTTTATAAATCCAATAATCATGGTAAGCTATTGTGGAAATAATAATTATGATATATTTTAGAATTGAAACTGGTTAAAATGTATGAACAATGTCTATGTCTTGAGACTTTTTTAACTCTTTTGATATAATTTTTTCCTTATAATTAACTTCATATTCATCTGTGTATTGTTTGATATTTAGTAAAAAAATTGAATCCAATGGGTTTACATCCACTAAATGTTCTACGAAAATCCATTTATTTTATTGATACAACAAATCCATTCCAAAATTCATAGCTTTTTTTGACATGGAAACATATGTTCCAATACTTCGTCTTAGTAGGTTACATGATATTTATTGTCATTTAATAATCAGTCACCTTCTTTGGTGTCTTGGAAACACTACCCTTTATGTTCCCTACCCTCTCATGTACTCTAACAAAGTACTTATGTCTAAAAAAATTATTCTTCCATATGAATTTCTGGAAATTATTCTCAAGACAACACATTTATACATTGATCCTAGAATTAAAAAAATACCATCTAACTCTTACTATAACATGGAAACATATGTTCCACATACTTCATCTTTGTAGGTTACATGATCTTTATTATCATCAATAATAAGTCACCTTCCATGCTGTCTTGGAAACAATACCCTTTATGTTCTCTGCCCTCTCATGTACTCCAACAAAGTACTTGTGTCTAAAAAAATTATTCTTCCATATGACATTCTAGAATTTTTTTCCAAGGAAAACTCATATATTCCATGGTCTTATACCTAAAAAACTCTATTTAGATCCCACTATCACATTTAGGTATTTTATATCTCTCATGTAATATGTCATTTCAAGGAACAACTACCTTTTTTATGGGTTTTCAAAGATAATGACTTCTTGTTTCCATAGGGTATCCCATTAATATTCACTTTGTTCCTTGAGGATGATGTTTGTTACATGAATAAGCCATAAAATATTCTTCTCTGCCCCATATAAGTAAATTTACTACATGGATTTTCTTTCACCCCAAACATCATATGGAATTCCATTATTCAATTTAGTCAGAATTTTTTTTAGTACATGTGTTATTGTCTATAACATGTATCCCCAAAATGATAATGGAATAATCACATGAAAAATCACATGATCTCACCATTTCTAACATGGTAGGGTTCTATATTTAACTTATGAAATTCCATTACAATGTATATGGTGGAATTATATTGTATTGAATCCAAAATACCTATAGATAATGTATGAATACTTGATTATTAAATTCTCTTATGTTGTCTGAGTGAATTTTTGTAACATTCCTAAAAATATGCTTGAATATTTTTTTCATATACTCTTTGAATATATAAAAATGATCCGAATTAATCCTCATAAATTATTGTTAAATATATATACTAATATAGTTTGTATATGTTATGAATTATGATTACCATCCCCCCCCCCCCAAAATCTAATAGAAAATGGTGCACACTCATTGGTATGAACTAATTAAAGGGCATCATTGGACATTTTATTATTTACACTAAATTGTGTTGTGGTAATTTTTTCCTTTTCAACATGCTTTACATACCCTATATGGTTTTATCTAAAAATAATCTAAATATCAATCTTCGTGATATTTTTTCAAAGTATTTTTTACATGCTCTATCGCATTATTCATTAGTCACACGTTCTAGGAGTCATGTGAACTATTTTCAATATCAAATTCCATTACATTGTTCATGTAATCTAGCACTTAGCATCTGTTATTTAAATATTCCATTCTATAAAAAATCATTGTAAAAGAAGAAACACAAATTCCAAAATTTGAAAATAAATTCTTATTATTAGTTATAGATACCAAAATAATGTTCATGGTAACATATAGAACATAATGAATAAAAAATTAAAAACCAACATAATTATAGTCACAAACGTGAGGTGGTAATTCTTAATATTCATAATAGTATATCTAGATGTAGTAGGTAGTCATAAGATTACCTCATTCCATGAAATCATCTATAATTTACTTCGTTCTTATATTTTAGTACATTTGTGAGAACCATATGTTGTATCTAATATTAAATTTTTAGATACATTTAAATTACACATGATAATAAATGAACTAGAATATTTTTTATCATTATTTTCCTCGTTATATTTTTTATTCTATTGTCTACTCAATCTATATAAAAAATGGATAATATCATGTTCTGTTTATTTCCCTTTGAAAATTCTGATCTTGTAAAACCTATGTGATGAAGCTTTCTACTTATATCTCTTTGGAATAACCTTTCATTCAATAAATTTATCGATGAATTGTTTTTTTCTTCATATCCCTATTAACATGGGGATGTAGACTAAGAAGATATAGTAAATACTTATCAATGGTTTTTTTGTTGAAAGTTAAAAAAAATCAACATTATCCTCAAATGAGTGATTAAAAAATGTGATTAATGTTAAATTAAATACGTAATTTTAATCATAGAACCTTCAAGAAACTAGTTTATACAATAAGTTTGACTATGTGAGGCATATATAGCCCATATTATCTATTTTTTCCCTAAAAACAGACAATAGATATCTCAAACTATTCTTATATAGAATCTTCATAAAATAGACTATCGATGTACAATAGAATACTGTAAGCATTGAAGTATTCATGTTACTTGATATGTACATTAGGCATTGATTAAAACATTAAACACTAAACATAAACTAAAACACATTGGTGTATTTATAGATGGTAAACACATTATGACATACTTATTTTTCTAGGGGGTGAGGTAGTGAGGACAGAAAAACATAATATATCTATTCTCAATGCAGCACTACTCATAGTCATGTGAATCATACATGATTGTTACTAACATTAAGTATATGGACTGTCTCAAAATTCAATTGTATAAATAATTTTTTTGGGGGAAATACCATTATATAATAATTATAAATGAAAAAATTATCATTTCTTCTCACAATTAAAATTTATGCGAGAATATTATAATTTTAATTTAATTGAGTCTCCCACTATTTAATAAAAAACTAATAACACTAACCTTAGGACTTAAAATGACTCTTTTCTAAAATTTGTTTGTATAAGGGATCCATATTATTCTTCTCATATCCTAATAAATGGCTTAGTCAATACTTCAAACGTATTTTTCAAGGAATGTATTTTATATCTGTGGGAATACAATTCGATAATCTTTTTAGTGGAATCCATAATCTAGAAATCTATCATCAGTTTTCCTCAACACTTGTGTCTAACCTACACCAAGTATAAAAAAAGCTACTCATATTGATGTAGAAATATTAATGTATCCTAAAACATTCATAAGATCACTCTTAGTAAAAGTAAATGTCCCCACAAGGGATTTTCAATCAAAAAATCTTTGGATTTCATTATTAATCATTTATGGGATGTCTAGTCTGACATAATCATAAGTTGTTGGATTTTATTTTCTATAAATAAAATATCTTTATTTTTAATTTTATAGATCCTGTAAATATAAATTTTATTTTTCATTAGGGATTAACTATGTTCCCATAATTCATTTAAGAATAACTCAATTAATTTAATTCCATATTATTTATACTAATTAATTAATTTATGTGATTAGATCCTTCTATCCATAAAATAAATCCAAAAAAATAAATAAATTATCATGATCATGATCATATATCGGGGTTTATTTTTAATATTGGAAATAAATAAACCCTTGACCCCAGGGGTGAACTCAGTGTTCATATATTAGCATGATTTTTAATATCTCACCTATGCACCAATGAATCTCTCATGTTATTTTCATCTTGGTTACATCCTTAACTATTGGCACCATAACACCATATTGAACTAAATACATACACCATTGGATACTCCATTAATTACATATATTTTAAAACTCAAATGTACATGAAGGGAACCAAAGGAATTAGTAAAGATAAACATTTAAAACATCCTAGGACATGTATGTCGAAAAAAATAAAATAGGAAGGGATGACTCAAAGACTATCATATTTAATTTCATAAAAACTAATTTCATATAAAAAAATAAAACTATGTTAAATAAAACAAAACAAAATAATTAGTTCTTCTTAATGATCGTTATCAATTATAAGTATTATGTGACTACACATTAAAAAATACCAAGTATACATTTCATTTAATTCTTTAATAAGTTAAAATGCACCCATATTACTATAATTAATAATATTGTTAATCAATTAATTCATTTTTTTATTTCATCCAATCATCCATAAATTACCATCATCTATGATAGTAAATAAAATTAATCATTTGATATTATTTAAAACGTAATAATATATCGCATTACATTATATTTAGAAGAAACTCAATGATTACACATCTAGACTACACAATATGGTTTAATTTTTAAGAAAAATCCCATACGACATATTGTGAACATGGGATTTGAAATAATTAAATAGAATATCCTGACAAATTAATGCCAAAGAGAACAGATGGAAATTATATAGATTGTACAATATAATGCATTGATACTTTATTAAATAATAACTATATGTGATTCATAGATTGAAATAATATTTAATATAAATTAAAATTTTAACATAATATAAAACTTATAAATAAGAATGTGATATCTAGATAATGACCCATATAACATAGATCGATGAGGTTTAATTTTGTATTAAATTAAATTTAGTATTTAGGAAAAAACATGTAATGAAAATTTAATTTGAAAACCTGCCACATGGCATTTTCTTCTATTCATCAAATATCTGAAATAAATTCCATGGGAACTGTAATGTAATTATAATAGGAATTTAGGATGCGTAGAACCTATATAATGGATATGCTATGTGCAATTACAATTACATGGATTCCAGTCTTTATGTGACATGTATTTAATACGTGTGGTGTACGAATTACTCGACAGGGTTTAACATCATGTTTTACCTAGAAAACATGTGGACTAATGATGTGTAGTGAATATACATGGGTTATACTATAAGAAATCTATGTTGCACCCTGGATGGTCTACACATGGTACATTTATTTGATGTGAAATGTAATAGTCACGTAATGATATTAAAACCACACGTGAATACAAAATAAATTAAAAATGTAATATTATGTGTTACAAAGAATAACACATCGTGTAGTAATGTAATATTAATATATAATTCTTTTCAAATTCAGATGAGATATTCATATGTTACCATTATTTATTATTAATAGATCATGGAAATATAATTGAAAAATGAATAAGAGGTAGAAGTTAATTTTATGAAGGATCAAGAATGAATTAAAACATTAAATGAATTTTAATTAATAAATCTATAATGATCAGTAATAAATTAAAAATTCATAAAATTTATTTTTAATACTTTTATATCACTTGTAGGACTTTAGTAGAGATGAAGTCCTTATCAGGGCTAGTCCCATCTCAACAAATGAGTATTTTATAGATCAGTTGAATATTTTACATGGTGTGAATGTCAGGACAAAGGAAATTTTATTATAAATATATTGACAAGAAATTACCACAAAACCAAGAGAATATATTTTTCTTTTAAATTTATAATTAATTAAATTAAATTGGAAGAAAAATGACCTCAATCATGATAACATTCATTGTAAATAATTCTCGTCATATGAAACCCTGTTCAATAATATGTTATTTTTATTGTAGGATCCTTATTTACAACCCCTATAGTAGTTATCCACATGTAATATAGTGATCTATGAATAAAACTGATGAATCATCGAGTGCTACCTCAATTGAATGATCATTTTATGATGCTAACATTGATTTTTTCATGTTCCATTTTTCATTTAGAAATTCACTAGATCTTGTCATTCTTGATAGAATATGAGAAGGATGATGGAGATTCTCGAGAGATAAATGTTATAAATACCAATTATATGTTAACCATGAATAGAATTTATTCAAATTTTATTTATATACATATGGTTCTAGTTTTTTTTTATTTAATTATGTATTTTCCCATAAAAAATGTTAAACCCATTACATATCCCATGTCATGTATTAAATTAATATTATATTTTTTCTTCCATGGTGTGTACTAACTGCTGTTATGATAACTACTATATTACCTATATATAAATTACAATTTATCATTGGATATAATCTAGATATGTTCTTCCTCTTTGACATTTATCGAATAAAAAAATATTTTTTTAATTAAATATTTATTCAAACTAAATATTTTATTAATTTTCTGGAGAATAAATATTTATTAAATAATAAATAAATAAAAAATATCACTTATCCGTGTAATTTAAAAATAATCTTCTTAGTAAATATTTATAAAATTTATGTGATAATTAATTGTTTATATAATTATTTACTTATCATGAAAATAAATTTTATTCCAATAATCAAACTCAAATGTAATATTATTAGAATCAATGGAAACATGTCACATGTTACACTATAGGATTCTTTCATCTTGGAATTATATATTATTTCCAAGATTACTACATTGAAAATGGCCAAGGAACCTAATAGATAAATTTCAACATAATTATTTCAACAATCATATAAAAGTTCTCATTTTGTAATATAATAAATTTTTTATAATATCTCATCATGAATCCTTGATACAAATCTCATCAACCTCTAAAACTGATATGCATTTCATTGAATTTTTTAAATTAACTGGTGACTAGTCCATGGACACAGAATATAATGTTATAGTACTATTTTAATCAATGGTTCATGATTTCAACATCAATAAATATGAAAGTGGAATGTATTTTCTAGACTTATTTTTAGATAACATGTAATTCCTGACACACCCAACGAAACATACATCCTCCTAACATATGGACTCACTATTTTAGTTAGTGAAGCTATGTTTGTCAGTTATGATATGAAATAATAATAAAAATATTAATGTTTAAAATCCATTAAATACACTCACGTATATAAATAAATAATGAAATGTAGACATAAGAAATATTACCTATGGGTTTGTTCTCATATTTATTCATCGAAGATATTTCCAAGTGATAACATCATTAGATTAAATATCATATTAATACATATCCCCTCACCTAATAGTCAACATTTTATAATTCCAATCATTTAATTTTATCTGAATATAGAAATAAATTTTAGAATGACATCATAGAATTTCAATGTTGTTGTAACAGTAGAGAATTGGTGTTCCATTCCTATATGTGATAGATACTCTACTACATTATTACAGTAAATACATAGTGATAAATAAAAAATATATAACAATAATTTTCATTTTTATTCACTTCCATTAATATACATACAATTGAATGTAAAACTATTTGGTTCTAGGACACTTAATCTAACAAGAATGCGCAAGGTTACATCATTCCATGAGTTAAGAACATTGGTGTGCATGAATTGACCATAGAAGATAGAAAAATATGAATTATACCATGGACAACATGGTATATTATAGTTCTTAAGAGTTGGTGTAGAATATTTATTATTGCTTTTAGTTAAGAAATGTGGCATGTATAGTCTATTAAAATATGGTGGAAATTAGGAAATTTTTAATGTTTGAGAGAATAATTCTCTAATGAGATGTGTCAACTGGGATAATTAATTTCATGTGTCACAATTTCTCAGGGTTTTGTTTTGTCATTGTTGTTAGATGATCATTTTAAGAGGAAAAGTAAATGGATGTTGATGTTCCTTAGGAATCCTATAATGTTATCATTTGATTAATCAAAGGTTATTATTCTTCTCAATATTTAGTCGATATTGTTAGTTAATAAGAAGAAGATCCTAGGAGTAAGTTCATGTTAGTGTGGTAAAATAGAATATTCATTTTATATTTGGTTTTCTCCCAAGTTTTTGTAGATCTTATACCACCAGTTCTTGACAAAGTACAAGTGAGGATGTGGTTTTTCCCTATGAGGTAGTTTTTTTGGCTTCTATGTTGACATAAAATGTTTTATTCTTTTTTATGTAAAAAAATATGATATGGAGTATGTACTCACACAAATATTTTCATTATCAAGAATTATTTATTATTTTAGACTTTATTTTTAGGGTCCGTAATAATGGTAAAATAATTAACATGCCATTGTAAAAAAACATAAAATGTGGTAATTATTATATTGTTATAGGAACATGTTTTTTATACATGGGTTGAATATTTATATTTTTCTATTCTATTTAATTATAAATGGATAAATCATTTCAATTGACAAATTAATATACATAAAATAAGGGAAAATATTTATATCACCTAAATTATATGTATTATGACGATTTAAAATCCACCATTATTTTTAAAATTTATTGTTTTTACAATGGGAGGTATAATTTATGTTCACATGTGTCAAATAGTGAATGAGGTATCTTTTACTCTTTAATTAAAAAGTTAAATTATCTATCAAAAATAAATTATATCTTATATTAAAAATTAAATGGTATGGTTTCGGAGGCCATGTGGAAATGATATAGTGAGTTATATGTCAAATAGGTGTAATTTGAGAAGATATGTATAGATAATTATTTATTATTATTAAATTTTTAATTGATTGATGGTTTGAAAGGTATTTAATATTTTAACTTTTACGAATGGAGATTAATTGGTGTTATTACAGTGATATTAAAGAAAGAAAATCCCACCCTTTTAATTATATTAATCCCCTCCCACCACTTATAGTGAATTTTATCCATCTAACTATTTTTATAACTACATGTAAAATTGATTAATTTTACATGAGTAGGATGATATTGATAAAAAATCATTAGGTGAACTATTTTATGGAAGTGTGAAGAATTATTATATGTTCAATGAGTGTTTATTTATTTCATGTGTATATGAAACGTTTATGGTAGAATGTAATTTATTTGGGAATACTCTTAGAAAAATATTCAATTATCATCTAAATTAATAAAAAATTAAATTTTGATAGCATGATAAATTTGATTATTGAAAAAATTAAATTTTTATTATGGTAAATTATCTAAAAATTTACTAATAATTGTTTTTAATGTTTAATTTTATTATTTTATTTTATAAATTTTTTATCCTAAATTTTTTTTTCATAATTTAAAACATAATTATTGATTTAAGGGTGAAAATTTCTCAATGTTTTAATAGTGGAGATTTGAAAATATATTATTATTCATGTAATTTAATTAAAACTCATTGCATGAATAAAAAATATAATAATTTAAATTATAAATTTTTTTCATTCTATTCTCCAATAAATGATAACGGGAATGAAATGTATGGAGAATATATAGTGATGTATTGAGAATTTATTAAATGATTATATTTTTTTAAAATTATAAAGGGGTTATTTTTCCAATCATATCGAAAATTAATTTTTTATATCAATTTTTCATCTTCATTATAATGAATTTCATTTTTGATAATGGATTGTTTTTACAGTATGATAAACATGGGGATGAAGGCTCCATGTTAATTTTTTTATATTATTCATAGATAATTTATCTTTTATTGTTTTCCCATATTATTGGATATTTATCAATAATTGATAAACAAATTTCATAATTTTGGAATGATTATCTGTAAAACATTAAAAAAATTAAATTTCAAAATTCCATATCAAATTTCTCTACCTTTGAAATATTTTTTCCTTGAAGGATATAATTAAAAATTTGTATATTTTTGTTGGGTATTCAATTGATTATCATTCATGAATTTCCATATTTCCATATTTACAAAATGATTCCCCCTTAATTTTGGGTGATAAAAAATCCAATGAATGTTGGATGATGTTGCACTAGGTGCAGCCAATAGTTGAGACAAAGTTGATCATCATGGTGATGAGTGTGTCTATGATATAGAAATGCTGTTTTTTTCTAGAATTTACAATGACTATATAGTGGGTAATTCTGGGTCACACACCAAGTGGTTTTCTATTATCAATTTCTAAATTTTAATTAAAGTGACATGGAATGTACCCCCCATGATGGTCTTACATGGAGAATTATACTTATTGATGTGGGGTTATGAGAAATTTCAAATATCACATGTTGTGTGACTCGGGATAGAACAATGTGTATGTTGGGAAATTCAGGTAAACATGAATATCTTGTGTATTCTTATTAGCTATGTAATGCACACATGATGTGTTTTAAGTGTTGAAATATGGTTTTTATGGACCATCACATGATTATATAGCACTATACTATAAACAAAACTCATAAAATCAATCCTATAATAGAATTAATGTGAAAAATATTTGGAAATCATATAAGATAGAGTTTACCTAGATTTTTTATAGGTGTATTTCTTTCTTGATGAATGGTGAATGAATTAAGAATATAATAAATAAAAAAATTTCATTGTGTTAAATATATGAGTGGATATGATGACCACTATATAATTACATCTATCCAAGGACACCCGAAACTAATGAAATTCCTTTAGAACATTCTTGTGAGAGGTGAATTAGGAATCAAGTAGTAGTATATTCAATAATATTTTCATGAATCCAATTATCACATTCATCTTATGAATAATACCCTTACCTGGAAATATATGATGAAAACATCTTATAATTTTATAGGAATATTTTTATCAAATATTTTCTATAATTATCAAATGACACAACCTATATTCATACCACATTGATGAACTCTTCATATGTAATTTTTGCATGGACATTAATCCATTTTTAATAGATTACAATAGGTCAGATCCATATAATAGTACTAATAGTTTGGCTTTCTTAACATTGTGCATTAAGAATAAATTTTTGGGTTTCATTGTATAAATCTAATCCATATTTATATATGCATTTAATAAATATTTTACATGAATTATACGAATTTAAACAAACATGCATCATATTCATGTATAATATATAAATTATCATGTATTGCATATCATCGTGAAATATATATATGTGTGTGTGAGTGTGAGTGTGGGTTTGTGTGTGTGTTTGTATAATATAATTTTATTTAATGTCCATTCATAATGTACACGTATATTTTAGTTGAAAACTATCAATATCCAAATTTTACAAAAAACGTCATGAGGCTTTATGTTAAACTCCCAACTCTCTTTAAATACGTCCACATTCTTTTTTGATTCTGTATTATTAAGATCTTTTCATTTTGGAACAAACAATTTTCTATAATTTTTTTCCTTATCATAGGGCTTAACTATGTTACCCTATTAAAAATAATTTCCCTTATAGAAAATACTAAATTAATATTTTATAGATATAAGAAATGAGTGGCCTCAATGATTAAACCTGTTCTACTTAAGTTACTAAGGTATATGTTGTAATGTATACAAAATATACACATATTTTAATATTAACATGAACCCCATAAGATGTATCATATACATTTTATGTTAACCTATATTGATGTTACTTGAGCATTCCATTAATAAATATTATGCACTTTTATGTGAAAATTCATTACATAACATTATAATCTAGGCCAGGATAATAAAAAATAACTATCATGGGAGACTGGTTACATCATAATATTATTTCAGGAAATATATTAAACATCTACCTAAAATATCTTCTTGTATAGAAAACCTCATAGTCATTCCCAACCAAAAACCAATATTCTTAAATTTGTGAAATGAAATATTATACAGGGTGAGAATAGATTTTGAGTAAGGGAATTTATAACATATATCTATCAATAATCATAATTCTGTATAAGATAATTTTATTTATATGATAAATTGATTATAACCTAAAATAATCATGTGCATTAGTCATATATTATTAATCATAAGTCTTGGTATTATTTTTTTCATAAAAAATACATAATTAATCGGTATATGGTATATAGACGCGACATTAAACATAATATAATCATTAGTTTTATTCAAAAAATTACTCTATTCTACATAGATTATATTTTAATGTGTATAATATTATATAATGATGTCATAACACATACATAAAAAATTATAATAAAAATTTGATAGTCTTGATTAGTATGTATTTTTTTAACAATATAAAACTCATAAAATAATACATCATTTATTTTCATGAAGTCTCTTCAATAAATTCAACTTGAACTCTCTCATTCCCTTGCACATCTATAAATCATATTATGTTTTTTATAAAATTTAAGGTGAGAACAAAAATCCTAGAAATGGAACTAAAATTAAGAAAACCACTAATCTGTTGAAAAACATGAAAACCCATAAAAACACATTTCCATAAAACATTACATTATTCCCATATATGGAAATATCAACCCATTAAAAAGTTCATTTATTTTAACACTTAAATACAAATTATTTCAATGAAAACTCATTATCAAGAATCAAAAAATGAAGTAGGTACCTTGGGATAATATCTCCAAGAACCATTATAGAAATTATATACAACAATTAAAAATTGGAATAAATTTTTACAGATAACTCAATAATATCCTAATAATTTAGATGTATATCTAGTTACAACCATATTTTATGTTATGATGGAGTCACCTGGCTCAATCTTGGTGCACCCATCAAATTCCACTCCTATGAACCCCCAAAGGAATAAAAAAATTTATTATTTGTAAAATAATTTTAAACTAATATGGGAATCACTTTTAATGTCAAATAATATTTTATTTTGAAAAAAACTCCATACCAAAATACCCAGTAAATGACGATATGTGTTTTCATTAATGAAATAATGTATTCATTGAATGGAAGCTGAAATTATATAAAAATTATTGAGGAAGAAGTATTTATTATCATCATTTATTTTAAAGAAATTAAAAATATTACTTTATAAAAACATTTAAATAATAAAAAATATTCATAAAATCAACATTATGAATCATTTAGGTCCACATAAAAATTTTCAAAAATTATTTTATAACATTGACATAGAAGATAATGATAGGTTTAAGGAATAAATTAAATGATGATTATTCAGTAGACATGTGCCTTATGAATTCAGAAATATTAATATCGAATGACCCATTAATGAATTAAGATAAAATTAATTAAATAGAATTATAATAGAAAAATTATTAATATAACATGTCATTGGGGATCTATAGACACCTTATAAAATAAAAAATTAGGACTTCAAGTCATTCTTGAAAAAAAAAGAAATTCAGACTTAGTCCCTATCTTTGAGTCTAGCATGTCACTCGTGACTTTATCTTTCTAAATAATAAACATATTTTAATTATTTTCATGATTAATAACCTTTTTAATATTTATTATTACATTTATTCCAATTATTACAAATTTTTATACAATTTGGTAACCAATTAACTGTACGTTGTATGTTTTTCACATATTTGGTTTATGTGTTAAAAACAACATTGATCTATTGAATATGGTCAAGGTAATCGTTAAATAAATAAAAATAGACTAATAATACTTAAAATGGTATCATATTTATACATAAATTATTCTTTTATAACCATTCATGAAATATAGTTTTTAAAAATGTGTTAATGTTACTATCAGAGATATGGTGGTCCATACGTACATATGAGTTAAGCTTCCATTTTTCAATTACCAATATATATTAAAGGTAAGTAAAATTATATATTCCAGTAATTATAAATATATCATAAATAAAATAATATTAAATTACATATAATTATATATATTATTCATTTGATTTGTTATTGAATGAATGAATTATATTGTATTTGGGAGGCGGTAGTCTATATATCAGTGAACAATGGTTTCATTTCATCTAGTGAGTAAAAATGTATAAGTAAAATTATATATTATAATTATATATCTATAAAAATTTTATTAGTATGATCATAATTCCATATATATCACATATATTCATTATTTTTTCATCTATTACCTTCCATGTAACATGTTAGTGAACATTAATCACGTCACTTCATAAGACTGTAGTCTACTGAACACATGAGAAACACCATCGTATATCGTAAAAAACATAATATAGAGGGTTTATACATAATATAATGACTAAATAATTGTCATTATGTCATAAATATTATATATAAACTTAATGTTCAACATCATACCAAATCGTGGGAGGTGGTAATGGAAAAAAATGACATTGTTTCGCAAGGTGGTAGTCCTAGGTATAGACGGAGAACGATTTTCTAATCCATTTTATGGAAGTGTGTCTGGTTATAATTTGTAACTATAAAATAAAAAAATATGTATATCGAATACACTTAGAATATTGTACCATAATTATTTATAAATAATTAATGGGGAGGAAGAAGAAAAAAAATAAAAATTCTCGTTGATTAATGTTGCATCTTGTTTCAGAAACTCCTTTTTGTTTTCAATAAAGTCCATTATTGGTTGGAATTATACCCAAAATATATCCAACATCAGGATTTTAAGGTAGTTGGGAAGTCATTTGATTAGTTATTTTCTGATCCAATGTGTTTTTACGGTGTCAATAGATAAGTAGAGGGTAGCATATTATAAGTGAGGTTAGTGGCATCATTGTAATTTTTAAATTCAGTTAATTAATCCAATTTCATTTAATGTCAAAAATTCATGATAATAGTAAATTATTATTAATAGATGTTATGAGGTTGAAATATTTCCATCTAATGGGGTTTGGTGTAGGTTTTGGGTCATTATTACCCCTTATATTTTTTATCCATAATGTAACCTTGCATTTACCTTAATCATTGTAATTAATAATAATTGTTTTCAAAAATCAATTTTGTCATACTTCAAGTTTAACATATTATAAATTATATTTAATCATTGTTCCAAATATAAAAAATAATTCACATTAAATGTAAAAAAATTAAAAAATTTTGTTTTATATTATTCCTATAGAGGATAAGATATTGTGGGTTTTTTCAAAGAGTTTTTTATAAGAAGATGATTCCATATAAACTCTATGAATACTAATAATAATAATTTTATAAAAAAATTATATATTAATTATAAATAAAAAATTATTTTAATTTTATTAATTATTAAATAGGTTTTATTTTAATTAATTAAAAAATAAGAAATATTATGCATTATAAAAGGTTTTTGGAAAGAACATATTTTCAATCCAAATACAAACTTATACTAAAAATTGATATAAAGTTGTTTATAAAGTAATTAAGTTGAAAAAATAGTACTAAATAATAGATAAATTATATGAAGACATATTCAAATCATAGTAATTATTTTAAAATTAATTTATTAAAAATAAATTTCTTTTTAAAAAAATAGGTATTTTCATTGTTCACTGAAAAGTCAATATTTTTTGAAAAATCCCCCAATTTTACACAATTTAGATTTTGATAAGCTATTTTAAAAAATTATCTTCATTTCAGAAAATTAAAATTCTAAATTATAAATATTAAATATTATAATAAAACATTATATGAAATGTTTTTAATTAAAACTCATTCCTTTTTTATTGTAGAATACATCATACATTCATAACAAATATAACAATCTAAATCATATAATTAAATGTTAGAAATTATTTACACTATGATTTCAAGGGTTTTATCATGTTGAATAATAAATTATAAATCATGATCCATGAGAACATATAATAATATTAATAAATTAGTTTTTTTCATACACATAAGCATAGAAAATCATTTGATTCCCAATTATCACTACCAAGAATATAATAATTAATTATGTTCACTCCCCATTCCATCACATCCTTATTTAATGTTCACTTTCAATAATACCTTAGTGGAAAGGGTCTCTTACTAAATTATTTTCACTCCACATTCTGCTTCTTATTATATCATAAGATATTAATCACCACTCAATTCATTGGGGGATATATACTTTTGACCCACAAATCACAAAATGAAAACCACACATATGGGCCCCAAAAAATCAATAAATATTCATCAAATCATTATATCATAACTGGTGAAAAAATTAATTTTACAAATCTATTATCATTATCATCATAATCTATCTAGATAATGGATAAGGGTAGTATCATTGGATCATATCCACATTAAAATATAATTAACATCAATATATATTATCATTTATGAATATTATCATTAAATGATCAATGAAATAATCTTGATGAAAATACACTTCTAATTTTGATATCTCATATAATAAAACCAAATAATTAAAAAATATTAAAGAGAAAAATTTCATTAAAAGAATCCCTCGAAACCTGGAAATGAAGCATCAAATCATTGAGAAATCACGATTGTAGAAAATTCCAATATTGTTGTAATCATTAAGAAATGATTTTTCCACATCTTCTGTAAATATTACCCTGTTCAAAAAAAATAAAAGATTATTTTTAGACCTTTTATATAAATTTATACATGGGAGATATTTAATTTAAATATCCAATAAAGAATAGTCATAAACATTCATGAAATATTTTTATAAAACATTTATATTGAATTAATATGTTATCTGGCTGAAAAAGGGGAAAAAGGTTGGATTTAATAAAAAACATTTTTTGAACACTTTTTAGTACCATGGATAGAAATATGTTACTAGAATAGTGTAATTATTGAAATAAAATTGGAGAACAAAATTTAAATGTCATAATTGAATAGTAATCATATATGTCCCTCAATGGATATTCAATCATAAATAATTCTAATTAATATAGGATTGAAACATAAATCTGTACCCTAAAATATTTTATCTCATTCATTGAATTAAAAAATATTGTATTATAATAATTTATTTACTATAAATATATTCAATATCCATATTCATTAAAAAATTATTGTTTATCATTTTATAATATCTTCCAAACATTCCTTTTTTTAATAATTCATCATTAAATAGACATTTGGGTTAAAACTGGTCCATTTTCCATGCATGTTTTTATTCGATGTTTCTATAACGTACACATGGTCATGATTTAATCATATAAAGAAACATACTAATAAAAGAGGTATCAAAATTCATTATTTTATATATTTCTATAAATTTTCATATAAAGCGGTTCCGAAAAATGAATTATGTTAATTCTTTGATATGGTAGTTCATATATACGCATGAGTTAGGTTTTCAGTTCTCGATGGTTGGAAAAAAGACATGATAATAATAATTCACCAATATAGATTAATTATTATATCAAATATATATAATATGTATTGATGAAATTTTTCTTCCTTAACATCAGTGAAAAGAACATGTGAAAAATAAATCACATCACTTCATGTAGGCAGTAGCCCATATGTACTCAAAAATGATGATATCATTTTCAACCGAATGAAAAAGAAATATGGTGGAAAAAATATTATATCTCCATAATTATAATTATGCTTTAAATATTCAATATAATCATTTAATTAATCATAAAAATATACCATGTATTATGGTGGTGGAGAATGAGCTATATCTCTATGGGGAGGCAGTAGTGCACACATTTGCATGAGTGATACTCTTCATTTCCAATTTGTTGGGAAGGATGAGTAAATTTATTTATACATAATAATAATGATAACAAAACATATTTAATAGACATAATTAATTATTTAATAATTGATTCTATATATTTAGATGATGTAAAATAATAATAAAATTTAAAGTGGTTATGTAGGAATATTACCTCTTATTTGATAAACATATTTTATATCTGTTCTAAATAACCCTTGTAATAGAATTTTTATAATACCAAAATAAATAATTCCAATATATGGTTGTTTATAAGAGAATTGGTCAAGTTTTCATTGTCATATGTGGCTCAATGTTGTCCAAAGTGTAGAGAGGATGGGTTTCCTTATATAAGTTAGGGAAGGGAAACAACTTGATTTTTTAAAACAATTGAAATAATGTTAAGTATTATTCTTGTATAGTTATCTCATAAACAATTAAGTCATGTTCCAATGGTGTTTATGATTGAAATCCCTTAATCTAATAAGAATTAATATGAAAAATTAGGGCCTGATAACTTTGTTTATCATTAATTTACAAGTTTTATGATGTTTACTAAGGTAGTCAAAAAATTTCTATAGTAACTATTAATATTAAAAAAATAAACTCATTGTAAAATTTTTATATGAATTTTTGAAATATTTCATCCATTTTTTTATTAACTAAAATGATAGAAATTATTTACTAACAAAACATTAAAATCCTAAGAAAAAACAGTTTTCCAATATTTTCAATTCAATGAATTAAAATCGTTCAATAAGAATATCATATATATTATTGAACCAAACAGTGTAAATTTAATATATTTTTCAACATAAAATTAATAAAATTTAAAAACCATTTCAAATACAAAATAGATTCTATGAAATATTAGAACAAAATAAACAATATTATTTTAAAAATTCATATTTTCACTATTCACCCAAAAAATTAACATTATCAGAAAATTACCTATACACATCACAATGATATTATCTTCTATTTCAAATTCATAAATTATGTTCATTATTTGAAATAAATTTAATAATAATGTAATAATTATTTATGATTTATTAACAAAAATTAAAATATAAACCTTTTTTCTAGGAAATCATATTCATGAATCATAGAATGCCATTACTAAAAATTGGGTACTTATTTGTCAATGTATTTCATTTATATAAAAATATTTAATGTTATTTTAAAATTATAGTCATAAAAATTCATACATCCAATTTATCAAATAAGTTATAATGTTATACTACATTAAAGTTTATTTAGAGAATGGGTTTTGTGTATGACATGATATGGAAAAAATTAAACTTATTTGAAGAGAAAATATTTATTAATTCATTGGGATTAATATTTTACCCTTCATAATAATTTCAACATTTAAATTCCATCACATCAATACATAATATTGTTGATTACTATACATTATAACATATTTGGGTGCCCAATTATATTTATAATATTTATGTTTTCACCGTTAAAAATTTACCAGGTATAAGGAACTAAAAAATAGAATATTATCTTTTCAATATAGAATGTATATTTATTTTTCATCATTGAAGATGTCATTCTCTAGAGGTATGACCATATATTCAAGTGAATTTTAATAATCATGTATGTAATTCCTTAGGAGTGATACCAAAAATTATCAAGAACTTGAGTGGGATTCGATGGAAGTTCCATGTGATGAGTAACCATCCCTATACTATCATGAATTAGAAAGGAACAAATATATCTCAGGAGAAAATTTTCATTCTTAACAATTCTCATTAACATCTATGAATGAAATATTTTTAGGAATATCTTCTCACTAAAATTATATTAATGATCAGACTAGTGATTGTCAACATAACAATTCTGTCAATTATGAGATCATATTTTGTGATTTTGAATAATTCTAATATTCATGGAAATTTTGTCCGATAGAATAGAACTAAATATATTTCATTCTCCAACATTATCCATTGAAATTGGAGTCATACACGTTTTTCATAGAGGGATTCCTAATGAGTAATCTGTATACCCGAGTGAGGTATATTATTCTAAAAAATTCAATAAAGGATGTTGTTGATCCTAACAAAAATTAAAATATAAAGATCATGTTCTCAAAAGATACTTGAGTGTTTCAATGGTCCTATCAGAATGAAAATCATTACAATAATGATATAAACTTTTAGAACTCTACTAAATGTCCAAAGTTTGCTGAAGTCCTCTTTGGAGAATTAAGGTAAACCTCACATTATGATTAGATACAAAAGAATGCAATAATCCATGACACAATACAACTTTATTAATGTATACACATTAATTAAAGTAAAGAGAGACATGTTTTATGATAGAAATGATATTCACTAATTTCATATGGTTATTAACAACAACCTAACTAGCATTGTCCTTTAGATTTTTTGGGGAATCTGTTGAAGAAATACATGGTAATGGTTTCCCATTACCATTATTCATTAGGTAATGGTTGTAAAATTCTGTTAGAGTTAAATTTCATATAATAAAATTTCTATTATACTAGGAATTAGGATACATACTCTATAATAACCATTATCATATTTTCCAATAAAAAATACTCTTTCAAATCTCTATACATCTTATTACTTATTGGATGAATAGAAAATGAGTAAATATGATCTCCACCCAATTGATCACTTTTTATTTCTTATATATTGACCGAATACTCAATTAATAATTCTTAACATTCCATCAAAGTAATGGTTGAACCAAAAAACATTTATCCCCATCTAGAGTAATTGTATATCTTCTTTATATTCCTTTTTAATCTTGACATGGATAGGTGGTTACAAATAATCTTATAATAATATAAATTGTAAGATCCTAGATCTCCATTAATATAAGAATTCATTTATGTTTCATTATATGTTACATATTTGGGTTAAAAAAAAATTTCCCAAATTTTACGAGAAGGATATGGGTTTTCTATGTGTTTGGGATACAAAAATTGATTAAAAATGAGTTTCTATGCATGTAACACGATTTTCATCTGATTAGTGAAAACCGTGCAGATAATCCTACGTTACTATGAATCCTTGGATAGTGGTATTCACATGGTTATCAAATGGTTAAGAAATCCATGAGTAAATACCTTGTTATTGTGTGAGGGGGCCTATTTTTTGATAGTAGCATCTTCATTGTTTGCATGTTGTTTGTTAAACTGTGTAGGTAATCCATGTAGCCCTGTATCATTGAAAAAATTCGAAAATTCTATTATGGGATTTTATGTTCCAATAAGAGATTTATCTCCCTTATTCATCTTTCAACCCTACTGATGATCCAAGCTTCCAATATCTTCCTATAGGTGATTATCCTTCAATCCGAGATCGTTTGGAGTGTCGTCAGTTGTGGATTGATGATCCGCATACTTATACTCTCCTAATTTATTTATTTTTTAGGTTAGGCTTAATACCTTTTCTATGTCTCCATATGAAGATATAAAACATTTTCTTTCTAGTGAATATTTTGATGAGGCTTCAATGGTCTGTCAAATTAGGATCTATGGCCTCGGTTAGTTGTATGATCCCCAAATAATTCAATGTAGGTGGTCTTCAATTTATATCCAATTTTATATTCATAGATATGTTTATGTGGGGTTTCATTATTGATCCCTTCATGATGTGTTCTTAAATCCATTAGAATGATGTGATGTATTTGGTGCCTAAATGATTAATTGAACCCCTCTTGATTCCAATGGGATTAAAGTAGAATGAATTGACAAATTAGAGCCACCCATGGGGTGTGTCAGCCCTCTAGATGGGGTAAATGAAAAATAAGGTGACAAACTGACAAATGTTGATATACACATTTAGTAAAGAGCCTAATTTTTGTATGTAATGAGTTAGAATTGATTGTGGTCAGTTATGTCAAAAAAGGTTAATGTCAAAGGGATTTTTGGATGGCATGTAGTTTGGTTAAATGGTATTATTGGGAATATGGTAAGTAATTATGTTTACACATAAATATACTTAGAGAGATATGCATGGGGAATGGAAATTGGGGTTAAATGGATAAGTTATATAAGTAAAAAATTTGTTAATGGATTTAGGCGTAATGTTAATTTTCTATTTATTGATATTTTATTATTGAAAAAATGATATTGGATGTGATTTGTTGTTATGAGGTAAATTTTGGTGATGATAAATACTAATGTGCACATTCATGGTAGATTGGGGTATAGACTTGGGGATCTATGCCCACGAGTTTATTTGTACTCAGGTTCTAGCTCCCCCCTAAATGAATGGGTTAGGGATGGGGACAATGTTCTATTACTTTAATGGTTGCATTCTTCCAAAACTGAGGCATCATGGTTAGGATTATGAGGTTGTTATAACTTGATTCCTAGTAAGATATGACTTTTTTTACCATATGCTTAAGAGAATTTAATATGAATAATCCATTGAACACATTAATATGGTAGATTAAACCATAGGATTCCAAAGTAGTGAAGATGGATTCAATATTAGAATAATATAAAGGAACATAGGCTGTAATGGCCTATAAAAATGTTTAACTTTACATAAAATTATTTATCCATTGAATTCACTTTCTAAAATTTCTGGATATTATTTATACACTGTTGGTGGTGGCCTACTGAGTTATACCGACACACTTCTTGGGTTGTGATTCGGTAGCTAAGAAGAATTCAGGCATGTAGGTCAGGACAAAGTGATGGGCCCTGTGCTAGGATTTGGGTTGGAAATGGGACATGAATGGGTGAGGTTCCACAAATAGAGTCTAGACAATTTCTATAGATTTTTGTATTTGACATTCTTTTGGTGTTTTGTTCACATGGTACTATAGCATGTCATGACATGCTTACTATTGTATGTTGTTGTAAACAATTTGGGAGTTGGATATTTATGCATGTTATTAATTGTTTCTTATTGTTTCCCCTATTAAAAATATGTTCTAATTTAAATTACATGTGTAATGACGGTATCATCTCCCCACGTGACCTATTAGACTCTTACTACATGTCATCAACCACTGGGGTATGAGGTGGTGTTCTTGAGGTCATGTGGTGACCCAGCTCGAGGCACCCATTTGGTGGCCCCTGGTTCGAGGATGTTACAATGCAGTATCAAAGGGGGAAGGGTTATTTTCTCATTATTAGAATTTGGGGGTGGTAGAAACATGATTAGGAAAGTTTCAGGTCTTGTAAATAAGCTCTTTCTTGGGTGTAGAAAACCCATGTATGAGGGAAATCCCAAGTCATCATGGGAAGGGATTGTTGTTCGTGTTGTGTGTAGTTATATTTGATGATATTTTACTGTCACGTGATTCAATTGTCATGTGATTTGATAGTTTGGTGATACTTATCTCAAGGCCATATGGGTACGAGGTTGTGCAATCATGCATCATTCTAGTAACATACATAGATTACCCACATGCATCATGGTAGGAACACTCATGAGATGGTTGTGTTGAATATAAAGGTTATGAATCATTTGATTTTATCAAAAGTTATGAATTTGTACATAATGGGATGGTATGAATTGGTTAAAATAAAATTAAAATAGGGTAATTTGTAATTATAAAATAGTTCTTATTAATTAAGTAAAAGTGGATTAATATGGTGTTATAGAAAATTGGGTTGTGGAAATTGTTCTGAGTTTGTGGAAATGATTAGGCTTGAAACCCTATGAATTATATACATTTTTTAATCATGAGAATATGTGAGATGACCAAGGGTAGTATTCCATTTGTGAGTGTGGTCATTTTGGTAGTGTATACATAATGTTTTGGTTATTAAAAGTGATGAGACTACCTATATTATTTTGCTTCTTGTAAAATCATTATAGTCGCATTCTAAAGGTCATGTTTGGAGTTATAGAGAACTTCCACCGTGAAGACATGTTCCAATTGGGTGACAAGGGGATGTTTCTGAGAATGTATCTCCGATAGTTGGTGAAGAGAACATGGTGACCGAGGAGGATAGGGAAGATCAGTTCCAATGGAACCTTGATCATTGAATCCCGATGATGGAATGAGACCCAAGGGGATTCACCATGTATGTTTGAGCTGGCCACAGAGTTTCTATTGTATCACCCTCTAACCTTTACTGGAGAGTGTGAGCCAAAGGAATAGTAGTTATGGATACAGTCCATCCAAACTATTCTTGACCAACTAGAGACTCCTCTCAAGACATTATTCGTGTTAGTGGACTATATTGTGGGAGGTCAGGCAAAACATTTCTAGGACATCATTGTTCATGCGGGGCAGGATGAAGGAATGGTCTAGAATTTTTTTCATAATAAGATTCATGAAAACATTTACCAAGAATATATGAGGTAGGATAAGGATATGGATTTTATGAGGTTGAACTAGAAGGAAATGTTGGTAATGAAATATTCTTGTCATTTCACCAACCTGTGATGCTTTGTTCCAATGTTGAGAGGAGAAGAAGAAACCATTAAGAAATGATTACCTAATGGGATAAGACACAAGATCTGTTCTTAGGTGAAATTATTTTATCTGAGACTATTTTAATAAGTGGTGGGCCAATACCTTATCTGATAGGGGAACCTTAAGGTAGCTTCTGGTTGTGAATTTGTGGTGAAATCTAGGAGGAAAAGTGGCGCAACATCAGAGATTTGGAAGCACTATTTTCAAATCATTCAGTAGGGTGGATGTGCACAAAACAATCAGAAGAGGTAGTCGGCTTCTCAAGTTGGTGACTAGTTATTTTGTTATCACTGTGGAAGGTATGGTCACAGGCATGGCTAGAGTCCCCACCAACTTTCGAGTGTTGTTTGTGCAGTAGGCTTGGCCACATGTAGATGTTCTATAGCAACCCACAACAGTCATGGAATTATGGTGGTCAGAGGTAGATGATGAGTGTGGGATGGGGGTTGGTTACCCCGTATAAGACATGCAGTTGGAGTTCCCCGGGTTGTACTCGTAGGGGTGGCAGACGTTGAACATCGGGGTGAGTTCATCCTTATTAACAGGGAAGTGCAGCGTAGGGTACTCAGGCTAGAGCCTAGTGTAAAGGGGTTGGTCATATCCATGAAGATTAGTTTGCACAAGATGGTGTTGAGTTAGGGCCATCTACCAATCAAGGTACAATTCATTTAACTTCCACACTCACTAGTGCATTATTTGATATTGGTAATACACACCCTTTTATTTCCTCTCATCCTGTAGTTAGGTTGGGACTTTCCAAAAAGAATGCATCTATAGTACTGTCCCTTGGTACTTTGACAGGGGTATGAGTTGAGGAATTCAGGATGTGTATGGGTTGTTCTTTGGAGGATAGTGGATGTCATTTTCTATGGGACTTGTTTTCCCTAAATATTTCTGATTCTGACCCAATCATTGGGCTGGATTGGTAGGTGTTATATCAAGCCCATATGAAATTTTACCGATGTCAGGTAATTTACACATCTCTCAATGGAAGAAATTATTCCCTTCGTGGTGAGTAGGATACCTGAGTAGGACATGTAGGGCCGCTATGACAACCATTGGAAGAACTCACATCCAATTAGAAATCCTTATGTTAGATAATGGGGAGATAGAGAATCCAGTCATTCCTCGTTTTGTGGACCGATTTTAGGATGTGTTTCCTGAGAACTTCTCGATATTACCACCAGAGGTAGATGTTGAGTTTATGATCAAATTGTTGTCGGGGATAGATCTAGTTTCTATTCCACCATATTGAATGGTTTCACTAGAGATCCAGGAACAAATTGTTCAACTATAAGAGTTGGAGAAGAAGGGTTTTATTTTTCTTAGTATATCACCCTAGGGATATCTTCAGTTGTTTACAAAGAAGGATGGTGGGTCTCTCAGGCTAGGTTTCAATTATAGGAAGATGAACCAGATGATGGTTATAAACTAATACCCTCTTCCAATAATATATGACATGTTTGACCAGCTCAGTGGTGCCTCGGTGTTATATATGATCAATTTGGGATTGGTAATCCATTTGTTGAGGATGATACCTTCTGACATACCCTGGACAATGATTTGATGTTGTTACTAGTTGTACAAATTTGTGGTGATTCCATTTGGATTCATGAACACACCATCTATGTTCATGGACTTAATGAATGGAATATTTCACCCATATCAAGATCAGTTCATAGTTATCATTGTTGATGGAGGCTTGGTGTACTCTAGAACTCTTGATGATCTAGAAAAAAATCGTGACATCATCAAGTGTATATTAAGAAAGAATATGTATTATTCCAAGCCATAAATATGTCATTTTTTAGTTTGATGAGGTTCCCCTACTAGGATAGATAATTTCTGAGATAGGTGTTCTAGTGGATCCAGAAAAGGTGTACATTGTGGTGTCTTAGGAGCAGCCCAAGAACGTCTCTTATAATCTTATTTTTCTCGATTTGGATGATTATTACCAAATTTTTATTAGATATTTATCATATTTTTCAGTTTTTATCATAGGATTAACCAATAATGGGATTATGTTTGAATGGTTAGAGGCTTGTGGTAATAAATTTCAAAATCTGAAGTAGTTGTTGACTACCACATGGATTTTTGTCTTACCCAAAAAAGAATGAGGTAGACCTTGTTCTTTGATGTGTCTGGTGTTTCACATGGGGCAGTGTTGATGCAAGATGATCAGGTTATAGATAATATATTGAGGAAACTAAGACCACATGAAAGAGATTATCCAAATGATGACATTGACCTAGCTACTGTGGTTCATGCCTTGAAATGTTGGAGGCATTACATGATGAAAGAACACATCATGTTGTTTACAAACCATAAATGTGTCATGTAAATATTCTCATAGTGAGATTTGAATCATTGATAGTGATGGTGGGTCGAGTACCTGAAATCCGTATATTTTGAGTTGGTCTATACACCATAGAAGGGGAATAGTGTGACTGATGCTCTGAGCCGGAAGACTCAAAATCAGGTGGATCTAGAATCCAGTTCAGAGTAGAAGATGATGTCCTTATTTGCAGAGATACATTTTGGTTACAATATAGGCTTCTGAAGATGACCCTTGATATAATAGATGTATCACCCCAAACATTTTATGGTATGTTTCTCTTAAATGTATTTTAGTTATAGCCAATATTTCAAGAATCATTAT
The DNA here is from genome assembly GCA_963277665.1 of Viscum album. Taxonomy (NCBI): domain Eukaryota; kingdom Viridiplantae; phylum Streptophyta; class Magnoliopsida; order Santalales; family Viscaceae; genus Viscum; species Viscum album. The sequence continues at coordinate 1,353,738,055 of OY728147.1, read as the reverse complement.
GCCTCCATGGAAGAAAACATGGTTACTTATAGGGGATAGCTATAACATATCCATAAAACATCAATTTGTCTGCTCTGTGATTTGAATTTTAAAAATATGACATACATGGTTGTGATCAGTATGTTATTTGGAGTCCGATAAGGAAAAATAATTTTTTGTTAAATAGTAACCTACCATTATGAATAGTATCCTACCCTTATGAATAGTAAATTACACTTAGGTATAGTAATATGACTCTTTTGAATGGTATCGATACCATTGAGTGTATATATGAATTTAGACACCTTAAAATGAAGATGAAAATTTTAAGTGTTTATATTTTTTGATTAAAAATTGATTTTAGTTAAATATTTCATTAATAATATATAGAAAAATATTTTTAAAAAATGGACTTCATTTTTGGATTCTACATGTTGAAAAATCGTTCGGTTGAATTTTTGGGATTTTTCTGAAATACATGAAATTCCGATAATTCTCAATAAATGCCAAATAATGGATTAATTGTGTAATTGATGTCGATCTACTGATGTAAGCCCAAATGGTTCGAATTCACATTCATATATTACTACTATTGGTCATGTAATACTCAATATTGGTTGTATTGAGAGTATATAATAAACTAATGAATTTTATATTAAGAAAACTCCTCTCACCTCCACTATATGAAGCACCCCTCACCCCCTCTTCCTCTCACACCACTCAAGCATTTTTCCTTGCCAATATTCTTCCAAAGTCTCTACCCAAGATCCTCCCCCATGTTGAAAAGCTCCTAGCCTCTTCAAAATACCACAACATCTTCCCTTAAGGGGTTCTCAATGAAGGAAGTCTCAAGAGGTAAATTCCACTTTCCAATTTCTTCAATCCTTTTAAGTTCTTTGATTTTTGTTTCTTTCCTCACCATAATAGTATGATAAATCTAGTAACATACATGTACTGGAATTTTTTCATGCTAATGGTATATTTCATTACCTTATCCCCTTTCACCATCATTTATTTGAAAAAAAATGAAAGCATCATTTGAGATGTGCTAATTTAGCACATTCAAGGACAACGATTTATCAATTTCAATTATAATCCTTAATTGTAGTAATGATACTATTTGTGTTATGGTTGAAAAATATTATAATATATGTAATATATCCTATTTTTAGTTCTGTAAAACTTTTGTACAACTGGTATTAAGATATAAAGCAAAACATTTTCATTGTAATCAAACCCATCGTTTATCCAAAACAGTTGTCACTAAGTCATATATATATATAATAATTTGACTTCACTATAAGTAAAAAATTTAAATTTAAAACCATTTATTCTTCTAGATGTTCACTAATATAATATAACTTCTTTTCTATAAAACCACATACATCTTATATATTTATCTGAACATGAATATAAGTGAACCGATCATTTAAAATCAAGTAAACAAATGAGCCTGAACAATGAAATTGAACCTTATAACTTTTCAAAAAGGCATTCAATGAACTAAAAATGGATATAATAAATAATTTTAATATATAATATATTATGGAATTCTGGATTAATTAGCCTAATTTTTTTATTCAGGTCTTAAATAACAAGTCAATAACACTTTCAAGAATAAGGTGAGGGATCCTCTCTCTCACTTTTGTTCAAGAATATCCCCTATGTTGTTCTATTTTATTTATAATTCATAATGATGGGGTATGTTTTAGAGCCTCCCCCATACTGCCTTTGTGACATATAAATAGGGGAACAACTTTTTACCTCCCATTAAGCTCTCTCAATAACACTCGTTACCATGCCAAAATGTTTGTAAGTTGTTTTTCATCACACTTTCATTTCTGTGATATTTTCGTTGTTCGCCACTTAATTTTTGTATGTGTTATAAGTGTACTGCCATTTGATATATAATAACATGATTATATTTATATTCATGTTATTAAATGATTCATTTTGGGGTTATTATGTTCTGGTCAAACGACTTGACCGATTACACTATTGTAAGAGACTTTGTCCAACTACTATTTTGGTGTGACTAACTTTGTATTGTGCACCTAATAATCCATTAGTGGTGTAAATACTACCCATTTCAGATCACTTTTCATTTGAAATTATATTTATATTAATTATCCATAATATCATATAATGAATATGTTGTTTTCTAAACCGTATACCATTTTACATACGGTTTTTATTTGGAATGTTATTTTAATTTTAGAAATATTGATGAATATGTATACTCTACTCTATAAGGATATTGAAAATTCATTTTTCTCTTATATTGAATCAATGTATAAAGAATGATATGGACATGCAGAGGTGGGTGGGGCCTGCTACATCCCCTCGATGCATAAGTGGGTCTCATGAGACAAATCAGTTTGGCAACAAACCCTACGAGTTTATTTCCAAAAATCATACGGGTTTCTACCCAAAGAACTAAACCATTTTTATGGTATTGTTGTCTCATGTTCTAGATACATGAAGTTAAATTAACAAGCATTCTCTTTATTCATTATCATTTACTATTATTATCCATGAGGTTTTCACTATGAAAAAAATCTATGGATGCAGTTTCATTATCAGTTTATTAATTTCATTATTTATTCATTTATTCACTATGCCATAATGATTATGTTAGATTGATTGTGATTAACAAATTATTGTAATCATGCTTCTGTTATTTTTAACCCTTAATAAGAGTTTTAGAACACCCCTTTCATTGTTTACTGTCAACTGGTGACAAAGAGGAGATCATTTATTGAGTTTCAGTGGATTCCGTTTTTAGTTTTCATTATGTATTGAATTTTGTAATCTTTTACAATATAATTTGAGTAACATTTATGTATCGAGTTTATTCAAGACTACTAAACTGATTGTTCCTTTAGAATTTATTTCCTTTATAACTATGACAATATCACAAGTAATGCACCGTCTCTAGGCAAGTTAGGTTGTCGTGTTAGAGTTGGTATCAGAGGATGTTTAGTTGAAAATATGAAAACTAGAGTAGGAAATGTATAGTAGGGAACAAAGACCTATGTTAGTATTTGAGGATAAAAATACACGAATTTCCTGGTATTTTGGTAAGGAATAGATTATGTGGATATTTTAAAAAATACATCCCTGTCTGGATATGAGCAGGTAGAGGCAGATCTTACAGAAATGTATCTAGGGGTAAAACCTGAAAACACCGCATTGAGATAGACTCGAATGGGAACTGGTGCACGACAACGGGCCATGCCGAACTCTTGGTCATGACACTTTTTGGGGATATGCATAGGATAATTCACATTTTCTATACAAGCCATTATGAAGGAGTTTAATGTAAATTTATTCTCAGAGAATCCATGTTTATATGATTAGCTATGCATATAATTTCAATCTATGTTGACTGATTTTCTATTTGAAATTCATAAAATAATCTACTGCATCCCTTTATTTAGAAATAGAATCTAGCAGAAGAAGGGGAATCAAAACTTGTGGGAAAGGTAGGGATATCCCTACTGAGAAAGTCAACACATTCAATGTTGTACCAGATCAGATAATGACCATATTGGGGCAACTTACTTATGTTATAATGAATAACCATTATACACCTATGTTGGATCATTTCATGTTGCAGAAGGCCCCATATTTTAGCAGGACTACTAACCCAATTGTTACTGACCAATTGATAAAGTATTTGGAAACGATATTGATGGCATTAAGATGCAATGAAAAATAAAAGGTAGTACTGGCGGTATATTGTCTCAAGGGTGACACTGGTCAATGGTGGTCCTTAATTACGAATACCATGAAGAAAGAAGAAATAGAAGATATGTAATAGAGGATTATTATGGAAATATTCTTCAAAAAATATTTCCCTCGTCTGAAACGAACTGAAATGAAGTGGAAATTTATTATCTTAAAACAAAGGGAAGAAGACAGTGTTGCAGAGTATGAGGCTACATTCACAAGGCTGGCCAGGTAAGAAATAGATTACATACGTGACTCGGAAGGAAAGATTGATCATTTCATTGAAGGTCTTATGCCTTGTATTTGAAGGGAACTGGCTTCATAATCATTTTCATCATATGATGAAATTGTATCTTGTGCCCTCAAAACAGAGAGGGAATTTTCTAGATCAAATCTTTTCAAAGGAAACCAAGATAATAAGTGATACTCTGATAACAAAGAAAAATTAAATGCACCAAAGAAGGGTAAGGGAACACATCTATTCCCATTATGTGTGAACTGTGGAAAGAGTCATCTCAAGAAATGCTTGAAAGGCTTGGGAGTTTGCTATAACTACGGAGAAAAGGGTCATCGATCTGATGAATGAATGGGGAAGAAATAATTCAATGATTTTAAGTGCTACAATTGTAGAGAGGTGGGAAACTATTCAAATTATTGTTCCATGCACCAAGGAATCATGCCTCAGAAAAATCAAAGTGATCAAGGGAGAGCCTATGCGATTACAACCGTGGAGGTTGAAATTCCTAATGACATGGTGGAAGGAACTTTAATTGTTTCCTCAAACATAGACAACAATTTATTTGATTCTGGATCATTGCATTCATTTATATCTTCCCAGTTTTCCAAGGAAATTAAATATGTCCAATTTTCTTTAAAAAGGAGTTATCATTAAAAACATCCTGGGTATGTATCATTGCAACAAAGTCATGTCGACTAGTCCCCCTCCAGACACAAAAACGTGCTTTAGATGCTAACCTTAACATCATACCAATGACTGAATATTATATAACTCTAATAATGTATTGGATATCAAATTATGATTTGGCGATTTATTGTAAGAAGAATGAAGTTACAATTTTTTAAAATGTTGTAGAATTCCTTGTCTTTAGGGAAGAAACATTGCCGTCTGATTCTTATCTATAAGAACCCCCAGTAGCTCTACTGAATGCAATAATTAGAGAGGAAGATGAACCAATATCTATGGATGTGGAAAGAAATCTTCAAATTGAAGATGTGCACATAGTGCAAGAATACATTAATGCATTTCCAGAGGATTTACCTGGACATCCTTCAGAGCGGGAAGTTGAGTTCTCTATTGATTTAATTCCTGATGCAAGACTAATATCAATGAATCCCTATGTAATGATTACTATGGAATTAGTAGTTCTAAAGAAACAACTAGAGGATTGCAGTGAGAAAGGATTTATTCAACCTAGTGTTTCTCAATGGGGAGCCCCTGACATATTTGTCAATAAGAAAGATGGACCCATGAGGTTTTTCATTGATTATAGGAAAATCAATGCTATTACTATAAATAATAAGTATCATATGCCTCATATTGATGATTTATTTGGTAAAATTTATGGAGATCAATACTTTTCAAAGATTGAACCTCGATCACGATATCATCAGTTGCGTGTAGGAAAGGAAGATATTCCTAAAACAGCATTTTGTACCAGGTATGGGAATTATGAGTTTACATTAATTCCTTTCAGACTGACTAATGAACTTTCGGTTTTCATAGATTTAATGAATAAATTTTTCAAGGAATGTCTTGATAACGTTGGTGTGGTATTATTTGATGATATCCTTAAATACTCAAAAGGCTATGAAGACGATGAGCATCACTTGCAGGTCATTCTGAAAACTCTTAGAAGCAATAAATTATATGGGTTGTTTAGCAAATGCTAATTCTGGATTCAATCAGTTTCTTTTCATGGCCATATTCTCTCTAAGGATGGAATCCTAGTTGATCCTGTGAAGACAAAGGAAATAAATTTTTGTCCCACACCAACAAACATAACTGAGTTACATAGTTTTATTGGATTAGAAGGTTCCTATCAGCATTTTTTTTTTCAGAATTTTCACTAACTGGCTAACCCACTAATCAATCTCACATATAGAAGAGTTAAGTTGTGTGGACGAAATAATGTACATAATTCTTCAATGAAATGAAAAGAAGATTGGTCAATTCTCCAATTTTGACTCTTCCATCAGAAGGTGGTGGATTAGTAATATACAGTGATGCATCAAAGAATGGACTAGGTTTCGTCCTTATGAAAAATGACAAAGTTATTTGCTTATGCATCAAGACAATTTAAGACTCATGATAAAAATTATCTAACTCATGATCTTGATCTAGCAGCCGTAATCTTTGCTCTGAAAATATGGATGCATTATCTCTAAGGAGAGTTATGTGAGATTTATACAAACTAAAATAGTTTGAAATTCATTTTTCACACAAAAAGAACTCAACATAAGGCAGAAAAGATGGCATTAGTTACTCTAATATTATGATTTTTCAATACACTACCACCCGGGAAAGGCAAATAAGGTGGAAGATGCATTAATGAGGAAAGATCAGAGACTTCTGACTGAAATGAAGATTGAGAGGGATCCTATATTTTTTGATTTTCTAAATATTGTTATGAGAATTGTTAAAGAAAGGGAAACATCATTCCTCTTTCAAATGATTGCTAAACTATCATTATTAGAGAATATAAAAAGCTCTCAATCTGATGATGAGAACCTTCACAAGAAAATTAATGTTGTCAAGGTTGGGAAACTGGATGACTTCATGTATGAAGCTATTCTGAAATTTGGGAAAAGGTTATGTGTTCCATCAGTACCTGAGATAAAAAGGGGACTATTAGACGATTCTCATAGCTCGGATTTTTCTATACACCCATGTTGAACAATGTTGTACAGAGATCAGAAGAAATATTTTTTTTGGGATAATATGAAGTGGGAAATTGATGACTACGTGTCGAGATGTCTAGTTTTTCAACAAGTGAAGGCAGAGAGACAAAATCCCAAAGGAGTGACGCAACCTCTACCTATTCCTATGTGGAAGTGGGATAAAATTATGATGTATTTTGTCACCATACTACCAATGAAAACTAGATGGAACTATGAAATATGGGTAATTTTGGATTTGCTCAAAAAATCAGCACATTTTTCCTATAACAGAGGATTTTCCACATGAGGGAATGGAAAGACTTCATATTAAGGAAGTTTTAAGACTTCATGGTGCACCTCTATCGATTGTTTCTAATCAAGATATGTGGTTTACATTAATATTATCGAAAAGTCTTCAGATGGATTTGAATACTGATCTTTGTATGAGTACTGCTTATCGACCCCAAACTAATGGACAGTTTGAGAGGACTATTAAAACTCTAGAAGACATGCTGAGGTCATTCCCTCTTGATTTCCAATGTATGTGGGATCAATAATTACCTTTGGGGGAATTTTCTAACAACCACAGTTTCCATTCTAATATTCAAATGGCTCCATATGAAGCATTGTATAGAAAGACATGTTGAAATCCATCCTTCTTGGACAATGTTGGTGAGAGGAAACATATAGGCCTAGAACATATTGAAGAGACCATGACAAAGGTGAAGAAGATACGAGACCATATTAAAGTAGCCAAAAGTTGGCAGAAGAGTTATGCTGACAAATGGAGAAAGAACATGGAATTCCTAGTGGGAGATCATGTATTTATGAAAATTTCTCCATGGAAGGGTGTCTTATGGTTTGCTAAGAAAGGGAAATTGAGCCCCAGGTATATCGGACCATTTGAAATTATGGTAAGATTCAGAGCTGTAGCTTACCATTTAGTAGTTCCGCCAAATCTCTCCCATGTCCATGATGTGTTCCATGTGTCATTGTTGAAGAAATACATCCCAGACCCAAAGCATGTACTCAACTATGATGAAATTAACAGGAACATAATTTTCCACACTATGAAAAGCCTATTGGGATTCTTGAAAAAAGGGAGAAGTTATTGAGAAATCGAACAACTCGCCCAGTAATGGTTCATTGGGGAAACCAGAATATGGAGGAAGCAACATGAGAACCTGAGGATGTTATTATGAATAACTACCCACATATTTTTGGGGAGTTTCATACATAAAATTTCGAGGACAAAATTTCCGAAGAGGGAATAATTTAGCACCCCAAACATTTTATGGTATGTTTCTCTTAAATACAATTTAGTTATAGCCTATATTTCAAGAATCACTATGCCTCCGTGGAAGAAATCGTAGTTACTTATAGGGGATAGAAATAACCTAACCATAAAACATAAATTTTTTAGCTATGTGATTTGAATTTTAAAAATCTAACATACATGGTTGTGATCAGTAAGTTATTTGGAGTCAAATAAGAAAAAATTAATTTTCAGGGGATGGTAACCTACCCTTATGAATAGTAACCTACCATTATGAATAGTAAATTACCCTTAATAATAGTAATATGACTCTTATAAATGGTATCTATACCGTTGAGTGTATAAATTAATTTAGGTACCATAAAAATGAAGATGAAAATTTTAAGTGTTTATATTTTTTGATAAAATAATGATTTTAATTAAATATTTAATTATCCATATTTTGAAAAATATTTTTGAAAAATGGACTTCATTTTTGGATTCTACATGTCAAAAAATGCTTAGTGTGAATTTTTGGTATTTTTCTGAAATACTTGAATTTTTGTTTAATAGTAAATTCCGATAATTCAAAATAAATGCTAAATAATGGATTAATTGAGTCATTGATGATGATTTACTGATTTTTACCAAATGCTTAGAATTCAAATGAATATATTACTATTCCTGGTCATGGAATACGCACTATTGGTTGTCTTGAGAGGAAATAATAAACTAATGAATTTTATATTATGAAAACATATCTCCCAAAACTATATAAATCACCCCTCATCCCCTCTTCCTCTCACACCACTAAAGCCTTGTTCCTTGCCACTATTCTGACGAATCATCTCCCCAAGATCATAATACACGTTAATACACTACTATCCTCTTAACAATATCAAAAACTTTCCCTTTAAGTGGTTCTCAAATGAAGAATTATCTAGAGGCAAATTCCACTTTCCAAATCCTTCTATTCTTTTGAGTTCTTTTCTTTTCGTTTTATTCCTCGCCCTAATAGTATGATAAATCAATAATCATACATGTAATTTAATTTTTTTTATTCTAATGGTATATTTCATTACCTTCTCTCCTTTCCCCACCATTTATTTGAATGAAATGAAATCACCATTTGAGATTTTCTAATTTAGCACATTCAAGGACATCGATTTATCAATTTCTATTATAATATTTAATTATGGTCATGAAACCATTTTTTTATTGTTGAACCAGATTATTATATATGTATTATATCCTATTTTTATTTCTTTAATACTTTTTTACAAATGGTATCAATATATAAAGCAAAACATGTTCATTGTAATCAGACCCACCGTTTAGTCAAAACGGTTCTCACTAAGGTTATATATATAATAATTATACTTCACTCTAAGTAACAAAATTAAATTTAAAATCATGTAATATTATGGATGTTCACTAATATAATATATCTTCATTTCTGGAAAAGAACATCCATCTTATATATTTATATGGACTAGAATTTAAGTGAAATGATCATTTAAAACCATGTAGACAAACGAGACCGAACAATGAAATTGAACCTTATAACTTATCAAAAATGCCTTTAATGAACTAAAGAGGGTTATAATAAACCATTTAAATATCAAATAGGTTCTGTAAATATGAATTAATAAGCCTAATTTGTTTATTCTGGTCTTAAATAACAAGTCAATAACACCTTCAAGCATAAGGTGGGGGATCCTCTCTCTCACTTTTGTTTAAGAATCTCTCATTAGATTTTCTATTTTATTTTTAATTCATAATGATGTGGTATGTTTTTTCACCTCCCCCAAACATCTCTTGTGACATATAAATAATAGAATACCCCTTTAACTCTCATTATACTATCACAATAATAGTCATTACCATGCCAAAATGATTGTAAGTCTTTTTTCATCTCACTTTCATTTCTATGAGATTTTCATTGTTCACCACTTGTTTCTTGAATGTGGTATAAGTGTACATACATTTGATATATAACAACATTATTATCTTTATATTAGGGTAATTAAATGATTCATTTGAGGTTTATTATGTTCTGTTCATAAGATTCGACCGATTACATTGTGGTAAGAGACTTTGTCTCAACTACTATTTTGTTGTGTCTAACTTTGTATTGTGCAGCTAATAATTCTTATGTGGTGTACCTACTTCCCATTTGATATCACTTTTCATTTGAATTTATATTTATATTAAATATCCATAATCTCATACCATGGATATGTTTTTGTCTAAACATCATACCATTTTACATATGATGTTTATTTGGAAATTTATTTTAATTATGGAAATATTGATGAATCTGTATATTCTACTCTATATGTTTATTGAAATGACATATTTCTCTTGTATTGAATCAATGTATAAAGAATAATTTTGACATGAAGAGGTGGTTGGGACCCACTACATCTCCTTGATGCATCAGTAGGTCTCATGAGACAAATCAATTTAGCGACAAAACCTATGAGTTTGTTTCAAAAAATCAGAAGGGTTTCTAATCATTGAACTAAACCATTTTTACGGTATTATGGTTTCATGTTCCAGATACATGACATCCAATTAGTAAGGATTCTCTTTTTTTATTATGAGTTATTATTATTTTCCATGAGGTTTTCACTATGGAAAAATCTATTGATGCAGTTTCATTCTCAGTTTATTAATGGAATTTGTCATTCATATATTCACTATCCCATATTGATTATGTCAGATTGATTGTGATTAACTTATTATTGTACTCAAGATTCTACTATTTTTAACCCTTACTGATCATTTTAGATCACCCCTTTCATTTTTTACTTTCAACAGGTGACAAAGAGGGGATCATTTATTGAGTTCTAATGGATACAATTTTTAGTACTCATTATGTATTGTATTTTTTAAACATTTATGATGTAATTTGATTAACATCTATGTATCTAGTTTCTTCAAGACTACTAAAATGATCGTTCCATTGGGATTTTCATTCCTTCTAACCATGCCAATATCACATGTAATGCACCAGATCCATCTTAGTGGGGTTGGGGTGTTACAATACAAATTGAATCCGTGCATTTAAGTTGTGTTAAAGAGTGTAATTTTGGGGATTATGAGTGTTTGGATATGATGGAAAGTCCTAATTTTATGGAGTCACCTTTTGGAAGGACTTTCAGTGAAAAGAATGTGGCTTATGTTCACAGTCATTTTTTGGTGTTGGGAGATGTATGGGGGGAGTTGATGCATGAGTTTCAAGCATCAAAATGGGATGTTAATTATGGCTTGAATAATATGTATTGTGATATTCATAGGTAGTTGTTTGTGTCTGAGAATGAAGAAGGAAGTAGTGAGTTTTTTTGGCACAATTCCTAACCTATCAATAGTTGAATGTGGAACATCAGTGTCAAGGAGGTTATTTTTTGTCATTGCATATTCCAAAGTGCAAGTAAAATGACAAAACTGGGGACTACATAGTGGTTCTTTTGAGGCTATCAAAGACGAATGATTCAATTTGAGAGGTGTTTGATCAGCTGACCCAAATGGCTCATTTCTTATCATTCCATGATACCTATATAGTCAACCAGTGGGGAGAACAATATGTTCATGAAATAGTACGATTTGTTGGGGTGAAAAAACCCATAGTGTGGGATTGTGATACACATTTCACATCATGCTCCTGGAAGGGGATTCATATGGTACTTGGTAACCATGTTCTTATTATTATGGATTACCCCAACTCATTGATGGGAATTAAGAGTGTTCAATTAATGTGTTAGAATATATGTTGAGATAATGTGTTCTAGACGTTTCTAGTTCATGTGAAAGGAACTTGTCAAATTTTGAGTTTTCCTCTAATAATAGTTCAAAGACTACAATTCAAATAGATCGATATGAGGAACTATATGGTAGATAGTTTTATCTCTGTTGTGTCGGTTAGGGCTTGAGATTTTAATCTATTAGGACCGAGTCTTATGCAATAGATTTCGAAGAAGTTTCGATTGATTAAAAATCATATGAAAACTACTTAGAGTAGATTGAATTCATATGTTGATTGGCATTGTAGATCTCTTTAGTTTACGGTGGATGATTGTCCATTTCATCAGGGGTCACCAATGTTGGGTCACCGCGGTTTCTAGAAACATGTAATGTTTTCGCCTATGTATGATGGGTTGTTTGAGATTGTGGAAAGGATTAGGCATGTGTCTTAATGATTAGCTCTTTCATAATGGTACAGTGGGATGAATGATGTTTTCCATGTTTCAAAACTCATATTGAATCACTATAATATGTCTCATGTGATCAATTCCAATGATGTTGATCTTTAAGCGGATGTTTCCATGGATGAGAATCTGGTTCATGTTATGGACCGTCATGAAAATGACTTTTGAGGATAGACATTACCTTTAGTTCGAGTTCTATGGTAGCATGGGAACGTTCAGGAATAAACATGAGAGAGATAATTAGATTTGGTAGACTAGTGACCTGGTCACATTTCTTTGATAACTCATTGATGGTCGGGAAGAGTGGCTCAGGGATGAGACGTTATAAGGTAGGGATGATGTAGTATCCCAGATCTCCCTTAAAGTATGTTTTTGTTTACTTTTCAGTTTATGTTCTTTATTTTTGTTAAATATGTTTTTCCAAAAGTCCACGAGAAGGATCAGGTGTGTTCAAGGGGTATAGAATACGAAAATAGAGGGAAATGTAGTTTTTGACTGTGTTGCAGTGTTTGGGAACAGTTAGTGCAAACCATGTGTATCATCCTAGGTAATTGTGCCACCAGGGACTAAGGCTTTCACATGCTTATCACATGGTTAAGATAGCCATGTAGAAATATCTGGTAACTATGTGAGTGGGTTGTTTTCAGAAGGTAGATTCCTCATAGTTTGTCCATATTTTGTCAAACCATGTGGGTAAAACATGCAGACTTGTAACATTGATAAAATTTGAAACAATATATTATGGTATTTTATGTTCTATCTCGGGATTTATCCCCCTTCATCCTCCTTCAGCCCTAGTGATGATCCAAGCTTCCAAGATCTTGCAAAAGGTGTTTCCTCTTCAATTTTGGGCCATTTGGAGTGTCATCATTTTCTTATTGAAGATCCATGTAGACCTAATCTTCTATATGATTCTATTTTTGGGATAGGTTTCACACCTTTTCTCCGTATCCATTGGAATACCTAAAACAATTTCTTTATGTTATGTTTTAGTTTGAGGATTAAATGAGGTGTTAAATCAAGACCTAAGGCCTCGATTAGGTGTGAGTTCACCAATAGATTCAAGGTAGGTGATATACAAGTTATATTTCATAGTTTATTTGAAGATTTTCTCTGGTAAGGTTCCATTCATGTTCCCTTCTTGATGTTTTCTTGATGTTATTAGCAATATGTGGTTTATTGGGTGGTTAAATGATTAATTGATCCCCTCCTGATCCCTAATGGATGAAATGAGGATGGCAAGATCAATTTATGGCCACTCATGGGGTGTTCCAGCCCTCTCAATGAGGACAACATAAATATAACGTGTGAAATAGATACAAAATGATGTAGAGACTTAGATAAGAGGTTAATTGGTTTATATAATGTGTTATAATGGATTGTGGTTAGTTGTATCAAATATGGTCAAATAATAAGGGATTTTTTAGTGTACCTCAAATGGGGTTCAATGGTATAATTAAAAATATGATATGGAATAATGATTACACTTGAATATTCTTGGTGATATAGGTATGGGGAAAGGGAATTGGGGTTAAAAGATAATGCAGAATAAATAGAGAATGTGTTAACGGATTGAGAAATAATGTTAATTCTCTATTTATTGTTATTTTTTTGATGATGAAAATGATATTGGATATGATTTTTTTTTTGATGTGGTTAATTATTATTATGACAAATTAGCATTTACACATGGATTGGTAGAGTTGGGTATAGAATTGATGTTCTACACCCATGAGTCAAGTTCGAATGAGGTTCTATCTCCACCCCTAAATTCATGGGTTTGGGAAGGGGATTGAGTTTTATTCCCTTAATGTTTTTATTCCCCCTAGACCGAGGCTTTGGGGAAAGGATTATGTGGTTGTTACAATGTGATTTCTAGTGATATAGGGAATGATTTTATTCCCATATTTTTGAGAAAATTGAACATTTATAATCAATTCAACCCATGAAAATGGTAGATTATACTATCGGATCCCTAAGTTGTGAACCTAGATTCAATGGTAGCACAATATATCAGATGATAGTCTAGAATGTACTATTTAACTATTCACCTTTGAATTACATAATTTATAAATTGAATGCACTATCTACATTTACAATATATTTTTTTGACACTGTTGGTGGGGGACTACTTAGTTAAACTCACACCCTACTCAGGTCTAGGTTGGTTACCCCAGCAGATTTGATGCTTTTAGGTCAAGACAAGGGAAACATACCTATGCTAGGGAGTTGAGTTGGACATGGGACATGTAAGGGTAAGGATTCAAACATCGATTTTGGACCAATTTGTGTATTTTTGTTTTCTTCTTTCTTTTAGGGTTTCTCTCACTTATCACTCTAGCATGATATGACATATTTGTTGTTGTATGTGGTTGTACCTTATTTGAGATTTGGTTATTTATGCATGTTATAAATAGTTTATTATTTTTTCACTCTTAAAATTATTATTTACTATTTATTCTTATGTTAATGATGGTATAGTCTCCCCACATTCCCTATTAGACCCCTGTTGCATGTCGGTAACCTCTTCCGTACGGGGAGGCATGCTTGAGGTTATGTGGACACTTGTCTCGAGGAACCCATTTAGTGGCTCCCTAGTTGGGGACATTACATGAATTTTCCCATATATCTTAATTGAAAGATAAATCTTTTTAAAATACATACATATTAGATCACTTCCAATCCTTATAATGGACAAACTAGCATAGCCTTTCCAACTCATATCATCAACCACCTCGTTCACTTTCCCAGGGTGGTAATGTATTAAGAAATCATAAACATTAATCAATTTCAAAAATCCATATTACAACATATTAAACTCTTTTTGAGTAATAATATAATTTAATATTTAATGATTCATATATATTACATAGTTCTACAGAAATATAATACATCCATATTTTCAAGGTAAAAGTTATTATAGCTGACTCCAAATCACGAGTCGAGTAATTTTTCTCAATTGTAATGAATTGAATGAGTTTTATTCTATAACCATATCATTTATAACGAGGATGAGTCTCATAAAATTCAATTAATATTATTGAAAAATCACAAAACCTTCTATGTGATAGTGTATTATACCCACTATTATTTTATCCTACCTTATCTTCAGTTCCGTGAAGTTTTATTCACATTCAGGTATCCAAATAATCAAAACCCAATTTTATGATAACATGGTTAGTGTATTAGATATCCATGAATAATCCTTCAAAAAGGAATCAATAATATTTATCAAATATTTGAAAACTATAGATCTCAATCACAATAGATTCACTTGGATAATTTTCAATAACAGTCATCTTTGATGGATCACCTATTATATTCTCTCTAGTGATTATATGACCAAAAAAGAAAACATTATATCTACAAACTTCACAGAAGGTAAATGTTCCATACAAATCCTTTTTCCATTGGTAATTATATAATATCCTCAATTTATAATAATTTTGATCCTTGGTGTTATAGTATAATATAATATCATCTACATAGTATACCAAAAAAAGCTAATCTATAAAGAATTTTTTCACAAAAAAATTTGAATTCAGTGTGGAAAATTGAAAAAATGATTGTATAAATAGAAATTCATAGTATCTACACTTTATTCAAAAGTTTGTCTTCAGTATGTCTTCACATTTGACCATTATTTAATAAAATAATTATTGAATATCATTCATGGATTAATATTAAGTTCCTCATTATTGATAAAAAATCATCAAATAAGTTGTTATGATTTTTCACTTAATATTGATCGTGTTCACATAATTATAATCAAATAAAATTATCATGGATCAATTCTTCTTATAAAAAAAATTAAATGGTTCACCGCATGTTGACTTAGATGTCCAAATGAATCCTTTTTGAGTTTTCTCATTTATATTATTCATCAATTTCTAAAACTCAATCGGGGATATTCATTATAGTGACTTTGAAATTTGTATAGATTCTAAAATGAGTACTATTGAAAACATGGCCTTGTGATTTGGAAACAAAATATGCAAATATTCATGGAAAACATCAATAAATTCTACAATAATAGGATGAATTGTAATCAAGACCCGTGAAATAGATGTAATTTCCAGTGGAAGTTCATATATTTTGTCAAAATAATAAATTATAATTGGATCACATGAAATATAATATTTAAAATATCTTCTTTGAAAATTGATGTTGCCTTCATATTAATAAAGTCAATCAATACCCAAAATAACTCAAATTCCACTGGAGAAGGAATAAAATATTTTCAAGAATCACAATCCCATAAACCAAAATTAGTAATAATTTATAAACCAAAGTAGAAATCATTTTAATATTAATTGTTTTTACAACTAATTCAATGTCATAACAATTGATAATATAAATTTTTTTTCTTGATACATTACATGATACAAATTAATTCATATGACTTTTACGAATTAATATTTTTCAATATTTGATTTTAATTTTTACCAACTCAATGACATGATTCTAATTTCAATCAATTACATAAAAAATGGGTTGCATTACAATCAATCATCATAGTGAGAAATCAAATAATTATGAAAGATAATTCATAGGATGATTCAATCATGCTCTTTATTTTTAATCAATAAAACTATAGGTTTAATCTAGTATATCAATGGTTATAATTTTTTCATATCCCTAAAAATGTATTAGAAAGTAAATCTATTAAAAAATATAACTTGATTGTGTTTTTGGGTTTATTGTATTTGTTTACATGGTTAGAAGTTGACAGTAAAGGCTGTTTTCTGAGGGAGGTGTGGTGTTGTTTATATTTTAGAGAATTTTTTCTAAGAATATGTTTTTTTATGTAATTCCAAAAGGATAATGAAGAGTGTCTATCTGGTAATGGAACATGTAGAGTGTGTATTCCTTAATGTATCATGTAATGTTTCTAATTCCAAGAGGATCACATTAATAATGTATGTAATTGAATATAATACAATTTTCATTAATGAAGGAATAACACATGATATTTTTGAATATAGAAATATCATATGTTGTAATGAGTGAAGTATGTTCTCATTTATCTCATGTGTCCAATATGATTATGTTTGAGAGTTACATGAAGGATATTAAGGATGTTATGTTAGAAATTATGTATTCATATTCTGTTCTGCTAAATTCATGTGACCACATAACTAACAATGTACATATTGATGGTATCAGGTGATGAACATGAAGAAAATGAATATGTATATAGAGGAAGGGATTATGGAATGTGATACGAAATGACTATTGATCACTGAATCCATAACTGGTTACATGAAGTGTATAAGGTTGTTGATGAGAATTCTGAGGAGGTGGAACAAACCTATATCTATCATTTGTGGAGTTAATGTGGTTAATTTATTTTTATAAATACCCAATAATCATTTACTATTAATTTCAAACCTTTTGGTAACTTTTTTTATGTGAATAAATATATAAACATTAGATTTGATATTATTTTAAGGGAGTTACGTGTCTAACTAATTGAAATTTAATTGATTTTCAATAACATTTTTATGGAAAAAGATTGAAACCTTCATGTTCAAACAATAAAGTCAAACACTATAGTAGGCAACGGAATTGTTAAATTCCATCATAACTCTATTGTATTTTTACTCCCTTTATAATTTCCCAAAATTAATGATATGTTATTATCAGTATCCACTTTGATAATATCTTTAAATTGATAATTCTTTTTTTCCAACATTTTCGCAAACTCTTCCACTATTATCTTGTTATCGTTGAATTCCCAGGTCAAGATTAAATGTTTCTTGTTGATATAATAATCATTCTTATTATTGTATTACACATGAATTGGTCTCCCATTAATCCATTCTATATCCTAATTAGAAGCATGAATGATGAAAACCTTCTCTAGTTACTCTTCCTCAGAGTGCATAAGAAGGTCCCATGCTTTTTTCAGGGTCTCTACATCTTCATCCTGATTCAATCTAACTATGATTACTAATAAAACATCACCCAAATCATTATCCTTTATAGATATCATTTTAGGATCAGTTAGGGTTTCAAAAAAATCCCAGTGATTCTTCAAAGATCTAAGACCGTTCGTCGACCATATCTGCCTCCTTCTCTAGAACCTAATCTTTAGAGTTTGGACCATCAAAATTTTCACTTTCACTCACCAAATTCAAGCTGACATCCTTCACATGTTTATTTTTAGATGAACCACCCTCTATTTCCATGTTACCACATTTTTTTAGCTGATCATGTCTCTATAGGTCTTGGGAGGTATGATAAGTCCTTACGACCTATAGAGTTAATCTTATTGCATAGAATGTATATATATGGGTCTATATTTTCATTCTGACCCTTCTTTATCATTAGACTCTAAATCCCTCTACTAGATCCTCCCATTTCACTATCTTTTGGAAGTTGGACATCCCCCTCCGACTCTAGCCTCAAAAAACACCTTCAACTATTTGGATCATAATCAAGAATATCAAATCCAAATCCATCAAAATGATTTTGAATATTAATCTAGGTGGGAACCAATCCCTGATTTTATCTTCCCCCACCACTAACACACTTCCCCATCTCACCTGGTTCTTCCTGCAGTTGATAATTAGGACACATTCTTTCCACCTTGTAAAGTCAATCTCAAATAAGAGAAACATCTACATAAGAAGAAAACCTAGAAGACTCATGTATCATATCATCACCAATTAAACCCTGACATCAGAATAAACTACTCATACAGTTTAAGCCCAAACAAGTCATTTCTCATCCTAGTGAATATGTCCACCTCTTCTGGGTTAGGATTTATCTATATTTCCTCCTTCAGGATGTGGATAACAACTCAATATTTTATAATCATGTGTTAAATATGAGGCACAAAAGGAATCTGGCACAACCATTGTCTTATTTCCACCAATCTTGTCTGTTGAAATCCTATCTAACACAATCATCATATCATTGACACTAGGACATGTCCCCTCTAGCCAATTCATATAGATATTATTTACAATTACATGCCTACACTCTTTCTTCTGATATCCTATATTATTTCATAATAAGTAGAAATAAAAACATGTCTTAAAGGCAAAGGGTTGTTTTTTCCCGATATCTTCACCAACACCGATCCAGATGATGTTGACTAGACATTTGGAATCCTAGAATTCAAAACATATTCATTGAGAAATCTAGTGGAAAATGGACATTTTTCAACTATGAGAACAATGAAATATCCCTACTAAATATCCTAAAATACAAAAAATAGAGTAATTATAAAATGGGAGTGGAAAATGTAACGATCCGAAATTTTGAATAAATCTTGTTTCCGAGTTTTATGTGTTATTTTATTTTTATACACAACAAAAATGTTTAATTTGATAACATGAGTATAATTAAAATGAGACCATTGGTTTTTGACTATTATATGACCATTGGTCAGTATGACCGCTGGAAACTAAACATTTTGATTATTGTCCCTAAATACAAGTAATCTTGGTTAATTAATATAGAAAGAAGATTCGATGGCCTCACCCAGTAGTCTTGGACCGATCGAAGCACATCTAACAGAACTTGGGAAGGAGGTAGCACCACTGGGCTTTTCTCTGGACTAAACCTAAGATGAACTTCATCATGTGAAGCTAGAACGGGATCGCCTTCACGAGAAGTTCAAACTGATAGAAATTACTAATCGTGCGATGTTGGCCGAGCCTCCCTCATATTCTCTTACCTAAGCACACCTTACACTTAGGTCTTACACTGGTGTGATAAGGGGCTATGTAAGGAGACTGTAACTTCCTTGTGTAATCCTTTGTTTTAAATAAAAATTGGGATTTCTTCCTAAGATGATGTTTATGACTTTTCAAATGTCCGAATAAATATAGTATGCATATTTTTGGTGAATTTTAGAGAAAGGATATTTTAAAAAAAAAATTATGTAATCCTTAAATAATTAAAAATGTGTATTGATTTTCAAAAAATTGTCTCCTAAAATTATGTTCAGTACGGAAATTTGAGTTAAATAAGATCAACTTAATTTCTGATGAATAGTAAATTATGAATAGTGATTTTATGCTTAGGATTAGTAATGTGACCAAATGGATTATTAATCTCACTTAAAGAAAGTATTAATACAATCTACGCACCTTGATTAAGTAATGTGATTCAATAAAATGGTTAAATAACGGTTTCATGAATTATTATTCAAGTATTAGTTTTTTCGGGTGAATAGTTTTTTTTAATTAAAAATTAAATTAAAATTATTTAGAAAATTATTTTTATAAAATGGATTTCTTTTTTGAACTCAGAGCTTCGATATTATGTTAAGGTAAATTTTGGGGTTTTTTCTGAAAAAATGAATTTTCAGTGAATAGTGTATTTATTTAAAAAGTAAATTAAAAATATTTAGAAAATTATTTATATAAAATGGAGTTCATTTTTTGAAATCAGAGCATTGATATTTTGTTAAGGTGATATTTTGGGATTTTTCTAAGAATGTTGACTTTTCAGTGAATAGTAAAAATATAGTTTTAGGGTTTCGGTATGTTTAATAACATCAGAACTGTGTCATGATGATGTCATGAGATATGTTATGGGTTGGTAGACCAAAGGTGATAAATTATTGTATTGGGGGCCCCATGTGGCCTAACTCCATGGGACAAAGTCCATGGGAGAGCACATGGTTTTGAGAGATGCACTTGTGAGGTGTCCCTTGGACATTAATGCCTTGTCCCCTCACTTTCCCTATAACTACCCACCATTTCCGCCTTTGTATTTCGACTCCCCTCTCTTACCCTATGAATTTAGGGTCACATTACCTACCAAGGAGTCCTCCCAAGGTGCCCCCAAGCCCACAAGGACCCAACCTTTGAGTTTTAAGAGTTAAATTTTATGGTAAGGGATCTGACCTCTCTCTTTCTTTTCAAGTAATCTCTTTTATGTCATTTATTTTATGCTCCATGTTCTTATGTTGGAGGATGTTCTTTTATATCCCTATTACTTCCATTTTCATTTTCATATGATTAGAGTCCCCCTCTTGCTCTCATCAATTAATTTTATGAAAGCTTATGTGGCGTCGTTAGGCTGCCGAATTTTTAAGGGATTCTTTCACCTTTCACATTTTTCAATGTTCTACTTTCATGTAAAGTCTTTAAAGTTCCTGTTTATTATGTTGGGTTATGATCTCTAAATCTATCATAATTATATATTATGTCCATATGATGAGATACCCTATTTGATCTCGTCATTTAAATTTTGTTGAAGTTTAAGCGACGATGTTAGGCTGCCGAATGTTTAAGGGATTCTTTCACCATTCTCATTTTCATCTTCTATTTTCATGTCAAGTCTTTCAGGTTCCTTTTTAATTATTTTGGGGTATTATTTCTATATCTATCATACTTAACTCTTATTTTCACATGATTAGAGTCCCTAGTTTATCTTGTCAAATCATTTTTTGTTGAAGTTTAACTAACGCCATTAGGCTGCCGAACTTTCATAAGAGAAATATAATTTTTTTCTTCCTTCCATGTTTTTCATTTGAAATGGTATGTCCTTAAAATTTCATTACCATGTTCATCTATCCTTCTTATTCTGTCCCTATACTGTTTTATGAGTCATTTATGAATTTTTTACCCATGTCCCCTCTCTTTTCAATGTTTTTTAAAAACCCGAAACATAGTCGTTATGCTGTAGAATTTTCATCTCAAAATGCCTCTCTATTTTCTCAAAAATATTTTATGTTATAAAGTGAATAGTCAAAGCCCTTATTTATACAAGGGTATTCACATATATTCTAAAATCTTCTATTTTAAATTATGGTATTTACATACACGAGACCTGCTCTCCGCTTCTGTGGGTTTAAACTGACGTAAAGATCATGTCTTTAAAGCAGTTTTTTTTTAAAACGTTATGATTATGAAAAGAAACCCATTTATTTTATGCTATATGTTTTATTTATGAAATTTTTGATGATGATATATGTGGATCACATGATAATAAACGAAAAATTAAGGGTGTTCCCTAATAGCGCTCCAATGGATTGGGTAATGATGTAACCACTAGAGATTATAATTTTCACGATATCTTGGTGAATAACCTAAGTAATTTTCAAATGACGCCTTGGGGAAGGACCTTGGTGAAATGTTCATGATTGTCTATGTTAAATGATGTAGCCACATCTTAAAGTTATGAAAAATGTTATTTTTATTATGATATGCCACATGATATCTTTCTCATGCCTAAAAGTTCTTTTTCATGACATAGTTGATGTATCTCAAGTTCACATGTTAAATGTTTCTCTTGTTTCCCTTACTGGGCCTTCTGCTCACCCTTTCTTTTGATGTATGTCCCCAAGTTATGAGATGCAGTAGTTAACCATGGATGAACATAAGGAGAAGCCTTTAAAGTGTTTGAGAAGAATTTTTTATGTTGTTTCCATGTTTTATGTTCCTGGTTTCCAAGACACTAAACATTAAAGATCCTCGGTTTTGTAAAATGTAATGAAAGTTTATGTGATAAAAAGGTGGGATTATATAGTTGGTATCAAAGGATGGTTTAGTTATTTGTGTAAATTAGGATATGACACCCTTAGGAAGAAGCCTATAGAAAAGTTTATATATAGAAAATCTTCCTAGTATTTTGGTGAGTATTGAGTAATGGGTTGCTAAGAAAATACATCCCTATCTGGATACGAGCAGGTAGTGGTGGATTTGGCACAGATGTACATAGAGGTAAAACCCGAAAACACAACTTTGAGCTAGACTCAAATGGAAACTGGTATACTACAATGGGCCTTGCTGCACTCTTGGTTACGACACTCCCGGGGGATATGCTATGGTAAATTCATAAGCTTAGTATGAACCATTGTTAGAGGAACAATGAAAAATAAAATAAAGATTCACATTAGAATATATGATCATGGATAACCTAGATGGGAACCTAGGGGATCACACATTAGGGTATACTATTCTTCTACATGTTATCCTTATATTCTTTATGTTCCATTTCATGATTATTGGATAAGTATTTAAGCCCCTAATTATACTTTCTCTTCTTAGTTAATGGTGGGAAATGGAAGAACATGTCCCAACAACCAATGTGATAGGAAATGTGACGATTGTCGTATTAATATGATAGAGATGATTAGGCGATTAAAATATGATTATTATTTTGGAAGGTGTTCACTATTTTAGGGACCCTATATGATCGAAGTAAATAGATTACTATGGTATTTTCATTGAGAAGCAAGTTTGACTTATATTTTGAAGAATCGATGAATTTAAGGTAGACTTATAGTAATTTAGGTTACTTATGGGAAAGATTAACCTATCTTGGGTAAAATATGTTTAGGTTAGCTACTTTTTTTATAAGATGTTTGGAGTGGTTAATGTTGTTTGGAGATGAACAATGAAGTTTATTTTGGAAGACTATGTTATCAAATCCTTCTTGTATTTGGGATTCAATCATAGTTTGGTTTATTTTGAGGAATTTTAAGGATCGTTATTTATGGAATGGTCTATGATGAACTTTGAGTAAAACCAAGGAACTTTGAATATTTAAAAGTAGTTTCCATTCCTATGGGATTATTTCTTTTTGAAGAGTTGTTTTACCTTAACATTTCTGTTTTTGGGATAATGATTAAAGATAGAAGAAATAGATAGTTAATCTTTTGTGGATTATGAGATTCTCTATAATATGATTCTTGTGTTTTGATGAGACCAAGTAGTTTTGAATGCTCATCGTTTGGAGAAAAGATTAGTTTTGGTAGAAACTTATTAAAGGATGAAACTCTATATGAAGGTAGGTATATTTACTTATATTTTTGTTCTATGTAGTAAATTAATTCCTCAAAATTATGAAAATGAACGTAAAACAAAAATGTTGTTGGTTTACGTTTCGAACTAGGTAATCAAACACTGTTTACACACATCATAATTTTGGAATTTTCTCGTGCTCAACTTTCTCCTAATCATGTTTTCTATCACTCTCCCCCAGAACTTCACCCTTTGTTTTTCTTCTATATCCATGTTTTCCTCCATGGAATCCTAGTATGGGTTAACTCAGGTGACCTTTGTACTTCCCTTTCTTTCTTTTAAAGAAATAGTTTTACTGACTCCATTTCTGATGTGGGAATTTCAATGAAATTTCAAAACCCAATTTTAAAAATTGCGAGGATGCAATTTCTTAAGGGGGGAAGATTGTAACGACCCGAAATTTTGGATAAATCGTTTTTCATAATTTTATGTGTTATTTTATTTTTATACTCAACAAAAATGTTTCATTTGATAACATGAGTATAATTAAAATGAGAGCGTTGGGTTTTGACTGTTATATGATCATTGGTCAATATGACCGCTGGAAACTAAACGTTTTGATTATTGTCTCTAAATACAAGTAATCTTGGTTAATTAATATAGAAAAAAGATTCGATGGCCTCACCTAGTAGTATTGGACCGATCGAAGCCCATCTAATAGAAATTGGGAAAGAGGTAGCACCACTGGGCTTTTCTCTGGACCAAACCCAAGCTGAATTCATCCTGTGAAGCTAGAATGGGATTGCCTTTGCGAGAAGTTCAAACTGATAGAAATTACTACTTGTGCGATGTTGGCCGACCCTCCCTTGGATTCTCTCACCTTAGCACACCTTACACTTAGGTCCTATGCTGTTGTGATATGGGGCTATGTATGTAGACTGTAACTGCCTTGTGTAATCCTTTGTTTTAAATAAAAATTGTGATTTCTTCTTATGATGATGTTTATGACTTTTCAAATGTCTGGATAAATATAGAATGCATATTTTTGGTGAATATTAGATAAAGGATATATTAGAAAATGTTTATGTAAACCTTAAATAAATAAAAATGTGTAATGATTTTCAAAAAATGGTCTTCTACAATTATGTTCAGTATGAAATTTAGAGTCTAATAAGATCTACTTAATTGTTGATGAATAGTAAATTATGAATAGAGATTTTATGATTAGGATTAGTAGTGTGACCAAATGGATTAGTAATATCACTTAATGAATGTATTAATATAATCTAGGCACCTTGATTAAGTAATGTGATTCAATAAAATGGATAAATAACGGTTTCATAAATTATTATTCAAGTATTAGTTTTTTCGGGTGAATAGTGTTTTTTTAATTAAAAATAAATTAAAAATATTTAGAAAATTATTTTTATAAAATGGATTTTGTTTTTTGAAATTAGAGCATTGATATTTGGTGAAGGTGAAATTTTAGGATTTTTCTGAGAAAGTTGAATTTTTAGTGAATAGTAAAAATACAGTTTTAGGGTTTTGGTATGTTTAATGACATCATAACTATGTCATGATGATGTCATGAGATATTTTATCAGTTGGCCGACCAAAGGTGATTAATTACTGTATTGGGGGCCCCATGTGGCCTAACTCCCTGGGAAATTCCATGGGAGAGCACATGGTTTTGAGAAATGCAATTGTGAGGTGTCCCTTTGACATTAATGCCTTGTCCCCTCACTTTCCCTATAAATATCCACCCTTTCCTCCTTAAATATCGACTCCCCTCTCTCCCCCAACGAATTTCAAGTCTCATTACCTCCCAAGGAGTCCTCCCAAGGTGCCCCCAATCCCTCAAGGTCCCAACCATTGAGTTTTAAGAGTTACGTTTTAAGGTAAGGGATCTGACCTCTCTCTTTCTTTTCAAGTAATCTCTTTTATGTCATTTCTTTTATGCTCCATGCTCTTATGTTGGAGGATGTTCTTTTATATTCCTCTTACTTTCCTTTTAATGTTCATATGATGAGATTCACCCTATTTCTCTCATCAATTCATTTTATTAATGTTTAAGTGGTGTTGTTATGATGCCGAATGTTTAAGGGATTCTTTCACCTTTCTCATTTTTCAAAGTTCTACTTTCATGTAAAGTCTTTCAAGTTCATTTTTATTATGTTGGGGTATGATCAATAAATCTATCATACTGAACTTTTATGTTCAAATGATGAGAGACCCTATTTGATCTCGTCAATTCATTTTTGTTGAATTTTAAGTGACGTCATTAGGCTGCCGAATGCTTAAGGGATTCATTCACCATTCTCATTTTCAAGTTCTATTTTCTTGCCAATTATTTCAGGTTTCTTTTTAATTATTTTGGGGTATTATCTATATATCTATCATACTGAACTCTTATTTTCACATGATTATAGACCCTATTTGATCTTTTTAAATCATTTTTGTTGAAGTTTATGTAACATCGTTAGGCTGCCAAACATTCATAAGATAAATCTAATTTTTGTCTTCCTTACAAGTTTTTATTTTAAAATGGTATGTCCTTAAAATTTAATTACCATTTTCATATATCCTTCTTATTCTGTCCTTCCACTATTTTATGGGTCATTTATGAATGTTTGACCCATGTCCCCTCTCTTTTCAATGTTTTCTAAAAACCCAAAACATAGCTGTTATGCTGCAGAATTTTCGTCTCAAAATGCCTCTCTATTTTATCATAATTATTTCATGTTATAAAGTGAATAATCAAAGCTCTTATTTATAAAGGTGTATTCACATATATACCAAAATTTTCTATTTTAAATTCTGGTATTTACATACATGAGACCCACTCTCCCTTTCCGTGGGTTTAAAGTGACGTAAAGATCATGTCTTTAAAGCAGGTTTTTTTAAAACATTATGATTATGAAATGAAACCCATTTATTTTATGCTATATGTGTTATTTATGAAATTTTTGATGATGATATATGTGGCTCACAAGATAATAAAGGAAAATTTAAGGGTGCACCCTGATAGTGCTCCAATGCGTTGGGTAATGATGTAACCACTAGAGATTACAATTTTCACGATATCTTGGTGAATAACCTTGGTAATTTTCAAATGACACCTTGGGGATGGACCTTGGTGATATGCTAATGATTGTCTATGTTAAATTATGTAGCCACATATTAAAGTTATGAAAAATTTTATATTTATAATAATATTCCAGATGATTTCTTTCTCATGCCTTAATGTTCTTTTTCATGACATAGTAGATGTATCTCAAGTTCACATGTTAAATGTTTATCTTGTTTCCCTTACTAGGCCTTCTGCTCACCCTTTCTTTTGATGTATGTCCCCAGGTTATGAGATGCCATAATGAACCTAGGATGAACATAAGTAGAAGCCTTTAAATTGTTTGAGAATATTGTTTTATGTTGTTTCCATGTTTTATGTTCCAGGGTTCCAAGAAACTAAACCTTAAAGATCCTCAGTTTTGTAAAATGTAATGAATGTTTATGAGTTAAAAAGGCAGGATGCTATAAGAAATCCGTAAAACTAACCCAAATCACCACATTTGGAGAGTCTTAGTTCATAAATACGTCTTATTCCATTTGAATAAGAATAAGAAATATTAGTTTTAGATACAATGAGCACAAGACCTGGTTTGGATCCTATCTCTCTCTGAAGGGAAGCGAATCATAATGTGCTTATGGTCAAGAAGGACAACAGTAGATCTCTATTGAAAACCCCATGAACCAAAATTAAAACGTTCAAACACATCCATTAATGGTCTATTAATATTGAATTGTGCTACGGGAGTTAATCTGTGGTGAGACGAAGTGGCTATAAATTCTGATGTTGACATGGTAGAATCAGAAACCCTCAAACAAGTTAAAGAACATTTGGTAAGATATAAATGGAATGAAAATGTGTAATAGGGTCGGGATTATAGAAAGGGATACGGAAGTGACATTATCCCATTGGGAGATACCCCCCCCCCCTTCAGTAGAGTAGGGATGGAAGAAGCATCGATCTTGGCTTCTAGGGCATCATAGAGGAACGAATAAGAGTGGATGAGATAATGAATTTCCCAAAGAATATACATGATTTCATATGTCATGTATCAATATATAAATAGGGATTATTCTAAAAATTGAATGATATAATTGGATTATAGATGAGTGTAAGTGGGTTCTGCATTGGGATCCTTAATAAATAAGAATACTTTTAGAAGTCACATGATCTAAATAAGATGAACAACTTCTCTCATTAGAGTCACATGATCCACATAAGTTGAACATGGTTTCTCAATGGTGTTGGATGATCCATGTAAGATAAATTGGTTATCGTGAAGGGGTATTGTGAATGTTTCTTGCATAGATATTAAATACTCCAAGAAGAAAATAATCATGAAAATGTCATATTCAATGGTTTGATGAAACAAGATCCCAAAGGCACTAACAAGTGTGATTCATCTTTGAAATAATCGTCAAAATATTCTTGTGGGGGAGAAGTTCATTCACTTAAGTAGACATAGATTATTTTATTTTCTAGTTATGAATAGTTTTAAACTAGGTGGGACAAATATTTCACTCTAAAACATTACACTATTGTGACCATTAGTGTATTTGGTTCATCAAAAAATTTCATTAGTAAAAACCTTGAAACTATCCCAATTTTTTTAAACATTGTAAAAATTATTTTGACTTAGGAATATTTCAAAATTCATTTAGTATTTTCTATGGGAAGGATTGACATGTCATTTTTATAACGAAACATGATACTAATAGTTATTTGTATTAATTTTTTGTAGCCATATTTACACCACCAACCCAATATGATGGTATTTAACCTAGTTAGTTTTAAATTTGGTATAAAATTTAATGATTTGAAATCATTTTATTTCTCTCAGTGAATTAAATGGAATTGAATAGTAAAATAATATTATCCCATTATTTATGGGGAATGTCATCATCTATGGATTAATCAGATGAAAATTTACTTTTTATCATTAAGTATTGATGTTATTATAGATAAAATCAATGTTATTTTATATTTTTGGGATAATGGAGATTTATCCAAAGCATACCAAAAGATAATTGAATGTCAAAATTGAAGAAATCAATGCCTAATACGGATTATTTTCCAAAACAATCATCCTGATGGTGATGTCCTGAACGTAATATCATTACATGGGTAAAAAGATATTTAATCTCGGAAAAGGTGATTCAAATATCACAGAATTAAAATTTTAGTTTTTACTGAACAAATATGAGGATATGTGAATTCATAAAAATGAGTCTATACATGAATTCTTTTATATGATAAATATATTTGTCAATAACATTCAAGGTATCAGATAAATTCTCAAGGATGTGAAGATCATTAAATTAATATTGATAAGATGTCCACCATAATTCTATTTTAATATTTTTTAATATAAGGATTAAGATAAAAATTATCTAACATTGGATAGATTATGTAATGATATAGCCCCATAAAAGTTGAGAAATTTTGATAATGAGCCTATGGAAAATGGTCTGTCTAAAGAGGTGGAATTAAATGCTATGAAAAAAGAATACTATGGAAAATGTTATCGAATAATAAATAGTGGATAAGGATATATCAATAATTAATGGAATTATACAATGGGGGGAATGAAATAATAAAATGAAAAATTAATCATAGATTTTTTATGGTGAAATGATTAAAAATATTACAAAAATTATTCCCATGAAGTTTCAAGATGAGCAAGAAGATCAATATGAAATTCAAGGATAAAGTCATCTACTAGTGTGAATGGAAGGAAAAATACTATTCAAAATTTAATCAAATAGAATAATTCTATTTGGAAAAAAATGAAATTTCAAAATAATCTGATGTAGAAGATATATAGGTATATAAGGATCATAGGGAAAATTATATAGTTGTAAATATCGGTAACTCTCAAACAAGGGAAGAAATAAACCATGATGGAGGAGGAGATGAATTTGGAATTGTCCCCTAGGTTGAACTAGAAGATACTCTTGAGGAGATATATGTTGGGAGAGAAAAAAGTAGAAATATGAAAAATGAGTGGATTATGATTCCAAATTCTATTAGTAGTAACAAGAAGAAGATAATAGTAAGATAAAGTCTGAAATTTAAAATCATAGATCATAAAATCTATAAAACTTATATAATTTTTTGACCTCATGATTGTGGTTGAATAACATAGTAGAGATATAAATATTTTTACAAAAATAATAATTAATATAGTCAAAAGTTTTGATGAACTTGATGAAGAATTTTTTGGATTGGGAATAATTGTAAATGACTTGAGGAAGCTATTGACTCCCGATGTTGTAAAAACTTTTCCTTGTTGGAACTCTTGTTTCCCCATAATCAAATGGTGTCCCTTACATGGGTCCCACTCATGTTCTAAAATGAATTATTATACTAATGACTATCTCTAATATAAAACATAGGTTCTTTCAATTCAATTTTTAATCACTTACAGACTCTAGGAATCATCCATGGAGTTCACCCATCCTAACACAACTCCAGGATAAGAACTCTTAGTTGTAGAGTTATAATCCATTAATTTCTTGAAAATAAAGGTTTATATTATTGAAGAAGGTAGTGAAATGTTGACGTACAACCAATTAAAATTATGGGTAATTACAATCACCCCCCCCCCTAATAAAGAATGTATCCATTGGGGACCCTATATCTCATCCCATGATATGCCCCATAGATAAAAGTCCCTCCCTCGGGCCTAGAAACAATCTCAAACTAATAATCATACTAAGTAATATCTCTTTATTAAACCATATTTTTAATCAATATGTTTTTTCTTCAATCACAAGCACCCAAGGAAGCATCAAAAGAGGTCACACATCCCGACACTACTTGAGTCTATGCACAATTAACTATGGATTTCTAAAATGGTAGTCTCCTAACAAGAAAGGTGCACCTTATTCACTTATGTTATTAAAATTTATCTTTTTACCCTTTTCAAATTTTGGTGAGTTACATTCACCCCCAGAGAATGACATCCTTAATGTAGACCCTATTTCTCAACCAAAGAAATTTCCGATAGATATGTGTTTTCTTTTCCCATGGGCCTGCCCACATGTTTGTACGGATTATAAAACTAATGATTACCCCTATATGTTTAAATAGTTTCTTTCAGGGTTTTTCATCATTGAAGCACACAATGGTAAGCTTCTCTATATTTAAACCATCTTTAAAATATTCTAGTCTAAGAACACATATCTGTAGAGCTCTAAAAAGCATGGAATCAGAACAAAATTGTGAGACTTGTTTACATGGATTGTAAGATATAACATTTTTACATTTTAAAATTATGGTGTGATATAGGTATGATATTTGAATGATATGACATACTGGTGATATAAAAAGGGAAATTAGGGATCAAAGTTCTAGAAAAATAGTCAACAGAATGTTAAGTTAAGTAATGGATACATAAAATGAAATGGATTGTTTGGGGTTTGGATGTAAATAGTAAGCAATAATGATTTTTTTCAGACCACATTAACCACTCCAATGATTAAAATTTATTTTTTCATTAATCAATGTCAAAATATTTAAATAATATAAAAGATAATTACTATTTTATTAATTCCACGGAAGAATTCACTGCATATCATGTGTTATTGTTTTGAAAAGATGTGATATTATAAAAATCTATATTCCATTGAAAAGAGGTACTAATGGGCACAAGAATAATTGTGGAAACCTAATAGATTTCAATATTACAGGAAATGTTTTGATGGTAAATATTTTTTATGGAGGATTAGGACACAAGGACATATAATTCCCATAAATAATGAATAATAACATAATTAAGAAACCCCAATGGTGATGTACGTATCTACATAAGTGTTCATCCAATGAGAATAGAATGGAAAATAAGTTTTCATCATTTTTTGATGAAGATATTCTATTATAAATTGTGGAAGATCAATAAAATCAATTAAACCATTTTTATGTAAATAATGACGATCAAAAATAAAAGAGCATTGAAGAAAGTGGTCATATAGATTTCCTTCAAAGCATTAGATCATAAATAAATATAGATCGTTATTATTGGATTCACCTGCAATATTTTGGTAAATTAGGGTGTGTTGATTGAAATTAGGTAAAATAATTATTCTTTTCTCATATTTTGAGATGAATCATTCAATATTACCACATTAGGAATGGAAAGGTTTGGTGAACAATATATGATATGTGTTCATGTCTGTATTTTTGAATGAATTAGACTAATTATTAACTGTTAGCCAACAATGTTACTTAGGTCATGTTATAATCATTTTCAATTATTGTGAGTATCATAAAGGGAAAATATTATGTTGTTTTTATAGAAAAAAGACAAAGGGGATTCTCTACCATATGATTATAGAATAAGATCAGTGATTTCTATTCTTGAATGAATAAAATAGGTTGATCAATATATATTATTCACATATGAGACAACCATCCTTAGAACATATAGGGAAATTTGATACTACTTTATATCTCCATAAGATATCACATGACCATTTCATATATTTAATGATTTCTAATAAAGGATGATCACTATGAATACAAATAAGAATAAAGATAAAAGGTCGACTAGAGTGCTTGATCTTGTTCATATTGATGTGTTTGGGAATATTTGACCATGTATTATTGATTTAAATAGATATTATGTCCACATAAATAAATAATTCAGAAGAATTTAATGTGTCTCAATTATCACCGACATGTTTTAGGGGTTCTGATTCATAACACATTATGAAACAAAAGGTGAAAAAATACGTGGTCAAAAAATACTAAATTTATTAACTGATAATTTACTGCAGTTTACAAACTTTCATGTTAAGGATAATCTTTAAAAACACCAAATAAGGAACTATGTTTCAGTAGTGGGAAATCATCTATTAAATGGAGTGATTAACAAAAGAGAATAATTTATTAACAACATGTATTGAACAATTCTTAATGACAAAAAACTTCCTGAGAAGTTTTGGATGGAAGAAGTATCAGTATTAGTCTACTTTTCTAACATAAAATTATTATTTCCAAAGTAAGAGAAAGCTCCATAAAACCTATTTTATGTAATTAATCTAACATTGAAGTATATTCTATTATTTATAAGAAACTATTTCAATAAAAATAATGATAAACACTTAAAATTCTAATCCCATAGAGATAGAGGGATATTTCATGGATACATTGGAAAAATAAAATCATATAAATGATTCAATAAGTAGTTACGAAGAGTTATATATGGTAATTGTGATGATAACTACTACAACATTCATTAAATACGTGAAAAATATCAGGATGATAGTGACATTGAAATAAGAATATTAGGTGGTCTTCCATTACCTAACATGGATTCAAATGATGATTTAAATGATAAGAAGAATGAACTATACAAAAAGAAAATATTTGGGTTGATGATAATTTTTATTACATAATACGTGATTAGAAATCAGCATTTATGAAAATTTTAGTGATGATGTTAAATCATGAATTATTCCAATAATTTGTAAATCCAATGTTTTTAATAAGATACATGTATGAGAAGTGGGATCAGCGAATTAAGTAAGATCGTGAAAAAATCAAAAATAGTTGGACATGTGATATTTTCTGACACCAACATCGCAGAATATCTTCAGGACCAAATTGGTCTTCTGTAATAAGAATTATGGAAATTAAATAATAATTTAAAACAATTCATGAATGGTGTCTAGGGGATTCTCCCATATAGATGGTATTGATGTGGATGAAACATTCACACCAATTATAAGGTCAGGTTCAATTCGATTATTCATGCTCATAATAATGAAAAAGAAATTAAATGCATTCCGAATAGATTTTAGTTTAGAATTTTTGAATGGGGATATACTGAAATGAGTTTACATTGATCATCCATATGGTTTAATCATTCATGAATATGATAAAAATATATTTTTGGTTGAATAAGGTATTACATTATTTGAAGTAGGCACCAATATCATGGTTTTCACAATTTGTGTATTATTTGAAGAATGTTGGTTTCCACTATGGTGGGGTTGATTAAGATACATATGCCTATTATTAATTTAATTACAATATGACTATTTTGGTGTATTTTGAAATCATAATATTTTTTGGGTTTAATGATGTTTAGTGAAACAAATTGGGAGAATTCATGAAAAGAGATATTTAAATTCCAATAATTGTAGATATGATATTTTCCATTTGTTTATATGTAACCCAAAGATGAAATAGAATATTAATTTGTAATTAAAATAATGATAATGATTTTATAAGAATATTTTAAGGTAAAATTATATTGAAATGAGAAATATATTTGTAATTTGGAAGATACTTTGAAGTAATGATGACAAAAACTAGTCAATGTCATAGAATACAATGATTTCAATTGATGACCGGTGTAATTAATAATGACTTGAACCAATATTTTTCACCCAAATTATAGTTTTTAAAGTATCAATATAATCTAAAAAAAGAAACATACTTCTGGGGGAAATAATAATTCGGTATATCAAATGTTGGGTCACTGTCTGATAACTATATTAGGAAAAATCATAGAACGATCAATTAGTATTTATAGATGTGCATTGGGTCAGTTTATTAAATGATCAGATTAAACATGTTTTTTTCATTATATCTTGTAGGAAAATATATGTCATGGAAAATTAAGAATCAATATTGTAGTTATTTGAGTTCCACAAAATAAAAATACAGTGTGACTACTCATTCTTTCATTCATTACTACACATTATGCGACATCTTGATGATATGATAGTTGATTTAAATTAAACAATTAGAATCTATTATGAGGATTAAAATTTTATAAATGTTACAAAAATTACATTATATCACTCAAATATGATGAAATTTAAATAAAATATAACACTACTAAGGGGAAAGTGGAGCTTGGATTTTGCAAGCTGGAGTGTGTTTGTACTAAATAATAGGTAGTCGAAAATCTATCAAAGGCCTTACATAACGAATAATTTGAATGAAAACAATTGGAACATGTATTTCAGTTTATTTATCATGATTTCATAGTGTGTATGTGGGACCCCCTCTCCCTAATAACACAAATAGTGACATTTGGTTTCATCGATAATGGGGAATATGTCTTGATAAAGAAAAGGGCATAAGCTAAAAGGGGGATTAGAAAAACATAGATACTTTTAAATATATAGTTTATGAAGTTTGTAGATTATTGAATATGGACCATGGAAAAGAGTATAAATTGAGTTAATTATTCTAGTACCTGAAATGCTTGGGTTATGGGGTGTTCTTGGTGGATTGATTTGTTTTATCGCTAGGTTTGTGGTGGCTATCCAAATGTAGGATCAGGAATAAAGTGATTCATAGATGTTCATTTCATAATTTTTTTGACTCTCATGTGGATATTAAATCATGTGGTATTAGATTAAATTTTTAGGATTTCCATGATCAATATTAGCTTCAATAAGCGAAAAGTTTTATTATGTTCATGACATGTCAATAAGTTGGTTCATTATGTTTTATGTTTTGTCAAAAAAAACCCGTCGGGGTGGATTTTTTATAAAAAAACACACTTATTGTAAAGATATAGTTTTTTATCAATGAAAATTTCCTTCTTATTATTATGTCATATAATAAAAATAAATCACAACACAATGAACAACTAAGTACGGTGTGACCTTTAAACATATAGTTTCAATTTTTTGATTTGAATTTTGAAAATCTGACTTACATTAGAGAGATTAGTAAAATGTTTGGAGTATAATGGAACAAAAATAATTTTTCGTTAATATAAACCTACCCTAATTATTAGTAACACACATTAATTAATAGTAATATAACCCTAAAAAATTATAATTCATCCAAAAGAATTGTAACCTCACCCATGAATGTATGATGAATATTTTGGAATCTTATAAGTAAAAAATATGACCATAGTAATAGAATTGGTATTTTTATAATTCCTAACTAAATAATTACAATTTATTATTTAATTTATAATGTATTTTCTTAAAAGGGATCCATAAATTAACAATATTATGTCTTCTGGTTTAAGATAATTATATAAGACATTATATAAATTTTAAAAAATTTTGAATGAAAATATAAACGTTCTACTAAATATTTTAAATATATAGTATGATATTTAATTATGAATTAATAGACATAATTTTATTATTCGGGTCATTAATATCAAGTGGAGAACACTTTTGAGATTAAGGTAATAGATCCTCTCTATTTCACTATTAGTCAAGAATTTCCATTATATTATTCCATTTCATATTTTATCGAAAATGATAGAGGTTGATTTTAAAACTCCCTAAAATATCTATCATTATGTAAAAATGATGATAAAACCCTTTCTCTCTCATTAATTCCTCTTATGTACACCTGATTCCATGCTGATAATCCAAAAGGAATTGTGCCTGAACATCCATTATTCCTTAAGATTTCTTTATATTTCTTTTACCAAAATGTGGTTATCTTGCCTTTTTAGTTTCATCTTTCAAATACAGTGTAAATTTCAGAAATTAATTTATCAAGAATATTTTATCATTATCTTTCAGGGGTATACATGTGTTTATGTGATTCCCTCTTCAATACATACCGATAGGAAAACCTGTTTTGAGGGAACTTCCCGAATTATTTCTGATTTAATGTGCACACTAACTTCTGTTTTAAGACACCATTGCCTTTATAAATTCATTCTTTTTATAATGAACCCCTTATTGGTTCACTTTTCGTTTTATATAAATGAATTTTCCCTTTTAAATTTTTATTTCTCTACAAAGATTTCATAAAAATTATACAAAAATGTTTTAATACTAAAATTTCATAAATAAGTTTCTTAAATGTTACCAATTCTACTTGACATACCTTACCATGATACATTCAGATACAAACTTTTGAATTTCCATGTATTTTTTAGTTCCTTTCTATCATGGAAACTTTTAGGATACATCCATTTTTTATGATTTATGACATGATTATTATATATAATTCACTCAATTGGTAACCCATATGTTTATATAATATTGATTATTTATGATAATTTATGTGGAAAACAAATTTATTATAAGTTACAATTTGTTCACTCAGATACCTCTCTAATGCATCAGGTAAAGATTAGTCTGATGACATAATATGTGTGACAGTATACGCGGTTAGCCTTGGCTTGTGCTACCATGTGAAAAGATATTAGCGGTTAGCCTTGATATGTGCTAAATTCATGTTTTATGTTTCATTCAAATTTCATTAAATCCATTTTTATATTATTCAATATTTATATGTTATGGTTTCATATGTTACATTATTTTATAAATCATCATTTCATGCCTTATATCCCATGTGCTTATTATTTTTTCTTATGGTTGTTCCCTTACTGGGAAATTTAGACGATCCCTTTGTTCGTGTGTTCCCTAGGGTAACCTATGTAGATATTTGAGCAAAATGATAGTTTGGTGCTCAATTTGAGAATATATAATGAAATTTTTTATTTAGTGCCATGTTTTTATTTTTATTTACCAACTCTTCCAAGACACTAAACATGGTGATCCTTGTATTGTACTCTAATGTATAATTTTTCTTAAAATCATGTAATGATAAATTTAAAATGCTACGGTCACTATAAATGGTATCATAGGATGGTCTAGTTGTTCTGAGAGATTAGTAATACTGTACTTTATTAAGAAACTTAAAGATTGGACTGTATATAATGAAACACCCCTAAATTTTGGTAAGTATATATTTCATGGGTTTTCAATGAAATAAATCCCTATCTGGATAAAAACATGTAGAGGTGGCTTCGGCACAAATGTATCTTGGGGTAAAACTGAAAAATACTGCATTGAGCTAGACCCAAATGGGGACAGGTGCAAGACAACATCCAATGCTTTACTCTTGTTTTGACACACCCAGGGGATATGATTTGGTAAATTCATGATGATGGTACAAACCATTATTAATGAAATACAAAAAGACCCCATAATAATATAAGTAAAAAAATAGATCATGGTTAACATTGATTGAGACTTATGGAATCAAAAGATAGGATATAATTATCTTTTAAAATACTATCTTCTTATTCTCAATGCTTCATTTTTTATGCTCAATTGATAAGTATTAAATCCCCCTAATTTAATGTCCTTTTTCATAGTTAATGGATGGAAATACAAGAACATGTTCCAAAAATCAATGTGATAGGCAATGTGATGTTTTCTCTAATGAGATGTCTGGTATGATGGGAATGGGTGCACAAAACCTCATCATATTAATTGAATAGTTGGATCAAGTTATGAATAATAACTTGAATCATTTGGAACACCCTCATACTACAAGGAAATATCTAGTTGACATTGAATCATTTATGTGGTAATGGCCTCCCATGTTTTGTGGATCTTATGATCCCATCCTAGAGGAACATTAGATTAACTCCAGTGAAAAGACATTCTCTATAATTTGGTGCTTAGATAAAGAGAAAGTCATACTGGAGGTCTATAATTTTGATGGGGTAGCTGATTCAAGGTGGGAACTGATCATGAATATGAATCCCTAATAGGAAATTGATTTCATGGATTTGGATTAATATATGCGAATTTTGTTTGATAAATAAATTCCTTGAACCCTCTATGTCAGGATTGATAGAGGGTTCCCCAATCTCAAGCCGAACAAAGTTGATTCAATTGGGGCATATGAAGAAAACGTTTCAAGGGTTTAAAGGTACTCCTATGGCATTATCATGAACCACAAATTCTAGGTGGATCGCTTCATTATAATAGTAATACCGAGTATATGAATTGTTTTTGAAATTCGAGACTTTGATGACTATGAGGAGATTGTAGGTTATTCCCTTTATGTTGAAATGGATATTAGAGACTCTTTGTTGAATCATGGGCCCAATGAAAAAAAGTGGAAAGTATAATCTAATTTTTGTGGTTACAAAAATAAATTATATGATGGATGGAAGCCTAATCATTCCATGTGTAAAAATTGTTTGAAGAAGTATCATGGGAACTATCTAAAGTGATCAAAAAATTAATTTAAATAGGAAAAAATGGGACATCTAGCTAAAAAACCGAATATATATAAAAAATTCCACTAATTTGGAAGAATAATGGATTGTTCATATCAAAACTCAGCATATAGTGTAGTGATACAACTGCAACGAGCATGGTCATTATGTGAACAAATTCCTATACGTTGAGGGTTTCCGGAGGCAATAAACATGAAACTCCCAGGAATCATGGAAGGTCATATGATATCACTACTACTGAGGTAGATCCAGACACAGATGCAGTGATAGGAACTCTATATATTCATTCAATAAAACAGAACATACTATTTGATTCGGGTTCTACACAATCTTTCATATCATTTATGTTTAGTATAATGATTCAAACACCACCTAAAAAATGGAGGATAGGTTATCTGTGAGAACATATAATGGGGAAATCATTGCATCCATGGTTTATAACTCCTCCCATGTTAACATATATGGGCTGAACCTCCTTGAAAATATCATCATACTTCCTTTAGTGGAATTATACGCTATCATGGGCATGGATTATATATCATTATTCTAGTAAAACATCAATTTTCAGGAATGGGAGATCACTCTTCACATTCCAAAGCATCCTCCAATTCATTACAAGTGTAAGGTGGAAGATGAGTCTCTTTTAGAATCATTTCTCAAGTGTGGTTATTAATTCTTTATGATCAGGCATGTCTATATCAAATGATTTAGAAAAAGGAGAGAATAATGCTTGAAGACATTCCCATCGGAGGGATTAAACTAATGTATTCCATAAAGAGTTTCATGTTCCTCCTTGTGTTTGAGATGTTGAGTTCTCAATAAGAGTTATTCTTGGATCCTTAAATATATCATATACACTTTATAGAATGTCCACCGTAGAGATGGAAGAGATGAGGAAGCAGATACATGAGAATTTCGGGAAGGGTTTTATATGCATGGGTGCTTTATTGTGGGGTGTGACAGCCCTCTTAGTCTATAAGAAAGATGAATAAATGTGACTATCAATTTATTATTGTTAGATAAATAAATTTAAGATATAGAAAAAGTACCCCTCGCATCAGATAGATGACTTGTTTGAACAACTTCATGGGGATAGTTATTTCCTTATAGAACACCTTCGGTCGGGATATCACCAATTAATGGTGGGAAAAAAATATATTCCTAACACTACATTCTAAATGAGTTATGGAAACTATGAGTTCATAGTTTTTCCCATCATACTCATTAATAATCTATATGTTTTTATCGATTTAATTAATAGAGTTTTAGATATTACATCGACAAATTTGTGATAGTCTTTATCGATGATATTTTGAAATTCTCCAAGAACAATGAGGAAGCTAGGGTGAATTTGAATTCTATGTTAAAGAAATTGTGAAGGGATAAGTTGAATGAAAAGTATAGAAAATGTGAGTTATTTATGGAAGAATTATCATTCGTGGAGAAAATTATCACTAGAAATGGGAAATATCTGGACCCTTCCAAGACAAAGGTAATTGAAGAGTGTCCAAGGCCAACATCTATAGTAGTGATCCGCAGTTTCTAGGTATTTATAGTTGTTATCTATGATTTTTTTGAACTTATCATGACTGTCAAACCCAAGGAAAAATATTACATTGAAGGGAGTAATGGTTTTCTTAACTCATGAATGTGATGTCCTTTTCAAGGATTTGAAGATGATGTTATTTACTACGCTAATACTCACACTCCAAACAAGTAGAGAACTCTTAGTGGTTTATAGTGATGATTTAGATAAAGGATTAGGTTGTTTGATGATGTAAAATTGTAAATTGATAGAATACACATCATGGTAGCTAAAAATACTTGATGGGAACTTTCCAATTAATGATCTTGAGTTAGCAGCTTTGGTCATTGTGTTAACAATATGGCAGAATAATCTCTATGTGGAGAAGTGTATGATATATACTGACCAAAAGAGTCTCAAATATATTTTCACTGAAAAATAGAATAATATGTTTTATTGATTAAGGATAGATCTCATCAAGGATTATGACTGATAAATCAACTAAAATCTCAGTAAGGAAAATAATATGTTGGATGCTATAATTACAAAAAATCCTAGATCATTATCAATAAGGACAATTTAAATGGATATGGTCTTTTTAAATTTTCAAGGGATAGACATACGAATATTGTAGGGAGGAACATCAACAATATTTTCTCAAATTATTTCTCAACCATCCTACATGATGACAATAATGGATTATCATTGAATAGATGTAGAAATTATAAATAGGTTGGAAGCCATTAGAAATGGAAAATCCTTAGAGTTCATGATTGATGAGAAATGAGTTTTATGATTTGGGTTGCGATTTTTTGTACCATCTGATCTAGATATATACAAGGATATTTTGAATTATGCAAATAGCTCAACCTTCTTTTTTCACCAAGGGATCACAAAGATGTATCGAGATCTCTGAGATTATTTTTGGTTGGACAATATGAAGAAGGATATTTATATGTATACATCAATTTTTCATGGTATGTCAGCAGGTGAAGGCTGGATGGAAAAAAAATTCTAAGACAATAATTCAACCCCTACCCATACCAACATGGATGTGGAAGAACATCTCTAGAGACATTTTCACTATACTTACACTAACATATGGAAGAAATAATTCTATATGGATCATTGTAAACCATCATAGAAAGACAACTCACTTTATTGAAATTCATGATGACCTATCATAGGATCAACATTCACAGATATATATCAATGAGTTGGTATGGTTTCAATGAGTACCAATATCTGTTGTATCTGATCGAGATATGAGATACACCTTGATGTTCTAGAAATGTATCCAACATGCTCCAAGAACTGAACTAAACTTTAGTATTCCCTATCATCCTCAAACTGATGGCCAAACTAAGAAGACTATTTAGAAACTGGAAGATATGTTGAGATCATGTTCAATGGACTTTATAGGAGGTTGGGGTGAACATCTTCCATTGGTCCAATTATCCTATAATAATAATTTTCAACCTGAGCATCTGAATGGAACCATACAAAACACTTTATGGGAAACTTTGCAGAACAAAAGCATGTTGGGATGATGTCAGTGATTTTATGATGCTAGGACAAGATATAGTTGAAAAAATAGTGTAGAAGGTGAAAAACATTTAGCATCACATCAAGGAAGAATAATGTTGAAAACGTGTTATGTGGACAATCACTGATGAGACATAGATTTCATGGTTGGAGACATTGTATTTCTACGCAAATCTCCACGGAATAAGGTCATGAGGATTGGAACGAAATGCATGTTAAGTCCCTAGTACATCAACCCCATAGAGATCCTTGATCAAGTCGAAGAAATTTCCTATCAACAAGATATTCCACCTTCTATGTCGAAAGTTCACTATGTCTTCCTTCTATCACTCTTAAGGAAGTACATAATAGAACCATCACATGTAATCTCTTCAGAGGTGGAATAGTTGGAGAATTATATTTATTACAAGGAGTAGATAGTGAAGATCTTGGATTATAGAGATAATGTTATGCATAACAAGATTACTCACCTGGTCAAAGAAGTATTTCAGAACCATATATATGAAGAAGAAACGTGGAAACTAGAGGATACAATGAAGGAAAAGTACCCACACCTATTTCTGCCTCCTAGTAACACTCTTGTAGACACCAGTCATACTATTAAAGATGTTATGTAGCTTCATAGGCATGATATCCCCAACAGCATTTCTCATATCAATGAAAATTATTACTTCTCCATTTCTAAGGACTTCCTTGTTTGGGAACCTGCTCCCAATGGCATACATCACTCGAAAAATTTCTACATGCACAACTTCTCTAGCAATGAACCTAATTATAAATGGGTGAGAACCTTCAATAAGACTTGGGTCAAACCCTCTAGGTTCACCCTTATTTGGTGTATTTCTAACAATATATTTCCCACTGAAACTCGACTTCAAACCTTTGGCTTTCAACTTTTCTCAAAATGTCATTTATGTAATCAGCACAGGGAGGATTCTGATCATCTTTTCTTGTCTTGTGCTACAGCCTCGACTCTATGGAACTACATCTTTGAACTTTTTAATTGTTCATGGTCCTTATCTGACCCGATTTGTTTAATTTTGAAGAAATGTACTAAACATGAAGCCTCTCAGCAAGTCAATAATTTGTTTCTTGCGGCCGTGGCGGAACTACTAAATGAAATCTGGTATGTAAGAAACGATCTTATCCATAATAATCACTCTTTCAGTCTCAATGTAGGAAAAGCTAGAATTCTCTTTGTGATACATGAAGCTGCCTCAATTCAAGAGGATTGTTGCAGCAATTATATTAGAGACTTTGAGATCCTCAGACGTATCTATGTCCCATGTATTTTCCCGAAGAACAAGAACCTCTTTGAAGTATTATGGAAACCTCTGATGTCTGTTTGGATTGAAGTGAATGTCGACGGTGCCTCAAAAGGAAATCCTGGACCTGCCAGCTGTGGGGCCATTTTTAGAGATTCTGATGACCATTGCCTAGGTTGCTTTTACAGTGTGTGTGGGATTTCCTTATCCATTGAAGCAGAGACGCTAGGAGTCATCCATGTTGTTGATTTTACTCTCCAAAGAGGATGGTGAAAACTATGGATTGAAAGTGATTCTACCACCATTGTTCAAGCCATTTGGAACGGAGTTATTCATCTCACCTGGCTGCTCACTACGCGTTGGATGAATTTCCTGAATTCGCTTCAGGAGATTGACTACATTGCCACGCATGTCTTCTATTAAGCAAATGTTGTTGCTGATGCCCTTTCCAACAAAGGTGTCCACCAGAGCATGATTTCGCTGGATGCGCTGCCAGCTGATTTACTTCACCTCTTTGAAAGGGACTATAATAAAATCACATCCTTTCGACTCATGTAAACTGTTGTTTCTTTAATTAATAAATGGTGCTTCGGTCTTTGACTGAGGCATTACCCAAAAAAAGTACCCACACTTATTTTTGG
Source organism: Viscum album (assembly GCA_963277665.1). Lineage (NCBI taxonomy): Eukaryota > Viridiplantae > Streptophyta > Magnoliopsida > Santalales > Viscaceae > Viscum > Viscum album. The sequence continues at coordinate 1,353,694,249 of OY728147.1, read as the reverse complement.
CTTAGAATTTTAATATAAATTTCGAGGAAATTCCAAATGGGGAATTATGTAACAACCCAATGTTTTACCAATGAAAATTAACTTCTTTTTATTATGTCATATAATAACCTGAAATCCGAACATAATGAACTGCAAAGATCTATGCAACCTTTAAACATAGTATTGTCACATATGTGATTTGAATTTTTGAAATCTGAATTACACATTGGATATCAGTAAGATGTTTGGAGTCTAATGGAACAAACCTAATTTTTGGTGAATAGTAACCTAATTTTATGAATAGTAACATACCCTCATGAATTGTAGTATGACCCTTATAAATAGTAAATCATCCAAAAGAATAGTAACCTCACTGCTGAATATATAAATTAAATTTATCCATCTTATAATTGATAATATATACATCGTAAAAGTATTGGTATTTTTAAAAGATGAAAATAAATATTTTAATTTAATTAATTATTTTAAAATGATCTTTCCTAAAATTAGTTCATAAATTATCAATATTATGTCTTCAAGTTTTATGATAATTTTAAAAACCTTATTTAATTTTTGAAAACAATATAAAACCAGTTAGAGTTGTAAAATCTGTAATTTTGATGTAAATATTGTTTTTAATTAATAATTAAATTAATCATATTATGAAAGTTATTTTTTAAAATGGGAGTTAATTTTTGGATTCTACACATTGAAAATTGATGGGGTGAATTTTTGGTATTTTTCTAAATTATTGTAATTTCTGATGTGTGGTGAATTACGGTAAAATTCCCTATATATTTACAATAGATGCATAATATACTATTACTAGCACCATGGATGATATAATAAACCTTATATCAAATTAACATTTACTTATTAATTTTTTTTCCTTGAATCATCATGATTTTTGGTTTTGAGGGAAATTAATATTGTAAGGAATTGAATATTAAGAAACCCCCCTCCCCTCCACTCTAAAAATCACTCACACTCCCCACTTCTCTTTACTCCTCCCTAGCATTGTTTCTTCTCCAAATTCTTCCCAAATCTATACCAAATATCCTCCACAAATTTTGGAATCTTTGTGTCTCCTCATAAGTCCAAATACCCTCTCCTAAAAAGGCTCTCATGGATGATTGAATCCATCAGCAAATTCCTCTTTTCATTTCATTCACATTCTTTATAGGTTCCTTTGTTCTCTTTTCGTTCCTAAACTCTCATCATAATAATGGTATGAAAAATACAGTACCATAAATGTGTTGGAATTTTTTTATTCCTTTGTTATAATTCATCATTATCTCTCCTTTCCCTATTTTTATTCCAATGAAATGAAAACATCGCCCGTGTAGTGTTAATTTATCACATTCTAGGAAGACATTTTTTTCAATTTATTTTACCATATTAAATTATTTTGATGAACCCTTTTTTATTGTTCTTACATCCTATTAAATATTTATTTCATTTTATTTTATGTTATTGAAACTTTTTTCACACATCATGTAAAATAATAATACAAAACAAGTTAATTATGAGCAGAATCACCCAATTAATCCAAGCGTTTATCATTAATGTTTTATAAAATTATTCAAACTTACTCCAAGTAACCAAATTAAATTTACAACCACGTCACTATATATAAGTACAATAATAAAATATAGCACCAATTATAGAAAACCATAAATAGGTGACATGATTCTCAATTCCTTAAAATTAGTAAATCAATAGTAAAACCTAAGAAAACAAATGGACTCGAACAATGAAATTGACCCACATAACCCATCAAAATGTTTATGAATGAACATAAAAAAGATATAATAAATATTTTTCATATAGAATATTGTATTTAATAATTAATTGTAGAACATAATTTGATTATTCATTTCATTAATATAAAGTGGATAACACTATCAACCTTAATGAAAGGGATCCTCTCTATTATGATTTTAATAAAAAAAAATATACTCTATGTTATGAAATTTTAGGTGTAATACCTCACGAAGGGGTTTAATTTTTCAACTCCCTCATACTGTAATCAAGATTTATAAGAGATTAGAAACCACTTTCCCTCTCATTATGCCCTTTTATGTACACCTTCTAGCAACCCGATAATCTGTAAGGGATACCACCCAAACCTCCTTTGTTTTTTCGCATCGGATTATCTTTTTTTAACAAAATGATTCTATCTTATATTTTTATGTGAATCTTATAAATAATGCATACATGTCCCAAATTAATTTATCACGGCCCTTTCATCATTCTCTTTCAAGGATATACATGTTTTAATATGATTATGTCCTCAATAAATCCCGATATGCAAACTTGTTTTGAGGGAACTTCCTAAATTCTATCCTGATTTCAAGTTCACTCTATCTTCTATTTATGCAAACATTGTCTTTATAAAATCATAAATTTTTATTTGAAAACATTCGTGCTTTATTTCGAGATTTATATAATAGATTTTTTATATTTCTATTTTAATGCCTCTATAGTATTTTCCTTAAAATATCACAAAACAATTTCAATGATAAAATTTCATAAATAATTTTCATACATTTTGTCACTTATAATAAACATCACATACCATGATACATTAATATTTTCACTATTAAATTTCAATGTATATTTTATGTCCTTTATTTCAAGGAAACATTTATGAAACGACCATTTTTTATGCTTTATGACATGATTGTGGAACCCAATTCATTTCATGGGTAACTCTTATGTTTATGTAAGATTGATTACGTATGATTAATTATGTATAAAAAATATTCATGAAATGTTAGGAGGTGTATGACCAAATAGTTCTCCAATTCATTGGTTAATGTTGAGTCTCATGATATTTTATAAGCGATGGTCTTGGCGGTTAGCCTTGACTTGTTTGACTGTGTTCAACGACCTTGGAAGTTAGCCTTGAATTATGCTAAATTCATGTTTTATTTTGACAAAACATTACTATGACTCCGTTTTTATATGTTTATATTTTTATATGTTATGATTTCATATGTTAAATGAATTTTTATATCAGCATTTAAAACCTTTTATCCCAGGTGCTAATGATTTGTTCTTATGGTTATTCCCTTACTATGAAATTTAGTGCATCCCTTTGGTCATGTGTTCCCCACAGTACCCTATGATGATTTGTTTTCACAATAGAATTTATGATCTCAATTTTAATATTAATGATTTAAAATTTTTATTTAGTTCCATGTTTTCAATTTTATGTACCTAGTGTTACAATACACTTGTCTTTACGATCCTTGTCTTACACTCTAATATATAATTATGCCAAAAATCATCAAATGTCAAATGTAAATAGATAAGGTTGTTATAAATAGGGTTTTTTTGGGTTTCTTTTATTTGATTAATATTTTAACATTTGTTTATGAAGGATATTTTCAAAGGTTCCATGATGTTTTCTATTAGTTGGGAAAATTTGGCTAAGAATAAAAATTAGCAATAAGATTTAATGGATCATGCATGTTTTTTATGTGTCATAGGATCATGTGGAGTGAGTAATCTTTAAAGGATCATTTGGGAAAAATAATTCCCTAATTTACATGTGGATCATGTAAGTCAAAAACAATCATTTGGTCTTTGTAAATTAAGGAATATCACATGAACCGTGTAAATTTATAAGGATAATGGTATTTAATTAATGAAAGATGGTATCATGTTTTCACATGATCAAAATGATCATTTTAATTATTCACAGTATGTATGTGAATGAATATATGATGGAAATGAGGAAGTCATATTTTAGTATGTATAATTAACACTTTTACTTGAATATTAGTGGATATTTTGATGCACCTGAAGACAATAACACTTACTAAGGAGTAAGGTATTGCAACATGTGACATTCCATTGTGTTTCATTTTGTAATTCATGATAGTTAGTGTTAAGTGTGTAAAGATGATTTTGTGTTAATTGAGGTTGCGAAATAAACATATGTATGTTATTTATGGATTTGAGGTGGTTCTTTGATTATTATAAATACACCTTAACCTATCATTTTTATGTTATGAAGTTTTCCTAAGTGGTTGGTTTCAAAAAATATTTTAAAAAATAAGAATTATACATAATGTGAAAGGGAGTCAAATGATTTCATAATTTGAAAATGAATAAATGTATTTGGGGGTTTTCATAGAGTGAATGATATCATCCTATTAAGCATAAGTGAAAGGGTTTTTTAAACATTGTTTTTTCAAGAATTGGAAGACCCTTCAGAGTCATGTGTTATTTGTAACCTGGATAAGAACTCGTTTCAGAGTCATGTGATATCCGTAATCTGAATAGCATCTCTTTTTAAAGTCACACAATGTAAATAAGTTGGAGAGTATCCTTTGAGGGGGTGTTTTGATGGGGTATAAGTGCACCAAGAGTAAAATTCTCACAAAAAGTTGTGTTTCAAATCTTTAATGAAATTGGATAATAACAATACACACAAGATTAAATCAACTTGAAAATCATAATTAATAGATTATAAAATATGAGAAATGCATTCATGTCAGTGAGGAGAGATAGAAGAGTGCTTATACATTTTCCATGTTTTAAAACATGGTGGTATGGTGGGTCCACTCTTTATCTAGTAATATCCTTTCAATTTATTATATTTGTTATCACAGTACATTCCATTTATAGGATCCTTGGACATATCCTAGTGAGGGTGAACTAAATAAAATATTATTGCCTCATGTTCATGTGGAAATTTAAATTTATTCATTTCTATGGGAATGAGATAGAGAGTGGAGTTTTCATTAATGATGTAACAAGATCCAAAAGAGTTGTTTTTTAATATATCATTCCCCGATTCACCCCCAACTCATGTATTAAAACAGATTTTCCAAGCATAAAATTTGAGTTAACCTAAGAATATCACCTAGGAATGCTAAATATACTATCAAGTAAGGGATCATTCAACATAATCCAAAATTATTTTTAGTACATACTTGACAAACTCTTTTGCGGTTATTTCCCATAGATGCATTAGTGATAAAACCACATCCCATTGTAGTATCCTTTTTATTTATTTTATTTATAAAAATCCATAATATCCAGCATATGAAAATAATATTAAATTATCATATATGGAGGCTTATCCCCAGGGTTTTCACAAAGTTTCACTAATCCAAATCATTATAAAAAATAAACCATTCTCTAATACTAAAAAAGGAAACACCAACATTTCATCCAAAAATATTACATCTTTTTATATTAATATTTTTTACATATAATTGTGATCTATGATATAACCATAATTTTTTAGTTTATTTGGATTCTAGATACATAATCATCTTATATCCTGAAATATATTTAACATATCTCATAATAACCCTCAAAGATTATACATTTCTTAGATATACTAAGCAAAAGCCCTTCCATTATGACCTGGGGAATGGAAAGGTAAGAAAGGGTTAGCTAAGAAGCTCAAAACGGTAAATATAAGATATATGAATCAATGATAATATGTGTGAATAATATAATAATAATGTTATTAAATTATCATTATAAAATAAAATAATCATACCCAATATATCAATTATAATTAGTTACTAGTCATTACATATGGATTTTTCTTAGCCGAAGTTATTATTAATAAGTTTTGGGAATCAACAATAATTAATAATGATCCTTGAGAACATATCAAATATCTAGGTTTTATAATGAAAATTGTTTAGAAAATCATTTCTTTAATCAAGTATCACTACAAATATTATCATAGTCGATTGAGATTACTAATCATTCCATTACATCTATTTCCATGCTTTATTCCTAAAATTATCCTTGTTTATAGGTTCCCTTAATTAACCTGATCACATCCCATTATAGTTATTATTTAAAAATCATATATCCATATATCTCCAATTCATTATAAGGCTGTATAATTCTATGAGCACCATGCACATAATGAAAATTTTACATATATATGCCATAAGATCATGAAATATGCACCATATTATCATATATACACCAATAAAAAGGAAACAGGTTTCATAAACCACTAATAATCATTATAACAATACATCTAGAAAAATAATATGGGCATAATCATTTTCTCATATCCCTAGTAAATTATAATTAACATCGATGAATTTTCTCATTGATGAAAATAATCATCAAAAGATCATTGGAATATTTCTAGAGGAAAATGCACTTTTAATTTTCATTCAGTTAATTAAAATATAACTATATGCAAAATATTATTGAAAAACATACATTAAAATAACCATTTAATATTGTAAATTAAGAATCAAATCGCTATGCATTTATAATTGGTAGAAACTCTTACCATGATGTAATCATTAAAACAAATATTATTATCAAACATTAAGTAAAAACTACCTATTTAATAAAATGAATATAATAATAATTTTAAATAATATTATTAAACTGAGGTAAATTTTTTAAACAAAATCATTTATTGACACGAAAAACCATTCTAGAAAACATTATTATGGAATAAAATGTTTTTCCGCCCAAAAGTGTACAAATTAGAATCAGTTTTCATAAAAACTTTTTCTAAACCATTTCTACTATTAAATAGAGATAAGTGGAATCAATATTGAGGAAATTTATATAGAAATATTAAAATTAAATTTTTATACTATATGAGGATCATATAAGTTTAACAAATAGAAATTTAACTATATACAATCCCGATTAAAATGTGATTAAGACATAAATAATTTACACCAGGTGTTGTATTTCATTTTACACATTATGTTATACAATAAAATAAAAAGATATTTATTTCAAATACATTATATAAAAATATTCATAAATAAATTAATATTCACCACTCACTTATTTTTTTCAATTGTCATTTTATTAAAAATTCATCATCAATATGGACATTCAGGTGAAAATTGTCATGTTTACCATGAATGTTTTGGTCTGCTATATTTGTAAAATTCCAATTGGAAATGAGTTAATCATATAATGAATATAATTCATCAAAAAACTATCGAATTTATTTATTATGTAATTTTTATATAATTTTTCATAAAAAGCGAGCCTGAAAAATTTGTTACATTTCATTATGTAGATGATTGTTTTTACATATGAAAAAGTGTTGTATCAACTATTTAATGGATGTAATAAAAAAAATTTAAAAATAAATAACATTTATAGAATAATAATTATTTAATATATACCATATATATTCATTAAAACTATCCTTATTACCATCCTTGTAATGAAAATATTAGAAACAAATCCCATCACTTCATGGATGTGGTAGTCTACACATAAACATGAGTTATGTTAATCTTTTTCAATGAACCAAATGGTAATATGGTATATAAAGTAATAAATTTATTTTTTTTAATTATGTCTTAAATTTAATATATAAATATTAAATCCTTTATAATAACAAGAAATTAAATTTTTTGTGTGGAATCAATCACATCGCTACATGGAGGTGACAATCTGCATATATTCATGAGTGATAAATTTCATTTCTCATTTTGTGGAATGGATGTGGAATATTGTTGATTTGTTGTTATAATAAATATTTATAGTATTTAAGATAATTCATTAATTATTTCATAATGTGTTCTGTAGATTTAAAATTTTATAATGTGAAATAAATTGAAATTGTTTTGGTATGAATATTACCTATTCATCAGTAGGCCTAATTTAAATCCTATATTAATAACACTTTCAACCATATATAATGTATAAATTCAGATATAATTAGTGGATATAGCACTTAATAAAATATGTGGGTTGGTTTTTATTGATTTATATGGCACAATGTGGTGTAATGTTGAGAGAGGGTAGGTATCATTTCATAACTGCAATGAGGGACACACCTATAATTTAAAATTTAGTATATAATAAATATATATTAAATAATAATATATTTTAGAAACATATTTATACATAATATAATATTTATTTTCCACTTATAATTTAAAATTATCCTTTTGATAACCGTTCTTACTCAAAATGATCATTGGAGTGGAAACTAATAAATTTTTCATGCATGTTTCCTTACTATGGTTATTTTTCTTACACCGTGGACATGATTTTATAATATAAAGAATTGTAATCATGTAAAAAATAATCTTATTTATTAATCATAAAAAATTTTAATAACTTTTTGTAAAAAATATATTTTAAAAAATGAGCTATATCGGTTTCTGCAGATCGTTGTTTTTATATATGCATGGGTGATGATTCCATTATTAAGTGCTTTTAATGAAAGTATAATAAATAATAAATCAATTTTATAGAATATAGTTATTTAATAGATATCATATATTTATATTAAACCAATATTTATTATCATTAGTGTAATGAAAAAATACAAAAAATAATCACATCACTTTGTTAATGTGGTAGTCCACACATACGCGTGAGTGGTGTTGTCATTTTTCCATTTATTGAATTATAATATGTGTATAAATATTAATATTATATATTATAATTATGTTAGTTATTTCATATATAGATATTAAATCCTATATAATGACCAACCACTCATTTTTGTGATGTATATTGAATCAAATCACTATGGGGAGGAGATAAGCCCCACATATGCATAAGTGATACATTTCAATTCTCCTTTTACGGAAAGGATGTTTAAAATTGTTTATATAGTATCGTAATAAAAATTAATATATTTAAGATAATTAATAATTATTTTATAATAAAAAATATAGATTTTAAAAATATAAACGAATAAATAAATTGAATGTGGTTTGGTAGGATTATTATCACTTCTTCGAGAGAACTCCTTTAAATCTCATTTAAAAGAAAATTAAATAGTCATTTATGTATACCTTTCCCTTTACATTGGGTATAAAGATTTTAAGAACTTATTTCCAATCTATGTGGCTCAAAGTGGTGTAATTAAGAGATGGGATGGGTATCCTTCTATAATTTTACGGTGGAACACACATGTAATGTTTTTAAAGTATTAAAATATTATTAGTTTATATTCATTTTATATTTTCCCCTAGAAAATAAAATTACGAAAATAGAGTTATAATGGTAGAAATAATATTATCCACTATGAATTAACCTGACAAATTGATGCATTATAGCAAAGATTAACCTTATTTTACTAGTTTTATCTATTATATTATGTTGATATTAATTTTACAATAGTTAATTTTCATAATTTCTTTAAATGAAATTGGACTCATTAATAAATTATGAAATTATGATTCCAAATATTTAATCCATTTTCAATATTAAGTATTTATAAATGTTATAAATTAATTTAATATAAAAACTCATAGCTCAATGAATAATCTTTTTTGGAAAAATAATTTTAAATTATAAAAATATTTCTATACCAAGATCAAAATTAATGTTAATAAAAATTTGATAAATTTAAAAAAAAATTAAAACAAATTTTATGAAAAACCAAACCAAATATTAATTCATCATTTAAAATAATACAAAAATTAGTGTTTTTGTTTAAAAAAAATATTTTTACTACTCACTGATATATAAAATATTAGAATATTCACAAACATTGACCAAATGACAAATTTGACATTTTAATTTATATAATAAATTTAGGGTTTTAAAATAACAATTTCAATAAATGATAAAAATTAATTACAATATATGTGCACAAAATGAAATATAATCCTTTTTGAATAAAAACATACATTGGATCATAAAGTATATTTACTAAAAATTTATTCCTTATTTATAAATATATGTGAATTATATAAAAATATTATTCATATTTATGGAAAAAAGTCAGACTCATACCTTTAATTAAACTATTAGGTTATATTGGTATAGTATATAAAAGATAATTTAGATTCTTGGGGTTATTTTTTCACAAGATATTGATGAAATTAAGTTTTTTTGAATACAAATATTTTAAAAAAATTGGTTTAATTCATCTATAATCACATCATACATGAAATCTAGTGACCACTATATAAGGAACATGTTAATCTATTATAAGTAAACTGATGATTTCAATATTCTCTAAAAAATAATGGCCATATCAATTAATATGACACATGAAAATCATCTAATACATGATGACATTACATTTCGCTCAACCTAATTTCTAGAAACATCATATATGACTCAAATGAGAAATGATATGTATTACCTCTTCAAAATTCAACAAACATATGGATATTTTTACTTATCATACGAGGGGAAAATCCCATTTCTGTTCCACTCCAACTAATTACCTAATCAACAACCTATCCAACTAACAATTGATTAGATAAGTTCATATTTTTACTTACATAAAAACATTGTCAAATTATTAATCATTTTATTCTAGGCATCATGAAAAACCTACGTAAAAAGGATTGAAAATAATCACACACCCTTATGTATATTTATGATTTCACAACATTACATGAGATATACATTAGCATGGAAATCTATGTAATATGACTCTACTCATTGCACCATTAATATATTATTAATATCTCTTATAAAATTATTTTTAAATAGTATATGATTTTTTTCATGATGATTTTAACATATCATAAAATACCATTATATTCCATGATTATCATTGATTAGGGATTAAAAAATGTTTTCAACTATTAGTATATATTTTTATTTGACTAGTCCTGTCGAATATATGCATCATCACACATGTAAAAATGATTGATGTGTATTGTATTGGTTATAAAATGTTAATACATTTAAATCCATAAAAAATGTATCATGGGTTTATCACCAAATAATTGGCATGATCCACTTGTGGTTATTACGGTAATGGTTTATTTAACTCATTATATTTATATTTAATTCACATTTAATCACTATGTGACCACCTAATAAATTATACCACTAAAACAATTTTATAGTAACATCAAAATAGAAAGATATTATAATTAATTTCAAGACATTGGAATCATTTTAAAACCGCTTTCAGAATATCCAATGATATTATTTCAACTTTTATTTTCTACAAATAACTATTTTGAATTTCATAATGTCCATTATATGGAACCTATTATAACAAAATTTTCTATGATATAAATTTAACTATTTATATTTTTATTATCCATAATTTCAAAAACACATTTAGGATTAACTTATATTCACTTTATTGTGGGAAAGACATATATCAACATACATTTTTCTTAACCATTATATAAAAAATATTTTAACGATGTCCTGTGAATTTTACATGGTAAATTAAATATCATAAATGTATTATTCAATTTATTATAGTATCTAAATGTAACTATTTACCTTTTTCTCAATTACTAGATAACATAAATATTGATGATATTAAGTGATGAATAACATTATATTATAATGTCATTGTCTTTTATTTTTCATACCATTGATCTTCTCTATGTTAAATCATACATGCACTATTATATGATACAATAAATTACGTCTCATAATATTTTTATATGATTTATAAATTATATATATATATATATTTTAAAATAACTCTTACTTCCTTTAAGTATAAGTTTTTAACAAATTAAGAATCACTTTCATACATCAAATAATATTATATGTTCATAGATAATGTTTAATGAAAATAATATTATTCTTAAAAAATTATTTGATGAGTGATGGTAAAAAAACCACTATTATTTTAAGTAATATTACGATATACTCTTTTTTCCAGGCTACCATTTTTTGATACACATTATAGAATCCTGTGAAAACATAGGTTTCATTGGATCCTAGTGGATTTTGTGAAGGGTCCAAAAGACATCTACTGACATGTCTGGAGCATTCTGCATATCCCAAATGACATTTCGAAGGAATGTCGTGATTTCCATGTGGTAGGATTTGATATTGTCACATATTCTTCATTGACACATGTGAAACTTGCAGTGGTCAGAGATCATGTCATCCGCATGGGTTTCCAACTTTTAATCCTGGTTTAGTTACCCTTATTTTTAGAGTTCATTAGCTCGATTCATTTCCAGTTTGTTTGGGTCTTGGATGATCTAAAGGGCATGCAATATGATTTTATCATGTATCTTTAGTAGTCCTATATGTGATTATTTATTGATCATGTGGGGGGATTTATTCTTGGCACATGACTATTATGGAGGTCCACCAATGTATTACTTGACATAATGTCAATTGAACCATGATGTGATATCAATAGAAGCATGGAGTCTTAGAAACAATGACCAAAGTGGTAGTTTAGGTCTTTACTTAAATCCTTTGACCTTCAAAACAAAAAACCAACCAACCAAACTATTTTACTAGGTTAAATTAGTAAATTTATATGTTTATCTATATGCATACTCAATTGTTTCGGTTTGGAATATGGCATGAGTCCATGATGGATTCAATATGGGGTCTGGTATTACACAGTTTCATGAGTCTCTACGGTGGACCACCTCAAGGGTGACACCTAATTTTTAGCGGTGAAAAGTCTATTATCAATCTTTTTTTAACTATTGAACTATTTCAATTGTAATTAATACCATGTCTCAATGATGGCATGTCCTAGGGTCTTTGTAAAATCCATATGAATATTGGAAGGCATTTGTGGGTCCTTGGATGGATTATCATGGGGTATAGTAGGACCACACCAAGGGTGCACTGGGTACAACACATTCCATTTAGTGACTGTCAACCCTTGTCACCTTCTCCTTTCATATATCCTTTATTTTAGGCGATGATGTTTGGGAGTCACGATAGATTGAACGTATGGTATTGATTGTATTTCCCCTTTTTTGAAGACATGTCGAGTTACTGGTATGTGTCATATAGCACGTGAAAATGTTGTGGACAACTCATCAAGCCAAAGGGATTCTGTGACGTGAGGTGGGAATGTCACGGAGGGATCTTGGGGCTTTAGAGGTCATTAGGGGCATGATTCTTGAATTTCAGTGATCACGAACCCCACTCACCTTATCGTTTCCTATCTCCTTGTTTTATTTCACAAACGATTTTGGTCATGTCGGATTACATGATAAATTTTTGAGTATTATACATGCTTTTTGGGTGAGGTTTCCCTTTCCAACATGGGGAATATGAAGATCATGCAAGCATGTATGGTAGAAGACTGTATGTCTATCTTTAGAGCACCATAGAGTTTTCTGGACAGACGTATGAGGTTCCAAATAGAGAGGCTGACTAGATAAGTAGGCATCATGAGGTGATTCAGTTATGATGATATGATCTCACTGTGTATTTTGGATCACACGAGGTAGGTCTCATTTCCTTTAGTGACTACGGATAGCAGTCGCCTCCTCTATTTTGTACCCCATCATTTTATGTGATATGATTTTTGAGGTATGGGAGATATCTCGAGTAATATCTATAATTTTTACCCAATTTTACAATAGTGTCTCATGTGACCAATATGGATCATATGAGACTATGCAATTATTGTAGAAAAAACATTCCTCTATCCTTATAGCACAATAGAATAATCTGGATGATTCCATGTGGTGTGGCTGACTAGCCAAAGTGGTTTTGCGAGGCTCACCGCATAAGTCATGGTGTGCCGCCTGTTTTCTGGGACACGTTTCATGTTCTTTAGTGACCAAAATACCATGCAACATCGTCCTCATTATCTCCTTCATTCATCATAAAAAATTCATAGAGTTCTCATGATATGGATTGGATATCATCGAGGGGTTTAATTATTCCCAATAATGATTTTGTGTGTGATATATGTGACAACTAAGTGTCTCTTCCTTGAAATTCTGCATCCCTTGACTTACGTATGATTCTATATGGTTTGTCATGTACATTTCAATGAAATATCACACATCCTAGTGAATTCTCAACCAACTGTCAATGTTCATCTAGTGGTGAACAAGGGTGCTCGTTGAGGAGGTCACTGCGTTACTGGCTGCAAGGTAGGCATATTGCATGGAGACTTCATTTGAACATGCAATGGCCATGAAATCACGAATCTTTTACCATCCTCTTCTTCTTTTCTCTCATGAGGAAAATAATATCCATGTTAGGATGTTTCTCCCTTTAGGATTCACATTTATTGGGAATCATCAAATGCCCCCCCCCTTGAGAGTCCTACCTCCGAGTCTGGGATGCAAGTCCTGATTTTAAGATCTGCTCTTGTGCATGACTGATTTCCTCTCAGAAACTCATCAATCCCTACCACATATTAATCATCGATAATTCCTTAAATATATATAGTTTTCATTAGGGTTTTGGATCTCCACTAGCATAGCCTCTCCATCAATTTTGAGTGACCATGTCTAGGCAATGCGACCACAAGCCTCCAAGGAGGTCATTTGATTTTCTAGGAGCCTTGAATGGGTTACGCACCCCAACTATTTTTCTATAGACTATGTGGGTTATGAACTTCTTAGGGGGATCACAACCCCTTGGATGGGTCATGTGATGTGCATGATTCCATCAGGGTATTCTCATTACTTTACCATTGTCAAGAGTTTTTTATTCTTTCTTCTGACATGTGCCACTTACTTATTTTCAGATGGCTTCTAGATCCCATTAAGGATACAAGGCCATTATAAATCGAAGGGCCACGATTTCTAGGATTTTTAATGTGGGTCCACAACAGCATCTGTGCAGTTATAATTATTTTTTTAGAATTTCCTTTCTCACATAATCCATGATTATCCCTTATCTAAATGACTTCCACTGTATGAGTTTCCTCTATTTAACAATGTAGATATTTCCTCCCCAAACTTTTATATGTCATCTCGTTGGGTTTCTAGTTCCTCCAACTAAATTCAGATTATGATTACTAAGGATTTTAAGCTATAAATTTCCCAACCACCCAGATTATCATACCGGATGTGGAAATCCCCACTGAGTCAAGATGTCCATCATCTTTCCCAGCAAACTATCACTTAGAGACATTAAATAATAATTTGTTCTCCATTGAATTCTCCTTGTAGTGGTTAATATCCAAGGTGGGACCTTCCCCCAGTGGAATCTTCTCTGAGGAATGGGAATGGCCATATAGGGTTCGACATAGCTATATTGAATTTTTAGATGATTTATATAGGGTTAATTTTATTGAAGTCATTTGTATATCTCATTTCATTATCTACCTCCAACCCAAACTCCTTCGAGAAATGATCAGCCGCTGGTGCCCTTGGACCAAATCATTCCACTATCCCCATGGAGAGGTGGGTATCAATCTACAGGGTATCCATCTTTTGGGTGGAATCCATTCTCTTTGGGATATAAATGATGAGTTCCTCTAGGCTGCAAACATTTGGGATGATTCTTTATAGACTCCAACTTTAGAAAAAGAGATACTTTACCTCTTGAAAAAGAATCTGGGGAGAGAGATGATAGTGCGCTCACTAATTTCCTTCACTGACTGGATCTAAATTTTCTTGTGTTACAGTGGGGTCAAGCCAAGCGCCATTCTCCCATTTCGGAGTCCCTCCCATCAAGGTTGTGATAATGATGACTCGTATTTGAACATTTTTGAAGCTTGGGATCATTCATTAGTTGGTCATCGAGTGATCAAGGTGCTTTCTCCAAACCGTAGGCTACTATGTTTTAAAGATATGTTTCTAAACAAGTGGTTAGTTATAGATTTATATACATGATCCAACATCCACGTTATCACCATGGTGATTGTGGAAAGACTTGATGAGGAATGACTTCTCATCTAGGTGGTACCTCTCCTTGCGTGCCTTTACTAGAAGTTGGGCCACATCTAGAAAGGCAATACCCCCTACATCATTGGTGGTACCCTTTAGTTCTTCTTTGGTTTGATAAGGGAACACATTTCTTACTATGATTATTGTCATACTTCACAGATTCCATACCCCATATACAACCCCAAACTATTGTATATAACTGGATTTGGGCATATGTCCCTATCCCTTGTAGAGGTCAAAGGTGCATTATATCGATCTAAGAATTTTGGATTATCCACCCTACATATACAATCATTTCAATATTTAATGAAATAAAAGGCTCTCTTGATTGGATATCATATATTATTTCCCTTTTGTATGGGGTTCTTTCAGCCATGGTAGGCAATCTTATCATCTATGAACCATACTCACTTCATCAGTTGGATCAAAAAAATTCATTGTGTAATGGTTATTCCCCAGTTCATTGTCCAATGTTCATAGGGAATAACAACCTGGCATCATAACATACTTTTGGAAGATTTTATCTTCTGAATACACTAGAGATATAATTATATTTCTACCTTCTGATGCTCTTTCTTGCTTCACCCTGGATACTGCTCGGTCATGGATGGTGGATTATCCCTATTGTGTATTGGGATAGTCGATCCCGGTTGCGAACATGCCTCTTGTATTTATGACTCATATATCCATGGAATCGATGGATCTGATTATAGATTTGGTAAAGGCATCCCAGAAATTACATCACTCTGATGACAGTTGTTCATAATTGTTCCCAGATTCTATTGAAGATATCAGTTCATTCATGAAGACTATTGATGATTAAAATGTTTATTGGGGGGATTTTTGGTCCTCCTCTCTTGTATCATATTTGATTCAAATGGTTTGTGATCCTTAATCAATACTGATTTTTTGGTTGCTAAGGCTCGGTCATGTTGTAAGCTAGTCTGGTAGAGTATCCATCTCTTGTTCACTGAGACCCCTCGGGAGAAATTCTATAATCAAGGGGAGTGGCATCACCAACAATTCAATGATTAGAGGGAAGATGGTTTTGATCATCAGCCTCAATAAAAAATTATGCAACAAATCATTCTAACCCAGATATACATGGCTACACAATAGAATATCGTGCACAATTTTTTGAATGAGGTTGTCATCACCTAACATTTGAAAGATACAATGGAGGCATTAGATAAGGGAGTTCATCTGACTTCTGGATTGGAATCCTAAATGGATTCTTGGATGGTGAAAATACAGAGGCATGAAGATATGATCTCCTAGTTGATGTCGAATATTTTAACATCACCGACTTCCAAATCAATTTCTCAATTTATATTCGAGGAGATGAATACTTAATCAATGTTCACTGAACTTTAGCAATGTAGGAGGAAGTCTGGAGGGAAACACATCAATACCCAATCGACACAACCCACCAAACTATTGGTGATCTTATTATCTATGATGGTATTTTTTAGTCATAATTCTATTTTCAGGCACTGGGAACCATTCTTTTTTACTACACCCAATTTTTCTTGAGGATTTTAGAGACTCCAAAATGTGTAGACTCCTCCCTATTTTTCATAATATGATTTGATGAGTTTATTTTACTATCTTATCTTCTACCTTGTATGATTATTTATAATTTTATTGCATTAGGAATTAATGTTAGGGACCATCTCATACAATGTGATATATGTGCATGAATGTTTGTTCTCTAGGGAAATCATTAAAGAGACAGATATGACCTGAAGGAGGAGTGCATTGTATCATTTTGGGGACTAGAATTAGTGTGATGGGACTGTATAGCAGCTCCAGGACAACTATCACATTATTTAGATTAGGGTGTTGTATCTTGGACTTAATATTTATTTATTTTAGGTTCTTTTTTCTTATTCGTTTTGTTTCATTATTATAGGGTTGTCTAGATAGGACCTTCTGTTTATTTATTTAAGGGTATTTTAGTTTGGACCTTTATTGCTTTAGTTTAGGTTCTTTTAGCTCAGACCATCAGTTGCATTAGTATTGGGTCATCTAGCATGGACCTTATCTTTATTTTATTTAGGTTCTCTTTGCTCGGACTATCATTTAATATGGGCCTAGTAGGCTAGAAATGACCTAGAACACAATGGTGTTCTTTGTTCTTCCATGGTACTGATAGTGGTTTCAAGGATAAGAGTTCCATAAATTGGGAGATAGTTTTAGCTGGAAGATTAAATATCATATGCATCAAAACCATGTCCTAGAAAAGATGATATCCACTCGTTTCCAATTTCTATGAAGGAGTTTATGGAGTGAATCCGGTTGTTGGGAAACCTCTAGGGTATCATGGTGTTTCTGGATAGTTGTAATGTGGGTTATATATGTCACAATTCAAATGTTTGAGCCAGTTAATAAGGAAGGGTGAAGAAATTACAGGTTTGTCAGTAAACACAAGGGGGTGTTGTGTTCCTCCATAGTGTCATTGAGGCTCTTAATGATTAGGAGGCCCTTCAAAATAGTTCAAGAAGTGTTCGGTTTTTTGGTATGAGCCCTTGCATCAATATTATGGACAAGTATAGAGATCCATTTTCTTTTCGTGGGGATATAATGTATTTATGAAGTCACAAACATCAAGATGGAGATGTTTGGTATGGAAGAAAGGATGTCTAAGAAGGGTTATAAAACTCAAGGGAAACATAGGTGTTAATTTAATAGCTTGAGATCAAAGCCATGTGGTTTCAAATCATGATGTTTGAGTTATTAGATGGCTCATGAAAGAATGATCGCATTCTGGATTTTAGAATGGGTACAATACATGGTGGTAAAATGTTTAGGATGTCAGATCTGATTGGATAGTCTAATATAGAGACACTAAATATTATTTTAAAATTATATATTCATGATGACATGGGGTAGTCATCTCAGAGATAACCTAAAACAAAATGGAGTGGTGCATTATTTCATGATGATTATAGACTCAAAATATTCAATATTCCCTTTTCACTGGGCCATGATGAATCTAGATGGTAGGTTTGGGCCCTCCCATCAATAGCATGGACAAAAAGAGATATTTATTTTCCTTTTTATGGGAAATGAATGATTTGTGACAACTTGAGATTATTCAAATCCTTAAGTGGTATATGTTGAAAATGAAAGATTCAAGAAGGTTTTGAACACCCTAAATGTTATTCCACCACCTGTCAATCATATTCTCATAGTGAGGAGTTATGGCGAATCATCACTCAAATTATTTCCAGGACCAAGGAGTCCAGAGTGTATATCAAGGCATTAACTATCGATATAGAATAGACCCTGAAATATTTATGTCTTATTTTTCTAAACTCTTCAGGTGAATAGTTTAGAGTGTGGAAACTCATTTTTTTCTCAGGTCTCCCATTGCGGGTTTTCAACTAAAAAAGTTTTGTGTCTCTTTTTTTGGCAGTTTATGGTACTGTGATTTATACCATTATGAAAAATAGCATAAGGTCAGACAGATTTTAACAAGGTGTGAGAATTTTAAGGTAGTTCCACTTGGAACTGGTATGGGGATGTTACACAAGAGGTACAATACAATACCCATGGTCAAGAGTACTCTAAAATTCGTTTGACTGGATGATGGAGATCTCATAAATCAAGGATCATGGTTCTCAAGCCATGAGTGATCATAAGGGACATTCATTCTATGGATAAACTATAACCCAATGGAGTTTTTGGTTACCTCAATGTGATGTCAGGCTCAGACGAACTAGAAATCCCTTTACACTGGGACAAGATGTATCTAGTTTGTGTGTCTCAGTAGTTGCATCAATAGTATGTCCAAGAAGAGAGACCAGTTTACTTCTTCAAGGTCAGATAATGGTTTTTGAAAACTCGAGAAACATGATATATGGTATGTGGAACATGTATTAAGACACATTAAAAGATAATAGAAGAAATCATTTTTCTAGTTATTTTGTGTAAGGGTCTTGTGGTCCTATAATAAAGAGTGGTGATGGATAATGACCTATATTATTCATCTTCATATGTTTGGGACATTCTTCCATGCAGTATAACATCATATGGTAAGGATGAACATCCATATAGTTTAACGTCCTATGGGGAAGAATCTTCTATGTTGTTTAACATCATGTGATAAGGATGTGGAAACTGGCGTGAAAGGTGGTAGTGTTATGGCATGTCCCTAGGATGAAGACATAGGCATCACTACATATCACATAAGAATTAGTCTCAACCCACATGTATTTCATGTAATATTCAATGAATTTTAACGTCATGACATATGGATGAAGGTGACCCATCATGAATTGATGGAACCTTCATATCTATTCAGTTTATGATCATGCGGTAAGGACATGCGAACTGATGTAAATAGAGGTAATGTAGCAGCTGAGACGAAGTATGTTTACTTGTGAATCACTATGTACCCCATGGGATTGAGAATCATGCCACATGTAGTTCATTAATGATTCCATGTAGTTTAACATCATGCGGTAAGGATGATGCAGCATAGTTTAATGTCATGTTTCAGGGACAAATGTTTATAGAACAAATTGGTCTCACCGACACAACATATCATTGTGATATAACTCAAGACAATGTGGCCAAATGTGGTTATACCCATGGATGGGCCCAACAAAAAAATTAATGGGCATCAGTATATATCTCATGATGATAAGAATAATGTGATACGATGTTCTGAGATCTCCATGTTGTTTAATTTAATGTGGTCAGTACGTATTCCCATATAGTTTAACATCATGCAGTTAAGATGTAGGATCACCCACATGAAAGAAAGACAATCCTATGGTTGGGAATAGAATTAGGGGTATAGGCATCAATACCTATCTTGTGATGATAGAACAAAATCCATAAGTAGTGCATATAATATTTTTTAGTTTAACGTCATGCGTTAAGGAAAAATATACTCAATGATGTTTAATGGCATGTGTCGAGGACAAATGTGAACCGATGTAAAGATGCTGGAATATATAATGTTCACGAAACATCATTCTTGAACTCTGTGGAGCAATCCTATGTTTCTTTGATGATTGGAAACCAAATTCCACATAGTTCGTGGAAAATAAGGTACTCTTTGATGGTCTGTACCATGCGTAGTGGTTGGAATTATCCCCTATTTTTGGTTTCATCTAGCCCTATAATTGGATATTCAGGTGTAGTTATGTATCTCATGGGAGTGATAATGAAGCTACATGTAGTTCGTAGAATTTCATTCAGTTTAATTTCATATAGTAAAGAAGATGGTGGGGGAATGTGGTCCTGAAGGGGATGTTTTTGAACCGATAAAGAAAAACCAATATTAATGAATACCAAGGAGATCTACATCTAACCATACATTCCTTAAAGGGGATCAGACCAAGAGGCTGAAAATAAGGGAGGTTTTCTGGTACATGGGGATGGACCTTGAGGATTAATTGCTCAGGAATTTATACAAATCTCATATGTGAAATAATCTAGATACATATAGTTCTAGAATCACCTTGTGCTTTAATGTCACGTGAAATAACATTTTTTTGTGTACATTAATTTCATGTGGTAGGACGTGGGTAACCCGATGTGAGTGATGATGGATGTGATGTGTTCATGTAGCTTTATATCATGTGGTATGAAAATTTTCCTTCATGTTTAATGTATTATTCTAAGGACATTGGATCACCTGATGTTAATGCAATAAAATACCATATTTGGGCCCATAAATAGGGTTTTGGGCAACAATAGAAATCTTCATATGATAAGAATCATTCCATACATAGATATTGTTATACATGTGGGGTAGGAGACCAACACTAGCGATGATGTTCCTCTCATATAGTATCATGTCATGTAGTGGAAAATGACCATGTTGTTTAACATCTTGTGTCATGATATCATGGTATAACCACATTTTTTGGAATTTAGGATTATAATGTGGTCATCCAAAACCTCCATGCCTAGTTTCGCATAAGGGTATACCCTTACCAGAGTTCATAAGCTCACCTAAGCTATGATCCATGAAAGAAACAAGGAATGAAAAGTGTCCCTTCTACAATTCAGAGGCATGGGGGATAGGATATTAGTATTTAATGTTGTGTTGTGGATTTTCCAAGATATTGGATCATGGTGTCCCTATATATCCCATTGTAAATGATAATTAATATGTATGTAGTTTTGGGGAGTCATTCCATTTTACATGATTCGATGAGGACATGCCTGTATAGTTTATTATCCCATGAAAGGAATTAAATGAATTTTAATATCATCTGTAATGGATGATTATGGGTCTTAGACCATCATGCATTCCCTATTGATGGAAATTATTCAATGTATTTAATGATAAATTTAGTATTTGTGGGTAGTGTGACACATTCCCCTTCCATAGTGGCCAATGAATAGGCTCTATTATGATAGAATTTATATTTGAAGTAAGGTCCCAATAACTTGGGTTCCTACTTCAGGGGATTCTTTTTTACTATTATTGGGGATCTGTGAACTATCACTACTTTTCCGTGGAGGAATAAATGGAGTCGAACCTTTTTATTGAATTCTTGTGCTATTCGGTGTTGGGGGATCTCTTTGTGTTTAATTGTGCACAACCTCTTCCCATCTAGTTAGTCCAACACATCCAGTTTTTTA
The DNA here is from genome assembly GCA_963277665.1 of Viscum album. Taxonomy (NCBI): domain Eukaryota; kingdom Viridiplantae; phylum Streptophyta; class Magnoliopsida; order Santalales; family Viscaceae; genus Viscum; species Viscum album. Next base: position 1,353,672,128 of record OY728147.1, on the reverse strand, counting down.
TATGCATGTTCATCATTTTAGTGTTTCCCGCATATGGATATTTGGAGTGAGGGAAGATGTATCTCTTGGGTAGCATTGCCTCGGGCCTATACACTAATAAGTATGGCATTGCTTGTGTATGAGTATGCATGGTGGTATGGTGGGCCCATAAATCATGGTGGAGATTATTTGTACAAGGCCTCTTATCCTTGTTCACCATCATTTAGAGTATGTTTGATATGGTCTTATTGAAGGTATCTATCTATCCACTTTTCATCACATGAAAGTTTCATTAGTGACTAGATTCTTATTATACTCCTGGTATAGATTCATCAACTCTTTAGAACAGAAGTTGCTGCCATTATTTATCAATATCATTTGACGGTCCCTGAACCTAATGATGATATGGGACTTTACAAATTTTATGACAATATTTGTTCTGACTTCCTTGTGGGGGATCACCGCATCCCATCTTCTGAAGAAGTCAGCAGCAGATACAATTAACTTGAACAACATTACTGTTGTTGGGGTATATAACACCACAACATCCATCCCAAAAATGATGAATAAACAAGAATATTTAGCTATATGCAGTAATTACAATGGTTGATTGATGATGTTTTCATGAATATGGACTTTATGACTTCTTCTTGTGAACTGCACGTAGTCCTATGTCATGGTCTGCCAGTAATACTCAAAAAATATAAACTAGTGGGAGATCCTAGTTTCATATTAGTGGGAATCGTAAGAGCCTTCTTGGACCACTCCAGTTATAGTGAGGATCTATCCTTATATTATTCACCTGAGGATAATTATGAAAAAACCATGATTGTATTGGATTTTTTTATCATTTTGGCCATCCTGCAAGGGGATGTTTGTTGGATGATGCTGGAATTTTTCCTTTCAAGCATGATCCATTAGGAGTGTTCCATCCCAATGAGATATGATTAATGGCATCATCCACCCAGAAGTGGCCAGTAGTTCTTCGTGCTCTACGCAATGTGAGATATATCAACTATTATATGAGTGATCCAACTGTAGAACATTGTGCTTTCCTGGTAAGAACATTCTTCCATCCTTTCTCTCCCATTGATCAAGAAATGGTTATGCAAGTCACTTGTTCTAAAAGATCATCTAATGTAACCTATCAAAAGTCAACCATTCCTTGATAGAAGTCCAAAAATATGAACCGGTAATGCATATTATGAACCATCTTTCGATGGAAAGGGTAGTTGTCGGGACGATTGGTTAGGTTGACATCATCGGGATTCATGGGATGTAGATGCATCACCAGGTTATTGTCCATGGCTACTAGGATGTAGAAGAGGACTTTATCCTTTAGGAAAGAGTAAATCTCATTCATTTGTTCCTAAAATCCTAGGTTGTATTTTTTTTTCTCTATGATTCTATCCTAGGGTGATTTTTCATCTACTGATAGAATACATAAGGTGATGGGATGTTCAGATCTTGCCTAGATGATTGGACTTTTGTGGGCTTGAGGGAAACATTTGCATGTTCCTCTATTACTGAATGTTTTCTATGTGTTGTGGGAATGGGAAGAGACTTGGATCAGGTTCGTTGAATAGCCTCTTTAAGATGCTATAATGTTTCAGCAAACCATGTGAATACACATAGATATTTCAGGGGGAGTAGGGGTATTGGTAGCTCTTCCCTTATATTTTCAGCACAGAGTTCTAGTAGTTGTTCTTGTGAGAGGGGATTGCTGAGTGAATAGGTCATACCTTTCCACCTAGAAATGAAGTCAAAAACCCTTACATTCTCATGTTGCTTTTAGGTCTTCAGTTTGACCATCTCTATATTCCTCAGTGATGAACTAAATTGGAAATAAAACAAATGAAAAAGGTCTTCCCATCTAGTCATAGTTCCTGCAGGTAGACTCCTATATTAAGAAATGGATAGCCCTATCAATGTCTATATGAAAAACCTTATCTTAGACACCTCCTTCTAATATCATGGGCCCATCAGTAGCCCACATTGTTGCACAACGTGTGTGAGATGATCCTTCAGATAGCCTACACCATTGAAGGTGGAAAATTTTGGATTTCCAATGTTGGTTGGTGGTGGGGTATTATCTTCCCATTAGTGATATGGTTTCTTCTCAGGCTGCACTAAAGTGTGTATTACTTACATGGACTCCATCTGAGTATCCAAAGTTTTAATAGAAGTAAAAAAATCTAGAATCAAAATTAGTTAAGACACCTCTAATTCATAGGGAGATTATGGTGGATGATAAGGTGGTCCCACTTTAATCTCCCGTTATTCAACTATATGTCCATTTACTAGGGAGATACCCTGTATAGGGAGAGGATTTTTATGCAATAGGGGGATGTCCTAATCATTCCTGACATCCTAATTTATATGGATTGGTTTTCTAGATGTGGATCAAATCTAATATTCAAATGCTGATCTGGTTGGAGGATCATCCATAATAGGGATTATACAAACATATGGTAGGATATGATACCCAACATGAATATTTCTCCAGAGTACCTCCTCATTGAGCTACCTGAGAGCTCATATTTCACTCTAATATTACAGAAATTGGCCTTCCAAATATGGAATCATAGGTGTGGTCACATCATTTCCATTTTCTTTAGAGATATTCTACTGGGGTAGTGGAATCTCATTATTTGGTGGTGCCAAATTCAAGATCCATCATTGATTTTGGGATCGTCCAACTTCATTTAGTTCATCTTAATCACCCTCCTCTTGGGTAATTTTTTCCCAATTGTGACACTATGCATTCAGATCTTGATCTATTTCCACAATGTTAGTAGTAAAAATGTTCACAGAGGCATATCGTGCAATGTTGGTCATTCCAATTCCTTCCACATGAAATATTGTTATGTAAGACATTTATTAGGTTCTTTTTAAAATTCATTATCTTTATTAGGCCATTTTTTCTTGCAACCCTGGCTGGACCTAATTGCTTTAACTGTATGCTTCTCTCGTCTTTGTTTATGAAGGTTTACCTTGAGGGAATTTTTAGTCAGGTTTTATGAATGAGTACAAAACAATAGAGGTTTCTCTTGCAATGTGAGTAATTGGTGGGACATCAACCATTGATTTCTTCCCCCAAACCTAAAAAATATGGATTCCCTCTATGGTGACTATGATGATAAAAATTTCCATATCCCTATTTTAGATGTATTACCTAGTGATGTCATTACACATGAATATATAGTTGTCCCCGACCCATTGGGGTTGAGGGGATCTTAAATTGTTGCTGATGACTCCCATCAATTTTTAGGGGATATTGAATTTGGTGATAGTTAATGAGATATAAATTACCACAACCCTTTGGTTTGGGTATTGTGTAGGAGTACTACTAGCATGTCTTAAATTCTCTTCAGAACACATGACTTGAGGGGTGGAGGCCTTGGAAAATGTTGTCTTACTCTAGGGGGTTGATCCCATTCCTCGATGGATTCTATGGAAGATTCTATTAGTCACAGTAATGTAGTGTAGTTGTGCTTTTGTGAGATATGGGTTCAATGGAATCCCATGATGAGGACCATTCCTTCCAATTAGTAGTCCATGTGATCGCAACGTTAATCCACATGTTTGGAACGTCCTTCTATTATCCAGAGTAGGCCAGTTTGATGTCTCATTCACAATCCTTTCTCTTGGTCGATGATGTCTTGGTATTGTTGAAGTGGTGGTATTCTGTTTTAGAGAACATCAAGCCCAAGAATTTCTGGGTACCCTAACCTCACTAAATGATATAACATTGAAGGATGTGGTATCTTTAGAGATCTGTTGTTCAATGGGAGAGGTGAATTAAAATTATCTATATGTTCCCCATCCTTTAATTCATAATCATAATGTGGCTTCAAAGATCAAATGTCTATGTGTTATATTGCTATGGCGGAAGGAGAGTTTCATATTCAAACGGTGATTGATTCATGCTCAAATTTATTCTAGAGATGAAGGTAGAACGGTCCTTGTCGTTTAGCTTGGGTTATCGAGTCCTCCGAGACATAAGAAGTAACCTATAGACATGTAAATTATATGGATTTTTTTAGCCTATGAAGTGGAAAACATGGGTTAATTATAGATTGGGTTAAGGTGTCACTAACAGATTTATGTTAATTCAAATTAAGATAATGAGTTGATCCTAGGTTATCGCTTCAGGTGGATTGGATTAATTCCATTTTTAATGATTTCAATTTCATATATTTGAGATGAATTCATTTAAGAATATCAAACAACATCATCACTTACATTTTTTAAACCTACACCCTTTAATACTAATCACTTATACACTTGAAGGATCAATGTTTTGAGCACTTCAAAGTAAAGGTTCGTATTACCACTTGAAGTGTGTGGCCTTAAATTCAACAACAATGATGGAGTTTAAAAATTATCAAATAAAAATCTCCATTAAATATGTGATTTGACTTTAATGGGGTGGTAAATAACATCCCATCCAGCCCCTTTCTACTCCCTTGGATCAAACCATAAGTGGGTTAGCCCTCCATTGATGCTACGGTTTCAATGGATGCGGGAAGTAGACTCATGAGGAAGGAATTGAAAAAGTAAAGAAAATAATAAAATGAAAATGAGCACTCCACCGTTGTGTGAATAATTTCACAAGGTTTGGTGTGAATAAATTTACTCCTTGAGGCAACATTATCAATTTGATATGGAGAAGAATAGAATAATATGATAAGATGAACTATTATTAAGAAACAATGATGAATTGAAACAACTTACATGTAGAATACAAACATGAGACAACAAAATCACAACATAACATTACAAGGAAAGAGAGCTCAAAATAAGATCAACTACTCCACCACCACTACCTTAAATAGGAATTTTTGAAGCCTTGGGTAGATACTCCAATAGTCCAAGTCTCTTCATTTAATTTTGGTAGGCCATAAGTGGGTGGAAATTTGAGGGAGAGTTGATTTTTCCACCCTTGACCCGAGGTGGCCGCTATCTTCCATCCACCAAAGAGACACGTATGAATGGATTCTAGATAGTCGAATTGGAGTGGTACATAACATTCAAAAGTGAATCTATGGATGTCTCCTAGCTCTCTGTAAAATTTCATCCCAAAAAAATATGTTTTTGACGAGATATGATTAAATTGGTGGGCTATTTATTTTGGTTGCCGAATCTGGCCCAGAATATTATCTCTAAATAGGGCTGCCTTAATTACTACCATGGAGGCCGAATTAGATCTATCTTTTGAAAATCTATTTGTTCCACTATATGTCTTATTGTATCCCTGGAATTTGGGGCTTCATTGGGCCAGTATGTTGGTCCCCACATTCTCATCTGTGGGCTGGTGTCCAATCTGCCTTCTCAAGAATTGTTTGCATGAAATACCATTTTGGTGCTTTTCCAATGTGAATCCTCCAACACACCACATGTATGAATTGTTCAAAATATAATTAGAAACCAGGAAATTAAATATTAATATAAAATCAGGATCATTGGGTTTTTTAAATGATATTAAAAAATTTACCACTTAATAGTGCATTTTAAGAATGAATTATAATCATAATGTGAAAGGATGTTAAAAGTGTAAAATGAACAAAAATGGTGTTTATGAATAATAAAGCACGTGAATATTATATATATTAAAAATGAATATTATCCTCATTTAGTGGCTAATCACACCCCCCCAATTTGAGTATTTCTAGTACCAGGAAAAATTTATCTCAATAATATGAAATTCGAATTCCCTTTTCCAAAAACATTTTAATAACAATGATCACCAAAAACCCTTATTCCAAAAAATCATGAAACCCTTAAAAATATTTAAATACATGATAGTTTCATAATAATATCTCAATCTTGAGCCCATTCCTTTGTTTAAATTCATCTCTATATTTCATCGAATATCAATTAAGAGTGATGATGTGTTGTCCATCATATTAGAAATGGGGGATCATAATTATTCAAGAGGGAAATGATGGAATCATTGGGTGGAACCACATTTAAATATTAAGATGCATACTCAATTTTTTTTCAACACTTCCATGGTTATTGAAATTGCACTCAAAAGAGTCAACCCCAATAGAGAGACTTTGCTGATGACTCCCAAAGCTCAAAGACCTTAGGGAACCAAGTGAATCCCACATACTTGGGCATTATATCGAGTTAACATAGTCAAAAACAATTTCAAATTATTAAAAATATAGATAAAATTAATAATTATGGTTCAGAAAAATATAGAGTCATGATCCCCATGTGTTGAAATCCATGCATTATGTCAGTGGTAATCGTGTGCCCCTGTCTCCCTTCTGTCCAGGGTTCGATTCCTAGTAGATTCCCTCGTTGTGATGGGGTTTGACCCATGACTTATTTTGTGTCCTTTTTTTATTTATTAATATATTTTTATTTTTATTTTTTTATTTTTATTCTAACCTAAAACACATAAAAATAAAACAAACTAATGATACATTGTCTTCTTTTTAAACTTTTGGGTAAGGTATTACTCAAGGATCACACCATGTGACACGAATGAATATGGTACTCCCCTTTCATACCCAGCCATACTCATAATAGAATAACAAATCAACAGTCTACTTTTTTTAAATGTCAAATAGATTAATTAATCCTATTTGAAAAAATAATGATGATTCCAAAAATATTTGAATCATGAAAACCACGGGATGCCTCCCGTGCAAGCTTTTGTTTAATGTCTTTAGCCCAACATGGATCCTAAATCTCCCAATTTTTTTTAGGTTCATAGGTTGGCTTAGTTAACTCGACTAGTATTTCCTATTTATTGAATGATGCAATGAATGGATTTAACCTATGACCATTGACCTTGAAAATGTGACCACAAGTGGGATCATGAATCTCTACTACCCCATGTCGGTACACATGATGCACAATGAAAGGACCTGACTATATATACCTTAACATTCTCATGTGTAAATGAAGTGTTGAACTATAAAAGAGAATGCATTTTCCCGGTTCAAAATGTTTGACTTTTATATTCAAAGATTGGTAGGATTGAACTCTAGCTTTATTAATCCTTAAATTTTCATAAGCCTTCATCCTTAGTTCTTCAAGTTCATTGAGATCTAATTCCCTTTTTGTTCCAGACCATTAGAGGTCATAATTTATTTTCTTAATTTCCCCAAAAGCCTTATGCCCAATTGCAACAGGTAAATGGCATGCTTTTCGATAAACCAACCTATATGGTGACATTCCATGGATGGTTTTGTATATTGTATGATATGCCCAAAAAGCATCCAATAGTTTCACAGAACAATCATTCCTAGAAGGATTGATAATTTTTTCATGAATATTCTTAATCTACCTATTTGAAAACTCATCTTGACAATTGGTTCGAGGATAGAACACAGTGGGAACCTTGTGAGGAATCTCATACTTATACACGAGTGAAGAGAATGGACTGTTGCAGAAATTGGTTCCTTGGTTAATGATTATAGCCCTTGGAATTCCAAATCGGGAAAATATGTGCTATTTATGAAAATGGATCACAACATAATGGTCATTAAACATTATGAGAATGGATTCAACACATTTGGAGACATAATAAATAGTTAAGAGGATATAAATGTGTCACCTAGAGATTGGGAAAGGACCCATGAAATCAATTCCGCAACAGTCAAAGATTACAATCACTAATATGGGAGTGAGTGGAATTTGTTTCCTTTTTGTTATTGAACCTACTTTTTGAAACATATTAAAACATTGACAAAATTTGTAGGGGTCCTTTGAGAGGGTGGGACAAAAGAGACAACACTGAATAATCATAAAAGTTTTTTTCTTAGAGGAAATGTGACATCCACATGCTGCACTATGACAACATTTAAGGATGGACTCATGTTCAGATTCTGGGACACACCTCTTAATGACTTGGTCAGGGCAGAACATATAGAGTTATGGATCATCAAACACGTAGTTTCTATCATTAGAAAGGAATTTCCTTCGATCTTGAGACCCTAAGAATTTTAGAACGACACCTGTAACTAAGAAATTGGCTATGTCAGCATACAATGGGAAGTCACTCACATAGTATAGGTGTTCTTCATGAAATGAATCAGACATAGAAAAGTTATTTGAGATGTATTTGAATTCAATCCTAGAGAGGTGATCAGAAAAAACATTTTCAACACCCATTTTATCCTTGATTGTCAGGTCAAATTCATGGAAGGGAGGGACCCACGTAATTAGTCTAACCTTGGCATCTTGTTTTTGGAAGAGGTATTTTAATGCGGAATGGTCAGTGAACATAGTGATGAGGGATCCTAAGAGGTAGTACATAAACATCTCTAAGTAGAACAAAATAGAATGTAACTCCTTGTTTGTGGTGGTGTTGTTTATTTGGGAATCATTTATGTATTTTCTTGCATAAGTAATGTCATAAGGAGTGTGATCACAATGTTTTCCTAACACAACTCCTATAGAAAAGTCACTGGAATCACACATAAGTTCAAAAGGAAGGTTCTAATTTTGAGATTTCTTAATGGGAGGAGAGGCGATAGAGGATTTGGGGGTTGAGAATGTACCCTCATAGCTTTCTATCCAATCAAATGGACCATCCTTTAATAGGAGAGCACAAAGGGGATGGGAGATTGAACTAATGTCCTTGATGAATCTTCTATAGAAAATAGCATGTCATAAGAAATAACTCACTTCCTTGACAGTTTTTGGGTGATGGAAGGTGGAAAATGATGTCAACCACGCCTTTATCAACTTCAATCCCACTACCTGAGACGAGATGGGCTAGAACTAGTCCCTCTTTAACCATGAAATGGTGTTTTTCTCAGTTTATGACTAGATTCATTTCTTCACATCTTGACAAGACTCTCTCCACATTCCTCAGACATCCCTCAGATGTATCCCGAAACACAGAGATGTCATCCATGAAGACCTCAAGAAAATCCCCTACCATGTCTGAAAATATTTTTATCATGCACTGCTGGACAGTTCTAGGGTCATTGCATAACCCTAAGGGAATGCTTTTGAATGAAAAGGTGTCGATTGGATATGTGAATGTAGTCTTCCCTTGATCCTCTAGGGAGACCTCAATTTGATTATACCCTGAGTACCCAACTATGAAATAGTATAAGGCATGACCTGCCACTCTCTTAAGGACTTGTTCAAGGAATGGTAAGGGTAAATGGTCCTTCTCGGTGAATGAGTTTGGCTTCCTATAGTCAATGCAAACCCTTCATCCACTACTCATCCTATTTGGAAGAATCTCTCTATCCTTATTTTTTATCACGGTGATTTCTACCTTCATGGAAACCACTTGGATTGGGCTAACCCAGTCACTCTCTGCTTTGGGATATAAGATACCAACATTTAATAATTTTTGACATTCCTTCCTTGCTACCACCATGATATTAGGATTTAGACGTCGTTGAGGTTGATGACATGGCTTTGAATCAGATTATAGAACAATCCTATGAGTCTCGATAAGTGGGATAAACCCGGAATATCGGACGGGGTCCAACCAATATATTTCTTATGTTTCCAAAGGACATATAGAAGCAACCCCTCCTGGTTGGTTTTAAGAGTAGAATAAATGATAATATAATGTTTTTGATTGTACCCTAGGAAGGCATACTTGAGTGCAGTGGGAAGTTCCTTCAATTCAATATCAGTTTGGTTCATAATTTCACCAGAAGATTGGGATATTGGATAAAGATAAATTTTATTTCCTAGAGTTTTAGATATGATTGATTCCCCACATGTAAATGTTTTAGATACGAGACTATCTTGATAATATTTATGGAAGTAAGTTGGTGTGGTCTCCATGAAAGTGGTTTCCTGAAAGTTTTCACGGATTGTTAGACCTAGGACTTCATCATAAGAGAAATTTGAAAATGTTTCAATCCATGGAGATAAACATCATGCATTTGAACAAAAGAATTAAATCTCATCCTAAATTAAACAACCATCAAAGATTCCGTGATGTTCTATGGATTCATTATCAATGCTTCCTATCATGTTTACTTCATGAATGTCCTTGTAATCCCCTATTTGTGATCCTGTATTATAGATGTTCAAGTCTAGAATCATGTTTCAAAAGGCGATGGTCATGATCCCATTTTGAACTCAGATAATAGAGTTGATTGTTTCAAGGAAAGCACGACCAAGGATTATTGGGGTTTGTTCCTTATTTCCAAAGTTTGTATAGTTTTCAAGGACAATGAAGTCTACAAGGTAGACGAGGTTTTCAACCTAAACCAAAATGTCCTTTAAAATCCCCATTGGAACCCTATTGCTACGATCTGCATGTTGAAGTGTAACAGGAGTTGGTTGGATCTCATCTAGGCCTAACTGGTATTACACAGCAGAGGGGATGATATTGACACTAGAACCTAGGTCACACAAGGCCGTGGCAAGTTTTCTCTCTCATAGTTCTACATTGATGTAAGTAAAACCCGAGTCTCTCAATTTAGGAGGAATGGTCCCTTGAATGGTGGTACTCACATTAACTTCCAAAAGGACTTGGTTTTTATGTGAATTTTTTTTTAAAGTGTATAAGTCCTTAATGTACTTTGAGTTGGCAGGTATGGTTTGGATTGCATCGATAAGGGGAATGTTCAACTTGTCTTGTGAGATGATTTCCCACAATGATTCACTCAATTCAAGATTGTTTTTCCCCCTCATACATTGAGGAAATGGTGTTGGTTGTGTGGTTGTTTGTTGAAGATTTTTTTCATTGACAATGTTATCATGTTTTTTGGTTCGATCATTTGGTTCATGTGAATTTTCATTATATTTGGATGCTTCACATGGTTCCAGGCGTATTTATTTAGGTTTCTCAATAGATTTCCCACTTCTTAAAAAAGTCACAGCCTTTAGTTGTTCATGAATTGTTTGAGTACAGCTTCAATCTCCCCATTAAGTTGAGGATGGTACCGCCTAAGTGGGCATCAATGCCTTTCCAGTTTTGATTGTTTCAAGTTCTTATTTTAGGGAAGATAATTCTAGGTTCATCATTTCCATTTGTTTGCATAGTTTTTCTTGTAGGCTTTGTGGAGAGTTTGGGTTGGTGCTTGAGAATATATGTATTTTATAGCATCCAGGAAATTTCTTAAAATACTATTACATATTTTTAAAGGTAAACAACATAATATTATTACACATAGAGGATCCAACTGTATAGTGTCTTGGAAAAACTAGGATTATACATAGCAATTACAACATCAAGCATAAACATTTATTTAATTTCTTCTTCTCTAGCTTATTATTGTCACTTGTCCTCTCCTTAGTATATGTAGCCACTTGAGGATATACATTAAGAGGGGTGTTCTAAAATCCCAGTAAGAGGATATATAAGATGAATATATCATGGGGTGAGAATAATCACGACATAGGTAAATAAATCATGAACATGAGATGAACATAAATAAAAGACTTGAAATGTGAAAATGCATAAAAATGAAACATCATGTTTTAGTGGTTAAGTACCAAAAATACTTTTGAACCAAGATAGAATCTTTTTCACACATAATTTAACATTTAATCATGAGATTCATTAGTTTACCCAATGCATTGGAGTTCTGTATAATTTTGGGTGCACCCGTCTCTTTGAAGCAATCATATTGCGCTATATAATTCTGGGCACACCCGGCACATCATAACATTATCATTATCATGATTTCCACAAAAAAAACATATCAAAAGTTAACATAAATAACCCATGTAAACGAAATTGTTTCATCTCATAAGAATACATTCATAAGCATTGGGTTCCCAAAATAAAGAGGGAACAACATACTTGATACACGAACCATCAACCATGAATGAGAGGTAAAAGTTGAGTTCTTAAAAGATGAGTTATTTTGGAAAACATTTGTTTTGACCTAAACATCATTAGAAAACATGTATATCCCATAAATGGTAAGATTATTATGAATAAATGATCTTTATGGTGTAACCATATCAAAATGGAGTGAAGGCGGGAGAACCCGAAAGAAGAAAATTGTGTTCGAGATTTCCCCTTACCTTGTATCTGAATGCTTCCTTCCATTTAATGTCTTGTATAATGAAATTATATTCATTAATTAGAAATTACAGAACCTTTTAAACATTAATATGGTTCATTATGGTTTCATTATGTGATTTTATGTTCCTTTTAATGAGTTATAGTGTTTAAAAACATTTCCCGGAATGTTTGTTTTTATGGTTTTCTTGAGTGGTTCTCAGGTATTCGTAAATTGAAGTTTGGTTAGAACATGTTTAAACATACATAACTGATATTAATAGTTATTAATTATATTACAGGAGTTTTAATGTTATTATAATGAATAATATTATAACCGTATGGATGAATCGTTAGATAAGAATTAAATGATGATTGTTTGTGTTAATTTGGGTGGTTTTCGATCACAACAAACTTGTTTTAATTTATCACTTAGTAATTTGTTCAAAAGTCAGTTCCAAAATTTGAAATAGGAAATAATATATATAAAATTTTCTTCTTCGACCAAAAAATGGTTTCATGACCTGATATTAAGGTATAAATGGAAGAAGAAAGAAAGTTGTTCTTGAAGGTGATAAACTAACACCTCACGATCTATGATTTCTTTAATAAAATAAAATCAAGAGGGAAAGGTGGGTTGGATGATATAAAATCCATTCAGAATCATAACATTCCATTATATGTATAATAAAGGAGTTACAATACCATTTGGGTTAATATAGGTGGGGAGAGATCAAAAAATGAACTTGAACATGAATGGAAATTAAAGAAGAAGAGGGAGAGAAATTACCTATTGAATCCTTCTCTTGAGAACCCCCTTAAAGAAGCTAGGCTTGGTATTTTGATGAGACCAGAAGCTCTTGGACGTGGGATAGGGGATAGGGATGATGTTTGGGTAGTGTTTAGAGAAAACTTGGAGCTTGAGAGGTGTGAGGGAATGAGGGTGTGAAGGGTTCTTTTTATAGTGGAGGGGAGGGGTAAATTTTGAATATTTAATTCATTATTTTATTATATCCCTCAAGAAAACCAAAAGTATTGTTTAATGTGACCCCTAATATTAATACGTTCATTGGATTTCGAACCAAGTGTCCTTGCATTACTTGTGATGTCATGAATAGTTTATTTAACTGTGAAATTGTATATACGGTATATTACCGTATTTCACTAATCATCAAAAAATTGTAGTTTTTCAGAAAAATACCAAAAATTTACCCTAACCATTTTTCGACGTGTAGAATTCAAAAATGAAGTCCATTTTTCAAAATTAATTTTCTAAATATTATTAATTTAATTTTTAAGTAAAGACATAGTTAATTCGAAAAATAACATTCTCAAAGGTGCACTTAGTTTTATTTCTCATTGAAAAATTAATTCAGATCTCATTATCTTATTTCCTTAAGAAAATAAAATAATATTATTATTTACTATTCATAAGGGTCATATTAGTATTCATTTTACTATTCATAAGGGTATGTTACTATTCACCAAAAAAACAAGTTTTTTCAATCAGACTCCAAAATACATCTTGAACACAACCGTTTATGTCGGATTTTCAAAATTCCAAACAGAGAAGTGAAAAAATTATGTTTAATGGTCACTTATCACTTAGTAGTTCATTATGCTGTGCATTAATATGATTTTATGACATAATTTTAAGAAGGGAATTTTTATTGAAAAACATTGGTTCGTAACATTCTCCCCCCCTTAAGAAATTCCGCCCTCGAAATTTCATTTTTAAATAAATAGGTGAGGGTACTACTCCATCATCGCCTCTTCTGGATCCCATGTTGCCTCCTCAAACATATGGTTCCTCCACAACACTTTGACATGGTGGGTTGTCTTGTTGCGTAAAACCTTATCACTTTGGTCCAGAATCTTTACTGGCTGCTCTACATAGGGTAGGTCACCTTCCAACTGCACCACATCTGAGTTTAGTACATGTGAGGGGTTTGGTATGTACTTCCTCAGTCGTGATACATGAAACACATCATGAACATGAGCCATATTAGGTGGAAGTACAAGATGATAGGCCATGGATTCTATGTGGTCAAGGCTCTCAAAGGGGCCATTGTACCTTGGGCTTAGCTTCCCTTTCTTCCCAAATCCCATGACTCTCTTCCATGGAGATATTCGAAGGAATACTTTATCTACAATGTCAAATGCCAAGTCCCTTCGACGGTTGTTAGCATAGCTCTTTTGCCAACTTTGAGCAGCTTTGATGTGTTTCGGTATGACGTGAACCTTCTGTGTCATCTCTTGAACAAGATCATGTCCATGTAGCTTTCTTTCTCCAACTTCATCCCAATAGGTTGGAGTTCTACATCGATTTCCATACAGAGCGTCATATGGAGCCATCTGAATACTCGAGTAGAAGCTATTATTGTATGAGAACTCAACCAATGGGAGATGCTGATCCCATCCACCTTATAATTCTATAAAGCAGGCTCTAAACATATCTTCAAGCATCTAAATCGTATTTTCAGATTGGCCATCAGTTTGGGGTGGTAGGCCATGCTGAAATTTAATTCAGTACTCAATGAATGTTGAAGGCTCCTCCAGAATTTAGATGTTAACCTCAGATCACGGTCAGAGAAAATTGAGAGGGGAACACCGTGCAGTCAAACCACTTCCTTCACATACATCATTGGAAGTTTTTCAAGAGATATATCTTCCCGAATAGTGAGAGATTGGGCAGTCTTGGTGAGTCAGTCAACCACAACCCATATCGCATTATTTCCCTTTGACGTCTTCGGGAGACCCATGAAAAAAGTCCATAGTAACATTTTCCCATTTTCACATGGGTATAGAGAATGGATGCAACATACCTTTGGACTTTTTTCACTCTGCATTAACTTGCTGACATACCAAGAACCTTGATATATATTCTTCAATCTTCTTCTTCATGTTATCCCACCAGAAGTGTTCCTGGAGATCATGGTGCATCTTGGTACTCCCAGGAAGGATAGACAAAGTTGAGCTATGTGCATTTTCCAATATCTCCTTCTTCATCCCAGGTGATGAAGGCACACAATGCCGTATTCCAAACCGAATCACACCATTATCGTCGATATGGAACTCTTCCAGCTTCCCTTCCTTTACTACATTCACCCTCTTTTGTATCTCCACATCATCCCTTTGTGCTACCTTAATCTTATACAGGATGTATTGTTTCGCAATCATTTTGGAAAGGTAGGATGTATCCTCTGCCCTTATTATTTCCAAATCTATTCTTTTCATATCCATGAAGATAGGGTCTCTCTAAATCTGTAGCATAGGTAGAGTAGCATGTTCTTTTCTACTTAGAGCATCAGCTACCTTGTTCATCTTTCCAGGATGATAATGAATAGAGAAATCGTATTCCTTTATTATCTATAACCATATCCTTTGACGCATGTTGAATTCCTTTTGTGTGAATATATACTTTAGGCTCTTATGGTCGGTGTATATGTCACACTTCTGACCACAAAGGTAGTGCCGCCAGATTTTCAAGGAAAAAAACACGGCTGCTAGCTCTAGATCATGCGTTGGGTAGTTCTGCTCATGGATCTTCAACTACCGTGAGGCGTAGGCTATCACTTTGTCATTTTTCAAGAGTACACAACCCAAGAATTTCTTTGAAGCATCACTGTATATCACAAAACATTATCCACTTTTCAGTAATTTGAGTACAGGTTCTGTGATCAGCCTTAGCCTTAGCTCCTTGAAGCTTCCCTCACATCATCCATCCAGGCATACTTTACCCCTTTCCTTGTTAACATAGTTAGCGGGCTTGATAATTGTAAGAAATTTCTCACAAAAGGTCGGTAGTACCCAGCTAATCCAAGAAAACTACGGATTTATGTGACACTAGAGGGCCTGGGAAATTCCTAAATCACCTTTTTCATTGAAGTATCCACAGATATTCCATTACATGTGACCACATGTCCCAATAATGTGACTTGCTTCATCCAAAAGACACACTTCATGAACATGACGTACAACATATCTTTTCTCAATGTCTCCAACACAAGTCTTATATGTTCTTCATGTTCCTCCTTTTTCTTGGAGTATATGAGAATATCATCAATATACACTACCAAAAATTTGTCATGGTAATGTCTAAAGACTCTATTAATAAAATCCATGATGATTTCACGAGCATTAGTAAGTCCAAAGGTCATCACCAAAAACTCATAGTGACCAAAACGTGTTCGTAAGGTAGTCTTCTGAATATCTTCCTTCTTCACCTTTATGTGATGATATCCAGAAAAAAGATCTATCTTTGAGAATTATTGAGCTCCTCTTAACTGATCGAACAAGTCATCAATCCTGGTAAGAGGAATACTTGTCCTTTATGGTGATCTTTTTGAGTTCTCAATAATCGATACACAGCCGCATTGTTCCATCCTTCTTCTTCACAAAGAGCATTGTTGCACCCCAAGGTGATGCACTAGGGAATATGAACCCTTTTCTAGATGCTCTTGCAGCTACTTCATTAATGCCTTCAGTTCGATAGTAGCCATCCTATAGGGACACTTCTATATAGGAGTAGCTCCGGGAATGAGTTCAATTGAGAACCCTACCTCACGATCTGGTGTAATTCCAGGAAACTCTTCAGGAAATAAATCATCATATTCCCTCACGATGGTCATTTCCTCAAGGTTGGCACTTTCCTTCGACTCAGCGATTTGGGCATGGTATGCTTCTTCATAGGGAGTCAACACCCACACCATTGAAGGATTTTTTAATGGAGATTCATGATCTTCCTTGCATTTTTAGTGGATCATGGGATGGTTCAAATTATGAAAATATATTTCCATTTCCTGACAGTTGATATGTGATCTATATGAAGAGAGCCAATCCATTCCCATTATAGAATCTAATTCTACCATGGGAAGTATTATGATATTTGCTGGAAGAATCTTCCCACATATGCCAATAGGATAAGAGTCAAACACTTGGGTTTCTATGATTTCTCCACTTGGTGTTTTTACAGATATCTCTACATCATGGTTTCAGGGCTTCTATTCTATAGTTCTAGTGAACTTGCAAGATATAAATGAATGCGTAGAACCAGAATCAAATAAGACTTTTTCCATTCTTGAGTGAATAGGAAGTGTACCTTGTATGAATTCATTATCATGATCCACCTCCTTAGTATTGATGGCATAAGCCTTCCCCTGTTCCTTTATCATTGGTGGTTGCTGACGTTGATTACCCTCATGAGCTCGAGGTTTAGTGCACTAGTTTTCATAGTTCCCTAGCTCCCTACAGTTGCAGCATTGGACCATGAGTGGTTCTCTACATTCATTGGATACATTCTCCTTCCTTTTGGTGACTTTTTTGACACTCTTGGGTATGGTTTCCTTCTTTCCCCCACTGGAAGCATTTCCCCGTCCCATTGAGGTAGTTCCCATGGTGCAACATTCCACATTTTTGGCATGTGGGTCGTTGATGTTTCTTCCCACCTTTGTCATTAGATCCACCAGTTTGATACTCCACCTTTATTTTCATATCACCATAGCCATGGGACCATTCTCCAAACTCCATATCCACATTGTGATCACATCGAACAACTTCTTCATAACTCCCCAATTCTTGAATTGCAAGAGCCTTTCAAAGGTGTGGCTTTAATAAACTAATGAATCTATCAATTTTTCTATCATTTTTTATAACAAAACCCAAAGCGTACCATGAAATCCTTGTTAAATTTGTTTCATAGGTTGTGAATGATTATCCTTCGTTTTTTCTTGAGCTCTATAAATTCCCTCTACATCTTCGTATGAATTGTTCATGGAAAATACTTATTAAGAAACATTATCTTAATGTCTTCCCATTCCATCTCTTCAATTTCCTCTCTTGGCTTGGTGTTCCTATTCAAATCCCACCATTGATCCGCTTCTCCATCTAGACGATAAATAGATGGGGTCACCTTCTCCATCTTAGAACAGTGAAGAACAGTAATGTTCTTCTCCATGGAGTTAACCCACTGTTCTACAACTAGTGGATCAGAAGATCCACTAAAAATCCGTGGTCATTGCCACATAAAACATTCGATAGCCAGTTTCTCCCTTTTTGGTGAAGGAAGACGTTCCCCATTATTATGGTTATTATTCATAACCTGACATAATTAGGTAAGAATTTCCATGTAGTTTTTAACTCCACCTCCCAAATCATTGGGGATGTCGTTCGGGCAATCATTGCATTGGCCATCGCACAAGTTGTTGGCCTGATTTCTCCTGGTTCCCACCATTTTCTAAAATAGATAAGTTTAGAACAAAACATATGTAAAAAAAGTTATGAATAACTTATTCATTTAAAAAATTTATACCAAAAACATAACATATGGGATCCCTGTGTAGATTTTCTTATCTTCCCACTTGTACTTAGTCTCGTGCTAGAGGTTTTCTCTAGGGTTCACTAATCCTAATTTCTAAATTAACTAAACCATTCCTTTGATACGAAATGTAGCATCCCGACCATTTCTTTCATTATTGTTACATCATTTTAAATGTAAACAACATAATAGTATTACACATAGAGTATTCAACGGTTTAATGTCTTGGGCCAACTAGGAAAATAAATAGTAATTACAACATCAAGAATAAACATTTATTTAATTTCTTCTTCTCTATCTTCTTATTGTCACCTGTCCTCTCCATAGTATATATAGCCACATGAGGATATACATTAAAAGGGGTGTGCTAAAATCACATTAAGAGGATAGATAAGTTGAATATATTATGGGGTGAGCATAATCATGACATAGGTAATGAAATCATGAACATGATAAGAACATAAATAAAAGACCTCTAATGTGGCAATGCAAAAAAACAAAACATCATGTTTTAGTGGTTAAGTAACACACATTCTTGTGAACCAAGATAGCATCTTGTTTACACATAATTTTACATATAATAATTAGATTCATCACTTTACCCAATTCATTGGAGCATTGTATAATTCTGGGTGCACCTGTCACATTGAAACATTCATACTGTGCTAAATAATTCCTGGCGCACCCGTCACATCATAACATTATGATTATCATGATTTACACATAGAACACATATCAAAAGTGAACATAACTAAAACATATAAAGGAATTGGTTTCATCACATAAGAATACATTCATAAGAATTGGGTTCCCAAAAGAAATATGGAACAACATACTTGATACATGAACCATCAACCATGAATTAGAGGTAAAAGTTGAGTTCTTAAAAGAAGAGTTATTTTGGAAAACATTAGTTTTGACATAAACATAATTAGAAAAAATTTATATCCTAGAAAAGGTAATATAATTATGAATAAATGACCTTTATGGAGTAACCATTTCAAAATGGAGTGAAGGAGGGTGAACCCGAAGGAAGAAAATTGGGTTCGAGATTTCCCCTAACATTGTATATGAATGCTTACTTCCCTTTAATGTCTAGTATAATGAAATTTTATTCATTAATTAGAAATTACAGAACCTATTAAAAATTAATAGGGTTAATTTTGGTTTCATTTTGGGATTTTATGTTCCTTTGAATGAGTTATAGAGTTTAAAAACATTGCTCGGGAATGTTTGTTTTTATGGTTTTCTTGAGTGGTTTACTTGTATTCTTAAATTGAAGTTTGGGTAGAACATGGGTAATCTTCCAGAGCTCATATTACATGTTATAAATTATATTAAAGGGGTTTTAATGATAGTATAATGAATCATATTATATCCATGTGGATTAATCATTAGATAAGAATTAAATGATGATTTTTTGGGTTAATTTTGGAGTTTTTTCGATCACAATGAACTTGTTTTAATTTATCACTTAGTATTATGTTCCTAAGTCTGTTACAGAATTTTAAATAGGAAATAATACATTTAACATATTCTGTTTCAACCATAAAAATGGTTTCTTGACTAGATCTGAAGGTAGAAATGGAATAAGAAATCATGTCGTTCTTGAAGGTGATACATTAATATCTCACAAACTACGTTCTCTTTAATAAAATAAAAGGAAGAGGGGAAGGGGGATTGGATGATAAAAAATACCTTTAACAGCATAAAATTCCATTATATTTATAATAATGGAGTTAAAATACCATTTTGGTGCAGATAGTTGTGGAGAGATCAATAAATGAACTTGAAAATGAAAGGAAATTAATGAAGAAGAGGGAGAGAAATTACCTCTTGAATCCTTCTCTTGAAAACCTCCTTAAAGATTCTATGCTTGGTCTTTTGATGAGACCAGAATCTCTTGGATGTGGGATAGGGTCTTGGTAGGATTTTTGGGTAGAGTTTAGAGAAGTCTTGGATCTTTAGAGGTTTGAGGGAATGAGGGTGTGATGGGTGGTTTGTATAGTGGAGGGGAGGGGTAAATTATGAATATTTAGTTCATTATTTTATTATAACCTTCAAGACAACCAATAGTATTATTTCATGTGACCCCTAATAGTAATACATTCATGTGTGTTCAAAACAAGTGGCCTTGCATCACTTGTGATGTCATGAATAGTGTATTTAACTGATAAATTTTATATACGGTATTTTACAGTATTTCACTATTCATAAAAAAATTTATTTTTTCAGAAAAATTCCAACAATTTACCCTAACTATTTTTCGATGTGTAGAATTCATAAATGAAGACCATTTTTCAAAATTAATTTTCAAAATATTATTATTTTAATTTTTAAATCAAGACATAGTTAATTCGAAAAATAACAATCTTAAAGGTGCACTTAGTTTTATTTCTCATTGAATAATTAAATAAGATCTCATTATCTTATTGCCTTAAGAAAATAAAATAATAATATTATTTACTATTAATAATGTTCATATTACGATTCATTTTACTATTCATAAGGGTCTGTTGCTATTCACCAAAAAACAAGTGTGTTCTATCAGACTCCATAAATCATCTTGTACACAACCATTTATGTCGTATTTTCAAAATTTCAAACACAGAAGTGACAAACTTATGTTTAATGGTCACTTATCACTTAGTAGTTCATTATTTTTTGCATTCATGTAATTTTATGACATAATTTTTAGAATGTAATTTTTATTGAAAAACTTTGGGTCGTTACGTATATCCCAGGGGGTTATTTTGGAGGTGTTATGGTCTGTTGAAAATGGACCTATGGATGTTGGTATTGGATAAGATGGGTTTAGAATAGGTTATGAGTTTGGTAGTTCTGATTTGGGTATGGATTATATACCTGTGGTTGGCTAGGTTGCTGGCTATCTTTCCAGCGGAAGCTTGGGTGGTCATTATACCTTGGGTTTCATTTGTTTTGGTATTGAGGATTTTGAATGTTCAAATCATTTTCTTATGATGGGGTTCCTCCTAAAAGAACATCCATTATAGATGTAATGGTTAGGATGTTGTCTATCTTATGGTCATGTTTTTCACAAATTGTGCAAACGGGTTCTACAGTTTGGATTTCATGGACTTTCCTATGGTATATCTCTTCAACCTTCCTAGAGAGTGCTTAGAGTTTATCCATAAGGCTTTCCTCTTCTATAAGTGTATGAATTCAAGAAATTCTTTGTGGATTTTCAGAATATAGTGATGTTCCCCATGTTTGGTTTTGTTCAACAAGGCTTTCCAGATACTCATAAGAATCATTTGGTGCTTTGTTTTTAAAGGTTGAATTACACATCATGTCAATGAATTTTTTGTTTCCCGGACCCAACCCTTCATAGAAAATTATAACATGTTCAGGAATAGAAAAACCATGGTGTGAAACCATGTTTACAGTGTTTTTGAGCCTCTCCCAGGATTCATAGAATGACTCTCCCTCTTTTTTAAAAAAAAAGTTTTGGATACTCTTATTAAGTGTAATTTTTTGTGGTGGGGAATGTATTTTTTGTAAAATTATCTTTGTATTTGGTCCCAAAAGTTGATGGATGATAGAATCAAATTGTTTAGCCAATTTTTACCTCAATACTTTTAAGAAAAACTAAATATCCGCAACTTAGATTATTATAGTTGATGTGGGGGACACATGGTTTCAACAATGACATTGAAATCCTTAACGTGAAGCTAGGGAATCTCGGACTCGATTCCATGGAATGTGGGAAGGTGGATTAGGACATGGTGTTTAAGTATGTAGTTGGAATATCCAAGGGAGTATTGTATAATGAATTAGGGGGAATTGGTCCAGGCAGGTGTGAGGTAGTCATTCATGGCTTGATCAACTTCTTTTCCCAAGTTTGGGGCTGCCTCATTTGGGTTTCCATTTTTGGTTCCCACCCGGGATTATGAGTTGGTTTCATTGAAGAACTTCCATTGAAATGGGTTCAATTTTGGACTCTAAAATATCAATAGGATTAGGATCTAATGGAAAAAATCCGCTAGGTTCACTTGAATCCCCAGCCCAAGGACATTCCATGCTAACTAGATGGTTTGATTGATCGCGGGGGTTGGCGTACATGCGCCAAAAGAAAAAAATACAAAGGGAAAATATAAGAGATCTGGGGTGAGAATAGACAAAATGGAGGAGAATATAATGGGTGTTTGGATGAATCACTTGGTTCCCTGTAAATGGTACCAAAATTTGATTCACGCTCAAATTTACCCAAGAGATGAAGGTATAACGGTCCTTGTAGTTTAGCTTGGGTAATCGAATCCTCAGAGACCTAAGAAGTAACCTACAGACACATATATTTTATGGATTGTTTTTTCTATGAAGTTGCCAACATTGGTTGATTTTAAAGGGGTTTAAGGTATCTCTAACAGATTTAAGTTAATTTAAATTATGATAATGAGTTGATCAGATATTATCACTTGGGGTGGATTGGATGAATTATTTTTTTAATGATTTCAATTTCTTATATTTGAGATGGGTTCCTTTAATAAGTTCAACCAATATCATCACATACTGGTTTAATACCTACACCATTTAATGCTAATCACCTATACACTTGAAGGATCAATGTTCTCATCACATCAAGGAAAAGGGTCTTAAAAATAATTGAACTGTGTGGCCTTAAATTCAACAAGAACGATGGAGTTTAAAAAATTCAAATAAAAATATCAATTAAAGAAGTGATTAGACATTAATGATGTGATAAATAACATCTATTCTTTCCCCTTGATAATACCTTGAATCAACCCATAAGTGGGTTATCCCTCCATTGATGCTATGGTTTCAATGGAAGCGGGAAATAGACACATCTGGGAGGAATTGAAGAAGTAAAGAAAACAATAAAAAGAAAATGATCACTCCACTATTGTGTAAATAATTTCACAAGATTTGGTGTTAATAAATTCACACCATTAGGAAATGGTATCAATGTGAGATGTAGAAGAACAGAATAATAAGAGAAGAAGAACTTTTATTAATATACTAGGATGAATGAAAACAACTTACATGTGGAAGACAAACATGAGACCACAAAATAGCAGCATAACATTACAATGAGAAAGCACAAAAGATGATCAAATCCTCCACCACCCCTACCTAAAATAGGAATTTTTGAAGCATTGGGTGTAGCCTCCAATATTATAAGTCTCCTCAGTTAATTTTTTTTAGGCCATAGGTGGGTGGAAAGATGAGGGAGAGTTGATTTTTCCACCCTTGAACCAAGGTAGTAGCCAGGTTTCATCCACAGAACAGACGTTTCTAAATGGATTCTAGATGGCTGAATTGGAGTGTTAAATATAATAAAAGAGTAAATATCTGTATTTATACTAGCTCTATGTAATATTTCAGCTGAAAAGGATATGTGGTTGATGAGATATGATTAAATTAGTGGGCTGTTTTTCTAGGCCGCATAATAGGGCCTAGAATTTATCTCTAAATTGGGCCGCCTTAATAACCACCATGGAAAGATAATTAGCACTAGCTTATGCAGACCTATTTGTTCCTATATATGTCTTCTATCATCCCACGAAATTTGGGCTTCATTGGGCCTATACGTTGGGCCCCACATTCTCATCTGATGGCTGGTGTCCAATCTACGTTCTCCAAAATTGTTTGCATGAAATCCCATTTTGGTGGTCTTCCAATGTGAATATTCCAACACTTCACAAGTAAGAATTATTCCCAATATAATTATACACCTGAAAATTAAATATGAAAATAAAATCAAGATCATTGGGAATTTTAAATGATGTTAAAAAATGTACCACATAATAGAGCATTTTAAGAAGGAATTACAATCATTAAGTAAAATTATGTTCAAAGTGTAAAATGAAATAAAATGGTGTTTATGAATAATAAATCACATAAATATTATATATATTAACAATGAATTTTAGCCTCATTTATTGGCTAATCAGTGATATTCTAGTTCATCAACTCAGGCCATGGATATAGCATCTAGTTCAAGATAGAAATAGATTATCCAAGTGGTCTGTAGGGGACACTCATATCCTAGATAATGGAGATTTAGACCATTAAATTTTTGAAGAGTATCCCACATATTATTGAGTAGTTAAAGACTATACACCTTTTCTAGATCATCAAGAATATTATAGCTAGAATAGTGAGGGGCTATATTGGGAAAGAGAGGTTTGTCCTGGGTAACTCTATACATATGTCAATATTGTCCTCTTCTTCATCATACGTACATTAATCTATTTGTTCAGACCAAAGTAGATGACTTTGAGGGTCTCCTACTATTGGAAGTGGAGTGTTACTAGATTCTAATGGGGAACTATATGCATTCAACCCCTGTATTTTCAGCACCTCTCAATATGAAGGTGTCATTGTTTGGCTAACCTCTCTATATGGAGGATTCTTGAAAAAGGAAGGAATACCATTCCCATGAAAGTCTCTTTCTTCTGAATGGATATAAGAGTTGAAAAATCCTTGTGTTGTTGAGACTATGTCTCAAAAAACCACAAGGACACTAGCATTAAGCATATTAGAAATACGAGTCTTGTTTTTTTTGTCATGGTTGGTGTATGCCAAAATTCATTTTGTGGTTGTTCAGGGATATGGGACTACTGTATGGAAGTTTCTATAATTTTTATATAACTTCCTGGTGCAATGGGAATATGATCCCACCACTGGGGATTTGTCAAAATATTCTGATAAGATGCCACATTGTCTGCAATGATATGAACCTGTAATGAGGCATGTGACAGTCTCCCCTTGTGACCCTCAATCAATATGAGGTTATGGACCCAATCTTGAGACTTTGGTATATGTTTTCAGTCTTTGTTGGCCAGAGTATGAGCATTCCCAGAGGTGTGTCCCGCTCTCATCTAGTTGGCCTTTATTGGATCAGGAGTATACAATTGTTCTGAATATGCATTCCCTACCATAATATTCCAGCATATATCTGGAATGAGACGGATAATATGACCCTCCTCCAACATTTCCTTGGAATGATGTTGGTGCAATAATTCATTGGTTAATATATGAATATTTTCCTCTCTTCTGTGATCTATTGGTGAATGCAGAGCTGATTCACTAATAGAAATATGATAATGTCACCAGGATTGTTCCACTCTCATCTGGTTAGTCTAAACCATAATAGAGATATGGGCATGATCTATGGCCTCCAAATTAACCCATAGGACTTCATTAACCAGCATGCTCCACTGTGTCGAGGCATGTACCACTCTCACTTGGTTTCCCCTAGTTAGAATTGGATTATTTCCCCATTCTGATATATCTCCCTAAATCTGGATATGCTGATAATCATCCCTGATGGGAGAAAGAATGTGCACTTCCACCAAAACAACCACTTGATCATGATGATTAGATTGTTGTGATGTCTTATATATTGTGATAGGAGTAATCATTTTTCCATTTAAATTCAATACTTCCATAATATACTGCCGGAGTTCTTCAGATGTTTCAAAAATATATTGTAATTATAGAAAATAGTGTGTATGAATGTAAGCCCACCCGTTTTTTATCTCAATGACCTATTTTTATATATATTCTATTATATTGGGTATATGGTCCCACTTATTTCATCTATGTGGCAGAAGGATATGACAATGGTGTTCACACATGTGGGTATGAGTATGAGCCTCCCCCATGTTTGCATATAGTATTTTTCCATGGACTTGTTCTCAGTGAGCATTGATATGAGCTTGTCGACTGGTCCTTTCATGAGTATATTGGTTGGTGATACCAATAAGAGTGGTGAATTAGCCCTTTCTGGGTTATCCATCATCTTCTTTCTCTGATGATTCTTCCTCAGTGGAGCTCATGCAAGGGTGTCTGAGGTGGATGTCCGTCAGGAGGTACACTCAGCAGAAAGCTGATAGATACTAGTATGATCATGCTGGAGATGACGATTAGTTGGCGCCCACCTTGGTGGAGTCTAAACATTGTGGAAGCTGGATATGGCCCCCAAATCCTCCTACATCTGGTATAAAATGTAGCATTTGTCACACCCCAGGGACATGCTTACGAAGCAATTGGACATGGAAATAGAGGCCACTGGTTTAGCAAACAACCTTTTCAAGTGGAATGGACTCACCAAATGATGTGCTTACAGAATCTCTTGAGTATCTTCCAATGTCAGGATGGTATCATATCAGTGGTATTCATAAATCATCATGTTTTCTACATGATTATGGATCCATTTAGCTGGCGAGACCATTTTACAACCAATGGGGGTCACAGTGGCGGATGGAGTACCAGAATGAGTGTTGTAATATTATGACATTTTCTTAGATAGGGTGTCTAAAATCATGTGGAAAATAATGAATAAGGTCACAAATCTGTGCCATGTCATAGGCATAATAATGATACATCAAATATTCATGGTCCACACAACTGTCTGGTATTCCCTTTCTGGCCATTCTGCTTGCAATGAAATGTTAACATGTGGTTGGACTTATTGGAATCCTGGTTTATGATGGTCTTATTGTATATAGTTTACAAAGAAAATTTTCCTTATCGGTTCACATCAAGCTTATCTGTTTTGTTTGAATATAAGGGGAAAGCATCATGGCTTGACATATTATAACCCACTTGTCTGTTATTATAGGGATTCATGTTAGATTCATAATTTGTTTCATATGGGAATAAAATAGAATAGTCCAATGAATTATAGCCGGATCATTTTTTTATTTCATAGATTGTTGTCGGGTTCAACATTTTTGTTTAGTCATGATAGCGTGGCTTGTAATGGATTCCAGTTGTTGCATTACCACTATCATTTTTTCCTAAATTACCCAATGTTTCCCCCATCCATAACTAGGTTCATACCTACATTCCAATGGCTGGAGGTCATTTGGGTTATCAGGCCTACTGAATCTTAGGTATTTTCATTTGTTGAGAGGATGGAAGGTCTGGCTGATTTCACCTTTTTCGTGGGAATTTATGCCTACTTCGGGACACTATTATCGATTTAAGACGTGCTCGTGAATATATTCTGAATCCCTGTGAAGTACTAGTTACCCATGTAAAATGAGGAGGGTTTAGCTCTCTTTTATGTGTGATAGACTGGGATCTCTTTTTTGAACCCATTTGTATGTATCTGAGTCTCTTTAACATTTTCAAGTAGTTAGAGGTTTCTTAAATGTTGCAACCATAATACCAATGGGATCGGTCCATGATCCCTTTTATGGAGGTGGTAGATATTTTATGTTGGGATTGAGCCATTATGAGGCTTCCTACACATCCTTGTTATTGCAAAAATGAACACACAAAATTTTTTGTTAATCCATCAAGTTTAAAGACATGTGATAAGACTAATCTGGGGGGATTTCAAAACACCAAATATTTGTGCTCAATTATATAAAAGACATCATACGTATCGAAGTTATGGTAGGAATCATAGTCCACATAGTTTATACAATGATGGGGTTTACACACTGAGGCTGCCCTGGTGAATCGGTATTTGATGTCTGAGGAGGTGTTCATTGCATCCCACTGAGCCCACGTGAGACATTATCGTTGAGATATACATGGGGGAGTGCATTATTAGCCTTATTGTGTATAGATATGGGATCTATGTATTGGGGTAGTTCATTGAGTGTTTAATATGGAGCACATGACATTAAAGAAGTGTCTTATGTATCCAAGTTATGGTAGGAATCAGAGTCCTCATAGTTCTCTTAGACATATTGGGGCATACGCATTGAGGCTACCCTAGTGAATAGGGATTTTATGCCTTATGATGTGTTCTTTGAATCACCCTAATAACATGTGTTCTATTTTCACTGTGGGAAAAAAGGGGGTGCAATATTAGCCTCATGGAATATAGATATGAGAACAATGTGTTGTTGTAGAATTTTGAGTGTATGATATGGAGATTGGACCTTTATAGATGAATCACATGTATCCCACGTATAGAGGGAATCAGAGTCCTCATAGTTCTCTTAGAGATGTTGAAGCCCACACACTGACGTTGCCATGGTGAATATGCCTTCTTATATTGAAGTTGTTTCATGATCCTGTTTGTATTCCTTGGAGGTCATCACATGAAAGGGATCAACACATGTGGATGGTGTTGTGAGAGTCATTGTAGAGTGATCTGAAGGGTGTCGTGTGCCTTGGATGACACCTAGGGAAAACATTGTGGGACCAGGACGACATGTACAGAGGATGTCACATTTCATTCCCGACTCCTTAGGAGATGTCATGGGACGAGGCCAATATGTCCACATGGTATTCTATGAGAGATAGATTGTCATATCTAGATGTGTCAACGAGACTCAACTAACATTAGTGGGTGCCGTTATATGTATTGGGAGGTGAATCTTAAGGATGTCGATAGTCTGGTCTGACTAACCCAAAGCATTTTCAAGATCCAAGCAGTGTCTGTGGAGCATCTGCAAAACTTGTCCCAACATTTCTGGAGAGTTCTTCATATCCCACATGACTTGTCAAAGGAATGTCGCGTGGTCCAGGTGGTGTTAATTTATAATGTCATGTATTTTTTATTGACACATGAAAAGCATGAAGAGGTCTATGATTATGTCTTCCACTATGGATTTCTAGTTTGAGTAATGGTTTTCATAACATTGTATTATGAATTACTTGGTTCAGATGAATGTCAGTTTGTTTGGTCATCGTGTGATATGGTGGACATGCAATATGGATTTCCCATGTCTCGGAAGAATTCCATCACGTGATCTTTTAGTGATTACATAGTGGGATTTATGATTGGTTCTTGGTGGTTCTAGCGGTCCCCTATTCTATTAAATAGTGGAATATCGACCGGTCATGTGATTGAATGTGTGCAGATGCTCGGAGTCTGAGTGCCGATTTTCATAGCGGCAGTCTGGGTCTAATATTATTGTGTTAAATTCTCAAAAAAAGAACCAACAAATAGAATCCTTTTTCTATGTTTGAATATGGAATTTATAGTTATATCAGTCCATTTAATTGTCGTTATGTGTGTGGCATCTAGTGCGAGTCCAGCCAGGAGTCGATGCAGGGTATGGAATTATGTTGTTTCAGAAGTCTCTATAGTGGACCACATCAAGGGTGCTACCTGATTTTCAGTAGCCACAAGCCTTTATAATCATTATCATATTATAGGTAACTATTTAGTACTTGTGCATAGAATGAATTATTTTTATTCATGTCGACAATTCCAATGGCCTTTGGGAAATCCAATTATATTTTTGGAAGGAATTCGCAAGTTATTGGATGGCTTGTCATGGGATCTCACGAAACCATGTCGATGGTACACTGGGTCTATTGCATTCCCTTAGGTGATCGTAAACTATACCCACCTTAAACATTCATATCTTCATCATTCTATGTGATGAATTTCAATATCCATACGAGATTGTATGTATGGTATCAGTGTTACTTCCTAATTTTTTTAGAGATGTGTAACGTGGCTGGTATGGGTTGTATGGCCTGCGAGCATTTTTTGGACATTTCCTCATGCTAAAGGGATTTTTCAAGGTGGTTATGGCATGTCACTGAGGGATAATGGTGGTGAGCATGACTTTATGGGGGGATCCACATGTCATTATCTGATCGTATACCCTTCTCACCTTCTCCTTTTCTATCTACATTATTTATATTTTAAAATGTAATGGGATCATGTGGGATTTCATGATCAATATATGGGTTCTATTGCTTATTTTGGGAGTTTTTTTCTTGGACAATATGGGGAATATTGAGATCCTACAAGCATATAGTGTACAAGGATGTTTTTTTGTCTTTAGAGCACCACAAAGTTTACTACACGCACGTATGAGCTTTTGAGTGGTGAGATTGACAATCAAAAGGGACATTGTGAGGCTATGTGTTCATGATGTCGAGGTCACACGTTGTCTCACGGAGCTCTCAAAGCACATAGTATGTCCTTCAGTGACAACAGACACCACTTTCTTCCTCCCTTTTGATCACTTTCATTTTATGTGACAAGGTTTCATAGATATGTGAGTTTGATCCAGTAATATCTGTGATTTCTACTCAATTTTGTAGTGGTGTCTCATTTTACCAATGTGTATCATATGTGATTGCACCAATAATGTGTAAAAAACCATGTTTCTATCCATAGAGTGTCATTTTTTTTGGAATTTCCCATTTCATGTGACTCACTATACTAAGATGTTTCACGAGGCGCACATGACAGATCGAGGTGTGTCCCAAGTATTTAGGCTATAGAAACCATGATCCCATGTCGCCTCCACCAATATATCTATTTCATTCCTTCTGATGAAGGTTCATAGGTCTCACATGATGTATTGGATATAATATAAGGATTTAAATCTTCCCAGTGATGATTTCGTGCATGATCTGTGTGTCCACTAGGTGTATCTTCTTGGTAATTTTTCTTCCCAACATTTTAAATGGATTCTAGATGGTTTATCTGGTACTTGAAAATGAAAACCTATGTGGCCTGGGGGAGGCACATCCAGCTATCACCATTCAACCATTGGTGAACAATGTTGCTCATTGAGGATGGTTGCAAGGGACTTTTTTAGGTTAGGCACCTTTGTTAGAGACTTCTTCTGACCTTGTAGTGGATATCCAATTACGAGTCATTAACTATCCTCAACATCCCTTCTCTCATTGGGAAAATAATATCAACCTTAATATGTTTCTTTATTTTTGGTTTAATAGATCCCTATTTCACAGGAATGAAAAGCTTTAAACAGATGTCTTGGGTGAGTTGTATCGTTCCTTCACCATCGCACCTTCATGATGTTGTTACGATGCCAGATCCCCAGTCTCAGATTGTTGCACCATATATAGAAGTTGAAACAATCATCTATTCATATATTGTGATGAAAGATGAACATAGAAATATTTAGGGAAAGAGATAAATGCAGAAGAACTCCAAAATATTGGATCTCAACCTTGTTTATGTCAACCTCAATATTTTCATGTTAGAATAACGAAATGAGAGGAAATTAAAAGTAATATCTAAATATAATTGTCTGAGATATTCAACTCGTAGATACTATCAATCACGCGAGAATTATCGAACAACTTATCAACCTATTTTTTGGTTGGTCCATATTCATCCATAAATAAAAGAATGGGAAAATATTCACAAAGAAACAACATCGTACCTGGTTTTTGGCTTTGTTATTGATGAAGGGAGAAGTTGTGTAATCTTCGTTCGATGTTTTGTTGATATTTGATCCATGTCTTGATCTCTGATCTATTATCACTATTCAAAAAACATCCTTATCCCCATATTAGGGAAATTCTATTGTTATGGTGATAAACCTGAATTCCTAAAATACTCAAAATAAATAAAATTTCCATAGTGTAAGAATAAAATTGATTCAAATATTTTATTACTATCCCATGCTATTTGATGTTAGGAAATACCTAAGGTAATGTCATTTCTCTGAATGAAAGGTTTCCCTAAAATTTCTAATTAGGGAACCCTTTTAGATTTTATTCCGATTTTTTAAAAAAAATGGTTGGAAGATTTACAAAAAACATAACATTAATCAATGAGGTATTTGAGGAACAATGGGCCTCTGAATCCCACATCATCTTATCTTATAGACTTAGAATTTTCAAAATTTAATTTATAATATTTAAACTAGTGTAAATTAGTGAAATTAAATTCACTCCATCGTAGGTATTTACATCCTCAAAATCCAAAACAAGGGCTACTCAACCAAACAATGATGGTAATAAGAATGAATTTGAGCCTCCCTCTCCCATGTTCTCTCTTATACATTCTCATGAAACCACCGAATGCACACATGATTAATCAATTGACCACAATAGATCATCTCTTCTCTATCCTTGATCTCCACCAAGTAATCAAGAAAAGTCACCACATCATCAATGTCTATCTCGACAAAATTGATGATGTGTGACTGAATATGCACATAACTGCTCAATTACAACACATGGAACAAATCTTGTACACGGTGCAATTGTAGGGGTAGAGCTAGGTGGTACATCACCTTACCAACTCTATGCATCGATTTAAAAGGTTCTATGTCTCTTAGAGATAACATGTCTTCCCAGACAAATCATTGCAATTCTCATCGAGGTGAGACTCGAAGAAACACATGGTCTCCATCCTAGATCTCCAGAGGCGTCCATATCATGCCGTCATATAATTTCTACCAGATTTTTGTATCCCTCATATGCTCCTCGATGATATGAACCATATTATTGGTAGCCCGCATCAGCTTCAGACCCAGGACTGCTTACTCTCCTGGGTCAGTCCAGAAAATCGGCGACTTTCATGGTCTCCAGCATAAGGCAGCGAAAATTTCCATACCAATGTTGGAGTGGAATATTTTTTGTTTGAAATATGTACAAGTGGTAGCTGATCCTCCAACTTTTGATTTAAGTTCACGATACAGGCCCACAACATATCCTCTAGAACATGAATGGCCCCCTCTATTTGGTCATTCGTCTATGGATGTAACACCATGCTCAAGACTAATTGAGTCCCAAATGCCTCTTGTAATCCTCTCCAAAATTGGGATGTGAAATGATCATCACAATCTAAAATGATCATTGATGTCACTTCGTGAAGAAAAACTGTCTCCTACATGTTGAGGCATCCTGATCTCTTCACTGAACACTGCTCTCAAATAGGTAATAAGTGGAATGACATGGTGAGTCATTAAATTATCAAACATATGGTATTGTAACCTCTGTAAATTCATGGTAAAAATATCATTATGTCCATAGATACCACATCACACTTCCACTCTTGCACCTCATAAAGTTGGGTCAATCCCGCTAGAACCTACTGCTTAGCCATCACTTGTTGGGAATGGGGGCATCGAGAAATAAACTCTAACACTACCTCCTTTATCCCTGGACACTATAACTCACACTAGTGATCCTGGTACATCTTCTAAACACCCAAATGTACCACAATGTGGACCTGGTGAACTCCCCAAAACCTCCTCGCGTAATGCATTGGGTACAACTGTGCTCCCTATGAAGAGAATGATGTGCTCCTCACCCATTGAATATCCATCAGGGGAATTCTATAAGGACAATTGAGG
Organism: Viscum album; assembly: GCA_963277665.1. Taxonomy (NCBI): domain Eukaryota; kingdom Viridiplantae; phylum Streptophyta; class Magnoliopsida; order Santalales; family Viscaceae; genus Viscum; species Viscum album. The sequence goes on along the minus strand of OY728147.1, from coordinate 1,353,638,851 downwards.
ACATCATGTCTTACAATCGGTATCACCAAGATACACCTCCCAGACTCAATGTAAGAGTACATGGGTTACAACTATCAATTGAAGGTAATATGCTCTATCTCCATCCATAATGGATATCTGTAATGAATCTATATTATCTTACACCTCACTCAGCAACTTCATGCTAGATATTATACTAAGAGCTTCCACCACCATGTCCCACTTCAAAGGAATATAGACAATACCAAAGTTATAGTTCCAGATGAACACTTTCCATCACCTCTATCATAAGTTATGATCCTTTTGATAAAATATATATTTGATAATCTTGTGGTTATAGTAGATGATAAAACACTCGATCATTTGGTAGTGTCTGCATATCATCAATGAAAATACTACCATCTATAGATTAAGATCATGGGTCATGTAGTTATACTAATGATATCTAAAATGGAACAAACCATAAGAAATAACCATGTTCCCTTAAATCAGGATACAACCTAGTATGGTCTCTAATTCATCATAGAAGACTATGTACCTAACATACTCCCCTTGTAGTCTCAAGATAGGACCACTCTTCAGTCTTTTCCAGAGATCTTAAAAGTAATATTTTCACTTCTCTATCCATAAAAAACCCTTCACATTCTATTTCAAATTATTAAGGGTGCTTCCTATCTAAAAACGTTGGGTAAACCCTACAATAAAACCTAGCCAAACCCAAGAATCCCTGCACCTTGGTTATGCTCTAGGGTGGATACCAAGAAAGCACCGCCTCCAATCAGCAACAGGTACACTACAAATCTTGAATCTATATTGACGTGTCCTATAATATAGAACTCTTGAATATATAACTGATACTTATAGATATTTTAACAATGCTGGTCATCTCAGTCTGGGTCCATGACTATCATCAAGTGTATCGTGTGCTCCTCCTCAGACACCGAGTACCCTAAGATGTAATGAATGAATACCACCATGAAACTGTCGATGTAAGGGTGTAATATTCTGTTCATGAGTCCCATGAACACTGGTAGGGAATTGTTTATGAAAAAATCATCACTATGTACTCGTAGTGTCTGTACCGAGATCTGAAGGTTGTCTTCGGTACATCCTCATCCTGTAGATGATGCTGGTGATAGTGAGATATGAGTTCAATCATAGGAAACCACCTCATTCCCTTCAACAGATCAAACAGGTAATAAATCCTTGGTAGTGTATTCTTATATTCATGGTCACTGAATTAAGGTTGTGGAAGTCCACACATAATCTCACGCTCCCATCCGACTTCATGGAAAACAAAATTGGGTCCACCTAGTGTTAAACAATGACACCTATGAATCCCTTCCTCTATAGATCCTCCAACTGTACCCTCAGATCAAAAATAATTGTGAGATATATAGGATATGAAGTTTTATATACTAGTAATTTTAGTAGGTATTGAATAATAAAGAATTCCAACTATCTTATGGGAGGTAATCTGTGGACAACTTTATGAAAGGAATCGTCATACTTCACCACCACTGTAGGAAATTGAGGACTCCTATCATCTACTACACAAAGATTAAGTATAGAAAACGGGTGATTAATCGACTACACCCTCTTATGAGTAATTCCATCATTCAGTACATGCAATTAATTTTCTCCAAAAAATGAAAATCTGGTCCCATCACTGTTGACACATTGCACTGCACCAAAAAATTCAATATGAGCATGGACTGTAGATAACCGGTCCATTTTGAGAAGGACGTCATAATGTCGTGATGTCACTACCAAGAGATCATAATCAAAACTATGACATCTGAGATTATTCTCACATGGTTGACACTAGTGTCTAATCATCGAATCACATCTTTTTGGATTCCATAAACATAAGGGTCGGGTAAACAGTCCAACCTGAATATCTGATCCCCGAATAAGTTTTATGGTTAAAAAAGATTTACTAGAACCTATTTCTATAAAAAATATATCTAGGGTGTAAAATAATACTATCATTCCACTAATCATCACTAGAGAACCAGGTCCAATAGCCTCCATCTCCTGCACCTGTCGTCATCCCTATCCACCAACTCCCTCATCCTAGAGTGGACCACCTGGGGGTGGTGGTGGTAACACGTAGAACCTATGAACACCTCCTTATAATCCATAATCTCCTCTACCATGACTAATTCCATTCAGATCACCCTTATCATGTATCTTCATCTATCTTGGTGTTCCCCTGACCATACCCTGATCATCTATACTTCAATTCAAGAAATCTCGAGCTAGATTCCCCTAACCACTGCTTGCATAACACCGCAAATATTTTGGCTGACTCAAACCACCCTAGGAGCCCTGCACCACTAAACCAGTATCCTAGGGTCATCTCTTGAAGTTCATGGACAGCTTGGGTCCCATATATGGTTGTTTCCTAGCTAGTGATGAAGACAGAGCTACATAGTGCCTACCAGTAGCTCCCACATATGGTGTTTGCTCCACTAGAAATCTCTCTACTAGTTGAGTATTCTGAATTTCCACAAAATATAAAGGAATAGTAATTGATATCAGGGATGCACTACTATCCTAGTGTATTTCCAATTCAATGTAATGATCCCTAAAGAACATGTCTCGCACCACATTTGTGGAGTATCAAAAAAGATTAGTAAATCTTTTTGAGTACTCTACCAAAGCCTGACTACACTGATTCAGATGTATGAGGTCTTGGATGTTCACTAATTGCAATATAGATGGAATGAAATCCCCCCATAAGAGATGATTTATTTATTCACAATTTATGGTCACCTAATCATGTGTATATGCCACTAAGATCCACCATCACCACACTAATCCTTGGAGAAGACTCACGTTTAGGAACATTATCTGGTTAGAATGTGTCCTCATAACGTGTACGATATGTGTAACTACCTCAAAAAAAATCAGCAGATACCTGGGGGTCTATATCACCCTAAAACATGGGAGGTTTCTACAACTGGAACTCATGAAATTAACTCATCTTACATGCATACTAAACTGGTAGCACTGGTAGTAGCTGATTCTCAAAAGGTGGTACTATAATTGAAAAACCACTTAGAGGATCCACCTCTTGTACAAGCCATTGTACTGATGCCTCATCTCAATTAGGATCCTCCTTGTGATCCAAAAATGGAATCCTAGGCAGATGGTTGTGTTATTCCATCCGGAAATAAACCTAGATGGTCCATATTTAAATGAGAATAATTGGATAGCTGACTGAATAAGGACCTGGAAAACAAATCTCATTCCGATATTATTCATGTACCATTAATTCCATGAAACTGGTTTTTTCATGTAGCAAGTCAAAAAGTCAGTTTCCAGAGTCTTGGTGTATGGATACATCGGTTACGGCACCAACAGTAGAGTCCTTGTCTTGAATTCCCAAATCAAAAGGCTTAACATTGTTTCCCCAAACCCACATAATGGACTCCCGGTACTTAAGTATAATTGACAACCTATGATACCACACTATCAAGAATTTTCCCATAGGGTCCCATGCCATGACTACCCTAATCCTGCCTTCAATTGGCTAAAGACTGGCAACTAGAATCTAGTAGGTATATCCCATAGATAAGAGGCATTTTCCAATGTACCTACACACACACACACAAACACACATACAGATCTCTATGACTAATGATAATGAGATATAAAACATACCAAGTATAAAATGCATCAATTCACTAAGTACCATCCACAAAGTACTCCAGAAGGAAACAAGAAAGTAAACCTAACCAAAATACAATCCCACAAATTAATGAGTTTGCTAATTAAAACTACGATGTTCCTAAAACTCATTTGTAAAAAACCCTAGCTAAAGGGTAGGTGTAGGACATTATCTGAAGTTTTAGAATCACACCACATCCGTATAACCTCTCTATGCACAACCCGATCTTGGTCCACTTTGGAATACATCAATGATTCGATCATTTTCACAGGGCATGACACATACAGAAAATGCCCATGTTGGGTTGAGTAAAGCAACACTTACTAAGACACCATGAAACCACAAAGGCATTCCACAACAAAATATAATAATTATACCATAACAAATACATGATGTATAGTTAGATCAACACAAGTATACATTAGTAATAAAAATACCATGTATATCTAGATATACTTGTAACCAACCACAAAATAAAATGGTATGTAACAACTTATCATCGTCGATCCTATTCTTCTCAAGGTAAAATCATTATGGGAGAACTCACTGCTCGAGTCATGATGTCCTTAGAGACTCATATAAAGAGGTCATTCTAATTTGGGCCTCTCCTAAAGGAAATAAATTGGTCAATGGTCATGGTATTTAGAGAGGGTATCCTTCCCAAAGAATACAAACAACCCTTTTTGTATTATCATACCACATAGGTTATCTTTCTTAGAGAATACCGAATAACCTAGAGATGTGGCTCGTAATGAATGGGATCCTTTTAAAAGAATATATAAAACCCTATAGATGTGTCCCACTTGAATAACACCTTGCACTCAATGGTCACATAAATCCACAAAAAACACCACCATGGATAAGAGAGGACTGCTCCTGTCCTATAGAGGGATACTACAACTCTATCCAAGAATCATCCTCTAGAGGGGACTATTATCCATTGATGTGGATGTAATTCCCCCTGAAACCCATGAGGGAAGAACCAGGATAATCTCTATACCAATTATGGTCCCTAATAAAACCCCCCAAATGTATGTAAAAAGGACCACTACATCACATGGGTCGCAACACCGTAGGCATATCATCATTTAGACCTTTTGATTGAATGTTATGATAATTTTAGTTAAAATGTTTGACCAGGGTTTGGTTCAGGTCAGAACTTGCCTGACCTAGCCCAGCCCACTAGCCCCAGTTCATCCTGATCTCTCCATCTGAGCACATTCCATCTAGATGAGCTCGATACATGCGGGATGAGCCCCTTCTCCCACATGTGGATTCGACTACCATGTATGCCCAATTAACGTTATGTTGACATTGTAAACGCAGACGGACATCATGTCCCCAGCCTCCCCAGATTCCTATGTATCCATGGGATCAATGTGTACCCAGCAACATACACATCACATCTTCTCCAAACCCCTTTCTGATATCTTCATCCTATACCACCATAGACTCTCATGTGGTTTCTCCTGGAATGATGTCTTTCACTCCATCACTTGACACACATACATCTGCATGTCTACCTCACACTCCACCTAGCCCGACCCCCCTTGGGCCATGTGCTAACTCAACCACTGGCCACCCTACCGGTGGACCACTTTCTTCCTCGTAATCCAACTAAATCTAGCTGGAGCCACTACACAGAGTGTATCATTGGACCACTGTAAACCACTGCCTTTTGTGATTAACACCAAACATTTTACATTGCTCTTCCAGGATGTCGTTGTTATGTCGGATCCTGGGTCTCAGATCATTGTACCGTTAATAGAAGGCATAACAATCCTCTATTTATATTTTTTATGAATGAGGAAGTAAAAAAGATTGGGGGAAAGATATAATTGCACAAGAATTACCAAATAATGAATATTGTCCTTCTTCATGGAAGTACCGATCTGTTCATGTTAGAATAAAGAATGAAGAGGACAATAAAATGAATATCCAAATAGAATAAACCTTGATAAACAACCTAAATAAATTATCCGTCCCATAAGAATGATCAAACTACCAATCAACATGTCTATGGGTTGGTCCATAATCATCATTGAATTTCAGATCAGGGAATGAATCAGAAAGAATCTACACCATACATGGGGTTTGGAATGGTTGTTGATGAAGGCAGAAGTTGTTTCATTGTCATTTTTTGATCCCTCGATCATCTATCTATGTACCCAACTCTGATCCATCATATTCATCATGATAACTTCCTTCTCCTCCTCTCAGGGGAATTCGAGGGTCATAATGATAACAATGAATTCCTAAAAAACACAAATATAAAGAAGGTTTATTTCCTTGAAATAAAATATTTTTGTTAATTATTTAATTCCAGATACATTCAAAATCTATCATTCATAACTATCCTATGTCAGTTGATGTTAGGACCAAACTATGGTAATGTTAATTTTCCGAATGAAACAGTGCCCTTGGATTTATTATCTGGGTTCCCATTTAGAAATTATTCCCATTTCATAGAAACACCTCCCACACTCATTATAAAAAACAAAAACTTATTCAATGACATTTTTGGGGAAAACCAGGAATGTGAATCCCATAACATCTTCGTTCCTGGTCTTATAACTGTTTTAATTAATTTATAAACATAAAAACAAAGAATATTTGATTTGTTATAAAAACACCTGACTAGATTCTCATGTAACTACTTATTTTGTTCATTCAACTCAATGGTGTATATTCTATATGGTTTTTTTGATATAGTCAATTATCTTTGAATAAGTTCAATTGATAAAACAACATATAAGATAGGAGGGAGGAAAAGAAATTATCTAGGGAACCCATCATTGTAATCCCTCATAATAAAAATCTCTTAAAGAACGATTCTACCCATTTTCACAATAATTTGAGCTAGACATTCTCTCTCATAATTTAATAATATTTTTAGTTGTGATGAGGATTTTTAAGTATATTCATACCAATCATTATACTTATAAATAATTATTGGATAAGTTGGTATATGAATTGTGATATCCCTTTCTCGACATTTACTACTTTCCTTATATAAATATAGTAAATACTTGCCTAATATAAAATCAAACTCCCCTAAAAAAATTAGATAAGATTTTTTGGAAGGGTCATCCCCTAAAAAATTACCAATGAGGACTTTTTTACTTTGGATACAAGAATTTCCCAATTTTCTATTTTTACAGATTACAAATCCTTTAAATTTTGTGGTGGTGTTTGAATAGTTCTACTAAACTTGAATGATAAGAAAGAATGTGTAGAAATAGAATCAAACATTTCAATTTCTATTCGTGAATGAATAATTAGTGCACCTATCACCACATCATTTTCGGGATCCATCCAGGCTGTAATGATAGAATATTTCCATAGTTGTTTACATAGTGGTTATTATTGTTGATTTCCCTTGGCAGCCTTTTCTTGGGGCATTGGCTCACGTAATACCAATATTCCATATAGTTGAATCACTAAATTATAGGATGAGTATTTTTTTAACAATCCATTATTCATTAACATTTGTTTGATTATTCCTATCAATTCAACAATATTATCTTGATTCCCCTCTCTCTCACATTTGAAGCATCTCCTGGTTCCCATTCAATAGTTCCCAATATGCCTCTTGACATGATTTTATCTTGTGGGATTTTTGGTTTCATTTATTTCAAATGATTTATCTATTGATACTAATATATCAAAATCCATATTACACTTTTTATATTTGGTCCCACAAGGCAACTGGGAGTCTATGATCTCCAACCCAACCCTAATGGAACTATAAAAAATTACTTCATAGTTTTCGATGTATCATATCACCAACGACATTCCTATACTCAACATTATTATAATAAATAAGTGATCCACCTTTCTATAGGTGTTCATGAAATAGAAATAGTACTATCATGAAATCCTTGAAATTTTTTTCTTGTACGCCCTGCCAGAATCATATTTCATTTTCTTCTGTCAGAGGAACTCCCTTTCTATATCAAGATAGAGAGTTCAAGGAAAATATTTTTGGAAAAATAATTACACAAATCCTGCTCAATCTGTCGAATAAACATCTTTTTTTGAATTCTTTTTTTTTGTGATCGGTGTCCACCACTGATCAAATTTTCCATCAATTTGATAGACCGCCTGCATGGTTATCACTTCTTCAAATTATAGGAGGATAGAGAATATAATTTCAATGGAGTTAATCCATTTTTCTATGATGATAGGATCAAAAGATCCATTAAATATATGGGGAATTTTTTTTAAAGTATTTAACTGTAACATTCTCTTTATTGGGAAATGGAGTTTGTTCCACATGATTCGAGATATTATTTATAACCCGACCTACTCTTTCATGAAATGTCTTGAATTTTTAGGTCAGATTATAATCAAATTTTCAATTTCATTTGTGGAATAACCATATTTACAATCACATTTACTACTGGCATGCGATCATAAATTTGTAACCGTTAACATGGAATATCAAATTCAAATTATGGGGTATTTAATAATTAACTAAGAGGCATTTGAAAATAAAAAATATAACATATAAGGGTAATCATGAAAATAAAAAGTATATCATAACATGTGTTTCTCTATATTTTAATATAGGCCATCTATGGTGATAGATTATTACATAGGGTTCACACTAAATATTTTTAGTCCTATAATCCAAAAATTACAAGTCCATTCTCTGATACCAACTAATGAAACCATATCCTTTTCCACATATTATTATATTATTTGAATCATAATTAATGATCTAATAAAAACTAATGATCGATGATTCTAGTGTCTTTTGAGGGCTATGTAAATAATACAAATAACATGAAAATGGAATTATATATATTTATATTAATCATCCATAATGATCCTCTAACTTCTGTTGAGCTCCAACATCTACATTGAATAGACATGGGAATACAAGGACAATTGGGAAGAGCTAAAAATAATTACAAGGTAATAAATATTGGAAAAAGCATGACACATGGTTTATAAGTCATAACATGATAAAATAAAAGGAATGTGACAAGAATAATCTTATTAAATCACATCTCATTTAACATGGAATCATATCATCATGTAAAAATCATAATGTGGAAAGAAGATACAATAGGACAAAAACTTGAGTGGAGGCTAACTATCATTACTATATCACACGGTGGACAATGGTAAACAGAATATGATTACTCCCAAATCTCATACATGACACCTCATGAGAGTAAAAATAACTAAATTAATTGGATTTCAATATTATTTCACCCATAATAACATGTTACTCCATGTGTGGTTCACATGATGAATCAAGCATAAGGAATAAACATAAGGGTTACCCTTGGAATGAAATGGTTTCATAATCATTTCATAAGGCATAAATTTCGGTGTATCGTAATGGTGTCCATGAAATAATGGATATAAATTATTAATGGATATTAAGAAATAAAAATAGGAATATATCATGAAAAATCGCATCTAACTGAGAAGAAGACTTGTAAAAATAGTGTTTAAGAAACAGTAGAAATTAGCCACTTCAGTGCGGTTTGAGATAAAAATTAAAGAGAATTTATAGAGGAAAAAAGGAATAATAGTTCATTTCAAACTAAACATGATCTAATATATATTTTATGATAAAACTATTAATTTAAAAAAATTATAGTGGCTTAAAATATATTATGCAATGTAAATTAAAATGAGTATGAAAATGGGAAGTTCCCCTTAATCGGGTTTACTTATAGAGTGAAACTTTTGTATTTCAACAAACAATAATAAAAAATTGTTCAAGATATATGATTTTTAGACAAATACATATAATTAAATATAATTACATAATAATAATAAAATAAATTTGTGCAATGAAATAAAAATCATAACATTGATAGATCCATTACCTTAAGTTTGAAATTTTCCTGAATGTGAACGTAATATCCATTATAATCTATTTAAATTAAATTATAATTAATTAAATAACATATTAAATATTTAATATATTTATTAAAATTTTACAACGTTTATTTACACTCATTTATATGGGTTATAAAATATAAATTTGTTGTTCCTAATCATTTTTTTCATGATTTTTGGATATGTTCCCTTGAGTTAAATTATGAGATTTCTTGTCAAATGAAAGTAACAATATATACATGGAATTAGATTATATTTCATCACCACTATAATTTTAAAATTTATAATACATAATTTATTTCTTTTTGGTATGAAGATGAATTATTATATTTATTGTAAATGATAAACGTTTAGTTTGTTTTGGCAGTTTTTAGATATCCATGAATTAGTTTTGTTTTATTATTTAACATTATGCACATATATTTGTTCCATAACAAAGAAAAAGATATAATATAAATTTTGAAATATTTTTTAATTATTATAATGTTTTCATTACCATACACGACAGTGGTTTTTGAAAATGAAAATTCATCATCCTTTACTCTGGGGAAACGACACATCACAGACATTGTTTTACTTTTATAATAAAAGGAGAATATTAGATACATGAATATGGATATTATAATAATATAATAAGAAACTATTATATATATTATACTATATTTATTACCATATTTTGTATAAGGTTGGTTATGGGAGGATTAAAAAGACATACAAAATAAATGAAAAATAAGGGGATTTTACCTCTTGAATGTCGTCTCTTTGAGAACATCCTTAAGGATCGTGGGTTTCGTATTTTGGTGATACCAGAAAGACCAGGACATGGAATATTAGTTTGTTAAAATAATTGGTTGTAATACAATAGAGATTTAAATATTATTTTGGGTGAGGATAAATGATATTTAGGTGTGGTAGGTATAGTTGGAGGAGAGTGGGGTATTTTGTTATTTTAATCATTTGTTTGTTATTTTGACATAAGAATATCAATAATGATGATTAATCAGACTAAGTATAGAAACTAGTGAATTTTATTTTGAACTTATGGGTTCTCACATCCTCCCTAACATATAAATTGATGTATTTAGCTTAAATTTTTAAATATCTTTAATTTTCATATTTTATTATTCAACAAAAAATCAACAATTTTAGAGAAATCACCAAAATTCACACCTACAATTTTTCAAAATATAGATTACTAAAACAAAACCAATTTATGGAAATAATGTTTTGAATGTGATTAAATTATTTTTAATTAAAATCATCATTTATTCCGAATTTACTGATTTTAATTTTATAACAGTTTTATGAAACATTAAAAATTAATTAAGGTATCATAAAATTATCTTATAATTTTAAGAAAAAAATATTATTTTATGATTATATTTATGAATAATAAATTATTTTGAATCATTATATTAAATATTAAATTTTAATTAGACATTATTATTTTAAAAAATTGAAACACTTAATTTACGATTTTTAAAAATTATTTACATATTTTATGATATTGGTATTACATATTTTAATTTTTAATATGATTAAATTTTATTTATACTTACATAAGATATTTTAATAATATTTTTGGATATTTTAATATTCTTAATGGCTATATTACTATTCTAATGGACATGTTACGATCCGATCGATTTTGGATCCAAAATTTATATAAACAACACCTATTTAATTATTACATTATTATAATAATGTTTCTATTGAGTTATCTATGTGATTAAAGTGTCTTATACTATATAATAAATTCATATGAAGGGAAATTACTTTAATAAAATTATGGTTTGTTTCAATCTAAAACAATAGTGATGAGATAATTAGCTCACGATATGGGTTGTATGTTCTATTTTTTGATCCATGTGTGTAACAGTTTTGTTATTTTGATTGTCCACTTATCTCAATGTTGGTGATATAGATCCTAAGAAATAACCTCAAATCATTTTATAAGGTGTTGGTAGGACCCTATCTTGTGTTATAAAGTATTTTTTTTGTTTTTCTTATGATACCCTACTTTGATTGATAAGGTAGTGGTCAGGATATGTGACCATTCATTCATGGTAAGGAAAGGTATAACCTATAATGTATGGGAAACCCTTAAGAGATAAGGTGTTCTTTGATATGGAATACACCACAACCATAAAAGTGAATTTATGGATTTGGAACTGCTTATGAGATATTTCAGGAGTTAAAAGGGATAATCATGATTCATTATTTATTACATTCTTTGAGTTAGAATTGATTATTCTGGTCATGATTACACCATACCATGCATATTGATATATTTATTGTGAATTAGAGTTATAATATATCATGTATCATTATGTATGGGTCAGTAATGGTATATCACCTTATACGAAGTCTTTGGGTTTTGATCCAGATATAAGACAGAAGGTGAATCTGTCATCATTATATCATAGATATGTATTCGTTGAGTTTTGGTGTCGTGGTGTCTTATTTGGAACAAAATAATCTATTGTATATTATTGTATGGTCATTGTGTGTTACATTTTAGGGATGTTTTATTGTATGATCATGAATAATCATCTTATATGTAATTTATTCACATCCACTTTATCAAAATAGAAGAAACATTTTTAAAATAATAGAGGATTTCTACGGTTCGTTGAACTCACCCAGTACTCACATACACAACATAGGTTTTATTGTTTTGTGGGAAGAATTCCATATCATATTCCTGGGTACGGGTACTAAATAGGGATGGATGTGTTTTAATGTTCTTCAAAACTATAAAGGGCTTGTGTTAAAATGATGGTTTGTGTGAGTTCGGTTATAGGCCCATTTTTTTATCATATACTAGCAGGTTTTTTGTTGTTTTATTTATATGATTATGCATGTTGTTTCATGTTTATTTTTTGTTAAAAAATTATTTTTTTGATGAATAATTTATATAGTTCTATTACATTATATATTAGATTGTGGTAACCAACATTTCTCCCTTCTAGGGATATTTTTATTTTTAAGTATGTCCTTCTTATGAATGGGTAAATATGAATTTTCCATTGATTTTTTAATAAACCTTTGAATTTATTTTGTTTTGGTAGTCTCCCCTTGAGAGTTTTATGCCCATAACACTAGATATAGCCCTATATAATATGTTTCAGTTGAATTGTGGTCTTTTAATTTCTCTCTAATGATTTGATTTGCTAATTTAATCTATGAAATAAAAATTACATCAAATCATTTTTTAGGTTTGGAATGTGTTAATTATGGGTGGAATTAGGTTATCGAGGTTTGAGAGGTAAACCAAAAAAAATTAAATCCAATATAGTTTTTTTGAAAGCTATATTTAAATAGAATATACAATGTTTATACTCAGAACTCAATGATGAATTTACTTTCAGATTTTACTAATAATACCAAAGTGGGATAAATGAGACCCATAAAGATTTATCGGGTCTGGATGTGTGGTAATGAGTTATCCATGAGTAATCAAAATGGTAGAGTCACCATATACTCACACTCTTAGGTCCATTGATAAATATTGTTTTTCGAAGTAGCATTGATACAGTGTGAGATAACATAAGATTAATATATATATATATTAGTTCATTCTAGTAATTTAAACATAAAATCTCAAAATAATATTAGAATCCCAAAAATGAACGGTTATATGTCTTGGAAGACTAGTTAAATAACAATCATATTATTCTACACTTGTGGATTTTTCTCAATAATTCAACCATAGTAGTATCCCTTATACACTTCCCATTAGTTATAACTCGCTTCATAACCTACGGAATCGAAACATTTTTTGTGACATAAACTCCTAAGTAAGGGAAAAATATAATCATATCATACAGGATTAGATCACATGCAGATTAAAATAACATGTTTAGAGGAGAAATATATTAATTAAAAAAACATTGAACAATAATTATTTTACATAACTCTTGATAAAAATGACGGTAATATCAAATTAAAAAGAATATACCATGAAATGATAAACAAGATCCAAAATGGATAACCTTTATATTATGGAAAATAAATCTAATGTTCCCTTGAAATATATAATATCAATGAAATTTCTTGAAATATACGCAGGTTATTTCATAATATTGTGTGGATATCAGAGAAGGTGAACTATGTTGTTTGTTATCAAAACCAAATTTCCCACACTCTATTTTGTGATCATATCTATTAATCCCCACCCTTTAATTTGTGACCATATTAAAGAATTTCCACCCTTTAGTTAGTGATCATTATTGGAACCATTTCTTTTCTATTCAAGAATTTGAGTTTGTTTGTGTTTGTTGTCAATCCTTCATGGAAGTTCAGAATGTGTGCCAGCAAAGTAATCATACAGTTCAAGAAGACAATAGTACTGATGGTGGAGCAGTTTCCCAGTGTTTGCCAAATTTTTGGGCCTCAAAATCTGAAAATGAAGACATGGATTGTTGGTAAACGGAATTTTAGGCAAAGAGGAAGTGGAGCACAAAAAAGGATGGCTAGGCGTGAAATATCTGAGTTGGTCACAAAAAAGTGCGGGTTTTCACGAAAAAAGCTTGGTGCCCGAAATTGGTGAAAAAGGTTATTCACGGAAATAGTGTTTTAGAATCAAAATGTCGAAAAATGAAAAAGGAATGGGTTGTGCGAAATATCCGGATATGTACGCGGAAAACGATACCTGCACGAAAAATTACGTGCCAGATTAGAGGTTTTCGCACCAAAGGGGATTTTGCGCGTGGGGGTCCCAGATGCCTATAAATAAGAGGTGACCCCCCTCATTCTATACAGTTGAAGACATAGAGGTGATTCAAGGTCTTATGTGCGAAAAAGGATCGCATAAAGGGGCTTGCGTGAAATATTCTGCATTGTGCGGAAAATTTCGTGATGTGAAAAAATGGAAGAGATGGGCGTAAATATTGGGGATGCGTGTAAAAGTTTCAGTTGCGCAAAAATGGGTGTTTTGGCATGAAATATTTTTCCATGTGGAAAAAAATAAATTTTGCACGCAATTTGAAGGTTTTGCGTGCAAAGGGTTGGTGTTGTGCGCAATTGTCGGTGAATATTATCTGCATGTTCTGGTTATCCGCTTCAATGGATCTGTGCGTTCTGGTGCATCAATTTCAGACGTGGATGCAAGAAGAGTCTCATACTAAAGAGAGACAAATACTTCAATGCAAATCTATTGAAGAGACCTTCACATCTATAAATTGAGTGTGACTTCACCAAGGGCAGTGAGCCAGGGGGAGTCAACGGAAGTGACCAGAGGAAAGCAGTGAACTATCCCTGAACCTTTATAAAGTCAGTGAGCCTGGGACAGAGTGACTGTTCCCGAACCATTGTAATCCACAACTAGTGAAGATGTGTGGAATTTGGTACAACCGAAAACATGTTGGCGTATGCTCCTTGTACGTAGCCCTAATCGGTGAACCAAGTAAAAATTGTTGTGTCATCTCTTTCCATGGGAATGTTTCATTACTGATCATATTCATCATACAGGTTTAACTAGTTCCTACCAAAGTGGGAACAAGATCCTTGTTTTAAAAGAAAAATTTGACCCCCTGATTGAGACCTCCCCTCTCAGGGTGTCCTGGGGTCCTACAATCATATCTATGAAGAAAACTATTAAGTTTGATAGTGTAACCAATATGTCCAACACTAAATTAGTTCATTAAATATAAAACCTTAAGCAATGAATTGGTCTGTCATATAGGACCCTACCCATTATTCATCCTTTTATATTTTTTTCAATTTTAAATAACCATTCAGCATTGCATAACTAATACATGGAAGTAATAATGGGTTTCATAACATTTTGAGATGGTATCACAAAAAATGACCTCAACATTCTAAATGGTTAATACCCATAATTCAATCATCCGAAAATACTATTTCTTATGAATATTCAAGATTTTATTCATGAAAATAATTCCCAAGGTAATATACACTTTATATATAATGAGGAAATAAATTTTCAACATGTAAACTAATTCTTAATTTTTTTTAAAGATTATAAAAAAAGAAGAAGTTATGAATCACATTTATAAGGAATTATTGAAAAGGTGAAGTGATATTTTTTAACAAAATAAATTAAAAATAATATTTAATGAGAGATATTTGAAAATATATAATTATTATCAAAAAGGAACATGTACTGGTGGAAAAATCATTGTATTATGAAAGGATCAAAAACTTTTTAATATTTTGAAATACCTATGATTAAAATCCAAATAATAAAAAGGGTAAAAAATATCCTTATGAAAATATGAGAAGTGAAATATGAAGGTCACAGAAAGAATCTCATAATTAATTTTTTCAAATATAAAGGGGAACCTTGTTAGGAAGATAATGTATTGGAATGAAATAATTTTTTTTATTTGGATAAGATGAGAATTACTCTTCCGATCAAGTGAATTTTGGATAAAATGCATTCATAAATGAAATTTTACAAAATATAAAAAAAATATGAATTATAATTTCATAAAAGGATATATTTGAACCATATTTTGAAACTATAGTAATGAAATGAATCAATATGTCTCAAGGAAACAGTGTTGAGACAAGAAAACCCCTTAACTTTATTCCTACTTAGTCGAACCCTTTATATCCCCCTTTATAAAAAAATAACTAATTTAAGCACAATTCTAAAACAATTATTCATATATATATAACCTTTTATAAAATTATTTTAAATTATTTATTAAAAGTATATAATTCAGTTATACCCTATTCTCATCGTCATATGTTTTTATTTACGATAGTTTGTTTAATATAATGTTTTTATTAGAGATATGAATTCTTATTTATAGATTCAATGGTTTTCATTTCCAGATTATTTTAGGTACATGAAAATGTGTCTTTGAATTTTTTATAAATTACTACATTCATTTAATTAGTATTTTGGTTATAATTTATGATTAAGAGGTTTGTGATGAGCTTATTTTAGTAAATTTATGAAATGAGGGGTGTTTTTTAATAATGGGTTAGATATTACCATTACCATTATAAAATTAAAATAAAAATTATTTATTACTATTTCTCAATATCATCAATAGTTTTGTTTCCTTAATTATCCATGATTTAAAATTATAAAATTGTACGTATATGTGGTTAAATATACCCAAACAAGAACGTGATAAAATTAACAGGTGATTATAATAAAGAATATGAATATTTTGGAATAGTATAATTATTATATAAGCACAATTATATTATTGATATGTTATTAATGCTTCCACAATTTATAATAAGATTTTTATATATATTAAAAATGAATTGAGATTGAAAAATATGTCTCTTTTGCAGTAGTGTTATTCCACACATACGTGTGGATAATGTGCTCATTTTTCATAGATCAAGGGGTTGATAGGGAATAGATTATAATTTCATAATTTTCGAAATTTTATCAACTTTATATTAGTACTTTAACTATAATTTTCTAACCATCCCTGCAATTTGGTATTTAAAAGTCAACCATGTCGATCATGGAGGTGGTAGATCACATGTACAAATAAATAAAATTAATTTTTTAAATGATTTTGAATGATGTTATAAAATATATTTCACATTAGTATAATATAATTAAAAAATATTAATAATACATATATTATAATATTTTCAAATATTGGTTTTTTTATCATGTAATAGAATAAAAAATAAAAATATATTTCAATTGAGAACATTACATTTACCTTTGGATATTTTCCCTTGTGTAACACCTTCAGGATCCTTATCATAGCCTTTGGAAAAGATAATGTACTATAGGATGCTATGAGGACTTCCATGATATAATATTTTACTGTTTTTTGTGAATAATACATTATAATGAGATGATAAATATTATTAAGGTTATCTCCTTTAATAATTGAAGAGAATGACATATTTGTAATAATACAAGGTAAAATTAACTATTAAAAGGTAAAATGCATCTGATAATAGAGAATAATAGAGTGGGAATGCATTAATGTAAATAATATATCATCTATTCTTTTTGAATCATGTTTTTATATATTTGACTATTAAATATTTCACTTTTACCAATTTTCTATCATTGATAATTATTTTCTACCAATGTAATTTATTTCAAATCATAAAAATAAAATTTAACTTATTAAATAATTTTTACCTAATAAATTATAATATTTAATCAATTTTATGTAATTAAAACCTTTTATTAGAAAAATAAAATTTAACATGATTTCATTTAATAAGTAAAATACAATTTTTTAGAAAAAAATTATTTTCAAGAATAAATAGTATGCTTTGGTCATAACTCTTACCCTGTGGCTCGTGTCGTGACTACCCCAAGCCCACCTTCCATAGGCCAGGGGCTATCAACTTGCACCAAAAGGTGTATTCCCTAACACTGGAAAGTAATTGCCTTTTTAAACTATAAACACACACAACCAAGCACACAACAAGATACAAACACAAGTAAACTGTATAGAAAAATAGTGCTGAATGTAAGAGGGGCTGGAATACAAGCCCAATAGTAAGGGTACAAGTACAATTGAAATAAAATTAAATTGAAGAAAGATAATGATAGCTACTGGGTTGCCATATAAGGTTTCTACTTGAAGGGTGGGTATAGATCACCTCTTCAGCACTCCACGTCTGCCCTTCTCCTCTGCGTACTGACACGTCGTATGGTACACCTCAGGGCATCGTCTAGTCCTGGTAACCTCAACCTCGATCGACGCTTTCCATCGTTTCCTCAAAACACAACATGGGGCAGGCATAGCCTGTGTAGGGGTGAGTATAACGATACTCAGTATAGACCCCGAGACCCTAATGGTCTCACGAAATTTACAAGGGATAAACCAAAAATCATGGAATCAACTGACAACACTACTTTGGTATATGATCATATATATATCTATGTTATAAAATATGCACATCTCAATCTTGAGAAAACACAGAGTCAAACTCAAAATCCCAAGATCAACTGTTCCACAAAAGAAGGAGCACCACGAAGGTATGTACCACACAGGTACATCACACTGAAGAATACCACCAAGGTAATACCACAAATGAAAGTACCACAATAGTATAGACTCGGCTCACACCAGTTATATCTTAAGTACAATCATAAAGAAGATTATATGTAACTACTAAATAATCTTACTCTATTAACAGGCAGACCCATGAATGATCCTAAATCATCATCAGACCCACCGAGTATTGTAGTACATCGTCAGACCCATACAGGATCCTAGTACCTTGTCAGACCCACACTAGATCCAAGTACATCGTCAAGCCCACATAGGATCCTAGTATATCATCAGTAAATCGTCAGACCCACACATGATCCTATTACATTGTCAGTACATCGTTAGACCCATACAGGATCCGAGTACATCATCAGTACATCATCAGACCACACAGGATCCCAGTACATCGTCCGTACATCATCAGACCGACACAAGATCCTAGCACATTGTCAGTACATCGTCAGACCCACAAAAAATTCTTGTAGATCATCAGTACGTCGTCAGAACCACAAAAAATCCTATTATATCTCTTGTACGTTGTCAGACCCACACAGGATACTAGTACATCGTCAGAGCCAACTACAGTGTTCCCGTGCTAAGCTAACTTGTCTCTGGGAGGGTCAAATCCTCAAGCCATATCTCTATACTCCAACATCCATGAAGTCCCATGAAGAATTATCCCGTAGGACCACCATGTCATAGGGGTCTCAACGTAACAGACGGTGCGTCATTCAGATGCTCGGTCTGTACGTTATTAGCCTTTTAGTCCTGAGGTCTTGGTTGGATTCGTGCTCGATCCAACCCGACCATATCCCAAATTTTTTCAAATCTTAAGTGGGCTATACCAAAATAACCATTTCACACCATATTTTTCACCACGTCTTAGGGCTTATAAAATGGATTCCTAATGCCAGTGTTATGACCGATAGAGCAAAAAAATGGGTTGAAGCTGGCCCGAGTCTAGTCCGACCCGGTCGGACTGTCCCGCCCCGACCTAACCCACAGGGTCCGACCCGGGCTATTGGGTCCGGCGTGGCCCACGCTGGGTCGCCCATCCTGTACTGGATGAATCAACCTGAGTGGGGTCCTGGCTTGAGCGCCCCGGCCCGGGGCGGCATGGAGGCCGCAGTGCGGGGAGGTTGCGGTGCGGTGGGGGCTGTGGGGCTGCGTGAGGGCCGCGGTGCAGCACGGAGGTAACGAGGCAACACGAGGGTGGTAGGGTGGCACATAAGAAACGGGGAAGCGTGTGGGATTTAGTGCATTTCGGGGGCCATGGGGCGGCATGAGGGTCGTGGATGATCCTTCACCTTCGTCACGGCCAGCGGTGTGCCGTCCACAGTATCCAAGATCCACTGGTGCCATTTGCTGGCACCGATCGCCACCATCTTCCATTTCGAGGAACACAAAAAAAAACATATGAAATTGCAGATAGGTCAGGCCATTTTTTTGCTACACCCTCTGCATTATTGAATTAGATAGTGGCTTAATAAAATATTCTATGAAGAATGTCAAAACCTACAACCTCCGGCAATGATTATTCCCAAACCCGCAAAAAGAAATCATCTGAGGATCAATTAGTTAAATAGATGATCTGCATTCTTTGTTTATAAGGGAATAAAATAGGAATCAATAATCACACATAATTAAACCCCAACCTTGGATGTTTGTAGACAGAGGTCGCGAGGAATTAGACTAAGCCATTCGGGATAATTGTGTCAGCATTCGTCGCATCCGCAAGACACTTCCAAAGTTGACTTGAACATCATCATCGTTCTTCAGTTCTGGATTATGTTCTTCATTGGTGGATGAAGAATCCCTACAAGGTTCTATTCCAATCTTAATTTTAAAACCCTTTCCCAAATTCCCCCAAAAATGAAATGCAAACCTAATTTTAATTAAGTAGATCAATTATGTTGGCACAATTAAAAATGCAGACACATCTCATTAATTGGTATTTGGCTCCAATTATTTAATGGGGAGTTGGCATAATTAATTTAGGGAAGCTAATAGGTTTTCTCCCATTAAAGGGCTTCAGGTGGTCCCTTCCACTAGAATTCAATTTTGATGGTTTTAAGATCGGTGGCCCCCACCCCCATAACTTTCACATTGGAGTTTCATAAAAATAAAGATGTTAAAAAAATATTTTTCTTTTTCCATGAAAATGTTAAAAACTATCATTCACCGTCGACCTACTATGGTCGATGTGAAGGTCTCCTTATGAAAATACTAGTGCTGCGAATTCAATGGTGCTCTAAGATAAAAATTCCGAGCACCAGTTCAAATGTTACAAAAACCAGCTCGCACATTTACTAAACGTACCTGAAACAAAAGGTCAGAGATTCATTCCGGGAACACTGGGTCTCGGAATCACACACCGTCAATTTTTGTGGACTCGTGCTACCAACGAACGTGCACCAGAGGTATCGATCACCCATGAATACTGATCCTATCGATCCTAAATTTCTACTAGAACCTCTAAAAACGTCACACCATCGTCGATGTCCAGCATGCCATGGTAAAGGACGTGAGATTGGTCATGCGTGTATCTCCTCAGCTGGGATATGTGGAAGATTTCATGCACCCGGTGCAACTGATGGGAATGTACTAGGTGGTAAGCCACCTATTTAACTCTGCTGAGGACCTGGAAGGGTCCAATTAACCTTGTAGATAACTTGTCATCCCGACCAAAACTCCGCAAAGCTCTTCAAGGTGAGACCCGTAAAAACACATGGTCAACATCATTGATCTACATAGGTATCTTTATCTTATATGAATAATACGTTTCCATACTCTGTGTAGTCTTCATCCAATCCTGGATGATCTACAAATTCTATGTGGTAGCCCATACCATATCTGGTCCCATGAGTGCTGGCTCCCCTGGGTCAGTCTAGCACAAAGGTGATCTGCAGGTTCACCCACACAACGCTTCAAAAGGATTCACCCAAATGGTGAAGTGATAGATATTATTGTATGAAATCTCCATTAATGGATAGTGATCATCATTGCGATGACTGATGTCGAGGATGCAAGCACACAACAAATCCAAGAGGGTCTGAATGGTCTGCTCAGTCTGGCCATCTGTTTGAGGATGGAAGGTGGTGCTCAAACGAAGTTGTGTCCCTAATCCTCCTGCAACCCCTTCCATAGTAGGAATGTAAAATAGGTATCATGATCATAGAAAATCTTCTAGGTTACTCCTTGTAGCCGAACTGTCTCATGAACATAGAGACATCCCAAGCTCTCTACTAAACCCTGATCTCTGATCTGTAGGAAGTGGGCCGACTTGGTGAGTCGGTAGACGATCACGAAGATAAAATCATGATCTTTGGGTGTACATGGAAGTCATGTCATGATGTCCATGGATATCCCATCCCACTTCCATTCTGGTTCCTATAAATGATGAACAAAACATGTTGGTACATGATGCTCTGCCTTCACTTGATAAAAAAGTGATTCACTGAGAGACAAACTATGCTACTGCTTTCTTCATTCCCAACCACCAGAGCTGTCATCAGATATACTGGTACAACTTCTCCACTCCTGGATGTACCGCTAGAGGGGATGTGTGGAACTTCCTCAACACTTCCTCCTAAAGTGACACTGGTACCATGGTTCATCATTTGAAGAGGATGACATGCTCCCAAACTTTAGAAAATCCAGCAGGTGACTGTTCTATGGATATCTGATCACGCCGAGCCTCATAATCAGTATCCTCATGCTACACCTCCCTAAATCACTGAATATTTGGGGGAGTGACTGTAAGAGACTGAAGAAATGTTTCTCCATCCCAATCCACAAATGATATCTGCAAATCGGCCTGCTGCTCTGTTGCCTATCCTAGTAGTTGTATACCAGATCTCCCACTGAGTGCATCTTCTACAACATTCCCTTTCCCAAGAGTATATACAATCTTGAAGTCATAATCCTGGAGTAACTGAAGCCATCATCATTATGCCACGTTCTGGTCCTTCCGAGAGAAGACATACCTGAGTCTCTTGTGATCCAAGTAGACTGTAAAACACTCACCCATTAAGTAATGTTGCCACATTTTCAAGGTTAAGACCAATACTACTAACTCCATGTCATGGGAAGCGTAGTTATGCTCATGTTGTCTCATTTTTCGAGATCCATGTGGAATCATTGCTACCTCATAAATTATGAAACATTCGAGACCTGTCCCTGATGCGTCGTAGTAGACTACGTACCCTTCGCCCTCCTCTAGATGTCTCAAGATGGGGGCACTAGTCAACATCTTCCTCAGCACTTGAAAACACTACTAGCATCTCCCCAACCACAAAAAGTGTTTCCCTTCCTTTGTGAATGATGATAGAGGTGCTGCAACTCTATACAAATCAGGAAAATATCTCTGGTAGTATCCGAAAAAATACATGAAACTTCGTACCTCCATCACACTCCTGGTTGGATCCCAAGCAGGTACCACCTCAATCTTCTCTAGATCCACTGCAACTCCAGCCTCTGATATGATATGTCACTGAAAGTGAACATCTCAAATCCAAACCAGCACTTTGAGAGCTTACCATAATGATGGTGCTCTCAGAGTGTGTCTAGTACTACCTAAAAATGATAGGCATGCTCCTCCCCGGTAGACGAGTAGATCAGAATGAATTTATGAAGACCACCACAAAGAGATCACGTTATGGTTGAAATATCATGTTCATGAGTACCAAGAACAGATTTGGGGATTTGGTCACACCGAAATGCATAGTTGATAACTCATAATAGCCATACCGACATCTAAAAGTCATCTTCTGTACATCCTTATCCTATACTCTGAGCTGATGATAGCCAGATCTAAGGTATATCTTCAAGAACCACAATGCTCCATTTATCTGATCAGATAGATCGTCAATCCTCGAGAGTGGGTACTTTTTCTTCACGGTCACTTGGTTCAAGCATCGGTAGTCAACACAAATCCTAAATCTCCCATCCACCTTCGTTGCAAACAAAATCAAGGCTCCCAAGGAGAAACACTGGGATGAATGAACCCTTTCCCCTATAAGTCTTCTAGATATAGCCATAGCTCATGAAGCTCTGTAGGAGCCATCCGATATGCTGGGATAGATATCAGTGTCGTCTCAGTGTACAAGTCAATGTAAATGTCCACATCTCTGTGAGGAGGTAGAACCAGAACATCATCCGGGAAGACATCCATGTTCTGGTCCACCACTACCGGATAAATCAAAATCTACATATCAACCGCTCCATGGGAATGGCTAGCCAAATGATAAGTGATCGGCTACAATGTCCTCTCATTATGTCTATCTTGTGCTGCAAAGGCACCCTTATTTCTGGTGAAGGTAAAACTTCTCTCATCCGTGTGGACTCCCAACTCTTTGTGCCTAATACAGTCAATCTGGGTATACATTTTTGATAACCTTTCTATACCCAAGATGATGACGTAAGGCCTCGATGTGACTACTAGGAGCTACCAGCTAATTATATCACCTCCTTGAGTATGATCACACTGCCGGAACCATTGGGTGATCTTCAAGTCTACTCTCGTAGGAGTCTCTAGCCCTATGGATGGATCCAATGGATCTCTTCGAATCTCTGAGCTCTGAACAAGGGTAGTGGAAATAAAAGAAAGACCAGCACATGTGTTTATAAGTACTACAACTAAGTTGGAGTAGACACAGATCATACATCGTATCATCTCGGGAGCTCTGTGATCATAGGCCTCAGCTTCCTGGAGCTGTGCTCACCCCTGTCCTCTTACTCCATGTGTACTGGGTTGACCACCTGGTGGTGGCGGTGTTAACATCTCGAATTGTCTCCCACCAGCAGCTGTACGGACAGCTCCACTACCACGTTCACCTTCTCTCTTTGGACCTCCTCAGTTGAACCTCTTTCTCTACTTGGGTGGTCCGTCGACTGTAGGATGATCATCCGTATAGTGGGTCGGACAGTTACAAGCCATGTGACCATGCCCGCCACATGTGAAACAATGCCTACCCCCTGCATGACTAGCTCTGTCTCCGGTGCCCCGCATGAAAAATCCTGAGTCATGTAGTCGTCCACATGTAGGTCTAGTCCTATTGTATTTATATGACATTTGTCTGTAGCTAGATCTAGAAGACTCTTTTACGTGACATCTGATGGAGGGTCTCACTGCTAGTGACTTCTCAGCAAGAAAATTGTCCACTAAGAGGGCTTTCTCTAACACCCCCACCTATGTCGGGATGCTGAGAGAAATCATCAATTCATGGAACTCTCACATGATCCCCTACTCGAAGGTCTATGCCCTGAAGAATGGGTACCACACCATTTCAGTGCAGTATCATGAGAGTTTAGTGAACCTCACTGAGTACTGAGCCACAGCCATGCTGCACTACTATAGATGATGAAGCTCATGTATGTGCATAGCGCGAAGAGTCGCTGGAACAAAATCAGTGCGAAACAGGCTCTCAATGTTTTCCTATAGATGTGTCACGTCGTCGTGAACCTAGAGGATCATGCTTCATCATCTCCCTGCTATTTCCTATTGAGTACTGGCGGCAAGTATCACCATCAGATTAGGTGGTATCAATACCAGTCAAAAGACTCTAACTATGGCCACCAGCCAATCCTCCTCTTCTTGTGGGTCTATCTCTCCCCTAAACTATGGTGGCCTCTGGATTTGGAACCCGTGCAACACGCTCAAGCACCATACACCCTCTGCTACTAGGGATGGTGGAATCAGTGGCCCAGTAGGTAATCGTACCGCTGGTGCCTCCGCTGGTGCCTCTACTGGAAGAGGACCCTACTCCAAGGCCTCATCCCTCGGGGGGCTATCAGTGAGTACTATATCTGGAAACCAAGATGGTTGTCTACATAGAGGAATCTCAAGAAAAATAGGTGCGCCACGTTTAATATGTTCTACCTTGTGAGATGACTCAAAAATATCATAAAAAAAACTTTTCAAAACACACACGCAATCAGTGTTTTAATGCACTATGTCAGAAATCAAAAGTCAGTGTCCTAGTGTATGGATACGTCGGCCACCGCACCAATATTGGATTTCCTAAACTGATAACCACAATCACTACACATAACAATATTTTCATTAAAAATATCAGAGTCCAATCTTCTATGGGAGAACCGACTCCTCTGATACCAATTTTTCATGAACCATCCCCCAGGACCCATGCCATGACTACCCCAAGCCCGCTTTCCATTGGAGAGAGGCTGACGACTAACACCAAAAAGCGTATTCCCTAAAACAGGGAAGGCATTTCCTTAATAACCTATAATCACACACAATGAAGCACATATTAAGATAAGAGCACAAGTAAACTATATAGAAAAATAGTGCTGAAAGTAAGAGGGGTCAGAATAGAATCCGAACAGTAAGGGTACAAGTACAACTGAAATACAATACAACTAATGAAAGGTAATGTCAACTACTGGGTCATCCTCCAAGCTTCCAACCTAAAGGGTAGGTACAGATCACCTCTTCAGCGCTCCATGTTTTCCCATCTCCTCTGCGTACCAACACACCATATGGTCCACCTCCGGGAACCGTCCAGTCCTGGTACCCTCATCATCGATCAATGTTTTCTGTCATCTACACCAAACACAACAAGGTGTGGGAATAGACCGTCATGGGCTGAGTATAATGATACTGAGTAGGGACCCCAAGCCCCTCAAGGTCACACAAAATCCACATAGGTTAAACCGAAATGCATGAAATCAATTGATATCCCTACTTATGTATATTCCCATATATATACCTAAGTTATCATGTATTCCCATCCCAATCATGAGGAAACACAAAGTCCAACTAAAAAGACCAAGCTCAACTATTCCACAAAGGAATGAGTACCACAAAGATAAGTACCACACAGGTACGCCACACAGAATAATACCACCAAGGTATTACCACAAAGGAAAGTACCACACATGTACGGACTCACCTCAAACCAGGTATAACTTCAGCACAGTAGTAAATATGATTAGATATAACTACTGAATCATATTACTCTATTCAGTGGTAGACCCAAAAAGGATCCTAAATCATCATGAGACACACAGAGGATAGTAGTACATCGTCAGAACCACACAGGATCCTAGTACCTCATCAGACCCACACAAGAACCTAGTACATCTTCAGACCCAAACATGATACTAGTCCATCTTCAGTTTGTCTTCAGACCCACATAGGATCCTAGTATATCATTTGAACATCATCATACGAACACATGATCCTAGTACATTGTCAGCACATCGTCAGACCCACATAGGATCCTAGTACATCGTCAATACTTCGTCAGACCCACACAGGATCCTAGTACATCGTCAGTACGTCATCAGACCCACACCGAGTCCAAGTACATCTTCAGTACGTCTTCAGACCCATACAATATCCTACTACATCGTTAGTACATCTTCAAACCAACACATGGTCCCAGTACATCGTCAGTGCCAGCTACATGGTTCCCGCACTAACCTCACTTTTCTTCAGGAGGGTCCGCTCTTCAAGCTAGTAGTTGATACTCTAACTGAGATGAAGTCTGACGAAATATTATCCCAAAGGACCCCATGTCATAGGGGTCTAAATGAAATAGATAGTGCATCATTCGGACGCTCGGTCTGTATGTTATTATACTTTTAGTCCTGATGGCCCAATTGGATTCATGCTCGATCAAACGCAACCATATCCCAACATTATCCAAATCTCAAGCGGGGTATACCAAAGGAACTGTCTCACTCCAAGGCTTCCAACGCTACTGATGGTTCATCAAATAGAATCCTGGTGCCAATGTTATGACCGATAGAGCGAAAAAATGGGTCGAAGTTGGCTAGGGATTGGTCCGACCCGACCCACTGGGTTCGGACCGACCTGCTGCGTCCATCCCGGACAACTGGGTCCAGCCTGGCCTGCGTAGGGTGGCCCAGCCTCCCACAAGGCGGCCTAGCCTACAATGGGCGGCCCGACATGAGTTGGGCGGCCCATCTTGAGCATCCCGATCCAGGGCGACGGGCGACCGTTGTGCGGCATAGGGGCCGTGGGGCGGCGCGCAGGCCGTAGTGATGCACGCGGGATGCGGGTGGCGCGGGGGTCCCGGGGCGGTGCAAGGGCCCTGGTTTCTCTATTGCCTTCATCGTATCCAGTGGTGTGCTGACCTCCGTAACAGAGTCCCACTAGTGCCATTTGCCGGCATCGGTCGCCGCCTTCTTCCATTGTGATGAACACAAAACAAATCTCAAGAAATTGCGGAGAGGTCGGGCCAAGTTCGTTTGGCCTGCACCCACTGCGTTAGTGCAGTGGAAAGAGGCTTAATAAAATCTTGTATAAAGAACATCAACCCCTACATCCTCCAGAAATGATTATTCCCAAACCCTCAAAAATAAATCATCCACAGAACAACTAGTTAGAGAGTTGATCCGCGTTCTTATTATAGAAAGGAAGAACTTGGGAATCCATAATCCAACATAATTAATCCCCTACCACGGAGGCTTGTTTACAGAGGACATGAGGGAGGAGACGATGTTTTTGGGGGATAATGGCATCGACGTTCATCACATCCGCAAGACGCTTCCGAATCTCAGCTCAAATGTCTTCCCCGTCCTTCAATTCCAGAGTGTGTTCTTCATTGGAGGATGATGAATCCCTCTAAGTTTCTCTCCCAATTTTCCATTGAATACTATTTCCCCAATTCCACTAAAAATTAATAGCCAACGTAATTTTAATTCTCTAGATCAATTATGTTGTAACAATTAAAAATTATAACACATATCATTAATTGTTATTTGTCTCAAACATTTAAATTTGGAGTTGGCATAATTGATTTATGGAAGTTGAGTGGTTTTCTACCATTAAAGGGATTCCGGTGGTTCCCACCACTTGAATTCAATTTGGGAGGTTTTAAGCTCGGTGGTCCCCACCCACATAACCTTCACATGGGGGTTTCAAATAAAAATAAAAATGTTAAACCATTTTAATTTTAATTTTTCCACAGAATAGTGAAAAACTATCTTTCGCCCTTGAACTACTGCGGTCAAGGGGAAGGTCTCCTTAAGCAAATACATGCACTATCAGATCAACAGTGCTCTCAGATTTCAATTCCTAGCACCGGTTCAAATGTTACAAAAACCCGCTCGCACGTTTACTGAACGTAGCCTAAAAAGTCAAGATATTCATTCGGGAAACACAGGGCCTCAGAAACACGTGATGTCAATTTTCATAGACTTGTAAAATTTTAATTTAATTAAAAAAATTATAATAAAATTTAAGGATTTTACAGTTTTAGAAAAATATTATCTATGTAGTTGACATTATTGAATTTAATGGGATTAGTTTGGACCAACTTATTTTTTTGTGACTTTAAAATATATCCAAACACTAAATTCACATAATATAAAATTAACTAAAAGAAAAAACATATAAAAAACTATTATTTGAAAAATATTGTAAAATTTTTAAAATTTCAAAGATTAATTTTATATATTGAGCATAGAAATTTTATATAAGTAATTTTAATACATATATTAATTTTTTTACAATGAAAATTTCTTTTTAATGAAATTTTTTATAATTTTTTAAGTTATAAATAATTATTTATATATTCATAAACACTATGGGTTTAGTAAAAATACTATATTTCACTATCCAGAAAAAATTTATTTTTTCCAAAATAATTATGAAAAAAATATTTATATAAAATTATTATTATAAATCCAAAATTGATGATAGTTTTTTCAAATTAAAATTATATAATTTAACTCATAAAATAAATAGAATAAAAATCCATTTTTAGGAAAATATATTTTTCTTATCAAATGGTCTTATTAAATATTTGGAAATATTAACAAAATTTTATTAGTGATTTATTATTAAAGATGAACATTATTTTAAATTAAAAATAAAATATAAAAAATATAAAAAATATTTTTAATATATAAATAATTTATTATAGTTATAATTACTTGTTTATATCATCTTATTTTCTACTTAAATAACCCCACAAGATCTCGCTGTTTGACTAAAACAGAAGAAAAGCTCCACTCAAAGTCGAAAGTGGTGATTCTGCTAAAATGGATCATATTGTAATTTACATGAGAATAATATTGTTACACATTTTATTCCTCTAATTTTTATTTTCAAAATGATTATATTGTACTTGGTATGGGGAAAATCCTAGTGAATCTAACTCTTTCTTAAGATCAGAAATACTAGCCTTATGAAGAAGGCTACAACTACCTAAGCCCATTTTTCCTACTTTATTTATTTGTTTTGTTTATAATAATTCTATTTATAATATTTTACTCTGTGACTATGTCATTATGGTAATTATATTTTTTTTTTGTTTTTTAACCAAATAAAAATATAATGATTTTATTTTCGTTTGATATTTCAGGCATTACACACCTTCAAAAAAAATATTTTTAATGGAAACATTTATAGTAAATTCATGGGGTTTTACTATGGAATGCTTATGTATTGATGGAAGTGCCAATGATTGTTGTTTCATAACTAGTTTCCTCATCGGAATCTATCATCAATTAAAAAAACATATAATATAATCAATTTTTCTCTAATATATTATAAATGGTGATTAGATTAACATTTATTCGAGTGTATTGTTATATTTATTATGATTTTGATTTTTGGATTCCATTGGTAGATGGATTTTGGAATGGTAAGTTTTAATTGATAAAATAAATTATATAAAGGTTATTTTTGTGTGGTGGTATAATAAAATGGATTTCAATGTTAGTTTTAATTGAAATGGTTCTAGGATCCAATGACTTTTAAATGGGTAGGAATTTTATAGTTTCTTGAAATTATAAGGATAAGTTTTTTTGATATTGGATTTTAAATTGAAGTAAATTAAAAGATATCATATTCTAAGAATAATTATTTTCTAGGATAATGATTTTGTTGACTTTTTTCATGTCATATATATCTTTGATTCCAAGGGGTTTTTCAACAAATCAATTATTTTTTGCATTTGAAAACTGAATTAAAATTGTTTTAAAATCATTTACTAGTTCTTAAGAAAACTGCATCTACATAAATTTTTATATTTTGGCCTAGGATGACCCCAATTCATCAATTGTGTGTTTACATAGTGTCACGTTCTAGTTCGGTAATTGTAAATTGAGGAAGTATTGTAAAAACCTGGTGTGGTGTGGGGAGTGAAACATGTACCAATGATAATAAAATTAATGTTTTTTTATTTTCAGTGTGAGACTTGGTGTGACTTGGGTTATTGTTTTTTTATATATAGTTGGTATTTTGTTTTTTTAGATAGAAATGTGTATCATGAAAATTAGACAAATGATGGGTAATTGACACAACTATCCCTTTGTGAGTATTGATTTGGATTATGATTTATATATATTTATTTTGTTTTATCATGTGATTTATAAGGTAGAGAGAACCATTTTTTTGAATCACTCTTTATGAGAGGTTTCTGATAATGGGGATCACTATAATACTTTAGGGAAATTAAGTGTCTATGCCTCAGTGTTTGGGCTTAATGGATGAATATGGAAACCATCATGTTAATTGGTAATTTACATATATGTTGGCACTTGTGTATGAGAATGTTGGTAACATCTAACCATTACAATATATATGGATAATATGTGAGCTACATATAGTAGATTTTGGGTATAGTGATGAAATAATTTGGTTACTCCTATCATGAACAGAACCAAAAAGGTTATTGTTTCCTCTAGAATTGGGTATGACCTCGTTCATTTGAGATTCAAACAATCCAATCAGTTTCTAACGGGTTTGTTCGTAGGACCAGAAACATCAAATGACTCTAAATCCATTTGGACATAGTTTCCAAAGTTAGGTACTCACTTGTCAGGGACTGATGAGGCATAAGAATTTTCATTGGTCGAGAGGATGGGAGGTCGGACTCATTACACCTTTTTGGGGGGAATTATTGTCTACTCTGGGACTCTCTTTATTGATTTTACATATGTTCCTGAATTCTTATTACATTACAAGTATTAAAATGAGCTTTTCCTTTAGATCTCACAATCAATGATTAGTGTGTATGAGATTTAGAGAATCTATTATATGTATTCGAGGTTCTTCATCGATTATGGATCATCTTTATTTGTTAGAGATTCTTGGTCAATGGTATCCATAGACACATTATATAGAAATATCTTGGTCATTAGGATAACCATACTGGTTTTAAAGCCAATCCGTGGGGCACTTGAAGTTTATTGTCATTTAGAAGGACATAGATTATTTCAAATTTGAGATTGTACCCGCATATGAGATACCTATGTATATTTTGTTTTAGAAAATGAATCAGAATCCACGTAGTTCGAATAAAGAAGTATGAGGTTTTATGGATGATTAATGTCTCAAAGACAGATTTCATAAATACTTTTACACTATAAGCTCATGTGAGTCTTGCTTGGTGTGAGAATCAAGAGCTATTGGTAAAACCAGACAATTGTTCCATGAATGATGCAATTATAAGAAATGACGTGGGGCTTATGTATGTATGACTGCCCAGATGGATGAAGATTAGGATTTACTTCAGGGAAGAAACCTATGAACAAGGTCCATAAAGGTATATGTTCTTTATGGATATTTGGATACATAATTTAGGACTTAATCCTGAGAAGGATTCCCAAATTAGAGAGGACTTATGATAGGGTTTTACTCCTAAGAAAGAAGCCCAAATAAAATGTAAATTAAGACTGGTTAAGAGGAATTATGACTGGGGCATATTCCTGAAAAAGAATCCTAGGTTAAGGGAATTTGGATTTTTGGGAACATGGGGCTTAATCCTACGGAGGATTCCCATATAAAAAGAATTATGGTTGGAGCTTACTCATGAGGAGGACGCCAAAATTAATGTAATTGTGGTTGGGGCTTATTCCTGAGGAGGATGCCCAAAATTAAGGGAAATTGAAGACTGGGGCATACTCCTGAAAATGAGGCCATGGTTAGGGGAATTGGGTTTTACTCATAAGGAGGATGCCCAAATTTGGGATTTTGAGATTAGGACTTACTCTTGGGAAGGAGGCCCAAGATAAGGAAAATTACTACAGGGGATTACTTCTGAAAAGAAGGCCAAGGTTAAATATCCTCTTATCTTTTAAAGGATAAGGTTGAATGAATGAAATCTCTAACCTTAGTGACAGAAAGATATTTACTTCACTAGGTTTTGAGAAATGTTCCATTGAGTTCATTTCAGATAATGAAGCCAACAAAGGAACCGTGCCATAAATGGCTTTTAAGAGGGTTCTAAAGGATAAATTTTGAAGGGGATAGGTGGATTTGAATAAAGAAAGTGAATATGCAGGAGGGGCACCCAAAAAGAAAGAGGTGCGCAAGTCCTGAATGGGTGTGCATGTCCTGGTCGCGCAAGTATACTTGCGCGGCACATGGGTACTTGCGCGATGGTCATCCCTTAGGGTAATACTTTGGAGAGACATGGATCAAGCCCTTAGTTTTATCCTTAAAGGATTTAAAAAGATTGGTGCACATGTTTTGTTGAAATGATAAGGCAGCGCGCAAGTGTGGCCATTTCCCTTAAGGGCTGACCACTTAGGCGTGCAAGTGATGATGTCTTTCAACACTTAGTCATTATTTCCCCGGTTTAGATCTTCCATTATATGTATGAAATTACCTTATAAGTGACCGGAAGACTTCAAGAAGAGACTAGGGTGACCAGAGCTTAAATCTGACATTTGGAATTTTTCCGTCCCTGAAATGGGGGGCCCAATGGGGGTATTTATAGGCTGCTGAAGACCCCAAGCAATAATCAAAGAGGGAGCGCAAGTCACCTATTCTACAACCATGCATCGTGCAAGTATACATGCGTGACCATGATGGAACATGCGTGACCAAAGCGGGAAGAAATCCTTTTTCATGCCTTTGTCGATGTTTGTTCTTTCTTCAAAGGATGAATCACTTTTGGCTAAGGTACTCCCCTTTTTCAGTCGTTTAGACTCTGTGATGTAAATGAGCGTCAAAAAATGTCCCCCCTTAGAGTTGGATATGAATGAAAATTGAGGATGTGAATCTGATATAAAGAAGAAAACCAAGGAACATTCGGCACACATGTGTTGAGCACGCAAATGGCGGCGTGAAAGGGAGAGCCATGCAGGCTTCGCTGCGAAGAGGTGCGGCCTTGCCTATATATATGGGGTCATTCCTCGTGGAATGCACCGAATCTGAACGTTCTGAGCTCTCATTGTGCAATTTTCCTTTGCCGCACATGTTACTTAGTTTTCCGCTTCTTCCTTTTGTGTCACGATGCTGTATAGGTATTTAGACTTTCGTGGTGATACCTGCGCGACCCACGTACACTTGGGCGCCAATTTGGGACTTGCACGCCTTAATTCATTTTCCAATTTTTCACTTTTCTTCACAAATTTTATGAAAAATCAACCTACTTAAGAGTTAATAATTCAACTGTTGTGCAGATTCAATGGCTCCTAGAAGAATTGGAACTGTTGATGAAGTGTCTAGCATGCCAATTGATGATATGATGAGCATCATTGGCTATTATTATTATACAATCTATGACATCACTCTTCCAGATTTGGCTATGTACCTGATGAATTATCAGGTTCACTTCCCGCAGTGTATTTATCTACCTTTGTATGGCTATGGTCATCTGCAAGAAGTCACAATTCCCGAGGCAAAGAACTATCTCCCAAATTTTTGGTTTCAGAATTACACCAATTTTTCTTCCACAAATATCTCAAGTGGAGGAGAATTTTTAAATACTCGAACAGTGTATAAGGCCTACATAATGCATCATATCCCATGTACATCTAATCTGAAATCTCAAAAGCCTATGCTGCAACCACATTGTTATCCCTCAATCTTCCAAAATTTTTAGATGGATCAATCCAAGGGCTGGAAGAAGAGTTGGGAATTTCGTTTTGGATGAGGTGTGAAGCCAACATGGATGTGGGAATACTGGGTGCAACAAACCTACACAGAGATTGTCATGGAATTGAAAAGAGCTGAAATATATGAAGTCGTCTGTGTTGGGAAAACATATGTTTACAAGAATGATAACTTCGTGTCAGAGATAATCAACTGCTAGAGCCCAGAAACAAATTCATTCCATCCAAATCATGGAGAATTAGGAATCATTCTATGGGATGTCCACAAGATCTCAGGGGCTCCATTTCTAATTAACATGTATGATGAATTCATCCCACCAAGGTGACTTGGAATGATTCGGAGAAGACCTCAGATTTGGCTTGGGAATTATTGAAAATATTTCACAAGCTCAAGATTTCAGAGACCAATTTAACTCATTCTAGAAAGTATATTCATCCATAGGAGTGGATGAATATATTTCTTACCAATAAGCAGGATAAGGAACCGAAGGAGATGGTATCGATGGGAAATGGGCCCAAGGAAAAGGGGCCCACCTATACTTGTCCTACAATTGGCCCCGAAACAGAGAAGAGGGGTTCTACTGGCACATTCTGGCCAAATCTAGAAGCAGGTGAATTTGAGAAGTGGGGATATGAAGTGAATCAGAGAATCCCAAAAAAGACACTTATGGCATGCTTCATGGCCTTGTAGCTCAGTGTTTATCTTTTTCGAGTCAGGGACTCGAAAGGAGGAATCAGGTTAGGGACCTTAATTGTTACAGCCAAGTTGGATGAGAGAAAAATGGTTGGGTTGGGTACCCCTATTTTAGCAATGATTCACAGGAGCATACTCCATGTCTTCATGGGTATGTCTCCTTTGAGAATAGTGGGACCATTCCATGTTTTTTAGGGATGGATCGCCACTCACTTCAGGATGTATAATGTACAAAAGGCATTACAGGTTCCTGGACTTTCTTTCAGGCCATCAGTGCAGACATTATGTGGAATTTATCCTCTAGATCTCAATTAATATGACATGAAGGTGAGGCTGAGCATGTATAGGGAATTCAATTTCATTCCTTATGGAAATCCGCCAACAAGGCACTTTGTTGATGATGGAACAACCAGTCTGGGGTTGATGGCATACATGCTGGCCTGCAGAGATGGTGTACTGGCCACCAAGACTGACAGAGATATTATATGTGATGCTTATGCTCCATACAGATTTTCACATCAACTCAAGTTTTTGTAGATGATTTTTGTATCTCCCCATGTGCATGTCAGTTCAAAGAAACATCCAATAGTTTCTCGACAACTATGGTTGCTGGAATCTAGGGAGAAGACCGGGGAAGTTTTTGATCTACCAGTTTATAATGCGGCGTGAAATTTTACTACATGGAGTGCCGGGAACTAGATAGCATCAGACCCTAGAGGGGTGTTGCATCACCCGGTTAATCTGGTGGGGAAAAGGAAAATAACGGTTGAGAAAGAAACCATTTATCTAAAAGGTGATTCTTCTACACCACCCAGAGTTGATTCATTGGGTTCTTCACCTAGGGCTGACTCTACAGATTCCCAAGATGGGGATGATGAGGCAAAACATGTAGCAAAGAGGCTACATGATAGATATTATCCTCCCATCAGAATTAAAAGACCAACTCCATCAACTCCTAGTGGATTACTTCATTAGGGCACTTTAATAATCATTACTTTATAGAGCAAGAAGTCTTATTTTCTTATTCTCAATCTGTAGTTGCAAGAGTTGGGAAGAAGCTGATGTCCAAGACTGTAGGACCATTATCATAGCCTTCTGGTACACATAATGAATATCTATGACCAAAGGCTATCCAAACATGGCGAAGTTTATACTGCGGTGCTAAAACTACCTGGCTGGACTTGTGCGAGGGGCTACACCTCCCAGGAATATGGAATCTTATGGCTTCTACAGATATATGTTACAAGGATAACCCCAATGAAGTGTGGCCTTAAACCAGAGAGCTATAAATGCTCATATATTCCACTGATGATTCCATTCCTATCACCAAGCGGTTGAAGGAAATGATAGATTGTGGAACCACTAAGGGGATTAGTGGTTCTGGAGATGAGGAGTTACACGATTACGTGGCTTCTGATGATGTAAGTCTCTATCCTTATTTTCTTTGTAACATGATTCCATTTAAAGATTTGTTACTAAAGGAAATTATTCTCTTCATCTTGCAGCTTGCAAAGAAAGAAACTATTGAGGTTCCTTCACCACACTATAGCCCTGGTGGTACTACCATTGGAGCTAATGAATCTCCTCGCGAGTCGGGTGAGATATCTCCAAGCTAGCAATCCATGGGCGATGAATTAGACATGGCTTTTCATTTTCCAATACATGTACCTGTATATGATGATACCCTCACTCCCAAAAATCAAATGAATCAAAATAATAGATGGAGGAATTCGAAAGATAAACTATTCATCAGTAGTGTTAAGTCCTTCGGATAATCATGGTTATTAACCCATGAAATGATTACTCATACTTTTTGGGATTGTTGGGGCTTCTTCAATTTCCCATCTGAGGGAGAGGACTGACCCTCATTTGAGGACTACTGAGGGTACTAGTGAACAATCACAAGTTCATGCTAACTTGGCTTCTCCTGGAGAAGAGCCAACATTTGTTCCCAATATCCCTCCTTCTACTGCTGCAAGAAGAGAAGAGCGTGATTTTGGTAAGTTAAAAATGCTTCATAAAATGTTCAATGAAACATCAAATGACTTCCATTCTGTAATAATTTAGG
Source organism: Viscum album (assembly GCA_963277665.1). Lineage (NCBI taxonomy): Eukaryota > Viridiplantae > Streptophyta > Magnoliopsida > Santalales > Viscaceae > Viscum > Viscum album. The sequence goes on along the minus strand of OY728147.1, from coordinate 1,353,601,769 downwards.
TTTAATATCTGCACTTGAGCTTTTGGCGGCCATTGCAACTGATGCTGTAATTTAACTGAAGAAGCTGTTCAGGGTCAGAGGCTGCTGGATGATGGTCGCCAAAGAAGACATATCAAATTCTCCCACTAGTTAGATTAAACATGATTCTAATATAATATTTGATGAAATGATGGAACTTGGCGCATATATTGAATATTTTTTAGATCATGTTAAATTCCCATGTAATTTAGAAGATTATGGACGTGAGTGTTATCCTTCGTCCTGTTAAAAATAACTTCTTATTACATTTCAGATCATGATCTGTTGAAACATACAGTTCTATCTGTGAAAGATACTGAACTGTCAATGCCTGAAGGTGGTACGTAAAAGCCTACTATTGTAGAGACATTAGCTCAAGTGAATCTTAACCTGGCAGAGGTTCCTGAAACTCACCATGAAAATCCTGTTGAAGCTAGGAAAGATGGGGAGGAGCCTTCTCAAGTTGCTGATATACCATTATGTAAGGGATTAAAATATTTGTGATTGTACTTAATTTTCAAGAAAACCAATTAACTTTTGTTATCCTTTTAAACTAACAAAAGATTTCAATTAATTATGCAGGGCCATCAATTTTAGTGGCTAGTTCTGGAGGTGAAGCTTTAGCCTCCGCCCCAACGGGAATATAAAGTGAAATAACACGGGTCATGGGGGAGGAGCAGAACCTGGAACTTCCCTAAGTGCATTAATCTCGAACTATATCCCCCCTATGACTGTGATTCCGAATTAGACCTAGAGATACAAATGTCACTCTAATTTTCACGATGTAAGGCATGGCAGAACATATGGAATATCTTATCTGAAGTGCCTTAAGAAGAGCTGTCATCGAAGATTCCCCGACTGTCATCCCGGTTTGTCATGTTGGGACTTGGCGGTTTTGTATATCAAAATATCCATGCCACGGTAAAACAAGTCATCTTAATAAGGTAGTAGGAGCAGTAGTACCATAAATATTTGACCAGAGCAAGGCTGTCATCCAATATCGGAAAATTTGAGGCTGTGGTATCCCGATATGAGGCTGGTCATGCTTCCATGTTGAAGGAGTTGAAGCGTATGATCAAGGAGAAAATTTTCCAGCTGATGCAACTTTAGCAATAGTCAGATGCTATTACTGGGGAACTTGGCCAACATAATAATTCACAGGAAGGATCTCAAACAAATGGTATGATAGCCATCACAGATGCGAAGAAAGAACTCCATCAAGCTGAAAATAGTGAAGTTGTTTGAGTTCATGAGCTTCAAGTGGCTGCTGATGAAGCTCATGATGCTATAAATCAAATTAAGATTTATGTTGACAACCTTTTGTATTTCTTGGAAAAGAGAAGAGACTTCAGTTTTTGGATTTCCTTCTAACTTTTGTGCATCAAATGAAAAACACTTTCACCTTCAGTCATTTGTGCATGATTTCTGTTTCTATATACTTTAAATTTTAATCTAAGCCAATGGTCCTAGTAAGCATAGATTGATTTTTGCTAGGATTATTATAAATAACCCTTCAAACATTGAATCTTTTAATTATTCAATATTCCCTAAAATCATACAAAATGTATGTTTAGTGAGTTGGGACTTGACTCTTATTCGGAGTTCCTTTGTATTTTATGGGCATTTTAATTTCATGCACGTCAGACATAAAAGGAAAATGTTTATGGATGAAATAGTTTTGACCGAATGGATTAAAATTTACTCAATTCCTTGAAAATTTATTTGAAAACAAATTACCACACTCAAGTATGAGGGACAATATATAAACTATGACATAAGAAATTTTGAATCTGAGGAATGATATGAAAAAAAAGTTCTAAAAGGCCTTAAAATAAGTAGTTTCCAAGAATGACATTACGACTATTTAACAAACCTGTTAGGGGGTTGACTTATGTAGGGCCACCTAAGGGAATTGGATGCATAGTCAAATAATAGAATCATCTGGCTGACAGGTCTGTTATGTAGACTACTTATGCAAGGCCACCTAAGGGACCATGATGCATAGTCAGGAAAAATAACTCTTAGAAATTTACTTTTCTACAACTAAAAATCTAATGGAAGGTTATAGAGATTCAAATTTTCCAAAGCATAGAGTTTTTTGTATGGATAGAGGTACTTGAATATGGAGAAGATATTTCCAAACAAGATCATCTAAGAACTGGATGAATGTCACTCCTATGAAGGTCTGACCCAAATGTAGATGAGGGAAATATAAACCATAGACTTGAATACTTTCAGATCATGAAAAATAACATGGGACAAATATGTTAAGGATGGCTATTTTCTGCAGATCCCTACATATTTTCGATAAGACCAATAAGGACAAAAGAAGTTTTCTTCCCATGAATGAAGTTACCATTTTTTTAAAAACCTTTTAGGGGGTTGAATAATGTAGGGCCCCCTAAGGGAATTGGCTACATATTCAAATAATAACATATTTTTGGTGATAGGTCTGTTATGTAGAATACATATGCAAGGCCGCCTAAGGGCACGTGCTGCATAGTCAGGCAAAAGAACTCTTAGAAATTGGACATTTGGAGACCAGAAATCAAGAAAAGGGTTATGGAGATCTGTATGTATTTAAGGTTAGGAAAATGACACATGAAAATTGGTATTGTCCAATGCATGGCAGAGATTCATAGATTAATGCTAACCATAATCATGTTGTGACTGGGTTTTGTATTGAGATTTTGGACTTAACTACGTACCCCATACGGATGGTAATCAATCCATATGTAGTTCTTGAAATACAGTTTAACGTCATGTGGGATGAAAGTGTAGGAAATATTAATTTAGGGTCATAGAGATCGGACCATAACAATGAATACACATTATGTGTTTTCACAGGGACTTTACTGCTAGGGGACTGAAAGTGGAATTTGGGGATAGGCCCAAAAGACTTGGGGATGGATTCGAGGTATGCTCTAACATTCATACATATCCCATAAGTATAGGAATCAAGCCAATGTAGTTCTAGAAATACCCTCTATACAGATTTGGTTCGTACAAATGAATGGTGAAAGGGGACTTTAGTGCAATGACGGTTTGAACCAAGATAAAAGGTTTAGGCATTTCCATGTATGCACATAGTTTTTGGAATATAACATGATTGTAGATCAATGTAAATAATGATTCCCTCTCAAGTGAGGGTATCAAATAATGTTTTAGTTTGTTGTCATACATGTCAAAAGTGTTGTACAGTTTAACGTCATTTAGCAAAGACATAGGTGAACCAATGTAAAAAATATTGGTTCTGGGGGCGGTTTCACAAATCAACATCGTTTGAGACAGAGGTGCAGAAATGTGAAGATATTGGTTTTGGGAATGAACCTTGGTTGGTTGCCTACGTACCTAGCCTAGAAGGAAAAGAACAAAGTCCGCGTTGTTCAATTGAAGAATGAATTGGTGATAAAGTTTTTTTTTTAGAACAACGACATAAAAAATGGCGTTGGGACATACGCATGGTTAGCGGCCCAGAGAGGGTTTTATGGTTGAAGTTTACTCTAAGATCACGTGAGTCGTACTTGGTGTGAGAAACAAGAGTTAGCAAGAACCCTAATGATGCACCATTTAATGTCTTGTAATACGTATGAAGGGACTATGGATTTTAAAGTCTTGTAGTGAGGACTATTGGTGTGGCACAGTTTAATGTCATGTAGCAGGGAAAAAATATAGTTTAACGTCATGTAGGAAACATATAGGGACACAGTTTATCATCATGTTGGACAATAAGGGTGATGAATAGTTTAGCATCATGTAGGTAAGATGATGGGGACAACACAGTTTAACATCATGTTGGACGAAAGGGGGACTGTGTAGTTAAATGTCATGAAGTAAGGGAAAAAGAGGACACAGTTTAATGTCATATAGGCCATATTATGGACTTTTTTCATAGTTTAACATAATGCTGGACAAAGGAAATGCAAATAGTTTAAGGTCATATGCATAGACCAGCAATGGATCAGTTTAACATCTTGCTAGACATAAGGGACTATGGAGTTTAATGTCTTGCAACGAGGACAACATAGTTTAACGTCATATTGGACCAAGTAAATGAAAATAGTTTAAGGTTATATGCATGGATCGGTACTTATGTATTTTTTGTTTATACCAAATAATTCTTCAAAATATTGGCATTGGTTGTAGTATTGATGAGTTCTCCATCCATTGAGATTAAATAATATTCTCGACTAGATTAGACCTTATGTATTGAATATGGGTCTTCCCATTTTGGCTCAATATTGAAAGGTTTCATTCCTGGTATCATTGGTGTTCTGAGAACCAATACCAATTCTCGTTGAATTAATGAACAAAGACGATCTTTTTTTTTGAATGCTCGTGTTATTTGATTGTGATAGACTTCCAGGTGGTGCAGGGTGCACAATCCTTTCTCATCTAACCATTCCGATTCATCCAATCACTTTTGAGATTGTTCATCTATAGATGACTGATCACAAATGGCTACACTGAGAGAGGGTAATTGAACCTCAATGGGAAAGACTACTTCTATTCCATATACCAATGAATATGGAGTTGACCGCGCGGGAGTGCGGTTCGTGGTCCGATAAGCCTATAAAGCATGAAAGAGTTTATCGGGACATGATTTATTATCTTTGTCCACCATATTTTGCAGTATGTGTGAATGAATCTTGGTGAAGGCTTCTCTCTACCCATTGGCCGTTGCATGATATCGAACGGAATGGTTGGATTTGATGTTTTATTCTTGATACAACTTCCTCACCTCAGATGAATAGATGTTGGGGCCATTGTCCATCAATATGGTATGAGGGACACCAAATCTGGAAATGATGTTAGACATGATGATACTAACAATGCATTTAGAGCTGACTTCTTTAAGAGTTATTTCCTCTTCCCATTTGGAAAATAAGTCATTAGCAGTAATAATATACTTGAACTGCTTGGTTGTAGCCGAAGGATAAGGTCCTACCACATCCATTCCCCATGTGGAAAATGGCCCCGAGTATTTAGGTGTATGATGAAACTCTAGGTGTTGATGAATGAAGTTGGAATGTGCTTGTAAATAATGACACTTCTTTGTGAAATCAACAAAATATTGTATCATTGAAGTCCAAAAGTATCCAAGCCTTTGAATTTGATCATATAGTCTGTGCCCAGATAAATGGGCACCACAGACTCCTGCATGAACATCTTTCTTGACAGCCATTGTCTCTTCACCATCAATGCATCTGAAGAGAACTCAATCAGAAACTCTTTTGTAGATAATTATCTCTAGGAGATCAGGGCATCATACAGAGTATAATTGACCACACATCACCATATTTGTTCTTTCCCATCTCTATCAGGTGGAAGTATTCTATTTTGAAGGTATTCCATGATAGGTGTCATCTGTCCTGTAGTATGACCATATGGTTCAGGAATGGGACTAATTTCATTTATTTCCTCTGTTCTGATTTGAACATAAGGTGAAATTGTATGATAGTGGGAAATACTGATGATTGTATCATCCCAATTTGGATATGCTAGAGTTGTGGCTATATTATCTAGTCTATCAGCTTCGACATTTTGTGATCTCAGGACATAAGAAAATGTCGGTTCCGGAGTAAATTCCACCATTTACTCTCTGATGAAATCATACAAAGGGATTAACTCTTCTTTTCTGATGGCATAATCCCCATTGACTTATTTGATTACTAGGTCTGAATCACCTTTCACCTTTAAGTGATTCACTTGTGCTTGAAGCGCCAACTCTAGTCCTGTGATAAGAGCTTTGTATTTGCTTCATTATTTGTCCCGCCTCCCAATAATGGGAAGGAATAGGGTAGCACTGTCTTTTTGGATAAATTAGCACAACATCTAACCAAACATTGTTGAGTTTAGGATCTTCTATTTTCTTCCCTAGTGGAATTTTGGAAGCTCTATCAAATTACATTTCCCATTTTTGAATACTATCTTGAATAGAGAAGACTTCCTCATCGAGAAGTTCAATATCTGAAAATGTATCTTCTACTGAAAGATGTTCACCAAGGAAATCAGCCAGAGCTTGGCCCTTTATTGCCTTTTGAGACACATACTGAATATCAAATTTCTGTAAAATAACTGCCCACCTTGCCAGACGTCTTGTAAGCATTGGATGACTAAGGATGAATTTGAGCGGGTTATTACGAGATACCAATTGGACCTCATGATGTTACAAGTAGTGTATCAAATTTTGAACTGAAAATATTAAATCTAGGCTGCACTTATCAATATTTGAATATTGGGCTTCTGCTTCAAGCATAGTCCGACTGAGATAATAGATTATGTTTTCATTCCCAGCATTATTCTTTTGGGAAAGGAAGGCACTCAATGATTTCTCTAAGGCTGTCACATAGAGGTTAAGTGGCCTTCCTTCAATAGTTTGCATTAGTATCGGTGGATTCAAGAGGTATTTCTTGAGAATATTGAATGCTTCTTGACATTCATCAGCCCACTGGTAATTGACTCCCTTCTTCTTCAATTTGGTGAAGGGTAAACTTTATCCTACCGAATTGGTGATGAAACGCCGAATATAGGCTATGTGTACTTGAATTCCTTTCAATTCTTTAAAATTTTGAGGATGTGACATACCAAGTATTGGATTTGTCTTCTCAGGATCTACTTCGATACCACGATGGCGTACTACCATGCCGAAAAATTATCCATAGGTTACCCCAAAAGCACATTTTAATGGGTTCATCTTCAAATTCTGTTGCCGAAGTTTGTGGAATATGACCTCCAAATCAGCCAAGTGATTAGAACATTTACAGGATCTAACCACCAAATCATCAACATAACATTCAACAAACATCCCTAAAAAGGGTTTGAAGATATGATGCATGGCACTTTGATATGTTGCACCTGCATTCTTTAGGCTAAAGGGAATTTACTAATAGAAAAACACACCCTAAGGGGATGTGAAGGCTGTAGATTCCTCATATTCTGGAGCCAATCAGATTTGATTATATCCAAAATATCAATCCATGAAGGAAAGTGTATCATAGCTAGTTGTTGTATCAATTAAGAGTTTTGTAATCAGAACTAGAAAATCATCCTTAGGACAATGCCGATTAAGATCTCTGAAATCAATGCAGACTCTAATTTGTCCATTATTATTTTTCAAAGGGACAATATTATCCAACCACATGGGATATTGAACATCTATGACAATTTTATCTTTGATAAGATTATCCACTTAAGCTTCATTTTTGGAAGCATAGGATGGGTGCGTTCTTCTTGTGGCTTGCTTAAATCCTCAATGTTCTTCTAGAAAACACAAAAAATGAGTAGCAACATCACGATCAAGCCCTGGCATCTCTGTATAGTTCCAAACAAATATATCTCAATTTTGCTTTAAAAATGAAACATACATATCTTGATCTTCCAGAGTCATGGACACACTAATTATAGTGGGGGCGTGGATCTTCTTTTGTGCCCAAATTTATTTCTCTATGTTCATCCACTATGGTAGAGATACCCTCTTCAAAAGATTGAGGATCATCTCTGAGATATTCCTATTTTTCTTCAACATGTGTTATTTCTTCTGCTTCTACCTATATAGCAGATGATGAAGTAGAATTTCACTAATCTAGAGAGATGTTGAAATTTGAACATCTTGAAGAAGAGGCTTCCATTTCCGACCCGATTGATGATGATGGGTCTTCCTTGGGTAATAAAGAGGAGATGATGGATTGAGAATCGACATCATCGTTCACCTCAGACATTGCTATAACTTCTTCTGGCCGGGTTTGCGAAGTATAGACTTGTTGGATTTCAGTAGATGAAATGGATATATGTCCATTTGAGCTTTCAACATTTCTTAGTGAGTCACCAAATTCTCCCATGTTTTCTGGCTTGATTGTCATAATTGAAATTATGGACGTTTCCATATGAGTATTTTGATTTGGGTCTATCTTGTCAATTTGACTGATAGGAAACACATAATCTATACTCACATGTGTAAATGGATTTATTGGAATCTTTTCCAAACCAACTGGAGCATTAACTGTGGTAACCTCCCATGTTGTGGATTTCTCCATTACCTACATGTGATAGAATTCCGCCTCAATGTATTCAGATTCACATGTCTTGAATGAGGCTTTATCACCATAAATGTCCCAATTTGGCCACCAAAACAATATTTGAAACATTGATAGTATAATGAAGGGATAGCCGCATGTTGAGGTAGCCAAGGTCTTCTAAGAAAGATGTTGAAAGTTGTTTTATGATCAACAACCATGAAATATGAATTGGATACAAGATCTCCAAAATGAGTTTTGAGTGTAATCTTGCCCAGCGGTTCTTGTTCATTTTTAACATATCCTATAACACTAATGTAGAAGGAGAAAAATCAGATTCTGTGAGTCCCAATCGACGAAGTGTACGAATGGGGATGAGGTTGACTTCTGAACCATTATCAATGAATGCTCTTCTAATGTCTACACCATTGAACTTTCCAGATAAATACAAAGGTCTAATATGTCTATGAACAACATCAAATTTATCCTCATATGTGAAAGATATCACTACATGGAATTCTATAAGATTATTCTCTGCATGGTAGACTTCTGCTACATCAATTTTAGTTTCAAACTCCTGAGGACTTGAGAAATCCTCGATGAGTGACTCCCGAAGATCATTTGATAAATTCAAGGCATCCAAAATTGATAACATGGCCAGTACTTGGGTAGGTGTTTCAATACATAATATTTTTGATCCAAAGTTCTTTGTTTCCCAATAGGAACATGTGGTTTGGCAGGTGTCTTAGAAGTTTATGCTTTGGATGTAGATGCTTCATGTATCAGGGTAGGAGTTGGAAATACTCCTAGCTTTGGAAGAATAGACCGATTTGGTCTATTTACTTTCTGAGAGGAAGAATATGGAACCTCCAAACGATCTTCCAGAATAATTGTGCCAAGAATGAGTCTATTATTGGTGGAAGGATTTTCCTCTTCTTTTTGAGCCCGCTGAAGGACTCTGCCACAATTTTCTTCTGCATACACAGTTCTGGCAAGGGTAGAATTGGAATTGTGGCTTCTGGGATATCCATGAATTCCTCTATATCCTAGACCTCTGGAACTCCCTCTGATTCCTCTGTTTCATACAGGGAACTCAGGCTCATCAAAATCAAAACTATGACTGGCATAGGGATCTGTTAAGTGAATCATGTTAACAGAACCAATGATCAACTCTTCTTCTGATAAAGACTATGCCTGATTATCCAGTTTAGACTGTGCCGTTTGGTGGGGCAGTGCCCGTGACTTCAAATTATATGGAATAAAATCTTCCAGATTCAAAGACAATATGTTCTTTTACACGATCTCATATTTTTCTGAATTTTCCTCTTTCTTTTAATTATGTCACCCCTTTATGGATTTCCCCTCTGATGAAGAGGGTTTTGTTGTGGAATTTATGGTAGAAGACACAATTGGTTTCTTCTATTGTGTTCACAAAATGGAATGAGTTCGGTTGATCATTTTCCTAACCATCAAATCATCATATTTCTGCGCATTTTTGTCCTTGACTTATTTCCACTCGCCTTCTTCCTCTGGATTTGTAGTAGTAACCCATGATACCTGAGCTGAAAACCTTTCAATCTGACTTGTCCCGATTCCACCATTTTTTGCAGGTGGTCTTTGAAGACAAAACACTCAAGAATGGGATGCCCCAACATCTGATGAAATGGGAAATATTTGGGATAGCCTTCATATCTTTCCTTGTTCGGCCTTTTGAGCCATGGTAATTAAACCAAATTATTTTCCATAGCTGAAATTAAGTAATCAGGAACTTGTTCATTTCATAAAGAGTAATATTTACACTTAATATCCTTAAATTGTTTCCTTATATGATCTCTTTGATCATATTGACAAAAAAACCGCTATGGTTGACACTCAAGAGGTGGAACCCTTCCATAAGATGAAGGTTTCGATGTAGAAGCAGGTATATGTTCTTGTTTAAGAATAATTATAGCATTCTTTGATTTACCCATTATCCTTCCTGGAGCTGATGGAATTACATGAGTTTTATCCTTAGTCATTATAAAATTGTCTTCATTCAGCTAAGAGAATGAAGTATGGTATCGAAACCCTCCTGTGTATTTCATAGGGATCAATGGTGTGTGTAACTCATCATGCAAATTTTCCACACAGATTGGAAAAAATTCTTCGTGAGGGAGTGCTATGCTCAGGGAATATGTTAATCCCTTCCAGTGAGCAATGAAATCTGAAACCCTTGCATTCTCCCTTTTCATACAGTTTTTTAAGATAAAAAACTATTGTCTTTGTCAATGTTGAGCTGAATTGAAGAAGGAATCATTGACGAAGATCCTCCCATCCCGTAATTGACCGGGATTGCAAGCTTGTATACCAGACAAAAGTTGTTCCTTGTAATGACTGTACAAAACACCAAAGCTTAACTACATCCTATTCCTAAGGGGTTCCCATCATAGGATCACAACGAGAAAAAAATGTGTTAAGTGTTTCTCTGGATCTCCCGAACCATTTATGATTGGGAATGTGGTACTTGAAAAATTTAATGGGGGAGGATTTGCATCAACCCATTCAGGTTATGCTCTATTTTTGGTTGAATTTGAGATTTTTTTCCCTCCATAGCTTCCATGAGAGATATTATTGACTCAATAGTAGTTATTATCTTTGGAGAAACATCCAGTTGTTCTTGGACTTGAGCAGGTGCGATAACTGGAGCTTGGACATATGTGATTGTTGGTACTGCAACTGATGATAACACCACTGGTTGTTGTTGCACCTGACCCATAGAAGTAGACCTGTGAGGGTGTTCTAATAAAAGAGGATATTATTGATCCATCTCAGTAGACATAACAAATTCTCTTGGCTGACTATCTTCAGCATGCTTAGGAGGATGACTACCTTGATGTACTTCTGCATTCAACCTCCTTAACTCATTAATTCCTTCCTCTTATTGTGAAATTCTTTGCTCTAGTGAGAGTGATTGGCCTTCTCCAGAGGAAGGATATGTAACCTGGTTCTTTCCTTTCCCCTTGTTAGATTCCTTACGGAGAGGGGGAAGTTGGTTATTTGAAGGAACACCCAGATTCTAGGTAAGCCTTTGATTTCGTGTATGCGCACCTTCTTCATTTGTGTCTGTGTGTACAAACTCTTAAGCAGGATCCTCTTCATCAGATCCCTTTGAGTGAGCCTCATGTTCTGGAGGATCATCAATAATGGAATTAATGATATTAATTGATGCATAAAGCATTGCATCCCCTTTATCAGCATTTCTGTGATGTTTTCTTCTTCCATTCCTTTGATGAGACATCACATTTTGTTGATTTGATCCCACATGAACATCTCTACGAATCGTAATGTTGAGGGAATCTCCTGATAACTCGGATCTTCGTTCCTCTTCTGGCTTCTTCCCTAATCGAGAGAAGTCTGGCTTTCTTTGAGGAAGAGATTGAGGATTTGAAAAAGTCATCATTCCTTTGGACTGGGGCTGTTCCTGCTGTTTATGCACAACTCCTTGAATTCTATTTTTTGATTCTGAGGGTTTGGTTAAAAGATTCCCCAGTCTGGAAAGCTGGGATGGTTCATGACATGATATATCTGAGACTTTCTTAAAATCTCTCTTGATCTTGCAGACTTTATACCAAAAATTGGCTGGATGCATCAACCAGCATCCACTTTTATTACCTGGCTCAAAAGACCGTTGGATGATTTCTGACACTTATTTCACTTGATGATTTGCACGCTCTAAACATGAATCATGTTCAATATTCTCAATTTCTTGATGCAGGATTAATTCAACATCTTGTTCTCTCTATGCTTGGCTTTGAGAAGGACTACTTGTGGCATGTTCTTGAGCGAGCCTTTTATAAAAAACAAAGAAAATTGGTTGTGACCGGCCATGGGCAATAACATTGCATGAAACCATTTCCGGTGGGCTTTGTTGGCTGGAGATTACAGTGAAATTTAGTTCTCAATAGAAATACCATCCCCTTATATGAATACCAGATGGGGCATTGGAAATTAACTGGTGCAATCTTCTAAGTGTGCCAATGAATGAACACTAAAGGGATATCTGCTTCTTTTCAGAATTCAGATATCAAGAAACTGAGAGAGTTGCCAAATCAATTTGGTGTTGTAACCCTTCTATTATCTTGACATGATTTTCATATTCATCATAAGATAATATTTTATTTTTCAACTGACAGAGAGTTTTCCATATGTTTAGATGAATATCATGAATTCCATCTTCCCTCAACATCTCTGGAATGTCATACTGAGAGTTAGCCAGACGCCAAAACATGACTGGCACTACCCCTTTCGCCAGTTGTTTTTTCATATTCATCAATTCCTCTTTATCATTTGTTGAATATTCTTCTACAAGATTAGACCAGATCTGGTGCTTCTTTGTTGCTTCATCGGATTCAACAAGATTGGTAGAGAATTCACTAATCAAACTAGAATATGAATGTCCCAGGGGTGGTTCGGAGAATGACCAACACCATGGATTATCTTCCTATTGAGAAAGTATTCCACCTGCTATCGGTAAAGAATGAGACATGACTGGCTTCAAATTTGCAAGTCCCTCAAGATAAGAGGGCTTTCTCATCACTACATTGTCTATTGGAGCATTTTATAGGCAATGTGAATTACTACTGTGGAGAGGACTTTCGTATAAAAATTCATCATCATGGGTAGGACCACCATTATGGGTTACAGCAAAAGGTGAAACATTTTTCTCCATGGTATTCTGGCCACACATAGTGTTCATGTGGCTCTCATATGAAGAAGAAACTTCAAGATCAACCAAATTTTCATTAAGCAAGCCTTCATGAGGAAGTGTCGGATGAAGTCCTTTGGAATTAATTTTCACACTATTGGGAAATGAGGGAGTAGAATCTTGAATTCCAACAGATAATTGTCTGAGGGCTTCAAGAACTCCAGTATATAGGAAGGCCTTATTACAGATTGGCTCTTGATTTCATGTCTGTGATGGGAATGTCTTCTTCTTAGATGCCTTTTTACTCACTTTGAGAACCACTTGTTGATGAAAGTGGTCATTATTGGCAGGTGTATGTGCCTACTCAGGAGAAAGGATCATGTTAGGCTGATTATCTCCACTCAAATCAGGTGTATGTGCCTAAATTAGTTGTCCATATGACATGGTGGAGTATTCCCTACATATCTCTTGGACTGGAATAGAGGTGTGTGTTTGTTCCGGAGTGAACTATTGAAGTGTCACTCCACTGGTAGTGATAGAATTGCATTTCTTTCTCTGTGATGCTGCTGAAGCTGTTATAATATCCTGATAGGCATCCAGAATATGAGTAGGAATTTTCTTCTGCTCTTTCACCATTTATAGAATATGCTTGGTGACTTTAGCTGCCAGAACGGGGATATACATCCATTAAATGCTTGGAGTAGGTGTGTATTCCTGCTCCTGTCCTCCTTTTCCTGTCAGTGAATTTTTACAGTACACATTTGTGGTGGGAGAGAATTGAGTCTACCTCATTTTTTTCATTGGGGCTTTCCAATTGAAATCTCTGAGTGCTACCAAAGAAGACTGTTGGTGCGCTTGATCAATACTAGCAGTTGTATGTTCCTTCTGATTTCACTCCACTGAACATGGTTGATGAGCTTCCTTCAATACTGACAGACGAGGCTGCTAGAAGGATTGATGAGTGTAAGCAGGTGTTTGTGAATGTTTACCAGTTTTCAACACATTAGGTAGGCGGGCCTCATTGTATGTAGTTAGATGAGCCTGTGGACTAGATGTGGATTTATAAATAGGTGTATGTTCCTGTCTATAGTACTCTGCCGGAATTTCCTGGTGGGATTGGCATGCGGCTGCCAGACGAGTCAGCTGGACAGTGGAATTAAAATGGACAGGTGTGTGTGCTCGCTCGTTTCTTGCCACAATGTTAGTTTGGTGGAATTCTCTGGAGATGGAAGAGATAAGGACCTGATCACTGTTGACCGGATTTCACCTCTGGCGATTCTTCTTGCAAGATCGGGTTCGAGGAACAAGAGTCGAACGCTTGGAGACGACACTCCCATCATGTTGAGGGTGCACTACCGCACGAGTCTGGCGGCAATTATTTATTGGAGCCCTCGGGAAGGACTCATGTCTCATTAAATTAATTCCTTCACTGGCCATCTCATTCACCTCTCCGGAATATGGGAGGGACTGGTGATTGTGTTTCGGGGATAACGACCCAAAACGGTTGGAGATGGTGGTTGGCACCACCTGCTTCTTGATTGCTGGTCGTCACTGTCCGGACAACAAGAGTGAATTATTGACATGGAGGGATTGTCGAGCGGCCTACAGAGTTGGAATAGTACCATTTTGAAGGTATTCTTTAACTGGAGCATTTGATACCCCGCATTGAAGACGATGAGTAGGTGATTTCATCCTCATAGTGGACGATAATCCAGTAGGAGTAGCAGCGGAGGGATTCACAACAGAGGTATTCACAGGTGTAAACTTAAGAGAAGCCATTTCTGTAACACAGAAGATATTGGAAAAGAGTGCCTATTTGATATAAAATATGTAAAAAGATTTGTTCGGCCACTACATCTTTTGGATGAGCACATATGTTCTTGATTTTTTTGTTATCCCTCTCATTGAGATTAAATAGGGGCCTAACAAATAAGTAAAACATCATTTTAACATGGTTAAGGATTCATGTCGGGTTCACCATTTTTTGTTTCCTCTGGAATTGGGGATGACCTCATTTATTTTAGATTCAAACATTCCAATCATTTTCTAATGGGTTTGTTCGTAGAACCAAAAACATCAAATGATTCTATATACATTTTGACCTACTTTCCAAAGGTAGGTGATTACTAGTTATGGACTGATGAGGCTTATGAATTTGCATTGGTTGAGAGGATGGGAGGTCAGAATCATCACTCCTTTTTTTGGTGGAATTATTGTCTATTCCAGGACTATCTTTATATATTTAAGTTATGTTCATGAAACCTTATTACATTACCAAGTATTAAAATGAGCTTTTCTATTGGATCTAATAATCAATGATTAATATGTATGAGAATTAGAGAAGATCTTATATGTATTAAAGATTCTTCATCGATAGAGAATCATCTATATTTGTTATAGATTCTTGGTCAATGGTATCCTTCAACACATTATATAAAAATCTCTTGGTCATTATGATAACCATACTGGTTTTAAATCCACTCAGTGGGGGAACTTGAAGATTATTAACATTCAGAAGGTCATAGATAATTTCAAAGTTGGGATCGTACCCAAAGATGGGATACCTATGTATCCTTTGTTTTATAAAAGGAATCATAACCCACATAGTTTGAATAATGAAGAATGAGGTTTTATGCATGATTGATGGCTCAAAGAAATATTTCATTATTACTTTTACACACTGAGCTCACGTGAGTCATGCTCGGTGTGAGAAACAAGAGGTATTTGTAAAAAAGACAATTGTTCCATGAAAGATGAAATTATTAGAAATGACATGGGGATAGTGTATGTATGACTGCCCATATGGATGAAGATTAGGATTTACTTAATGGAAGAAACCCGAGAACAAGGTCAATAAATGTATATGTTCTTTATGGAGATTTGTATACTTAATTTAGGACTAAATCCTGATAAGGGTGTCCAAAATATAGAGGACTTATGATTGGGTTTTATTCCTTAGATGGAAGCCCAAATCAAAAGAAAATGAAGACTTGTTAAAAGGAATTATGACTGGGGCTTATTCTGGAAAAGGAAGACCATGTTAAGGGAATTTGGATATTTGGGAACTTGGGGCTTAATCCTAACGAGGATGCCCATATTAAAATAATTATTATTGGGGCTTACTCTTGAGGAGGATTCCCAAAATTTAGGGAACTTGAAGACTGGGGATTACTCATGAAAAGGAGGCTCAGGTTAGGGGACTTGGTTTTTACTACTAAGGGGGATGCCCATATTTGGTATTTTTAGATTAGGCCTTACTCCTGAGAAGGAGGCCCATGTTATGGAAAATTATGACTGGGGCTTACTTCTTAAAAGAAGGCCCAGGTTAAGGATCCTCTCATCTTTTAAAGGATGACATAAAATGAATGAAATCTATAACTTTAGTGACATGAAGATATGTAAATAGCTAGGATTTGAGAAATTCTACACAGAATTCCATTTAGATAAGGAATCCGGTAAAGGAACCATTCCAAAAATTGCATGAAGAGGTTTCTGATGGCTAAATATTGAAGAGGAGAGGTGGATTTGAAGAAAACAAGTGAATAGGTAGGAGGGGCACCCAAAAAGAAAGAGGCATGCAAGTCCTGCGTGGGTGGGAAAGTCTTGGTTGTGCAAGTATACTTGTGCGACAAATGGGTACTTGTGCGAAGGTCAACCCTTAAGGTAATACATCGGTGAGACTGGGCTCAAGCCCTTAGTTTTGTCCTTAATGGCTTCCAAAAGAGTGGCACACATGTTTGGTTGAATGGATAAGGCAGTGCACATGTGTGGCCATTTCCCTTAAGGGATGGCCACTTAGGAATGCAAGTGTTGATGAGTTTCAACACATAGGCCTTGTTTCCCCTATTTAGATCTTCTATTCTAGGTAATAAATTACCTTATAAGTGACTGGAAGACTTTAAACAGAGACAAGGGTGACCAGAGCATAAATATGAATTTTGGAATTTTTATGTCCCCAAAATGGGTGGCCCACCAGGGGTATTTATAGGCTGCTGAAGACCCCGAGTGAGAATCAAAGAGGGAACGCAAGTCACCGGCGTGAACACTATGCAGCGTGCACGTATACTTGCACGACCATGAGGAAAATTGCGCGACCCAAGTGGGAAGAAATCCTTTTTCATGCCATTGTCGATTTTTGATGTTTCTTCAATAAATGAATCACTTTGGGCTAAGGTACTCCCCTTTTATAGTCGTTTAGACTCTGTGAAGGAAACGAGCATCAACAGTTATGAACTTATTACCCTTTTATTTGATAGGGTGATGGAGATACTATATTATAAGAGTGAGTCGAATTTGGGATGAGTTAGTAATCATGGTTTGAGTACAATGATGAATATTGTTATCAAAGATCTAAAAGTTGAATTACACTAAGTGTTTAGTTTAGTATTTGGTCAAGAAATGGATTATTATGTGATCATATCATTGTTATGGAATCATCATCTGGATATGTAAATGTGTGTTAACTTATATGGCAGATCACTAATATGGAACGTTGTCCAGATAAAGATAGATTAGTATTGTTTCATGGAATTATATGCACTAAGGTAAAAATCAAATCAAGTTTTTTTATTATTCAATTATGTAAAATTAAACCTAATATATAATTGCAGAACTATATGGAACAATAGGATGGTTGGTGAGATGATGGATCAGCTTCTGCAGAATAGTGTTCTTTGTGTGCAGAGTTTTGTAGTTTAAGTGTGTTTGGAATTTAGTAATGAAATGTGGTTCATGATTAGTGATTTATTTACAGTGTTATGTAAATATATATTATTGGAAAACAAATATTATTTTTTGAAAATGTTAAATATTATAATGAGTATTTTTTAAGGATCCATATTGTTATTGGTCACTACAAATCAAGGAGGATTTTAATATTTGGATTATGATTTAGGGGAAGGTGTTTTGAACATGTTATAATTGATGTGTGTCATATTTTAGTAGATTTATATAGGTAGAAAAATTAATAGAGTGATTTCATTGATTTGGGTGGATGTAAATCAATTATAGGTATAAGTCACATCTTTGCCTAATGTAACACCCCGACCCTAGTGTAACCTCCCGACCCGGAGCCAGTAAACCAGTGCTCTGAGCCGGTTCTCCACTAAGCCTCAAGCGCACCACCCTGTACGCAAGAGACTACTGACTTGCAGTGAGGGCCTAGGGTGTGATAGTAGGGAGATTATGCCCTCATAACAGAGTAAGAAAACAGCAGGAATAACTAAGTATCATACACAATGGAATGTAAAAAGAGTGCAGAACCAATAAAAAATTGAAATAGAATAAACAATAATTTTAAAATATTGTAAAATCCTGAACGGCTATGCAATACAATACAACACTGGTCACCCAACGGGATGACCATATAGATACAAGTAAAAAAGAAACTAAAAGTAAATGTACAGGTCTATGCTACTAACTCTGACCCAATCCATGTACCCAATCTCCAAACACTATCAAACTGCAGTAGCCCGATTAGCAGAACCACTCGAGCAGCTCCGCTCAATCATGCAACACGGGGCCTCATCCCTATCCACTATGCAACTCGTGCTCAACCTGAAATAAGACATAAATTCTATACATACACTGAGGTGCACATGCATGGGTGAGAAATAATCTCAGTAGATAAACCCGAAAAGCTTCCTATAACTGTGCTGCTAAAATTGTATGCAACAACAATGTGCTCAGCCTAGCTAGAACACAACAAAAGAAAGTAAACCAAACATACATCCACAGTTGAACTCAGGGTATGTAATCCTTGTCAACTAGGAAAGTTCCACCATGGATGTCCATATCTATATACGTACACATGTATAGTCCCATACCTATACACATATACATAAATAGAATATTCATGACTAAGTGATTCAAAAAAACAAGAACTACATCAGAAGTAGATACATTGGACCATAAGCCCGATCTCGGGGACATCCTGTGCAAGGGAATTGAGCTGAACGTCATGCCACTCAAGCCATGAATCATTAATTCGAACTATGGGTCTGTAATCCCATCGACATGTACCTGCTTCATCCAATGCTAGAAATATGCCTTTGAACAAGCTAGACAAAACAAGAAACCCTCTAGTTCAACAAATCAACCACAAGAATGCAGATAACACAATAGGTAACCCTCTGAGAAGTACACACAGCCATCCCCTCTGATCCTACCTAACAAGTACCAACAACCATCTGGGCAGTGTACTCAGCCTAACCCCTTTGGTTTGGTCATACAAAAGTATAAGGACTGTCTGATGAAGCACATGTAGTCAATTCCCCTTATAGTCTAGGGTAGTTAGGAACTCTCTAAGGAAGCTCGCATGGTCAATTCCCCTTATAGCCCCAAGGACAAGGAATCTCTGTGGAAGCACACTCAGCCAATTCACCTTATTTCCCTGGTCGTTAATAGAATCTATGAGGAAGCTCATACAGTCAATCCCTCCTACATCCTATCATAATCAAGTGGTTCAAACAAAAAAAATATAGACTTTCCGAGGAAGCTCACTCGGTATATCCCCGTATAGTCTACAATTCCCAAGGACTCTCTGAGGAAGATCACTTTGTCTGTCCACGTATAGTCTATAATACTCAAAGACTCTTTGAGGAAGTTCACCCAGTCTATCCCCATATAGTCTATAATGCTCAAAGACTCTCTAACGAAACTCAATTGGTCTATCCCCTTACAGTCTACTTCAGCAGGTTCTCACGACCCCGTGTATGTCAACACATAGTAATGCAATATGGAAAAAGTAAACCTCAAGAACTACATGGCTAACAATCTACAACCATATCACCACATTTTAGTTAAAACCACTCTATCCTAACAATACTAGGCCTAGAAACAAGTCAACCTAACTGGAAAGCTATACCAAACGTTCAAAATCAAACAACATGGGAAAACACATCCACCGTAAGATAAATAAAACCATTTACAATCAAACCACCTATACTTAGGAACACATGTAAAATTAGGCATCCAAACAAACAAGAAATATGCCTCGTGTCAGGCTCAGCAGCCACCAACTAGGAAGCACCTCTGGTAAACTATACATCATCGACAAAACCAATTTAGACAAAAACAAACAGTGTGGGTGGCCCAAACGTCCAACCCAACAATACATACATAGCCCAAAGGGATCACCAGTTTGGCACGAGTTCTAGGTGACACCTCATCACCATATCTACCCAAACCGAAGGTAACAACTCAGGGTCAGTCAAAAAATGAGCATGCACTATCTTTTTCAATTCAAACACAGATGAGACATCATACTCGGGATCCCCTAGCAAAACATGAGCGAAGGAATCCAACGTGGGATCCTTACCGAAGAGTAATAAAGGAATATTACACAAGAACCTCAAAGGAAGGACAAAATAGGCATTCCATAACATGGTTCCAATCAAAGGAAGAATAGGAGAGATATCCTACAAGGAACTCCCATGGTTAGTACACAAGAAAGGCATCCCTCAGGGGATCCTTAGAAGTATCTGGTCTCACGGTCTCATAGGCCAAAGGGAATGTCTCACAAGGGGCACATCCTCTAAATCACAGGGTAAGGGAGATAACTCATAGCTCATCTCCTATTAATGGTCGTAAATAAGTTGGTCTGAACACCCAACCTATCGTCCACACCAAATCTCACTCTTAGGTGTCAGCTGAACCTGATAACTGGAGTAAGAACCCCAATGTTTTGATAAAACACCCCATGACCCCTTTTATATGACCTATAAATGTAAACATGATTCCACAATTGTGATATACATAGAAAAACTCTAAAGAATTGACTACTGACACACACAATTCTGACTTCCAAGCCCAAGATATCCCCAAAACTACTAAACTGAAGTAGTACATGGCCTGAGCACATGGAAAGAGTACATTGGGCCTTCTTGTGTAACATTACACGGCACGTAATTTACTGTACACCACTTGTACTATTCAAAAATAGTTACACCATGTGCGTTTTAACTAAAACACATTCCCAAGTACCACTACACGACGTGTACATTACAGTACATGACGTGTACTCCAAAAAAACCACTATTCCGGGTTCTACTCCACACGACCAGCCACACAGCCACCCACAACACAGTGTGTAGTCAAAGTACATGGTGTGTACTTAAGAGAACATTTTCTTTGGCAAAAAAATAACACATGACGTGTAGCCCTGGAATACACACTGTGTATTCTAGGTTTTCCGACGGGAAATCCCTAAAAGCACCCGAAATGCCCGTTTCCCCCCCGAAACATTAGTTCTGGCCTTAAGAGGACACAAGAAAGAAATATATTTCCCTATAGACTTAAAAAACATGATTTAAGAGGGTTTATTTGGAAAACAGAAATGACCCTACCTTTGGGCAGAAACCACAGATGCTTTAGTTGATTTCACGGCACATGGTTGTTGTACGCCGAATCATCCCGTCGAGAGCTTCGAATCCATACCACTGTTGGATTACAAATCTCCCTATTTATAAAACTCCAAATCTACCATTGGTCATGAAAAAAGGGGTGGAATAGGATACGTGCACAAGGAGGAGGAGTAATGAATAAAAGGAGGAGAAGAAAAGAAAAGGAAAAGAAGAAAAAGGGGCATAGGCTGGCCCCGGTGCCCGACATGAGTTTATGGCTTCCCTAGGATAAAGTCTCCATTCTGGACTCAACTACGTTGACAAAATCTCAATACGATGCTAAATTTTAAATTTATTTTCAAACGAACCTACAAGAATTATTTAATATTTAATTTAATAATATTAAATATTAAATATTTCTCCAAAATTTGAACAGCTCAGAATTCCTCCAAAATCCTATCCTAGTTTAATATCCCTATTCTGGGACCAATGAAGCTGTCAAAAAAATTATACAAGATCAGATGATAGATGACAATGACCATTTTACCTCTCATGAGCATCCAACAACAAAAAATCAAATTTATGATGAAAACTGCAGTCCAGAAAAACATGGGCTCTTACAAACTCCCCACCATAAACCTTCTCACCCCCAAGAAGCCCAATTAAAGGACCAACATCCATGCTCCCAACCTTGGAATATGCTCATCCAAGCTACCTAGAATTTCCAGTGACCATCCTTATAGCGTTAACAACCACCTTCTACAATGAAGATATTCAACTGTGAAAAAACTGGTACTCCCCAGCATAGGATTACCCTGTCGTCATTTTAAAGAATCTCTAAGTTCAAAAGCTCCGGTCAAACAGAAAATTTTAACCTAAACAAGGATAACCACTTTCAAAGGGCCCATGGTGCACTCCCCACCATATGGATTTCCTTATACCACTCTGAGAGCACAAATAGAATAGGTTCCATCCTCAACAGGGTTGAACATTATGAAAGAAAAAGGAGGTCGATGTAGGGTCAACGCTCTCTCAGCATACTCAAGAAGAATCAAGATATCGCTTGATCATCTCTTAGAAGAGTACACTATGATTTCACCGAAGGTGTGTCTAGCTCCCTCTGAGCCACACTATCATCCTTCCAAAACCTAACTAGGATTCAAGCATGGGTCAACCATTTCACGGTAACGTAAAATTTCACAAAGTCACCTCTACGACATAAGGACATTTGAACACAAATTTTGGGATTCGATTATGAAGAAAGTCATGAAACATCGATCCTCAGCCCACACTCAGCCACTCACAGATTTAGATTCAAATGATTCCACCTGAAGCATCAACATCAGAAACATTGGTTGACCAGGTAGGCACCTAAACATGCCTACTTGTCGAGACCAGTCGTGAAAAACAAACACCGCCAAAAGGCATTGGAAAATGCTATCCAACCTTCTAACACAAGTTTCCCTAGAATGGAAAATACATCGACCTATAAGGGTTCGAGTCAAAACCAAGGGTCTCTAGGTCTTCCACCTATCCCTATAGAAAAAGCCTCACTACTAGGTCACAAGGTCTAACAACCTAGCCCAAAACATCCAAAACCATTCAGAAAACTATAAGGATCACAACAACCATAGAAAGTGAAAACAGAAGCATATCCTACAAGGGCCCTTATCCTCTCCGAGAATCCACAGAAGAAACTACACCTTAGAGGTCACAACCCAGGAAGAAGAGAAACAGAACTGACACTCATCGGGTATCTGTATACAGAAATTCCACAAGGAGGTCCAGTTCATAATAAAAGCCTTGTTATCTATCAACATCATAATCCTCGATTCGACTAGACAACTATAGACTAGATAAACAACACCCAATAAAGGTTGACCAAAAAGGAATCACGTGCCACATAGACCAACTGGGGTCACTACACCACCTATGCACAAGGACTGAGTATTCATCCTCAACAAAAATGCCTCAAAGTAGATCCACATAACATACCATCAGAGTAAAAAGTATGTGTAAGTAGACCATAAGGTCTCAATCGTCAGTAAAAACACACACTAGCAGGCCTATATGATGTGAATCCTACGTGCCTAGTATGATGCATGAGATGCCTCTGGCCTTTTCTGGCCAAGAGTCAAAATCCATCTATGGCCTCATACCCATGGACAATATCCATAGATACATCATAAATCAATACACCACACAACATGTGAGTCGCTCAAGGAGAAAATCATATACAACTGTAACATCAAAAAATTAGAAAAGTAATCCCAAATCCTGGAAACTAGGACTTCTTACCAGAATAAGTGTTCTTGACACACCAGCTCGATATCCATCATAGGTTCTGACACATTCTTAATACTCTTGTCTACCATATCCCAAATAGTAAAGACCAAGAATGAAAACTCATATGATACCACTTTGTAACATCCTAATCCAGTGCCACTAAACTGGTTCTCCATGCCGGTTCACCAGAAGGCCTCATGCGCACCTCCCCGTACGCTAGAGGCTATCGACTAGAAGCAAGGGCCTAGGGTGTGATAGTGGGGAGATTATTCCCTCATTCCAAAGTAAGCAAATTGTAGAAATAACTATGTATCATACACAGAAGAAAGTAAACATAGTGCAGATGAAATAAACAACTGAAATAGAACATGTAATAATAGTAAAATGTTGTAAAATCCTGAACAGCTATGAAATACAATACAAAACATGTCACCTAACGAGCCAACCATATAGATACAAGTACAAAATAATCTGAAGGTAATATTACAGGGATCTGCTACTAACTCTGTGCCAATCCACATACCTGATCTACAAACACTATCAAATTGCAGAACCCCGATCAGTAGAACCACACGAGTAGCTCCGCTCGATCATGAAACACTGGGCCTCAACCCTATACACCATGCAACTCGTGCTCTACCTAATGGTATACATATGGTCTACACATACACCGACGTGCATGTGCATTGGTGAGAAATAATCTCAGTAGGGAACCTCGATGAGCAACCTACAATAGTGCTGCTAAATGTGTATGCAGAAACAATGTGCTCAGCCTATTTGGAACACAAAAAAAGAAGTAAACCAAACGTGAACCCACATTTGAACTTAGGGTAGGCAATTCCTATCAACTGTGAAAGTCCCACCATGTATTTCCATATCTATATACATACACTTGTACAGTCCCATACCAATTCATATACATATAAATATGAATATTCATGATTAAGTGATTCAAATAACATGAACAACATCAATAGTCAATCCTTGGGACCATAAGCCCAATATCATAGACATCCAATGCAAGAGAATTGAGCTGGACGTCGTGCCACTCAAGTCATGTATCATTAAGTTGATCTCTGGGTCCATAATTCCATCGACATGTACCCGCTTCAGCCAACACTGGAAATATTCCTTTGAAAAATCTAGAAAAAACAAGCAACTATCTAGTTAAACAAATCTACCACAAGTAGAAAACACAACATGTAACCCTCTGGGAAGTACTCACAGCCATCCCCTCTGGTCCTATCTAACAATTACCAACAACCCTTTGGGCAGTTCACTCAGCCTAACCCCTCTGGTTTAGTAATATGATAATATAAAGACACTCCGAGGAAGCACACACAGTCAATTCCCCTTATAGTCTAGGGTAGTTAGGAACTCTCTGAGGAAGCTCGCCCAGTCAATTACCCTTATATCCCCAAGGTCAATGACTCGTTAAGGAAGCACACTCGGACAATTCCCCTTATTTACCAAGTCATTCGTAGACTCTCTAATGAATCTCACACTGTATATCCCACCTGTAGCCTATGGTAATCAGGTGGTTCAAACAAAAAAATAGAGACTCTATGGGGAAGCTCACTCTGTCTATCCCAATATAGTCTATAATTCCCAAAGACTCTCTTAGGATGCTCACTCGTTCTATCACCATATAGTATATAATACTCAAAGAAACATTGAGGATGCTCACTCGGTCTATCCCCGTATAGTCTATAATGCTCAAAGACTCTCTGAGAAAGCTCACTCGGTCTATCCCCTTATAGTCTACTACACCAAGTTCTCACAGCCCCGTGTTAGTCAACACATAGTGATGAAATATGTCCAAAGTAAACCTTAAATACTACTTGGATAATTGTATATAGCATATCACATCATGTTAGATAAAACCACTCCATCCTAACAATACTAGACATCGAAATAAGGTAGCCTAACTGGCAATCTAGACCAAACGGTCAAAATCAAGCAACATGGGAAAACACATCCAATACAAGGTTAATAACCCCATTTACAATAAAAAAACCTCTACTCAGGAACACAAGGAAAATTAGGTATCCAAACAAACAAGAAAGACACCTCGCATCAAGCTCAGCAGCCACCAACCAGGAAGCACCTCTAGTAAACACTATAACATCGACAAAACCATGTAAGATATAAACAAATAGTGAGGGTGGCCCGAACGCCCAACCCAACAATACATTCAAAGCCCTAATAGATCAACAGTTTCGCATGGGTTCTAGGTGACACACGATCACCATCTCTACCCAAACCCGACGTAAGAACTCTGGGTCAGCCAGACAATGAGCACGCACTAGGTCCCTCAAGTCAAACACAAATGAGTCATCATACTCGGGATACTCTAGGTAAACACAAGTGAAGGCATCCAACACGGGATCCTTTGTGAGGATTAAGGGATGAATCATTCACAGGATCCTCAAAAAAGGAAAACATAGGAATTCCATAACATGGTTCCTAACAATAGAAGAACAAGAGAGGGATCCTACAAGGAACTCTCAAGGTCAGTACATAAGCAAGGCATCCCTCATGGTATCATTAGAAGTATCCGATCACATGGTCTCATAGACCAAAAGGGAACGTATCACAAGAGGGACATCCTATAAAGAAGAAATAGATCATAGCTCATATCATATTAAAGGTCTCAACTAAGTTGGTCCGAACACCAAACCTATCGTCCTCCCCAAGTCTCACTCTTAGGTGTCAACTGAACTTGATAACTTGTGGAAGAACCCCTCAATTTAGATAAAAACCCCAAAAACCCAATTTAGATGACCTATAAATGTCAAAAGGATTCCACCATTCTGACTTGTGTGGAAATATTCATAGAATCAACTACTCACATACCCAATTCTGACTTCCAGGGGCCAAGATATCCCCAATACTGATAAACTGAAGTAGTACATGGCTGAAACACAAAGCCAGAGCCCATTGGTCCTACATGTGTAATAGTAAACGGTGTTTACATTACTGTAAATGGTGTGTATTTTTCAAAAAAAGTTAAAACATGTGATTTTTCACTAAAACACATGCCCAATTACCACTACACAACGTGTACTTTACTATACACAACATGTACTCCAAAAAAACAAATATTCTGCGTTCTACTCCACACGGCCAGCCACAAGGCCACCCACTACACGACGTGTATTCAAATTACATGGCTTGTACTTAATAAAACTTCTTCTTCCCTGACCTAATGAAGACACAGCTTGTACCCCTGGAATACATGTCATGTGATCAGGGTTGTCGGAGGGGAAATCCCTGAAAACACCCGAAACGCCCGTTTTCACCCCCAAAACATTATATCTGACCTTAAGAGTCCATAAGAAAGAAATATAAGGCTATAAAGACATAAAATCATGCTTAAGTAGGATCTATGGAAAAAACATAAATGTCCCTACCTTTGGGTGGAAACCACCGAAGCTTCGGTTGATTTCACGGCTCACAGTTGCCGCACGCTGACTCATTACGTCGAGAGATTCAAATTGGTACCCCTCATAGCTTCCAACAATCCCAATTTCTCAAACTCCATATCCCCCATAAGTCACAGCCAAAGGGGAGGCATAGGAGATATGTGCAAGGAGGAAGTGGCAAGAAGAGAAGGAAGAAAAAAAAGGAAAAAGAAAAGAAGAAAAAGGGGCACGGGCCGGCCCTGGCTCCCGACAGGAGTTTATGCCTTCCCATGGCTAAACTCCCCATTTCGAACTCAACGACGCATACGAAATCTCAATATGATTGTACTTTTAATAGTTATTTCAAAAAGAACCTACGCAAATAATTTAATATTTAATTTAATAATATTTAGTATTTAATATTCTGCCAAAATTCGAACAACTCGTAATTCCTCCAAACCTCTGTCCTAGGGTAAAATACCTATTTCGGGAACAACTAAGCTGTTAGAATAATTATAAAAGATAATATGGTATGGGAAAATGACAATTTTACCCCCCATGAGCACCCAACAGCAAAAATTCAAAATTTTTTCAAAAATGCATTCTGGAAGAACACAGGTTCTTACAACTAGTAACCCAGAATCGGTGCATTATCAAATAACATTGGCATGATCACAAGAGATCACATCTTGAAATACTGATTAGTTTAGTATCCTTGGAAGTACTAGATACAAACATACATTTTACATTACATCATGAGATAAATACAAAAGCAAAATTTTTCTCTTTTGAACAAACTTATACCTCTGGGCCTATCACTACAGGTCAACCATAAAATACTTTTTCACATCCTGGGAAAAATAAAACATAGAAAGGGGTGAAATCAGATTATTAGTAAGCATAACAATATAGCAGAAACATTTTTAAATACACATTAAACATTTAAGGTAATGTATAAGACTAAAATATAAGCCTTTTAAAATTAAACATCAGCATAATATTTCAAATATAATTGAAATTATGCCATTTACTTATTCACATGGATATTATAGTAGTTGAATAATTACATGAAATATCAATATCCAATTTCATAATGATGGAATGCATTATACAAGACATCATAACCACAAAGTCAAGGCCTCATGCCAAGAATAAAAAAAAGATTTTTCCAAGGTCTTATGCCAAAACACTAGTTTGTCTCATGATATCTACTAACGCATCGAGGAGCAATTGTAGGATCCACCCATCCCTTACTAAGTCGAATTCCTTCCACATATAGAATGGTTGAAACATAACATAATCATTCGTAAGAAAACTATCATATGAAATGCTAATACATCAATTGTAAACCATGAATGGTAAAAAAATAACCCATCTAGAGGCAAACATATCACAAAACCATCAATACAGTATGGAATATTGGTATCATAAAAATTCAACAACAAACAAGTTTAAAATCCATCAATGGATGTTGACATAGATGAAATGAAAACTCTTTGAATGAAAATCCTCTTTGTATTTGGATACCATTTAAAAGACACATAATTATAAAATAATAAATTTATTTTGGAAATATTCTTATAAGTTTGTAAGGGATTATTTGAAGGTGTTACAATGGAAGAAAATAGCAGCACCCTCTGTATAGTTAAAAATACATTATTTCCTTAAAATTGTCGAAAAGGTCGTAAATGTCATTTTTTAGAAAATAGAAGAAAGATTCCTTTAAAAACATCTTATAAAAATTAAAAATAGGGTATAAATGACCTTAACCCATAGTCTAGAAAATAGAAAAAAAAAATTCTAATACATTTTTATGAAACACAGATGTGGATGATAGAAATGTCCTAGTAGACACTCACATGTAATACAATCAGATAATGAAGAGATTGTAGAATTAACATTTGCCTTATACTTTTCCTTGGTCGAGGGTATATTAACCTGCTATATAATATTTAAATAATTGTTATTAAGTTATACATGAACCACATAAATAAATATTACATCATATATGTTCTCCTAATATTTCTTTGTTAATAATATTTCGGTTGTATCATTGTTTCGGGTGTTAACTGATTCGTTTTCCCTTATATGATTGGTTACATAAGCCATGTTTATTATGGATAAAATGTATTTTATTCATATATATAATGATATTTACTTCTTAAACAGTATTTTTTATTCATAAAATGAAATTTACTCCTGAATGGTTATAATGGGGAATTAATATCATTGTGTTCGTGGAGATGGTAATCCGTATATACACACGAGCGACTATACCATTCTATTGATGGTGAAATCATATGTAATTGGATTTTATATCATATATATAGTATCATTATCATTATATATTTATTATATACATAAGTTATACTCATTATTATACACATCCAAATAATGTAGTGTTTCAATAACAAACTACACCACGACATGGAGATGGTAAGTCGTACGTACACATGTATGATGACTTTTCATTCATAGGATGCATAGAATAATGAAAATGGTTGTACCACTCTTAAAATAACATCATAGTATGTATAAGGTAATGGAATTTTTATTTTGGTATGGGAATATAAAAAAGAACAAGGAAGTGGAAGAAGAACAGAACTCTGAAAGAGGTGGTGAAATTATTATCACTTCTAAGGGTGTTTCATATAGATTGGATCAATATGGATTCTTAAATAGGGTTTTTGATCAAATTAATACCTCTAGGTCTAAGTTAGGGTAGTATAAAGGATATTTTTGTAGGGGTAGGATGAGCCAAATAGCTTTGGAGGTGTGATTTTGAGATAAGGGGATGCACCTTTTTATAAGAGAGGTGAGGATCACTTTAGGAAAATCATGAAATATTATTTTATTATACTGTCATATTCAGTTTATAATGGATCCAAAATTATTTATTTCAATAATAAGCTGGGTATGGGTAGAAAACCTTTCAACTAATAGGTTTTAAACATGTTTATGTCACCATACTAACCATATCATTTAGATTTAACTCCTAGTTATATAGTTTAATTTTTACCATGTATTTTTGTATTATTATATTATATGGTTATTAATATAAGTATAAAACTAAAGAAAAATACAAGTGGTTAATTAATAATATATCTATTATTATATTATTCCTTTGGCAAAAACATAGTTTTCTTTGGATTAAATATCTTTTAATAATATTGTATTTTCATTAAGAACTCATTTATGTCAATTTTGACACTATTTAGTAAATCAATTTTTTAAAAGACATAAAAACATTATTACTTAGAAAAAATTCATTTAATAAACCATAAAATGTCATATTTATCTATAAAATCAGTTTAATGCATCAAAAGAATCAATGTATATTTATTAGGATATTTATAAAATAAAATATTTTATCCTCTCATTAACAAGGTAATTACAGTATCATCATCATGTCATAAATAAATTTCATTATATAATGTATAAAAATTATAAGTAAAATAAATTTATGTAGGAAATAATTTTATATTTGTACGTAATATTTATATTTTAATTTAGCTTATGTATAACGGTATATTAAAAATGTTTTTGTTAGAAAATTTTGAATTTAACAGTTTTAACTCTTCTGTAGATAAAATAACAATAAATTTCATAATCTAATCCAAGTAGAAAAAATGATCATATATTATTCTGAAGGATTATTATATCATAAATAACCTTATGCCATAAAATTAGGACATGTGTTAGGGTAATTATAATATCATTTTTTCCTTTAATTACCTAATTTACATTTAACCGTGGTAAACAAAAGTCAAATGTTAGTATTCAAAACAAATATTTTAAACTTATTGAACAACATTTTAATTACTAATGTCAATTGTGACTATCAGATTTTTGAAATTCAAATCATAGAAGTAGTAAAGTTATTTTCTATGCAAATTTTCAAATGTGGCTAAAAGGTGGGTAAAATACGGTAAAAAGTTAAATAAAAATTTATACATCTTATCTTATTATAAAATGAATAAAATGAATTATATTGAACTTATATAGGTATTATGTATCTATATTTACATAAAATAAATTTATATAAAATAAATAATTATTAAAAAAAATCAGTTTTGAACAATAACTCAATGTTGTTCACTATTCATAAAAAATTGAATGTTTTCAGTAAAATACACAAAATTCACCATAAGATAATTTTGATATCCTGAATCCAAAAATGATGTCCTTTTTGAAAAATAAAATTTATAAAATTTCAAAATTTGGGTATTACCATTCATAACGACTAGTTTGATTGGTCGTCTTGTGTTAAAACTCCATGTTGCGTACAACACAATATATTTCATTATTCCAAGGGAATCATACTGTAGAAGCTTGGGTTGTTACGTTCTCCCCTCATTCAAATAATATCATCCTCAAAATTTCTATAATATTATTGCCTAAAATATTCGAGTAGTTGTTCATCATACGTTCTCAGGTTCCCACGTTTCCTCTTCCATCTTATGATTTCTACATAGAACTTTTGCCAGATGAGTCGTCTGGTTTCTCAACAGTTATTCTCTTGTTTCAAGAATTCGGATATGGTATTTTCAATAAGAACGTTCGTGTTCTAGTTATATATCTTAACAGGTGAGTTCATGTGTTAGGGTATGAATATATTTTTTCAACAGTGATATGTGGAACTCATCATGAACTTTGCAGAGACTTGGAGGCATTGAAAATTTGATAAACTACAACTCCAATTGGTTCTAGAATTTTGAACGGTATGATGTACCTGGTACTAAATTTACCCTTTTTACAAACATGTATAAGACCCTTCCATGGAAATTCCTTCATGAAAACATGATCTCTTACTTTAAATTCCAAATCCTTCCTTTGGTTATTGGTATTGTTATTTTTCTTACTTTGAGCTTAATTAATGTGGGGTTGGATAACCTTATCCTTTTCCATTGTTTGATCAAAATGTTCTGGGCCTACAAGGTTTCTTTCACCAGCATCATCAAAACAAGTTGGTGTGTGACATCTCTTTCCATATAATGCTTCATATGGTGCCATCTGAATACTTGAATTGAAGCTATTTCTATATGAAAATTCTACTAGAGGTAAATATTTATCCCACATACCCTGAACTTCATGTGAGCAGGATCACAAAATTTCTTCTAATTTTCGAATAGTCCGTTCTGATTTTCCAACAGTTTGAGGGTAGTAGGCAGTGCTTAAACGAAGTTCAATATCCAAGTCCTTCTGAAGAATTTTCCAGAATCTTGATGAAAAATGAGTACCACAATAAAAAACAATTGATTGGGGTACTCCATTATGTCTTTCAACTTCATTAATATATAGTTTTTTCAAGACATTCATGTGGTAAATATTCTGTTATAGCAATAGAATGTGTTGGCATGGGAAGATGATCAACATTGACCCATATTGCATCATTACTTCTAAGAATATTTGGAAGTCCCATGAAAAATTCCTTCATAATATCATACCATTTCCACTCATGTACGGGAAGTGGTTGCATGTCTAATCTAGGATGTTGTCTTCCATCCTTCACCAGTTTACAAACCATACATTGTGACAAATAATCATAAATCTCCCTTTTATGTTTTCCCACAAAAAATGTTCATTCAAATATCTATACATCATAGTGCTACTATAGTGTATAATGAAATTAGAGCTAAGAGCATTATCCAAAAATTCCCTTTTTAGATCAGGTATGTTAGGAACACAGAATGTCTTCCCAAATTTCAAAATATCATCTTCATATATGAATTCGATCAATCTAACATCTTTCACATCTTTAATTTTATTTTTAAACTCCTCATCATCAGTATAAGAACTTTTTATCCTTTCTAGTAAAGATGGTTTGGCAGCCACTTGAAAAAGTTTTGGTGTTTCAACATCCATGATTTTTCCCATATCTATCTTTACCCGATCTAAGAACATATGATCCCTTTAAACTCTCATCTTTTTCAAAACTCCATGATCCTTTCAGCTCAAAGAAACTTCCACCTAATTTTTCATCCCCAAGTGGTAGTGTATAGTGCAATCATAATCCTTGAATAGATTGATCCATTTCCTATGCCTCATATTGAATTCTTTTTTTGAAAGAATATACTTCAAGCTCTTGTGATCGGTATATATCCACATTTTCCACCATAGAGATAGTGCCTACAAATCATCAAAACAATGATTATAGCTTCTAAATCAATATCTTGATTGGGATATTTTTGTTCATTATTTTTTAGTTATCGTGATGCATATGAAAGAACTCTATAATTCTGCATAAGGAAATAACCAAGTCCTTTCGTTAATGCATCACTATAAATAACCAACACATAAAATAATCAATCAATCATACTCATTAGGTAACATATATAATCTAATGAATGCCTTTCTAACCTTGTAAAGTATGCCTCATACATTGCAGCATTCTCATCCTCCTTTTGCCTCAGACTCAGTTATTATCATTCAATATACTCTCGCTGGTAACAAGGAAAGTAATTTTCTATGAAAATAAATTTCATCCCCCTCTATTCTATATCTGATCTTTCTTCATATTCCTTTGTGTTTTGAATTAATTACCACCATTAATCTACATCTCCCGTGAGGCGATAAACTGCCATGAAAATTTTTCCCCTTTCTATACTCCCCAATGCATGAAATATTTTCTCTTAAGAAATCATCCATTGATCATCTAAAAATGGATTTTTATTCCCTTGAATGTTGGTGGTTATTTCCTCATGAAGCGGTATAACATTGATCCTCCAGGTTGTGGATCAGGATGCTCTATACAGGTAAGTTTATTATTCGTATCCTGAGTGAGTTGTCCCATTATGTTGATAAGCTGATCAGCACCAGTTGCATAACCAGCTCCACTATAATTATCTTGAGTAGGAGGGATATCCATACATGGATTACGTGTGTTGATACTATTTCCATTCATTCCACTGGGTGTAATTTCTGAACAATATCTTAAACTAGATTAGTTTATGAATCACAATACATAATTAGAAACATGTAAAACACTTAACATAAATTTAACAATTTATGGATATAATCCATAATCATAAAAATGTTTTCTTTGAGGAGGTATACACTCATAAATCAATAATAATTTTTGGTTAGGAATATGGGAATTATCCTAAGCATATCCCCCAGGATTTTCGTAACTAAGAGTGAAGCAAGGGCCGTTGTCATGTACCGGGATACCCCGGGTCAAGCCCGAAACTCCTTGTTGGAGTTTTCACTCCTAGGAAAATCTGTACCAGAGCCACCACTACCTGCTCATATCTATACATGTATTTATTTAATGTAAAACTCACAAAATCTCTAAAATACTAAAATTATATGATGTTCATCTATACTAATCCGCAATGTTTATCTTAGGGTAATGTTTTCTAATCAATGTTTTTCTAAATATAGCTTCTAGGGATTAAACTAAACTTCTTTTAATACAAACTATAACACCCCAACCCTAGTTACCCAGAGTTAGTGCATTATTACATAACATTGGTAAGATAACAAGAGATCATGTATTGATAGACCGATTAGTTTAGTAGCCTATGATGTACTGGCTACAAAAATATGTTTCACATTACATCAAGAGAAAAATAAAAAAACAAAATTTTATCCCCTTTGAACAAACTTATATATTTTAGCTTATCCATGAATGTCAACTATAAAATACTTCTTCACATCATGGGAAAAATAAAACATAGATAGGGGTATGCTCAGATGCTCAGTAAGGATAACAATATAGAAGAAACATTCTCAAATAAGTATAAACATTTAAAGAATTGAATAAGACTAAAACATAATCATTTTAAACATTAACATCAGTGTAATATGTAAAATATAAATCAAATAATTACATTTACTTATTCACATGGATATTTTACTAGTTTAATAATCACATGCAATATAAATAGCCAATTTCATAATGATGGAATGCATAATGCCAGACTTCATAACCGCATAGTCAATGCCTCATGCCAAGACTAAAAATAAGATTTTGTCAAGGCCTTGTGCCAAGAAACTTGTTTTTCTCATGATACCTACCGACACATCGAGGAGCTATAGCAGGCTCCACCTGTCACCTACGAAGTCCAATTCATTCCTCATATGAAATTAATGAATCATAACATAAACATTTCTATTAAATCTAGAATAAAAAATGTTAATACTTCAACCATAAACCATTAATGTTATAAAAATAACCCTGCTAGAGTCAAACATATCAATAAACATTCAATTCAATATGGAATATTTTTATTATTCAACTTCAAACAAGTTTAAAATTCATTCAAAGGATGTTGACATAGATGAAATGAAAACTATTTGAAAGAAATGCCTCTTTTTATTTTGAAACCATTTAAAAGTCACATAATTATAAAAGAAAAACATTGATTTTGGAAATATTCATATAATATTTTAAGGTAAGCTTCTAAGGTGTTATAATGGAGGAAAATAGACACACCCTCCATATATATTAAAAACATATCCCCTTAATTTTG
Source organism: Viscum album (assembly GCA_963277665.1). NCBI lineage: Eukaryota > Viridiplantae > Streptophyta > Magnoliopsida > Santalales > Viscaceae > Viscum > Viscum album. The sequence goes on along the minus strand of OY728147.1, from coordinate 1,353,566,546 downwards.
TCAAAAAGATCGAAAGAGACCTTGTTTGGAAAACGATATAATGTTTCCTTTAAAAAAATATTATAAAAAAATAAAGAAGGCTATAAATATCTTTTACCCAAATTCTACTAAATTGTAAAAATGTTTTGAAATAAATTTTTAAGAAACACGGATGTGGATGATAAAGAGGTCACATTAGATACTCATGTATAAAAAACCTCGGATAAAGAAGAGATTGTAGAATTATACATTACATTGTACTTTTCCATGGATGAGGGTATTTTGAACTCATTTATAATAGTTAAATCATTTTTATTAAAATATAAAATAACCAAATACAAAAATTTGATATAATATATGATCTTCTAATATTTCTTTGTTAATAATATTTTTGTAGTATCATTGTTTCGGGTGTTCACTGATTGATTTTCCTTTATATTTTTGGTTACATAATCAATTTTTTGTATGAATAAGATGTATTTTATTAATATCCAAAAATATATTAAGTTACTAAAAATTAATTTTTAATCATAAAAATATATTTATTCTTGAATGGTTTTGATGGGGAATGAATCTCATCACGTTTGTGGTGATGATATTCTGTACGTATGCATGGGCCACAATACCATTTTATTAATGGTAAAATAATATATAATCGGATGGTATATCATATATACAAAATCCTTAACATGTTATATGTATTATTTATAACATTTATTCTCATTACTATACCCATCCAAATAATGAAGTGTTCGAATGATTGACTACACCATGATGTGGAGATGGTAAGTTATACGTACGCACGTATGGTGTCCTGTCATTCATTGGATGGATAGAATAATTAATAATATTGTACAATATTTATAATAACATCACAGTATGTATATGGTACTAGATTTATTATTTTGGTATGGGAATAACCATGAAATAAGAAGTTGAAGAAGAAAAGAACATTGAAAGAGGTGGCTAAATTATTACCTCTTCTTCGGGAGTATCCTTTGGATTTGATCAAAAGGGATCATTAAATTGGATTTCCGATCACCATAATGCCTCTAGGTTGAAGGGAGGGTAGTTGGAAGGTTATTTGGGTAGGTTTAAGCTAATCAAAATGGCTTTGGAGATGTGATTTTGAGAGAAGGGGAAGTACCTTTTTATAAGAGAGGTGAGGGTAACTTTGGGAAAAGCATGAAATATTATTTTATTAGTCATTTATATTCAGTTTATAATGGCTCCAAAATTATTTCATTCGAGGATATAGTGGGGACGGGTAGCAATCCTCTCCACCAATAGGTTTTAGACAGGTTTAGTTAACCATATTAACCTTATCTTTTAGATTTAACTCTAAGTAATATAGTTTAACTTTTTCCATGTATTCTTGTATTATTATATAATATGGTCAATAATATTACAATAAAATTCCAAGAAATCCCAAAGTGGTTCATTAATGATATATATATTATTATATTAGTCATTTTTCCAAAACTTTTTTTAGGACTATTAAATCATTTAATAATATAGTAATGTTTTTAATTTCTCATTTAAGACAATTTTTACACTATTTAGTAATTGATTTTTTGAAAGTCATAACCGCATGATTACTTCGAAAAAAAATATTTAATAAACCCAAAAATTATCATATTTATCTACAAAATTAGTGTATTTTATCAAAAGTCTCAATTTAAATTTATTTGGATATTTATAACATCAATTATTTTATCCTTTCATTAACAAGGTAATTACTGCATCGTCATTGTTTCATAAATAAATTTAATTATATAATGTTTTAAAATTATAAATAAAATTCCATTATGTAGGAAATAGTTTTATATTTCTAATGAATATTTATATTCTAATTTAACTTATGTATAAACCTGTATTAATATTTTTTTATTTATGAAAAATTGAATTTAACAAATTTAACTCATCTTTAAATTAATAATAATAAATGTCCTAATTTAATACAAGTGGAAAAAAATGATCAAATGTTATTCCTAAGGTAGATTTTGGCCGAAATAAAAAATTTCAATAGAATGAGGACATGTTTTATGGTAATTTTAATATCATTTTTACCTTTAATTACCATATTATCTTTTAACCGTGGTAAACAAAAGTCAGAAGTTACTATTCACCAAAAATTATTTTCTACTTATTGAACAACATTTTACTTACTGATGTCAACCATGACACTTGGATTACTAAAATACAATTCAAAAAAGAGATAAAATTACATTTTATGAAAATTTACAAATGTTCCTAGAAGGCGGGTAAAAGACAGTAAAAAGATCAATAAATATTTATACATATAATATTATTATAAAATGAATCCAATGAATTATAAGGAACATATATTGGTATTATATATCAATTTCGACTTAAAATAAATTTAAATAAAATAAATAATTATTTAAATAAAAAGTCAGTTTTAAACAATAATGTAGTGTTTTTCACTATTCATCAGATATTGAATGTTTTTAGAAAAACACCAAAACATCGCCCTGAGCTAATTTTGATATTATAAATCCAAAAATGAAGTCCATTTTGAAAAATAAAATTTATAAAAATTCATGAAATGGGTATTACTATTCATAACGGCTAGTTTGATTGGTCATGGTGTGTTATAACTCCAAGTTGTGTACAATGCAAGCATTTGAATTATTTTAAGGGGAAAATACCATTGATTCTTGGGGTGTTACACCTCATTTAGTCAAACCATAATGGTTTAGGGCTTGGGATGGGGCTCTCTAGATGTGGGTAGTCATTATTTAACCCAAAATGCATCACTCCAAGATAATGTTTGGTTGTAGGTTAGCCCATATAGATTGGGGTAGTTTCACCATAAAATATATTGGTTTCACCATAATGTCACTCTATCTGGGTGAACTTACATGTGAACCTCATGTTTGTACCATTACATAGTCATATCCATGTTTTTAAATGGGTGTTTTTAAAAAAAAATCGAGGTCCCATTTGAAACCCACTTAAGTTCCCTTTATTTTGGAACATCAAAAAGGGGATAAAGAGCCAATGTTGTCCCACCATCACAAATCAATTTAATTTCTTTGATGTTGATCATATGAGAGTGTTTTGGAAATTATATTTTAAATAACATGAATCCCCAAATCCTCCTTTTTATTTCTTATTTATTTTTTATAATAATGGTTCACATTATCATATATTTAGAGATATGATTTCATAAGTGCATGGTTAAATCATCCAAGATGATGGTGATTTTGTGTGATACATGTAGAGGGAGTTCTTGGAGTGGATGTTGTATGGGTGCATAGTGGGAGTGGACTATAGCCTACCACTCAAATGTTCATCACCGAGATTCCAAATAAAGAGTTGTAATTATTTATGATTATTTTCAATTTTGATTTCAAATATATAACTTATTAATATTATAGTACTTATGAATGAGATATGTTATCTTGTACTTTTTAATGATTGGTAAAAGATTTATATTTAATTATAAATAATTTTTTTATTTTATTTTCTTAAATTTACGATGTCTCTATTACTTTTGGATATTTTATATTCATGTTCAATCTCTATAATTAGATTTATGTATGTTGCAATATAGGTGTTATTTTAGCACCATAAATTTACATGAGGTCAACTCAGCATAATGGGAAATATAGAAAAGACGGTTTCTTACTCGTTTCGATGGTAGAATCGTATATAAATGAGTTTTGATACATCATTTTATGGTTTTCATAGTGGATTGAGTGGGATTTCCAAGAGAAAGATGTTTTACTTTTTAATTTTTTAAATTAGGGTTTTATATTGAATGGAATATTCTATAGGATTTTGGAAATTTGAGAAATGGTCATGAAATGCTATTTAAAAAAACATGGCCTCACATAAATATTGTTTTGGTTGTATTTCAATCAAGGGATTAACAAAAAATAATATATGAAACTAATTTTTTATGAATATTTTAATAGCTTTTCACATGTTTTTTAAATGAAATTTGTAAGGTCATGCATTGAATATTTTTTGTTCTATCTGACCTCAGGTATGTGATATCGTATTATGTAAATAATTATTAATACTTTCTACCTCTTGGTTCTAATTTTCTTTTATAGAGTAACAATAAAATATGTTTCATCTTTCTATGAATCTTTCAATGAATTTTTTTTGGAATGTTGTCCATTGTGGGGTTGAGATAATATAGTTTCCTCTTATAGTGTAGAAATTGGTATACAGGTTTTAATGGATTCACTAATGGGTGGTATTACAGTGTTAAGTTGATCAATTTGTATTTTGTGATGATTTAGGTCGTTTAATGAGTTTTACCTATAATTATGGATAATGAACTTTTTTTATGGATAGGTACTGAGATACATGAGCCTATATGTTGATCAGTTGAGCTTGTGAGATGGGTAGTGTTGCCGATTTGTTTTTAAGTGTTTTTGTGTGTGTCATCATTTTGGTTATGATATAGGATTAATCTTGGTTTTGGTGATGTGGGTACAGATGTTTGACCTTTCATATAGTGATATGGTGTCAGTAAGAAACTATTTTAGTGAGAAGTTAGTGGTTAATTGGTTATTGTGAGACCATAACATAAATGATAAGGTGGTGTTCAGGATGCAACACCAGACTTTATTGTGAAGTAACAGTCTGATATATGATGTATGTGCCAACTATGAGTGATAAGGTGAGGCTTGATATGTTATGTGAGGCCTTCCTTGGGTACGAAATAATAAGATGCATACTTATTGTTTGGAATCACTTGAGTATGAAGTGGTAATATTGATGTGTGATGTGTGACCACCCTTGAGTGAGAAAGGATGGTTAGGAACTTGAGGGAGTTGTTTCTTATGTATTCTGATATTGATTGAGATTAAAACGTGAACACTCATATCCATTTTCATATATGGGTTTGGCATAGTATAACACCCTATATATAGAATTTGTGTATATGTTTTGATATGAGGCACAATGAGAAACATTCTTCCTCCTGGCCTAAAGCCTAATCATGTGAGTCTAAGTGACATTGTGGCCTTATAACACATGAAAACATATTTTATATTCTTTTATGTTCTTTTGTTTTAAGATTCCTTGTGGGTGTGTTGTATGAGAATGAATCCACTCCCTATATATATTTAGTGAAAATCCACTTGATCACTGTAGCACACATCATTATTATTGCAATTGAGATTCTTACATTCTCACTAGAATCACACCTTACCAATATACATGACATGGGTTTCAATGTATCTGAGTAGACATTTTTTATTGTTTTAAGAAATATTTACTACATGTTGATGGGCATGTGGTATTGGTATAATTGGATAAGGATGCCAATGACTTGACTGGCTGGTTTATGTGGGATAGCTAGAGGCTAGTTTATTTTTGGGTATTGTTTATCATCCATTATAAAATTATTCAGTACATTTTTATATAATGATGGATGATATTCAATGATTATCAATATCTACTTTTTTATTTATCATTTATATAGTTATACGACATTCTATTTAAGACAACAATGGTCCTCTTAGCTCCCTAATATGTATATAAGTATATTTCAGGATTCCATCATATAGAAGGGTCATGAAAAATATTTTGTATATTATGGCAAGATACATGGGTAATTTTTTGAGTTTATAGTCTCCCCATTACTTTTTTAGGATCTCAATAATATTAATAATCCTCTACAACATAAGGATGTGTGCCTATGGATATTTCATGCCATATTTGGTTATCATTAAATAAATCCAATATATGGGACTATATGTTGAAACTCACCACATCATGATTTAACATTCTCCAATTAAAATATTATAATGTATTTTAATAGAAAACCCTAGGTCTGTATATCCTCCTTACCGTTAAATATTTTCATCCAAAAATATCATAGTTCACCAAATTAAGTTAGGGTTCTTTTCCCACATTTGACATTCTCATTTTCATGAGTTATCCTAAAAATTAATATTTTTACAAAAAAATATGTACAAACACTATTAACTGATACATAATAGTATAATCCATCTATTCCTTCATATCTACCTGGTACATTAAGATGGTATCATCATTCTCAATTTCTATCTATCCTCAGTTGATCATATGAGTTGGTTTTTTTCCATTATCTACTTAGTTATGAGACATGGGATATAATTTGAACTTGGATAAACTATGAAATCAGTTGTAAGAAGTAATAAACCACACTCACATTGCCTATGATATATAATGGCCTAATAAGTCATGAGCATATATTTATTTTTGACCCAAAATCTAAAACCATGACATGATGAAACCTTAAATGGAACATTATATCCCTCATGAAACATATAAGACTCTACATTCAATCAATATAAAAATTATAATTACTCAATGAGTTCATAATCCACTCTTTGATCACATACACCATATCTATCATCAACTGAACCTACTCTATCCCAAAGGATGATAACTCCAAATTCATCATCCATCAAATGTGTGACCTATAAGCCCCCCTAAATAGGACCTCAAAATAGTCCATTATAATAATGGGATGGTATATATTATGGTATAGAAACTCCACTAGAGTTATGTAATATTCCTATCTATAGAAAAAAACAAGCACATAATTTGTAAATGTTACCTTGAGAATCTGAATGGGTCTTTTAGTATGGACATCCTCATTAGTATGAACATTGTACTCAACCATAAGTGTTTCTTGAATTCCTCCTGAGGGCTCTTATATAATTAAGACATGAATCAAACATTTTTTTTGACAATTTTCATTACTGTTGTACTATTTAATTAGATAATTTTAGCACAGTGCCATAATCCCATGGCATATTTTTAACTTTACTATCAAATGGGATGGAAATAGGGCATGTTGTTATGTTATTCAATGATTGCCTAGAATTCATCATGAACCTTATTTAAATGAATTATTCCAATTGTGAATTCCATTTACATGTCATCCCACTTTCAGTAGAGGCATTAATGGGTTGGGCCTATCCTACATGAACTTGTTTCCCTTCCTTCACCTCCTAGAATTTGAGATATAGTGGTATATACTCCGCAACCTGTAGGTTTATACCTCAATGGCAATATTGATTCATATTATCCAAGTACATCATAGTAAAACCTATATATACTACTAAGGATAATGTGTGGAAGTCCCTCAACACCTAACCATGTAGAACACTAGGGACCATTATTTTCCCATAAAAGAGGATGGAATGCTCCCTCCTTTGGAAAATTCACTATGTCTATTTCTAGATGAAATATATTCATATAGGTTCAGATAGATGATGTCTCCCAACTAGACCTCCCTCAAACATAGGATAAGTGGATGATCACCCACCCAATTATACAATGGATGAGAACATTTATATCAAATAATAAATAACACCTTTTTCAATAGGGGAAATGATTTTCTACAGATGAAATCATTAAATACATTTTTCTCTCATACTATACAAATAATGTTTATATCAAAGTATTATAGGAACATTATCAATAATATATAACATATATTGAGATTTCGCTACAAAAATATTTAATTATGACTCTTTCTTCCACATAATCTATGAATAATTTCATGAAAATTTAAATCTCATTGTATTCAGGGTGAAGACTACCAAAAAGAGATTCATATTTTGGATTTGGTAGTTTTTCTCATGTGGTATTAACTGCATAGACCTATTAGTATTCACTGCCTACCTCTACATTATTTCACCTCCAAGCCTATACCTAAATGCATCACAGAACACTACATACTAAACATGGTAATTTGGAAGCCTAAAAAAAAGAGCACTAGTTATCCATATCATTAGCTCTTCCATTTCTCTTTATTAACACTTAGACTAAAAAGGGGATACCCCTTTTAGTAATTTATGTTTTCGCTAAATCATCAATAATATCATGAAAACACAAGAATTTTATATTCCATTAATATATTCATGTATAGATCCCATGAAAAAACTATATAAATATTAATAGGGTCCATATCTACTCCCTTTTTTAAGATTTAATTCTTATAAAATGTGATATCATGAATAAAAAAATTTTATATTAAGTTCTTTTACTAAAACTAGATATCCAAAAAGAATTCATATACTATATTTTATTACTAATCACGTTATTCATATTCTTTAAAATACATGAGGTTATATTTTATTAAGACTACCAGATTCAGTTTGATAATGGATGGAATATTCCATTTATGAGGATCATAAACATAGTTAGGTATTTCATCTTTGTGAACTATATCCCCAAAAACATATAATTCATTTAACAGAATCAGAATACCATATATAGACTATAATATTTCCATACATATAGATGGTTAAATATATACATAATATTTATCTTAGATGAGAACATCAAAACTATTATTATGTTGAATATGTCATCAATATTTTATAGATGATTCATTTTCGTAACTCGAACCATATTGAAGTAGTGACTATCAATTCTAAGCCTCAATATAAAACACATCTTCTTGGTGAAAAATATTATATCTACCTTGGGGAATAATTTTAATAATGAATCATTTATCTATAAGGTCATCTAACTTCACCTTCAACTCCATGAGTTCAAATAAATCTATTTAACAAGCTATAAATGATTTTTATGTGCTCTCATGGTGTATCTTGAAACAAAAAATTTGATCTCTAAACAAGATGTAAATTATAATACATCCCATATAAATACATCCATTTACACAAACATAAATTAAATAAATGTATTATTCTAAATCCTTTACTATAAACACAACCAAAATCACTAATTGATGAGTGATTGACTATAACTTCTTAAAAATAAGATCTATTCACCAAAACTAAATGTCCATATCTACCATAAATTAAATTATTAAACCATTTTCTCAATATCATATTACCCTCCAATAATAGAAGTCTATCAAATCATTGATGGTGGATTTTCATTTAATGAAATGTATGATACAAGGTGATTTATCCCATCCATTATGATGATATATGAAAATGTATTGTCACTATGTTTTATATAACATCATAAAAAGATGTTTGATATATTGTGATTACATTTGATAAGATTATTTATCCAAAAAATATATGCTCAGAACTATACAATGTGTTTTTAATCAGTAAATGTTTTGAAAAAATAAAATAATATCTCATGTCGATACCAATGAGATTCCATGCTAGTGGGAAAAAGAACATAAATAATACCTTGAACCAAATTAGGAATTATATGGTTATAACCATATATTTCATTCATCGGACCCTGTCTCGAGACACCATATTCATGATCCTAGAGTATAATTCCCAAAGGATATAATGATGAATGTGGATCATATTGATGCCAACAAATGAAACCACCCAATACATAGATATCTCCTAAAGCAAAATTGCATTAATTATGCCCACCCGACCACCAAAAGAGTCACCTAATTATTTTTTTCATTTGATATGTGGGTATAACAACTATTCAATATAGAATGGATTCTTCCACATGTCAATCTGGCAATCCCAATTCAAATTTCATCTTCCTCTACAAGAATATAAATTATCTTCTCTAGGATAGATGAATCCCATACAAAAATCTCCTATCCTTATCCCCTGAGATTGTGAAAATGCATGTGTATACCTCTGATTTTATATACTCAATAACTATTACTGACAAACCAAAAAAAATATTCCAATGCCTATATAACTATTACCATCTCATGACACAACTCCTCCATATTATAATAATCTATTGGGAAATAGATCACTCTCTATGACTCTAGTGTAGGTGAGGATGCAATATTGGACAACACAAAAACATATCTCTCTATGGAATCTATTCATGAACGTTAATTCCTGGATGAATCCATCAGATATCATATATGGGGAGTGTTTTATGCGGTGAGTGATCCTCAATGTGTACTATTTAGCAGACATGATACCTTAGAGATGGTTTAACAACTATCAAACATGTATCATCAAAAATATAACAACCTAATACTCATTATAGAATAAGGAACCTAAATATAACCTATAAAGTGTCCATTTTCATGGTTTTCGATGATTAAGGCCTAATGGTGACTCATTAGGCCATAGGGAATATTGGATGTCAGAACCACCATCTGATCAAAAGGATTATTGACTAAGTGGAACACCTATGTCACAACCTAAAGACAATATTTTGCTACCAAGGACCTATTATAACCATAGAATATGGGTAGTACCAACCATTATAACTCATAAAACAAATTATGTCTATGAGAATACACATATTACCAACTAGAATCATAAACATCTCAATAAGCTGAGGAATGTATTCTTACACTATGGTTGTAGTGTATTCATACTATATTGTGGGTGTAGGATCTTCTACATGCATGCATTGTTGTGTAACATCATGGCTAGGTCCCTGAAAAAAAATACTAATCACTATAATGGTAAATGACATAAAGATCTATAGATGGAATGGGAATATCAGGACCCTACCCTGGGATTTTATTTAGATTTAATCATGGTGGAATCATTAATTACACAATATGAATGACACGACATTTATAGTATACATTATGAGACAACTAAAAAATTATGTGGAAAATAATAAAGTAACACTACATAATTAATGTTAGATTATTAACATACCATGAATATAGTGATTCAGAGTTCTAAGTTGACTAGGAGGTTATAAATGTCTGAGTGAGTGGATATATCATCCATCGAACAAACACTGTGTTACAATGCCTTAAAATAAATTTAGAAACACTCATAAATTATTGAACTAAATACTCAAACCAAATCCTACCTTGACAAAAATTACAAACTCCATCTTAAGACAGACCTTCTCTAATAACACTCTAACAAGACTGAAATCATTCAGTCCTCACCTAGGTCAATAAAAAAATAAGTGCACCACTCCAATCCAATCTCTAACTAGTGAGGAGCTCGTAACATTAATTAAGTACTAATATAACATAACATGTGAGTAATTAGATAAATATACATGTACACCAACACATGTCTCCGAAAATTTTATAATAATAAATGTTGTAAAAATAATCCAATTGTAATTTAAATATATATATATATAAGGAAAATACAAGATTGAATTATTCAAATGATATGATAACAATTAAACCCATATAATAAGGGTAGAAACATAATACCAATATACAAAATATGAAAAAACCTATAATAACCAAAACAGAGGGATCCTCATTAAAATAAAAAATGATACATGACAATAAACCTACATCCATCACCGTTGAACACCATTAAACAGATACACTATGAAAAAAATTTCCTCCATGATCACAACGGAAACATTCATCATATATATGTGTCATAACTTGTGTGACAAAATCACCCATGTTAGGATGATAATATACATACCATGTGGGTGTCTTTAATATGTATAATCGATTAATATAATGTATAATCACATAAAAAATGAAAAAGATAAACATAACACTAATATTATAATGATGTAGGTAACTCTAAATAAAAGTGGTGTCTCTTTATTAATATCATAACTACACTAAAATTATACATATAATGAAACCCATGGAACCATGATACCCCCTCTACAAAACCTATGTCCAATATCATTTTTTTGTGAGATCTTGTACATCACCAAGGTATATGAATTCTGGTCGAATGAGTATTGATACATTTATAGGACCGACACCTTATCATGTATGTTATATCCAATGAAAGAGTACCCAAACCCATTAATAGTGGAAATGTTCCCCTATTATCATTCATTTCTTGAATCTATAGGTTATATATTAGACTCAACACTTATTTAAACTCTTGGAGTTTAAATACCGAGAAAAAAATTTGGAGGACCATGGCCCTAAATATATAGTGGTGTTCTAAAATCCATGGGAATGTGTGGGAATCACATACCATCACTAACACATAACGAAGGGAGAATCGAGATGATATGCAAGGTCTTATCATCACTCTGAAACCATGTAACTGGATATATGATGATAAAACCTAAATACTGATAAACCATCTTAAAATTAGCCCGATATTTCTTAAAATGGATCACCTTAAGCCTTCAAATAGAAAGAATTTTTTTTCTAAGCTATTTACTATCCATGTTTTAAAACCCTAATAGAAATATGAAGAAATACCCATGAATGGATTATACCAATTCATGATATCATTTAATATAGATTTTTTAAGGTGGAAATAGACTCTATTTGGGAATAATATTAGTCCTCACACCATGACCAAGTCCTCCACATCATAGACTTCACCTTTACACCCTTTTTATTATGTAATAAATCATCATTCACAACAATCATTCTCATGAAATAACCTATCCCAAATAGTGTGATTAAACATATATATTTCTACATATTTCTTATCTAAGGTCTAAAAACATAACCTAGGGTATTTTGGTGAATTTAAACTATTCAAAATTATAAAATAATGTGTTTAAAAATTATAATATGACATATATTTTCACATAGAAATATGAATCTTAGTAGAAAAATCTCACTATTATCATCATCGTTGCTCCACAACTCTCTCAAAATTTATGCCTCAGTTGTTGTGAAACCAAACTATAGTCAACTTTATTTTATTTAGTGGATTTTCATTGATCAAACCATAAAGATAAGGGGATATATCACGATATTGATTTAGTACATTGTTTATTAAAAAACATAAAATTATAAAATTATGTATTAATTTCAAATAAGAGGTATTTTCATGAAAAATATTATAAACTATAATGTTGTGGAATCCTAAAAAATTGATAAATCATAGTAAAGTTTACTGTGCATCAGAATAAAAAATTGTATCATGAAATTTTTGAGCATGTGTTGTGAAATGAGTCCAACCTCAAAATCTACTCATCAATATCACATTAATATTCACTCTAAAGGAATATAGAGATCACTACATGATTAATGATGATTAAGGAACTATATCTTTGAAATATTAATCCAAAACTACACCACCATGTTTATTTGGGTTTAGATAAATAATTGTAATAAAAAATCAATGTCCCTATAACCAAGGATTTGGGGATTTATGAGTAAATGAATAATTATCATGTTCATAAAATGTAATATATTTCCCATCGAAAGTCCCTATTAGAGTTTGGGGTTTTTTATATTATGTCCCTAGTTGTTTCTCTAAGTCATGGGTGTTGACGTTTCGGTAGGAGTAACATTTTGAGTTATCGCAATGTGTTAGAAGGCAGTGTACTTATTATATCTTGCTCTATTAAGGAATTATTTTTATGTTGTCATCCTTGTCACCTATATTTGAGGAAATATTCATGATGAATCCCATTTAAACAATTGGTCTAAGACGGTTGTTAATATTAACATGAAATATTTTTAATGACTTTTGTAAATTCAAGATCATATATAGAATGTGTTGTATGTGTGTATCATCACTTTTATTTACATATTATGGAGGCATGGTGTCTTATAAGAATACATGTTATATCATTTGAAAAAATTAGTAACTAATATCCCATGTTATGTTAAAAATTATTTACTTATGATATTGAGATTGGATTTATGCTAATATGATTGAAATTTTTTTTTTGATTTTGTTTTTCTTTTTTATGATAAAATTTTTTCAAAGGATTATCCTTGAGTGTTTGAATTTAATGTAGATTTTTTTTGATTTTTTATTACAATGGAAGATAATTATTTAAGAGGTTTATAATATATTGGATTCTATTTTTCTGGATCCTCTACATTTCCATTTTTAGGAGTTGAAGATCTTATGAATGATAATATCAGTTTATGGTGGAAAATAAGTGATGTTTTTTTATACTAAAAAAAATTCATTTATAGGCTCCTTTTGATTATTTCATTATTTTGTATATAATGATATTGGGGAGAATATATTTTCTAATTCATTTTTTCATAGACATTTATCCAAGGTTTCTGACTTAATGATGTGAGGGGTTACATTTCATTATAGATCGATGAGTAAGATATTTTTGTGTTGTTTTGTTTAAGATTTCTACACCATTGATTTTTGTGTTTTACTATGATATTATTTTGGAATTTTTTAAAGTTAAGTAGACGATTGGATCTAAAATTTACTGGGGGTTTTGTGTTTCACTTTTAAGTCATTGTATTTGACTATTGTAGAGTGGAAAACCGTATTACAAAAGGATGTTATTTTATATCACAAATTTTTAATGGTCATTGAATAGGATATTTGAAGAGATTGCACCATGGTTTACAAAGTTTCAGTTGAAAAAACCTAATTATGTTTTGACACCCAACACCACACCATGATTTCCACAACCCAAATTATAATTCAATGTTTATGTGGATTATGAAATTATTTTTATTTATTTTAGTTTTCTTTAAACCATGGGAATTATTTCATCTCTACATTGATATTTGTTTGTTTTATTAGTGAATCATATCAATTTGGAATCATGTGATCTTGTTCTTTGTTCTATAGGGTTCTCAAATACACCAAATATTATATTATTTCTAAATTATTTCATCTTAAAAGCATTAAATCTGGTGTTTTCATTGTTTCTAAATAGTTTAATTGAATGATTGATGGAGGATTGATTTGAGATGGGATTGAGGGTTGATAAGTATGATTTTATTTTCATTTTTTATTCTTCTCTTCTAGTGTTTATTTATTAAATACATATTTAAGATCATTTATTAACCATTTACAATTATTATTTACTATGTTTATATGGAATTTAATTGAAACATAACTCATTAATTAATAGTCTGAATTTACTAAATTAATATTACCAAATTAATATAGATAAATTCATGGTAAAAGTTTAATCAAAGTGTTTAACATGGTTTCCAAATTATTTCCTGGATACTTTTTGTTTGTTTTATTAATAATATGTTATTGTGGTATATGTAAATATTGATGTGGTTCACCAAACTAGAATTAGATAGACAATGTAAATATAGTAATATAAAAATGAAAATGAAAATTTAATTTGTTAATTGTTTTTGATATATTGATTATTCACAATGAAGTGGAGTTGAGAGAAATATGATTATTTTTGTCAGGATTTTGTGATTTTAATTGTATTCCTTTAACATTCATACATTTTTCATTTTGGTAATGTCATTTTATGTTTTATTTTTTTATTTTTATGGTGAAGTAAAATGTGATAGTTGTGTTGTAATTTTTATGGTGGTCTATTGTGGTTTGGTGGACAGTATGGTAAATTCCATTTGATATGAATCAATGATGACATTTTAAAGTGAAATAAATTATAATAAAATTTTTAGTTGAAATTATTATTCGATAAAAATATTAAATGAAGGATTATGTAAATTATATTAGTTAATTTTAAGATATATAGTGAGTGAATGATTTATAAAAATAGCTATGGGATGAAATTAATTTTAAAATGAATCATATTACATAAATTGATCAAATAATTGATATAAATAGTCACATAAAGAATGGAAAGATGGGTCATAGTGTAAGGTAGTAGGTTTTTTTTCAGTTATTAAAGTTAGTGGTGGTATTTTTTAATATATTGTTGTGACAATGATGGGGGATGTTGTTCTAGATTTTTTTCATTATTCATTAGATCCTTATGTTGGTATTGGAAGGTAATATTATATCCATCACACTTTTTTTATTTCCTGGACATTAATACCCATGTAATGTAATATAAACCACTCAGAAAGGAGGTTATGTTTTTTTAGTGTACCCAAAACATCTTGGATGTGGGTGGTACCGATGGATGACAACATCCACTTCCCAACTCTCTCTTCCAAATATATTATAATATAGGGACGTCTAATGCTATGGTATGTGGTGATGTGATAATGATATATGATATGGTAGTGGTGTTGATATGTTATAGTATGAGTGACTAGTTTTGGAATTAGGTTATATGGTGATATATGGATGTAGTGTTCATATGTTTTATGTCGTTGTGTTTGTGTGATTGAGATTGTGCTGTAGTCATGTGGTTTTATTGTATGTGGGAATGTGGATAGGGAATCTATGGAAATTCTAAGACATATTCCATTGGTGTTTTAGGGTGACTAATTCTATGGTTATGTTGGTGAGAGGTACTTTATTAATTATTTGTTTTGATTTTTATATTATTTCTATTCTTATAAGCATATATGGGATGTGATCATCCGTGGATTTCAGTTGTAGTTTACTTGGTATATGTAATGATATAATTTATTTGATTATTTATTGAGGAATTAATATTATTATTTGATATTTTTATGATATATTAGAAAGATGAACCAACTATCTATACTTTTATGTTCTCCCATATCTTCTATATCATATTCATAAATTTTTCAGGTTTGATGTTTTGATCAGGATTGCAATTACTAGATCATTGTGATTATTAGGGTTTTGATTCATTTCTTCATGTGATGGTTTAATTTTTCTATTGTTTCCCATTTATGTATAAAATTGAATAATTTATGATATATTTTTGGTTGTAAAAAATTTATTATGATATTTAATAAATTTTAATCATTATTTTTATATATCAAAGAAATTAATTTAATGTATGTGTTTTAATACCCTTAGTGCAATAAATTAATCTATAATGTATTGGTCGTGGGATTTGGCGGTCTTATGTTGCTTCACTAGAAGCGTAGGAGGATTTTCAGAGGTGGTCCACAATAAATAATGACATAATATATAATTTATGACATGATCATGAGTTTTTTACAACTTTTTGATCCATCATGTGAATGATAGATTAACCAGTACTCTATACAAAAGCATTCTGTTTAATAATTTTGAAGAATTTTAGTGCCCATTTTATACTAGAATACATTTATTAATTATTTTTACACATACTCTCTTTTATAATCATCATTTTATGAATTCCATCACTATATATAATGAATAATCTTGAATAGGTGTGAGGGAACTCAGGGTGTGAGATTATATGTTATAATATAAATGTTATCATGCAAATCCTTGTATACTTTTAATAGTCTGTAGTGATTCAAGATTAAATAAAATAAATATTAATTATTTAATTATTACTGGATAACCAACATAAAAATAATATTACTCAATAAATTAAAATCCAAATATTTATGATTTCAATCTCAACCTATGATCAATCTACACGTAAAAAATTACATAATAACAATTAAATATGAAAAAATATACTCATGGACATCTTTAATATATTAAAGTATAATTAAAATTATTTTAATTTATTTCAAAACAGATCCATAGAACCTAAAATGGTTCTATAGAATTTATAAAATATAAAATAACTATTGGAGCATATATATTGTTTATTGTGATTTTTAAGAGAAAAAAGATGTCACAGAAGGTTATTAATCCTAAACTAGGTGGATGGGTTTGGGAATGTAAATATCTAACCCATGTGGGATGGCTAAGCTTACTTTAGAGTTCTGTAGGAGGTGACACCACCTATTAATTATGTTATTATATTATTGGAAAATACTAATTTTTTATATTCTCATGCCTTTCAAAAAGGGATTTTAGAATCCAAAATTACCCTCATTCAATGGGGGTATTTGTTAGGGGAGGTATTGGGTGGAGTTTCCTCTATTAATTTAAAAATCAATGTCAATAACATGTTCCCGCACTCCAACCCCTGCCACATATATGGTATTAACTGACACATCTCTATTCTCTTTAATAACTTGACAATATTTAGGATAACCATTATTGGCCATCAAGATCCTAATTTTTAAATTTTCTATAATGTTCGGATGATGTCAAATACCTCTACATAAAACTGAAGAAATTAAATTACAAATTATTCCTTAAAAATTTTCAGGACCACTATGATATCAATTGATTTAACATTATATGTGGAAGAAGCATAAACCATGTATATTTAAAAAAATGCACAAAAAAATCATGAAATAATTGTTTTAGTTGGGAAATAAATAATTCCCCGATTGAGTAATTAGTAATTAATTTTAATTACATAGAATGAATTGAAAAAAATAACATGTTTGATTCAATTTCCATGAAATGTTCTACTCATCTTTAATATTATGCTGCTTTATGGTTCAAATTAATTATCACCTAAAATCATCAACGTGTACTGTAAAAATATCATAGTTTATTTTTCCTTGATTTTTATGTTCTATCATGGAGTATTCTTGGTCTTTACAATGCTTTTGGGATAGTCAGAAAAATTACCATTTGTGTAATGATCAAAACGATTATGGGATCTGTAACACCCCAAGATTTCATAGTGTGTTATTTCTTCAAAATAATTCAATAACTTGCACTACACGCAACACTGAGTTCAATCACACCATGACTTACAAAAAAAAAGCCATTTAAAAGAGTTTATGAATATTATTATCTAAATTTTAAACTTTATATAATCCTTATAATTTTAGAATCCATATTATGAGTTTCTTAGATATAATGCAAGAACAAATTCATTTTCAGTATTGCACTTTTATCAACTTTTAATAGTGAAGCCTTTTTAAATACAATACTTTAAACTTTTTCACTAAATGGGGATATCAAAAATTTAAAATGAAACATCCCAAGCTTCCACGGTACACTTTCTTTGAATAATACAGTAGCGTGTGTTGTACGCAGCCTTGAGTTTTAACACACACCACAACCAATCAAACTAGCCGTTATGAATAGTAATACCTACTTTTTAAAATTATATATATTTTATATTTGAAAATGGACTTCATTTTTGGATTCGGAATATCTAATTTAGCCTAAGGTGAAATTTTGGTACATTTCGGATAACTTTCATATTTTGATGAATAGTGAAAATTACTAAGTTTTAATTAAAAACAACTTTTTTAATCAAAATAATTAATAGTGATAAATTATGAATTTGAGTGGTTTTAAAGTATATTTAGAATATATTTTTACCATTTAATATAATGTTGGTCATTGGACATAATTTTACAATTAAACCGAACATAAACGAGTGTCAATCTTTTGATAGTTATTATCTCTTAAAAACACGCTTTTTGTTTTGACAGCGGGAATTAATTTTAAATTAATTTCTGCCACTTCTGTGTTTTGAATTTAGGAAAATGGATTCCATATTTGGAATCAGGATGTTCAAATTGTGTAAATAGGTAACTTTTATTTTTAGACATTTTGAATAATTACTGCGGTAAATATTTTATTTACCATGGTTAAGGGTAAATCCGGTAAATAAGGGTTAAAAAAATAATATTATAATAATACTAAATTACCCTAAAACGTGTCTTAACCATATTGGTTGATATATGGTCGACCATGGGCACCTTTGTGTCAATTTGGGGACCCCATGGATCCACTTGTAAGTGATAATGACACCTTATTTTAATTAAGTTAAAATGAATACAAAAATTACACAAGCATATATCCTTTAGAAAAACAATTGTTACATAGGGTTATATATGTTGGATTTTAGATTATAAATATTCATTAGAAAGATAAAAAGATTTCCTACATAATGATATTTTATTTATAATTTTTAGACATTAAATAATTTATTTTATTTATGACACAATGATGATGTAGTAATTACTATAATAGTGAAAAATTAAAATAATTGATATTATAAATACCCAAATAAATATAATATGAAACTTTTAATGAATTAGAATAATTTTATAGGATAATATGATATATTAGGATTGATTTAATTGACTTTTTTCGAAGTAATCAATCTGTTATCAGTTTCACAAAAATCAACTATTGAATAGTGTCAAAATTGACATAAAAGAGTTCTTAAAACAAATATTATATTCTTAATTGATATTAAATTCCTAAAAATCTAAGGTTCGGCCAAGAGACTTATATCATGATAGGTCCATCATTAATGTACCACTTGTGGGTCGCTTGTATGTATATGGTAAGTTTATTAACCATATAATATAAAAATACAAAGACACATTGTAAAAGTGAAACTAATTAACTTAGAGTTAATACTTAAAGATAAGGTTAACATAAGTACCCAAACCTATCTAAATTCTATTGGTTGAGTTGTTTTCGACCCATACCCACCTTAGCCTTTGAATAGTCAACTTTGGAGCCATTAGAAACCGAATATGAATTTATTATAAATTAATATTTCTAGCTTTTCCAAAGGTGCCCCTCACCCCTCTTATAAAAGGGAACTCTTCCTTCTCATTTCTTCACACCTTCAAATCCTTTTGGTTCGGCCAAACTCTGCCCAAATACTCTCCCAACATCCCTCACTACAACCTATAGGCCTTATTTTGATCAGAAATCCAACCTAAGGATCCCTTTTGATCAAATCAAAAGGAAGAACCCGAAGAAGAGGAGGTTAACCTACCCCAACCAAGGAAAAGTACAAGGTAAGGGTTATTTCACAATCTCTTCATTATCCGAGGTTGTTTATACGTAATAATCTACTGGGATCTCTTTATCATCCACATCCATGTTTCTTAAAAATGTATTTCAAAACATTTTTATTATTTACAAGAATATGGGTTAAAGCCATTTATACCCTTGTTTGACTTTTTATAAGAGGAATATTTCCGTCGTTTTCAAAACAAGGTCCTTTTTAACCTTTTCGACAGAATTAAGGTAAGAATGTTTTTTTAACTTATACGGTGAGTGCGGTTATTTTCTGCCGTTATAAAATCTTCAAAGTTTTCCTTAAAAGCATATAAGATTATTTTCAAAGAAAATGTTTGATTTTATATGGATCTTAAATGATTTCAAAATAAAAGGAGATATTTCTTTAAAAAGAATTTTGATTTCATCTATGTCAACATCCTTTGATGGGTTTTAAGATTATTTGAAGTTGATTTATTATGATACAAAACTTCTATATTGTTTTGAAGGTTTTGTGATATGTTTGACTGTGGATGTGATATTTTTATACCATTCATAGTTTATGGTGAAAGTATTGACATTTCGTATGCTAGTTCCAATAAGAATGTTTATGTTATATTTCAATCTTTACTTCATATGAATGTGTTGGACAAGTATGTTCCAGGTTGGGGACTGGTTAAAGTAAGCCCTCCAGGTTGGGGACTGGTAAAAGTAAGCCCTCCAGGTTAGGGACTGGTAAAAGTAAGCCCTCCGGGTTGGTGTCCGGTTATTAGAGGCACTCCGGGTTGGTGTCCGGTTATTAGAGGCACTCCGGGTTGGTGTCCGGTTATTAGAGGCACTCCGGGTTGGGTTCCGGTTACAGTTAGCCCCATGGTCTTGGGACGAGGCCTTGAAAAGTAATTAAAGTTTAGCATTATGCATTCCAACATTATGAAAGTGGTTATTGATTTTTGCATGTAATTATTCGATTAGTAGAATATCCATGTGAATAAGTAAATGGCATTATTTCATTTTATTTATGCCATACCATGTTGAAAGTTCATGTTTAAAAGGCTTTTGTTTTAGTTATACATTGCCTTAAATGTTTATTCTTATTGATGAAAGTTTCCGCTATATTGTTATCCTTACTGGGCATTTGAGCTCACCCCTTTTCTATGTTTTATTTTTCCCAGGAAGTGAAGATGTAAGTTATGAATGACCTGCAGGGATATTATGAGGGGATTATAGTGTGGACTGTGGAAACATTATGTTGTTGTAGTAGTTTTTCTTTTTATGATGTAATGTAAAACTTATGAATATATCTAGTGTTTCCAAGGCTACTAAACCAATCGGTCTTTCGAGATTTGATCTTTCTTGTGATCATGCCAACGTTATGTAATAATGCATCGACTCTGGGTAACTGGGGTCGGGGCGTTACAGTTGGTATCAGAGGAAGTTTAGTACAAACCTTGGAATCTAGATTTAGATAAACTTTGATTAGAGCACGTAGACCTAAGATGAACTTTGAGGATTAGTATAGAAGAACTTCCTAGAATTTTGGTATTGTAGAGATTTTGTGAGTTTTCCGAGCAATACATCCCTGTCTGGATACGAGAAGGTAGAGGCGGCTCTGGCACAGATGTACCTAGGGGTAAAACCCGAAAACACCGCTTTGAGCTAGACTCAAACGGGAACTGGTGCACGACAATGGGCCTTGCTGCACTCTTGGTTACGACACTCCCGGGGGATATGCTTAGGATAATTCTCATTTTCTTTACAAACCATTGTGAAGGGTTTATGAGTATATACATCCTCAAATGAGACATTTTTATGATTATGGATTATATCCATAAATAGTTCAATTTATGTTAAGTGTATTATAAGTATGGGATTATGTATTTTGATTCATAAACTGATCTAGTGTATTCCATTGTTTAGAAATGGCGCCCAGTAGAAGGAATGAGAACTCCAGAAATGCACATGATCCAAAGAGAAGGAAGGATCATATCTTTCATGGTCGTAAGATAGAATTTATAAGAGAAATAGTCTCCCATGTATTATCATCATATGAATAAATAATATCATGTGTTGATAAGATAAGTAAAGAGTTTACTGAGTCCTATGGCTTTGAAGGGAAGCAAGAGAAGAAAAGGATAGAAGAGAGAAAGATGGATAAAGGGAAGAGGGAAAAGAAGAATTTTCCCATATGTGGTAACTATGGAAAGAAACACCCTGGAACATGCCTGAAAGGAATGGGAGTTTGTTATAAGTGTGGAGGAAAAGGGCACAAAGTACGTGACTGCAAGGGTAAGAAAATGGTTTCAAATGTACAATGCTTCATTTTCAAGGAGTTTGGACACTACGTGAACCTATGTCCCAGTCATCAGACTATGCCACAAATGATGCTATTGGATAATAATCAAGTTATGATACTACCACAGATGAAGAAGAATGATTAGAGTTCTTATGTTGATTATGTCAATTGAGTGTTGTATCAACAATGTACTTGTTATAATAATTATGGAGTATATAAGGATTGTACTGCAGTAGTATTTCATTAAGGACTTGAGATTGTGTGGAACAAAGAAAAGTGACTCAATAGCAGGATAAATTTTTGGAAAATATATGGTTGAGAGAATGATAAATCATAATATAGTTCTGATACTGAGAGAGTGATTTTGGAATAATATGTGATTGTTTTGGATAAATTATATTTGATATTCTTGACTACCTTGGAACTGATTAATGATTTGTATATTCCATCATTGTTGGGGTTTAAAACATTTTTGGATTAATGAAGTATATCCAGCATTCTATATGGAATAAGGGATCATGAATGTAATCAATAAGGAATATGGTAATACATGATGAAGGTATTTATATGCTATTACGGGGTAAAAAGTATCTATATTATGTTTACCTTCCTTATAAATGTTGGACTGTGAGTTTGGATAGAATTATTTTGGATAGTTCTTATTTGGATTATTTTGGATTGCCATAAAAGGACAACCCGGAGGTCGGGCAACAACCTGTTGTGTCCGGCAAGGCTACGAGACTTGAACCCGCAACCGAAGGGCGACAAGGGTGTATCACCTACCACTGGCCCAAGAGATGTCCTGGATTAAATAATGTATTTTTTTTAAAAGATCTGGTATATGAATTATAAATTCGTTTATTTTGGAACCCTATACGAATAGTATAAATATAATTTTTTTTACGAGTGAAATATGAGTTTATGGTAGAAATTTATTAATGGACAAAACTCTAATTATAAAGTAGGTATATATCCTTATGATATTAGCCAATCTCATAAATAAATTCTTCAATATTAAGAAAAGCAACTTAGAACAAAAATGTTGTCCTAGATGGTACCTTAAATCATCACAAATTTATGGCTTTGGGATTGTTGGCCTTTTCATAGCCATGTTCTCTACCACTCTCCATCAGATAATAGATGGTTATATTTCTCTTCCATATCCATATTTTCCTACATGGAACCCTAGAATGTGTTACTTTCGGTAATCTTCATACTTTCCACTCTTTATTTTAAATAGAGGCCTCATTAATTCATTTTTCGATGTGGGATTTCAGCTAAGATATTTTGAAAAGTCAAAAATGTGTTATCCTAATACCCTATGTTTTGTTGAACCGATGGTATTTCAAATCATCATAGATTGATGAATTTATGGACCTCAATTTTATTCTTTTTTGTGATTGATGACCTCATCACTACCTATAAATATTTACGTTTTTCCTCCGATTATATGTCTCTAATTGCCACCAATGTTCTCCTAATAGAGATCATAATTTGGTGGTGACCCTTTGATTTCTCATTTCCTCATATTAAGACTAAATTTTAGTAACCCAATTTCCGATTTGGGTTTTCCCACAAATATATTTTCTACTTTCAACCTTTTATTTTTGAAGAACAATTTCAAATTGCGAGGACGCAATTTATTGAAGGAGGGGAGAATGTAACACCCCAAGATTTCATAGTGTGTTATTTCTTCAAAATAATTCAATAACTTGCACTACAAGCAACACTGAGTTCAATCACACCATGACTTACAAAAAAAAAGCCATTCAATAGAGGATATGAATAGTATTATCTAAATTTTAAACTTTATATAATCCTTATAATTTTAGAATCCATATTATGAGTTTCTTAGATATAATGCAAGAACAAATTCATTTTCAGTATTGCACTTTTATCAAATTTTAATAGTGAACCCTTTTTAAATACAATACTTTAAACTTTTTGACTAAATGGGGATATCAAAAATTTAAAATGAAACATCCCAAGCTTCCACGGTACACTTTCTTTGAATAATACAGTAGCGTGTGTTGTACGCAGCGTTGAGTTTTAACACACACCACAACGAATCAAACTAGCCGTTATGAATAGTAATACCTACTTTTTAAAATTATATATATTTTATATTTGAAAATGGACATCATTTTTGGATTCGGAATATCTAATTTAGCCTAAGGTGAAATTTTGGTACATTTCGGATAACTTTCATATTTTGATGAATAGTGAAAATTACTAAGTTTTAATTAAAAACAACTTTTTTAATCAAAATAATTAATAGTGATAAATTATTAATTTGAGTGGTTTTAAAGTATATTTAGAATATATTTTTACCATTTAATATAATTTTGGTAATTGGACATAATTTTACAATTAAACCGAACATAAACGAGTGTCAATCTTTTGATAGTTATTATCTCTTAAAAACACGCTTTTTGTTTTGACCGCGGGAATTAATTTTAAATTAATTTCTGCCACTTCTGTGTTTTGAATTTAGGAAAATGGATTCCATATTTGGAATCAGGATTTTCAAATTGTGTAAATATGTAACTTTTATTTTTAGACATTTTGAATAATTACTGCGGTAAATATTTTATTTACCATGGTTAAGGGTAAATCCGGTAAATAAGGGTTAAACAAATAATATTATAATAATACTAAATTACCCTAAAACGTATCTTAACCCTATTGGTTGATAAATGGTCGACCATGGGCACCTTTGTGTCAATTTTGGGACCCCATGGATCCACTTGTAAGTGATAATGACACCTTATTTTAATTAAGTTAAAATGAATACAAAAATGACACAAGCATATATCGTTTAGAAAAACAATTGTTACATAGGGTTATATATGTTGGATTTTAGATTATAAATATTCATTAGAAAGCTAAAAAGATTTCCTACATAATGATATTTTATTTATAATTTTTAGACATTAAATAATTTATTTTATTTATGACACAATGATGATGCATTAATTACTATAATAGTGAAAAATTAAAATAATTGATATTATAAATACCCAAATAAATATAATATGAAACTTTTAATGAATTAGACTAATTTTATAGGATAATATGATATATTAGGATTGATTTAATTGACTTTGTTCGAAGTAATCAATCTGTTATGAGTTTCACAAAAATCAACTATTGAATAGTGTCAAAATTGACATAAAAGAGTTCTTAAAACAAATATTATCTTCTTAATTGATATTAAATTCCTAAAAATCTAAGGTTCGGCCAAGAGACTTATATCATGATAGGTCCATCATTAATGTACCAATTGTGGGTCGCTTGTATGTATATGGTAAGTTTATTAACCATATAATATAAAAATACAAAGAGACATTGTAAAAGTGAAACTAATTAACATAGAGTTAATACTTAAAGATAAGGTTAACATAAGTACCCAAACCTGTCTAAATTCTATTGGATGAGTTGTTTTCGACCCATCCCCACCTTAGCCTTTGAATAGTCAACTTTGGAGCCATTAGAAACCGAATATGAATTTATTATAAATTAATATTTCTAGCTTTTCCAAAGGTGCCCCTCACCCCTCTTATAAAAGGGAACTCTTCCTTCTCATTTCTTCACACCTTCAAAGCCTTTTGGTTCGGCCAAACTCTACCCAAATACTCTCCCAACATCCCTAAATACAACCTAGAGGCCTTAGTTTGATCAGAAAGCCAACCTAAGGAGCCCTTTTGATCAAATCAAAAGGAAGAACCCGAAGAAGAGGAGGTTAACCTACCCCAACCAAGGAAAAGTACAAGGTAAGGGTTATTTCACAATCTCTTCATTATCTGGGTATGTTTATACATAATAATCTACTGGGATCTCTTTATCATCCACATCCATGTTTCTTAAAAATGTATTTCAAAACATTTTTATTATTTACAAGAATATGGGTTAAAGTCATTTATACCCTTGTTTGACTTTTTATAAGAGGAATATTTCCGTCGTTTTAAAAACAAGGTCCTTTTTAACCTTTTCGACAGAATTAAGGTAAGAATGTTTTTTTTTAACTTATACGGTGAGTGCGGTTATTTTCTGCCATTATAAAATCTTCAAAGTTTTCCTTAAAATCTTATAAGATTATTTTCAATGAAAATGTTTGATTTTATATGGATCTTAAATGATTTCAAAATAAAAGGAGATATTTCTTTAAAAAGAATTTTGATTTCATCTATGTCAACATCCTTTGATGGGTTTTAAGATTATTTGAAGTTGATTTATTATGATACAAAACTTCTATATTGTTTTGAAGGTTTTGTGATATGTTTTACTGTGGATGTGATATTTTTATACCATTCATAGTTTATGGTGAAAGTATTGACATTTCGTATGCTAGTTCCAATAAGAATGTTTATGTTATATTTCAATCTTTACTTCATATGAATGTGTTGGACAAGTATGTTCCAGGTTGGGGACTAGTTAAAGTAAGCCCTCCAGGTTGGGGACTGGTAAAAGTAAGCCCTCCAGGTTAGGGACTGGTAAAAGTAAGCCCTCCGGGTTGGTGTCCGGTTATTAGAGGCACTCCGGGTTGGTGTCCGGTTATTAGAGGCACTCCGGGTTGGGTTCTGGTTACAGTTAGCCCCAAGGTCTTGGGACGAGGCCTTGAAAAGTAATTAAAGTTTAGCATTATGCATTCCAACATTATGAAAGTGGTTATTTATTTTTTCATGTGATTATTCGATTAGTAGAATATCCATGTGAATAAGTAAATGGCATTATTTCATTTTATTTATGCCATTCCATGTTGAATGTTCATGTTTAAAAGGCTTTTGTTTTAGTTATACATTGCCTTAAATGTTTATTCTTATTGATGAAAGTTTCCGCTATATTGTTATCCTTACTGGGCATTTGAGCTCACCCCTTTTCTATGTTTTATTTTTCCCAGGAAGTGAAGATGTAAGTTATGAATGACCTGCAGGGATATTATGAGGGGATTATAGTGTGGACTGTGGAAACATTATGTTGTTGTAGTAGTTTTTCTTTTTATGATGTAATGTAAAACTTATGAATATATCTAGTGTTTCCAAGGCTACTAAACCAATCGGTCTTTAGAGATTTGATCTTTCTTGTGATCATGCCAATGTTATGTAATAATGCACCGACTCTTGGTAACTGGGGTCGGGGTGTTACAGGATCTAAATCAATATTTAATTTATTACCCAATAACATTAGATAATGGGAATGAGTGATAATATTATTCTATAATAACTGATTTAGTATTTTAGGTCTAAAATTAGTTATTATATTTCAATTAAACTATTTTTCATTTCACACTTTTCCTTAAAAATAATTAACAAGAAACTAACTCATTATACTATCAACATCATATTTGACATATCATAAATATAATGAAAATTTCATCAATCACTTGTAACACTCTATTATGTCACATGTTAAATTAAAATACATTGTAATAATTAATTACCCTCGAATATGTTAAAAAAGCATTGAATAATAAATATTTATTTAAATACTATTTCTTTCATTTAAATATTTATAAATAAATAACTTTTGAATACCATGGGAACTAAATTAAATTCCATTATTCTAAACACTAATGATAAATGGTCTTATTTATTTGTTGTTTATTTGATATTTTTCAGGCTCCAATATTCTCTATTCCATATAAGTACGGACCAATTTATCATAAACTATAATTAATCTAAATTGATTTAATTACTTGAAAAACAATGTTGTCACCTTTGGACCATTATATTGGTTGTATTAAGTCATTATCACAGACCCATAGTAGTAGATTACAACACATAATGGCCCTATAAGTGATAAATAAATTCATTACTGTGATAAAATCCTAAAAACACTTGTGCCTTATAATTTATATTTCTTACAATATCATATAGGTAAGGATGTGGGAATATTTTATTCATACTTTAATGTTTTATTTAACATTGAATACCTATTTTAGATAGGATTTTCTTCATCTAATATGTTTATGGATTTATTTGAGGAATTACCATAGTTAACCGATGGCCAATGATATCTTCTTTCTATACTCATTAGTGATAAATTATGTCATTGACATTTAATCAATATCACACTACTAGTGAAGAAAATGATTCAATACAAATTTTGAAAAACATAAACATTCTTAGTTTTTATCATGAATGAATTTATATTACCAAATTATATACATTTATAATAAATTCATGTTTAGAGAACAATGCACATGCTTATAGATAGAAAGATCCCATGACTCCCTGAACATAAGATTTTCTTATTGTGGGGTTATTGCCCATAACCATCAATGTAACTCCCAGAACTGTATTCCACTAAACAAGTGCCTCAATCCAGTTCACCACATTATGTCAGTTACACCTCCCAATATTCCAGAAGTCATGTGGTAACACGTCTTTGAACACTGGTTTAGTGGAATCAATTTCAATACCTTAAAATGTTCTAAAAGAAGAGTTTATTTTATATTGGATTTATATTTTATATTGGTTTATATGGGACTATGATGTTTCAGTCCTTGGTTATAAGATCCTTCATTGGAGTATCTATCCCATGTGTTGAGGGAAACCTATAATCCATGGGATGAAATGTGGTTATTAATTATTTTTTGATATGTTTGGAAATTATTCCATCTTGGATGATACACATTTTGTGTAATGTCATTATTTTCAATGATTTTACCCATGGGTTGTTATGGAATGAGGTTTATGTATGCTTGCATGCATCATATTTGGCACTCATAGATTTTTGTGACATGCATCCTATTAATAATTCTTGTAAAATCATGTTGTGGTTACATAATGATAAATACCATAGGTTTTTTTATTCCCCTATGGATTTAAACCCATATTTCCTAAATTGGTGTATTTATTTAAGTTGAATTAAGTACATGAAAAGAGTAAAAATGTTTTCTAATTGGTAAATTTAATCTTCTTTAAAAATACAAATTCATAAAAAAATAGTGTCTGATGAAATGTTACGAATTATGAATTATGTTATACCCTACATTATCAATGGACCCATATAGGAATATTTGAGGGTAGGGATAGTTCTATGAGTTTTAAAAGATGATATAGTTTATATGACATGAATTCTTTATGTATAATTATGTCCCTTCTATTTTTAACATTTTTATTATATGTTATTTGTCCTAATAATTTTTATTCTAATTTTAGAGGGATGCCTAGAAAAATAAGTAACTGATTTGTTGAAATTAGGGAATCAATGAGAATGCACCTTATGAGGTTGAACTAAAACCACCATTGTATTATACTAGTAGTTCTAAAGATCACTTCCTGGAGAGTTTATAATTTTTTATAGTTTATTGATACTGAACTAGATTGTGATATCCCTTATAAGAGTGATTATTCTGGGTAATTCTAGAAAAAATATCCTTACAATATCATCAGATAGGGATAACATGAGGCATCTAGGATAATGATTGAGTCAATCCAAGTGATTATAGATAACCAAATAAATCATATATAGAATAGAGTCATGTTGGAATCATATATTTTTCTGGGACATGTGTAGTTATGGTGGAATATTCATGTATGAGATGAGAAAAATTGGTATGACATTGAAAAACATCAACAAAATTTTCATTTAAAACATTCACAATTAGACCCAAAAGAAAAAGATAGATTTAAATAATATACATTTTTTATAGGAAAAAATTTATGTGACAGATTATGTGATATTTTCCATCGATTTACTGTGTTTTTTTCTGACAGATATTATTGATTATGAAGCTACATTGAATTTATTTTACAATTTCTTTATATTCTTGATCAAATTCATAGAAAATATATTCCATTTGAATATTTTCACTAAGGAAGTAAATATGGAACACCTTTATGAGGGGAACCTAATGGTGACCTTTAGTGGTGGAAATATGTTTTGATCTTGGTGATCTGGTAGTGTGTCATCTAATTGTAGGATGCACGATAATGAGATCATTCATTAGGTTAGTGATTGTTGAAATAGTTTCCATGGGAAATAATCAATCACTTATAGAAGTGATTGATTTTTCTTTTATCATTGTATAGAATTGGGTCAAAATAATGGTTAGTATCCTTGACCACCCATAGAGTGTCGAGATTGTTAAAGGATAGATCATATATAGTGTTTTTGCAGTAACCCTCTATAGATGTGTAGTGATGTAAGACCTTGGCTGATATAAATAAATGATATGCAGTCTTCTACTGTGTTTTTATATAGAAGTCATAGTTCCATCATTTGGACCAGTTGGGGTGGTGGATGGGGTACATCAAAGTTATATTTTCTTTTTTAAAAGAGATTTGAACCAAAAGGGGCTCATTCCAGATACTTGGGTGGATGAAATGGTCAGTTGAAGGGTACAATCGGGCTATAAAGCCTATTTTATAATAGAAGTACCTTAAAGGGAACCAGATTGAGCCTATCTTAAAGGTATTGGTCTATTTTTACATAGTTCATCCTAAAACTATTGGCAATGAGGCTAGGATATAAATACTACAAGGTAAGATTATTATGGCTTCTGTTCATGTAATTTATTTATTTGAAACAGGATTACAAAATTATATTTTATATTATTTGTATGTAAATGGATTGGGCTTGTTAGTTTATTTTTTTGTTATTCCTTCAACCATCATACTCATAAGGGTTTGATCAGAGTATATACATCAATTTTGGTATTTATCCCTCGAGATTGTTGGGTATGATTTCCTTTGGTGCATATTTTTCTTGGGTTTTTGGGTTTTGACTTGAAACATGGAATGAAGTAAGTAGTTTCTTATCAACCTCACATTGACTGTTACCATCAAAGGATCATTTTTTCATATCTTATGGTTGAAATTTATGATCATGGTGTGTAATGGGACATCAATTAAATCCATATAGTTCCATTCAATCATTAGTTAGGAGAGCCCACTTCACTAGTGGCATGTCTTTTTCTTGATGATGAGGGGGTGGAACGTGATTATTCCCTATAATAGTGGATTAGTTTTAGGATTTGTTTCTTTAGGATTTATTTAGGATTACAATGAATAGATAGGTTGAGATTATGGTTGAGTTGATTGAAGTACATGATCTTTTTTCATTCAACCAAACAGAATGGAACCACAAGAATTTTTTTGGATTAAAACTCAGATTGAAGAGTTGATGGAAAAATGATTTATACGTCAAAGTAAATCACCATTGGGCTATCTAGTTTTGATTTCAAAGACAGTTTATTGAATTTTTTATTCTTTTATGATTAACAATATTTGAACAAGATTTTGGTTAGCAAGTGATAACTAATTTTAAGTATTGGTGATCTTTTTGACTACCTAAGGAAGAACATTGTATATTTCGATTTCTTTGAGACCACAGAATCATAAACTACTGTTTAGACCTTATAATATACCAAAAACCACTTTTATAATAAGGTTTTGTTTTAATGGGATCATTTTGTGGTTTTTGGATTGAAAAACTCTCATGTTTTGTTTATATCCTTAATGAACTGAATCATTCCCCTGTACATGAAAAAAAATTGGTCAATTTAATTTTTGATGAAAGAGTGTAGTCTCGTACTCATTAAAATAATTCTAAACATATTAAAATCATCATTATTACACTATGATAGCACCAAATATATCCCAGGTAGTGAAAGAATCATTTATTGTTCAAAATATTAATTTTTTATGCCTTATAATTTGATAAAAAGGAATGTATATGTTCCATGAGATGGTTTAATGATTATACATTGGGAGAATCATTGGAATGTATTTGATATCTAAATCATTTTTGGTTTATAATCATACTATTTAATGATCATCAAAAAAATATTCTCATATCGAAGCCCTACCCATGGGACTAGCAGAATGTTAATATGATTTGAGTTGTATGAGGCGTGTATGAATTCCTTCTAGGAGATAAAGAGTCATTTGAATGCAACACCATTTTTATCTTACCCAATTTGAGTAATAAGTACACTCAATTTTTTTGACCCAATATGGATCATAATTATAGATGACTTTACATTGGAAGAATATTTTGTTGTGTATGGATCATGGTAGTTGAGGCCACGATAATCGAATTATATTAAACATGATCTTATATTGGCGGTAGTGGTGTAATATATAAAATTTTATTTTCTTTATATTTTGTTTGAGAGTTTTATTATTTATATTAATCTTATGAGCCATAAATATATATTTTATAAGCAGTTTATAAATATAAAATATTGTTTTTAGGGTGAGTAAATGAATTATTTTGACATTTTCTAGGATCTTATTCTTTGAAAAGGGAATCATTTGGTTGATTATTGAGAAAAAACTCATAGAAAATAGTTCTCCATGTGTCTACATCTGGGTGTAAGATGATGTCATTGTTCAGTGAGATCTATATTGTTGTTTAAGTGTTCCATGAGAATATGAAAATCAAATATTTATCTATTGATCCTAGCTTTCGGATATATATCATGAGGGTGTGGTATGAGTATTTATATTATCTATAATTATGGTAAAAATTAATGTTGGGGACCCACCCATGAATAAACCCTAATTGGAGATGGTATTATCAACATTTGTGTTCAATTTTTTGTGACTACATGAATTCATGAAGGGTTAATGTGTGAAGTTCCTACAATGTTATTGGTGGTGCATCCAGGATTAACAAAAATGTACAATGATATTCATAAATAGTATTGGTGGTCTGGAATGAATACGTTGATCATAGATATTGTGGCATGAATACACCTTTCAGTAGGTGTATTCTATGAATCAATTTCCTAGTATCCTATCATAGTCATTTTCCATTCCAAAATTGAAGTGGGATAATAATACCATGGATTTCATGTTGATATTACCAATATCTCATCAAAATAATTTCATTATATGGCTAATTATGGGTCATATTATTAAGGTATCTCATTTCATGGTCAATCAATAGAAATTAAGATTTTTCTAGTTGGTGGAAATTTATATGTGAGATATAGTAAGTTTTCATGGGGTTTCCTATATTATCATTTGAATAGGGATCCATGTTTTTAACTGCACATCTGGTATGTTTTGAATATTTCACTTGGTATTTAGTTGTATTGAATTATAAATATACGCCCACATATGGACGAGATATCATAATGTATTATCTAGGTGTTAGATGACATAATAAGAGAATACATATAAGATTTTTGTGGAACATAGTAATTGAACAAATAACTTGTTGACTTCACATATAACAATTGTTATCTACTTACTATTGAAATAGAACCATATGAGGTAATATACAACAATATATATAGAAATAAAATATTCATAATATATGTATGTGAATAAGAGTTATTGGGACTGAGTCTTGTATAGGAGACGTTAGATTAGGTTCAAATTTTAAAAAATAATATAGAAAATTTGTTGAATTATGTCGATATCAAACACTTATTAACATCATCAATTTATAGAGTTTACTGTCAATGACTATCTACTCCATTTAGTGTTGCTGATATTGGGTCACCATCGGATTTGGAAATAGTGTGTGTTGTCACCTATGTGCATTAGGTCAATAAAGGATGTGGAGAGGATCAATCTAGTAGCATATTTATTGTCTCTTACATAGTGATACAGTGGTATGTATTCACTTTTGATGTGTTATAAAGTTGGTAGTATGGACATAACTGATATTATTTGATTTAAATTCTTAATTTTAAGATTTAGGATGATGTGTATTTTGAGGATCATATAATTCATATTTTAGATCATTATGACAAAATTATTTTGGGTAAGACGATTCCATTTTCATGAGACCATATTGATAGGAAGATGCATATGTTTTTCAACAATTTTATGTCCTTTTTTAATCAATGTGATAATAAGTAACCAGATATTTTATGTTTTAGTGATTGGAACCATCATCATAATCTGAATATCAGATGAAAAATTGATAAAATAGACAATTGGTTTCAAAATAAGTTTTCTAAATGAAAAGGATCATTAGACTCACCTTGAGTTCGAGAAAGAAAGGTTTGACATTAATGACGGTGTTTATCAGATTCTGAATATATCTAACAAAAATGTGATGATGCTTTGTTAATCTTGATGCTCCCATAAATAATATGTTTTCTTGAACACTTTTCTTGATGGATATTTGAAGGAAAGGGGGAGAACAAGTTCTTCCAAACGTATTGAAGTTCATTTTAGAAAAATAAGTACATGAAGGATGTAAAGTTATGATAATTTCCAATGAATATTAGTTATTTCTATTCAGATATTAAACATTCCCTAAGTAATTATTATGTCAAGATAAATGAATATTTTTAAGGAAGAAGTGTTTTTTATATAAAAGATTCATGGGATCAGTTCATCGGTGTGATATCATTGGATGAATATTTGTTTGAAGGCTACAAATTTTTGTTCAGAACATGAGAATTTGGTGATGATGGTTTTTAATAATATCAATAATACACTGGATACAAATAAATGTTGAATTAATTTTTCATGTATCGTAATTAAGATAGGAATGATGTTTCTGAATTTGATGTTTCTTATATCGATCATCATATGAAATTTTCCACCCATAATCAAACTAAATCCGAACACGGATCATCAGATAGAGTGATGGTTTAATGGAGAATTATAGGAAAAAAATTATTGATGAAGATATGTGGAGGTTCTATGGGCGGAAATAATGTGACATTGTTGGGACTGATGCAAAATGGGATCAAAGTTCTATCAACAGTGTAGTCACATATTTTCAGCAGGATGATTTGTTTGATTCAAATGGATAAACATTGAAAAGAGAAATATTTTATTTTTTTCATATAAAGTGATCTAAGAGTTAAATAAGAATCATTTTTTCTTGTATATAGTGGGACAAGAGTCATCAAAATAAATCTGGTATTGAATATCAAAATAGATATGACACCAATCCAATAGAGTGAGGAAGAGACCGATTCATCGGTCATAGAATGACATCAAAATCGGTATCAGACATAGAATCATCAGTGTGGGGAAATAAATAAAATTGAAACTAATTAAATACCTTATAAAATTATTATCAACGTGACATTGATGTTTTATGAGTATAAATAATAATGTTTACCAAGATCATTGAATCTAGGGATAAAGTGTTACTGAGTTTGTGATTACATCATTTGTAAATGTGACTATGTTTACAGAAAATGAAATGAAACTGATGTATAATGAAGTAGAAACAATGTTTTGAAAAAATATATAAAATGATTAATTTTTCTACAGTTGGTATAAAGCATTAGAATAATCATATTGTATTATTATTTTTTAAATATCCTAATTTGAAAAAAAATCTACTTTTTTAGAGAGTGGTTGATTAAATAAAAGTCACCATATTTCATCAACATAATATGGAAATATAAGTTACTATATGTCAAAATAATAATGATAAATTGAAATTGAAAATCAGATTCAGACTAAATAATGTTTAGAACTTCTAAAGTGATTTCATGTTGTGAAAATATTAGATATGTTTTTAGAAGTATAATCAATTATAGCGATGTGTTGAAGATATCCAATATTTATCTGAACAATAAAGAAAATTTATGATTTCTGAAATTGGATTGATTGGGGATATATTTTAGATTCCATCATAAAAAACATTTGGAAATATTATAAATAGTGGGGTGAAAATTGTTTTTTATGACAAACGTACTACTCCTAGTTAAGAGAGAAGGAAAAGTGCTGAATGTCTTTAGAGATAATGAGTCTCCAATTTGAGCATTATTGAAGATGATTTCCCAACGAAAGAATAGGAACGAAGATCATACTTAGTTATTCATTAAATTGATTGGGTGATTAGACTTGGAAATCAAATTGAATATTTAAAACTAATATAGAAGAATTTCAGAATTGTTTCAATAGTTATTTTGTAGTGTTATATTTTTAGAGATAAAAATCAGACTAAGGAATCAGATTAGACAATTAAACTGAACATCGTTAAAATAATCAGAGATGTACTTACTGCAAACTAATTATCAGAGTGAATTTTTTTTTGTGAAATTTGAAAATGTAGCACTATAACATGTCTTGAAGAAACTTTTGGGAATTTATTAAATTATTACAACAAATTATATTATAGCATTTTGGGATACTTGAATAACATGCACTTTGCAATTGAACATAGTGATACACATATCTATGGGAATATCATTATTTTTTTTGTATCCACATAAAAAAAAATTTCTAGTTGATTTTGTGGTACTTTATTTTTTCCCAAACAATACAAGGGATATACATTACTCTTTTTGTGTATTTAACCATGTAAATTATTATT
The DNA here is from genome assembly GCA_963277665.1 of Viscum album. NCBI lineage: Eukaryota > Viridiplantae > Streptophyta > Magnoliopsida > Santalales > Viscaceae > Viscum > Viscum album. The sequence goes on along the minus strand of OY728147.1, from coordinate 1,353,529,820 downwards.
TTTCTATGGATGTGTGTTTTTTTACTAAAGTGTTAATTCTTTTACAGTCTTTGAATGATTTATTCTGATGTAAATTGAAAATAAAACTAAAATATATCACTGATTCACCACCTCCCCCCTTTTAGTGATACTTGGATCCTAGTTTGGAAATTACATGTTTTATCTATGTGAATTGTCCCACCAATAACTCTATTCTAATGTTTCTAAAGAGAATTATGATGGGTGATCTAAATTGTGTGAATAGTAAGAGGATTTTGGTCTTCAAGGGTATGAAATTTCATATCAAGAGAGATAAAATATTACCATATCTTATATCTATTGGGTATGATGTATATGAAGATATAGAAAATTTAATTCCTCTTATTGATAAAAAATTTCCTCTCACATCGATTGAAAAGAATAACCTTGAGCAATATGGAAAAGCTAAGAATGATTTACTCTAATTACTTATTGAATGTGAGTTCTTAATATTGAAGGGTGTTTCCACTACTAATACTATCCAGGAAAAGATTAATAACGTCATTGAATTAATACAAAAATTAAGAAATAATAATTAAAAAGAAAGAGGTTGAAGTATAAAGATCTCGGGATGGGTGAGTATGAATATGTTGGTTACATATTTAACAAAGTGAATTTATTTTATATCACCATTATATGTCTTAATAAAAAGTTATAATATTCTACTACTGTTGAAAATATCAAGATAATTCATCTGGACAAGTTTGATACCATGGATTACTCATTATAAAATAGAGATCATAAAATATTATATCGGGATAGTTTTTATAGTACAATTATATCCTATGAAATGCTAATGGATGAAATTTTGAATGTCCAAGAAATGTGACAGAGATATGACTTTCTATGCTTCCTATAAATAAAATCCAAAGATGCCTCTTGAAGAAGAAGCTAGAGATTATAATTCCAAGAATTAGGTATGTAAAAATCCTCATGAATTTGTATCCTTGTATTTTTAAAATGTGATATGTGGGACATGTATATATAATGGAAAACATCACTTGCAGTGTTTTGAATGTGGATTCATTGGGAACATATTGTCTAATTATCGATGAAGAATGAAATAATTGGATAGAAAGGAAGATTAAATGTGTATAAGAATATCGTGGATGAAATACTGTGATAAGTCCAAATATTATTCAAAATGGAAAAATAATAAATAATACAAATTCAAAAGGAGATGTTATTTCTAAAGATGATGAAGGGGATGATATATTTTTTGAATCATATAAAATATTTTGATATTTATGTGGGGAATAATTTTATTTTAATATTTAAAAATGAATAGGTATAAAGAAATAGTTTTCAAAAATAAAAAGTAAAAAATATTTTCATTTGAGAGCATAATTGAAATAATATTTGGTAAATATTAGAAGTCACGAATAATAGACTGAAAAACTAAAAAATAAAATCTGTGAACAAAAAATCAAGAAGGTTTTCTTGATGATAATGCTATGTTTCTCAAATATATTGATGATTCAAATAAATCCATTAATAAATATAATAATCATTATGAACACCACGAAGTAATGTTGATTTCAAAAGAAGAAGAGTTGTAACTTTTCCATCAAAAACATTCTAAAGTTGATAAAAGGGTTGGAAGTTTCAAATATTCATTCATCGATGTTAGTGAGATATATGTAATGGGTATACATGAGAATAATAAAATTTTACCTTCTTTGGTTGAGAATAAAGAATAAATTATTTCAAAGAATAAGAAAAATAAAATCCTTTGGTATGTTTCCAAAACTAAAAAATTGGAGTGGTCATATGTTTCTAATAATTCTAAGTCTAAATTATTTTCTATTCCATCAGGTTCAGATAATTCATGAAAGAAAATTGCACTGAATATGATTATTCTGGTGGATAATGGAGAGCATGGTAGTCAAAAATGTTCTAATAATAAATATAAAAAGGTTGTGGAGAACCATGATCACAACTCAAGATGGTATGAAATTTAAACAGAAAAATCATCATTCAATGTATAATATTTGTAATTTGGTGGATTTAGAGATACATCAATTATGTGTTGGTTTTATACAAAAATTAAAATTATTCAATAAATTAATGAATTAAATTTTTTGGGGGAGTCAATCATCTAAAATAAATAATTAAGAGAAGGTAATTATGAACAAACATAAGAAGTATGGTGTGAAAGTAGAAAATAGATTCCTAATTTTGGAAGATATTTTTCAAATATATGAATAACCTATACATCATGAAATGGTATTCTTCTTCAGTTACATTAAATAAAAAATTTGTTAACAACCTTTAAAAGCTAAAATTGAATAAATATAAAGGGAAAGAATATTATCTTATTATTGAATCTTCTCGCAAATCAACTGGTGGTTAATGTCATTGTATCATGATTATTATGTGTTCATGTCATTTTATAAGAGACATAATCTTTTTGATAAAAGTGAAATAATTCGAATAATGAACATTAACATTCGGAAATGATAAATCTCATAGAATTAAAGGTGATGGATCACAAATTATTTGTGAATAAAGGATGAAATCTAGTATGAATTTTTTTGATGGATTTTAAATAATCATTAAAAGTGCTTCACAACTCATTGATGAATAAAAAAAATATTTTTAGAATATGTAGGTTTTTTGAATGTTAGGATGATAAAAAAATAGTTATAAGTGGAAAACGTTCCAAAGGAATCTTATTACAAGTCAATGAAGTTCAACACTCTATTTACATAGGCACAATGGTAGTGAATTATTTGTGTCATATAATACTAGGACACATGTGTTAGATAAATACAAAAAAATTATCAAAGAGAGATTATATTTATGAAATTAATAATATGTTAAGAAGAATATATTTGTGTCGCACAATTTTTCAGAAAGGAATGATTACAAACTATATGCATATGAATGTTAACATTTGTTGAAAATGACCATTATAACATATTCATTTTGATTTATGGGGACTAATGAGAAAAAAATAAACTTGTTGAGATAAGTAATTAATTAAATTCATTGATTACTTTAATTTCATTGCTAAGGTTATGTATATGATATATAAATCATATTCTCCAAAATTTATTAACAGATATATGAGGGAAGAAGAGAAGGAAAGTGAGTCTTCGATGGAAAATTTCAAAATAATAAATCATGGAAATGTTAAAAATTAACAAATTTAATATTATCATGAAATGATTTGAATTTTGAATTACATCAACAGACCATATACTACTAAAAATGCTTTTTTCTAAATGGAAAAATAATTTTTTTTGAAATGTGGTGAACTATATTACTTGAACAAGATCCCTTTAATTAATATTGGAAGCAAGCCATGGACACTATTATTTACATTCCAAATTAATGATTCTACCATCCACATTCATATATTAATATATATGATTTTTTCATGAAGAAACTCTATTTTTGAAATGATTATGAGATTTTGGGATTCTATGCTTCATAAAAAAGAAAAGAAGAGACCTTGGTAAGTTTGAGAAGAGATGTAATGACAGAATTTTTCTTGGAAATTATTTTGAAGGAATATGGATAGATGTTTCTACAAAGATACTTGAAGATTAGTTGATTTTTTGAAATCAATGTATTTGGAATAAATGAGGAAGATGATAAAAATTATTCTAATGATATTTATTACAAACTCTATTAAATAATGTTTATTAAAAATTATGATATTGATTCCAACAATTGTATTCATACTAAAGAAGATGAATTAGACTCAGCTATTTTTTAGTATTCAGAAATATTCATGAAATTCTCATCCCATGCCGAGGAAGAAAGTGGATACTTAGAACATTGTTAGTGAACAACATCATAATGTTCAAAAAATACGAACATCAAATGTTGTGACATATAATTATTTATATTAAAAATATGAGGTGAATGATGAAATTAAAGATTTAGATCATCAAAATAGGGTTCAATCTATAAATGAAGAGTAGGAACAAATACTAAAGAATGATACATTAGAATTAAAGTCTAAAACAAATGAAAAAAGGTTATTGTAACACATTTGATTTTCTTGAATAAGCTGAATAGATAGGGATACATGATTAGAAAAAAAATTAATGATTAGTGGGGAATGTCTAATCAAAATATGAGGGAATTGATTTTGATGATAACTTATATCTGGTTAAAATCTTAAAAACTATCTCAATCTTTATTTCAATTATTGAACAACGATGCATCGAAAAATATCATATGGATGTGAAATTATCAATTTTAAATGGTGATCGTGAAGATGTTGTTTATATTAAACAAACATGTGGATTTTTCAATTGTAATGATAAAATTTATGTGTAAAAGTTAAGGAGTAACTTGTATGGGATAAAATAACCTTTGAGGCTTGGTATTCCAAATTTTAAACATACTAAAAAATATAAGTTTCCTTAAATGAAGAGTAGATAGAAACCTATTCTACAAAGAATGATTCGATTTTTCCTCATATATGTTTTTCTTATGATGACATTATCTTTACTAATATTGATAAAAGAACTTCTAATAAAATTTCACGCTAGTTTAGAAAAGTTACTTGATATTTTAATTCTATGTGAAATGAAATAATTTCTTGGGATAAAAATATCACAAAATAAAAAACACATATTTCATTCCTAGGGAAAGTATTATAATGAACTTCTTAAGAAGTTCATTATATAAAATTAAAAATCAATTTACACAAATATTTAATTGGGAGCCAAGTTGATAAAATATGAGAAGGCAAGAATGTGTATCCTAAAATGTTTCAGAAGTTGATTGGAAGTATGGTGTATTTTAGTACCTCAAATTCCCAAAAAAATGTGGTTACCTTATGTGCAATATCGTAGAGTTCTCTAAAATAATCGCATCAATTTGCTGGAAAAGAAATTATCAAAATGTATCAAAGACATAAATTTTTGAATCATTTTTAATAGCATATAATGTTATGAATTTTTAAGTATTCTGATTCAGATTGGGGTGGAAATTTATATTATTTAAGATACACATCTGGTGGAGCTTTCATTCGAAGAAAATGTTCAGATATTTTACTAAAAAAGAAATAAAATTCAGTAAACTGTATCCTATATGAATCAAAGAATGTTACATCCACTCAACCTATAGCCCAAAATATGTCAATCAAAATAAATTAGAAGACATATTTTTGATGTTATGTTACCCTTTTTCTTGGGTTGTGATAATAATAGTTCCATACACCTTATATTAAATCTAGAACAATAATATCATTAAAAAATATTGATATAAAATACCACATCATAAAATATCTTGTATAGAATAATGAATTGAAACTAAAATATTTTCATATATGATAAAAATATGCCAACATTTTCATATAACCATTATGAATGGATGATTTTTATAAACTAAGTCTGAACATGGGTATCTAACCTCTTTCTAATCAAGGTTAATGTATTTTTTGGTGTCCCCTCTCTCATAAAAACATGGATTGTTTTTTCATGGCGGCAATTTATTTCATAAATCTTTCTAATGATATGATTTCATCCTATTACAGAAGAATATATATTGTCAGGTTGTGGGTAACCTATAAATTCAATAGGTAAATGTGTGAACTATTGTAATAGTTTGTTGGAGTGATTGTAGAAAACATTTCTTTATAGGAGCAGCTAAATACGAAAACATAGATGTGTAGAAAATATAAGGATGTTTCATTCATCACTAATTTCATACATCAATGTTATTTTTCCAATAATTTTTGTTTCCAATAATGATTTATCTCATGTTGTCTTAGAATTGTTGATAAGTAACGAATAGACTGAGGATACAATGTTTAGTAATTTATGAACCATGTTTGAAAAAAATATAAATGTGGAGATTGTTGGTACCAAGTTGATAGGAGGATGATGGATTTTATTATGAAAGTGTTTTATTTGGTTTTTGAGTATAAATTACGTCACCCAGCAATTTATTTTTTAAGGATAATAGTCATTATCATAATTATCATATCAGATGCACAATTTTTACGAATATCTAATGGTTTCTGAAGATTTTTTCTATAAGAAAAGGCTCATCGGACTCACCATGAGTATGAAAAATAATGGATTGACCATAATAAGGAATTTCATCTATGTCTGAATGGATCTAATAAATACATGAAAATTCTTCTTTAATCACAGAGTTTTCATAAATCAATAGTTTTTTATAAAACATGTGATGTATTCCTCTTAATGGAAAGGATGAGAAGAATTCATACCAATCATATTAAGATTTTGATGGAACTAAAAAAGTTAATGAAGGATTAAAAATTAAGATACATTCAAATGAATGTCATGTGATTCTATATCAATCCTAAATGTTATCAATTTCATGAAAAGGTGTGACACAAGAAACATTTTGTGAAGAAGGAAGTTGTTGAAGTCAATGTTTTTTTGTCTCATTTGACCGGTGTGGGGTCACTGGATGTATATTTATTTGATGGTTTGGAATTTATATTTGAATTTGAAAAGTTTATGATGTTTTTTCTTAGTTGAAACAATAATCCACATGATACAAATCTTCAGTGAACGAAATTGGAATGTAATGTAATTTAAAAAATGAACGATTTTATTCAAGTTTATTTTTCTAATTCCAGTCATTAGACACAATTTTCTAATGATAATAAGAGAAGTTCATGAGATAAATCATCAACAAAAATTGTTTTTGAACAATGGAATCATGGGAATAAATATTTTTTGAATATGATCAGTACATTAGTGTTGTTGAGACCGATAATAAATTGATGTTGTTTGGACTAATAATAAATGGGTTAAATATCAATCCAAAATGTATTAAAAAAAATTCATCAAGTTGATTTGATTCATTAATGTGGATACAGATTGAAAAAATAATTCTATGAATTATTTTCTTATAGTGTGGTTCAGGAGATAAGATGAATGCTTTGTTTTGTATCACATGGGTTAAGAATCATCAAACTTAATATAATTCCAACTTCCAGAAAATAAGTGGTCGTAATCTAATATAGTGGAGTATATAAGGATTAATTAGGTTTGTACTAATGGTGATAATGATATCAGATGGAGAATAATCATTTTGTGGAAAAATATAACTAAATAATGTCTTAAATTAGTAACAAAAGTGTTATAAAGGGAGCTTGAATTTTGGGGAGTTTTGAAAATAAGTTTTTCAATGATGTTTAAATCTTGTACTGGAGTGTTATTGAGGATGTGGTGAAATAATTAAAATTTGGGACCATGCTTATGGAAAATTAAATGAAACTAAAGTCAAATGAACTAGAAACAATTTTTATGTATAATGGATTCAACGTTTTATTGTTAAATAGTATGTACATAGCATCTAAATGAGAAGATTGTCTTCTATAATCTTATCTTCTAGTGGTCATCAAAATCTGGCTGACTATATGTCATCAACATAATGAGAAAATTTGGGTGAGCTTTTGTGTTAATCATAATGATGAAATATCATTGATGATTGAAGTCGGGAAAAATAATTTTTTAAAATATTGAAGTGAGATTAAGTTGCGAGACATTTTAAAATGTTTTGGTAAGAACCATGAAGTGAAGATATGACTTGAAAAATTCAAATATGGGTTTTAAATGAAAGGATATTATACGATATGTGAATTTTTTTATTCAAAAAATAGTTAAAATTCCCACATGAAAAACATTTTTATCACTGATAAATAGTGTGATGTTTATTTTACTTTCTGATATAAGTATTTACAATGGGTAAAGTGATAAGGTGGATCACGAAATGATTTTAGAGAGATGGATTTTTTTTGATTGAGAATTATTGGGGATGATTTTTTTAAATAAAAATATTTAGAAGTAAAATAATATTCAAATATGCTTATAATGGATTAGTTCATTATACTAGTAAATCAGATTAAGTAATCAATACTAAGAAAGAATTAGTTTATAATTGTTTTAGTGGTTTTTTGGTAGAGTTATATGTTTGGATGGAAAAATTATACATTTTAATTAGATTGAGAATCACTAATAGGTTTAGATATTATCTTAACTATTATTGGGTACAGATGTGGAGAATTGTTTTGAAGTTTATATTTTTTAATGTTGAAATGGAATAACTATAACTTTCATTGAAATAACTGGTTAATGTTTTTCATCTTTTTACACAAATTTGTTTTACATCATTTTCTTCTACTTGAAGAAAATGAGATTTTATAAGTAGAATCGTGTTATAATAGTGTAAGGAAATATCCTACTTCTTGTATCCACACGAACGGAATGTTTTTAAATATTTTTTGAGCTGTTGAATAGTTTCCAAACCATACAAATGACGTTACTACTCTTTTTGAGTATTCTAACTTCAAAATTCTCTTATCCTATAGATGTGTGATTTTTTATTTAAAATATATAATTCATTGATATATGGAAAATTTTGATTCAAAATAAATAAAAAATAAAGGACAAATATATAACTAAGTCACCCATCCCCCTCTCAAGGATACATTGATCCCGGATGGGAATAACACATTGGACTTAGTGTGGTGGAAGTGTTGTTGTACTCAAGAGGCAACCTAGAAGAAGGAAGATGAAATGAAGGCCCAATGCCCCCATTATTTTTTCCGAATAGGCTTAGTGATGTAGAAGAGTTTATCTCAAAGGTTATCTATTATATGGTGGGGAGGTTGTATGATCATGATCCTTTGACGAGGTATATTTTTGTATTATTTTTTGTTGAACTCCTTCAAAATTGTTAAAATACGCTTATTGGGAGAATGGTTGGTATTAGAAGCGCCATGGTGGTTTAGTATTTATATAAGAGGGATAATGAGACCATATTATACATGTTTTATGATTGGTTAATGTTTTGTAGTAATTCTGCACCATGATTGTAAATCATATAGAAAGAGGGGTGTAGTATGTAAACAAAGCAATAGGTGGCCAAAAAATAAATCTAGTATAGCGAGATCCATTAACATGGCTTCTTTATGGTTTTTAAAAGCACATGGGTGTCCATTAAAAACTATGTGACTTGGATTCCCCATATATAGTGGAGGCCTAATAGTTGGTTCATGGTTTGGAAAACTACGTTGTTAAACATTTAACCTTATTAAATGTGAGAAATTTAGTATTTTTCCCACCCAAAAATTAAATTATTTCAATCTATTATCCCCAATATTTATTTCCTGGTAGGAGGAAGTTTTAACCAAACCCACAAAATGCATTAAATATTCTTTCTCCTTCGATTATAGGGTGTGCAAGGTGTCTTTTAGTGAAATTTTATGTTATAGATATGTCTCCAAAACCTTTTCATTCTATTTTATAGAAGAGTATTTTTTAGGATATTTCTCTACTAAAAAATATCCCAAGTCATTATTCCATGTACTTATTCTCCTTATGATTATTTTCATTTTAGCTTGAATAAATAGAAATGTTTTGGTGAGTGTGTGTCTATGAAAATGAGGTAGGTTTTCTACAGTCATTCCCTCATTGTATTGATGAAAATTTGGAGTATGTGGTTACCCCATTTTGAGGTGATGTTTTGAATATCTATAATTGCATATAAAAAGTAAATTTGGCCTTAAATGGATGTGTGGGAAAAGTCAGATACCCCATTAAATATGTTAATGATTGTGATATTTTACCTTAGGCCACCCATGAGGTATATTAATCCATTGAAAATAGAGATGTGAGTTTATAAAATGAAAATTAACGGGTTTATTATATAAACCATTTGTATGTGAGGTTGTTATGTTATCATGGTTTGAGAGGCATGTTCATTAGTTCACATGTTTTATAATAATTCCTATGGGTCATGGTTTTAATTAACATATAAAATGGGATAGTCATAGAATTGAGTAAAAAATATCAAATGAAATAAATATTAGAAATATTGATAAATGATAATGTTTATCCTTATTTTAATTGTTGATAAAACGTTCAATAAGGGTGTCTCTTAAAAATATTTGATTAATTGTATGGTAGGATTTTGGATAGTGGATTATCTCCAGTATGTTAGGCTAGATATATGATCTAGTCCAAACTAATACATTGTATAGATTGGATACTGGATTAATGATCCAATATCCAATAGATTATATATGATATGGGATCCTAGACTGATATTGCAATATAAATTGGGGTAATGTGAATTAGATAAATTAATTACATTGAGATGTAATGTTTTATACCCTTATTGTATATGTTTTAGACATTTAGAATGGGAAAATATAGTTTTATAAAATCATATTTCACATGAAACCTAGTTTCCAAAGTGGTAAATAGATAACTATAGGCATTATGAAAGATATAAAACTTATTTCCATTAATATTATTAATTTTTTCTTCTATATGAACTATTATTATATGTGATATTACTATAGGTACCATTGGAGCTAAAATACTTATTTTTACTCACATACTGCTCTTGATTCTCTTTATAGAAATGACGATTTCATGGTTGTAGGTAAATATATATTAATGATCGTTACGACAGATGGTTGAATCAGGATTTTTGTGTAGAGCCTAGATAAGTGGACTATACTTATTATTGGGGCCTGATTTTGTTATTTTTGGTTCTTCATTTTTTTGGGTTTTTATTTTCCACATTACCCTACTCTAACATGACATTTTATTGTATTGGTTTGTAAGAAATTGTCCGGTTTTTATCTTGTTATTGTATTTTTTATTTCTATTTTTTATTTATCATTATTATGTTTTTATTGATTATTTCAATTTTCAGTATTGTTGTACTCTGGAAAAGTGGTTATATTTTTTCTATGCTACATATCAATCCCTCACTATTAGTGAATATCCTTTACAAATTGCAGAGGCATTCCTAAGGTCAAGTGGAGAACCAGCTCTGGGAACTGATTTTATGGCACCCAAGTTGGGACATTACACCCAATACATAGGATCCTCAAGTTCAGACATAATATGAATCAAAATCAATATTCATGAGTCCTTAATAATCAATAATAAAACATCACTTACATCATGTTTGAATAATTTTACAAGAACATAAGACATATGTTTAATATTATTATCAGTACATCATGTCGTTCCAACTATAGTTTGAAACTACTATATCCTTTTGATGAAAAAATACTCTATGTAAAATAACAAATATAATTTATATAGAAGTGATAACACTATCATGGTAAGAATAAATCCAATATAAATAAAACTATTTACATGATTTGGAAATCATAATTTACTACTCAAGTTAAGTCAAGGATACACACTCTCACAATAATAATATTACCAATTTACCCAGAAAAAAATTTAATATTTTCTCTTCTTTAATAATAAATAAATAAATTTATATTCTATTAACATATATTTAAATTATATTTGGATACATCATGTGTGATTCTTATATATCACATTTAAATAACACAAACTATATTTATTTATAATTTTTTAGATATGATGGAGTGAAATGCAATAAGATTCTTCCAATCTTCTTATATTTTTTAGTTTACACATTGCACTTAATTATAATTAATCAATATTATACTCGCTTTCAGAGATGTAGAAATACATGTGTCCCCTCCCATTAAAAAATTATTTATTTACTACCTAAATATTTTATACAAGGAATGAAATATGAATTTCTCCATTTATATAACGTGTTATCCCAATAGAAATTGATTCTCATCCCATTTTATCATTTCAATACATTTCATGATATGCTCTAAAAATTCATCATGTATTTTTTTTATTAAAATGATAAAATTAAAATTTATTATTGAAATAATAGTTAATATACTCATTTATCTAATGTATATAGAGAATATTCAATTTTATACTAATGAAATTTTTATTATTTCATTGATTATATCTATTGAGATACAATATTTTAGGACCTTTTTTAAAATCATATATTCCCTACATTAAATTTAGTAATTTAGTACCATCACTATCGTGTATGAATCTCTATGATTTACCAATAACTACCTCTCTTTTTATCCCTATATTCAATAATTTCAATTTAATATCCATGTGGTATACATTGAAATGATTTTTCATTAAGGCTAATAAGAAGATACAAATAAACATGATTTATGAAACAAGATACAAATACCATCAATTTTAATCCATGTATCTTTATAATAATAATTGATTAAAAATATTTCATTATTTATTAAAACATAACTATTTTCATTGAATTTATTAATAAATACTCACTTATTTCCTATAAATTTATCTACATTTGGATGCTGATCTAAATCATATGTGGTTTTTATTTCATCTCAATTAATCTCTTAAATTTGGATACTTTTCCATTTTTTATATTAAAACGATTTATCAAATGATATTGGATCAATTTTTTACCAAAAATAATTTTGATTAATATAGTTCCACTTTCACGTAATATATAATATATATTGAGGACAAACATTAATGCTTTCGTATGACAGGCGATTTTGAAAAAAAAAAATATTACATTGTTGGGAGCATTCAATAATAAAATCATTATAATCACTTTTTAATTCTAAATCAACATCTCTAATCAGCTATTAATATTTTTTCATCATGAATCCTTTTTATAAATGTTCATATGATTATGAATTGAATTTTTTATCTTCATCATGAAATTTTTTTCACTATGTGTTCAATTTAGATATTTATAAAACCATAAATTTATTCCATTTTTTATAACAATTTATTTCAATACATGTATTGTCTACAATTTGATAGGTAACACAAGAACATACATTCCCCTCTTTTCTGAAAAAGCATGATCAATTTATTATTTTTTATTTTTACTAAACCTAAAGAACCATATATTTTGATGTATTCTAAAGAGGGATTTCTTTTATGAAACATTTCAAAACTCATTATATGTAATTATATATTTTTAATATTAACATTAGTAGACATATATCCAAATTGAATTTGAAAATTTATATTCTTCAAACATGGTTCTGACCATTTAAAACAATCATAAATTTTTAATCTAAAAAATTTATTTTTATAGTGTCTATGGAGTGATGTATTCATGTTTGGACTCATAGTTTTTTTTTATAAGATTTAATGTAATGCAATTGAAGTCATTTACTATGGTTTTTAATTAATTTATTGATTTAAAGACCAAGTTATTTCTCTATATATCCTCTGATAATTTCAATATTTTCAACTATATATATTATTTTTCTTTAAAAATAATACATCACTCATCCTTAAAAATTCATCTAGCCATATAAACCCCCAATATTAAAAATAGAATATTTTTTATTTATAATGACATATAATCACTAAACACATTCAAAATTTAAAGTAATAAATCCAACCATCAAATATATATTTTCTATAAAAATGATCTAAATTTATCATGATATATCCATTTATATGGTGATCCATGCATGATATGTCTTGAACATGACATTATACATTTCCAAGAGAATATAATTTTGTTTATTTTTTTTATAACTTTTATTAACCCCCTAGATCTTTGAAACTCTTCTAGCAGTGGTAAAAAATTATCCAAAACACCTATGTATATCTATAATACTATTAAAAATAAATTATGAATTGGTAATCGTTATATAAGGGGGTTTTATGTGATCAAAAGTCAAATTAAAAAATTATTCTCAACAACTATATTTATCTTGTTCGGTTATGTTATCATGTATTTAATAATGCATCCTTTTTTTAAACCAATATTAATATGGTTTTTACTCATGGTTATTCTAATAATGTTCATAATAATGTATTAGTTATGTGTTATCCAAAGAATGTTTAATAAAAAAGTGATATGCCTAGTTATCCACAAGGACTCGGGTTCACCTCCCCATATATGAGAGACTGCTATCTAGAAAAGAGGGTGTATGGTGATATGATGGGGGATATTATGAACTTTTTGTTACATTAAAACACAATAGAAAAATTATGATGATGTGGACAATTATGTGGTAAAAAATAATCCATACTGCAAAAAAATAGCTGATATAAAATGGAATACAGTTTCATATATAGATAATGTCATGGAGAATCAAAATATGAAGCATGAATGGCATAATATTAGTAAAGAAATAATAATGATAAATAGAAAATTAAATAAAAGATGTAAAAATCTACATTTGTGAACATCATGAGTGATGTTATAATCATATACTCCAAACCCAAAAAGATATATCACATCCATAGATTGGTACTTCTTTTTTTAATCCAACATCCACAAAATTTCCCAAGTGCCAAATTTAAACACATACATGGTGTAAGTACAACTGATTAAGCCACCCCTAATAATGTCTAATGACAATCAGTTATATGGATATAAAATGTAAGATTGTGTAGGTATAATAAATGTAAATCGGTAAAGTAAATGAAACCACGTTAGTCTTAGGCGCTTATTAAGACACTTGGTAGAACTTACCTTATTTAGCCTTAGATCTATGTCAATGATCATATGGCCATTAAATTCATATTGGAATCCAGGGTGAATGTCTATGATATCCTAGGTGAATTAAAATTTTGAATCCATGTAAATCAAATTGATTTCTTGACTTTTGAATTTTGAGCCCACTCATAGTGATCCACCAAGGTGATAGGATATTTTATTATAACGTTACATTAAGGGGTTTCCCTTGGAATTAATATAATTTCTTTAAACAAAACCAATGAGAACTATACATGTGAGTTTGTTATCCCTTTATTATAATCGAAGGGTCCAACTCAAGGCTTTCATTTTCCAATGAAATTATGCTGAACATAGGTATATCATTCTAAGAGATATAAATTTTTGTTATGGGGGGGTGAATCTATAACATAAATAATAAAGAAATTATCAAAGTAAGCCAATGAATGAATCCAATATGGTGAAAAAAAGTTTAATTTTTATTATAGAATCATATTTCATCCTTTGAGTTATCTAATTTAATTCATAAAAGAATCCAAGACTTACTCATGGAAGGCCACCAAATAAACATTTCAATCATGGTCTATAAAAGATTATAAGGCCTAAAAGGTAATAAATAATAGCTATATGTTAACAAAAAATTTAAAAATTAGATATATTAATTTTAGTTAGTATACCCATAATATATAATCAAATCAAATCTTTGGTTTTTATGGTTATAAGGAATGTATAAATGTCATGGGTGATTAATAAAATACCCCCAAAGGGGGTCGTTCTGTTTTAGGATTCAACCTATATTAGAGTCTAAGGGTCTTATAGCATGTATAGGTTATTATTTAGGAATTTAATTGACGTGGTTATAAATTTTACGATAAATTATCATTGTTTAAAATATGTGGAATAATTTCACAATTTATAATCATATGGAATATGAAGGAAAAGAAATATGAAACTGAAATAAGGCTATAAAAGACTCATAATCCAATATCAGACTTATATTTGTGATGTAATAATAAAAACATAAAAAAACAATATAAATTAAATTATCTTATATACTTTAAACATGAAAGAATATGTTAATTTGGAAATAAAAAGGTGGCAATTGAAGAAAATGAAATGGTAGGCTCCCAAGGATGTTCCAATAATTTAGAAAAAAACTAATATTAGTGGTGGAATAGAAGAAACCATCCAAAAACATTGAGTATGATAAAGTTAAATCGTGGATCCATTTTTCCAATGATATATGAGAATAATGAGTATAATTTAAAATGGTAAAATTGAAACATGGTCATTTATAGAATATTAAACAAGGTTCTTGGTTGAGATGCACCATTGGATAAACATTTCACAAAATCATGTGTCCCAACTTTCTGTGAAGACCAAACCTCCCAAAATTAGAAAAACCGTGTGATGTGAACCTATAATAAATTACAAAGATCACATGGCTTTTAAAACCAATTCAAATAGTTTATCAAAATACCTATAGCCCTTTCATGGACTTAATGGTTGATAAGGACTATATTCCAATCCAGTAGATATCCATTTTATTTATCTTACATCTCATAAATTATAAATCCATGATACGAACATTCTTAAAATCTCAAAAAAAATTATCTACCCCTCAGGGAACATACATTATGGTAAATTTGATGTTTATAATTAAAATATTAAAATGTTTCTGAACCTTACTGAAGAATTATAATCATAAAACCTCCCCTCTATAAGATAACTCATCACCGAGTTTCAATTAATAGGGTGGTTATAATATGCCCCCAAACATTTATCTATGACATATATAAGTTTAACTCCCATTACCAACAATCCTTTTGAAAAAAATGTGTTTCCATAACACCAAAACAAGAGAAATGAAAATATATAAGATATTATTTGTTCTATGATTAATGAGATGACCTTGATTCACATAAAATAACAAATAAACATTTTAATCAAAATCATAAGAATTAATGACATGAGACATGTTAGAGTAATAATAGTAGAGCTAATAAAGACTTAATGTATCATGAATATACATGTACCATTAAGGAATATCCATATGATATTCCATAATCCCATTCCTCTATATTATCTACAAAGGTTTGTTGTGTCTATGTGTCACCTTACAAAATTTATGAATCCATTTATGAACCAATCTAAGAATGACTCGCAAGTAGACCTCACCCCACTCTGTAATCTCTATACACTGACAATAGTGATCAACATAATAATCCTTTCTAGAGTAAGCCATATCCATATGATTCCTGATAAATTTTACCTAACCTAATGTTTCCTAAATGATATATGGTCTCAATAGTCCAACCATACCAACATATAAATTTCATAGAGAAGAATGAAATGACATACAATAGAGTAACTTATAACGAGCCATCTAATGTATTCTTTTAAAGAATTTATTAACAGAATACTTAATAAATAGAAAATTACATTCAAATGATCATCCAAAATCCAAGAAAAATTCATAAAAAATTTCTTCCAATAAATATATAGTGTACTTGAGTTGACCATCATTCTGTGGGAGGTATGTTGCGCTCAAATGTTCTTGTGAACAATGAACTATTTATAATCCTTGCAAAAAACAATGAAGTAAAACAACAATTCCTATAAAATACAATGGTATGTTAAATCCCATGAATTAATATGATCTATAAGGAATATGAACGCCATAACTCATCTACTAAGAGGGTCTCTTAGATTTTACGGAAGTGAGAAACCTTCATAAGACTACCCACAATCACCCCTATGGTGTCACTGCCTCAACGTGTCTTTAGTAACCCCATCATAAAATCCATGTTTAATTTTTCCAATTTCTAATATACGATGGGTATAGTTTGTAAAAGTATATAATTACATTTGTGTTCTTATTTCACATGATAGAAATTGGAATATTATGTAACAATTCATGTGAAAGAGCGCTGTCGTGGGCGCCCTCAAATGATTAGTGTGATTTTGGGGTACTTAGGTGTAGTAGAGTGGCTGACCAAGGTCGTCTCTCAAAGGAGGAGGTAAATTAAAACAACTTCTTAAAGGTATTATAAAAATAAAATAGAATAGAATTAAAGCACTACTAGAAAGGATGGGTCTATTTATAGTTTATAAATCTAGAAGAAGATTGATTTTTTTTTTGTTTCTATTTTTGAATTGATGTTTTATTAAAAAGACACAACAAGAAGATGTTTTTTAGAAAATATTCTAAAAAGTGTAATTGATATAAATCTACCTCTTCAATCTATTATTAATCATTATAATTTAAATTATCATTCACTTAATTATGATCCCTTAAATTGTTAAATCCCAAACCCTAAGAGAATTAACTTTACCACGAAGATGAAGTGAATTTTACCCGAGGCAAACATCGGAACATGCAATCGCAGAGCCCTACTTAGATTGATGTTCTAAGATTAGATTATGGTCAGTGGAAAATTAAGGCACATTTCCCCTCTATAAATTAGAATTAATTGAGTTTATGGATATTACTTGAGCACTACAAATTGATCCCGTATGTTTTTGTACAACCGATTATGTTCACACTCTCACAACTTACACAAAATATTGTCCTCGCGTGTTTTTGTGTTAATTATTCAATTGCTTGATATGTTTTAATTAAATTAAAAACTCAATTAATATATAATATTATGTGAATTACAGTATATAATTGATTAAAAATAAATGAATGTATAAGGTACGAGATAGATCGATTACTAAAAGACTACTCATCCATGGGTGTCGTAATCATCGTAGAAGCGTTTTGCATTTGCAAAGGTTTATAATGGGTATAACCCAATAACTCTTCTACTCAAGAATTCCATACCATAGAGGAAGATTAATAGAACAATAAATTTAAACAAAACAGAAAAAAATAGAAGAAATAAAATAAGAACAAAGAAGTTTATTACACAAACAAAAGCATTACAACAAGAAGGAGAAGAAGAAGGCTTCGTCGAAGGGATCCTTGCTTCAAGAGCTACACTTATTGAAATGGATGTATAATTGGAGTGGATCCACTTAGCCTCTTCCCTAAACTTCCCAATGCACGTCCCAACCCCACAAAATGAGAAAAAATCCAATTTATAGAGTCATGGGGAGGCTAGCTTCAAAGAGGTTTCAAGTGTGAATGGGGAATCTCGGCCAAATATTTTATGCCAACTTGCAACGCCCATTTTACCACACAAACGCATGAATAAGCTCTCCTTATCAAAGGATAATATGTTTGGATTTGGGTTATCTATCTCCTCTTAATATTTTTCCACACTTCAAGCTCATATGAAGCAGTTATGGCCCAAATATAGAAGCTTCTTAATTCTGGCGTGTTCATCACACCTTTGACTTAATTGCCCAATTACCTCTTCCAAATGAATTATTTTGATCTAGTTTCCTGAATAAACGTTGAATCCCATGAATTAGGGAACACAGTTACAAAATATTAAGTTCAAATAATTCAAATAAAAATATTTATGATTGAAATACTATAGTTATTTTGAAATGGTAAAACTAGAATTTTCATCAAATATTCAAATGAATGATCTAATTCCACATACTTTCTAATTAAACACATTTTACACAATATGAGGAAATTATATCATTTATTATCAATAAAATCTTCAATAAAATGGTGTTTTATCAGCATGTTATATATTTTCTTATCCCAATCCACTAATACTGGAATTGTAAGCCAATATACATTTTAGTATGTAAGGGATTTAAAACAAATTTGGGATAATGATATTCAAACAAAAATTACTATCGTACAAATTTAGAAATAAAAAAATATATATACAATATCTAATCCCAATAAACATCCCAAACCTATGGTGGGTACTTTCAAGAAACACTTTTCATTGGGACTATTCTTTATTAATCCAAAGATTCTTCTTCTTCGATCAATCCAAATGGGATGAAGCCACTGATAAATCCACCATGATAGGATTTCTATTAAACTCTTTAACAACGAGAGATATTTCAAAAACTGGGTCCATTAACATTCATTCACTTCTATCATAATGAATTTCATGAGCCTGTATTTTTAATCTCCTGGAGTCAACTACTTCATTTCAACTTACTATAATATAAGCCTAATCAATGTCAACAAAATGAAGATATTTGAGCCATCTCTATAGTTACAGGCTCAAAATATACTTAAAATATATATTTTTGAGTCCCTTATAGTCCATGGATTCAATGAAAAATTTCACCAGCAGTTAATGTATGCAGAAATGAAGGGAATGTACAACAAATACTAACTCAAGGTTATCTGTTTGGTAATTATTGTTGTCATGTCTCATGTGAGTACACCAATACTCATTGAATCTTTCCCCTTGTATCATTATATCCCACATTATAAAACATAATGTGCCACAATAAACATTATATAATTTCTAAAAATTATTAAAAATTTGGAATAGGGTTAAGGATAACCTTCCATTTAAATCCTAAAAGGATTTATCATAATCTTTCAACCGTATAAACTATATGTTATTCTTGTTAAAGCTTGTAATTGATATTGTATGGTGTGAAAATTTATACCCAAACTATTGATAGTGACTAGGTAATCCTAAAAATAATAAAATATTGAAAAAATTAGATCTCCCCATGAAACAATGGATCTCACCATCACTATATCGATTGATACACCTACTTCAATTATAATAGGATTTAGGAAGTGAAGTTTATCAAACCCAATGGGAAATGATGTAATATAGGAAATTATCATATGATATCTTGGTGTACACAATACAAGGTCATTTCATTTTTAATGATTATTTCATGTATGATTGTAAACTAAAATATCCAAATAAGAATGACCATAAATGGATCGAGGTACACATGGTGAACTAAATTCATCAAACCAATTAATGTAGTAGGACAATTCCTTAGGCTGAAACTAATCACTAGATATTTATATAGTCCATGCGTAATTCCTAATATTATATGATGAATATAAATGGTTCTAACTCTCAAATAATGATATATTGATATCAAATATTTCATTAATATGACTATATATCATTAAATTTGGTCGAATAGATATAATATTAGAGTAAGTGGTCCCCATTTCATAATCATGACCTAATTTAATCACTGGTAATCTACACATACAGTCATGTTACTATCTATCATCATGGAGAAATGAAAGGGTGAACCAATATGATAAGTACAATTCCCTAAAACCCTTTATATTCTACTTCATCTAACTACCTATTGAGTTATTAAGCTCAGTAGGTTCCATCCTGTATGAATGAATATATACTTGTTTCAACCCTAGAACATGTTCAGTAGTGAAATATACCTCTATTTTAAGAGGTAACCCAAAAATAAACCAAGAAATACATCTATGAATTAGTCCACCACTAGGGGAAAAATGAGAACACCGTAATAATCAAGAATTGTTTTGATTTTTTTAAATCCTCCCAACCCATAATTCTCAGGTAAATATTCACTTTCCTAGACATGTCATTCTATCATAGTCATACATACCATTATCATATGGTGATAAAGACACCCAATTGTAATAACAATCAATATGGGTTAAAAAATCCACCATTTACTCCATCCATATGATTATGTAGAATCCTTTCATCTAAAGGATGTAATAGTTCCCAATTAAATGGTATCTCCATATCTCAATAGGGTACTCCTTACATCGGGGAACACAGTCTAACTTCGGTCTCAGTGGAGTGTTAAGAGAAATCAGCCCATATAAGTATTCAATTTAGAAAAATAGGGAATCTCATTTAAGACACTAACTTGAATGAGTATGAAGCAGCAGACTCAAGTAATGAATATACCAGTATTGAGGAAACTATGATTACACCTCATACTATAGATGAATAGATGATTTTACCCTTAGTTGTTTGTCATGATGCATATAACTGGCCAAATTGTTAGCCTTTATCCACATATGGACCACCTTGATTAGGTATACTCTAATAAAAATTCCCAACCTATGTTTGGATTCTTCTATTTAGAGAACCACCATGGTCAAAATTTACATGTTTTACCTCATATTCTTGATTTTAATGGATCCACAGATCCCACTCTAGTACTTAGAACTAGTTTGGGTTCATTCCCACTAAGAACTGTTGAAAAATTCATGAATAGTATATTGAGATGGCCTGGTGT
The DNA here is from genome assembly GCA_963277665.1 of Viscum album. Classification (NCBI taxonomy): domain Eukaryota; kingdom Viridiplantae; phylum Streptophyta; class Magnoliopsida; order Santalales; family Viscaceae; genus Viscum; species Viscum album. The sequence goes on along the minus strand of OY728147.1, from coordinate 1,353,508,379 downwards.
AAAAATATATTAAGAATCTAATATATCTCTCTTACACTATGGATTCATATATCGCTAACATCCACACTAATTTAATATAACATAACCACTAGGTTGAACACTTTTACAACCACTACACTTATGAAAAAACTCAAATCAATGCTTCTTGTGACAGGAAGAACAACTTCTATGCCTATTTTCTTGACCACTATTCCATATAAATTCATTATCACTTAAGATACACATAAACATAAAGGCATAGTTTAAAAATAAAATATTATAGTGGGTTATATTTTGTTCACTTGAGGTCATATGTCATATCTACACCCTTTCTAAAAAGGCCCCAACATTGAAATTTCTTCACCAGTAAGAGTAGTTTCAAAGAATAGTAGATATATTAAACAGGTTGAGTAAATCAAGTTGGACATAGTAACATAATCTAGATGTATGAATTCATTATCACGACTAGTTCTCAACATATCTAGGAATATATTGTAGTAGACACTACTAAGGAGGTCCCACTTATCCATGCCCTGATTCCGACTAGCCTGACTAAGGAAATCTCGCCATTACATGGATGATAGGTAAATAAATAATTTTTTAGGCATTAACCTCCATTATAGAAGTGTACCTAGTTTCTAAAATATCATAATAATAGTCTCCTACCATGAATCGTAATCATGAGGAATCCATTCCCCAAAAAACAGGTGGGTACTGCTATATGAATTCCACAAGAATTTCTTACATGTTATGTTGAGTTCCTAGAGCTCTCTGCATTTATTTTACCAAATATAGAAAACCTTTAAATTTTTTATCATCATTAACAAGACTACAAACTATTTATGGTACTAATGGAATCATTGTAAGTGTCATTAATGTGGTTTTATGTACTGCCACATAAGGAGAAAGGTCCTTACCACATTCCTTGTTTTTTATAAAAAGAAACAATAAAAGAATATATCTATATTTCCAAGAACATTTGTTGGAATAATATACAAGGATATCTGAATACGGATATCTTAAAATAGGTAAAAGGTCACAGTACATATGATAAACTATTTTTCCATCATCTAAGGATGGGTAATAAGGTTATTCTCAATTCATAATATTTACAGTTCAATTATATATTTTGTAAAAGAAAAGTTATAGATTATAAAACTATTTATTTTTTTCAGAATCAACATTTAATTATTTCAATTTTTCATGATTCATCTTTCATTAAATATTAATATAATGGTTCAGTTATAGGAGTTTCAATTCCCATGTTAAAAAATCATAAACATTATATGTTTCAATTGGAATGCTATTTAATTGGAATGATCTATTTAGCATCAATTATTAGAATGATACTAGTGTATATATGATAGTTTGGTAATGTAGTTGTTCATTCCTATTTTATAAAGGCATAATAATCTAAATTTTATTTGGAAACCAATATAACTACCAATCCTTAATTTTTTTTTCTACTATAACCATGATTTCATAGGATTAAGCATGTAAAAATTATTTAGTTAAGGTACAATCATCACTATATGTTATAAAAACATTATTTTTATGTAGAAAATTTATGTAACAATTTTTTCCCAATAAGGAACAGAATAAATTATGATTATAGTAATAAATCCATCCACAATAAGAAAAAATGATACAAGAAATAAAATAATCGAAGCATGGAATATGAATGAAATATTAATAACTACAGGACTATAATAATACATTAGCTAAAGATAGCTCACCATATTTTCCCAAGGATATAAATCCATAAAAACAAAATAGCATAAAGCATGTGAATTACCCAATGGTGAATATAGTTCCATTGTTATAGGAGAAATAAAAAATAAAAAATCTCATCACCAAAAAAATTGATTTTATTCTACATATGGGTAGCTAATCCCCATAATTACCTCATTTAAAATTCTCCAAACATCCTACTCTTTGATCTATCAACAAAAAACTAACATATAAATGAAAAAAACAGTTCAAATACCACATTATGACATCCATGTACTAGTTTATAGACATGTGACTAATTTATTTGGCCATAAGGCCACAAAATTACCTCCCCTTATTCTCGAGTGGTAAAACATGCAATGAGGGTCTACAATGGTATAGTTGGGAGACTATACCATATTTATTATAGTGAAATGAGAGGGGAAAATAAATGGAATTTAATGAGAATATTTAAACACATAATCCATCTCGATTTCAAATAATATTTATATAGTTGTACACAATATCATATACCGATGGTGACATAGTGATAAAAAATATTACGTAAGCAAAAATAAGTATCAAAAAAATGAATAATATTTATATAGAAAAATGGGAAGAAAAGAAAAAAACAATCTCTATGATAATCCAAAGTGAGGTCTCATTCCTCTTCCTCTAACCCTGTAAGGGGTCAAGAATCCATATTTGGGAATATCCCTTTATCCTTGCCAACGTCCATGAAATTTGGTCAGGTATGAAATGGTATCCCGAACAATGTGTGCATACAACTAAATAGTTCATGAAAAATAGAGTCTAATTAAATTAAAATATAGAAATATAAAATGCAATACTATGGGGGTATAATAAATTTATTGAATTAATTTTAAGTAAATATACTCTGGCATGGGATCCTCATGGGATACTTGGTTAGACACACTTGCTTCGTCCGAAGCAAGATCTCTCTTTGAGTAAAACAATTTAATTTAACCGGAAACCCATTTCTCATAGCTAGGGGTTCCTCAAATAATAACCATAACGAATAATTTTAATAGCTCTAGTATTATTTACGTTCAATGACTGAACATTGTAGTATTTATCAATCAAGATGTTTGTTTATTCGGTTTTGAATGTATTCCAATATGTGAAAATATTTTTTCCCAATCCTATTAGTTTCTAACCAAAACATGGAAATATATACTTATAATTTTGGTAGATATCATTTTGTATGTAATTGGATGGCTTGAGACCTTTTTTTCAAGGTATATGTGGCCAATATTGGGGAGATAAATCATGATTTTCAATTTTTTTATAGAGATGGTATGAATCCACAATGTCAAGAAAAGACATTAATTAAATTAATAAATTGACTAAATCCAAAAAACGGTGTTACACTTTGCATTCACATCATTGAATAAAGTGGTATCCAATGAGTTTACTCAGGAAATTCACAGTATAATACAAGGGTTAAATATGGTAGGCCCCATCACTAATAGTGTGTTCGAGGACTATATTTTCTAATAGGGAAAACTATATAATAAATCATATTTCTCGGATTCTGTATCATTTTAAAATTCAATTAATTCATTTTACATATTCCACTCATATGGTTGAAATAAAAATTTCCTTAAGGGTGTTTTATATATAAGTAACGTATGGTTATCATGGGTTTTTAATCAAACACAACCTATGTGGGTGGTTTTGGGTAAGTCATAAAACAAAATTAGAGTATGCGGGTAATGTAACATTTCTAATTCATGGATTATATAAGAAATTAATGGCTTTATACACTTTAGGATCAACTCTCTGAATATACTGCGTGAATCTCATCGTAAAAAATTATAAACTAAAATAATTTTATGGGAATGTAATAATAAATTACCTACAGCCTACAGATGTCTCCTTATTGAATATTAGCCTTATATTTGGGCTAGAATGCGAGACATTATAAATACATAAAATATAATTAAAATAAGAGTATATTAGTTAAAATAATGTAAGAGTTTTGGAATGAACGAAAATTTTAGAAAGGATAATAATGATGTGTTATCCTTATAGATGATGTTCTAAAGATTTTTTTGGAAAATTTTTAAGAGGTATAATAGATTATATCCACTATAAACTCCAAGGAAGTGTAGTGAGATCTCTGGGAGAGGTGTTTGGAAAATGAATGAGGATGTGGAGTTAATGTTATACTAGAAAAAGTTCAAAATGGCCATTTTCGTTAATATTAATAGTTTGATTCATTCATCTTCACGAATTCCCAAATCCATGTATTAACCATGTCTCCCTTATATATATGATCCCCACACCTCACATTGATTATGCTTAAAGTTAAAAAAAATATATGAAAATCGAGTGAAGTGAACCTGAAATAAATTGTAGAGATCACAGAATTTTCAAGCACTTTTCACATGGTTTTTCAATCCATGATTCTCTCATTTATAATTAGTATTGTTGAGGAATACATTTAGATAATGAGTGTGTTATCCATTCACCCCATCCTATATCTGTAAAAATAGGATCTTAGAACCTCATACCTTCTTGAAAGATCATGAAAAAATATTTAACCATTTTGAAAATTACACTAAGGTAAAATACGATTTTTCATAATAGTAAAAATCTTATATTCCCTCAATGAAGATTTAGGGTCATAAAACATAATGTACATAAGTCAATACATATTTATTTTTCACTTTCAAGGGGTTTTAATCTTCAACTAAGAGAAACACTAGTTTTCAAGAACATGCATCATAATTATATTCCCACATCTACTCTTATATATGGTCGTTCTACCATATCACCCAAACAAGAGGAATAATCCTTCATCATAGAGTCTTAATGATTTTATTGAATGTAAAAATTGGATACTCCTTAGTTAAATGATCAGCCTCCAACTCAACTTCATAATATAAAATATTTAATACATGTCTTATAAATAATAGAAGATATAAAAAATATACAAATCATCAAGAATATCCTAGTATCAATGAGGGATATACATATGATATGATGCCATTATAACCCCCTCCAAAATCTCAAAAGGTATTAAGTATTTATTTTTCATCATACCTTATCTCTGAGTTTGTCAATGAACCAATCATGGACGAAGCCACAAAAAGACTCGATCCCCTATCTCAAACTATAATAGTTAGAAATTGTGATCATCATACGAAATCTTCCAAGACTGGCCTAAATCCATATATTTCCGAATCAATTATTCATTCTCTAATTTTTATTTAACAATATTTTGTTCTAGTATTATTTCCACTGCTTCCTCAAAAAATCTCATATGCAAACAATATTGCGTACCATAGAGTTTTCCATTAGGATATAACTAAATTGTTTCATGCAAAATATTATGATAATAAAACATAGAATGAAGAAATTTAATTTTTTTATGATCTTCCAAAATCAAGAACACATGGATGAAGTGTGTCGTCCAGTTCATGTATAGTGGTCATAAATAGAGCGCCAATTTGTGGGTAGCATGTTATGATTAAATGTAAATATAAACAAAGATCCCTCTGTAACCCTTGCCAAAACAACGTAAAAACCCTTGGGTACCTAATTGAATCAATAGTATGTGGTGTTTCATGATGTTTTATAATAACCTAGAAATATAAACATCTGAGATCATCCACATAGAATATCACTATGATAGGTAGGAAGTAAGAAACCAACATTATTCAATCTATAATCACTTGTACATTGTAACTTCTTTATAGTGTGTTTGGTATCCCAATCACGTAATAAATTATGAAATCATCCCATTTCCCATATGGTATTAAAATTAAATATAAAATCATAGCATGATACTGGTGTTATAAATTCACATGTTAATTGGTGGAATATAGAGTTAAAATTTTTATGATCTAATTTTTATCCCAATCCACCATTATTTGTGGTGTATGTCTAGATACATTTTAGTAGTTTTATGATGTATAATGTATTATGAATTATAATATTCTTTGATCAATTCATCTATTCTGTTTTTAATAACCCTAGATAATCCCATTGATATGTAGGATCTCATCCACATCAATAACCCAACCATGTGGTCAGTCATCAAAATAATCACATTGCCTCATGATTGGGCCTTCTAGATTAAAATTTTTCAACCATCACTTGAAAAATAAGTGACTGAGAAGCTGATGAATCCATGGGGATAGTTTATATGTAGCACTCTTGAACTAGAATATTCATTTCAAAAACATGAATATTAACATCCACTCACTACTATATTCCTAAACATATTGAGTATGATTTTTTTCTATTCATGGAATTAGTAATTCCATTTCCATTCTATAGAATGTTAGTATTATAAAATTGAAAATTACTATGATATTACACCAATTTTCAATTCAGTATGTTCAAATATAACTAATAAAATATGAATTTATGTTATTTATGGTCACTATATTCAATGAACCTTTCCCCTAATAGTTAATATCTTCATTAACATAATTCAAGAGAGATAGATATTAACATGAGGTCATCTGTTGGGTAATTACACTCATGAAGCCTCAATTGATGAAACTCATATTCCATGACTCATTCCCCTTCCATAAAGAATGACCCATACTGAATTATGATGCATCACAGTAAACTCTGTATCCTATTCCAAACTCAATATTAAACAGGATTAGTCTGGAGATTATCAATCAATTCAACTCCAAAAAATAATTCTTAAAATATTAATACCATATAAACATTACGCCATTACATGATTAAGATGACAAGTATAAATCTATTCTAACACTCTACCAAATCCATGATTCTCAAATAAAACTCGAGTTTCCAAGGTATCCTATTCTCCCTAAAAACATATATTCTTACCTTGAGTAATGATAATGGAACCCATTGATGATAAAAAAAAATATGGTCTCAAAAGGTACTAACTATTTTATCCTATGAATTATATCAAATATTGATATTGTGACCATAATATGGTTCCATAATAAACTGTAGTAACTTATCTTAAGATGAAACTCCTTGCATTGTATAACACTCTCTTACTAGGTTCCCAATAGGGTATCAGGTGACATCACCCCATAGATGTATTAAATCCCAAGACTAATACTTCCTATTAAATCCACATACATGAAAAAGTGTGAAGATAAAATGTTAAATGAAGTAGATACTAGAGTCGGGGATACATAGATAATTTCTTGTAATATAGAATTTGTGGGATTCATCTCCTCGTGTCTTGGTTTTATTTCTTATAACTAATTATAAAGACAAGCCTAAGACACAACATAACAACCCTAATAAATTTTTCTCTATTGGAACTATGTAACCTAGTTTTGAATTCCTTGACATTGAACACCACCTCTAACAAAATGGCTTTTTGTAGTCCATCTTCCTACATAGAATGAAGACATTGATCCTACAGCAAATAATCAAATTGGGGTATATCCTAACATATTTGGAATCATTTGATATTTATTACAACATTTCTAGTGATGGTTCATTGTTTCATAGTCCTGCTACTCTATAGTGTCTCTACTAAACAAGGGTTTTATGTGACATTTCCTTCAACATTGTTGTAATACGACATGACAACTCGGTTTTACACTCAAACTACCACGTCCCTAATGAGAAAACCTATGATCATGCTTCCTACCACTAGATAAACCACTTTTGTACCTTTTGTTGAAGAAAAAGGCCCTATAACATTTGACTATATCAAATTATTCTTAAATACAGTGTTCTTTATTACCATCTCATACATGATCATTATTTAAGAGATTTTGACCTAAAATTGGATGGTTCTCCAAATCTCTTCAACAAACTTCTTCTCCCTTGATATCTAATCACCATAAAGTGTGTGTGGAATTTTTTTAGATTTATGAAGTTATATTAGTAATCCATGATAGACATTTTATCCTACTCAAGATAAATCCTTTTATATCTTAACCAACTCCCAACGTCAATTAAAAAAGGTACTGGTAAAAGTTAGTTTGTATTTCCCTATAGAACATTCCAAAATATTGATCTTCTTGGCTAAGGATGTCCTACCAGATCCATGATTCATATATCTTGTTATATTTAATATCATTGATATGAGTGTCTCCATATCCTCAAATATCATATTCATAGCCACCAACCATGGCTTTACATATTGAGGGCCAAATATACCTTAAATATTATGTTGGTGATGGTACTCTAATTCCCCAACCATCACTGACATGGTTAATGAAAAACCATGAGTTTATTTTTTTTACTAGGAATAGAGAACCTTCCCTTGGGAGAGAGAAAACTCCCAACAAATGAATAAATGGTAGTACTATAGGTGGTTTCATACGTGGAACTACAGATACTGTAGGCCTCACCACCTCCTGAGAATAGTCATTGCCAATTCCAGACATTTGACCAGAGGCCCCCATAGATGCATATATCTAAAAATCTAACCACATTCCATAGAAAGGTATGTAGGTTCAAAAAGATGACATAAAGAAAAATTAATATTTAAAAGGCCTCAGTGCACAAGATACCCAAACCATGTTATATTCCTCTAAATCAAGATTTTAGGGTGAGGCCCATGCCTGAATTATGATAGTTAATCTATATATTTTGACAATTACCCATTATAAATAAAAAATGCTTTTAAAATACAATTTTAATACCAAATTAATTAAAACCAATTTTCCTTCATGTTTTATATTCTAGTAATTATGAATGTAGTAGTTCAGTTGTATAGGTTTGCATTCCCATGTTAGAAAGACTTAAACATTATCAGTTTCAAATAGAACACCATTTAATTGGAAAAATATAATTAACATCAGGTATTATAGTGTCACATTTGTATATATTACGGTTCAATTATATAATTTTCTATTCAATATTTACTAAGGAAAAAGTATATATATATGAAATTTTGATTCTGTTTATCTATAACCACCTAAAATTTTTAGCAAATGTGACCAAGGATCCATATCGTTATCCTTGTAAAAATTTGTTATATAAGGTTCCATCATCTAGTTACACAAAAAAACACCATTTGTGATGATGATTTCAAATTATGTAACAATTATTTTTCCCTGTAAGAAATGTTGAAAGTTATAACAATATGAGTCATTTCACCCGCAATTGGAAATATGAAACACAATAAATGAAATTTTTACCAAATGGGATGTGCTTGATTTATAAATCCATATGTGCTTATAATGATGAGTGATATAATTATCCTGATCCATTGATAAACCCACCCGAGGGTATAAATCTATAAAAAAACATTGTAACACTTTTGTGTCACCCAAAAGTGAAATTAATATAGCATTAATACCATAATTAAATGATCGTAAATCCAATCCCATAGAACTTGTAAATATCCCTCATTTTTGGGTTTTAAAATTCTAAGAAAAGACACATTTAAAAGTCTTGATTCTTCTTATTCACCTATATAACAAACTCAAAGAATAAGATATGGGAAACTAAATTCATTAATTCTAATTTTTGAGGTATTTAGAATGCTTCATTGATAAGTGTTTAGTATTGTTGTCCACTAGGCCTCATGTTTTCCTAAAAATATTGTAAATGGTTCCAGCTAGATGTGAAGGTTTATTGAAGGTATAGGGAAAATAATATACCCCCCTTATCAAAATAAAACAAACAAAAACATAAATATAGTGAAATACTAAATGAAAATTAACAATTCTTCTATATAAAAAATTATATATATAAATATATTTTTATATAGGATTGAAAAGTATTTTACCCTGATGATTTCATGAATATAGAAAATATAAAGTTGGAATGAATTTGTAGAATGCAAAAAAATATAATTATTTTTTTTAATTGGATACAAAATAACAAAAAAAAACATTCTCCATGATAATCTTTAGTGCTTTCTCAGTCCTCTACACCCAACCCTAAAAGTTATAAAAAATGCATATTTGGGTTCTTCCTTATTTCCTTATATTCATCTATGAAATATTCTTGGGTACCATGTGAGGTCCTTAAAAGTGTGATTACAATAATTTAGGGTACTAAAAATGGTTTCTAATTTAAATCAATTAATTGATTATAAAATTTTATGGTGTGAAGGTCTAATAAATTTAATGTAGTAAAATAATAAAAAATATATTGGAATAAGGTTGCCCATGGGATTCATTTCTGACCATACATGCTTCAGCCTAATCTATATGTCATAGAGCATATGACCTTTAAATTTTTTTATTTACCTAAGGGACATATCCAAGTAATCCTTGATAAATAAACATAAGTAATACATGGAAAACCTGTAGCATTTTTTACATTGAAAATTGATTCTACTCATTTTGATTAATTGAGATGTTGGGCAATTTGGTTTTGAGTGTAATCCAAGGGGTGAACCCTTGGAATTCAGTAACTAATTTTGTTGATCAAACAATGTGAAACTATACTTATGATTTTGGAAGGCCTCTATTTTAGTCCACGTGGATGGCCCATGGAATTAATTGAATGATGACATTGGGTGGAAGATGGGGATATTTTATGAAGCATTCTAAATTTTCAAAATAGTATGGATGAATCTATGACATCATGTTGATACATTCATAAAATTAATAAAATGAATGAATCGAATATTGGAAAAACACTTGGAATTTAAAAAATTTAATGGGGTGCAATCATATGAGTTTTAAAAAGTAATTCAAAAAATAATCGAATACTTACTCAACCCATTTGACTCCCCTTAATAGTTTGATTAAGATCCCAATAATATGACATTGAATAAGAGGTAATTAATCATAAGTCTTGGTGTAAATTTAATTTAATAACATTAAAAAATAATTTAATAAAATCCAATCAAAATATATAATCTATATACACCACTACCATGGTTTGTTTATTATGAAATTATGGTTCTCATCTACATTTAATAAAACACACCACAAGGGGTGTCTTGGGTTTAGGTTTGAACCTCAAATTGAGTTTCAGGGTCTTCTATCATGTATAGGTCAAGGATTATGAAATTAATAAAATGGATTATGAATTTGTGGATTAATTAATGAAAATTATAAAATGTGGTAGAATGGAATAATTATAAACACAGATACTTTTAGGTAAAAGAAATAAAACACCTACCTAAGGCTCATGGAAGACTCATCATACGGTATCGGCCTCAAATACTAAAATTATTGTATATAAGTTAAACATGTTGGAATAGGTTTTTATGGAAATAATGGTATGGAATATAACATAATGGAGTGTTAAACTTACTGAGTGCATTCCAATTTTTTGGTGGAACTCACATCAAATTTCGAATGGACAAGATCCACAAAGAACTCTAAATATGATGTGGGATAAATCTGGTAGAGGTATTGGGAAAATTATGGAGGCATGAATGTTTTTTTTGTTGTTAATGAAAAAAGTAAAAATATAAATTTTCAACAATTTTAAAATGTTACAATGTTGAACCACATGGCTGATGAAACCGTGTTCCAACCGTGAAACTCTACTATCTATAAGCACCACCCCACACAAAGTCTGTGTTCATGTTTAGAAAAAACCTGTGGAAAACATGATAACGAAGAATAAAATAATTTTTAGAGATCCGACATTTTTTAAGACTTCAATAACATATTTTTTCAGACCATCCCCTTATATTTTTTGATCCACACTATTTAGGAGAACCATTATCCAAACTACGTGTTAACTATGTGTCACATCATACTTTTCTAGACACCAATAATATAATCCCCAATCCTTCCGAGAATGACGCAAAACTGTCTACATCCATTAAATATCTTCAATTAAGGTATAAAATAATTTTATATTATAATTAAAAAGGTCTATATATTAATTAAGAAATGATATCTTTCATAATATTTCCTAAAAATCACCATATGTGGTCCGTTTATAAGGTTTTCATAATTTTTTGTTTAACATCATTCTATTTTGAGTATATTAATAAATAATTTTCATGAATAATTCAATAAACCTAAATAGAAATTTTTTGTTATTGAAATATTATTTGATAATTCCCCCTAATATAAGAATTGTATCACCTAACAAGTCATGAAAATATATTTTCTATAAAAAAGTAGGTATTGTCATCATATAAGATACTTACATTTTCATGTATTCACTTGAGTCTCTATATTTCTCCATAAAACATGTATTATAGGAATTATTATTCCCTTTAATCCTTTTCCCATTGATTCATGACTTGATTCGGTCCCTCTATAAGATTCAATTGTTTATAGTTCAATTATTCTCTTATATAACATGTGAGAATGATCTGGTTAGTGAATCATAATTTGAGGTGCATGAAAGACATTATTATTTATTTCATTGAATTATTATACTTCTAATAACTATTACAATTAATTTATTTACATCAAAATATCAAATAAATCCAAATAATATAGTAAAAAATACCCTTAATTACAAAATGATAATATCTAAATTGAGGAGACACTCACAAGGAGCTGTGTTCGTGATGGACAATACTAACATGGTCAATATTGCTTATTTGTGTAATATTTTTTCAAAATATAAAAATATCCAAACACTATTGAATAACATTATATTTAAATTATTTTCTATAGAAAAAGTGTATTTGAAAATTTTTTCACCCAAAAAAATGAAATCTATATCCAAAAAGAGTTTTAATAAAAAAATTAATCTATTTCCTCCATTAAATTTATGAAAATTAAAAAAATAATTCCTTTTTTTAATATATAAAACTATAATTTATATAAATAATAATTTAATTTATAATATAAATAAAATGTTATAGAATATTGGTAAATTATTTACCCATTATATTAAAATAATGATATTATTAAATTTACTTCTTATATTTATATAATATTTTTCTTAAAGTAAATATTATTAATGTTTTATTGAATAAATAATATAAATTTATTCTAAATTCATATGTTCTAAAATAAGTTTATGAATATTAATAATTTATCCAATTTAATGAAAAAAAAAGTATATTTAATGAATTTATGGTGATTTTCTACATATATATTTTTTATAACTACATTAATTTTCTTTTAAATCTATTTTAAAATGTAAATATTAATTATTTCAAAATAATCCACTTGTTAACAAATTAATGGACATGTTTTATAATGATAAAATTGTATTATATAACCACTGAAATAAATATAATAATTTCAGATGGAATTTTATATACACCATGGCATAAAATAAATGGATAAATTACATTTTTATACTATGATGATATTTTTTGAGACATTTGTATGAATATTTAATAATTCCCTTAATGTTTAAATATTGTGTATGTCATGTTACTCTAAAATATTTTTTTAATTATAATGAGTAACATGTTATAATACAAAATAATATTATTAATCATTTATTATTTTAATTTTTAAATTTAATATTTTATATATATATATATATAGTGTATTATAATAATAAAAAATCATTTAAATTTAAATAATTCACTTGTAGGAAACATTACATTCTCAATGACATTGTCTTATGCACATTATGAATACTAACAATCACACTAAAATTGTTTGCATATGTACTGAATTAAAAAATATTGATTAAATAATTAGAATTTATTTTTATAAAATAAATGTAATTTTTAAATTTTAATTTCAAATTTTAATTTGGTTGAAATTTCGGGTTTTTAGAAAAAGATGATTTTTAGTGAATAGTGAAAATATAGTTTATCATATACTGTTAGTTTTATGACAAAATAATGGCGTAAAAATGATTAAATAACATATATATAATTTTAAATTAAATTATTATTATATAATGAGTGTTATTGTTTTTATAAAAATGATAAATTGAATTTCCAAACCCCCAAAAAAAATTTTAAGAAGTTATGTTTTATTCAATTTGAGTAAATATATAGATGAGATTTTTTACTTTTAAAAAATATTTCCAAAAAGGAATTCTGTTATATACATTATTAAATATCATAGATAATTATATTTTAAAATCAAAAACAAATATATTTCATAAGAATCAACATTATTAATAGTCTTGATCCTAAATAGTAAAATAATCAAAATATTATGCAAAGATATTGCTCCCCCTTGGATATATAAACAACGCTCCTCCCCCCATTTCATCACGCATTCAAAACTATATGCATCAAAAAATATCAAAAAATACCCCCAAAAAAATTTGAATCCACATTCCTAAGACATTGTTCCAAACAAAAGATCCTCTATCAAAATCATAATGACCAATACAAAAGTGGAATCTCAAAATGAAAAGTAAGGTATCTATATTCTTTCATTATAATATTATTCGAGATTAAATTATCTTGAAAAAATTTAAAACATCCTATTATTTTAATATAATTGTTATAATTTCATGTTTTTGATGTCATTATATATATTTATTGATTATATATTTATCATTCTTTCTAATAATCCTTTTTTTATAAGTCGTTACTATGTCAAAACACAGATTTCAAAATCAATGTCTTTATGTTTTTCTTCTCCACTAACAAATTTCAATAACATATGTAATATTTTAAAGCAACATGAAAATATTATTAAATTTATACACTATTTTTTCTATTAAATTATGATTAATTATTATTTTTCATCTGCATTTAATCAATTTAAAAATATCATTCAAATGTGATTGTGTATACTACGTACGTGAATAATTATTTTTTATTTTCAATTATTCCTTTCAATTCAATTATGAAAAATTGATAACATGGTTTAAAATATCTATAATTATAAAACAATTTCATTTATACTAATTTTAAATTATAAACATGTCTTAATAAACACATTTTAAAAGTAAACATTAATATCAATTTTAATTGTTTATAACATGCATAAGAAGAAACTCTTTTTAATTTAGTACTATTTTGTAAAATATATTGAACAGGTGTACTCAAGAACTAACATAATGACCTGAAATGTACACTTTTTAATCTTATAAATATTATTTAACTATTTGATGTTAACCATTTCCCTTTATCATTAATTTAATGAAGTTCGGTAATGATGAACCAAACTACCTCAGAATGACAGAAGAAAACAAAATTATTTAAAAAAATGATCGACATAGGATAATAAATAAATTTAAAATAATAATCATCATTATATTATCATTAATATTGTTTTTAGTAAATTAAAATATTGATATAATTAGATTGTTTTGTATTTTATATGATAAATGAGGCAATCCTTTACTCAAGGTAAGGGTCCCCCCACTCCCAAAATATATATTTGTTCCATTTATTTCATCTCTATAGTATTTATTCCCTTATATTACTCATATATAAAGGTATGAATGTTTACCATGCAATTTTAACATTCTAAACATTTTATTAATTTCCTTTTGAATTTCCATATTGATTTATCATTCAGATTTTATGTTTATCATAAGGTGTCTCCCTCACTCTTTTTCTCCCTTTTGTTCATGTTTCTCTATCACTATCTATCTCCACATATTATCCTTTCTCTCATTATCATATGATTAGTTTATGTTTCTTATACATACTTTTCCTTCATTTTCTAGAGATATTATTTCGTTATGGTTTTATTATAATTATTTCCATAATTCATAAAATAGGATTTTTATAATGGAATTTTTTTAATTACAATATTACCCTAAATGTTTCATTTAATTGAACTATATTTACTTTTAATACTACATTTTTTGAAAATTTAATAACTAAAATTTTGTTTTAATATATTATTTTAACATCTTTTAGGGTGATTTTAGAATGTTGATTGTTTGATTATTTTTACTATGATGTCACTAAATGTTATCAAAACTGATTTCAAAATTTATTTATCATTTCCCCCATATTATCCAATATATTTATTCTAAAATATTTATTTATCTTATATATACTATTAACATTCAATAATTAAAATATAATTTTTATAAAATACCTATATATATATATACTTCATTACAAATTAAATTCTCCATTATTTTATTGAATATTGTTTGGAAAATATGTATTTTTTCTTCAATTTTAATAAAAATTATAATTTGTATCTAAAGAAATTTTCTATATCAATACACATTTATATTTGACCCATATAAAATTTATTTTTTTAATTTCCTCTAATTATATCTTTTTTATAAGTGGTTACTATTTAAAAATAATCCTTTGAATCACTATCTATATAACTATTTATATCTTCTGTGGTGTAAATTGAAACATTTTGGGAAAAATAATCAATCATTATCAGTGTCTTTACTTTTCATTAATAAAGTATAAAAACTATATCTTTTTTAATCCCATTCAATTTTTAATAGCCTACAAATTATTCTCTAGAGTGATGGTTGTTTTCCAATATTTTCCAATGTTTGAATTTGTGGGAAAACTATCACTTGATTTTGTATCATTTTTTCTATATATTATAAATATCATTTACTTTATTATTATAATGGATTTATATTAACTTATATATCCCCATTATTTCCGGGGAAACCCTTATTTATTTTTATGGGATAATCAGGGTATTATTTTGATGATTTTGTGATAATTTCCATTTTTAGTTGGCACTAATTGGAAGGGATATATCATTTTGTGATTGGAGATCCTAGAATTTGATAAAACTCAAAGGATTTTTTTAATTTTTCATATAACATGTGATCACACTATTATTCAAGGAAATATTTTTGTTATCACTATTTATTGTTTTATTCATGGAAATGGTGAGATTATCATTGTATATTATGCTATATGATGGCATGATATAGTTATATTTATAAAAATATAATAATTGTATTAAAAGAGTTTTTGGCATTACAATAATATTGTTTCTTCTACAATATGTTTTTTAAACCTATTAATTTAATAAAACATAGAGATATTATTACTATTTATTAAAGGTAATCATTTTAAAGATAAATTTCATTTATCTCAAATAACATGGTTATAAAGACTTATTTTATATTTTATAATTCATTTACATTATTGAGTTTTAATAATATGTTTAATATAATTTATAAGTAATCGGAGATAAAATAATCCAAGTGGGATTTATTCATCAATTGGTTAATGAGGAGATTTGTTGAGAAACCCAAGCACTATTTTCATGAGAATGAAGTCGTCTACGGCATTGTAGACTAGGAAAGACAACAAATTAAATCTCAAAAAATCCCCTCACAATACATAATAATATTTAGTTAATAATAAGCTCCAAAATTTCATTTATCACTAACTAATATAGCCTATCAATGGAATACACATTATGTATTCATATCAATTTAATCAGTATTTTGAAACCCTATTTTTCAAGAAACCCATTCGTCACACAAATATAACTACTATAGGTGAGGAAATTTAATGCCAAATCATATTGAAATTAAAATTCTTGATGACATGTTATTGTATGCTCCACACAATACCCATTCAATTACAATCATAACATCAAGCTACAACTCGACATACTCTAAATAAACCAATACAATGACTTGTAGCCATACAATGCACTCTCGATACCACATGATGAAATATCTATCACATACAATGTATTTTAAACATCTAATGAATGTTTTTATAACCCAACTTACTATCAGTATTATACAAATTCCCCAGGATATCTATAACACAATGATTCCTTTGATTACATCACATTTCCTTGTTCCCTCCATGTATGAATAACTAAGGAAGTTTGTTACCAATGTACCACATGGAACATAATTGAGATTATAGAATATTTGTAATTCTAGTGCATGAATCTAAAACTACTTGATACCAAGTGGAGAAATATTAATAATTTCCAATTCTATTTGAAAGCTAAACAAAAAAACTAAGGTTATATGTATAATTATAGTTTCTGCCATGTTCATTGCATAGACCTTTTATGTCCTTTTTAAAATATAATCTATGTTCATTATATTCTTATTTTAATTTTATAATAATTCATGGATAATTTTATTATACCTTTTAAATTCATTTAAAGTATTAATGTTTCTCTACTCTCATTTATAATTTCATCAACCTGATCTCTAAACTCCACAACAGATGATAAATAACTATGTTTTATAGACTTGGGAAGGTAGTGATGTTCCAATGTTTGTTCTTTATTTCAAATATTTCAGTTTCTTCTTATACTGATACTTTGAGGGTGTAGTGATTTTTTTGCAATGGTCATAAATTATTTCCACATGTCGGTATCTAGATTCTTTCTTCAACTAAATTACATCACCTACCTTCGCTCAATTTTACTAATATTGGTGGGATTAGGGACTTCGCCAATGAAAAATATATGATGGATTTGGGTGTTGAGTTAGTTGTATTCTATAATATTGGTTTCTTATTAAATATCTACTATTAAGGAAGTGGAATTTCTTGTGAAAAATCTATCATTAAAGTACACAAAGTTTTCAACGACATTAGGGGAAGAAGATGTATAAAAAATGATATGTTTATTAAATGAATGTCTATAATATTTATGGTTATATCCATGAAATACACCTTATAACTAAACCAAGGAGCATTCTATTTCTTCATAATTTATCTTAGTGACACTTCATGTATTATATCATTATATTTTTTTAACCACAAAAAAAATAAATCCCAATGTTTATTGATTTCTATTATGTTAATTATATTAATAGAAATATAATTCATAAAAGGGATACATTGGATATAACATAATTAATCATTTTAGAAACCCCTATTCAACCACATATTTACATTGTGATATTACAAATAATAATTACACCCCATTATAGGACTCTCATCATGAAGACACTTAATATATATTATAATTTTATATGCTTCTTAAGGTACCATATTATTATTTCATATAGTTATTTTTTATAATACTTCCTTATGATTTCACATAATTATTTAATATTTAATGTTATTCTTTGAAGATTAAACTTATATCATTATTTTCCATAATCATGAATTTCCATCATGCGTTGTGATCAATTATAATGATTTCATGATCATATTTCACTATTTTTTATTTATCTAATGTCCATGTTTCTCACATATATATAGTCTACTAAAAAATCATATATCTCTCATTTTTAGTATTTTAACACTTACTGAGTGTTTAATCTCACTCCGTTCTTACATTTCCTCATATACCAAACTCATAATATGTGTTAAATATATTTCGACCAGTTAATAACTGTTTTAAAGTATTTTTTATTATATTTTATTTTATATGCATCAGTTGAGGATATATTATATAACTACATCCCATAGAAACAAAAATTATGATTCAAGAGGATGGTTTCATTACATTTTATGTATAAAAAATTTCATGTTTAAAGAATAATATGAATTTTGGTTTTAAGGAAACATAATAATAATAAGTATCTATCAGTAAAGCCTCAAAAATTCACTATGAATCAATTGATTCTAAATTTTAATCTAGGGAATTTTTACAAAACATTAATTATCATTAAAAAATCAATAATACATAACTAAATCATATCTTATAAAATTTATATTTTTTGTTTTTTTGTTTTTATATCATTGAATGTTTCATTATACTCATTTTAATCTATGTATCCAAGTCATTTTAAATTCCTTTCAAAATCATGATGAAAATCAAGGATACAATCTGATATAGTTTTATTATAATATCTTTAAACACTAATGACCTCTATAATATATAATTTCTCAATATTTTGAAATGGATTTGTTATTTTTATATGTAAGTAATTAAAAAACTTAGTTAATTGGATCACCACCATGCAAATAGAATATTGTATATGGGGTAATTTGGGAAATCCAATCACAAAATATATGAAGGTATTATTCTTTTTTTACTTCACTATACATAAATGTTTAAAAAAAGATTCATATATTTTTGAAATAAATTTATATAATGATAGAAAAAAAATAAGTTAAGATAGTAAAAAATATCCTTCTTTATAAAAGGACATAAAAATTGGTGTCTTGTGTCATATTTTATCCCTATAATTCAATGACGTGCAACCCAAAAAAATGATAAAAAATATTCATTAACTATATCAATAAATTTATTTAAAATTTAACATACCCTGGGAAATAAAAATTCATATCTAATTTCATACACCCATTGTCAATAATTTCCCAATAAATTATGTTTTCTCACATTATATTACATATAGACTAATAAATTTATGAATCGTTCAATTTTTAAAATAATGTATATTTTGAATTAAAATGGGAAACTTTTATATTTTTATACCAATACATCATTTCCATTAAGAAATGAACTAGCTCACCCATTAACTATTCATGGCATTCTACTTATTCTGCTACATAATTCATAGTTTTCCTACTTCATGTATTATCTATAGAATTACTTTACCAAGACATGAGTAACAATTTTAAATTAAAATTCTAAATATTTTCTACCACCCTACATTACATCATGATATGATCTCATTGATATTATATATAATTTGTAATATTATATTTTTTGAGAGCTAAAACATCTCATAGAATGGATTATTCACTAAAATCTCTACATTTAAGAAACCATACCCAAAACTATATTATATATAGGATTATTCATCAAATAAATTTTTACTACATTTATCTGTATTAATATTTATATTTGGACACCTATGAAACTTTTTTGATAATAATAATAGTACACTACATAGTCATCATCTAGTTTATGTATAATAATATTTACTATTTGGTGGTTCTCCAATTTGATTAATGGGAAGTTATATTAATATCATAGGAGAATCAAATAGTATTTTAAGGACTGAAGAAAAAATGAAAAACCATTCCACATTACATTTTCACCATTGTTTTGTCTCATTCCCTACACACAGACTCTATTTCCTACACCATGTTCTCCAGTGTCATGTGTTATGCCTTATTCATCACTATGTCATGCACTATTCCAAGTCAATTGAGATCCCGAGGTGGTTATATGAAGTAACCTTGGATCTCAGGTCACCACACATATAAAAGGACACCCTGACCACCCATTTATGTATAAGGTGACATAAAATTGTATATATGTATATAAATAATCAATTCTATACATCATATTTAATGACATAATTTTTTGAATGACAAATTTTTCATGAAAATTTGTGTTATATTATTTTATACTAAAAAACTATATCCCATTAAGAATGAATTTAGTATAAATTGAAAATTTACCATCAGGTAAAGAATGTAATATGACCATTAGTAAATTTTGATCATTTTTAGATATAAACAATTAGAAATTTATAATTTAAACCTCATAATTAGTATTTATATGTTTAAATTGAAAAGTTATAGTTAATAATAAAATATGAAAACATGGCCTCAGCCAGTAGAGGCATGCCGTACGAATCCCATTTATTAGATATTGGGAAGGAGGTGGCATCACTGGGCTTCACTCTTCACTAATACCAAGTTGAGATACTATAAGGACCCGGACTTAAACCATACTTAATATTGAATTAAATAAATAATTCACGTTGGGGATCTTTTTAGGTTTAGAGTTTTAGAGAATTAGATCATAAATCATGAATTACATTCCACATTTAAACATAGTGGTTATATAAAAGATAATATTCGTTTTTTCCCATCAACGGAAACATGTTTAAAATAAAATATGGATTCTTTCAGGACACGTCCTTGACACTATCATCATATCATGCACCACTCCCTTGACCTGTGAAAAAAATTTCAAAAACTTAGGATGAGCATAAAAAGATCAGTAAGAGATATAAAAGTATTAAAATAAAACATTACTCCATGTATGAAATCATATATTACTCATAAAACATAAGCATTTTAACGTACCTCATCAAATCATGAATAAATCATAGAAATCATAAGGCATAAAGGTGACTTGAGGCATTCATAACATTCTTACGTAGGGAGTAACCATCTTGGTTACTTTTGGAATACCCATCACTGTATATTCCCTAAATATCTTTGGAGAAACCTTAACGTTTAACTCCTTCACATTACCCAATGCATTGGAGAGCTATATCGGGCTCACCCTCCTTTAGTTTATCACAGAACCACCCATCTTCAAAAAAATTCCTAGGAACCATAACATAATCATAGCACATAACTTAAGCATAAAGGAAAGATAACATTGCCTAATTTCAATAACAATATAACATTTTATGATATTGAAATAATGAATCCATTCTAAAACCCATTTTCAAAACCATTTACAAAATTTAATAATGAGATTTTTATATCAAAGTGTCCCATACCACATTTATGATTTTAACATTTTAAACCATTAATATCCATATAAATAATTCCTTAAAACAATTTTGAAATCATGGATATTAATGAGAAATATTTATGAGATTAAATCATTAAAACATTTAAAATGATATTTTAGTTAAAGGGTTTTTAAAAAAATAAGAGACACTTGAATACAATAATTGAGGAATAACATTTAATAAAAACATTATAATATCATGAGAATAATATGATTCGTGATATAATATTCCAAATGATATTATATACACCATATAAAAGTGAATTGGTGCATAACAACAATTAAGTCTCAATGGAAATGTAAATTGAGATGGAATCCAGTATAAAGATGGTATCCTTAAATTAAGGATAAATCAATCTCATAATTATGTGAGACAAATATAAACACACCCAATATAAGTGGATTTTAAGTGTAAAAAAATCAATTGTCCTTCACACATAATCAAAGGATTACATATTCAATAACTACATGTTTAACCCAAAGAAATTGAAATTGGGTTAAGAAGTTCCCTTGAAAGCCTAACGGTGTCATATCAAATTTTAGAAAAAGAGTTGATGAGAGAGATAAAGGTTATCTCATCACTTGGACATAAAATTTACGGCAATAAGGATACATAAGAACATATACCCACATAATAAGATGAAAATTAAAAGACATAACAAAAGAAGTCTTTTAAAAGGAGGAGGGTGAAAGGTTACCTTACCGATTTGGGTAACTTTCGAAACGTACACCCCATGAAAGAAGGACTATACAAAATTGATTTAAATACTAATAAACAAATTATGTTACAAAATTAGTATAATAATGGACAGTACATACACCACTAAAAAGGAAATATTGGCAAATGTAGCATGAATCTCACGAAAACACAAAGTGAGATAAAAAGCCCCTTATGAAATTTCGGCAGCCTAACGGTGCCAATTAAAACTTCCAAAAATGGATTTATGATATCAAATAGGGTATCTCATAATATGAACATAAAAATTACATAATGTGGAATATAAAATAACATCCCCAAACACAATAAATATGAGCTTAAAAGAAATGACATAAAAGGGAGTACTTAAAAAGAATGAGAGAGGTAGGATCCCTTACCTCGGGTCCGACTTGACTCAATCGTTCTTTAACCTCTAGAATAATAAACTTTAGTTAATTTATAATTAGTTATGAACCTTTTCCAAGTTCATTATTCCTTTTATATCACTTACTACCATTCTATGAACACTATGTAATTTTTTAAGTTAATAATGGTCGTTTTGTAGATCATTGCTCCTTGAGTCAAAAATAAACTCTTTATAATTACAAGTTGCTCATGTGGTAAAATATATATTATATCCAGAATTATATTAATTATGTATATATCATATATATCATATATATACATTATATACATGAATTTATAATATTACATAACATTTAGAGGTAACGAATGAAATGCACCATTCATGGAGACGGTAAGCCGTACGTACGCATGAACGCTGCTTCCATTTCTATTTCTTTTTTAATGGAATTAAAACATAATGATACATAATAATATTATAATTAGAGTATGGTATCATATATAATATCATTAAATATATCCTTTATACGTACCACATATGGTATTAGTGTAACAAATCAATTTGAGGGGGTGGTAGTCTGCACTTCCTAAAATGAAGATATCGCGTTTAACCATAATGAAACCAAAATGGTATGCCATAAATGAGAAATAAAGAAGCTTAAGTAAAACATAAAAATATTATATATCATATATAAATATAGTGACATCTTAATGTCCACCTTTGATGGTGTTAAAAGAATGTTGAACAATCATCATTTCGTTAGGCATAAATTCACCATCCACAGAAACAGTATGTTCTTTAACCATTAGATTTAGGTGTGTGTAAGTGTAGCTAGAATAATTCTTATAAAAACATACTAGTATATTGAATATACTGTAGTTGTTACAAAATAAATGAATAAAAAGTGTTTAGGGGTTTGGAGAAGCAAAATAAAACAAAAGAAAACAAGGGAAGACATTACATTTAAATCGGGTAACTCTCTTTGATTTGAGCTCAAAGGATTCCATGGAATGGATTCTGCCCAATGTGAGGATTCAATGATTAATATAAGTATTTTTAGAGACAAAATTGGCAAGGTTTGGCCGAGCCAAAGGCTTGAGATGTGTGGGTAAGGTGGTAGAGGAGGGGGCCTTTTATAAGAGGAGAGGATGGGTACTATTGGAACGTCGCAATATGGTACATTATTTTCAATTGAGTTTCGGATTTTAAAGGTCCCAAGTTGATGTAGTTAGAGGGTAAAGTGGTATGGGTTCGAAATATACTCATAAAATAGGTCTTTTTCAAGTGTAAGTTATAGTTTTAACATTATATTTTCATTTTACTTAAATCCTTTATTAAATGGGTAATCACTGCATCATCATGATGTCATAAATAATTTAATTTATTTAACGTCTAAAAACTATAAAAAAAATATCAAGATGTAGGAAATCTTATTAGATTTCTAATGAATATTTATAGTCAAAAATATTACTTGTATAACCTCATTTCAAATTTTTTTTAGTAAAACAACTCATGCTTGTGACACATTTATTTTAACTTTAAATAAAAAGTTATTTAAGTCATTTTCCAACCAATGTTGCTCCATGGGGTCCCCATATTGACCCATGAATTGTCTTAGTCGGCCATGACACATCCAATGAGGGTAGGATATGTGTCTAGGGCATTTCATATTATTAAGACATTATTTTTACATTAAATTACACGAATTACCTCTTATCGCGATTAAAAACATGTTAGTTACTATTCACCAAAAAATTATTTTAATCTCATTTAACAACATATAACATCCTAATGACAACCATCTATGTCGGATTTTTTAAATTCAAATCACAGAAGTGGTAAAGGTTCATTAAAATGAAAAATCAGATTTTAAACTACCACTTAGTGGTTTCAATATTCATCAAAAATTGATGTTTTTCAGAAAAATACCAAAAATGCACCTTAAGATATAATTGATATTCCAAATTCAAAAATGATGTCAATTTTAAAAAATTAATAACATATATGTTTCATTAATTAAATTAATAATTAATTCCCACTGTCAAAACAAATAGCCAGTTTTTAAGAAACAATATCTATTAAAAGATTAACACTAGTTTAAGTCCAATTACAAAGTGAAATTAATTACAATGACCAACATTAGATTAAATGGTAAAAACATATTATAAATAAACCATAATATAAATTAACAATATAATATATCCATATAAATAAATCAGATTAAAATGAGGTTTTGAATTTAATATGCAACATTTTCAATAAAAATGATCTTTATCGGAAAAATAACAAAATTTACACAAAGTAAATTTTGATGTCCAGATTCTAAAGAAGGATTTTATTTTGTCAAATAAAACATATAAAATTGGAAAATGTATATTTAAAAAGGGTTCTTCGTCAAAAGGCGGTTAATCGGCCTTTTAAAGAATATTAGAAGATATATGCTTAAAATTGGATTCATTTGCATTTTAAGCCTCAAACATTTATTGGATAAAAGTAAAAATATTTGACAATAATATATAATCATTTTGTTGTTAGTTCTATTCATTCCCTCCATTACAACGGCTAGGCGTTAACTACCTTTTAAAATAATATTATTCTATTATTATAGTGCAACGTAAGATTTAAAAGAAACTCATTGTTGCGTATTGGGTACGCCCTCGAGCGTAGCATTCCCTTTAAATTAATATTAATATTTTATTCGAAAATATGGATAAAAATGAAAATGTCATATTCTTTATTTACCTGGGGTGTTACATCCTTCCCCCTATTTGGGAATTGCATCCTTGCACTTTTAAAATTGGGCTTGGAAGCTACATTGAAAATCCCACATCGGAACAAGAGCCAGTAAAACAATCACATTAAATTAAAGAAAGTGAAGTACAAATGTCACTCGAGTTAACCTATACTAGGATTCCATGTTGGAAAACATGGATATGGAGGAAAAAAAGGGTCATGTTCTCAGGGAGAGTGATAGTAAACATGTCTAAGAGAAAGTTAACCATAAGAAAATCACAAACTTGTGATGGGTTAAATGGTATTCGATTCCCCAGTAGGAAAATTTAATAAAAAACATTATTGTTTTAAGTTACTCTTCATTGATGAATTTATTTTTGAGCTTAACTAAATCATAATGAAACATAATTACTTGTCACGTAGACTTTCCACTTTTACTAGATTCCTTAATCAAACTCATATTTTCTCCAAAAGATGAGTATTTGGGAAGACTTGTTCGCATTAAGAGTACTATAATCAACTTGTTTAGAATCAACTAATCCATAAAAGAGAACTATATATTTCCCATGTCTTTAGACAAAAACCAAAACCAAAACTGTTAGTATGAGATCAGATAATCCACAAAAGTATAATCCTTTATATAAAGAAAATCTATTCTCAATCTCCAAAATTTGTCCAAAAAACCCCAAGTTCAACGAAGACCATTTGATAAACAATTTTCCATAAAAATCTTCAATGTAAACCAAACTAAGATTGAAACCCAAAAATTTGAAGGATTTAATCACATAGTCTTCCATGGTACAAATTAACTTTTATCTCCAAATAACATCAGTTGCACTTAAATTCTCATATTGAAAAGTAATTAACCTAATCACGTATCCTCCATGATAGGTTAATCATTTCCATAGATAACCCAAAATAAACTTACTCTTGATTCTTAAAACCATATAACTAAAAATAATTAGTCAAACTAACCATGGAATTCACATAATCTAGTGGTAGGTGATAAATACCAGTCGCACGTTGGTTGTGGGTTCGATTCCCGCAGATTTTTCTGACGTGATGGGTTGTCACACGGTCTGTGTGTTGTCCTTTTTCCAAAACTATATAATTCTTAAAACATTCCCCAAAATGAGATAAAATCTTCAAAAATAATCATAACATATTTTAACCTCAAGTTTATATCATGCCTTTCATTTTCCATCATAACATATAATAACTCATAATTACCTCAAATATAAGAATCATATAAACCCCAATGGTTAACTTTATAATTATTACCTGAACATCCACATCGATTGGTCATCTCGTACATGATGCATTACCGAACATACCAAGTTTCATGTGGTTGATCATGACTCCTTGATTGTTGGTTTAGAACAACCATGAGTTTCATCATTAAATCCCCCATTTCATCCAGTCTCTTAATCAGAGAAACACCATAATTTCCTTCAAACCTATTATCACTTTGGTGCCTGCTTGATCCATCAATTCACTAAAAACAGAAATGTCTGTGTGAGTATATCAACAAAACCATCATGTACTAATGAGTAATATAAGCACTAAGATATGCTTACTCATTCACTTTATCCAAAACTAGGACTCTTTCTGAAATCCTAACCATTATGGTAATGACAATTATGCCTAGAGAATACCCTAACCTCTAAGGTTGTCTAAACCGACCTCTGATACCAACTATAAGGCCTCAGCCTTAAACCTTACATGATATTTAATTAAATGAATAATTCAAATTGAGGATATTTTCTGGTTTATTATTTTAGAGAATTAGATCATAAATCACGAATTATATTCCATATTTAGACAAAGTGGTTATATAAAAGATAGTATTCATTTTTTCCCATAAATGGAAACATATTTAAAATAAAACATGGATTGTTCCTTGACACTTCCTTGACACTATCATCATATCATGAAAATTTCCCTTGAACTGTGAAAAACATTTCAAAAACATGGGATGAGCATAAAAAATCTCAGTAAGGGATATAAAAGTACGAAAAGAAAACATTAATCCATGTATGAAATCATACTTTACACATAACACATAATCATTTTAACATACCTCATCAAATCAGGAATAAATCATAGAAATCATAAGGAATAAAGGTAACATGAAGCATTCATAACATTCTTACATAGGGAGTAACCCTCTTGGTTACGTTTGGAATACCAATCATAGTATATTCCCTAAATCTCTTCGGAGAAACCTTAACGTTTAACTCCTTCGTGTTACCCAATGTATTGGAGAGCTATATCGGGCTCACCCGCCCGTAGTTTATCACGGAACCTCCCATCTTCATAACAATTCCCAAGAACCATAACATAATAATAGCACATAACTTAAGCATAAAGGAAATATAACATTCCCAAATTACAATAACAATATAACAATTTAAGATATTGAAATAATGAATCCATTATAAAAACCATTTTGAAAACCATTTAAAACATTTAATAAAGAGATTTTTAAATCAAAGTGTCCCATACCACATCGAATCATTTAACATTTTAAACCATTAATATCCATATAAATAATTCCTTAAAACGAGTTTTAAAACCTTGATATTAATGAGAAATATTATTAAGATTAAATCATTAAAACATTTAAAACGATATTTTAGTTAAAGGGTTTTTAACAAAATGAGAGACACATGAATACAATAATTGAGAAATAACATTTAATCAAAACATTATAATATCATGAGAATAAAGGGATTCATGATATAATATTCCAAATGATAGTATATACACCATATAAGAGTGAATTGGTTCATAACAACAATGAAGTCTCAATAGAAAAGTAAATTGATATGAAACCCATTATAAAGATGGTATCCCTAAATTAAGGATAAATCAATCTCATAAATATGTGAGACAAATATAAATACACCCAATATAAGTGGATATTAAGTGTAAAATAATCAATGTTCATTCACACATATTCAATGGATGAAATATTCAATAACAACATGTTGGACCCAAAGAAATCGAAATTTGGTTAAGAAGTTCCCTTGACAGCCTAACGACGTCACATCAAATTTTAGAAAAAGAGTTGATGAGAGGGATAAAGGGTATCTCATCACTTTGAAATACATTTATGGATATAAGGATATATAAGAACATATCACCACATAATAAGATGAAAATTAAAAGACATAACAAAAGAAGTCTTTTAAAAAGAGGAGGGTGAAACGTTCCCTTACCGATTTGGGTAACTTTCGAAACGTACACCCCATGAAAGAAAGACTATACAACATTGATGTAAATACTCATAAAAAAAGTTTTTTATACAAAGAGTTGAATAATGGACAGCACATACACCACTCAAAAGAACATATTGGAAAATGTAGCATGAATCTCACGAAAACACAAAGTGAGATAAAAATCCCCGTATGAAATATCGGCAGCCTAACGGCGCCAATTAAAACTTCCAAAAATGGATTTATGAGATCAAATAGGGTCTATCATAATATGAACATAAAAATTACAGAATTAGGAATATAAAATAACATCCCCATACACAAGAAAGATGAGCTTAAAAGAAATGACATAAAAGGGAGTACTTAAAAAGAAAGAGAGAGGTAGGATCTCTTAACTCGGGTCCGACTTTACTCGATCGTTCTTTAACCTCATGAATAATAAACAATAGTTAATTTATACTTTCTTAATAACATTTTCCACGTTAATTATTCTTTTTATATCACTTACTACCATTCTATGAACACTATGTAATTTTTTTATGTTAATAATGGTCGTTTTGTAGATCATTGCTACTTGAGTCAAAAATAAACTCTTTATAATTACAAGTTGTTCATGTGGTAAAATATATATTATATCCAGAATTATATTAATTATGTAGATATCATATATATCATGTATATATATTATATACATGCATTTATAATATTAAATAACATTTATAGGTATGAAATCAAATGCACCATTTATGGAGACGGTAAGCCGTACGTACGCATGAACGCTGCTTCCATTTCTATTTCTTATTTAATGGAATTAAAAAATTTTGATACATAATAGTATTATAATTACAGTATGGTATCATATATAATATCATTAAATTTATCCTTAAAATGTACCACATATGGTATTAACGAATCAAATCACTTTGAGGGGGCGGTATTCCGCACTTCCTAAAATGAAGATATCGCATTTAACCATAATGGAAACCATAAAGGTATGCAATAAAATAAAAATACAGAATCTTAAGTAAAACATCAACATATTATATATCATATATAAATATAGTGACATCTTAATGTCCACCTTTGAGGGTGTTAAAATAATATTGAACAATCATCTTTTTGTGAGGCAGAAATTCACCATCAACATAAACAATATGTTATTTAACCATTAGATGTAGTAGTGTGTAAGTGTAGCTAGAATCATTCTTATAACAACATCTTAGTATATTGATGATATTGGAGTTGTTATATAAGAAATTAATAAAAATATTTTAGGTTTATGGAGAAGAAAAATAAAACAAAATAACACAAGGGATTACATTACATTTACATCGGGTAACTCTCTTTGATTTGAGCTCAAAGGCGTCATTGGAAATGAATCGTGTAAATGTGAGGCTTAAATGATGAAGAGAAGGATGTGGAGAGACAAAATGGGTAGTGGTTGGCTGAGCCAAAGCAACGAGAGGTGTGGGTAAGGTGGTATAGGTGGGGGCCTATTATAAGAGGAGAGGAGGGGCACTCTTGGAAGGTCACAAAATGTTACTTTATTTTCAATTTAGTTTAGGATCTTAAAAGTCCCACATTGATTTATTTCTAGGATAAGGTGGTAAGGGTTATAAATATACTCATTCAATAGGTCTTTGACAGGTGTATGTAATATTATTAACATTATCTTTTAATTTTATTTAAATCCTTTATTAATGAGGTAATTGATGCATCATCATGATGTCATAAATAATTTAATTTATTTAAAGTCAAAAAATTATAAAAAAAATATCATGATGTAGGAAATATTTTTATATTTCTAATTAATATTTATAGTCAAAAATATGACTTGTATAACCCCATTTAAAATTTGTATTAGTAAAACAACTCATGCTTGTGACACTTTTATTTTAAATTTAAATAAAAAGATGTTTATGTCCTTTTCCAACAAATGTGGCTCCATGGGGTCCCCATGTTGACCCATGGATTGTCTTAGTAGGACATGACACATCCAATGAGGGTAGTACATGTGTCTAGGTCATTTCATATTATTAAAACATTATTTTTACCTTAAATTACACTAATTACCTCTAATCACGAATAAAATCTTAAAAGTTACTATTCACCAAAAAATTATTTTAATCCCATTGAACCACATCTTACATACTAATGAAAACCATGTATGTCAGATTTTTGAAATTCAAATCACAAAAGTGGTAAAGTTTCATTTAAACGAAAAATCATTTTTTAAACTACCACTTAGTGGTTTCACTATTCATCAAAAATTGAAGTTTTTCAGAAAAATACAAAAAATTCACCCTAAGCTATAATTGATATTCTGAATTCAAAAATGATTTCTATTTTAAAAAATTCAAAACATATATGTTGCATTAATTAATTTAATAATTAATTCCCACTGTCAAAACAAATAGCGTGTTTTTAAGAAACAATATCTATTAAAAGATTGACACTAGTTTAAGTCCATTTTCAAAGTGGAATTAATTCCAATGACCACCATTAGATTAAATGGTAAAAATATATTCAAAATACACCTTAATAAAAATTAAAAATATAATATATCCATATAAATAAATCAGATAAAAAGGAGGTTTTGAATTAAAATGCGACATTTTCAATAAAAATGATCTTTATCGGAAAAATAACAAAATTTCACACAAAGTAAATTTTGATGTCTAGATTCTAAAGAAGGATTTTATTTTGTCAAATACCACATATTAAAATTTTAAAAGTATATTTAAAAAGGGTTCTCCATCAAAAGGTGGTTAATCGACCTTTTAAAGAATATTAGAAGATTTATTCTTAAAATTGGGTTCATTTGCATTTTAAGCCTCCAAATTTTATTGTATACAAGTAAAAATATTTGAAAAATATATATAATCATTTTTTAGTTAGTTTCATTCATTCCTACCATTATAACAGCCAGGAATAAACAACCTTTTAAAATAATATTATTTTATTATTATAGTGAAACGTATGATTTCAAAGAAACTCGTTGTTGTGTATTGGGTACGCCCTCGAGAATAGCATTTCCTTTAAAGTAATATTAATATTTTATTCAAAAATATGGATAAATAGGAAAATGTCATATTATTTATTTACCTGGGGTGTTACAGATACAACATGATAATATTTTACAA
This sequence comes from Viscum album, assembly GCA_963277665.1. Lineage (NCBI taxonomy): Eukaryota > Viridiplantae > Streptophyta > Magnoliopsida > Santalales > Viscaceae > Viscum > Viscum album. The sequence goes on along the minus strand of OY728147.1, from coordinate 1,353,476,430 downwards.
AATAGCCACTAGTAGATGTTCATGTTATTTGAAATTACCTCATGGGTGATGTTATCTTAGTATCCCCAAGAATCTATCTCCATCACACCCCTTACCCTTAGGTCATATGTAGGTGTTATAAGAGGTTTTTAAGGCACTGGTTACATATTGTGTAATAAATTTTTTAGACTTCAATTTTTAATCCATTATTTCCATTTTAAGAATATATTTTTTTCAATATAAATATATGGCAAATTTGATAAATTGATTTTTTTGCAAAAAAATGTCCTTTTCAGGAAAGATATACTTATTATAATAAACTAATTTTTTTATAATATTTTTTATTTTAATGAAATATTTTGATCAAAACATTCTTATTTAATTAAAAATTATAGAATAATTTTATTTTTTCAGTAGTAATAAATCTTACAATACTTTCACTATACATTTTCTAACCAGTATTATTTTTATTAAAGAAATATTTTTATAGTTAGAAGATAAATTTATGATATTAAATGAATAATTATGATAAAATAAACATGTTATTTGAAATCATAATGTCGAAAATAGGTTTGGGTTAATTGATGACTATTTTATAAAAGACTTTATTTTTTTCATGAGTAGTAAAATCACATTTTGTGATATACAGTATGTGTGATGACATCGAAACTATGTCATAATTATGTAATGAGTAATATAAATTTTTTATAGAATCTAGAGGATATAATTAACTTAATATGTGTCCCATGTGGAAAATAACTTGGTCAAGCCCATGATTTTGTAATTACAACTATAGAGGTGTCAAATGAAATTAATAAAAAACTCCCTCAATTTCGATAAAAAACACATCATTCCATAAGTTTAAGTTCATTCCAAATTCATTATTATATATGATATGATAGTATTACCTCGAAAATATTCCATCTACGGTTCCCCCAATCCCACAATGTCCCGATCCTCATGTTTTAGGATTCACTCTTCCATGTAAGGGAAATCTCATCTTCTCTTTTCTTTTCAACATATCTTTTGATGTTATATGTCTTTAAATTTTCCAATAAATGTTCTTCTATCAATTTTATTATATACCATTATTATATAATTATAATTTTATTAATGGGATACCCTTTCCACTTTCTTTTTATTTTTTTTATAAAACCATGTTTATAGCTATTATGTGGCCAATTTTAATTCTCAAAATTACTCTGGTTTTCTCAATAAACTCAGTTATTTACATTTTTGAATACCCAATACAATTTATAATATAGGAGTATTCATCTACATGTAAAATTTATTTATTTTATTCTGTTAATTTCATACATAAAACCCAAATTCCATTTTCATGGGTTAAAAATGAAAAATGATCATGTTTTTTAAAGTACTTCGGAAATGCCTTGATTTTTATATAAAACTAGTTCTCTATTATTACCCAAAAGTTATTTGTGAAATTTTATATTATGATATTTATTGATTGAACTAATTAATACATATTATGGGTACACCAGGATATTCCACTCAATCTTTGGATAATGAATTTAATCTCTAGATATGACAAATTTTACGATTCCTTGATGAATTACCACAGAAATTTTTATGACACATCGATGTTAATCCTTGATGATATTCATTCGAATGACACATTTAAATGTGTTAAACTCATTTAAAAATTATAATCCATGTTATGATTATTATTATATTCATATTTCCCATACCGTTATGATATTACTCATATTTTTCTTGTTAATTCTCAGGATCATATAAAAATGGTTTCCCTAATTTTCTCTAACTTGGCCTTATGGTCACCTTATATTTTGATGTATCTCACCAGGTTATGAGATTAAATAAATATAATAAAAATGAATCTTGGAAAATCCATTCAATGGGAATATGATAATATTTTATGTTTTCGGGTATTTTGTACCTTATTTCCGAGAAACTAAAGTATAAAATATCCTCTATTTTTACCATGTATTAAAGAGTTATATAATAAAAAAGGAATAATATCATAGATGTTATCAAAATATGGTTCAGTTATTTATAATATTATGAATTAATAACTTTAGGAATAACGCTAATAAAAAGATGAAATTTTTGAAAATATCCTGCTATTTTGGTAAAGTATTAATTTTCTGGTTTCAATGTAACGAAATACCTTTCTGGATAAGAAAAAGATGATGTTTCTATGGTAAAGATGTACCTATGGGTAAAAAATCTAGAAATGTGTATCATTCATTACTCTATGTAACATGATATATGACAATGGGCCTTGTTTGACTCATTGTTTGACACAAAAAGGAAAAATTTATGGTTAATAATATTCTTTTTATGAACCATTATGAAGGATTTTTAGAAAATTTAAAATTTTTTATTGAATAAAATGTCTAATAATGATGTTATGTGTCATAAAAGTTACCTAGGAACTATAATATTTTAAATTGAATCAAATTTCTCATTAAGGATTTATTTTTTTAGAAATTTTTTTGAAATAATAGAAACCTCATAAATGGGGAGCGCAACAGTCCCAACACTAACGGACATCTGATGGAAGATGGAATGGAAAACATCATCTGAATGATTAATCAACTTAATTTAGTTATTTTCAATAACATGGATCAAGAACAGAGATTGGATTCAACCATAAGGGTAAAATATTCTGTTGAGTCCTTTATACATCCACAACCACCTTCTTTCAGTGGATCTATTGACCCAATGATTTCTGAATAGTGGATAAGCTCTATAGAAATGATATTGTTTATACATAGTTATTAGGAAAAAGAGAAAGTAACCCTATATTTCTATTACTGAGAAGGGTAAGATTATTAGTGGTGTACACTTGTTGCATAATGAATCTAATAGGGTACACTAATGCAATGAAGTGGGTGGAATTTAGGGGAATCTTTTATAATAAATATTTCCTCTGTTCAATGAAAATAAAAACGGAGAATAAATTCATAGAGCTAAAGAAAAAGGAAAATAAATCTATTGGAATTTATGATATTAACTTCAAAGTATATTCTAGTTACGCCTCTCTATTCATCATGGCACATAATGTGAATGTTTATAGATTATTATTTGGTCTAAGACCTCATCTATAGAAGAATCTAGTCAACTGAGACAATGAAAACAATGAAGAGACCATGAGGAGTGCAATAAATGTTGAACTGGAGTTCAGAAAGATGTAGTGTACAATATTACATAGTAAAAGAAGATTTATTTGGAGCCAAACATGGGGAGGATCTCTCATTAAGGGAGAGGAGGAAATAAAATGAATCATTTCACATGAAACAAATGTGTGAAGAATCATTCCGGGAAATTCTTGCAAGGAAGTGGGATATGTTAAAACATTGGAAAAGATGACCATATCTTCTAGAAATATAGAAGTATTGTAAAGAATCCAGTTATCAACACTAATGAAAAAAGAATGATTATTTAGGCCCTACCTAGAGTCCAAATTTTCAAGTGTCTATAGCTTGGGTACTTTTCCAATCACTGCCAAAATCTGAAGTTAAAGGAGGGGAATCACCATCATCCTTAGTAGGGGAGAAGGGGGAAAGTATTTTATTTTTTATCATGATGGTAGAAGTAGAGTCTCAAAATGATGTGGTGTTAGGTACTCCCATTGTTCTCTCATAGTTAGCCAGTACATTGTTTTATTCTAGTTCTATGCATTCTTTAACTTCCTCCATGTTTTCAAAGAATATAGAATCAATCCTAGAACATATAAGAGTAGAGTTATCAATCATGAATCATCGAGGGACTATCCAATCATCAATATGGTGTATTAAATCTAGTATTTACATTGGTGATCATAATATCATCTCAAATATAAGCGTAATTCCCATTCTAGAATTCGAGATTATACTAGGGATGGACTAGCTCTCAAAGTACAGTTCTAAGAACAACTAATGAAGTTACAAAATCTAAATAATTTTTAATGGAAGAAATTCAGTTTTTTAAAGGATATATATATTGATCAGAGATCTATATAAAAGAACCTCTTAATTTATTCTTTACGAAAGTTATCCGTGAATATGAAGACGGAAATGAAGGTATACAAATATGTTATGTCCCCATCAATCATAAATAGATTGATGTATTTTTTGAGGTGTTACCTAGACCTACCCTATAAAGGGTGGTAGATTTATAAATTGTACTCATTCTTAGATTAACTCCAATATCAAGGACCCTGTATATAAAGAATAATGTGGAGCTACATATATTAATGAAACCACTCCAAAATCTATTTGATAAGGGGTATATATGACCAATTTTGTCTCTTGGGGAAAGACTTGTTCTCTTTTTAATGAAGAATCAGGGAAGAATGCTGTTGTGCATTGATTATAGAGATCTTAATTGGATCATAGTGAAGAAAAATAACCATCTTCCTTGAATTGATGATTTTTTTGACTTTCATGTGGCTCAATTCATATGTAAGATTTATCTTTAATCTAGTTTCCATTAATTGAGGGTGAGGAATGAAGATATTACCAATACTGCATTCAAATAAATATATAGACATTATAATTTCTTTGTTATTACCTTTGCCTTGAAAAATGGTCCTTGTATATATTTATAGATTTGATGAATACAGTCTATAAAGACAATCCTATTAACTTTATTGATTTTATATTAATGCCATTGATATATAATATACATGTGTCTAGGAGCATGAAGATAATATAATGGATAAATTTTCATCTTTGATGAAGGAGAAGTTATTTGTAATTTTCAACAAATGTGCAATTTGGTTACAACAAGTTTCATTCACGGGGAACATCATAACAAATAAATGAATATTTGTTTACCCTGTAAAGAAAACCGCTGTGAAGGAGTGGACTGATCCAAAAATAGTAAATGAGATTCATATATTCCTTGGTTTAGAGGGATATTATAAGAGGTTTGTGAAATGAATTCATGTATTTCTAATTCGGTAACTATGATAACATGAAAAGGTGTTTAGGTTATTTGGACAATAGAATGAGAGGAATGTTTCCAAGAGCTGAAGAATATATTTGTTACTCCACACATGCTTACCCTCCCTCTATTGTACAATAATTCAGTATTTTTAGAGATATATCTATGAAATGGCTTGTTTACATCCAAATGAAACATGAAAATGTTATTCTTATGCATCTCGACAGTTGAACCGTTGTAAGTATAAATATCTTGTGCATGATCTCGAGGTAGCTGTGGATTATTTATCCTCAAATTATATTGATGTACTATATTTATGGGGATAAATATGATATATACAGAGGACATCAAATTTAGAAGTATATTTTCATGCAAAAGAAATGGAACATGAGACGTAGGATTTGGTTGGAACTTCTTAAAGACTAGGATTGTTCAAATAATTATCACCATGGTAGATCAAACAAATTCAATGATGCGTTATTTAATAAATACATTATTGTTTTGGAAATGATGGGGATTCGTGGAGATAGTTTTATCAAAGACATAGTAAAACTTGACATGGGAATCATTAGGGAAGGGAAAATAACAAAAAATATCCCAAATGATTTATCAACTATCAATACTAGAGATGATCAAGAAAGCTCCAAAAGAAGATCTATTATTATTGAAGAACATAGGGGTTGTGAAGAATGGGATGTTTTGTTGGGTTTAATATTGATCATGAAGGTGTACGAATTATTCATACCAGGATATATGTTCAATCTATTCAAGGAATAATGAAAGATCCAATTGATGAAGATAATAGATAGACCTTCTCTATACTCCCTTGATGAATGAATATATATATGGACTATCATGATTAATATTGATGGGATAACATAAAACAGGATATTGAATGATACACTACAAGGTTCATAGTGTGTCAACAAGTGAAGGCAGTGTGACATTTTCGTGAGGGGGTATTAATACCACTACCCCTACCAACATGGAAGTGGGAATATATCACTATGTAATGTTTCAATGGTCTCCCTAGAACATAAAAATAAAATAATGTGATATGGGTTATAGTGTCCCATCTCACCAAGGCCATCTATTTTATCTTTATTTGAGAAGATTTATCTCTTGAACAATTTTTCAAGATTTTCATGAAAGAAGCAGTGATTCAATATGGGGTACCTATTTCTATCCTATATGATTATGATCCAATGTTCACATCAAAATTCTAAGTAAGTATTAATCACACTCTAAATAATGAATTGAATTTTAGTACAGTATATCATCCACAATCTAATGTAAAATCTGAAAGAACTATTTAAACACTATATGATATGATTTGAGCATGCGCAATTGAATTTATAGGCGGATTGGATCAATATCTCCCATTATATTAGTTCTCATAAAATAACATCTTCTGTTAGACTATTCCAATAGGACCTTATGAAGAACTATATGTAAAGAGATGTAGAACTCTTACATGGTAGGATAAAGTTAGTGAGAGAAACCTTCTTGGGAAAGATCTTTCATAAGTGATGATAGAGAATATTCATTATATCCAACAACACATTAAGGTTTTTCATATTTGGAATAAGTTCTTTGATGACATCCATCGAAGGGACATGTAGTTTACTGTTGGAGAAAATTTATTCCATTAAATTTTACCATGGAATACATTCATGTGGCTTGGGTATAAAGTGAAGCTTATCCCATGGTATATTGGCCCCAATGAAATCATTGCTCGCATATGAATTGGGTAATATCACCTAGAACATCCACCAAACCTAGATCATGTCATGATTTATTCTACATATCCCTCTCAAGGAAGTACATTACTAATCCTTCACATATACTAAGTCCTAAGGTGGTACAACTAGAACATTTTCTCTCTTATGAGGAGCAACTGATGGAGATATTAGACCATAGAGAAAAGGTTATACGCAGCAGGGCTACCCACCTCATCAAAGTGTTATGAAGGAACCAAAAATATAAAGACGCCACATGGGAACCAGTGGAAAAAAGAGGAAGAAGTACCCACACATTTTCTCAACCATGGGAATTAGATAAAATTTCAGGGATGAAATTTCTTGGGGGGGAATAATGTAAAGCCTCAGACATTTTAGATGATAATTGTTTCCTAAAAATTTATTTTATATAATTATGTACTCAATAAAAACATATCGCTTTAATAGTTGAATGAGTATAAAATAAAATTTAACCATCAGTTTTTGACTTTTATATGACCATTGGTCAATTTATGAATGTTGGTCACTATGAATATTGGAAAATATATAATTTTAACCTTATTATTAGTATTTATAAGTATAAATGTGAAATGATACTTAATATCGGGAGAATAAATAATGGCCTCAACCAGTAGAGTTTTTTTCGTATAAAGCCTATTTATCAGATATTGTAAGGGGGTATCGTCACTGGGATTCACTCTTGAACAATCCTAGGTTGAGCTTCAAATTTTTATGATTGATCAAAATCTCCTATGGTAAAATTTCAAGTTAGTGGATTTTACCAATCTAGTGATGTAATCCGAGACATCCCAAGAATCTATCCCATCACACACCTTACCCATAGGTCATATGTGGGTGTTATAAGGGGTGATGTTTCAAGGCCCTAGTTATATAAAGTGTAATTTTGTATTTTAAATAAAATTTTTAATCCATAATTTCTATTTTAAGAATATATTGTATCAATATGAATAAATAACGAATTTGATATGTTGTTTTTTTAGGAAAAACTGTACTAGTCAAAAAAATATAAATATTATAATAAATTACTTTTTTATTAATAGTATTTATTTTAATTAAATATTAAAATAAAAACACATAGATTTTATTAAAAATGATAATATAATTGTACATTTTTCAATGGTAAATTTTTTCCTATGCATTCACTTTCCATTTTCTATCCGCTATTATTTTTCATAAATAAGTATTTTTATAGTACAAATTTTAATTTAACACATTTTTATAATTATTATGATCAAATAAATATCATTTTTGAAATCATAATGTTGATATTAGGATAATTTCAATTTATAATAATTTTGTAAAATACATTAGTATATCGTGAATATTAAAAAATGCAGTCTGTGTTTTTTCATATATTTAATGATATCATAATTGTGCCATAATTTAGAATATTGTAATATAAAATGTTGGTGAACTATTATTTATTAATATAAGATAATAGGTTTCCCAAGTGTCTAATACCATGGAAAAATACCATGGGCAGGCCCATGGTTTTATAATACCACTATCGAGTTGTCCATAAAAACTCACTCACATTTCATATAAATTATCAGCCATTTATTAGATTCCTTTCATATCCAAATCATTATCCACACATATCTCATGTTATTACCACCCAAGGGGTCCTACAATGGTTTTCTCAATCCCCCAATGTCATGATCCTTATGTATTTGAAGTCACTCTTTAAATTATAAGAAATCCCAACTTCTATTTTCTCTTCAAGTTCTCAGTTTTTGTTCTATGTCTTTAAAAATTATAAAATATGTTTTTATATCCATTTTATTCTATAAATTTACTATACTAATAGTATTTTATGAATGGGATAACGTTTTTCCCATTCTTTTTAATGTTTTTTAGAACCATATTTTATACTCGTTATGTTGCCGATTTTAATCTTCAAAATTTATCTCTTTTTCTCCAAAAACTATATTATTTCATTTTTCGAATACCCTATCCTATTTCTATTCCATGTGTATCCACAAAGATATAAAAATTATTTATTTATTTCTATTCATGTCACTCATAAAATACACTATCCATTTCTATGGATTAAAATTGACAAAAGGATTGTGTTTTTAATAGTACTTCTCAAACACCATGATTTTGATGTGAAACACATTATATTTTATTCTCTAGGTGTTATTTATGATTTTTTTTATTATGTACTATGTTTATTATATTAACTAATACCTATGAAGTGTGGTAAAAAATAGTTCTCCAATGTATTCTGGAAATAATTTAATCTCTAGATTTGACATGTTTTATGATACCTTTGTTAATGTCGTTGTTAATTTTTATGACACCTTAGTGATAATCCATGGTGATGTGCCTATTATTGTCTTAATTAAATGTTTTAGCCATATTTTCAAGTTATGATTCATGTTCATATTGTTTTGATCCTATTATTTCTCATAAAATTTTGATATTTCTGAAGTTTTTATTGATATTTATCATGATCACATGTAAACTCTTTCCCTTGATTCCACTTACTAGTCCTTATGCACACCCTTTCCTTCGATGTAAGTCCTCATGTTATGAGATGAAATAATTGTACATATATCTATCATTGAATAATAATTTCAAGGGGAATATAATGTTTTATGTTTTAGGTATTATGTTCTTTATTTTCATAAAACTAAACATTTAAAGAACATTTATATCGAATATCTAATTAAAAATAATGTAATAAAAAGGTGGTATATCATTCCATAGCCTTTCCAAAATCCCCATATGTTATTTTAAATTTAAAAATAGAAATAATAATTTATATGAAATTTATTTGTGTCCTTTGATGATTTCAACCTTCATAAATATTGAACTATACCAAGACCACCATCAAGACTGGATCAATGGAACCTTCTTCTGGGGTCTTTCCAAGTGAGTAGGATATGCACTTGTATTGTAAGTGTTTTCTCTTAAGGGGCTTATAACTACTTCTAAAAACAAATATTTGGGAAAACATTCACATAGAAACTCTATATAGTATTTTACAAGGATTAGAATTCAGCACAATATGGTCCCCATATCTTCCTAATTATAGACTTGTCCAGTTCACTCAATGGAGTGTCAATCCTTCTAGTTTGACAATTAGGATATTAGTCACATAGCTCTCTAAATTGGACTGACCTTCACACTGAGATCCAAAAATATGTCATTTCTAAATTCCGACAAATTAATCAACCTCCAAAGTCTAATTAATGACCCATTTTTATTAATATCATATCGATATCGAGTTATCCAAAACCTACTATTACTTGGTTCATTTGTTAGGTTAAACCAAATAGGTCCAATCATGTGAATGTCCCACAAAAAACATTATTCAGTATCCACATCTTTCATTCCACTCTATATGACATTGAAATACTTATTTCTATTCACAATTTCAAGACCATAAATTTAAATATGTAATTACCAAAGATTCATAAACATTAAATTAACTTTCAATAGCAGGGGTTGATGACCTTAAAAGGAATGGCATTGGTCATAAACACACAACCATAAAAGTATCTTCAGTTGGACCTAGTTGCATGATCTTGAAAGGAAAAAATTTATCGTTATTTCCTAACCTTAAAAGGAAATTCACATAGTCAGAGTCTCATGAACATAAAAGTGACAATTTGTTTTCGAGAATATTGATCTTAAATGACACCCACTCTCTCTGGGTTTCATAAAATAAAAAGAGACGACATCAATCCAGTAAATATGAACTAAAATGTCTTTAGACACGTGGAATTACGAGGAATGAAATACCCCATTAAATGGAACCAAACTATTTTTTTTACGATTCTATTAATACTATATCATTATTCATAATTTAATAACATGATACTTACCACCTCTTGGGATAATGATAAAATTTAGAGTGTCTAGTTGTAGGGATTTACACTAGAGCATAATTAATAAAAAAGATAACTGATGGATGACCTCCCATACATATAGATGGAGAAAATCTCATACATATAGTTTTTTATATTATCTCATTATATAAATTTATCCATTTCAAAAAAGGGAAATCATTATTAATATTAGGAATGATTTTATGAATATATCTTAAATATATAAAAAGTCACTGACACAAAAGTATGACCCATCATGAGATGCAATTAAATCCCATATTTTTAATCATAATTCAGTATTGGAAGTGTTGTTATATAATAAAAATAACTACTAACCTGTGGATAGTGGGTCTATGACAGAAAACATAGATATAAAACTCATTAGGAGAAAAATGGAATAATTTATTTTAATTTATTTACATATGATACATGTTATTTGAACATGAATTGTTACCTATATTTTTCACTAGTAGGTTCCTAGTTTTTTTATTTCTCCCTTTATATTATTGTGAAATTCAAATTAAATCCTTAATAAATCCATCTACAAGTAACAAATTACCAATCCATATTGTAAAAAATTATTGAATTACCTCTATGGATACTCATCACATATCCTTGGAATAATTAATTTTTTCATTATAGTTACTTTCATGAAAAAATACAATCAAAATGAAATTTCATATACCTATTTACACTAATGATAGGCAGTGAATACCATAATTTATAAATAAATTTGAAATAGTTGAAGCACCCATGATTTCAGTTATGTAACCCTTTATTTATGATATTTATGTACATAATATTTATAGGTGATGTTTGGGATAGTTTGGGGAACTTTTGAAATGTTTTGGGGATTTTATTTAGGTGCACGGTAGGTTCATGTTTTGGAAAAAACATGTAACACATATAAGAAACAATTAATAATGAATCATGTGAAAAAGGTATGGTACAGGGGGAAGTGCACGACTTTCCCAAACTATGTAGATGTCTTGGAGAATATCTGCTACTTGAGATATTGGTATTTGTCAAGGCTAGACCACATTTTCATATTCATGTGAAAAAACTGTGTGAGTTTCATCCATTATGCAATGGATAGAAAAATTTGAGCACACAGTTTTTCTATCAATGCGACTAAATCATATATAATTAGAAAAATATATCCTAAAAAGTGGATCTAGATCATATTTTTATTTAAAGACCTTACTTTTTTACATATCATCCCAACTATAGTATTTCCCCATATCAAAGATTCTAGATCATGTCCCCATTATTTTGGAAGCAATTATAAGAATTCTCTTGGGGATTTGAAGATGGATTCTCATGATAAGTGATCTTTCATGGTTCTTCTTAGTGATTTTTCATATATCTAAGGTGGGATCATTGAGATTAGACCCAATAAAAGGCTATAGATCTTATCCCCATCATTTCTATAGATGTTGTTTATCAGAACATGGGAAAAGGTAAAGTCCCCCACATGATTTGTAACATCCTAGGTAAATAAAGAATATGAAACATTCATATTTATTAATATTTTTGAATTTATTATTAATTTTACATTCAAGGGGTTGTTATTTCTGATAGTGTAATCAACACACAACAATATGTTTCCTTAAAATCTTATGTTGCACACAACATTGAGTAATACCAAAAAATTATATATTATTATAATTATTTTAAATGGTAGTTAATGTCGAGCCATTGAATTGGAAGGAATGAACAGAACTGACTACAATATGATTTCACATGTCTGTTAAATGTTTTTACATTTATATAATAAATTTCGCAGGCATAAAATATAAATGAATCCAATTTTATGAATGAAATACCATAATTTTTTTAAAAGGACAACCTATCACATTTTGATGGAGAACCCTTTTTAAGTATATTTTTTCCACTTTTATATATTTGATTTGAAAAAAAATATTTATTATTTAGAAGTGGGACATAAAAATTTACTTCAGTAAAATATTATATTTTTTTGATAAAGATCAATTTTAATGAATGGTGAATATTATTACATTTTAATACAAAACTTCCATTTAATCGAATTTATTTACATGAATATAATTTCCATTTAATTGGTTTTAATGTGTAATTATATATTAGTTTTATCATTAAATCCAATTTTGGTAATTTAAAGTAATTTCACATTTAAATTGAATATAAATGCTTTTCCATCTTATGGTAGTTTTTAATTCATAAAAACTGTCTTTTTGGTTTTGCCAACAACTGTTAATTTTAAACTAATTTTTTCCAATTATATGTTTTGAATTTGGAAAATTGGGTTACATTTTTGGAATCAAAAGGTCTAAATTGTGTAAATACATGAATTCTATTTTTAAACATTGTGAATATTAACATCATTGTTTATTTTATTTACCATGGTTAAATGGTAAATCTGGTAAATAAGGGTTAAAAAATAATATTTCAATTATATTAAATTAAACTAAGACATATTTTAAATCTATTGGCTGATACATATCCGACCATGGGAATACCTGGGTCAATTTTGGGTCCCCATGGAGCCACTTGTATGTGAAAATGTCATTTTATAAATATTAATTTAATGTTAAAGAAAATGTAACATATGCATATATCTTTTAGTAAAACAATTTTTATATAGGGTTGTACAATTTTTCCTTTTGACTATAAATATTAATTATAAATATGAAATGTTTTCCCACATCATGGTGTTTTATTAAAAAAAATTAGACATAATATAAATAAATTTATTTATTAGACAATGGTGATGTAGTGATTACCTTATTAATTAATGTTTTAAATAAAAGAGATTATAAAAATTTAAATAAATTAGTTTTGAGACACTTTATTCCATCCATGAATTTTAGAGATAATCATGAATTGTTATATTTTAATTAATTAAATTTTTTCTAAAAAATCACATTGTTTTGGAGTTTTTTAAAAAGACATGATATGAATAGTATATAAATTGACAAAATGAGTTTTCAAAAACATATTTTTTTCTTGATTGATATAACATTTATAAAAATCATAGATTCTGCCAAATGACATTGATAATGTGTATAATGTTAGTAATGAACCACTTGTGGTTCAGTTATCATTTTATGGTAACTATATTAACAATATTGTATGAATATACAAGAGGACATGGAAAACAGAAAATTAGTTAACCAAAACATAATGATATAAGATAAGGTTAATTTTATGCCCTAAAATTTTATAAATTCTATTTTATGAGATTATTTTTAACAATACTAACCTTACCATTGAATTAAATGTGTTTGGAACCATTTAAAATTGAAAATCAATTTATAATAAAATAATATTTTAAAACATTCCTAAAGTGCCCCTCCTCCCACTTATAAAATACCACAACCTCTAACCCATTACGCATACCTCTCAAACCCCTAGGTAGTCCAAACTCATATCTAAGAATATCTTAATATCTATCTCTTCCTCCAATATCATTCCCCTGGGAAGAAAAAAATTCATGAAATCCTTTTGATTCAAAACTAGGGGAGTTACCCGATTTAAAGTAACATCTTCTCCCAAGTTCTTTTCTTTTATTTTCATTATTATACCCCCTAAACACCGTTTATTAAATTATTTGATAAAAAACTAGTAACCTAAGTTTACTAGGATTTTGTTATGAGTCAGATTATAACTACACATCCACACACCTCCATCTAATTGAAACGAAAATATTGTTTCTGTGGACATCGAACTACTCCCTCACGAAATGATGATTGTTCAATTATCTTGTAACCCCTCTCATGGTCTCCATTATGATGGAACTGTGTTTATATGTGATAAATAGTATATTTATATTGTCTCTATGATTCTATATTTTTCATTTATATCATACTTTTGTGGTTTCTTTAATGGGTAAATACAATAATTTCATTTGCGAACGTGTGGACTAACGCCCCGTCAAAGTGTTATGACTAATTAATTCCTTATGTAGAAGGTATAAAAGATTGAATTAATGAAATTATGTATTATATTATATCGGTTTTATAAAATACCTATCTATCATTATGATTTCATTATAGTAAATATGAAAATAGAAATGAAAGTAGCGTTAATGAGTATGTACAACTTACCATCTCCATGAATGATGTGTTACATTTCTTATCTCCAAATGTTATGTAGTATTATAAATACATATATATACTGAATATATATGATATATATGATTTATAAATCATGAACATAATTCTGGAGATAATTGAATTTTGACCACATGGACAACTTGTAATTATAAGATGTTCATTTTTGACACAAGTACCAAATATCGACAAAACAACAGTTATTAAGATAAATGATTATGTAATGTTTATAACATGGTAATAGGTGATATAAAAGGAATAATAAACATGAAAAAGGTTGATGATAAAGTATAAATTAACTTTATTTTAATATTCATGTGAATAATTAATGAATTAGTGAAGTCATACATGAGGTAAGGGATCTCAGTAACCCAATTTTCATTGTTTGGGTTAAAATTGTACTTCATGATTATGTCGTGCGATGATTATGGGAGAAATAAATTTTGTTATAATATCATGTATTTATAATTTCATTATGTTTAATTATATTTAGTAAACATAATTTATCTATTTTATTTTCCAAATGATCTTTGTAATGGAACCGTTCACCCACCTCTTTTAGTAAAATACTTCATTTATGTTTTGTATTTTAATTTACATTTTATTATGTTGGGATATGTTCTTATATATCCATATTTATATACATATTATGTCCATGTTATGATATAACCTTTTACTTCTCGTCAACTCATTTTAGGAATTTTTACATGACTCCATTAGGATGCAGAATTTTTGTAAGGGAACTATGTAACCCAATTTCAATTATTTGTGTTAAACATCAACATCTTGATTATGTCGTGATTTTAATATATGTGAATGACCTATTATTGTTTTACAATTAATATCCACTTATATTGGGTTTATTTATATTTTTCACACGTAATTATTCCATTGATTTATCCATAATCTGATGATACAATCATTGTAATGGACTACGTCTCAATCTTCTTTCATTGAGGAATATCTTGATATTGAGCACCTTAATTATCCTATAAGAATTATATTAATCCCATTTGAAATTTTATATCATGATTTTATATATTCCCATTATACTTAATTTTTTCTTTTATGTTATTCTTTAATGATTTTTATTCAATATTTACTCAACTAGTGAAGGAATATTTAACTAAAACATCATATTAAATGTTTTTAAGATCTAATTTTACAAATCCTTCTCTTTTATGTTCTTGTTTTAGAAATGATTTTATGGATATATTTATATGGAAATGAGTTTTTAATGTGTAAAATCCTTTAAAAAGATTCAATGTGGTATGGGAAACTATGATTCAAATAGCTTTTTTTGAATGTTTTAAATGAACTGATTATGACAATATCTTGAAATCTTATCCTATGATTTAAATGTCAAAATATTATATTTCCTTTATTATTTTTAATGTATTATGATTTTGTTATGGTTTTGGGAATTTTTTATGTATATGGTAGGTTCTGTGGTAAAACAAGGAAGGTTGAACCAGGGATATCTCTCTAATGCATTGGGTAACGTGATAGAGGTAAATGTTAAGGTTTCTCCAAAACGATTTGGGGAATATTCTGTAATGGGTATTTCAAATTCAACTCCCAACATAGCCATGAAAGCTACAATCTAATTATGTTTTTGGTTCCACAAGTTACCATTATGATTTATGACTTCTATCTTTTATTCATAAATCTTATGATTTCAAAAGGTATGTTAAAGAAATTATGTTTTGTGATTGTAAAATATGATTTTATGGATTTTTATGTATTGATTGAATAATGTTTCATTTCCTAGTTTTATAACACTTAATGAGATATTTATTCATATCCCATGTTTTTAAAATGTTTTTTATTGGGTATATGGAAGGGTAAGAGAAAGGAAAAATTCAAGAAGATTTATATCAAGAAAAGGGATATTGTTTTATTTAAGGTGTTTTATTATTCTGAAATATTTCTATAGAGTATAAGTGTCTACATTGTTATTTTTGAGATATATTGTAATAGTTATGACTGGATTCACTAAAACTCTAAACCTGGAAAGTTCCAGAACGTGAATTATTAAATTATTTCAAGATTATGTAATGTTTAAGGAAGGGGCATTAAAGTTTGTATTAGTGGTCACATCAGACACAATTATGGATTAGATGTTTTTGTTTGAAACATGGTTAGTATCTATGTCTACTACTTAAGTAAAATCCTTATATTGTAATGTTTTCATATCAAGGAATGTCTATTACAAATGAAAGTAGGAGGATATCAAATGACATGCCTATCTCTTCCTGATTATATACTTGCAATAATTATTGCAATGTCATGTATAGATGATTCGAAAACATTTTTTAACAAAAAAATCACTTGCAAGCATTTGTTTGGGATATCAGACACCTTTGTTAATCCTTGATACCATTGTGGCTTGTTGGATGTATTTAATCAAAAAATATTTTATCAATATTCCCATATTTTCAATAAAGTTAATTATTATCAAGGGATTTTCAAATTTCTTACCTCATTACTTGAAATTGAAACATATTATGGTTCTGAAAAAGGTGTTGAAGAATGAGACCCTTGCACATCCTATATATATTTTATTTTAAATTATTTTCTTTCAGCACATACTTATAGTATTTTAAACGGACCATTGATTGAATGTTTCAACTCAAACTTGGTTAGACTATTTTATTAAAATAATGTATTATCACATGTTTTAAAATTATATGTCATACCTGATTATTTACAAAAGTTATATTCCTGTGAGCACCCTTATGACCATAGTTGAACGAGGTGTATTTGGATAATGGATGTAGATGATTTTGAAGGATATATAAATCATTGTTGCAATTCATGGAGCATATATCTATGTAAACATGATGATGATGAAACCAGGTGGACACCATGACCAGGGTACAATGTTATTTCTTTAGGAATAATGTAATTTTATGGAGGTAAAAGAATGTCAATATATATAAGACATTAATAATTATGATATTGAGGTCATTAAAAGTTGGTATGAAAATGAGATTTATAAGACAAACATTGAGGTTTAAACATGTTAGGGTTATTATTGAGTTTTATAGAAATGGAAAAATGCAATTTGGGTGACAACTCATCACATCCAGAAAGGCTATAGGAATCGCACCATCAACCGAAGGGCGACAAGGTCACATCACCTACCTCTTTCCTATATGAAGCCACAGGTTAAAATTACATATTATTTTTATTTAAATGATGTTATGGATCTAGAATATGTTGATTTTGGGAACTTATGTTTTATCCAATGGATATCCTTAGTATAAGAATATGATTTGGTGATTAAGTGATAAAGGTTATTTTGGAAGATGTTTCCATTTTGGGGAACACTATATTCCTAAAGACAATATAATACTATGTTATTCCATTTTTAGAATAATGGTTGAAATTTTATTTTGGAATAATATATGTTTTTATTGATGAATTATATCGATTTGGGTATGTTATGAAAATGATCAACTTATCTATGAAAATATGTATAAAGATAATTACTTTTTATTATGAGACTTTTTGATTATTTGATGTTATTTTGCGATAAATATTATGATTTACCATGGAAGACTATGTGATTAAATCCTTTTGAGTTTTGGGATTCAATATTAGTTTTGATTATATTAAAGGATTTTATTGATAATTGTATATTTAATGGTCTTTATTAAACTTTGGGTATTGTTTGTTCAATTTTTGAGATTAAGAGTAGTATTTTATTTTTATTAATGACTATCCTTTTGGAGATTATCTGATCATCTACAAAACATTTTGGTTTTGGTTAATGTCTAATGATACGGGAAATATAAAGTTCATATTTTGTGGATTATGGGGATCTTTAGATATTGATTCTAGTGCTTCAGGAGTGACCAAGTCATCTTGAATACACATCATTTGAAGAAAATACGATTTTTTAGTTTAAATGTATTAATGGATGAAACTCTAGATGAAAATTAATTATATTTCCTTGTGTCCTTAGTCAATATCATAAATAAATTCTTCAAACATATGAAATAGAACTTAATACCAAAACATTGTCCATTTTCTTTTCCTACTAGGAAACCAATGACCATTTAACCCATCACATGTTTGTTGTTTTCTTATTGTTAACATTCTCCTAGCTATGTTTTCTATCACTCACAATCGGAACATAAAATATATTTTCTCCTCCAAATCCATGTTTTCTTACATGAAATCCAAGTATGGGTTCTCTGGGAAGACCTTTGTAATTATCTTTCTCTATTTTAATGTGATAGTTATATTGACATAGTTTCGGATTTGGGCATTTTAATGAAGATTCAGAGACCAATTTTAAAATTATGAGGTTGCTTTTTCCTAAAGGGTGTAAGGATGTAACATCTATGGTAAATAAAGAACATGACCTTTTCATATTTATTAACATTTTTGAATTAAATAATAATTTTTATTTCAAGTGGATTCTGTGTCTGGTAGATTACAGAACACAAAACAACAGGTTTCTTTGAAATAAAAAATTTCCCAAAACATTGAGTTGTACTAAAAAATAATATAATAATTTTATTATTTTAAATGGTAGTTAAGGTCTAGCCATTTTATTATAGATAATGAACAGAACTAACTATAATATGAATAAACATGTTTTTTAAATGTATTTACATTTATCCAAAATAAATTAGAGACATAAAATAAGAAAGATTTCTACTTTAGGCATAAAATACTCTAATATTTTATAAAAGGTCAATTTACTGCCTTTTAATAGAGAACCCCATTTAAATATATTATTAACTATAATATGTTATATTTGAAAAAATAAACTTCTTATTTTTAAATATTACATAAAAATTTACTTTGAGTAATATTTTGGTATTTTTCTGATAAAGTTCATTTTTTAATGAATAGTGAAAAATATTGCATTTTAATTCAAAAATCATTTTTTTCAAAATTATTTATATTATTATATAATCATTTTAATTTGTTTTAAAGTATAATAATATTATATTTTTATCATTAAATCCAATTTTGGACATTTAATGTAATATCACTTTGAAATTGGATATAAACACTTCTCAATCTTCTAGTAGTTTATGCTTCTTAAAAAAAATTGGTTTTGACATTGGGACTTAATTTTAAATTAATTTAGGAAACTTAAATTAATTGAATATAGAAACAAGGATTTTAAATTTTTAATCAAGAGGTCCATGTTGTGTAAATATGTAACTTTTACTTTTAGATATTAATTATTGTATCTTAATTAAATATTTTATTTTCCATGGTTAAAGGGTAAATTTGGTTAATAAGGGTAAAAAAATTAACTTATAATAATATTAAATTACCATAATTCTTTTCCAAACCCTATTTCCTAAAACATATCCGACCATAGGCATACATGTGTCGATTAGGGGGCCACATAGAGCCACATTTATGTGAAAATATCAAATTATAAAATTTAATTTAATGTTAAGGAAAATGTAACATTAACATATATCATTATTTAAAACAATTTTTATGTAAGGTTATATAAGTGATATTTTAGGCTACAAATATTATTTTTAAAGATAAAACAATTTTTTAAATCATGGGATTATATTTATAATTTTTAGACATAATATAAATAAATTTATTTATGACACAATAGTGATGTAGTGATTACCATATTAATGAAATATTTAAATAAATGAGATTATAAATGATAAAATAATTTTCTTTTGAATCTTTTTATTCCATAAATTAATGTTGGAGATAATTATTACTTGTTATATTCTAATTAATTATGGTTTTTTGAATGAATAATGTTGTTTTTAATTTTTTAAAAATGTTTTTGTATGAATAGTATATAAATTGACAAAAATGAGTTTTTAAAACAAATATTGTTCTAATAATTGATATAATAATCCTAAAAATATATGATTCGGTCAAATGAATAATATAAGGTTGATAATTTCCTTAGTTAACCACTTGTGGTTCGATTTGAATTTTATAGTAACTATATAAACCATATAGTATGAATATACAAGAGGACATGGTAAAAGTTAAATTATTTAACTAAAGGTTAAAGTGAAATGATAAGGTTAATTTTATTCCCTTAACTTTTATATAACCCATTTTATGAGAGGATTTCATGTATTCCTCACCGTACCATTGAATTATATTATTTGGATACCGTTTGATATCAAAATTTTGTTTATAATAAAAAAATCTTTTCGAACCATCCTAATGAGCCCCTCCTCCCTCTTATAAAAGGCCACCACCTCAAACCCATTACAGACACCTCTCAAGCCCCTTGTCTCAACAAAATACTGAACAAAAAATCTCCCAACATACCAATATTTTTACCTAGAATCATTCCATTAGGAATAATGCAATTTAGTACAGCCTTTTGTTTCAAACCAATGGGAGTTACCCGATTTAAAGGTAATGTCTTCTCTTAAGTTCATTTCGATTATCCTCATTCTCCTACCCCCTAAACTCTATTTATTCCATTATTTTATAAAATTACTTTTATATTAAATATACTAGTATTGTTTTTATGATGATTTTAACTACAAACCCTCACACCTCCATCTAATAGATATGAACATATTGTTTTTGTGCATGACAATGTACTGCCTCATGAAATGATGATTGTTCAATTATCTCCTATTACCCTCATGGTGGCCATTATGATGGCACTATATTTATATGTGATATATATTATACTAATATTGTCTCTATGATTTTTTATTTTTCAATTATATCTTACCTTTATGGTTTCTATAATGGGTAAATACGATAATTCAATTTGAGAAGTGCGGACTACCGCCCTCTCAAAGGGATACGACTCATTAATTCCATACATGGAATGTATAAAGGATTTAATTAAGGAAATTATATATGATATTATACTATAATTTTAATATAATTATGTATAATTTCGTTTTCAATCCATCAAACACGAAATGGAAATTAAAGTAGAGTTCATGTGTACGTACAACTTACTATCTCCATGAATAGTGAATCCCAATTCTTATCTCTTAATGTTATGTAATGTTATAAATTCCTAAATATACTTTATATATAGGATATCTAAATCATAAATATCATTTTAGATATAATTAAAATCTGACCACATGGACAACTTGTAATTATAATAAGTTCATTTTTGGCTCAAGTACCAATTATCAACTAAACAACTGATATTAACATAAATGATTATGTAACAATTATAACATGGTAATAACTAAAATAAAAGGTATAGTAAACATGAAAAAGGTTCTTATGAAATTATAAATTACCTTTAGTTTATTATTCCAGATATTAAATAATTAACAATTCAAGTTGGAGATGAGGTACGGGAACAGTATAACCCAATTTCAATTAATTGGGTTGAAATTATACTTCATGATTAAGTTATGCCAAGATTATGTGATAAATAACTTTTGTTATCATATCTTGTATTTATAATATCATTAGGTGTAATTACCGTGAAAACACATAATTGATCTATTTTATTTACAAAATTATCTTTTTATGGGAACCTTTCACCCTCCTCTTTTAATAAAAAACTTTTTTTATCTTATGTATTTTAATTTCCATTTAATTATGTTGGGACATGTTCTTCTATATCATTATTTTGGTTCATTTCTTTTCCATGTGGCGAGTTACAATTTTCTCTCTCATCAACTCATTTTTTTTATTTTTTATGTTATGTTTTTAGGCTGTTGAATTTTTGGAAGGGAACTTCGTAACCAAATTTCAATTCATTGAGATCAACATCTACTTCTTGATTATGTCGTGCTATGAATTTTTGTGAATGACCTATAATAATTTTACACATAATATCCACTTATATTGGGTCTATTTATATTTTCACACATATTTATTCCATTTATTTATTCTTAATATAATTATACAATCTTTTTAAGGGACTATATCTCAATCTCCTATCATTGAAACATATCTTGATATTATAAACCTCTATTATCCTATAAGGTGTATATACAACTATTTTGAAATTTTTAATCATGAATTCCAATATTCTCATGATATTTATAGTTTTATTTGATTTTATTTTTTAATGATTTTTATTCAATATTTTCTCAAGTGGTAATGAATTCTTTATCTAAAAAATCATTATAAAATTTTTAAAGATTTTATTTACAAAATACTTATCTTTCATGTCCTTGTTTTGTAAATGGTTTTAAGGATTTATTTATATGTAAATGATTTTTTCAAAGTGTAAAATCCTACCAAATGTTTTAATTTGGTATGGGATACTTTGATTCAAAAGTCTTATTTCTGAATGTTTTAAATGAAATGACTATGTTGATACCCAAAAACTATATATTGTGATTACAATGAAGAATGGCTATCTTTCATTTTTTTTGTTAATTTTTTATGAATATGTTATGGTTCTTGGGAATTGTTTATATATACGGGTGGTTCCATGATAAACGTAGTGCGGGTGAGCCCAAGATAGCTCTCTAATGCATTGGGATACACGATAGAGGGAAACGTTATTGTTTCCCATATGTGATTTGGGAAATATACTATGATGGGTAGTCCATACGTAACTCTCTACGTAGCCGTGAAAGAAAAAATGTATATATGTTATCGATGCCAAAATCTACTTTTATGATTTAGGATATCGATGTTTTAATAATAAATATTATGATTTCATGATGTATGTTAAAGAGGTTATGTTTTATGATTGAAAAGTATGATTTTATTGATTTGTATGTACTGATGGACTAGTTTTTTCTTTCCGTGTTTTATAAACCATACTAATCGATTTATTCTCATTCCATGTTTCAAAATATTTTTTATAGGGTATATATAAGGGTAAGAGAAAGATAGAATACAATAAGATGTATATCAAGAAATAGACTCTTGTTTTATTGAAGGGGTTTTATAATTGTAAAAATTTTGGATAGATTAGAAGTGTCTACTTTGTTATTTTTGAGATGTTCTGTAATAGTTATGACCTAATTCTATAAAACTCTAAACCTAAAAAGATCCTCTATGTGAGTTATTAACTTATTTCATGATTATGTAATGTTTAGGGCTGGCTCCATACATCCATAGAGTACTTCATGGTACTTTGGCTGTTTTTTGGAGTTGAGTCAATGAATATGATGGTACATTGATATATTGATGGTCATTTAGTTTTTTTGGATTGTATTCTTCCACTTAATTATTTTATAATTTGGTCTTCTATTGTGGTACATGGTTATATATATATATATATTTATAATTGAAATATTTATTTATCATCTATTTTTATCATGTATCATATATTGGTTTGTTTTGTTATGCCATGTTCAGTTGGTTGTTTTATTTTAAAAAGAGAAATTCCCCCACATGTGTATTTAATCCCTTTAGAAATTATTTCATGCCTTTGTAATCATCGGTATGTCTCTTATGTCCATGTAATATCCTCCATTATTGTTAAGATAATTAGAATAAGGGGATGTTTCCAGTGGTATGTGTTTTGTTCAGTTTTATTTTTTAAGGCAAGTGGTGTCATCATAGTAATTTATTTTTTGAACAAGTGTTCTAAGTCATTGTTGGTCTTTGACATGGTATTTATTCTTGGACTTGGAATTGAATTAATTCTAGTCTATTCCTTTATATGGGATCATATGAAGGAGTAGGAATTTTGCAACAAGAATTTTATCGCATAAAAAGTCATAGATATCCTTTTTATGCTAAATTTCATGTTACTAGTGAGTTGGGTACATTTTTGTTTGGGAGAAACTTATGGGATTTAGAATCTCATTTTCAGGGGTTTATCCATTGAGATTCCCATTGAATGCATTAGAGGAATGAATTACCACTACGATTGAATATTTCATTTTGAGTAATGGTCATTGATTATGAATGAAAATTGATAAATTTGTTTTAAAATATGAAATTTTGAAAAAGATAATGATTATTGTATTTTGAAAATCAGTTGATTATAAATTAATGAGTAAAATTCTCAAAAATTATTGAATATGGGAAATGATAATTTTGGAAACTGTTTCTGTGATAGTGCGACATTGTGTAATTTGAAATGATAATACATTAGTTAATAAAAATAAATACTTATGACATTATTTGTGTTTCTATAAAATGGAACTTGGTGGGAATCTTATAAAATAGCTAGAATATGAAAATCAGTATGTGGTTTCACTAGACCCTCATGTGAACTAACAACTAGATCAGAGTATTGTCAATGTATTTTGGGATGTGGATTGTGGAAATATATGGGATGAGACATGGAAAGTGGATCATTCCTTCAAATTAAATAAGAAGAATCCTCCCAGCTTTCGGTGTTATTCAATACCAGAGAATGTCAAGGTGTAGATCAATAGGATGAGTCATATCATTAATTTCATTAGAACACTAACAGAGTCAAAATTCAAGATATATACATACAAGATAGATTATCTGAACACCAGTGATGGGATTTTGAAGTTTAAACTAAATTAAATCATAAATATCCATCATATGAATTTGAAGAATTTTCGATCAAAAATATTCATATGTGATAAATTCAATGAACGATGGTATTCTTCAACTAAAATATGGAGACTAATTTTTCATGTATTATGAATCTAAATTTATGAATTTAGTGAGCCTTGAATTTGAGGTTACTAAAAATGCATCCTTAAAGGCACACATATTTTCATCGTGGATAAGAGAAGATAATCTCTCAAAGATTTGTGTGCTCTGTATTAAAGACTATTTCGAAATCATAAATAGAGCATTGGTAATTGAAAGGGACACCTCAAGAGCTATGAGAGGAGGAAGTTTGTTTATATCATCATGAAATAGTGGGAACTCTAATGTGGGGAGTATGTCGAAGAGGGAAACTTCATTCCTATGTGGGAGCATGAATCAAAATCCAATGGAAATATCGGTAAATATTTCACCATAACCAAAGAGGCCAACTAGATGTTTCCAACGTGGTTTGTTTTAACACATAAAATGAGATTGAATGAACCATCAAGATCATTCTATAAATTCAGGAAATGGGTCATATTAATAAATTTTTTCATTGTGCGTCAATTTTAGATGTTCAAGAAACTTGTTATGTGTAGAAGTTGTCTTATGCTTAAACGGGGTGAGGGTAGGACAATAAATTTCATCTGAAGAACAGAGTCATCAATGATGATTCTATGAATTCCATAAATCTTTAGGAAATGAAATCTCAATAGGGAAATAATGAACAATGTGAAATTGTGAAAAAAAATATTGAGATGAGCAGGTTATTATGGAGTACAATTTGGGACCATATACCATGTGAGGTATGATTTTTTTGAATTCCATTCTTATTTTAGTTTTTTATACTAGTGTATCCCATTAATTTATTTTATCTTGTTCTATCGATTTTCTCATTTTAAAATTTGAGATGACTCCTTATGTGATAAAAAATCAAACACAACATAGTCAAAGGTAGTGTTGAGAATTTCTTTATAGATCTTGTTCTATAACTATTGATGGATTTCTGATGAAATGAGATTTATCTATGCATTAGATTAATGTTTTTTATATAATCGCATGCATGGATTAGTCGATGATGTTATTGGCTCATAATGAATGTTATACCTGATGGGTTATTTTTACATCCAAATATGGTGCAGAGCATATTTTTTAGTAAACTGGAATGTAATAGAGTGTGAAAATATATTATTGTAATTTGCATTTGAAATAATCTCATACCAGTTGGTAGAGTTTCCATTGAAATAAATGGATGAGAATGAGAAGAAAATTTTTCCATCAGTTTTGGATTAGTTTCTATATTTATTTTCTGAAAAATTTATTAGGGATTGCACCTATATTAGAAGTTGATTTTAATATTGAACTCCTTCGAAGGACCAACATTATTTCCCTTATCGGTTCCAAACATTTTTGTGATTATGGATTGGATCGCGGTGTTGGCCCATTTTATTCCAATTTTTGAATCTTAAATTATGGAGTAAATTTCAAAAATCTATATCTGGAAAGTGGTAAAGATGCATGGTGTATATGTTTTGATCATGTTGTGCATATATCTTAGGTTTGTGCCTAATTTTTTGAAATCCTTACAAAATGAAATTAGGACTCATGTGAAAAATTGTATAACGTGTCATCATCAAATGGATAAAAAATATGAATGGACGATTAAAACATTAGAGGACATGTTATAGGATTGTGTAATGGATTTTGGTGACTCATGGGAAGATCAAGTGACATTAGTGGTGTTCTTGTGTGACAATAGTTATCAGGCCATGATGGAATGGATTTATTCAAAGAATTTTATGTGCATCCTTATTGTTATCAACATTTTTGGGTGGAAATGGGTGAGACTTCACTAGTTGGGTCAATCCTTTTCCAAAAATCAATAGAGACGATTCAATTTATTATGAAAAAGATTGATACTATAAGAGTCTTCAAAAATCATGCATCGGTCATCATCGATGTTCATTTTAATTCACAGTGAGTGATTATGTGTTCTTTAGTATCTCTCTATGGATGGTAAACTGTAATTTTTGGTAAGGTGGTCAGGTTGTCTCTTTAATATGTAAGACCATTCAAGATACTGGATTAGGATGATGAGGTTTAATATCAGTTGGAATAGCCACCATAGATCAGGGAGGTTCACAACGTGTTTCATGTATATATTTTGAAAAGTATCATCCTGAAAAATGACCATGTGATTCGATGGGATAATGTTGAAATAGCGTATGATTCTATAAAAGTATTTATCCTGGTGCAGATTGTGGATATGCAATAAGAATTATTTCATGGAAAGAATCATTGGTCTAGTACTTATTTTGTTGCAACATCTTCGGATTTTGGAAGAGACATTGGAATAGAATAATGAAATGAATGATCAGTGGCTAGGACTCTTTAAAAAATGACGTTTTTCTACTTTTTGGGGTCTAAAAGTCTACTGGTGAGGATAATGTAGCACCCCCATTTTCTTGTAAGAGACCCTTTATGTATGGTTTTTATCTACGTATAGTCCATGAGTGATCTTTTAGAGAGTTTGGAGAGATTTTGATGTTTTTTGGGAGAATTTCTATTGGTTCACAGTTTTGGAATACAATACAACTTGTATTGGAAACCATGTACAATGAATCAAGGGATAAAGGGAAGGCGATGTAGGGATCAGAATTTTCTCAAACCATGTGGAATCCTTTTAGAAACCATTCTACTAGAGACATTTAACTTTTTAATAGTTGGAAAACGGTTTACTAAACTTGGAGGAAACTGTGTGTGGTCAATCCACAAGGAAGTGGATGTCGCACAATTAACACACAATTTTCCTAACCATGTGACTAAACCATGCACAGTTACAAATCTATATCCTTAACAAAGTGCATATATGTCAAATTTGTGTTTTAATGCATTTTTTTGTAAAAATACCCCTAACAATGGTTTTTCCATCTCAAATGGGGGAGAACCTCTACAAATCATTTTGGAACCAATCTGGTGTCTTTTCAAGGGTATTTGAAGCTGAATTATTATGGTGAGTTATCTATCTTTGTAGTTCTTGATAGTTTTTCATAGACATACTAATCTATATCTCTTGGTTTATTATATCTACAACTTTTGTGGTTATATCAAAAATATTTTTGCCAGTATTATTTAATTGGGCTAGTTTTGTGATAGGGGAAGAGATATATGGTGGGTTCTTGATTATTGAACCGAATTTCATTGGTGTTTGAGTGTGATTCTTCATTTTAATCATAAATATTTGAGTTAGGTGTCTTCACCCAAAACTCCTATAATTTGAACACGGAGTCTTAGTTTCAACAAGATTAAATTTATTGAAATTTATTATGAAATTGGATGGAATATTATGATAGAAATAATATTTGGTTATGGTTTGAGGTTTTTAGTATATTTTTTCATGTGACTTGATAAATAATTTTCAAGTAATGATTTCACAATAGTATATTGGATTGATTTAATGGAATATGGTTTTAAATGAAATATTTCTTATATTGAAATGATTTTGGAATTTAAATTGATTTGGAATTTGAGATGGTTTTGGAATAATTGTATTGGAATTTGTTTTGGAATTACATGGTGGTGTGTGTTTATATTGAATTACCAGGCTTCGGTGAAATATGACCTAGTTCTCAGTGCCAATGGTGTAATGGAACTTGGGATTTAATTAGCATTTTATGACATGTTAGATCAATGAGAAACGCACCCTGAGTATAAAACATTAATAATGAATCATGAATCAGTATATGTGAGGATATATGGATATGTTGAGTGGAAAGGGATATGAGAGAATA
This sequence comes from Viscum album, assembly GCA_963277665.1. NCBI lineage: Eukaryota > Viridiplantae > Streptophyta > Magnoliopsida > Santalales > Viscaceae > Viscum > Viscum album. The sequence goes on along the minus strand of OY728147.1, from coordinate 1,353,447,631 downwards.
GAAATATGGAATGGTTTTGAAGAATTTTCTTGATTTATTTTATGTAAAATGGTTTTAGAGTGAAAAAATATTATGTTAAAAGTGTTTTGGTTTAGTGATAAATTGTTTCATGTTGTTTTATATTTTTTTTTCTATAAAATGTTCTAACATATTCTATTCTGTTAGCATGTGTATGTATATCATTGTGAAAAAAACGTTGTTTTATAACTCACCCCTTCATTGGAACATTGGGTTATTTGTAGATATTATTCTAGGATATGGGAAATGATAAAGAATCACACATCCTTAGACGTACTTCATGACACTAAGGCTGTTTTGTGGAGTTGGAGCATAGATCATGGTAGAGATTTGTAGTTTTGATAGTCATCGAATTTGTTTAGCTTGTAGATTCCCCCAAGGTACTTTGACATTACTGTCTTCCCTATAGTACTTGGTTTTATATTGACTTTGATTAAAGAAATTTTGAGTTCCCTTTCATTGTTATCATTACTCATATAGTGGTTTATATTTTTATAGAATGTTTTATTTTTTATTTTATTTTAAATATAGAAAACCACACCCCAAGTATATTGAATCACTTCATCATTTCTTTCCAGCCATTAGAATCTTAGTTGTGTCTCTCAAGACTATATAACATACTCCCACATTCTCATGGAAATTAGAATAAGGGGTGTGTTACAATAGATTTATTCCCACTTAATAAATAGATTAATAGAGCCTTATGTAGATAAAATCCTATATAAAATCACATCAATAATAGTTTAATAGGATCCAAGTGTCCTCTATCACTGCATAAAACATCATTAAATGTTTATCCTCTAAGTGAGGAAACACCATCCTCTCTTATCATTAAGTGATATTGGAGGTTTTTCACTACAACTATATAGAAACTGAGGAGTTGATTAGGAGGTCTCTCATTACTCATGGTCATATTTGTCACTACATTAACATAATTTAGTAAGTGGTCACAAATGATGTTTTTTCCACATTAGTTATCAATAATAATTCACTAAGGAGGAGGGACCATAGAGGGATATAATCTTCATAGAACCAAACCAAAAGACCTACCCCCAAGTCCACTGATATCTAATGAACCCCCTAATATGTCATGATGGTACATCATGCATGACATCATGTCACCATTGGAATAAAATCATATTATGCTGAGGAATACACTAGTGGTTTTTTAGAAACACCCACCCTAGTGAGATAAGAGGAAAACCATTATAGAGGTCCTACCCTTGTTATATAGTTGATAGAACGAAAGATCTTCTTATAGAACTAATCATAGAAGTCTTACCTAGGAAATTATAAATAGTACCATAGATTCGTTCTATATGAATGAATCCAACTGGGTAATAATAATGGTGGTCTTCCCCATTGTCAAACATATGCAATAAATCCTAAAAGACGAACTAAGATTCCTCAATGTGATGGTACAACTTAGAGTATTATGAAAAATGAATTCTGAGTTCCTCCCTATAGTAAAATATCATCCAAATGTTGTGGAGTTTCTCTACATGATATCAGTTATGGGTGTCCTCCTTATAGTAAAAAATCACAATTGGAATGAAGGTCATCCTATAAAAAACCAAGTTGTAATTAATAACTATAGAGGTCCTCCACATGGTGTCTAAATACTATATTACTAAATTGGAGGTCCCTATATCTTGACATTACAATGGAGGCCCTCTACGTGGAGACTAATAAACCATTTTCAGAGGTTCCCCACATTGATTATGTATTAGAGTTCATCCAAAAAATAACTATCTAATCAATGTGGTGTACCTCGCAATCATGTAATCTGGAAAACTAATAACCATAATTGTCTTCCAACTAGTGATATGGAATTATTCAATAACCACAGAGGACCTCACTATAACGAACAAGTAAATTTAAAATGTTGAGTTTCTCTATATAATAGAAAATAAAAACCAACAACCATAATAATGTGACCCAAGATATAAATAATTATATTTTATATCATTTTGATTTAAAAATTCAATCTCACAATTCTTAAACCAAACAGTTTTGTATCATTGGAAATATCAAACATAATCAATATATTTTACAATATCTTCAACATACCCTAGAATGAATAATCATACATGATAACCATTTTCACATATAAAATATGATATTATCTTTTATAACCTTGGTAATCTAAATATAAGAAAGGGTGTGTTCAAATACTCAGTAATGTGATTAATAAAATCAAATATCATATTTGATCATAAGATAATCATTTTTGTATTAGAGTGTAAAGTAAATGAATGAAAAAAAACACAATATAATCCAACTAAAAATATATATATCATAAATAATTTGATACGGAATGAGATCCTAATATCATAATAAAACCATCCTAGCAGAATGAAAAATATATTATGGATTGCAATTAAAACATTAAAATATAGAATAAACATTAGAATAATAAATAATATCATTTTAAACCATGATAAATGCAATCATTTCTAAAAAATAGTTTGGAACATAGCCAAATAGCAATCTTGTTTACACATATGGTTTTGAATAAATATATAAATAAATCATGTCCACATTCAATATATATTTATATACCTCATGTTGTATAAAAATATGAGCTATGTATTGGAAGGTTACGTATGATCCCACATATCATATAATGAAAAAACATACTTATGTAATCCATAATAAAAAAATGAGTCCTCATTCTTTCATAGATTTATTATCCTATGAAAAATAAATGGTTTCCATGAAAATTTTCTCAAAACATCGTCATAATAAATCCAGACACAAAACATTGATATTAACATTAGATAATATCTTTAGTACATAAAAAACAATCACAAAATTATGTTAACATATATGAAAAATAATTTTAAAATATAATTCCACATATGCTTTTAAATACATGAGGAAAAATAATTTTAATTGATTATTTCTAAGTAAAGAGAAAATCATTAAAATGTAAAAATGATATTCATTTTAATTTTTTTAATTAATAATTTAATAATGCCAATAAAAAAATAGTAGTTATGATGGAAAAATTTGTCCTAGAGGTAAATGTTAAAAAATTATTTTCATATTTTTTTAAAACTGAGTAAAAATTGCCTATATGGAAGGCATTAAGATGATTCATTTTTAAACCATTTTATTGAAAGTAAATGATAGTTTAAAATTAAATATTATATTTATTGAAATGTATATCATAACATTATAAAAAAAAATATAAGTAATGTTAATATTGTGGGAAAAAATAGTTTTGTAAAAAAATTACAATTTATAAAGCATTGATTTAAAAAATGAAACCCCTTAATACTTTTAAAATCAAAGTCTGATTGAATAATATAACATAAATATGAATGTAAGATACCATGTTTCTATATAATATGTCAATGAGAGGTTATATACACCATTTAAACAGATATATATGTCTAATTAGAAAAATTTCACAAAGAAGCAAATTCTAGATGAGAAAAACTCACAACTTTTGTAGCATTTGAATTAAATGATATTCAAAGTCAATGTATGATATCTATTTGTAAATACCATTAATTTTAGGAAAATTATGTTTAATTTCATCCTTTTTAACTATATAAACCATAGAAAATAATACATTTGGTGAGTATGGGAGATATCTCAATGAATATAAAATTTAGATGAGAACCCTATCCTTTACTCCATACTTCCACAGAAGAAATGTAGCCTACTATATTATAAGTATAACCTTCATGGTAAAATATTTAGTTACCTTACTCATATAAATTATTTTTTATAACTTCAATTACAATAATTAATTTCAAATATCTTAGTTAGTTATTTTTTATTTTCCCCAGTGTATTTTTGTAATCATTTCACAAAAGTTTCATATTATTGATTTCAGTCCTCATTATTAGATATGGATTACATCGTTATTATATATTTCAGGTAAATGGGATATTTTTTCAATTATTTATGAATTAAAATTTTTATTTTATGGAATATATTGTTATGGATTTTGAGAATGAGAATTGTAAAGAGGTTATTTCAAGAAATTTATTGATGACAACATATTACTTTATAATGATCACTCATTTTTGGTTCAAATATAAATTAACATATTAAAAAAAATTAGACCTTAATATTTTAAATATATATATAAATTCATAAAATATATTATTAGGAGACCATTAAGGTAGTTCTTATAAGAAAAATAAAACATTCTTGGAGGCGGTAGTTCTCACATAACAGAATTGATGTTTTCATTTTTTTAATATAAATAAAGAAGATATAAAATCATTATTCCATAAAAATAAATACATTTTACTATAAAAATGATTCTGATGTAGTTATTTATCTATGATTATATTATATTTGTAGGATATAAAAGAATTATTAATGTAATATAAAAGTAAAATGAGATATTGGGTGTTTATTCCCTACTACTTGAGACAACTCCTAGAGATTCTTTTATTGGTTTTTTGTTAGACCAAAATCTCTAAAAGGAATCTAGGAGTTTTATAGATGGATTTTGGTAAATATATTATGAACTAAGGGGATTTATATTTTAGTAGTAGTTTGGTGATTAAGGGATCCATTTATAAGTGATATGGGTCGCATTTTTTTAAATAGTCATTGATTTATATTAAAGTAATTTAAAATTTAAAAGAAATTTGTGCAAAAAATTAAAATACTATCGAATGGGTGTTTCTTTTTTGATTCACATATCATATGAAAAAAATAAGAGAATTGTTTGATATTTTTTTCCATTTCCCCTTAATTTATCTTTTCTACAATAAATTACTTTTTTAGTAGTAACTCTGTTTTTTTCAACAAAAACTTATTTTTATAACCAAAAATGATTTGGAAATTTTTAAATAATTTGAATATTATGATTCAAAATGTCAAAACATTTTAAATGAGTAAATTTCAAGAGGTTTTAAAGACTAATTTTAATAAAAGTATTTTTATTGTAATGAAAATGTTTTTAGAAAAAATTCCATTTTAAGAATAAAAATAAATTTACACTAAAAGAATGTATATTATTAATTACCATGAAATTTAAGGTTTTATTATTAAAAAATTAGAGGTTTTTTAGGAATGTTAAAAATAAAAGGATCGTTGTGAATACTTAATAGAATGGAAAAATTCCAAAAAATGTTTTCCAATTAAATAAAATTATAATTATATTCCAAAATGTAAAACACCATATTATAAATTAAACGAATTATTTTTATGAAATTTATTATACCTCTTAAAAAAACTATTTTAACCAAATATTTTAATAAATATTATTTCACATGTATATAATGATGATTTCAAATATATATAAACTATATTTTTCTATTCACTTGAATATATAATTTTTTAAAAAAAATCCAACAAATAACAGTATGATAATTTTTCCATAATAAATAAAATAAAAATAATTTTAATATATGAAATTAAAATTAAAAAATATATAAATTTAACATTTAGCCAATAATTAAATTTATACAGAAAATTTTAATTTATAAAAAATTTCATATTAATATTTATGTGTACATAATATTCTTTTATTTTCATTTATAAATTAGTTTTAAATATATTTATTTATATATTGAAAAATTTCATATTATTTTAATAATATATTAAAAGTGACCTATTTAATTTTTTAGGATAAAAAATAGAAAACCTAAAAATTCTTCATTGAAAAAGAAAATCATTTTTTGTTATTCAACGGTTTTGATAATATTAAATTAATTATTTTTTATAAAATCCTAGGTATTAGATCATATCAAATCATCATTTAAAAACATTAAAATTTATATTTATAAAATAAAATTATTTTTTATCTATTTAGTTAATTGAAGTTTTATTCTTGTTTTAATGTTTGTAATGATGTTTCACGTTATGCTAACATAAATAATTAATATTTATCTTACATTGTAATAATTTTTTTTAAAAATATATTTCCGGATCCATTTTAATTTTCTACCGCATGAATGGCAATTTACTCACCAAATCATTTATTTAAAGGGAAATACCTAAAAAAATTAGGTGTTACTTTCTACAGTTGATAAATATTTTTTCCCTCGTTATTTTGATTTTTTTTAATGGTGAATGGAATATTTTAAAAATACTATTTAAATATGGATCACTATTAAATCCAATGTCAATTTTGATTTTAAATTCATCAACGTATATCAGGTCGGGTCCATGTATTATTAGAATGCTTCAAAACCATTCCAAGATACTATGAATCCTTTATCCATGTAATTTTTTTACATCTTGATTGGTAATAATTTTGACAATGATTGAAATTTATAAAAAAAAATTAATATATGTATATATATATATATATATATATTGTTGAAACATCATTTGGAACATGTTTTTCAAGAAACCCTAGGATACAGTCTAACATCAGTTATTTGAATAAGGGTTAGTGCTTATGATATTCATTAAAATCAAACAGGAAGGGAAAGACATATATTCCTTGTAGATCACACACTTCAACAGCTCAATATTGGGTTGGAAGTAATTTTTATTCTATGGTAAACATAAACAATTCTCATATAATATTATCCAGAATGATTAATATAAGATAGATTATTTGTTAAACCATGATTAAAGGTATCTCATTATCCATCATGATTTTTTTAAATATTAACACAATGAATGGTTAATTATATAATTTTATATAATGAAATTAACTTGTATTCATGATACTATAACATTTTATAGATGATTTAACCATTTTATTAGAACAATATATGTGTTCAAAATAAAAGAGTAATTTTAGATATATTGATTAAATAACATCCATTGGAGTACATAAATAAGAATTATTTAATAAATGGATTAAGAATTATTATAGAATAAAAAGAAATGAAATATTTATGAAAACATTTCTTCATAATGTATTAGAAAATTTTAATTTGATTATTTACAAGGGTGTAATGTTTTTGACCAAAAAATATTTTGATCAAGGGGCTTATTCTACAATATAATTTTCATTTACGATTATTTATTTTTAAATTTTCAATAATGAATTTAAATACTAAAAATCTCTTTTAAGAAACATATATATTTTTATCCTCGATATATATTTTTATTCAATATGGCTTACTTTCATTTTCCACTATTTTCAACTAAATATGATATATATAATGTTTTCAAATAAACGTTTTTCTTTTATATTTGGTTGATGAAGATTTTCATTAATATCAATTATTATTAACATGTTTCAAGAATATTATTTTCTGTGATAAAATAATTATTTAAACTCACATTAAAATATATTTTTCGTCCTTACCTAGGATTAAAATGAATCTACTTTTTTGTCTAAATGAGTTATTATTTTTGTTTACTAAATGTGAGAAATGAATCTTTTTCTAATGATTACTACAAAAATATTTTTTCCCATCATCAAAACTATTGTTTTATTTTCGTATTAATGTAAAATATTCCATTATAATTTTCAAATAGATTCATTGGGAAGATATTATATATATATTTTTTGAAATTTTATCAAATGAAAGGGATATTTTCTCACGTTTCAAACAAAGACTTGAATGTTCTATTAAAGGTATTTTAATTTGTTAAAACATCCATAGATGATTATGTGTATCCATTGGGGATTTACTCTAACGTTACCATCAATCTTTTTTCTATGGATTGATTATGATCATACTATTCTACTTATTGACTGGTGAAAATATCCACATTTCAAAACCTAGATTACAATTTGAGTATTTATATTGATTATTCATTGATTTATTATTAATTTATTTCATGTGATGAATTAATTATATATATTAATTGATTTTATGGTTTTGTTATAAATTTTTTTTCATCGAATGGTCTTGTGAGTCCAACTAGTCTCGGTATTTGGCATTAACATTTCTTTTTTGTGTATTCTGCCATAGAATTTGGATTTCATGTCTGAAATTATTTATTCAATCACTAAAAAACTTGTTAATGTTATCCATGTGATTTTTGTAGTTTTTATTTCATCTATGGATATATTACCATTTTATGATATTAGATATATGGAATTTTTTTATCTCTTCCATATTATTACTGAATTTTTTATTCTAGGAAAATTTCCCTCACTAAGCATTTTAACTCACCCTTTATTATCATTTACTTACACCATGAAACAAAAAATTGTTATATAAATGATTTTAGAAATGTAGTAGAATAAATACATCAATATCACAATAAAAATTTTACTATTTATTTTATATTTATAAATTTTATATTTTAATCATGTGTGTATCATGTCATCCAATACTTATAAACTATTCAATCCTTCAAGATGTAATATATTGCATCTCATTCCATAGTAGTTTGATAACAACATATATTGTTTTATAGGATCCAAGGTGTTATTCATAAATAATCATATCCAGGATAGAAATTAACCATTAAAATAATATGTATTCATAAAATTTATTGTGAGGAAAAACAATGTAAGGTAGTGGGGAAAACATAAATACATCATTCATAGAATGATAGTCCACACATAAAATGAACGACGTTGACATTTTATAATATATGGTAGGATGGTATAATGTTATTATTCTATACAAATATTAAGATTTCAATATACTAATATAACAACCCATGATATTAAAGTATTCCTCCTATTAAATTTATCTTCTTTGATAGCTTACGAGCTTAATAAATGATTAAATATTTTTATTTAATTTTTATAGTTATCTATTAGATGTTGGGAATGGTGATGAAAATTGATATTAATTTAATTATTAAAATGTATATTACACATGTCTATAAAATTAATTTATTGGTTACTAATAAAACTGGAATGAGAACCAATTGATCATAAATTATGTATTTTTATAAAAATTATATTTTTCCCACAATGAATTTTTTTATTAATAATTTAAAATTAAAAATTATTAGTGACAAATATTAATAGAATTAATATATTATATTTTTATTTAAATATTTTAACATTAATCCAAAATATTTCAAGAGGCATAAGATAAGTATAAAACCAATGTGCACATAAAAAAGATATATTTTTCTAAACATTGTTTTATCACCTCTTAAAGGATAAATTGTTTTAAATGTAAATTCGTACATTTTTATAAATTATATTTTTCAACATTAACATTATTTATGAGAGTGTAATTTCAGAATTTTATTTGGTTAAATTTTGGATATATCTTTGATAAGTGTCATTTTTTATGATTAATAATGTAACTTTTGGAATAATAATGTCACTGTATGGAATAATAAAGTTCCTATTAGAACAATAACCTCATATATGAAAGTTTAAATAAAATTTTTCATCATAAGTGTTAATGTGATAATGTTATATTATAGTATAAGTTAATAAATGTTTTAAAAATAACAAATTAACTGTTGGTATTTTTGTGAAATATAAAAGTTTATTTAAATTTTTATAATTAATATAATTATTTAAAGGAAAATTTATTTTCATAAAAAAATGTTCATAAATTAATATTTTTTGGCTTATTATTATACGATGACATTATGAGACCTTAGATAAATTTTAAGTGGGATATAAAATCAGTCAAAATTTTAAAATTGGTATTTTTTGAGTAAATGGTTATTTTATTTAAAAAATAAACTTATCATATTTAGAATATTATTTTCCTAAAATCGAGTTCATTTATGAATTATACATATCAAAAAAATTAGGGTGAATTTTTTGGATTTTTATAGAGTGGTTTAATATGGGGGATAGGGAAATACAGTAATTTACATTTTTTATGAAATTCAAAATTAAATTGGTAATAGATGAGGTATGGATAATTAAATCCCGTAATATCGAAATATACTTCTTTATTTGAATATCTCCTCGCTTTTCCACTATAATACCACATCTTCTCCTCACAAATATTAAGCCTCGAAGACTATCCAATTCATTCCCAATACAATTACCAAGACTCTACCACACATTTAGGAGGTTCTGGTATTATTAAAATATCAAGCCCAATTTCGGTAAAGAGTTTCTGAAGGACAATAATTCCAGTGGTAAAAACCTCATTCCTTTTTATTTAATTTTTTCAATTTCTTTTCTTTTATTATCCTTCCAACACCTCATCTATCCATGAAATCATAATAACACTATTATATTATATAAATTTTAATTTTATTATTTAAATGGATAATCCACCATCAAGTATCCTCTCAATTTCTTTTTATTTAAAGATGAAAACATCGTCTATGATGTACCGATTTATCGCCATCATGGATGATGTGTTTTATCTATTCAATTCCTCTTTCAAGTTTTGTTATAATACTATTAATATGTTTCACTATATTTCATTATACATATTATAATTAAATCATTGTTCTACAATTAGTATGTACACATTATATTAACTGGTAATTCAAAACTATTTTCTGATGATAGAAATACGGGAAAAAATAATCTAAACAATTATCCCTAACATTTAATATATATATTGTTCCTTACCCCAAATAAACAAATGATTTATATTTATATTTTTTATTATTTATGTTCATTAAATATATATGACATCAAATCTTTGTATTTATTTCTATTTCACATTTTCTTTTGTACATGTATACGAGTGAAAAAATCATGAAAATAAATGAAATTAACACTTATGAATGTCAAAATTGAATATCAAAACACATCAAACTGATCACAATTGAACTAAATAAAATTTTGATAAATTAAATAAAATTAAAATTGGTTATGAATTAAATTTTTTTAGATTGTTATTTAATTTTCCAGGATGTTATGTAAAAATGCAGAACACATTGGGACATAAGGTAAGGTTTTCTCTTCTTACTATTATTTCTAAGAGATATGCCTTATTCAACACTATTTATTGTGTGTGATATCTTTATAATTCCAATTAATGTGTCAGATGATTAAAATATTTATATTCCTAGTATTCAATGTCAAAATTTATGATCATTAATTTTATTTGGCATATGGTTTTTCGATTTACAAAGTGGTATGGGTTTCTTCCTGAACCTCAGTTTTCCATTTGGGTTACATTTAATAACATTACTTATCCCATTTTTATTCTTAATTATTTTTATATACTTATTATAAATTATGTTTATATGTTCCAAACTGATATATACAGATCACTTCATCTTTACTGATGATATAATACATGTTATATAAGGATTCTTTTCCAATTATTCTTGACTAGAAAACCTAATTTAGGGGAACTTTGAAATTTAATACCCATTTTCATGTACAATCTATAATCTATTTTAATCCAATGATATATTTCTAAAATAAAAAATTCTATCATGAAGAAATATCTTACTTTGTTTCTTGTTTTATTCAAATAGTTAATATTTTTTCTATTTTAAAAACTCTTTCATATTTATCTTTAAACCACACTAAAATGCTCTTTTTTAATGTATTTAAACAATCATTGCGTATGTTTTCATTTCAATTGGACATAAATTATTCCTCAAAAATAAATTCATTTTTCTTATATTTACATTTTAATGATATTCATTTTTACAATATTATTTTATAACAAAGTTAATGATTTCCAAAAGAACGATTCCTTCAAAAGTAGAAGGGTGTTTATCTAAAGAAAATATAAATTATTTTATTATAGTATTTTAATATAAAATTATGAATAAAATATTTCAATAAGGTATGGGAAACATTTTGATAAATATTTATTATTATTAGACATAAGAGGAATTAATTGATCTTAGTAAGGGATGTATAGGTCCCATTATATACCCGAGATGAATTTTTAGGTCTCATAATGAAAACTAGAAATAGTTTTTTTTTAGGCCTTACTCATTTATGTAGACTTATTAGAAAATGACTTGATGGTATGTTCATGATGTTTGGCATTATGAATTCCATCATTATGATAATATTAATTTATAAATTATTTTATTATTTGACTAGTTGAATATCCATGGTTAGTATTCATGTTATTATTTATATGAAATTATTTATTTTTAATTTATTCCTTCCATATTATTCTTATGATTGTGTTTTATTGGTATGTGTTGTGATTACTAACCCTGAATTACTATTCAGTTTTATGATAGCTTATTTTGTATTGTTTACCCATTCTGATCATCTGATCTCATGCCTTTCATATGTTTTATTTTTCCCCTAGATGTGAGGCTGTATATTCTGAATGACATGCAGTTATAATATTTGAGATATAGATGTTGGAAATGGAGTTTCTATGTTTTTTTCCTCTTATGATGTAATGTAAAACATATTTTTTCATTTACTTTTCCTAAAATACAAATCTATTCAGTACTTAGGGAAGTGAAAATTTGTTCATAGTATAAATGTAATAAAGTAGGGTGTTTTCTCTAGTATACTAGGGTCTAAGTGTTTACAGTTGGTATAATATAATGTTTAGTAGAATCAATGGAAACATTATTTTGAAAACAATTATTATAAAACATACACCTAATATTGAATATTAGTATAATCATTGAAAAAAATGTAGAATTTTGTTATGGTAGGTATTGTGTGGGTATTCTATGAAGTAAATCCAAATTTGGATACTAAAAGTATACATAGTTCAAGCACAGATCTCCCTAGGGGTAAAAAATTGATAAGGTGTGTTGAGACTAACTCATCATGACCTACTACCTTACAATGGGCCTTCCTACGCACCTGGTCTAACACTCTCCTGGGATCTTAATAGGATAATTCAAATTTTACCTTCCATCCATTAGGATTGGTTTAAAATTAGTTATGATCCCCTAGAAATCATGTTTATGATTAGGTTATTATCTTTTCCAAAATTTACAATTTCACTTAAGTGTTTTTCTAGTTTAAATTTATTAATTATGATTTATATCCTAATTTAGTGTATTCCATTTTTATAAATGGTGCATAGTAGATAGAATATGAACCTCACGAATGTATGTGATCTGAAAAGTAAGAATTATGATGTATTTTTTGGTCCTAATACAATCTTTACAATGGATATGGTCTACAAAATATTCTCCTCATATCATTAAATAGTATATTATTCTTACAAGAAGGAGAAATATTTTCCTTTTTATTGTTGATTCAGAAGGAAGTATGTGAAGAAAAGGAAAGTTGGGAAAATGATAGATTAAGGGAAGAAGGTAAAGAAGTATTTTCCCACATGTGATATTTGTGGAAGAAAACACCTTGTTATACTTATGTGGAAAATGATTTTTTCATGGGTGGAAAAAAATTCCACCATGATCATGATATTAAGGAAATGAAATAATTTTCCAATTTTAATTGCTTCTAAAACAAGGATAGGGGAAACTTTTCAAATAAATTTCTCAAACATCGAAGGAATATAACCCAAAATTGGATAATGTATCATGGAATATGTTTTTATAATACACCAAATGAAGAAGAATGGTTGATATTCCAATATATGTATTCATTAATTATGTTATTTTATGATTTTATAGATAATGATATGTTTACCAGAATCATGACATATATAAGGATTATACTATAATAATTTTTCATTATGTATTTGAGAGTACATAATTAGATTGTTCTGTTTATGTAGAAATGTGTTTCAGAAGAAAAAATATATTTTTTTAAAACACTTAACTAGTGAACAGTAATCCTAAAAAATTTCATGATATTTAGATAATAACAAATATATTTTTATGGGTTTTTATTGTTGACCAGGAAGGTAGTTAGTGATATGGTGGCTCAGTTATGTTTTAATTATTAGATGTCTGGATTTAAGGAATATATTTGAAAAACTAAGATTTTATGCACGTTTTCAGGGTATTAAAATATTTATTTATGTGAAAATATATGATACATAATGTGTGTTTGGGGAAATTACTATGTAAACTAACAGTTCTTATAAATCTTTGGTCTCTTAATTTGGAAGGACGTATTTTTGATGAATCATAAGGTTAACTACTTATGTAATGGATTTATTATATTATTTATTAATATTAAAGTATAATTTATCATAACGGATAACTTGTGCTGTCCATTTTGGTTTTTGTAAACATTTAAAATCAAAAGGAATGTCTTAAAGACCATATAATTCATTAATAGTGTTTCCTGTAAGAAAAATTAATCTTGAACATGCATTTATAGGTGTGAGGGATGAAATGAAAGTAGGTCAAAGCACAACCAAAGGATAAATTTATTCTTACGAAATAGAAAGTATTTATGTAATTATTTTCTCATGTGATTTCCTAGATAGAAAAATAAACCATCAACTCCATAAAAAGGATTTTAGGAAAAAAAATATTTTCATTTAGCCTTCTTTATATGAAATTAATTTTCTCTTAAGTGATCAATGATTTATGTTTTTGTAATGGTGAGCTTTCTAATAAACATGATGTCTATCACTATCCATTATAACAGCATTTTCTGATTTTTCTTCTATATCCATGTCATCACATTCAACTAATGATTTCCTACCCAAAATCATAGTTTAGTGGTGACCTTATCTTTTCCCTTTTCATCTTATTAGGAGGATATTGTATTAACCCTATTTATGATGTTGGTTTCCCACAAAGGAATTTGTAATTATAAATCTTTGTATTTAAGAGTAAAATTTCAATTTGGAGGATGTAATTTATTGAAGGAGGTGAGAATGTAGCACCCCTTGTTTTTATGGAATGCCTAATTTGAAATTTAACATCCTATATTTCTTTCAAGATTTAAAAGGGATTAAATGCTATTATTTTATTATTATAGTTTTCTCCTAGATATTGGGAATTATTGGAATACATTAGATTATGTAAATTTTAACAAAATATGTTTCACATGATTATAAAATTCATACATTGGTTACTAATTAATTAGAAATGAAAACCAACTAAACAGAAATGACTCCATTTTATAAAAAATGTTTTAATGACAAAAATGACATTTGATGTTAAATAATTAAAATTAAACACTACTAGTTAAAGATATCGATCAAGTTTATATATTATATATTTAATAAAATATATCCTAAATCTTCTTAGGGGCATAAAACAATACTAAACCCAAATATACATATAAAAATGATATATTTTTCTACATTTATTTTTTAAACCATTTTATGGATAACATATTTTCAAAATAATATTTTTCATTTATTAAATTTTATTTGACAATATATACATTATTTTTTATGGAGAAATATTAAAATATAATTTAAATAACTTTTTGTTACATTTTATACATGTTTTATTTTTGCTGAATTGTAATGTGACCATTTGAATAATAATGTGATTGTTAGGCATAGAAATGTGTCCTTTCGAACAATAACCTCATGTATGAATGTATAAATAATATTTATGAATACTATAAGTTTTAATATTATATCACAATATTATAGTATAAGTAGATAAATATTTGAAAAAAAATTAACTTAGTGTTGGAGTCCATTGGAAACATAAATGATTCTTCTAAATTTTATAATTAATATAATTATTTAAAATAAAAGTCATTTTTATAAAATACATTCATAAATTAATAATTTTTATAATATGATTAAAAAATTATTTTATATTACCCTAGTAATATTTTATATGTGTTATAAAAGCAGTCAATAATATAAAATTTCTATTTTTTGAGTAAATTGTAATTTCATATAAACATTTAATTTATAATATTTAGAAAATTATTTTCCTAAATTGGAGTTTATTTTTCAATTATGCACATAGAAAAATGGTTTATATAGAATAGTTTGGATTTTTGTAAAATAGTTGTATTTTTTATGAACAGTGAAGTATCGTAATTTACGGTATTTAACATGTACAATATTTACTAATTCATAGATGATGTATGGATGATGTAATCCCATAAAATAGAAATCTCCATCTTTTTTTATTATATTTATTGATATTTTTCTATACATTCATATTATTGATCCAAAATAATAATCAACTGAATAAAACATTTATAAAACACCACTCCCCTCTACAATATATACCACCTCTTCTACATAGAAATATTATGCCTTGAATATTTTTCTATTACATTATAATACTCTTACCAAGACTCTTTAATACATCTAGGATGTTATATTATCAACCAATGACCCTATCCAATTTTCTTTACAGAGTTTCTCCTGTATATGTATTCCACAGGTAAATACTTATTTCCATTTATTAATTTATTTTTAATTTCTTTTATTTTATTATACATCCCTCAACTACTATGTAAAAACATGAAAAATAACTCCAGTATCGTATATATATGATAATATTATTATTCATATTTAAAATTCAACATCAAGACTCATCTATAATTTTTTTTATTTTAAAGATGAAAACATCATCTCTCAAATGCCAATTTTACACCTTCTTGGATGACATGTTTTTTTAAATTACTCCTTAAATGATAATTTCAAAACAATTATTATGGTTCATAAATGTCGTATTATACATATTATAAGTTATTTAGTGTTCTTGATATATTATATATACATAATATTAACTAATAAGACCAAACTAGTTCATGATGATTAAAAACCCACAAAAAATAATCTAAATGATTATCAAATACGTCTTATCTAATGATGCATCCTCATCCCAAATACCAAAATCACATATATAAGCATTTAATATTCATTATGTCAATTAATATAATATGTATTGTATTTTTAATATTTATATTCATTAAATATGATCTTTTGTACATGTATATAGACGATCCAATCATTATAATTAGGGAAACAAACACTTCTAAATGTTGAAATTGAATCTCATAACTCATCAAAAAGACTATAAATTAAATTAATGAAATTATAATTAAAAAATTAATGATTAATAGTTTATTATTAAAAATATTAATTAATATAAACTTATTATCTAGGATGTTAAGTACAAGTGATTAACACTTTTGGACATAAGGTAAGGGTTTTATCCTCTCATCACCTTTTTTGTGAGATATGTTTTATTTGAATCTATTTCAAATGTGTGGTGTATTTATTCTACCCATTGATGTATCATATGTTTAATTTATTTATAGCCATGGTATTGAATTTTTTATTTTATTTTCATTAATTTTAGAGGGCATATGGTTTGACTATTTGAAAAGTGGTAAGGGTTTATTCATGAACATCTATTTTCCATTCGAGTTAAGATTTCTATCTCATTATCCCAATGTAATTATTCATTATTTCTATATACATATTATAAATAATATTATATGTTCCAAAATCATATATCAAAATAATTTCAACGTTTTTTTTATTTTATATTACTATATTTATACGGTTTTCTTTTTAATTCTTCCCAATAAGAATGCACAATTTAAAATAACCATCTAATTTCATACACATTTTCAAATACAATCCATAATATGTTTTAAGCCACCAATATTTTTTAAAAAATTGATAATTCTATCATTAATAAATATATTATTTCATTTATATTTCATAGAATTTAATTAATCATTTTTCTATTTTAAATACTCTTTAATATTTTCTCTTGAACTACAGTAAAGTGACTCATTTTTAATGTTTTATAGAAACACTTTTTACATGTTTTAATTTTAGTTGGACATCATTTATACCTAAAATAAAATTTCACTTCGTATAAATTATATTTTCTTTGATATTAATCTTTACAATATAATTTTATGACAAATAAGAATTTTTTTCAATAGAATTATTCTTTACAAAGTAAAAGGGTATTTCACTCAAGAATTTGTCACTGGACTTATTAGAGTATTTTCATCAATTACTATGATTAAAATATTTCACAATGGTAATATATAATCTGATTTAAAGATATATTTTTATTGGACATATTAGAAATTTATTACAATTAGTAAGTGTGGGTTTTTATGCTATATCCCCATGATTCATTGGTAGGTCTCATTAGAAAAACTATAATTCGTTTTAGACCAAGACTTACCCATTTGTATAGATTTTTTTAATGAGTACTTGCTGTTTTTTATGATTTATAAAAAAATTTACACAGACATTATGATATTATTAATTGATAAATCATGTGATTAATTTACTATTAGAATATCCATGGTTATGATTCATGTGATATTTTTATGGAAATATTTATTCACCTTTTATTACTATCATATTATACTCATGATTATGTTTTATTGCCAAGATACCCATTTATTCACCATGCCTAATTGTCTATGTTTATGATATATTTTTCTATATTATTTAACATTTCTATGAATCTATGCTCACCCCATTATTATGTTTTATTTTTCTCCCGGATGATATGATGTATCAAAAATAAAGGATTTATTTATGTTTTTAATTGACCTAATATGTTGTTTTTTATTTCATGTTGTAATGAAAAAAATATTTTTCTCTAGTTTTTCATAACTAATAATCAATTAGGTACTTTGCGATAATGACAAATTTGTAATGTAGCAATATAATATATTAATTCACTGGATTCTAGCTATTGGGATTGGGGTCTTTAAAACTAATGATAATTATGTAATTGTGTTAGTAATCTTATAATATATTTGGATAAGAGATAAGGTTCATGATTGAAATGGAAATAAAAACAATTTTTTTGGATTCATTACCTTGCTCCTTAGGAAAACTCCATGACAATTCTTAAATTGTGTTTATTTCATCAGAAAAAAACCCATATAAGATATATATGAGTGTTTAAAAAGTTTTTTGTTATGTATTGTTAAAATTATTAATCTTTCGGTGATAGAATATTTTGTGTTTTGAAGGGTACATTTTATATGTGGGAGGGGTAGAATTTTTGTAACTAATTCTTACTTTATATTAAATACATGTCACTTTCAAAAGAATTATTATCTAAAAGTAGATAATAATGGAAATTATATGATTCTTTTCCATGGAACTGCTATATATAAACAAATTGTTATGTTTTGAGATATTTATGGCCTTTCCAATCCATTTAACGTCATTCCAAAATTTACTTCTACCATGGTACCTTATTATTTCTCATTATAAAAGTATTTCTACATAAAAACGATGAGGTATTTATTTCCAAATTTCAATATTATGATTGAAAAATAAAATAAATTTACATTTTTAATTTTTTATAGGATGTAAAAATTAATTTTAAAAAAAATGATTAACCTATAAAAATAATATTTTAAAAAATGATATTCTAAGAATATAATTAAATTGACACAAAAATAATGTGTTGTATTGATTTAATTTATATTTATTATTTTATTATTTATAAAATAAATATTTTTCTATGTTATTTAATGGACTATAAGATATAATGGATAATTTTAAATTTCTAATTAATGGAAAATGACTGAAATTTGTTTTCTATTCTAAAATAATATCACTAGGCTCCAAAATTTCAAATGTAATTAGGTAATTTAAAAACAATTATTTATTTTTTATTTTTATTCCAAAATAAATATATTTTTGGATAATGTTTTTACACATTTTTAATAAACATTTATATCATGATGATTTCATTAACGTTATGGTATATATAAAACCTATATTATATCAATTCACTTAGAAAGCATATTTTTAAAAAAATCCTAAAAAACATCCTAATCTAATTTTGGTTTAATAAATCAAAAAATGTAAGATAATTTTTTAAATCTAAAATTATGAAATTTAAAAATTTATTCTTTAAATTAAAATAAATAATCTAAATAAAGACATTTTTTGTCGAAAAATAACTTTTTTAAATGTATGTTTTTGTAATCTCATTTTAATTTATTTTATAAATGTTTTTTTATTTATGACTTTATACATTGAAACATTACATTTTATTATTATAATATATTTAATTTTATCAATATAATTTTTTAATATTAAAATACACAACACAAATAATAGTTCTTGTAAAAAATACCAACAAACATTGAATGATTTTAATGATATCACATTAATTATTTATTATCAAATAATTGGTATTAGAAAACAATAAATAATTCTCTCAAAATTATAAAAATTTTGTTATTGGGACTAAATAATTTTATTATGAATTTATATAGTTGTGAATTTACTCTAAATTTAATTTTCTTACTCATATAAAGAATGGAGAAAAGGATTGGAATAAGGATATTAGCATTAATAGTGAATTATAAACCCCAGAAAATGATGTTTCAAAGGCAGTGGTTGACTAATTTTGTGACCTCTCTATATAGGATTGGAAGTACATTATTTCTCTAGTGATTGGAAAATTCTACAACTGTATTGATGAAAATCAAAATTGGAACATTGTCAAAGAACAAGAAAAGGATGAAATAAAAATGTCCTTGTTCTCCAAAAAGGTTTATTGTTCTTTAGTACATGATGGTTTTATAAGTAACTTCATTATGATCTATTGGGATATCATACAAGACATCATTATATATACTATAAATTACATCCTTACTCATTCCTATCTATGTTATGAAATTAATTTAAATTTCATTACACTAATTCCAAAAAAAGAAAATCTAGATGACATTGAAGACTTTTTCCCTTTACCCATAAGAATAAAATCACCAAATGCATCAGTAAAATCATGGTATCCATGATGGGAGAAATTATCAAGGATCTTAGTAAACCAAATTAATATGGTTTCTTTTCTGAAATAGGCATCAAAAATTTCATCTCCACATCCTCAAAGAGTTTTAATATCATGAAGGGAAAAGTGAATGAAGGGAACTTTTCTCAAAAGAATGATATTTTTAATGCCTGTTTTACCCACAAATAGAGCTTCATAATCAACCTTTTCACAAGACATGGATTTTTAAAAAACATTTATCAAGTTAACCAAATATATCATTTCATCTACACAAATGTACATCATAATTAATTTCACTCCATGGGGATACTTCTAGTGCACAATATAAGTGATGTAGAGAGACCCACTCTCAAGTATTGTCTTTTACCTTGATGAGAATTATCATAGAGGTTTATTAACAATATTTTCCAATTTCTATTTTATAAAAAAATAATGGTATAGATAAAAGAGTTTTTCCTATTCACATTTATTACATACAGTTGATATGATAATTTTTGGGAATGAAATAAGGAAATCCATTTCATCAATTCAAGCCCTTTTTAAACATTATAAGTGGGAGGGAAATTCATTAACTGGGGAAAGTCCTTTATTGTTTCTAGGAATGTAATATATATAGGTAAATAGAACAAGATCACTAGTATGATATGGGGATAAGGGAATATCTCCCCTTCAATTCCTTCAATTCCCCTTAATTTTGGGGCTATGTGAAAATACATTTGCTCAGAGAAACTAGTTTTGGAATCCCCAGCCAACATGATAAATGGAAGTGATAATATATGTCTCTAGAATGGATTGTGTGCCTATTTAGCTTGTTCATCACATCCAAATATATTTAATATTTATCTATCTATAGGTGGCCTGTATCACTCATTAGATGTTTCAAGGCATTATTATATATTTTATCTACCCTGGATATGTTTCTGAAAAAACTATTATATTGTCTCATAGAATGATTATATCGATGTAGATAAAATGGGGGGTCATGGAATCAATGACATCAATATATTCAATGATGGTATGATTTGTATGTTCATAATGAACTTATTAACCCCTGACGACACCTCATGTGAATTTTTTATTAGAATATTCAAGAAGAATTTCTTGTATGTCTACTCACACTAACTCTAATCATCAGTATGGACCTCAATAAATCTCTCCATGCATGATATCATGAAAAATACCGTGTTGATGGTCTATAAAAAGTAATAAATCAGTTATTGGAGAACATTATATCTTGACCAGCCATTTAAGAACATGTTCAATATCCCCACTAACTTGTTGTAGATGAAAATTTTATAAATACACAGAAGTAAAAACGTGAATTTAAATTATCTTGTGCATGTTCTATTGATGATACCAAATTACACCATTATAGACATGGACACCCTAGTGTTGGATCCTAATTCCAATGGTAATTCCAATTATAAGGAATTTTATAATATGAAATGTGATACCTCAATCACGGTCCGAACCTGAATGGTTAAATTCAAGGACTTCATCATCGAGCCCTTAAATTACACTCTCATACAGAGAATTTGGACGAAAAAGCTTCCAACACATGAACAATTAATGAGGAAAGAGAAACATAATGTTTAATCATTTCACGTAATCCTTATAGGAGAAGACAACATACAACATATTTTCATATATTTTCTCAATGAAATTTAAATGTGGAACTACACTTCAATAATCATTGGAATTTTTTTTGATAACAGTGTACCATAGTGTGTTCATATATAAGGCCTAAACACTGCTAGATGAATAGATCCTGTAAAAAACTCATAATAGTCAATAAATCACCTTTTATTGCACTAATATGGACATCATGCAATGTATGTCTATTTGTGGGGAAGGAAACATTCATGCATGATTCTATGGTTGAGATACACTAAGAGGTTCACCCAATATCCAAAATTTAGTAACGGGAAATGTATAACAGTGTGGAATATATCAAATTCATTAATTTTTGGGTATTATAAGAATAATAGTACCACATATTGATCAAAAATCATTAAGGTGGTTCCCATTTATATTAATATTGGTTAAAATACTTGTTTGTGGTGAGCCTCGGGCTTGACAAGTCCTTTAGAATGTGTTGGTATTTTCAAAGAACACCATGGTTTTATCAAGGGTTGTTTTATCATCACACTGGTTTTCGGATTTCTTATAAAGCCAAGATATGGGTTATTATATATGCAATCAGTCATGATACTCAGCCAAAGTGGACCAATCTATGGATTGAGTCAGATTCTGTAATGTTTTCAATTGATCTAATTGTGATAACTGAAATGTCTCATGGTATCTTCTACCACAATGGATTGAATGTATCTCACATTCTAAGAATTTTAATTTGACTGTCACCAATGAATATAGGGAGGCTAATCTAGTTTTTTTCACCCAACTAACGGGGGTGATCATGAAAAAAATATCAATTTTTACCTCTTGAGTTTATGATTATTGAAATTCACTAATTGATGATGACTTATAAGGTGTTAATCACTCTCACCTTTTTAAACTCCATTGTAATGCATGACCTAGTTTGCTTTACATTATCAATAATTTTACAGATAAGAGTCATCCAGATTCTAGATCCTATTGTAAATTTTTGTAGTCATGTTTCACATAGTATTCTCATATATAATTCCTATTTATCTTACATTGTAATACATTGTCTAAAAAAATTGTTTTTTTACTTATATGTTTCTTATAATACCGGATCGGGAAAAAATTATCTATTTTTAGAAAAAAAACATAATAAAGCTGTGGGGTGTTACAAAAATAAGTACATACCATGGTTCTCAATATGAAGGTCTTACTTTTGATAATATATCTCCTAAAAAGGCCATCTTTATGATACAATGGTTCCAAAGTTGCCATCATACTGAGAGGCACATAAAATTTTTAAAAATGATGACACCAGGTACTCCATCATCTATTCTTTGTGTTTCTTCCCAACCAATGGGTAAAATAAGGCAATGTTCTCCATTACTACCTCCCCCAAATCACACAACATAATATGTAATTGAGGATATGTAGAATAATAATTCCTATATTATTAAAACATAAGGAAATTTAATTTTATATTTATATATGGTTGAATAACATCTCATGAAATATAGTGGAAAATATAACATCATGTGGATAATACTAGTTGAGAGTAAGATATTTTTCATGTTCTAAATCATTTTCATACCCATTTATGTTATTCCTAACACTTTTGAATCAAAATAATTTCCCCATATCCACCTCAAAATACAAGAATATTTTAATAACCATAAATATTGGAATATAACTTTTGTGAAATATGGTAATTGAATCAAGGAATTAGACTAATAGTGTAGATATGTTAATTAAACTACCCTTTTAGTGGTCAAAAATCCCTAATCATGAAAGCATCATGGGTTACCTAAACAAGCCCACCACAATGGTTTAAATATCATATATTAAATAATATAGGAAACACCATACACAATGAACTTTATAATATAGGTAAAAAAACAGTGTTGATCACTTCACTTTAACATAATACCAATAATTTTCATAACGAAAGGCATCTTATAACATCATTTACTCAGACCGTGACTTTATGTTTGGGTCTTAATATGTTATTTGATCAATACAATGAAATCCAAATATTACTAGATATCAAAAAATAAGAACTCAATGGGATTGATCCATAGATAAACTTCTACACGATGTTTCGTGTGCTGTGAATGTAATGGATTGCTTATGAAAATAATTTTCCTCAAGGGTTGAACAATATTTGATGGGAGACAACACTCATATTGGTGATCATAATTCATATTGTACAAATCTCATTCTTGATTGGAATTCAAAAATATTAATAGAGATACAGTAAAATCCCCAACAACAAAATAGGGCTTGCCTCAGCCCATTGGGATGGGACAATTTTCCCCTCCACTACACATGAAACCTTTTAATGTGAAATATGATTTTGAAATGACATGATTTAATAAATTACATCCTCTCTCATAGAGTTGTGGGAATTTTTACAATCCCCACCTCTAATAAAATATTTTTTTATCATGGTTAGGAATTGAAAATGATGAAATTATTTCATAGTTATATCTGTGATAATTTCATTACTAATACCTACTATCAGGGATATGATTAGTCGAAATTATAACTAGATCACATAAGATCAACATCAATGAATGATTGACCACATTATCGCAGCTTCAGAACTATGAAAATGAAATGGATGGCTCTAAAGGTGTCCATTTTAATAAATCGTCCAATATTGAAAGATATAAAAATGTTATGATCTTTCCCTTGAAGGATACTGAAAAAATAATGAAACACCATGCTAATCTAATGAATAATGGAATTTTAATCATACTATTTGATTTATGTTAAAAAAAATTTAATATATTCTTCAAAGCTGATAAATATCATGATATGGATGATAGGGAAAATGATAAATATGCAATTATTTAAATGTGGTTAACCCTGAGGTGTAAGAAGAAGGTTACCTACCTGAAAATCGAAGGCATAATCATTATTGGTATATTTTCCTAAAATTGTATAACCACCTACTCTTAAAAATTATTCCATGTAAAAGAGAAGGGTTTAGTTAAATCCAAGACCCACCCACCACCCAAATAATTCAAACCTATATTTATTGAAGAAGATATTTTTGTGTAAGAAGATGTCTTAAAGATGTCTGAGTCAATAAATTTCAAATTACATAATTGAAATATACCCCCTTAGTACAACACTCTACCAGAAATTGAAGGACCTAGGAACACCTTGAGAGGGGAGGGATAAATCAAGGTGTCAATGTTTTTTTTAATGTTGTGGATCATGATTCTACTTTGGTAGGTAAATATTAAATTTGTCGAAAATATGAAATCATGGAGATGACACAACACTGTTAATTGGTTCAATGCAGAGGGATATGTCTATAGAGCATACACCGAATGTATGTCGGGCATACCTAAATCCACTAAATGTACTAGTTTGTGGATTACATGATTTATTCAATGACACTTTGTTCTAGGCACACATCCTTTACCATGGTTCTGGGATAGCTCACTACATCCCTCAGATCACTTCCATCAACACCCCAAGCTCAATACATTGAGAGAAATCAGGTTCGGTTTATCGACATGAAGGTAGATTCCATATAATTTCAATAATGTAATTTTATATATTAAACATTAGATACTACTGGCATCAAAGACATGAATTGATTCACTTGAATGCACTAAACCACCGAACCAGATATTCAGAACATGTATTCAGCCTACACTGACAATTGTGCACACCACCTACCATGTGCGCACAATATTTTCTTTTTTCATGGAAAATATGTCATAAAACTACCCCCTTTATGAAAAACGTTATATTTTTTCCCTCAACTTGATCTTTTGTGCTCAAAATTAACTTTTGCATGCACGTTAAACTTTTCCCCACAAATTTAATATTCCCATGCCACTCCCTTTTCGAGCAAATTTTACAGGCATTAGAACTCAAGTCTTTTCTAAGACATCAGCTTCGCCAAATGAGGGGGTCACCTATTATTTATAGGCTCCACTGAACCCTTCATGAAAAACCCACTGTGTTGCGTAAAACCGCTCATTCAGTGCATAATTCGTTTCACACATGAACCATTTTCCGCACACAACTCCAGATTCTTCACGCAGCACATGCCTATTCCATTTTTTGGTGTTCTAATCCTAAAAAACATTTTTTGTGAAAAATAAAACCTACATTCACTATTCTTTGGAAAACCAATTCAGTGAAAATTCCATGATTTTAACACACCACTCCAATATTTCACACACCTTCCTTATCCAAAAACACATCTCTCCATTTTCTGATTTTCAGGCCTACAAATTTGGTAAATAGTGGAAAACAATTCCCCCTTCAGTACTGTTGTCTGCATAAACTGTATAATATATTTCCTTGAAAACATTATGAATATCAAATATGGATTAAAAACAAAGTCATCCTGAACTCCATTTTCTGCATAAAATCGTCGTGGTTCTAACAATCTCCCCCTTTGGGTTTTTAGGAAATTACCAAATAATTTCAATTGAGAAACAGCCACAAGAAAACCCATGCCACATCAGCATTACATGAGCTGAATGTTTTCCTTCTCCACCTAAAAATGAATTCTCATTGTGTCACAAAAGCATTTCATGTCTATCACTTGTCTTGAATTTATTCCTTCTCCACCATTGACAATAAACCCAAATACTGGAGTTTCTTCATTGTTCAACTCAAAACACCCTTGGATATTTTCTCCCACATAAAACATTATACGCACTGGGAGATGGAAGAACACTGAGGTTCAACACATGTTTCTAAAGCATAACTACTAACATTGAATTGGTGGGGAAAGAAACCACTTTCTCATTAGTTCCCACATGATCATTTTTAATCCCCCCTTATTCAACTCTTTTCCATGAAAATGTGATATCTTATTTCAATATGTTTTCTATGATAATGTCAGACACGATTCCTTGAATGTTCAATTACACATTTTTTATCATGTTTAATCACCATTGGTTGTTTCACCTCATCACCAATATCTATTAATTATTCATTCATCCATATTAGTTTATTGCATGTGTTTGTAGTGAAGATATACTCAACTTGAGTGGTACTAAGAGAATTACTTTCTTGTTTCTTTCTCAACTATCCAACACATTTCTTCCCAATATAGAATGCTCCACCACTGACGGGCATTATGTACAATACATCTCTTACCCATTTTGAATCAGAGAATGCTGATAATTTACTATCCTTTCCTACATCAATGTATAAACCCTAATTATGAATACTTTGAATATACCTCATGATTTTTGTACTACTGTCATATTCTCTTCCTTTAGATTACTCTGAAATCGGTCCACTAATTGTGTTTCAAAGACAATATCTGGTCCTGTTGCCATTAGATATAGTTATTTTCTAGTAATCCCCCTATACATGGTGGGATCTACAGCGGTCTCATCTTCATGTTTTACTTGTTTGGTTCCAATTGCAATCAGATTTGACATTGTTTTAGAGTCATGCATGTTAAATATTATTAGCACCACTCTTGCATACTTTTCCAAAGAAATGATAGTGTAATCTTTCTTTTGAATCTCTTGAAGCCCCATGAAATATATAAGCTGCCAAATCATAGATATTTAAAATTATAATTTCATGTGATTGGAAAATTCTTCCACAGATTTCTGACTACTTCCATCAAATATAATGTCATCAATGTAAACTAGAACGATGAATTTATCTTTAGGAGAATTGTTGACATAGGGATTGTGATTTACAAATACTCTTTTTAATTCCTCCTTCTTTAGATAATAATCCAATAGGGAATACCATGCTCGTTATTCTTGCTTCAAACCATAGAGGGGCTTCTTTAGATTACAAAACATGGTTTCATCAGTTGCAAGAATGAAAACCCACTTGTGGTTCGATGTAGAATTATTCTTCAAGAACAACATTCAAGAATGATGTCTTGACATCCAGTGGATATTTCTTATATCTAAATTAGATATCCATGAAATTAAAATGCCTAATTGGATCTAGTTTAGAAACTAAATAAAATGTTAATTCATCATTGACACCGTCAATCTCTGAATGACCTTTATAAATCAGTTGTGCCATGTTTCTGATAACACTTCCATTCTCATCAAAAGATTTCATGAAAATACACCTTTTACTGATCAAATTGTGACCCTTGGGTCTCTTGACTATATCCCATGTTTGATTTTGTCAATCTAATCAAACTATTCATTTGTAGATTTTACCCATGATTCATTCTTTGTAGCTTCTTCAAATGAGGATGTTTCCACAATTGACAAAAATGAATATTGTGTGTCATTCCTCATTCTCCTTGTTTTTCTGGGTGCAGCCCAATCCCTAATAATGTTGTACTGATCACCATTTTCTCTTTGATTCCTCCTTTGAGATTCAATATCATTTTCTCTACCCAAGGATTCCTCTTCGTATTATTTTTCTGAGTCAATATCCTAATGTGACTCTTGAGTGTTTTGTACACCATCCACTATTTTTGTACTTTTATTTACTCAACATTCAAATTCTTCTTCATTTTCTATCACATCAACATATTAAATCTTTGATGCATTTGTGGTTTTCCCTTCGATGAAATTAATATAGCTACATTCCAAAATCCTTCCTATGTTCTTGTTTAAAACACTTATAGCATTTTCCATTCATTGAGTATTGAAGGACAAATCCTTCATCTGCATTGTCATCATACATTCCATGGTCTCCTTATTTGTTTCTAAGAAAGCATTTACTTCCAGAAACCCAAAAGTAATTCCAATAGGTCTTCCTTTCATGCCAAAATTCATATGGTGTCTTCATCTCACCCATATAAAGCCCTATAAAATTTTAAATATACACTATATCTTGAATGGCCTCTTTCTAGTAATTTTGTGTAATATGACTCTCAATCATCATAGTTCATGCCACATTATTCAGGTGTTCATTACTACAGTCAAAAACTCCATTTTTTGTGGAGTTATCCCAGCAGAATCTTCATGTTGTATCCCATAATTCTCTAGGTAATTTTCAAATTCAAGAGATTTGCATTCACCTCTATTTTCAGATCGCTTATCTTTTCTTTTTTGTCTAGTATCATTCTCAGTTATTCACTGATATGCATTCTTGTAGTCATGCACTTGTATTTTTCTATGTATAACCATTATAGATACCATTATAATGTAATCATCTAAGAAAAGAATAGTTTAAATTTCTCCATGAGTTCTAGAAACATTTATTGGGCCACATACATCTATCTGAAGAAGATCAAGAAGATGAGATGCCCTTTTATTCTTTGGATGTTATGAAGTGCAAACCATCATCCCCTGTATCCAAGAATCACAAGACACTTCACATTCACTCTTCATGATGGGAATTTCTATGAAAATTATTAGTTTTGATATTTTCTACATGTCTTGTTGATTGAATTCCCTTAATCTCTGATGTGACTTGTTAGTTTCCTCCTCAATAGTCATGTAGTAAAAGTTTTCATTACTGTCTACTAGATATAGGTTTTCTTCTTTTCTTCATCAATTCCTAAGTGAATTTCATGTCCTTCCCTGGATAGTGTATCCTTTTTTATTATAAGTATCTATAATTCCTAAGTCACAGATTTCGCTAAAAATGAGGAGATTTTGACAAAGGCCACCTACATAAAGGACTTCAGTTCTATTTAGTTTCCCATTAGATAGTTAATAACTTCCATTGCATTTGTTTTTCAGAGCTCCATCATTAAAAAATTCAACTGTTCTATTAACCCTCCCCTTGACATCCATTAATAGATTAGAATTACCTGCCATATTAGATAAACAACTTTTATCTAAAATGCAGGTGCTATTGACTTTTGTAGCTTTCAGGCCTACCTCTACAAGATTGGATTTCTCAAGTTTCTTATTTTCATTCCATGAGACATTGGATTGAGTGTTGGAAACTAATGTAATTTCAATTATCTCTTCTGTCTATGTAGGTTATTCATGGGTGATATCTTATTCCAGAGGAGAAAACCTATTTGTAAGAGAAGCACTGTCATGTTGGGGAGGTATGACTTTTCTTGGACTCTGTTAGGAGGTTTGCATGTCCCTCCTCTACCTGAAATCAACAACTTTATGATCAATGATAGAACAATGAATACAATATCAATAGATATTTTTTATTATAAAAGATTTAGGATATTAATTTTTTCTCTTTTTTTGAAATTCGATGTCTTCTCCATTCAAATAGCTCCTTTCCTTTTCCCAATAAGACATGGTATGGCCTAGATATCCACAGAACTAACACATCATGAGAGGAAATGTCTTCACACTTATGTTTATCATCATTTCTTCTTATGTGGGACAATAATATGACTGCCGATTATTCATGGATCCTATAGGATAGTATTTTTTTATTCATTCATATTGAATTTGGGGTTTATTTTCTATCACTTCAAGTGAATTTTAAACATGACCCACTTTCACCTTGCATTTATTTTGGTCACCTTTATTTCATGTATTTGATGATTCATCATCACAAATGATTCCACTATTTCCCATGTAAGTTGGTCTTTGTTCAATCAAAATCATTTCAACTCTATTAGAACCACTTTTTTCTCCCTCTAATGGCTTAACATAAGAGTACCTTCCAAACTATATTTTTTCACTAATTATTTAGAAATTGATTCACTCTCATGTTTACACCTAATAGTAACAACTTCCTCCTCAAGACCCTTAGCAATGTTGTAATTTTCATTGAGTTAGGTGGCGAGTTCATTGATTAGCTTTTCTTGCTCTTCAATTCTCAGCTTCAGATCCACTACATCATTAGTGGTTTCAACGATTTGATTCTGTACATTCTCAAATTCTTCATGTCATTCAATTTCAGCATTGAGTTGATCAACATATTCAGATGATTATTCTACAATTTATTTCAATTTATAGCAACTCTTACATTTAATTTTAAGCTTACTAACAGTATCTGTATGTTGCAACTCAGGATTTATACTAGTTTTCAACTGATTATCTCCACCATTATCATTAGATGGTTTGGATTATTCAATTATAGCATTCATGGAATCATGGTTTCAAGTATTAAATGCATGTTCTTCTTCTTCATATAATTTATATCATCATCTACCTATTCACATAAAAACTACTTTTCTGTAATTGATCTTTTCCAAGCACTAAAAGGAAATATGCCAAACTTATACAAAATTAAATCTAGCTAGAGGTAAAATCCCATTTAATTTCCCTTCTCCCTTTTGGAACATCATGGAAATGAGAGAAAGAATTTTTTTCCTCTTCTTCTTCACCACTACTATATTTTGAAATATTCTATTTCACCATGGCATTGAATGCCATTTAATTGCTCACTCAAGTTGTAGAATCTTCTATTTTGACTCTCATTTCATATGCCACCAGGAAACTCAGCAGACCATCTCGAGAAAGAATGGAATGATCCATTTCCCCATAGTAGACACCTTGGGCATTTTACAAGGGTGAAATTCCTCTCAATATTTTCTTTACAATGTTATCCTCTTTTATTTCTTCAACTAGACAACAAATTTCTCCAAACACTTCAATAATTTTATTGAAGGATTCTGCATTCTCACTATGATGCATCATTAGATCATCAAACATATTGTGTTGGACTTGTAGTGTCTCCTCCTTCGCATTTCTAAATCCTTCATAAATATTTTCATATTTATCCCACATGGGCAGTGCTAATGTGAAACTAACAACCTTTAGAAATATCTAATCAGAAAGTTATTTGGTGAGAGTATTCTGTGATTTAGAATTTTCATCAAGAATTTTTTTTTCTTCATCAGTCATAGAAATCCATGTTAGACCAGTAACATGTATACCTTACACAATGAAAAATTAGAGTTCCATTCCAAGGGATAATAGATCATATCTCATTACTTTCATTAAAATCTGAAAATTACATCCATCAAAGAGGGGGACTCCCCTGACACTAGTTGAATTCTCAATGATAGTGTAAGATACATCAAACAACAGCAACATCCCTCTAGTACCACTTGAAGGATCCCAAAACACCCTAACCGGGATAGGGTAAATTAGGGTGTGAACTATTTCTTTATAAAGTTGTGGAAATTGTTCAC
The DNA here is from genome assembly GCA_963277665.1 of Viscum album. Classification (NCBI taxonomy): domain Eukaryota; kingdom Viridiplantae; phylum Streptophyta; class Magnoliopsida; order Santalales; family Viscaceae; genus Viscum; species Viscum album. Next base: position 1,353,415,620 of record OY728147.1, on the reverse strand, counting down.
ATGTTGGTAGTAACTTCTTCAAACTATCAATCAAATGAAATCAGGGAGATGACCCATGACTTTTATTGGGTTCACCAAAAAGTGCTACATCCATGGAGTACACACTGATAGTGTGTCAGTCATACCAAAATCCACTTATCATTATTACTTTGAGGAGTACAAGATTCATTCGTAGTAAATTTTTTCTAGGAACAATACCATTACAATGGTTATGGTATAGATCATTGTGTCCCTCAGATCACTTCCCTTGACTCCCCTAGCTTACTAAATAAGATAAGTGAAACTCAGTTTATCGACTTGAAGGTCACTTCATTAGATTTTCATTGAAGTCTTTATCTCTTTTTAGCATGAGACACTTCTTGCAATGTAGTCCTGAATTGATGCACTTGAAAGCACTGAAACACTAACTCAGAGATTCATAACATGTATTCAGCCTAAACTAACAATTGCGTGAAACACCTACCCATTACACGCAAATGTTTACTTTTGTGTGAAAGATTTTCTTTTTTCAAGGAAATTATTTTTTGAAACTACACCCTTAATGCTCAACATTATATTTTGCTCACAACCTAAACTTTTTCATAGAACATTAACTTTTTCAAGCAATTTTAACTTTTCCACACAATGTTAACTATTACGCACAACATTAACTATTCCATGAAACTCCCTTTTCATGTAACATTATTGCGCATCACAACGTGAATCTTATCTAAGTCTTCACAAGTCCTGAACTAGTGGGTTCACCACTTATTTATAGGCGTCGTCGGCCCCCATGTGAAAAACCCACTATGTCTACCAAAACCACACATTATGCATTCAATTATTTTCACATAAGAACTATTTTACACAAACAACTCCATATTTTTCACGAAATTATTCCTTTTACATTTTTTTGCATTATGATCCAGAAACACCTTTTGTGCAGAAAACCCAACCTACTTTCTCAATTATATGTAGAACCAATTTACTACATGAACTGTATCATCCATTTCTGTGAAAGTATTCTGAAAAATTAATGAGGATTGACAACAAACACAACCCAAACTCCGTTTTCTTCATAGAACGGTAATGGTTCAAAAAAACATATATGCCACCTACAATAGAACCTCTATAGTAGGAGAAGATCTTTCAACTACCAAGGATAGAGTCAATCCAACCAAATCACTTAAGATAATTATTTATTTTTCTATTTTACACAAGGAAAGTTTGATTATCAATAATTATATCCACTATGGTAGAAACCCCCACCGACCCATTCAAGTTATTCTCAGCCTACATGGGTTAGTTTTTAGTCATGGATAAAGACAATACAATAATGTCATTGTACACTAACTGTTACCACATAGACAGTGGCCCCATAAATAACATCGTTGCATGATTCTAAATATTTTAAATATATTTCAACTTGGATGAGATATTTGAGGGTAAAATGAAACTATATAAATCTAAACATAATATATATCCTCAATGGGTGGATTTAACTCCCAATCCTCCTAATTTTTTGAATCCATCCTTCCTAATGATTAATGGAACAGGAGAAGCAAAATATATATACTATTTATTTTACAACTTTTTTACGCTCCTTTTTGTAAGAGAAAATAAGAAGTTACAGATGAAATACATCAAGGAAGTGAGATGTTATGATTTACATGGGTCATGTTCTTCACTAAAGATACATCGTGCTTATCCGAAATCATCGCTACTACATTGGTCTGGCTTATGCACAAGTTGTTCTACATAGGTCCAAATAGGCATGCCCATGAGAATCATGTAGGTCATAATTATTCGGTGACTAGAACGAATAACCTATGTAAGATACCACCTTCACCTATGGTCTCAATATTACCTATAAATAGGACCTTGGGGATCCTCATATAACATTAATGGAAAACGTAGAGAAGCCTCAAATCATTGATTTCCTTAATACTTTTCCCAGACCTTCAGAAACGTTCTAATATAGTTCTTAAAACACCTCGAGTTTTTTTTTATTTTTTTTATAATTTAAACTTATTAATTTTATTTACTTATATTAAAAACCATGTTATAATTTAATTTAACACCACACCAGTTTTAGATTTCATTACATGCAACACTGAGATTATGTGAAACAAATTTTTATTATTATGATAATTTATACATGACAGTTATAATCTATCTATTAAACATAGTAATATTAATATAAATTAATAAATTACAAATATTATTTATCAGCGTTGTATATAGTGGAATCTTATTGATAATGAAGTACATAATTTTCTTTAATGACTTTTTATGTTTTTGAAATACCACTTTCTCAAAATAACTTCTTTTTATGTGTATCTATAATTAAAAATAAAATTAATTTTTGGAACATATAATAATTTTATTTTATAAAAAAACAAAATTTATATTTTAAAAAAAATTAATTTCCTTGTTGTGATGTTTTTGGATTTTTCTGGAATATTTCATTTTTTAATGAATAATAAAAAATAATGAATTTTATTTGAAGACCCCCTCTTCGTTAAATTTATTTTAATATTTATAGTATATATTTATCATTATTTTAAACTATATTTAGTTAAATTGAACATATATTAGTATAATTTAGGTCACTTTAATAAATTTAATATTTAAATTTAATCTAAAAACATTATACACATTTTATCTTTTTTCTTTCAAAACTGGACTTCTCAACACTTCAACAGGATTAATTTCCAATATATTTTTAACAATTCTATGATTGGAAATTGGAAAAGAAGATTCTATATTTTTTATCATAATAATTTTTAATTTTTAATCCTGAAACTTAATTTTTTACCATGATAATTTGTAAAAATAGTTAAAATTAATTATGATAATTTAGAGAAAATGAGATCATTAATGGGTAAAACATTAAAAATATGTGGGAATGACCAAAAAACATTTCACACAGAATTTTTTAGTGAATATTTATACCATAATAATTCATGGGTATAATTTTTTCATTATTAAAACAATTGTTTTAGGTAAAAACATGGGTACACCTAATTTCTTTTCAAACATGCCACATGTGTAACATCTCCCACTTATAAAAGGACACCATCTCTCCACCTTTATTCACGACATAAAATATCATTGGTTTGGAAAATAAATACCCTAATCATATATAAAATAAACTCCCTTAATCATATATTCCTTACATTAGTTCAAATTCCAACCAAGGAAGGCCTTTGATGCAAACAAAAAGGAGAAACCTGAAGAAAAGGTAACGTTCATCAGTAAACATTTTTTATTTATTTCTCCTTGAAAACACTATAGTTATTTTTATATCACACTTATATAATATCCTCAATATACTAAATATAAAATTATTTTTTAGGTTAATTAAATAACATAAAACCACATATACATCCATAATATGGGTATCGAAATCATTGTTCTTTAGTGTGGAGAAATACTATCCTAAGAACTAATGTTGTTTTCTTTTCCATTACCCCTTATCAAGAAAGAGAATAATGTTTTAAATAATATTTATATATGATATTTATGATATTTATGATATTTATGATGTTATTATGATTATTTAATTATAAATAAGATATGAATTTATTATTTCTATTTTGTGGAAACCTGATACCGTTATTCGTGTGTACGGAGGACCACAGACACATTATAGGATGTGATTCATTCATGATTATCATGGAATAAATAAATTATGGGTTTAATAAATAAATAATAAAATATATGAACTAAATATAAGACTTTAATGAGATTTCATCATAAAATATTGTTTCCATCAATCCAAAAATAGAATGGAAACAATGTTCATATTTACATATGACCTACAATATCTATGAATAAAGCATTTCATTACCTATTTTTATCTTTCATATATTATAATAAATACATATGTATTGAATATAAATGATATTTATATAATATTTTTAATTATTTATATTATTAAATAATTATTTAATTAATAGGATCAAAATTATATCAAATCTAAACATACACGAAAAGCGATTATTACTTAAAATGTTACATTACAATGGGATTCTAAAAATGATTTAGAAATCATAATGAAAATCATATATGGTTTTATATAAATGAATATTATTATTTAAAATATATTTAGTAAACTTATATTCATTATTGAATAGTTAAATGGGTACAACAGAAGAAAACACTTAAGTTAAGTGATTTATGTCTCACATTTATTTTCAATGACACACAAGCCATGTTTGCCAACTAGTTTATGCATGTGGTGTGTATACTTACCATGGAAGTACTTTACGATTATTCTATAAATAATAATTTTAATTTAAATACCATTTGAGGATCAACCTTTCAAGAGTTTTAAGGTTAAAATCATTCTATATTGTAAGGGAAATTTGTCTCAATTATCCTTGTTTGAGACACATGTTATGTCATACACCGATACACATTTATAAGGTGTATACACTTTCTATTTCATATGTTATGTCATGAATCTCCTTATTTTAATTATATTATAATATTAATGTGATTTTATTCTTTCAGGGTGATTGTGATTCAATGATACCAAAATGTTAAGTGATTATTTCTACATTCTCATATTTATTAGGATTGTTTATCATTGTTGTTATATTGATGAAATATTATGATCTATATCTCAAAAATTAAAATGAATTTCTTCATCCTTTGGTTATTCATCACACATTAATGTATGGTACCATTTTTACTCCCTTTGGTAGTTAACATATTTAAATTTTTTTGACAAAATTGTCTCTAGCTCTCTTTTCGGTGATAAATTTTTTTTTTCCCAAAACCTAATTTTGTAAAACTTTTTTCAAAAATTTTGTATATTATTATAGAATTTTTAAAATAATTTTTTTCATTTTTTCCATCCCATAAATTAGTTTTAAATTTTATCTTCATGTTATTTTCTGATAAAGGTTGTAATGCCCTGACCCTAGTTACCTATAGTTGGTGCATTATTACAAAAAAAATCATATGATCACTTGGGATCTAATCTCGAAAGACTGATAAGTTTAGTATCCTTATAAGTAGTAGATACAAAAATAAGTTTTACATTATATTATAAAATGAAAATTAACCCAATTGAATCTTCTTTTAACACATTCATCTCCCTTAAACTATCCCTACATGTCAGTCATAATATACTTCTTCGCATCCTAGGAAAAACAAAACATAGAAAGGGGTGATTTCAGGTGCTAAGTAAGCGTAAAAATATAGCAGAAATGTTCATAAATTAGAATACCAATTTAAGAAAATTTATAAGACTAAAAAACAATACTTTTAATCATAATGTACATCATAATATGGAAAAGATAAATAAAATAAATTCGTATACTTAATCACATGGATATTCTACAAGAAGAATAAGCACATGTAATATCAATAGAAAATTTTCTAAAGACAGAAAGCATAATGTCAAATTCATAACCATATAGTCAAGGCCTCGTGCCAAGATTAAAAAAAATATTCTGTCAAATCCTTTTTCCAAGACAATAGTTTGACTCATGGGACCTACCGATGCATTAAAGAGCGATAACGGTCTCCACCAATCCCTTACTAAGTCCAATGCATTCCTCTTATGAAAATGATTAAACGTAACATAAAAATTGATATTAAAATGTGCATAAAAAACGTCAATACATTATCCATAAATCATGAATGGTATAAACATAAATCATCCATAGTCCAGAAAATCACAATACCATCAATATAGTATGGAATGTTAGTATAATAATTAATCTTCTTTTAAAAATTTTAAAATCCATCAATGGATATTGACATATATGAAATTCAAACTGTTTGAAAAAAATACCTCTTTCTGATTTGAAATCACTTAAAAGTTCCATAATTATTAAAGAAAGCATTTATTTTGAAAATATTATTAAAACAATGTAATGGAAGCTTTGAAGGTGTAATAATGGTGGAATATAGCCTCCCCCACTGAATATGTTAACTACACATTCTTTCCTTAATTGTTTTTGAAAAGTTCTTAATGGACCTTGTTTGAAAAATTGAATAACGTTTCTTTTATAAACATATTATAAAAATCAAACAAGGGTATGAATTAATTTAACATATAGTCTAAGAAATTGTAAAAATATTTTGAATACATTTTTAAGAAACAAGTATGTGGATGAAAAATAGGTCCCAGTAGATACTCACGTATAAACATACTCAGATAATGAAGAGATTGTAGAATTAACCCTTACCTAGTTCTTTACCATTGTCAAGGGTATGTTATCCTCATGTATAATTGTTAAATCATTGTTATTAAATTATAAAATAACCACATATATATATATATGATACTATATATGATCTTATAATATTTAATTGTTAATAAAACTTTAGTAGTATCATTGTTTCGGGTGTAATCTAATTCATTTTCCTTTATTTTATTCATTACATAAGCCTTGTTTGTAATGGATAGGATATATTTGATTAATATATTGATTGATATTAAGTTCTAAAACATTATTTTTAGTCATAAAATTAATATTATTCTTTAATTTTTATGAGGGGGAATTAATCTCAATGTGTTCATAGAGACAGTAATCTGTACGTACGCACAAGCGACAATATTATTCTATTGATGGTGAAATAGTATGTAATTGGATGGTATATTATATACAAAAAATCCTTAAAATTTTATATTTGTTATTTAAATCAGATATACTCATTATTATACCCATCCAAATAATGAGGTGTTTGAATAACAGTCTACACCACAATGTGGAGATGATAAGGCATACATACGCATGTATGGTGACTTGTCATTAAGAGGATGTATGAAATAATGAATATAGTTATACCATATTAATAATAACATCATAGTATGTATAAGGTTCTAGAGATATTATTTTGGTATGGAATCAATAAATAAACAGGATGTAGAAGAAGAACTAAACTTTGAAAGAGTTGGTGAAATTATTACCTCTTCTATGGTTGTTACCTTTTATGTTGATCAAAAGGGATTATTAGGTTGGATTTCTGATAAAATAAAGGACTCTAAGTTAGATTGATGGTGGTTTGAATAATATTAGATCAAGGGTTGGCTGAAAAAAGGGATTGAGTGCTGAGATTTTGATAGTAGGGGAAGTACCCATTTATAATAGAGGTGAGTGTCACTTTAGGAAAATCTTGAAATATTGTTTCATTATACAATTATATTCAATTTATAATAGCTCCAAAATGATTTATTTCCAAAATAATGTGGGAATGGATTGGATTAATCTTTGTAAATATGTTTTAGATAGGTTTAGGTCACCATATTAAATTTATCATTTAGATTTAATTGATAGTTAAATAGTCTAACTTTTACCATGTAATCTTGTATTATTATAATAAATGGTTAATAAACATACTATAAAAATTTCAGTGAAACCCAAGTGATTCATTATTGATATATCTAACCTTATATATTCCACTTGGATTATCCTTAGATTTTCATGAATATAGTATCAATTTTGAATATAGTATTTGTTTTAAAAAATCATTTATTTCAATTTTGACACTATTTGGTTTGTTTTTATGAAAGTCATAAAAAACTACATCACAGAGAAAAAAAATTATTTGATAAAACCTAACATGAAATATTTACCTAGGTGATTTTTTTAATTCTTCAAAGGCCTCAATTCAGATTTATTTGGTTATTTATAAAATAAATTATTTTAGTCTTTCATTAATAAGGTAATTTTTGTATCATCATTATGTCATAAATAAATATAATTATTGAAGTTATAAAAATTTTAAATAAAATTCCATTATGTAGGAAATTTATTTATCTTTATAATGAATTTTTATTGTGGAATATATTTTATGTATAACCCTATATTAAAAAGGGATTATTTATTAAACATTGAATTTAACACTTTAAACTCTTCTTTAAATAAAATAATAATAAATGTCCTAATCAAATACAAGTGGAAAAAAACGATCATATCTCATTCCAAAGGTTGATTTCTATAGAAATACACCAATCCAATAGAATTAGTACTTGTGTTATGTTAATTATAATATCATTTGTAATCTTCCATTACCCTACATACTTTTAACAGTGGTAAATAAAAGTAAAAAAATAATATTCACCAAAAATTATTTCCATCTTATTGAACCACATTTTACATACTTATGCCAACCATGTCTCTATTAATTTTGAAATTCAAATAACAAAAGTGGTAAAATTACGTTTTATGCAAATTTGAAAATGGGCCTAGAAGGTGGGTAAAAGACAGTAAAAAGTTCGGTAAACTTTTATATATCTAATATTATTATAAAATTTATATAATTAATTATATTGAACTTATATAGGTATTATGTATCAATTTTTACTGAAAATAAATTTAAATAAATTAAATAATTATTTAAATAAAACTTCAGTTTTTAAAATAAAGCAGTGTTTTTCAATATTCCTCAAAAATTGAAAGCTTTTAGAAAATTACCCAAAATTCACCCTAAGATAATTTTGAAACTATGAATCCAAAATTGAAGTCCATATTTAAAAATAAAATTAATTAAATTTCAAAAGGTGGGTATTAATATTTATAACATCTAGTTTGATTGGTCATGGTATTTTAGAATTCAAAGTAGCATACAAGACACGCTATTGTATTATTCAAAGAGAAGTGTATCATTGAATCTTGGGGTGTTAAATTCATCCCTCCTTCAAATAATTTAGTCCTTGAAATTTCGAGAATACTTCTATGTAAAAAGATTTTGGTGCTTCTTCATCATAAATTCCTCACGTTCCCATGTTTCCTCTTCCATCTTATGGTTTCTCCATAAAACAGTTAGCAGATGAGTCGTCCGGTTTCTCCACACATGTTCTCTAGAATGAAAAATAATTATGGGGTATTCACAATAATATAGTTCGAGTTCCAATTCATTTTCTTCATAGTATATTGAATTCGTTGGGTCAGGCATGTATTTTCATAACAGTGATATGTGGAACCCATCATGAACATTGGAGAGACTTGGCGGAATTGTCAAACGAGAATCTACAACTCCAATTACTTCTAGAATTTCAAATTGTCTGATATACATGGAAATTAATTTTCCCTTATTACCAAATTGTTTAACACCCTTCCATATAGATTCCTTCAAGAAAACATGATCTCGTACTAAAAATTCCAAATATTTACTTCAGTTATTGTTATTGTTCTTTTACCTAATTTGAGATTCTTTGATGTAGCTTTGGATAACCTTCACCTTTTCCATTGTTTCCTCAACTAGCTTTGGGCCTATTATTTTTCATTCAACAACATCATCCCAACATGTTAGAATGTAAATTCGCATTCCATATAATGCTTCATATGGTGCCATCTGAATACATGAATGGAAGTTATTGTTACAGGAAAATTCAACCAGAGGTAAATTTAATACCACATACCTTGAATGTCAAGTGTGCAAGATCCCAACATGTCTTCTAAGGTTTGAATATTCAATTTTGATTGTCCATATTTTTGAGGGTGGTAGGCAGTGCTCAAAAAATGTTTAGATTCCAAGGCCTTCTGAATACTTTTCCAGAATCATGATGTAAAATGGGGATCATGATCAAAAACAATTGATAAGGGTACTCTATGAAGTCTTACAACATTATTAATCTATAGTATTTCTAAAAGTTCAAGGGGTAAAACTTATTTTATAGCAAGAAGATATGCTAACTTGGTAAGACGATCGAGAATGACCCATATTTCTTTATTCCTTCTTGGATACCCTTGTAGACCCTAACAAATTTCATCGTAATATCATCCCATTTCCACTCAGGTATGGGATGATGTTTCACGAATCCTCTAGAATGTCGGATTCTTACATTAACCAGTTGAAAAACCATACATCTTGACACATAATCCGAAATATCCCTCTTTATGTTGTCCCACCAAAAATGTTCCTTCAAATCTCTATACATCTTAGTGCTACCAGGGTGTACAGAAAAATTGGAGCTATAAGAATCATCCAACAATTCCCTTTTTAGATCAGGTTTATCAAGAACACAAAGTATCTTTGCAAATTTTGAAATCCTATATTCATATACGATGTTGATCAAAATGTCGTCATTAATAGATTTAATTTTCTTTTGAAACTCCACATCATTAGTCTAAGTACTTTTCATCATTTTTATTAAAGATGGTTTGGTAACCATTTGAAAAAGTATTGATGTTTCACCTTCTATGATTATTCGCATATCCATCTTTACTAGATCCATGAAAAAAAAGATCCATTTCCACTATCATCTTGTTCATAACTCCATGATCCATTCTACTCAATGCATATGGATCCTTATTTTCCTTCCATGAGTGGTAGATTATAGAGATATAATAACCCTTGAGTAGTTCAAGCCATTGTCTTTTACTCATTTTGAGTTCTTTCTTTGAGAAAATATACTTCCAGCTCTTGTGATCGGTATATATCTCACATTTTCCACCATATAGACAGTGTCTACATATCTTCAATACAAAGATTACAGTAGCTGACTCAAGATCATGAGTGGGATAGTTTTGTTCATGAATTTTTAGCTTTCGTGATGCAAAAGAAATGACTTTATCTTTCTGCATAAGGACACTACCAAGTTATTTCTTTGAAGCATCACTATAAATAACAACCCCATCATTCCCTGATGAAAGAGTAATGAATTGAGAATTGGCTAATCATTTCTTATGTTCTTAAAAACATTCATCACAATATTTTTTCCAAACAAATTTAACCACTTTATGTGTGAATGTAGTCAAATGGTTTGCCAATCGTGAAACATTCAGGACAAAACACCGAAAATAACATACTAAACCAATAAAACTGCATAACTTAGTAATACATGTCGGTGCTGGCCATTATTGGATTGTCAGGGTCTTCTAAGGATTGATATAGATTCCACCCTTAGACACAATATAGCCAATATAAGAAATTTCCTAAAGCAAGAATTTACACTTGCTAAACATCCCATATAATTCATTACTTCTGAGGGTTTTCAGAATAGTGCTCAATTTTTGTATAATATTAGTAGTTTTTCTAGTAAACCCCAGTATCATCATTAAATACCACTAAATTTCATCAAGATATCCCTTCCAAACTCTATTCATTAGATTCATGAAGTCATATGGTGCATTAGTCAGTCAAAAATGCTTTACTGTAAACTCGTATTTCTTGTACATTGTTCGAAATGTTGTTTTTGAAATGTCCTCACTCTTCACTCACAACTAATGATATCCATATCGAAGGGAAATCTTTGAAAAATATTGAGATCCAATAATTTGGATGAATAAATCATAAATATGAGTTATGGGATACTTGTTCATTATTGTTATATCATGCATCTCCCTATAGATAATGCAAAACCTCATAGATTCATCTTTCTTCTTAATAAAATGAAAATGGGATCCCTAAGGAGAAACACTACGATGAATAAATCCTTTATTACTCAATTGATCTAGTAGTTTCTTTATTTCAGATAATTCCATACTGTATATTCTATAAGGGGTCTTTGATGTGGGCTTTGAACTATGAATTAAATCAATGGAAAACTCAATTTCTTGTTATGGATGATTTCCTATTAAATTCTCTAGATACAAATCAACATATTCTTTCACTATAGGTAAGTTCTCTATTTGAACATTCATTTCCTCACCCATAGTTATTTCATTCACTACCTCTCCAACAATTGAATTTAGTAGAGCTATTAGGGGTGGCTCTATATAAGAATCAGGTGGTGACATTTCTTCTCTAATTATATTGTACCCTTTATAGTCATCGAAAATTGTAACCTCCTTATTATTACAATAAAATTTAACATCATGGGCTAAAATCCAATAAATACTAAGGATTATATCAAATTAAATCATGTATATGATGATGTGATTATCAGATACCGAACTTTTATTTGATCTAATGGGAACTGATTCCCAAAACATTGTTGCAATGATACTTCTCTAGGAGTTTTGACTGACAACACCCATGTTAAATAAAATTAGAAATATCTAATTTTATTAGAAAACTAGGATGATATGAAATAATATGATGATCCAAAATAAAATAAATAATTGGTTAAACATGTGGAAACCATTAACTTACATGCCACCATGTCTTTCAGATCTTCAACCTATGTAGTAGGGATCACATAATCTTGGCCTTACTCCCTTGACCTTTCTTGAGATAAGTTTCCTTGGTTCTTAGGAAATTTATTTTAATAATTACCCATGTTTCTACAATTTTAGCAGTCATCATTCATATCAACATTATTTCCCTTGAAATCACAACCATGGTGTCCTTTTTCACCACACTTGTAATAGAATCAAATTCCCTTCAGCCATGTACTTGACTATTTCTTCCCACATTTAATGTAGCATGGAAATTTAAATTTTCCATTCTTCCCCTTATTTTCATTTCTAGAGTGTTCTATAGATCTCTTCTTCTCTTGCATTTTTTAAAGGTGTAAGACATAGATAATTCATTCCCTATCTTCATAGCACCTGAAAAATATCTTTGTATATTGAGATGGATTGTGAGACTAATTCTCAATGGATAAATGGTTTAAACCCATCAAAAAAATCTATCAATATTACTCTTTGGGTTATTTATATAATCTATTTCATGTCTTAATAACCTTGTAAATTTAGCCTCGTACTCTATCACATTCTCATCCTCCTTTTTCCTCAGACTCAGAAATTGTCTTTCTATATCCGCTCGACAGTAACATGAAATTCATTTTTATAATAAAAGCTCTTTAAACTCTCTCAATTCAATATTTGATACTTCTTCATCTTCCTTTGTGTTTCAAATTAAGGACCACCATTGATCTGCATCTGCTGTGAGGCAATACAATACCACGAAAACTTTTTCCCTTTCACTACTCCCTAAAGCATGAAATTTTTTCTCTAATGAACTTATCCATTTCTCAACTACAAATAGATTTATAGTCCCATTGAATATTGGTGGTTGTTTCTTCAAGAAGAATTCTAACATTTATCCTCTGCGTTTTGGATCAGGGTGCTCCATATGTGTAAGTTTATTATTCATAACTTGTGTGAGTAGACCCAGTATTGTGATAAGCTAATCAGCACCATTTCCATCACCATCTCCACTATAATTATCTAGAGTAGGAGGTAAATACCTACATGTATTATGTATGTTGATATGGTTTACATTACTTCTACTATGATACATTTATAAACAGTGGCATACTCTATATTAATATATAAATCACATCACATAATTCCAAACATGTATGAAAATTAACATAAATTGAAATGATTATAGAATAATCAATAATAATAAAATGTTTTCATTGAGGAGGTATATACTCACAAATCCTTCATAATGGTTTGTAATGTAAATGTGAATTATCCTATGCATATCCCCTGGAAGCGTTGTAACCAATAGTGCCGAAAGGCCCATTTTCGTGTACCAGGATACCCCAGGTCATGCCAGAAACTCCTTGTTAGTGTTTTCACTCCTAGGTAAATCTATGTCAGAGCTGCCTCTACCTAATCATATCCAGATAGACAAGTATTTCTTGGAAAACCAACAAAATCTCTACATTACCAAAATTTGAGGATGTTAATCTATAATAATCCTCAAAGTCTATCTTTGGGTAATGTTATCTAATTAGTATTTTTCTAAATCTAGTTTCCAAGGTTTGTACTAAAAATCCTCTGATACCAACTGCATTTCCACAAACCTAGTTACCCCGAGTTGATTCATTATTACATTACATCGGAATGATCACAAAAGATCAAATCCCGAAAGACCGATCAGTAAGTAGCCTTGGAAGTACTAGATACAAGCATAAGTTTTCCATTAAATTATGAAAAAAATACAACACTGTGCCTCATTTTAATACATTCATATCCCTTATACTATCCTTATCGGTCAGTCATAATATACTTATTTTCATCCAAGGAAATATAAACCATCGAAAGGGTTGAGCTCAGGGGCTGAGTAAGGATAACAATAGAGAAGAAACTTTCATAAATAAGCATGAACATTAAAGGCATTGGATAGATTGAAACACAAGAATTTTAATCGTAATATTCAGAATACTATGGAATAGATATATCAAATAATTTATTTTATATAATCATATGGATATTCTTCTAGTTGAATAATCACATGTAATATCTATTTCCAATTTCATAATGATGGAATGCATAATGCCAGTCTTCATAACCACGTAGTCAATGCCTCATGCCTAGACTACATATAAGATTTGTTAAAATCCTTGTTCCAATATACTAGATTGTCTCATGAGACCTATTGATGCATCGATGAGCTATAGAGGGCTCCACCCGTCACTTACTAAGTCCAATGCATTCCTCATACGAAAAGGTTTAAACAGATCATAAACATTCATATTAAAACATGCCTAAGAAATATCAATACATTATCCATAAACCATGAATGGTATAAAAATAACACATCTGCTATCAAACATATGAAAAAACCATAAATACAATATAGAAAATTGGTCTCAAAACAATCCAACTTCAAACTAGTGTAAAATCCATCAAAGGTTGTTGACATAGATGAAATGAAAACAATTTGAATGAAATACCTATTTTAATTTGGAAATCATTTAAAAGTCACATAATTATAAAAGAAAACATTTATTTTGAAAATATTCTAATATGCATGTAAGGGAAGCTTTTAAGTTGTTATATTGACGAGAAAAGTCGTACCCACCGTATAAGTTAAACAAACATTCATTCTTTAATATTGTCTGAACGGCCATAAATGAACTTTTTTTGAAAACGACAGAATGATTAAATTATAAAAATATTATAAAAATCCAAAAAAGGGTATAAATGACTTTAACCAATAGTTTGGGAAATAGTGAAAATGATTTCAAACTCATTTTTAGGAAACACGGATGTGGATGATAAAGAGGTCCCTAAAGATACTCACGTATAAACAGCCTCAGATAATGAAGAGATTATAGAATTAACCATTATTTTTCACTTTACTTTGATCGAGGGTATGTTAACATACTGTATAATAGTTAAATAATTGTTATTATATTATATCATAACCATATGAATAAATACGACATTGTATAATATCTTCTAATTTTTATTTGTTAATAATATTTTAGTAGTATCATTATTTCAGGTGTTAACTAAATAGTTTTCCTTTATATGATTTGTTACATAAGTAAAGTTTGTTATGAATTGGATGTATTTGATTCATATATATTATGATATTAAATTATTTAACATTATTTTTATCCATAAAATAAAAAAAATCTTCAATGGTTATTAGGGGTATTAAACTTAATTGTTTTCGTGGAGACGGTAATCCGTACGTACGCACGAGCGACAATATTATTATATTGATGGTGAAATCGTATGTATTTGCATTTCATATCATATATAAATATTAATTAAAAAGTTATATTTATTATTTACATTAGTTATACTCATTATTATACCCATCCAAATAATGAAGTGTTTAAATAACAAACTACACAACGACATGGAGACGGTAAGTTGTATGTATGCACCTATAATGACTATTCATTCATAGGATGGATTGAAAAATAAATATGGGCATACCATATTTATCATAAAATAATAGCAGGTATAAAGTACTGTATTTATTACTTTTATTTTGAAACAACAATGAAAAAGGAATTGGAAGAAGAAAATAACTTTGAAAGAGGTGGTGAAATTATTACCTTTTCTTCGGGTGTTTCTTTTTGAGTTGATCAAAAGGGATCTATTGGTTGGCTTCCTTATAAAATTAATGCCTCTAGGTAGAATTGAGGGTAGTTGGGAGGATATTTTTGCTAGGTTTGGCTGAGCCAAATGGCTTTATAGGTGTGATTTTTAGAGAAGGGGAAGTACCCTTTTATAAAAGAGATGAGGGTCACTTTAGGAAAATCTTGAAATATTATTTTATTATACATTCATAATTGGTTTATAAATGGCTCAAAAATGATTAATTTAGAGGATAAGGTGGGAATGGGCTTAAAAACACCCAACTAATATGTTTAAGATAAGTGTAGGTCACCATGTTAAGATTATAATTTAGATTTAATTCTTAGTTCAATAGATTATCTTTTACTATGTATTGTTGTATTATTATAGTAAATGGTCAATAAATTTAAAATAAAACCAAAGAGAACCCCATGAGGTTCATTATTTATATATATAACCTTACATATGTCATTTGGATGAACCTTAGTTTTTATAAATATTATAACAATTAATAATATAGTTTTTTTTAAAACACATTTATGTCTATTTTGACACTATTTGGTATTTTGTTTTTGTGAAAGTCATAAAAAATTTGTAACTTCAAAACTAAAATATTTAACAAAACTTAACATGTAATATTAACTTATAAAATTAGTTCAATTCATCATAAGTCTCAATTTACATTTATTTGGATTTTATTTTATCAATTATTTTAGTCTTTCAATAATAAGATAATTATTGCATCATCATTATGTCATCAATAAATTTAATTATTTAATGTCTAAAAATTATAAATAATATAACATTAGGTAGGGAATATTTTTATATTTATAATTAATTTTTATAGTATAATTTATCTTATGTGTAACCCTATATTAGAAATTGTTTAGTTATTAAACATTGGATTTAAAACTTTTATGCCTTTTTAATTAAAATAATAATAAATGTTTTAATCTAATCCAAGTCTACCAAAAAGGTCATATTTTATTCCTAAAGTAAATTGTGGTCGAAATAAACTTATCCAATTGAATTAAGACATGGGTTAGGATAATTATAATATCATTTTTACCTTTAATTACCCAGTTTACTTTTAACCATGGTAAGTAAAAGTCAGTAGTTTCTATTCAGTAAAAATTATTTTCATATTATTGAACCACATTTTAATAACTAATTTCAACAATGTCTCTCTGATATTTGAAATTCAAATCACAGAGTTGTTGAAATTATGTTTTATGCAAATTTGAAAATGCTCCTTGAAGGTTGGTAAAAGGTGATAAAAAGTTCAATAAAATTTTATATATCTAATATTATTATTAAATGACTCCAGTATATTATATTGGACATATATAGGTATTACGTATCTATTTTTACTGAAAATAAATTTAAATAAAATAAATAATTTCTTAAATAAAAAGTTGGTTTTAAACAATAACCCTATGTTTTTCACTATTCATCAAAAATTTAATGTTTTCAAAAAAATGCCCAAAATTCTCCATAAGAGAATTGTGAGATTTTGAATCAAAAAATGAAGTCAATTTTTAAAAATAAATTAGATAAAATTTTAAAA
This sequence comes from Viscum album, assembly GCA_963277665.1. NCBI lineage: Eukaryota > Viridiplantae > Streptophyta > Magnoliopsida > Santalales > Viscaceae > Viscum > Viscum album. The sequence goes on along the minus strand of OY728147.1, from coordinate 1,353,398,394 downwards.
AGCGGGTATTACTATTCATAAGGTCTAGTTTGATTAGTCGTGGTGTATTAAAATTCGAAGTTGCGTACAGCGTAAGCTATTATATTATTCAAAGTGATGTGTATCATTAAAGCTTGGGGTGTTACAAAGGCTCTTTTAACTCATATTGACAATATGAATGAAATTTTTGTTTTTATGTATACATCATGTACAGAATTCTTCCCCATTATTAACATAATTTTATTTGAAGCTTCATGTATATGATTTAAATAATATATTAAAAAGTAAAATTATTTAAAAAAAAAATTTTGATGGATTTTTGTTAAAAATTAAATTTCAAAGAAAATTATTTCCTAAATATTTTATGACTAAAAAGTGTTACACATGATTTTTAAGATTCTTTTAAAATTTTTATATGATATTTAAAATAAAAAAGGATTAAAAAATTATTTATGTTTTAAGAAGTTTTTTTTCATGGAAGAAATAATATATTGCTAAAAATGGGTTTAAATGATATTTTAAATTGTTTTCCATCTATGATTACATCAATTGATGATACCTACATATTATAAGGGATATTATCCAAGGGTTTCATTCATATTCTTTCTCTGAATGGTTTATTTTTTTAGATAATTTTTTTATGAAACCTGTTTCTCTTTTGTAGGTTATACAATGAAAAAAATCTCATTAAACCAGTGTATATATAGATGTTAGGATATGATAAAATTATTATAAAACCCATATCTTTTTCAAAGGTCATAATATGATGAAATGCTAATGATTCAATATCATTTCATGGTTTATGATATGATTAATCATTTATGATTTTATAGTACACATAAATATGGTTTTCATTAAATGTCAGGAGGTACCTACATCTATATAAAATGATTTAGGTAATGATTTATATATCATTATATATATATATATAAATAGAATGAGGAGTGAGCCTGATATAGTAATATATGGATAGAATGAGGAGTGAACACTATTTTGTAAAATGGGGCTGAATTATGAGTAAACATTGTATATTAAATGACTTTAACCTCTATTATGGCCTTGTTAGTGTGTCTGGACCAATATGGAAAATATTCTCTATTCTTATGTGTTAATTTAAATTCATATCTTATTGCAATTTTATTCTCTCATGGGTCATTTTCTTTTATTCCCATATGATTCATGTTTTAGGAACTTCCAATATTTATGCATTGAATCATAACTATAATCCTTTATTTGCATGGTATGGTTTTCAAAAGTAATTCTCATATTTGTATCCCTTTATTTTGATGTTATGTTTACATATCTCCCTTTTTTACCGTAAAATATTATCTAATCTCACCCAATCGTAAGATTTATTTATCCAGGTTGTGAAGATATGTATTATATATGATGTTTCATTGACGGAGGTTATTTATGAATAATGTAGTGGGTGATGATGCAACTCACTTATGGACTATTGTTTATGTTTCTATGTTTCAAAAAGAACTAAACTAATGCTTTCTTTTGGAATGTGTTTCTGTAATGTAATAAATATTCTAGAAAAGTTATGTAATGTCTATTTACTCTAATCTTGGGTAACCATAGTTGGTATAAGAGAAATGTTTTAGTCATCCATCGGAATCTATGATGATAAAACCATATTTAAATCCATGATTACATGTCTAAGGATAATTATATGGATCAATCAAAGTATTTGAAAATGTAATGTAATATTGGTAAAGGGTAGGGTGATGGGGTTTTTTAGAAACACATCCATGTCTGGATACTAAAGAGGATGTGGCTTTGGAATATTTTTATATAGGGATAAAAACCCTAAAAATACAATATATTACTTCTCTAGAAATGAAAATGGTGTACAACAACAAGCCTTGATGCACACCTAGATTGACACTCCCAAGGGATACGTTTTTTAATTTCAAAAACACATTTTGAATCACCATAACGAATTTAATTAGTTGATGGATATGAATTACCAAGGATAAAAATATTTTTTCATAGATTAATTAAGGTGTTATAATTTTGACGTTCTATAAGTTATTTTCATGATTATGTAGTTCCCCGATATGCTAATTGTTTCTTACACTATGATTTTAGGTTTTAATCAATGGATTGAACCTAACGGAACTACATTTTCACTATGTGTGATAGAGAATGCAATAATTGTCGTCATAATAATTCAAATTCTATGGGATATTGTATTAAAGATCTTATTTCAATTCAAAAAAAACTTTTTAGATAAATGAATGATGATGGACTCTCAAATGAAAAATATAGGGAACAACATTTTTTTCAATCATTAATGTGGAAATACCCTGCATCTTTTGGTGGGTCTATTGACTATTTTCTAAATAATGGATCAGTACTATAGAAATTATAATTTTCATTCCCCATAATTGAATACATGAAAATTCTATTTATGGATATGAAACATTTTTAAGGTGATGCAAATCAAGGTTGTAATCTGTAACACCCGATACTTTTATGTTATATAAATCATCAAAGGAATCTTTTTCTACACAACACTTGCTTGGCTTGCTTTACACGCAATCGTGACCTTCCTCGATAGCTTGCGTCGTACGCAATACCGAGTTTCACTAAACAACAATATGCTATTAAAACTAGCCGTTATGAATAGTAATAACCACTTTTTGAAATTTTATAAATTTTATTTTTCAAAATGGACTTCATTTTTGGACTCATAATATTGAAATTATCCTAGGGTGAAATTTTGGTATTTTTCTGAAAACTTTCAATTTTTGATGAATAGTGAAACCACTAAGTGGTAGGTTAAAAACCGAATTTTGCATAAAACATAATTTTACCGCTTCTGTGAATGGAATTTCAAAAATCCGACAGACACGATTGATATCAGTAAGTAAAATGTGGTTCAATGAGATAAAAATAATTTTTTGGTGAATAGTAACTTTTTACTTTTTTTACCGCGGTTAATAGTAAATAGGGTAACTAGGGGTAAATATGATATTAATATTACCCTAACACATGTCCTAATTCTATTAGACAAGTTTAATTCGACCAAAAACAAACTTAGGAATAAAATATGACCATTTAGGCCCACTTGGATTAAATTAGGACATTTATTATTAATTTATTTAAAGAAGGGTTAAAATAGTTAAAATCAATGTTTAATAAGTAAATCATTTTTAATATGTGGTTATAAATAAGATAAATTCGATTTTAAATATTCATTAGAAATATAAAAAGATTTCCTACATGATGGTATTTTATTTGTAATTTTTAGACATCAAATAATTTAATTTATTTATGACACAAAGATGATGCAGTAATTATCTTATTAATGAAATATTGACATAATTGATAATATAAATACCAACATAAATGTAATTTAAGACTTTTTATGAATTCCAATAATTTTATAGGTTACTATGATATATTGGTGTTGATTTAATCAACTTGGTTCGAACATATAATTCTGTTATGACTTTCACAAAAATCATATATCAAATAGTGTCAAAATTGACACAAAATAGTTTTTAAATCAAATATTATATTATTAATTGTTATTTTATTCCTAAAAATCTAAGGTTCGGCCAAATGACTTAGATAAGGATATATATATTAATAATAAACAATTTGGGGTTCGTTTGGCATGTTATAGTATGTTTATTAACCATATAGTGAAAGAAAACAAAAAGACATGGTAAAAGTTAAATTATTTAACTTAGAGTGAAATCTAATTGATAAGGTTAAAATAATACCCTAAACTTGTCTAAATCTTATTTTTTGATAGGATTTCGACCCATCCCCACTTTAGCTTCTAAATAAGACCCTTTGGAACCATTATAAACCGATTTTGACTTTAATATAAAATAATATTTTGAGATATTCCTAAGGTGCCCCTCTCTTCCCTTATAAAAGGGCACCTCCTCCCCCTCCTCCTCACACCAATTTGAGAACTCAAGCTCGGCCAACCCCTGCCATTTTCTCCTCTCCACTTCCCTAGAATAATGCTAGAGGACTTGGTCTTCTTCAAAGACCAATCTTAGTTCCCTATGTGGAGGATTCAAAGAGGCGTTCCAAAGAAGAGGTAATATCCATTACCGATCTGTTCAATTTCTTTCTTCTTCAACTTCTTCTTCTTTAGTTGTTTCATGATAAAGTAATAACATCAGTATTACTTACATACTGATATGTTATTATAAATATGAAACAACCCTAATTCACCTTCTATACATCCTACGGAAAAATGAAATCACCGCGCGTGCGTACGTACGGAATACCGTCTCCACGCCGTGGTGTAATCTATTTTTCCACCATCACTTTACAAGGATGGGTATAATGGTGTAATGAGTAACTATTTTTGATTATTATAAAGTAATATTGATACTGAAATAATATATATATACTCCAATACAGTTCCACGATCATAGGAACGATATCATCACTCGTGCGTACGTACGGAATACCGTCTCCACGATGTGATGCGACTCGTTCTACATGATCATCATTACATAGTAATTATATAAATGAATTGAATGAATAAATATGATATATGTTACACTAATACCATTCTAGATATAAGGTATCTATAACATTAAAAGAAGAATAAAAATGTATTCGGAAAAACACGCATAAGAACAAAAGGAAATAAAGACCCGAGTAACAAGTAACAATGAAATATTACTAACAAGAAGCTAAGAATATGACCATATATGATATCATATCAATATGAATGATTCTGGAATAAGTCAATAACATTATTCAAACCATTATACAGGAGCTTCGGACACGTACAAAGCAAATCGGACCTAAGGTAAGGGAAAATACCACAATCTCATTTTTATCCGAGATTGTTTATTCGTAAGTATTTACTGGGGTGTATTTTATCATCCACATCCATGTTCCCTCAATATGTAATATTGTTTCCATCCACTTACAATAGTTTAAATCCAATTTTACCCTTAGGTGAGTTTTTAGTAAAGAATATGAAAGGAATCTTTTGTCTTTTTTCGTACGAGGTACTTTTTGACTTTTCCGACAAAAGTACGAAAAATGTTTTTTTTAACTTCTACGGCATGAATGGATTTTTAAAACATTGTTTCCAAGAATCTTCCTTTACAATTTTTCCAGTTTATTTGTAATCAACTTCTTTTATTTTAATGATTTATGACATGTTATGAAAGGAAAAATTTTTTTGGAGAAGAAAGGATATTTTCCTCAAGAATGGAGTTCAAATGTTTTATCAAAATTATTTTCCATATAAGATAATATAGGGTTCTATTTTTATCCCTATTATTACATTGATTTGATTATGTTGTGAGGGAATTATTTTTATTAAGTCATTTACCTTATATTGTTTGTTTTATGATGTCATGATGTTTCAAGAATCCCATTTTTGTTACATGTGTTATGCGATGATGTATGATTTATGATTATGTGGCACACATAAGAAAGGATTCATTATAAGATGGGTGGGACCTTTATCTCCCTCCAATGCATTGGGTAAAGATTTTATATCTCATGAGATAGACATGGCTAGAACGGTAGGTTATACCGGTTCAGTGAAACGGGACTGGAACGAGGGTGACTCGGTTCAGAAAGGGACTTTGTCCACTAAGATAGTCTTGGCAATGAGTCATGACTAACAAGAAATGATTTTCCATGATTATGTGTGCATGCCACAAAGTTTCAAGTTTCATGTTATGATTATGGGGATCTCATTTTCACTTCTATGATTTATTCCATGTTAAGATATTATGATCTCTTTTGCAGGTTATGATTTTCAAAAAGATATGATATGATTTTTATTTCCTTTATTTTCCCTTGCTGAGCATTTGAGCTCACCCTTTTATGTTTTCTTTTCCCCAGGTCAGGAATATGGATATTAAGTATAATATGCTAAATGGGACCCTAGATATGATGAAATAAATGGGAGACACTGTAGAAGATTTATGAACCAGTTGTTTATGTTTCCCAGTTTCTAAAGACACTATACCTATACGGTCCTTTGTGGTTTTTTCATATGTTGTAATAAGTGTGCTTCAATTTTGAAGTATTAACAATGTATGTAAAGTATGGGTCGTTATAGTTGGTATCAGAGGAAAGGTATAGTCAACCTTTGGAAACTAGGATGTAAAAGCCTTAGTAAGAACCCTAAGGATAAGTCTAAGCATAAAACACAATCTTAGTGTTTTAGAAATGGCCTTGAATAACCTAGGATAAAACCTTAAGCCTGAAAATTTTATTCTTGAATTATGTGGTTTTCCTATTATAATTAGTGTTGCTCACACTATTCTTCTTGGTTTTAGTCAATGGCTGGAACCCGAAGGAACCGTGTTAATGCGGAATGCGATGGGCAATGCAATGATTGTCCCCCTGAGCAACCAAACGATATGGGAGCTGGAATGAAAAATCTTGTAGCCATGCTCACACAACTTTCTCATGCTATGAATCATGCAGGACTTCCAAACGAGCAAAGGAAGGAGCAACATTCTGTTGAATCCTTCATGAGGTAGCACCCACCTTCTTTCAGTGGGTCTACTGATCCATTAGTTGCTGAACAATGGATTAGTACTACTGAAAAGATATTTTCAGTTCTTCAATGTTCTGAACATGATAAAGTCATCCTAGCAGTGTATCGTTTGGAAGGAGATGCTAATCAATGGTGGAATCTTATTAAGAATACGAGGCAAAGGGATGAAATTGAGTCTATGGAATGGGACGAGTTCAAGAACTTATTTTTCAATAAGTACTTCCCTCGTATTCTCCGAACAAAGATGGAGAAAGAGTTTCTTGAACTGAAGCAAAGGGATGATGAATCTGTTGGTACCTATGAAGCAAATTTTACAAGACTTGCAAGGTACGCTTCTGGTATTATTATCCAACCTGAGAGTAAGATCGATCGATTATTTAGTGGCTTAAAACCAAGTCTTCGAAGGGCGTTAGCCATAAGGGACTTCAATAGCTACGAGGAAATCGTTCGATGTGCTCTCAAAGTCGAGATGGAGATTGGAATAACCCATCAGTCACATGGGTTTGATAAGAAGAGGAAGATGGAATTCAAAGGAAAATCTAAAGAGCACACGGAAAAGAAGATGAGCTTTTCCTTATGCTCAAAGTGTGGAAAGAAACATGGAGGGAGTTGTCTTAAAGGGACAAGTAAATGTTTTAAATGTGGAAAGGAAGGTCATCGGGCATTTGAATGCTGCGATAATGGGAAGAAGATGTCTAATGATGCAAACAAAGGAAGGGATACACAGAATGAACCTACTACACTTCAATGTTTCAAGTGCAAGGAGATGGGGCATTATGCCAATCAATGCCCAAATCCTAGGGTTGATGATGATGGTCGACGTCAACAAAATCTTAAGGCTAAAGACAAAGGAAAGTCACATGCAATTTCTATCAGCGATGTGGAGTATGATAACGAAGTGGTGAAAGGTACACTTACCATCCACTCTAAAGTAGAAAATGTTTTATTTGATTTTGGATCCACCCACTCATTTATTTCTAAAGAATTTTCTAAGGGTATCACCGTATTACCTCAACAATTAGATGTTGAGTTAGCTGTGACAACACATAATGGCACAACAGTCGCATCAAAAGTTTATAATTCTTCTCCGATCGATGTTTGTGGGAAAGTGCTTCCTGCAAATCTTGTGATCCTTCCTTTAGTGGAATTTGATGTGATTCTTGGCATGGATTGGCTTTCTATACATGGATCTCATATCAATTTCCAAAGAAGGGAAGTCACATTTCATATTCCAGATCAATCTACGATCGTATATCAATGCAAGGATGAACATAATCTTCTAGTGGAAATTTCTTCCATCTTATGGGTATTGATTCCACTAAATGAAGGTTATTTATCTCAAATGGTTGGTGAGAAACTCACGATTAAGAATATGCCCATTGTATGGGAGTTTGATGATGTCTTTTCAGAGGAATTACCGGGTCTTCCACCAAATCGTGAAGTTGAGTTTTCAATAGAACTCGTACCGGGTGCTTTGCCTATTTCAAAGACACCTTATAGAATTGCCCCAATTGAGTTGCAGTAATTGAAGAAGCAACTCCAAGAGAATCTTGCTAAGGGATTCATACGCCCTAGTGCGTCACCTTGGGGAGCACCTGTTCTATTTGTTAAGAAGATAGATGGATCAATGAGACTCTGCATTGATTATCGAGAACTTAACAAGATCACTATCAAGAACAAATATCCTCTCCCACGCATTGATGACTTATTTGACCAACTACGCGGAGCTGAATACTTTTCCAATATTGATCTTCATTCAGGGTATCATCAATTAAGGGTCAAAAGGGAGGATATACCAAAGACGGCTTTCCGTACAAGGTATGGACACTATGAATTTATAGTGATGCCATTTGGTCATACTAATTCCCCTGCTATCTTCATGGATCTAATGAATAGAGTCTTTAGACACTATCTTAATCAATTTGTGGTAGTCTTTATAGATGATATTCTTGTCTATTCAAAGAGAAAGGAAGAGAATGAAGATCACTTGAGAATTATATTGAAGACCCTGGGAAAGGAGAAGATTAATGCCAAATTTACCAAGTGTGAATTTTGGCTTCAAAAAGTTGCATTTTTGGGTCACATAATCTCAAAAGAGGGGATATCTGTGGATCCAGTAAAAACAGAGGTTATCGAAAGATGGTCAAGACCAACAACAGTAACTAAGATCCGAAGTTTTCTTGGTTTGGCTGGATATTATCGACATTTTGTAAAAGATTTTTCATGATTATCTAATCCACCCACCAAGTTGACTCGGAAAGGAGTTAAGTTTGTCTGGACATAGGAATGTGAAGATAATTTCAAGGAGTTGAAAAGAAGTTTATCCAGTGCACCTGTGCTCCCACTGCCTTGTAGTGGAGAAAGGTTTGTGATCTACAGTGATGCATCCAAGAAGGGATTGGGGTGTGTTCTTATGCAAAATGATATGGTGATAGCTTATGCCTCACGACAGTTGAAAATGCATGAGCAAAATTACCCAACACATGCTTTGGTGTTGGATGCGGTAATCTTTGCATTAAAGATTTGGAGGCATTACCTTTATGGTGAAAGGTGTGATATTTATACGGATCATAAAATTTTAAAGTATATTTTCACAGAAAAGGAGTTGAATATGCGTCAAAGAAGATGGTTGGAGCTGATTAAGGATTATGACTGCTCAATCCATTACCAACCTGGGAAAGCAAACAAGGTGGCAGATGCATTAAGTCAACAAGACCATGCTAGTTAATCCATGATGAGGGTCACAAAAGATCCAATATTTATGGATTTACAAAGGATGGATCTTGGAATTATAATGGAAGGGGAAAAATCATATCTTTCTCAAATGAATGTTCAACCATCTATACATGTGAAGATTAAAGAGGCACAGAAAGAAGATGTCGAGTTACAAAATAAGGTGAGAAATGTTCATGAATTCAACCTTGATTGTGATGGGATAATAAAGTTCAGGAATCGGGTTTGTGTTCCTTCCATCCCCGAATTAAAGAAGGAGCTGCTGGATGAGTCTCATAGTTCATCATTCTCTATTCATCCTGGAAGCACGAAGATGTATAGGGACTTTAAAGAGTACTTCTGGTGGGATGGCATGAAAAGAGATGTTGCTGAATATGTCTCTCGATGCTTGGTTTGTCAACAAGTTAAAGCTGAGAGACAAAAGTCTAAGGGGATGTTAAAACCATTACCTATACCCTAATGGAAATGGGAAAACAACACTATGGACTTTGTCACAGGAAAACCTAAAACATCCAAAGGCAATAATGTTATCTGGGTCATAGTTGATTGTCTTACAAAGTCTGCACACTTCGTTCCTATTAGAGAGGATTTCTCTCTAGATCAGCTTGCCAGGATATATGTAAAGGAAGTGGTAAGATTTACATGGAGTACCACTTTCTATTATATCTGATCGGGATCCGAGATTTACCTCGAAGTTCTGGCGAAGTCTTCAGCATACTCTGGATACAGAGTTGAGTTTCAGCACTGCTTATCATCCCCAGACAGACGGTCAGTCTGAAAGAATAATTCAAACCCTAGAAGATATGTTGAGAGCTTGCTCTATGGATTTCAAAGGAGGTTGGGATCAACACCTACCTTTGGTGGAATTTTCTTATAATAATAATAGCTTTCACTCCAGTATTCAGATGGCTCCTTATGAAGCTCTCTATGGAAAGAAATGCAGGACTCCAACTTGCTGGGATGAAGTTGGGGAAAGAAAGCTAGTAGGACCTGATCTCGTTGATGAAATGGCAGAAAAGGTCAGATCTATTCAACAACACATCAGAGTAGCTCAGAGTCGACAGAAAAGTTATGCCGACAACCGAAGAAAAGACCTAGAGTTTGAAGTGGGTGATAAAGTGTTCTTAGGAATATCTCCCTGGAAGAGGGTTATGAGATTTAGAATGAAGGGAAAGTTGAGCCCTAGATATATCGGTCCTTTTGAAATACTGGATCGTGTTGGGAAGGTAGCTTACCGATTGGCCCTTCCACCGAATCTCTCTCAAGTTCACGATGTGTTCCATGTATCTCTCCTGAGAAAGTACATACCTGATCCTTCACATGTACTCATCTCCGAAATTGTACCGCTGGAGCAAGATCTTTCTTATGAAGAACAACCGATAGAGATTATGGATCATAACGAAAAAGTCCTACGAAACAAGACCACTCGATTGGTGAAAGTTTTGTGGAGGAACCACCAACTTGAAGAAGCTACATGGGAGCTTGAGGATATGATGAGGGAGAAGTATCCTCATCTGTTTGTTACAAAGTGATGAATTTCGAGGGCGAAATTCTTTTTAAGGGGTGTAGAATGTAACACCCGAGACTTTTATGTTATATAAATCATCAAAGGAATCTTTTTCTACACAACACTTGCTTGGCTTGCTTTGCACGCAATCGCGACCTTCCTCGATAGCTTGCGTCGTACGCAATACCGAGTTTCACTAAACAACAATATGCTATTAAAACTAGTCGTTATGAATAGTAATAACCTCTTTTTGAAATTTTATAAATTTTATTTTTCAAAATGGACTTCATTTTTGGACTCAGAATATCGAAATTAGCCTAGGGTGAAATTTTGGTATTTTTCTGAAAACTTTCAATTTTTGATGAATAGTGAAACCACTATGTGGTAGGTTAAAAACTGAATTTTGAATAAAACTTAATTTTACCGCTTCTGTGAATGGAATTTCAAAAATCCGACAGACACGGTTGATATCAGTAAGTAAAATGTGGTTCAATGAGATAAAAATAATTTTTTAGTGAATAGTAAATTTTTACTTTTTTTACCGCGGTTAATAGTAAATAGGGTAACTAAGGGTAAATATGATATTAATATTACCCTAACACATGTCCTAATTCTATTAGACAAGTGTAATTCCACCCAAAACAAACTTAGGAATAAAACATGACCATTTAGGCCCACTTGGATTAGATTAGGACATTTATTATTAATTAATTTAAAGAAGGGTTAAAATAGTTAAAATCAATGTTTAATAAGTAAATCATTTTTAATATGGGGTTATACATAAGATAAATTCGATTTTAAATATTCATTAGAAAGATAAAAATATTTCCTACATGATGGTATTTTATTTGTAATTTTTAGACATAAAATAATTTAATTTATTTATGACACAAAGATGATGCAGTAATTATCTTATTAATGAAATATTGACATAATTGATAATATAAATACCAAAATAAATGTAATTTAAGACTTTTTATGAATTCCACATATTTTATAGGATACTATGATATATTATTGTTGATTTAATCAACTTGGTTCGAACATATAATTCTGTTATGACTTTCACAAAAATCATATATCAAATAGTGTCAAAATTGACACAAAATAGTTTTTAAATCAAATATTATATTATTAATTGTTATTTTATTCCTAAAAATCTAAGGTTCGGCCAAATGACTTAGATAAGGATATTTATATTAATAATAAACAATTTGGGGTTTTTTTGGCATGTTATAGTAAGTTTATTAACCATATAGTGAAAGAAAACAAAAAGACATGGTAAAAGTTAAATTATTTAACTTAGAGTTAAATCTAATTGATAAGGTTAAAATAATACACTAAACTTGTCTAAATATTATTGGTTGATAGGATTTCTACCCATCCCCACTTTAGCTTCTATATAAGACCCTTTGGAACCATTATAAACCGATTTTGACTTTAATATAAAATAATATTTTGAGATATTCCTAAGGTGCCCCTCTCATCCCTTATAAAAGGGCACCTCCTCCCCCTCCTCCTCACACCAATTTGAGCACTCAAGCTCGGCCAAACCCTGCCATTTTCTCCTCTCCACTTCCCTAGAATAATCCTAGAGATCCTGGTCTTCTTCAAAGACCAATCATAGTTCCCTAAGTGGAGGATTCAAAGAGGCGTTCCAAAGAAGAGGTAATATCCATTACCGATCTTTTCAATTTCTTTCTTCTTCAACTTCTTATTCTTTAGTTGTTTCATGATAAAGTAATAACATCAGTATTACTTACATACTGATATGTTATTATAAATATGAAACAACCCTAATTCACCTTCTATCCATCCTACGGAAAAATGAAATCACCGCGCGTGCGTACATACGGAATACAGTCTCCACGCCGTGGTGTAATCTATTTTTCCACCATCACTTTACAAGGATGGGTATAATGGTGTAATGAGTAACTATTTATTATTATTATAAAGTAATATTGATACTGAAATAATATATATATACTCCAATACAGTTCCACAATCATAGGAATGATATCATCACTCGTGCGTACGTACGGAATACCGTCTCCACGATGTGATGCGACTCGTTCAACATGATCATCATTACATAGTAATTATATAAATGAATTGAATGAATAAATATGTTATATGTTACACTAATACCATTCTGGATATAAGTTATCTATAACCTTAAAAGAAGAATAAGAATGTATTCGGCAAAACACGCATAAGAACAAAAGGCAATAAAGACCCGAGTAACAAGTAACAATGAAATATTACTAACAAGAAGCTAAGAATATGACCATATATGATATCATATCAATATGTATGATTCTGGAATAAGTCAATAAAATTATTCAAACCATTATACAGGAGCTTCAGACACGTACAAAGAAAATCGGACCTAAGGTAAGGAAAAATACCACAATCTCATTTTTATCCGAGATTGTTTATTCGTAAGTATTTTCTGGGGTGTATTTTATCATCCACATCCATGTTCCCTCAATATTTAATATTTTTTCCATCCACTTACAATAGTTTAAATCCAATTTTACCCTTAGGTGAGTTTTTAGTAAAGAATACGAAAGGAATCTTTTGTCTTTTTTCGTACGAGGTACTTTTTGACTTTTCCGACAAAAGTACGAAGAATGTTTTTTTTAACTTATACGGCATGAATGGATTTTTAAAACATTGTTTCCAAGAAGCTTCCTTTACAAGTTTTCAAGTTTATTTCTAATCAACTTCTTTTATTTTAAATATTTATGACATGTTATGAAAGGAAAAATGTTTTTGAAGAAGACAGTATATTTTCCTCAAGAATGGAGTTCAAATGTTTTATCAAAATTATTTTCCATCTAAGATAATATAGGGTTCTGTTTTTATCCCCATTATTACATTGATTTGATTATGTTGTGAGGGAATTATTTTTATTAAATCATTTACCTTATATGGTTTGTTTTATGATGTCATGATGTTTCAAGAATCCCATTTTTGTTACATGTGTTATGCGATGATGTATGATTTATGATTATGTGGCACACATAAGAAAGGATTCATTATAAGATGGGTGGGACCTATATCTCCCTCCAATGCATTGGGTAAAGATTTTATATCTCATGAGATAGACATGGCTGGATTGGTAGGTTATACCGGTTCAGTGAAACAGGACTGGAACGAGGGTGACTCGGTTCAGAAAGGGACTTTGTCCACTAAGATAGTCTTGGCAATGAGTCATGACTAACAAGAAATGATTTTCCATGATTATGTGTGCATGCCACAAAGTTTCAAGTTTCATGTTATGATTATGGGGATCTCATTTTCACTTATATGATTTATTCCATGTTAAGATATTATGATCTCTTTTGCAGGTTATGATTTTCAAAAAGATATGATATGATTTGTATTTCCTTTATTTGCCCTTGCTGAGCATTTGAGCTCACCCTTTTATGTTTTCTTTTCCCCAGGTCAGGAAGATGGATATTAAGTAGAATATGCTAAATGGGACCCTAGATATGATGAAATAAATGGGAGACACTGTAGAAGATTTATGAACCAGTTGTTTATGTTTTCCAGTTTCTAAAGACACTATACCTATACGGTCCTTTGTGGTTTTGTCATATGTTGTAATAAGTGTGCTTCAATTTTGAATTATTAACAATGTATGTAAAGTATGGGTCATTATATAATCTTATCTAGAATGCGGGGAAACATGATGAAATTGAATCTATAGATTTGGATGACACAAAAACCTAATTTCCAATAATTAAATTCTTCTTTTTCATTTTATGAAGATAGAGAAGGAGTTCCTTTTGTTAATGATAAAGGATTATTATTATTTTGGTACCTCTAAGGATATTTTTAAAATACATGTGAGGTATGCTTTATATATTGTCATCCAACCTGAATGTAAAGATGATTGATTAGTCAGTCGGATAAAACCAAGTCTATAAAATGAGTTATCCATAAGAGAAATCTGTAGATATGAAGAGATTGTGCATTTTATTTTCTATTTGGTTATGGAGGATGTTGTTATGGATCAATTTCATTATTCTGAATAGAAAAAAAAGAGTACACAGGTAAATCTAAACACAACAGAGAGACAGATATGATATTTCTTTTAAACACAATGAGCGCTATTCATCATGGGGTAAATTTCATTAATTGGACAAAATAATCATTTAAGTATTGAAGAAAACACCCTTGTAAATAGGATTTCTGATGTGATGGGATGAAGTTAGCTAATAATTCATATAGAGAGAAATTTAGGTAGAATGGACCACCTCCACTTTAGTGCTTAATTTGTAAGGAAAATGGGAATTATGCTAACTTATTCTCAAAACCTTGACTTAGTGTTAATGATTCGCATAAAAACCTCTTAATATGATGGAAAAGAAGAAATATAATATGGTCACTATTTCTAATGATATTATGATAACGACATGGTGAAAGTTACACTTAAAATTCACTCTAGAACAACTAATTTATTTGTTGACAATGGATGTACCCATTATTTCTTATCTAAATAATTTTTAATTGTATCAATATTCCAACAAAATGATTAGATGTATGATTATTAGTGAAAACCACTAATTTCTTGATTATCACGTCTCATGTCTATGATTTCTATCAAGTTTGTGTTGGTTCAAATGAGATTCATGTAAACCATTTAATTCTCCGTCTAGTTGAATTTGACGTAATATTAGGCATCGATTTTCTTTATTTATATAAATTCAATGTCAATTCTTGAATAAGGGATGTAACTATTGATATCCTAAACCCAAATATGATCATCTATCATTGTGATGATAATAAAAATCATCCAATGATGATAATATCCAATGTATGGGTATTAAATTTAATTTAAAATTCTTATTTATCTCAGATGGTTGATGATAAACTCAAAATCGAGGGTATTCCTATTATTGTGGAATTAGTTGGTGTATTTGTGGAAGAGATTCCTAGTCTCTCACCAAAATGTGAAGTTGAGTTATCAATAAAAATCATACCTAGTGTCGCACCAATTTAAAATACATCCTATAGAATGGAAAAGATAGTGTACAAAGAATTTATTAATAAACCACATGAAAACCTTGATAAGGTATTCATTTATCCAATTATATCAAATTGTTTTTCATATATTCTTTTGTCAAAAATATTGATTGGTTGATGTGAATGTGTATTGATTATCAGGTTTTGAACAACATAATGATCAATAACTAGTATCATCTTCCCTATATTGATAAATTATTTGATAAACTATGTTGTGATCAATACTTTTCTAATATTCCCATTCATTTTGGATATCACATGTTGAGGTTTAAGAAGGATATTACGAGGATAAAATTTCTTAAATGATCTGAAAACAATGAATATATAGTGATGACTTTCAGTATTTCTACCATTATATGTTTATGGATTTAATAAATAGAATCATTATAAATTACCATGATCATTTATTTAAAATTCTTATAGATTAAATTCTTATCTACTGAAAGAGAAATGAAATTAATTAAGATCACATGAGAATTGTTCTAAATTCCCTAATGATGGATAAATTGTATAAAAAATATAAAATGTGTAAATTTTGGTTTTAAAAGGTTTAATTTCTTGAGTATATTGTCTTAAGAGACAGTATATTACTACATCCATTAATAATGCAGGCTATTAAATGTTATGTGAGACCAAACTCAATGACAATGATCCATAGTTTTCTTTTTTTAATCTGAATTATTTCATAGGTTTCGGTAGAATTTATCATGGTAATCCAATCCTTTGAATATGTTTAATGAAAAGGGTGAAAATTTCATCTTGATAGATGAATAAGAGGAAAATTTCAAGGAACTAAGGAAAAGATATTTATATACACATATTCATACATAACCCTATTGTGGGGAAGGTCTAGTAATCTATAGTGATGCATCCAAAATGTTATTGGGGTGTTTTATTACGTATAATGACATTTTTATTTCAAATACCACAAGAAAATTGAAGATTCATGAGAAAAATTACCCAACTTAGGATTTGGTTTTATCTATGTAATTTTGTTATTAATGATGTGGGGACATTATCATTAACAATAAAAGTGTAAAATATATACCAATAATTAAATATTAAATTATATCTTCACATATAAGTAGTCAAACATTCACTAAATAAGATGGTTAGATCTAATTGATGATTATAACATCTCAATAAATCACTACCCTGGGAAGGGGAACAACGTGGATGATGGTTTAACTCAAAAAGATCAGGTTATCTTATCCGTGATAAGAATCAAAAAAGATCTTATATTTTTGTATTTTACATGTATGGATATATAAATCCTAAAGGAAGGGGAAATTTTTATCTTCCTCAATTGAATGTTCAAATATCTATCCATGGTAATATAAAAGAAGCATGAAATGAATATGTAGAGAAGAAAAAAAAGTTTAGAAATATTCCTGATTTTAATAATGATAATGATAAAATGCGAAGGTTTAGGAACAATGTATGCATTATGTATATAATAAAAATGAAAATGATGTTTTAAAAGTAAGATCTATGTTTTTCATTGTATATTCAACCTACAAGTATGAAGATGATTAGTGGTTTAAAATAATTTTTTTTGGGATGGCATAATGGGGGATATCGCGTACATTGTATCTTGGTGCTTGGTATATAAACTGAATAATGATAAAAAGAAAAAATAAAATAGAAATTTGCATCAATAACCCATACCATAAACAAAATGGGATAACATCACTGTGTATTTTGTTGTTGGAATCCACAAAACCTCTAAGGTTAATAATGATATATGGGTTGTAGATGAATGACTTTCTAATTCAACACACTTGATCACTATTTCAGAATACTTCTATATAGATCAATGTTTTAGGTTATACATTAATTAATAAGTAAGGTTTCCAAAAGTACCACGTTCCATTTTAACTTATCAAGATATGTGGTTTAGTTGAATTTTTGTGGATGTCTTCAACAATCCCTTAATATAGAATTGTGTTTCCTCACATTTTATAATCCTCAAGCATATGGTCAGTCTAAAATTACTATTTAACCCTTGAGGATATATTGATATAATGATTTTTTATTCAAAAGTTGGTTGGTATTTACACATTTATTAATTTTAGTTTTATAAAAATAATATCTTTTAATCAAGCATTCAAATGACTCCTTATGAATCTCCCTATGTAAGGAAATCAAGATATCCAATGCGTTGGAATGAAGTTGGATAAAAAATCTATTGGGACATGATATATTTGAAGAAGTGAATGAGAAGGTTATATCCCATTAAAATTACATCAAGGAATATTAAATTTTGAAGAAAATTTTTTCTAATAACCTCTAATGTGATCTAGAATTTCAATTTTTGGAAAATATGTTTCTAATAATTTATTTTTGGGTGAAGTTTATGAGATTCGAGATGAATGGGAAAATAATCCCTAGGTATATTGTTCCCTTGAAATTGTTCATCATGTCAGGATTCTAATCTATCACATGTAAGTTCCTCTAAACCTCTATAATGATCATTGTGTGTTCCACCTATATCTCATGAGGTATTGTATACCTAAACCTTCACATATACTTAACTCAAAGGTCATACAAATGGATTAGGATATTTATTATGGGAAAAACTAGTGGGGATTATGGATCTTACATAGAATGTTCAAGGAAACAACACCACTCACCTGCACAAATTGTTTTAGTTAAACCACATGTTTGATGAATCTACATGGGAACATTATGATATAATGAGGTAGTTGTATTCTCATATGTTATTATTTGAATGAGGAATTTTGAGAATAAAATCAGTTTAATGTGTGTATAATGTAAGTCCATATATTTTTATAAATTTTCTAAATAAATTAAATTTAAAATAAATTCATTATATATAAGCATCACAAAGATAATATTATGTTTCATCCAACACTAGTTCTAACTTGTGTGACATGAAACATTGAGTTTCTATGAAACAACAATTTTTTTTAATTATCTATTCAATATAGTTATAACCTAGCCATTAAATATAGTGTTATGAATTGAAATAATTAAATTTTAAATATAATTTATAATGGATTATTATAAATAATACATATTGATAATGAAATCTATAATTTTTAGAAAGTCGTTATTTTTTTTAAATACAATTTCATCAAAAGAACTAATTTTTATATAATACTGTGAACAATAAAAAAATTACCTTTTTAAATTTTTTAAAATTTAATTTTATAAAGTAACATACATTTTTTCAATTAGGAATTTAAAATTATTATATAGTAATTTTTTGGGAATGTTCGGAAAAATTTCATTTTTTGGATGAATAACGAAAATACTGAATTTTATTTGAAAACTATTGTTTCATTTAATTTATATATATAGTTAAATTATATTTCAATTGAGTTTCTAATTATAGTTTCATCAAATTTTAAAATATTAATCCAAATATGATCATTGGAATCAATTTAAAATTGAAATCTTATTTAAAAACATTGTAAAATGTTGATCAATTTATCTTTAAATCCCTGTTTTCATGACATGTAAACGAGAATAATTTTAAATTAGTTTTTTTCCTGATCTATTATTGAAGTATTTAGAAATATAAAATATATTTAGAATTAGAAATATTTATATTTTATAAATAAATAAAGTAATTTTTTACCATAACTATTAGTGAAGATATTTAAAATACATCATGACGACTAAGAGAAAAAATAATTTACTGATGGAGAAAACATTAAACATAAGGGTGAACATTACCTAGAAACATATACCAAACCCATAATATGGATATATTTAGACCATAATCTTAATTTAATATAATTAATTTCATAAATTAATCCCTTTCAAGGTGAAAATATGTGTACACGTAACTTCCTTTCTAAAATTCAATGTGTGTCATATCCCCAACTTATAAAAGGCCAGCCCTTTTGCTCATTTCTTCACAACATAAAAAACTATTAGGTTCTACCAATAAATTATCCAATCACCTATAAAATATTCTAAAATAATATTAGTATCCTTATTTTTTAATAAATTTATATGGGGGAGGCCTTTGGCAAAAATTAAAGGATATTCTAAAAGAAGAGGTAACATTACTCAGTTACAGTTTTTGTTTTATATCTTCCTAAACCCCCTTTAATTATTATTTTTTTGATTATTATTTAATAAAATAAATATATTTAATATAATAAAATGTTTATGTTATATCTATTACCAACTATCACAAATACTTCCATCAAATGGGTTATGAAATCATTGTTCAAATGTATGGCAGACTAGAGCCTCGTGAATTAATGCTGTTCATTTTTACATTAACAACAATCAAGGGTTGTCATAATGATGGAAAAAATATTTATAATATATATATATATATATATGATATTTTTTAATTTATATTTATTATATAACTATTATTTAACACATTCTATTTGGGAAATGAAAATATAATTCAAGCGTACGTTGGAAATACTATCTCCATAAACGATGTGTTTCATTTCCTATTTCTATATTTCATATATTATTATACATAAATATATAATGAATAAATATGTTATTTAAATTATTTTTTATCATTTTTTATATTATTAAATCATAATTACTATAAGATGACCAAAAATATAATAAATCCAACAATATATGAAAAACAAAGCTTTTATTACCTAAAAGGTAACATTAACATGAAATTTTTAATTAATGGGTAATAAAAGGTCATAATAAAATAATATATGGCATTATATAATTTTATATTATTATATTATATATTTATAATAAACTTATAGTAATTATATATGAGGTTTTAAGGAGTTTAATGGAAATCAAGACTTAAGGTAATGGATTTCCATCACACTTTTATTTTCCATCAGACAATAGACTTATTCACCAATTATTTCTTGTATGCGGTTAGTATACTACCCATTTATATAATTTATGATAATTATAATCAAATCAATTGGTATTTAAATTACCATTTTTGTCATTATTTCATGGGGATTGTGGTTAAAATGTTTCAAGAGAGGTTTGGATATTTTTTCTAAATTTTCCTTCTTTTATCCACATGTAATGTTCTATACCTATAATATTTTATGAGGTTTGTATAAATCCCCTTTTACATGTTATATCATGAATATCTATGTACCATGATATATTATGTTTCATGTTATTTTATTTATTAATATGGATTTTGATTCAGAGTTACCAATGTGGTAAGAGTTTATTGTACAATCTCATTATTTATCGTGATTTTTTGTGATTATGTTACCATTATTGAAATATTTGGATACATATATCAATAAATCACATGAATATTATATGAATCTAGTTATTCATGATATATTCCTTTAATGTTACCATTTTCCACTCCTTGACGCGTAATAAATTGAATAATCTATTTTAATAAAAGAACATTATTTCTCTCTTCAGTCGAAGATATGTTTTCACCCAAAACCGTGTTTACTATTTATATTTTCAAAAATGTTCTAAATTTTTACTATAATGTTTAGAATAAATATTTACCCATGTTATTTATTTTTAAAAAATGGTCTTTATAAAGTTATTTTGTTTAAAAGGTACTTCGAATTATATTAAATGCTTTATTTATATTTTTTCAAAGTAGTTTTCAAATAAAAATGTTTCAAAAAATCATTATATTTTTAATATATATATATTCAAATAAGATATTTTATTTTACTCAAGAAATGTTTTAAATTATCTTTCAAAATTATTTTCTATCTAATATTTCATCTGTTGATGTTACATATTCTGTAATAATGATATGATCTAACGATACCATTCTTATTATTTCTAAAAAAATTCTATTTATTATGATATGTTATGTATGAAACAAAATCTCCTCCATGGGTTATAAAATGATAAAATTCATATCAAAGCCACATATTTTTATTGGTTATGCTTTGATTAAATGATTATAAAAACTCTAACATTTTCATAGGTTATGATATGATGAAATGTTTTGTGATACACATTTCATTTCTTTGGTTATGATAAGACAAATGTTTTATGATCTTGTTATACAGATAAATATGTTTTTCATTATATGAAGGTTGGGACTTCTAAATCCATCCAATTCATTGGATAAATATTTATATATCCCCTATGATAGAATTTACTGGAATGTGCAGTGAAACTGGTACAGTAGTATAGAGTGAGAATAAAAAGTGAACATGGTGTTATACTTCATGGATGGAATAAGGTTTTAAATTAGTACATTAAATAAATTCTACCACTATCATTTCCAAAAAAATTATCCTTGACCAATATGTAAATTATTTTCTCTACTAAATTGTATTCAATAAATTCATGTCGTATGCTAATGTTATGATCTAATTGATCATGTTATTTTATTCCCTTATAAATAATTTATTATGAAGATCTGAAATATATTTAATGACCCATGATTATGATACTAGAGATGTAGGATATGGTTATTGTATGTTATTATCATGTTAACATACCCATATGTCTATGTTATACTTATGTTTCTCCCTTGATTACCCTTACTAAGCATCTGAGATCACCCTTTCTTATGTTTTGTTTCCCCAGGTTCTGACCAAATGTATTTTTTTGATGTTTCTAATAACGTTTATATTATTGAAGAACATATTCGAAGACAATTTATCTCACTTATAGATCATTTTTTATGATTCCATGATTTAAAATGCACTAAAATAATATGGTCATTGGGAATGTGTTTGTGTAATGTAATAAATATTCTGCAAAAAAGATGTAATTTCTATGTTTATTAAGCCTAGGTCACTATATTTTTAAGACTCAAAATAAGATACCATTAAGGAAGAAGGTAGTATTAATGTTTCCTTAGTGTTCTAAAGCAATATCTAAATTTCAAATGACATACCCTAAAACCACGCACACTATGGTGAATTCTACTACTCAATATTGATACATAAGAATCATTCATTCAATGAATCCTAGGGAGACCCTTAGTTCTTATATCAATTCCTTGACCAAATGTTGTCACCTAGTTTTTTTCATTTGATGAGATCTCATCATCTCACCTAGATATTCACTACATGATACCTATATATCTCTCTCATACTTCACTCATTCAAGTCCCCTTTATCTCACCTAGTCTTCACATATGCAAGCCTCCATTGATCCCCCTCTTTATTATAGCAATGGTAGTTTACCCCCCTCATTGGGACTCCCTATACAGGAGACCAAATCATATCTTATCTATACCCCTCTAAAATTATAAAACCATAGATATAGATACACTAGTGTATCTCTCATTCACTTATACATTAATTTTATACGATCTCCCTTACACATATCCCACTTGACAGTATGATTTCTCAGAGTGTGTGCATTTATTAATTTGTTTAGTAATATGTACTTCCACCTTAGGGTAGTTTTAGGGACCTCCTATCCTAAAAAATAAATTCTTGGGACTTTTACTTACCTCCCAATATCTAAAAAATGAGGGTCATGTATTTTTTAACTCCTTATCATCTCTAAAACCATAAACCTCCCATTACATATAGTCAGGGGGGATTACACCAAAATTCTCCATTGATTGGGATTATTCAAATATATGTCTCTCTTATCAGGAACTGGTAGAATCAAAACCATCTTGGTGTAAACTATTGTAATATCTTATGGTTCATATAAATATGGGTATCTAGATGTTAAAATCACTGTTATAAAAGAAATATATAAGACATGAACATTAAAGAGCTTTCTTCTTCTCCCATTTCTATAGCCTGCTCCATTAGTAGACGGAGGATAATGTTTTTTTAGATTTTTGAATCCCTGTACTTTCAATAATTGATCCTGAATCAAATAGGATTAGATGATAGTGATATTCATGACCTCTATATGATTATATGAATGTCTTAGCAGAGAATCCATTTCTAGAGCTCCCCCACACCTTTTGTCAGAGGGACTCCATAGGCTTCAGTTCTCAAAGAAATATATCCTTCTCAAACAGCCATATTCCCAACGATATGAATTGGTATCCACCTAGGTGTAATCCACAACCAATCCTATAAATAACCATGATTCGATATACTCCTCATGTCCTAACTCAAATGGGAATCCTTTATATGTGTATTCCCAAAAAACCAAACAATGAGGCCTTATGTTACTATCCAAATGAGATACATAGGAAGCCTCCCTAAGATCCAAACGCAACACACCAAAATAATTTTAATTTAATATGGACCACATTTCAAGTAGGGTATTATCCCAATAGGGATCCCGCTTCCATTATAGGTTCCCTTGGCCACTTTGCTATAAGTCCCCCACAAAAATGTTTTATATTCACCATTTTCATATATGCTATTCCCATGTAACATTAAACTAAATGGTTTGTTCCTCGTCACATGACCATAAATGGTATGTTTTTTTATTAATGGTCACCAAAATTTATCTTTTTTTATTCCTTTCACAGGGATATGTTATAATTCCATCTCACGGACCCGATCAAAATGTCAAAACAACTCTCTTCTGCTTAGATAAATTCAAGATATCCCCACTACATAGTTTAAAACCAACATCAAAATAATAAATTACCAAAAAATATCTAATCCATTTTCATGAAGGTACCATAAATACAAAACCTCATTTGCATATATATATATATATATATATTTCTATTGATAAATAACCTCATATACATTCTGATGAATCTGATATTAAAACAAACTAATAGTTGATTGTTAATTCGTGGGTGACCCATTTAATACTTGTAGAATTAATGAAGGGTTAGTTAATATCTTTTAAATAATTGAGTCCCATAGGACAAAATAATTGTATTTAAAATGGTGTTATGATCCGTACCTTCCATCATCTCGATTAATTAATGTCCCTAAGAATCACTATCACCACTTTCGAATGATTTATTACCTTTTAAAGCCATTCAAAAATGGTTAACTCAATGTGAATGATTTTAAATCATCAAAACCTCCCACTATCAAGACATTATACATAATTAACACAAAATTTTTCATCAATTTTTTTAAATAATACACAAATCCATAAAAAAGATTACTGTGTATCCCACATGTTAGGCCCCTTTCAAACCAAAAATGGAATAGGTACAAATAAACAAATCTATAATGATTGCTTTTTAATTAAGATGTAGATTTGAAAAGGTTTCCTTATTTTTATATTTCACATATATTTCATTAAAATCTTATAAGAACTCCCTACAACCTAAAAAGTGAAATACTTGTTCTAGAATATGTATGCATTAGCTACATCATGAGTTGGGCCAAAGAATAAAAAGAGGATTCCATCACTAACCAAGACTCTATAATATCACATTTTTAATTAACTGGTTAGTGAGTATCTCCTAAATTTAACCATCCCCTCCTTGGAGACTTCTTTATATTACCTCTAGGTAAGGAGTCCCCACTAGCCTTCTACTCAATGATGTTTGTGGCCCAGAAGTAGATGACACCAATTTTCATCTTCAATCATTTTTTATCCAATATTTAATATGTGTTAATTAGATCCCCCCATCACTCATGTTGGCTAATAAAGAGTTCCCCAATAACCTGATGAAGTTGAAAAATGCTTCCATCCAATGAGATCCTATAATTATCTAATATCACCATGTGATGATAAAACATCAACATGATGGGAGTGTTTTTCATAGATGTCTGGCCCAAATCACTCAAACATGTGCATGAAATATGGACCACTGGGTGAAATAAAAAAATAATAGGAAGTAGGGAATCACCTACATCGCTTTAAAATAACCCCTTCATTCCAATTATGTATCAATCTGCTTGCAAGAGGAAACCACTTCACACATGCACAATTCCTTTAGGCATAGTTCAATATTATTTATAGAATCCACCCACTCAAATTCAATGGTAAACTGTGATAAATCACAAAAACCTCCCCGCATCAACCAATACTACCAACCCAAATTGGAAACAATATTTTAGTGTGCACACACACATGAATGCATTGACCAACCATTCCCTCCCAACCTCTCCACATTCATAGAAGCCATTCAACAATTCTTATAAAAAAATTAGGGAATACTCATATCTATTCCCCACACCTAATTAAATTCGATGGATACCAAAAGGATATGAAGGATATGATCAGTAACACACACCTATTTTAGCCATAGAATGAGTATATATAACCATTCCAGCCACTCAAGTTGCACAGAGAATCCTATAAATGGTGAAAGGGTATTTGAA
Organism: Viscum album; assembly: GCA_963277665.1. NCBI lineage: Eukaryota > Viridiplantae > Streptophyta > Magnoliopsida > Santalales > Viscaceae > Viscum > Viscum album. Next base: position 1,353,372,491 of record OY728147.1, on the reverse strand, counting down.
AATTTGTTGATACATTTTACAAACCTTACATTATATAATTAGGGTAGTTGTACTGTTAGAGGATAAGACACACAACTATATCTATATAATTGGGGTCAATCATCAACACTGAATGAGATTCATTCCATAGAAGGAACACAACTCTTCTCCCATCCATGTGGGTCATGCACAAAATTCACACATGATATATGGACAATTGGATTGAACCCAATGGCCAATACAGTAAAAATAGACCCACTGTTATAATTCTAGAGACCTATCAATGAAGCTCAATAGAAACAAAAGACATAATTAAATATGATTTGGTATATGAAACCTAGTTTTTCTTGATGGAATACTTATTCATTTGTATGAAGGAATCCAAAATGAGTCCCTGCCAAAGGTGGATGGAGATGATAATTTGATCTGTGATACCTCTATAATAAATTATATAGTTCATCAATACCCACCACATCTATTTATAGATTTTCAAGATCTTACCCTTTTGTTACCAAATTATGGAAATAGTAGGTATGGTTTCAGAGATCCTATGCAGAAATCTTACCATGAAGACTTTCTTCATGTCCATAATTATATAGCCCAACCACCCTAACGAAAATGGGTTAATCATACTAGTAATTTCATATTCAATATCATTGAAAATTTAAATCCTTTCTCTACTAGATGATAGCTTGAGTAAATAGTGATTCTCCAAAATATCCTTGGATTTCATGCCTTATAATATGAAAAAGGAAGTCTCAAACAATATTGATGTTTATAATACATTGTCATATTAATTTCCACTTTGGTCAAACAAGGTTGATGATCCTCTTGATAATGATGAAGAATACATGTCGAATATGGGGACACTGTTAGCTAAAGGTGACCTACCAGTCATGTTATGGCCTTTTTCCACAACAATTTCAACATTCTAGATGTGTTTTCAAAATACCATCTGCACGATCTATACCTAAATGTTGGGAAAAAATATTTTATACATAAAACAAGAATTATTTCCCTACAACTAATATTCAATACATGTCAATGTAAAATAAGGGATACAATGTCTAATTAAATAGAAGGCTGTCACATCTGTACAAAAACCAAAAGTGGGAAATCATATAGGATCCCTTCCATTCATATGCCGTAATAAATTATAAGAGTTATGTTTGTTTATTTGTGATGCCATGTATATATCCATGTCAAAGGATTGGATGGACACTTATTATTTCATTTCCAAGAACTCCCTAATCATCAACTTCAGAAAATTTGATATTGTACCATGTCATTTCCCCATAATGGATTCAAGAAATATGATATATTCATAATATGTAGTACAAGTACAAATTATTGTCCCGAACATCTTCTAAAAATATCATGCTTGGAGAGAGTGATACATTGAAACACTCATGTGTCAATATTCTAAAAATATTGAAGAAGACACTAAAATAAGGGGGGCCAATCATCAAGAATTGCTTATATTTTTATAGGAATATTATTTAGGTAAAATCTATAAAATTCCCCCAACTAATGTTCAAACATGGATCCATAAATTTGAGAAAGCATCAATGGTATCATAGTCCATTTAAATTGTAGTGAAATACAAACCTTCAGGGATAGTGTATGTTTTGACACAACTATCTGTGTTATTATAAAATATATTTCTGTCTTTGGAAAAAGAAAATGATATACCCAAACCCTATGAGGATGGGGGATTTTTTACCACAACAACTACCTCCCCAAATATTTTTGGTATTCTCTCCACTCAGTGGAACATTGAAGAATGGATCCTACCATTTTTTCTATCCTATGACTCAATGTACTCATTGAGAAAGCTCACAAGAATTTTTTTATTATATTTGATTCAGATCACCATCTACCAAATGGTTTATTTAAGGCCAGTGGAGGAGAGGACCAGGCCTCGTGGAGGGAGATAACAAGGAATGTCTGTCAAAGTGGATGAGTAAATTCCTGCAATGCATTATGAATCTATGAGAATCAGTGACACCAACATTGTATATGATACAAAACAGAAGGCCAATATAGGGTAGTTGGAGGAGTAAGTTTCAGTTCCTAATTTGGTCTACACCAAAACAATTGAAGTTGATGTGCATACCAAGAACCGGATTCTTGATCTGAAATTATCGATTCCCTTAATAACTCCATTCATATTTTCTTAGTGAAAATCCACCAACAAAATAGGTTAAAGGTACGTTTTTTCCTCTCCCACCTACCAAATAGGTTTAACACCTCACACTCAATGATAGATTTTATCAGCATGAGGAGGATATAAATTTATTTAAAATAATCAATTTAGAACAACTCTGATGTAGTATTTTTATTGGATAAATCCTTTAATAAAATAATCAATATACACTCCCAAATAGTGTACATCGAAAAGGGGGTTTACACTTGAAAATGAAGTGGAATGAGAACATATGTTCAATGTGAAAGACTGTGGACCAATATTTTTCAACCCCAAGGTAGTGAGATACCAAGAGTTCCTTCACATGGGTACACATCTTGGTCTTGGTCATTAAAATTATCACATAATGTTCCCTAGGGGATTCCCACCACATTTAAAAATAGAGATAAAAAATATGGATCAATAATTTTCTACTCCTAATCAATCCCCTGATCTACCAGAAATAACTCAGGGGAACATCAATAATATTGGTTCATTGATAGATTGATCAGACGCTATAGAAGAATGGTGTGAACCATTGCTTCCAGAAATTATGACTTACCATGAATGGGTTGATCCAACACCCCCTCCACAAATTTTTTGGAAACTTACATTATTAATTTTTAAGGGCTTGAGCAATTTGGAGTGGAATTTGATGAATTTTTTGTGATAATATGGTCTCAATATGCGATCCCCAATGGAGATAGATATAGAGATACTCATATTATTTGTATAAAAACTATAAGTTCTATGATTCATATAGTACACCAATTTTTCTGATCGGTCAGTTACTGGATGGTAAGATCTCCATCGGCAGTTTCAATTTCAATTCAAATTAAAAATATAAATGATTATAGTCCTCATCCTATCGAACTAAAAATATTGGGAGAGTGAAAGGGTCTCATATTTCACTACATGATGGAATTTCATTCCCTAATCTATAAAATTATATCTTCCCAAAGAGGATTTTGTTCCCATCTATATGGAGATTATTCATAAACAGTTCTGCACAATGCTAATCCCAATAAAATATAGATGAGGATTTCAGGATCACTCTAAAATTTATAAAAAAATAGATTTTATCTCTAGTGAACCAATGAAAATTTCTGAGTAATTTCATTATAACAAATAATGATTTAATGGAATAAGTGTTTGCAATAGTCACACTTAAGAGATTTCCCACACTAGATCCAACTCCAAATCCCATGACATATCATGTAGCACCACCTCTTGACCATCAAAAACCACCCCAACCATGTCAGGACGAGAAAATGAATCCGAAAGAAACTAGTATGAAGAGGCAAAAACATGTTTTATTTATTATGAGATGATTGAGTGAAAATATAATTCATAACAGCTTTGGAAAACAACATTATCAAATAGCCAAACCTTAAAAGAACTAATCTGTATGGCATGAAAGACCTCTAAAATTATTTCTCCATCCATCAGACCTTGGGTCACACAATCTAGGAATTATTAATTTGTATATACATACTTCAAAAAATAATGTACTATAGTAAAGTGTAGTTAGGAACACTAGCCTCCTTAGTAGTGTGTGTTTCTACCACCAATCCAGTGGAAAATGGTTAATGGTATGTTGTTAAAAAAAAGTTATGATTTATTTTAATGAATGGTTGGTCATAATGACAATTAAAAAATACTAATTAAATATTCTATGTCCATTTTATTTAACTAACTATGTCCCTATCCGTGTCTTCAGGGAAAATCGTACTTTGTCAGCCTTATATTCCTCTAAATGATTGTCTTCTAAAAAATGTGACGTCTAGAAGGGAGGTAATCAAACAAAAGAAGAAGAACATATTCCAACGAAAAATTTGGTGTTGAATATTTCATATTTTATTCCTTTAGATCTTAAATCATGGATTCCATCCCTTCAAATAATACAAAAAGAGTTATCCAATGATATGTAATCCTCATTAGATGAAGAGTTGATATTTAGTTCTATGAAAAAAATTCAAGTAATTGATCAATTTTTTAATAATATTTATGGATGTAAAAACAATTTCACTATATGAAATTATTGAATAAGAGAAATATGATACTAGTCGAAAGGATATAGTGGATTATATGGTCAAGGAAAAAATAAATACTATGGACACATCCTCGTTCAGACCATTTATACTATTGAAACACTTGGGAGAGACCTTAAGTGCATCTAAAAGAAGCTGGAAATATCCCCTATAGGCACCAAGAATTACCCAAGACATATCGTCCTAGAATATTGTCTAGAGGGGTAGCATTTCCAAATATTCCTAGGCATGGATGTAGACCTAGCCGGCATAACCCAACAAGGAAAATGTTTCCTTCAACTCCTATGCTAATGAATTATTTACCCATGTCAAGTACTTTTGTTCCTAAATAGCATGCGACAGTGTAGCATAATGTAGTGAACTGAAGACCTTCAGCCTAATATAGTGAAATATTAATGTAGACGGCACTTTTATAGCCATATTTTTAATCCATTATACTCTAAATCTATCAAAACAACTCTTGGAGGTGTTTGTAGAGGCATTAAAAAGACATTAAGAGTTTAAAAAAATTATTGATACAAAAGTATATTTTTTAGAGTTAAAACCTACATAATTTCACATGGTTAGGTATTTCATAGAGTGGTATAATGATTACACTATACAAGGACACAAGGACCTTTTTATTTATCTGGTAGGATAAATTATGTTGACATCTGATTACCTTTCATCGAAAATTGATCAAGATTGAATCACATTCGAGTCGGCACACTTTGCTGGATATGATTCAACAAGGACCTCATTTTCCCTTATGCTCTTTTGCCACAAGGTTATTATAAGAGTGTGATAACACATATTTTCTAAAAGAAGCTTAGTATGATGTTTGAGGACCTCATACCTGACTTTGAATTTCTAGTTTTTCAAAAATATTGGTTACTCATCATTTATATAGGAGGATTCTGGTTTCATTATGATATAAAAATATCATCATTATTCCAGAAATTCCTCAAATATTTCATTAATAATAAAGTTGGAGCATTATATTTTGACAAATAAACATTCAAATCCTATGAATCCGAGTATATAAATGCATGATACAATCATAGGGAAGGGAAACGAGCCATTAATGATGGTGTTATAGGTTCATAGTGTTGAATGGTTTAGAAATCTCCCCTACCATTCCTTTAAAGATGCTCAGTGAGGAATATGTGATGTCCATCTATTAGTTCAATTGTAAGAGACAAATTCAATCCCATATTTATCAAGATTCCGGATATTATTCATGAAATTTGGTCCCAAAAATGAACAATAGGTCAATGAATCTCTATAAAGTGGTAAAATCATTTATGAATATTACATCATTAAATTCTTGAATCTTTAATAGGTTCCTACGACGTCAATAGAGCTGGAATTGGGTTTCATTTCACAATTTGAGAGAAAATATAATAACCCTTTGCCCCTTGTTTCCCCTCTAGGTTATCCAAGAGAGCCCTCATCATTAGTGAATTCACATAAAGCCGATTCATTTTATAGATTTCAAAATGTTGACTGCTCTCCTAAATATCCATCATAACCTACTCAACCCATGAGTGAAGTGGAAAAGGAAGGGGAAAAGAAAATGGATTGGACTACGAAGAAGTGGAGGACCTCAGGGATTCCATAAAATAATTCTATGAAGGTTTTTCTACCACCATTTGTGAACTCAGATAAATAAATAAATGGGAAGAAGAGGACCCACATCCCATGTTGATCAGTGTGGACATGTCTTTATATGAATAGAATATATATAAATACCTCATTACTGAATCAACATCAATACGCGATGAAATTGAATTTAAAAAATTTCTTGGCCTCAATCCAAAAGTGTTAATTCACCACCAGGGCTTACTAAAGAACCATTGAGAATATACATATGTTGTTATATGGACACACCCAACTCACACTACCAAAATAATAGCCAATGTTAATAAAATTATTAGAACCAATTTCATTCAGGAAGTCCAGTATCTGAAATGGATGTCAATCATAGTTCAAGTAAAGAAGAATAATTTCAAAATCTGGGTGCACACCAACTTCAATAATCTCAACTAGAATTATCGAAATGATGAATTCATAAACCCAATCATAGGGCTCCTGAATGATTCATCAGAATGCATTCATGCCTTATTCTTTATTGATGGCTATTTATTGTCTGATAAAATATGAATGGACTGATAAGATAAGGAATACATCAATTTTAGTTCCCCTTATGTTGTATTATTTTTTCAACAGGTAATTCCCTTCATCGTAGAGAATGTGGGTGTTACCAACCATCATTCCATTAATTGAATCTTCAAACCCTTTTGGGGATTTTTGTCGAATTATACATTGATGACCCAGTGGTTATGTCTTTATAATGTTCTAACCTCCTAGATAATGTTGATACAGTCTTCAAAAAACATATATGGAATGGCTAGAAGATAAACCCGTAGAAATGGTATTTTAGGGTTATCTCCATGATTTTCCTTAGCTTCACCAAACTCTATCATGGAATTGATGTCATCATTTTAAAGATGATGTCAATCCTCAAAATGTCATTAACACATAAAACCAAATAGTTAAGGGTTCAACATTTGAATCTAGGATACATTTGGTGTTGTATATTGAAACATATAAGAATGTGTTTTACATTCATCAATTTGATTAATAAGGGTCCACGTACTAGTGGATTGATGACTTTCATGATTAATTTTACAATCTCATTAAATAACCCATGGGATTTTACTATTAATTACTAATATTGAAGGGAATACACTCATTCTTTAAGTGAATGAAGTTGAATTATAAATGAGTAATTTACTCATGAAAAACAATGATTTCATAAATTATAATATCCTTTATTAATATAGTTAAACCATGCTCAACACCGATACTAATTACTCATATATTGGGAAGAGCTATTTGAAAATAATATTCATGGTTCATATGTTAAGGAACTATATAAAAAATGATTCCATTTTGTTTATCAAAATATCCATCATAAATATATCCTCATCCTAATTATATATGTTCACTAGTCATTTGGAATGGTGTGTCGTTATCCTATAGTAATTTGACATATAGTTTGTTTCTTATAAAGTAGTTAAATTTTAATTTCTGAATAAATTATATGAAGAACATCCATCTATAGAAACAATTCTATGGAATATTGAATTTCTTGATGATGATATCATATCTACTCCAGAAGACCACCAGATGTTGGAGAGGTAGTTTTATATTTATTCTATAATCCTAACATGGAAATGAATTGTATACCCCAAGGTCAAAAAAGTTCATTTGGGAGTTGCGGTTATCTCTCCATGAATAGAAGTTTTTCATTACTCTTTCCTATTGTATAAAAGATGTAAAAACAATGAGGTAGAATATGAGGCCTTTATTGCTAGGATAGAATTTTCATTTCAAATACTATTGGAAAACTTAAAGGATAAATGAGATTAATATTTTGTAATTAAATATATCTATAGGGGTTATTCTATTAGAAAAGTGAAGATAATTACTCTACATGACTTTATGTAAGGTCAAATGGCATAGTTCCCCTCAGACCCAATAGTGAATCACATACCATGATCAGGGAATACTGAGTCTTGTGAATTGAAAAATGTAGCAACTACAATGGAGGATTCAAACTAGGATTAAAAATTCATCATCATTTCACAACACTAAATAGTATTTCTTTTTGATCATGTCATCACGGAATAAATAAATTAGGTTTAATCCATCCTTGAAATGGATGGTCCTACCATTGTATAGATTCTACCCATATCATATTACCATCAATGTGGAGTAAACTCATTGGCAAGGGGTATAAATGAACATACCTTATGGTGACAGACCTGATTTACTCTTTATGATGGCCTTAATCACTAAAAATACTCTATTAATGAGGCCATGATGGAGTACATCTCAGGTGTATCAATAAGTAATAGACCAATAAAAGCATGAAATAAGGACATATAAAAACCTAGGATTCCCATCGATCATTGTTTGGTCTTCCCAAAAAAATCCTGATGCTTGGTTACATTTGGTTTTCAATGACACAAGATTTCATAAAACATTCCAAGAAGGTTCATTCCTTCCATGTGCACGCCAACATCATCCATAAATAGTGAGAGTTTCTATATCAAAAATAAAAATAATTGCAATATTATAAATGGGAAATGGAATTTATATGTTCATTTCCTCTAACTACATCAAATCATTTGAACTGAATCTTATCTTCTACATACTTCTTCTCCAAATGGGTTGAAGAACTACACCTAAATGATTTCCGGGCCAAAATTATTTTCAAATTTCTGATAGCTGATATCATTACCAGATTCTGCGTCCCACATAAAATACTAATGGAAATTGTATTAATTTTTTCTGATTAGTTAGAGAAGCTTCATCATAATTATAATATCAAATCGAACAATTTGTACCAGTATCAAATAGTGAAAAATAGACAAAAAATTCCCATGAATAAAACATTATTAAATATACATTATAACATGGTGTCAAATGAAAAAATATCTCGGACTAAAAAAACATTCATGACATCTGGGCCTACTAGACTACTACCTGCACTACCACATGGGAGACCTCATATTCACCTATATATAAGAGTTTAGTGGTCATTTCCAATGAGATTAAATTACCCTCAAAATTTTATTCCATTTGTGATCAACTATGCATAGTTGATAAATCGCAAAAATGGTTGGATGAGTTAGAGAAACATGATGAGAAGAGAGTTCATACCATGAATCACATAGAGGTCTATCAAAATCAAATATCATGGGGTTTTAAAAATAATTTAATCCTCTAATCAGTCCTTCTTTGATAACTAGTATTTGCCCACACAAACCCAAGGATTTAATGGAAAAACCCTACGAATATTGATAAAATGTGGAAGTGTTTCTATTACATAAATAATTTACACTCTAATAGAGATTATTAATTCGTCTTGATGTATGGAGATCTCATTATAGCCTATACCAATGCATGGTTTCTCCATAAATACATCATATGATAATGATATCATTTTCCATGTCAGAAGACCATAAAGTAAATGACACCAACTTATTTTTTTGTATGATGTTAAATTACATAACATCATGGTTCAGTATGAAATACCTAAAAAGGCACACCATATGGTACAATTTGTTAGACTTAAAAAAAGTACATCATAGTCTGAGTTGTAAGTCCGTAAAATAAATATCTCAACTTACTTGTTAAAAGAAATTAAAATATATGGCAATGTTCTTACCTCATTATGTAAAACATCGTGCTTCATTTCCTTGTTACGTTACATAAAAATATTTTAACATTTACATTCATGATTGAGAAGATCATAATATTTTGTATTATTCTTCCTTGAATCCTCTATTCTAGAACTATGTGTGTCTTGGTTCCTATTATTACTATATACATTGAGATTCCTATATATCTTATGTTAGGTCTATCCATAGTAAAAAAAATACCCCTTCCTATGAATAGGTCACAAATATAGAAGGGGCCATAAAATAACTATAATTTTATTTAATCAAACCTAAATATGGATACATATTGAGGCATACATCTTATGTCATGGGTCAAGACATGGATTAAACAAATTCTCCCTCGTACAAAAATATATAGATCTATCAAGGACACATTAACTCACATCCCCTCATTGAGGAACCTGTAGTTGAAATAGAAAGCTTCATGTCCCTCATATTAATAAAAAAAATCTATTCATGGAACTTACACTCAATGTAAAATTACATTAAAAATGATTCCTTTGGGATCATACATATTCCCTCCATGTGTTGAACTCCATGTCCTAGGAAATTTCGGACCTCCATAAACATTCATCGACCATCAATAATAGAATGTCAGATTCCTAAGGATAACTTCGTTTTGGCTATGTAGTAATACAGCGCAGTCTAGATTTGAATAAGTCACCAAAAAAAGGCTAATAGAATAGATCCCTATTCATTACCATGAAAAACCTCTCCTATCTCCGTAATCCATGAAACATGCACTCTAGAACACATATTTCAAACATTTGTCCATAGTCATTTTATGTATTTTTTATCATGTCACTTCCCCTCATTCAATTATCCCCATGTTCATGGTTTACACTTTTTTTTCATGTAAAATGTATTGTATAACATGATTTAGATTCTAATACTTACATAACACATCATTTCTATGATAGTTGGACATATATGAATGACTTAAAATTTCAACACAAAATTTTACCTTAGTCGTATAACATTCGAAAATTGTATTCAGCACTTGAATTTAAAGGGTAGTCTTAGCTAATGTTCCAAGCATAGGATGCACAGGAAAAATATAATGTGATTATTTATATCATAATTATGGGGGCCTCTCATGATATGATTGTTTGAGTTCTCATACATCATTTATAAGGCTTCATGATTTATTTTCTTCTTCAAGTAAACTTCATCCTTACCAAATCACACTAATATTCGGTGATAACATCACTATTATTAGATGTTAAAATTAAATAAATATATTTTTCTTGGTTCTTACCATTATTAGATACATATTTCTGTCTAGATATCAAATTTTTGGACTAGCATCGATATTTAGTTTCATGTCTTGTCTTATTCATCCTTACTGGATTATTTTAAACAACATGGATGATTTTCTCACTACATAAAACAAAACTGAATGGTTTTTTAGAAGAAAATATGGATTTATTCTAATTCCCATGAGATATATAGTAATTTTTGGATCATATATCCATCACAAAATCAATGTTAAAGTGTCCTTACTTTTAATCACAGTTGTTTGGTGTAATAAAGCCTTACCACTCCTTGTTTCTCACATTGACTATCGATTGCATGGGAATAACAATTTTAGTAAAGGATACCCCACATGACCTATTCAAATATATTCAAATTAGGTGTAATAGGGTCCTAGATGAAATAAATTAAATTGATAACTGTATATCCTTTCTTCATGATGATAAATTGCATCATTAACATCAATTTTGTGATGAAAATTGAAGAACTACATGTGGATTCCTTCTCACATTGATGAGATATGTAGCGATACCTCGTTCCTACATCTATGTCCATCCAAAATATGGGAATTTCCCACACTCTCTTATGTACTATTTATATCTTCATATGAGAATATAATATGAGCCATCTTCTTGTTCATCCTCCCATAATTAATAAAAACCCATTCTCTACATCAGAATTCACTCAGTGTTGGGAATCTGCCTACAACTAAGTGTGGAATGATTCTCTATTTAATAATATATTTATTGACACTCAAATCCTATTTCCAATTCCCAACCAAATTTAAAAAATATTTTCCTTACCTATTTGTGGTCTGGGACAAACATTAAAAACATTTCTCCCCATTTTTGGGTATTTTTTTTGAAATGTTCCTTCCATATTTTTGAACATCCCTTTAACAAACCAAACTCTACATCTGGGCGATTCTTAATATTCATAAACATTCACCAATAATTGTTAAAATAAATTTTTATTCTAAAAATTATTTTATCTAACTATTCTATAGCACGACTTTATTAAATATTCTTATATCTCCCACAGAAAAGGTATGCCACTCAAAGGATGTTTTTGATTTACTATGAAATAATACACCCCAGTTTTAATTTTTTATAAGTCACCCACAAAAAGGGGATATAAAATTAAGTCACATTCATTCCCCATATAAACATCTTATATATCTATAATACCTTCCCCTATAACACGCTTCAGATCCTGAAACTTCCAAATTATAGTTTACAACCCTTCCCATATCTTTCCTAAAGATGATAGAACATTCGTGATAGACTATAATGAAAGGAAATATATTTATTCTTTAATTAAAAGATACATGACATTAATCCATAACCCCCTATGTCCTTAAAATAATATATTATATGAGATGATCGATATTCTATTTGTAAAACATTAATCAACACAATGATTTACCACTTTTCTAGGGGGATCCTTTTCGCATGATATTGGTAACCAACCGCATCACCCCAGAGAATATCATATAACATGATGATCATTCTGTCAAAACATGTATTGATTACTATATTCTCTATTCTAGGTATATATATTAGAGAATCCAAAATATTCCTATTGGTAAATTCAATGACACAACCCCAATCAAGGAAGGATGTTTTTTAATTCTCCAAAGACCCCTATTTTTCAAGCTGATAATCAAAACTAAATACCCTCTAATTTACATAAACCAAATTTTCTTAGTATTAGATTCCCCATTCATCTACATATCCAACACATATTCTCCATTCATTCATAATAATATTCACATCAAATAAAAATATTTTTGGTCTTGAGAACTCAGAATCCTTATAATCTCCACATTCTTCATTAACAGAATGTTAGTTTCCAATGAAAAAATGAGTTTTGATTGCGCGTTGATACACCCTAGTTTGGATATTCATAACTCACCCAAATTTTTTTTTCAATTAGAGATGAATTCATTCATAGGATATAAATATTCTATATATGAAATCCTTAATTAATACTTTTTTTTAGAAACCACCTTTGAAATAAAGTCTAAATTCATTTGATGTATTCTTGTCTCACATCGTGTTTTATATCCTAAAAATAAAAAAAAATTCGATAAAAATCCCAAATTCAGGTATCTAAGAAATATTGGAGCATTCTCAGCTAGCATGTCATGCTTTGGTCTCCATTCCATAACTCAATGATAATGATGTTTGGCCAAAACACACCAGTCAAAATTGATTGGATTTCAAGACTCAAAACTACCCCCAAAATAGACTTAGTACTAACTTGGTTGAAACCCCAAAAAATTCACCCTTTGTAAAATTCAATTCCCAACTCACTAGACCTTCACTCATTATGGTTCAAGAAAAAATAAAGCAATGAAAATAATAGGTGAAATTTGTATTGGCTTAAAACATACTTAGGGAGGTGTAGGAAAAATTGAAGCATCACTAGAAAAGCAATCTTTAATCTGATTTAAAAAAAATTGAGTTGAGGACATAAAAGAGACACATTTTATATGGTCTATCATATGACTATAGCAATAATCAAGCTTTGATCATATGGTCCAACGACTTTGGAAAAATTAGAGTGTCTCAATGTCACTATTATTGTTATTGAAACTCATTAACGTGAATTCATTTTCCTCCATAAAGTTGATTTTATATTATTTAATAATTATAGTGTAAATTATTGATGAAACAGATTTGATTTGAAAACCAAATCATTTCATTTATGGTGTACGAACCTGTGAGTAATTTACAAAACAAGAGTCTCCCAATTATATTCTAGAAAAGGACATCAAGATATTGTTTCAGTTGTTAAAGGGTTTATTGAGCCTTATTGTAGCAATAATCAGACTATGATCATATGGTCCAACGACTTTGGAAAAATTAGAGTGTCTCACTATCACTGTTATTGTTATTGAAACTCGTTAACGTGAATTTATTTTCCTCCATAAACTTGATTTTATATTATGTTATAATTATAGTTTAAATTATTGATGAAAAATAGATGATTTGAAAACCAAATCAATTCATTTATGGAGTATGAACCTGTTAATAATTTACAAAACTAGAGTCTCCCAATTATATTATATAAAAGGACATCAATGTATTGTTTCAGTTGTTAATGGGTTTATTGAGCCTTATTATTGGACTAGAATAGCTCAAATAATTTAATAGACTTAGCCTCCTCATCCAAATAGGGTTCCTCCATAGAAAATGAAATTTTATTAATCCCCTCATATTGAACTCTATCAAGAAGGTAATAAATATATAAAAGCTCCCATTTTGTGAAATTTATATTTTTTTAGTTGGGATATTGGAGCATCATTCTCTTCAACCCATTTTCAATTTTCCATGAATTTCTTATCATGATTAAGTTCCACATAGAAAAGTGAATCATGGAGGTCATAAGTTAATATCATCATTATTTCCTTCATAATAATCAATTAAATCTCATTCACTTTCTCCGGCCAAGGAATGACTTATTTCATGGTAGTGTGAACCATGTGGTAGTCAAATCCACTACACCCCATAGTTCCAAACATGTTCTAGATTTGAGTAAATAATGATGGAAAATAATAAATAGTTTTCTCAAAATGAACTCTTGTATATCATTCCATATGTGATAGGGAAATTCTATAAGAGTATTCTAAGATTATTGGCCCACCAAGGGGCTATTCATAAGAATAAATGTATTCTCCAAATTTAGTTTAACTAAAAACGTTTCATGTAATTTTCATCCTAGAGTGACATCACAATATCATTATGTATATGATTGATTTCTAGTGGAGGCCACCCCATTTGTTTTATATGCAGAAACATTCTTCACTAAAAGAGGAATAAAACTACTCATCAATATTATAAGATAGTATGTGTAAATGAAATAGCAAATTAATGAAGTTAATTGAACTCCCCATTAATGGATTAGTTTCTTGATTTGGATACTCCTTCGAATCTGAGACCTCTATAAATTTGGTCCGGATTTCCAATATAGCATAATTTCATTGACTTTTTTTAGTTTATATGATCGACGGATCTTGAGAATATCCCAGACTAGGACCCTCCACCATTCATCCACTATAGGTAGAAGTGTGATGGACCTAAAAGTTACAGTCATGGATTTCAACAGTGATTTTTCAATAGAGAGTTCATTTCAAATTTAGATGCCTAATTTCATGTAGTGGAAATAATGTAAGAAATAAAAAAAGAGGAAAACTCACATCTATATAAATCCTTATTAAAGTCCCAAGATTTCTCATATAAGTCGAGGATATTAATATATAGATTTAGTTTGTCAATTATTTCATTGTATATGGAATTAATCCTCGTAGAATACTCATTAATAACGGTATCTATGATACTAATCTATGCACCTAGATTCTCTACTTCATTAATATCATTCATTATACTTTTGGTGGGATCAACCATTTTATTCCCTACGAGAACAGTATCCTCCCAACCTCATTCATTAGATGGTCTAGAATCCATGTGATCCCCATTTTTAGTGGTTATAGGATTGGAAGCGGTAATCATAGGGTCCCTTTTTACCCTAATTGGTGGACTAAAAAATATATTGGATTATTGGGGAATGCTGGGTGCCTCATCACTATCACTCTCTTGAATGGGGGGGTCTTTCTAAAACAATTTCACAATCTAATATTTGTTACATCTCTGAATTAGGGAATTTACAATGTCAAAATACCATGGAGATATCATTAAATCTTGGACTTAACATACCCTAAGGATAACCCAAGGGACACACCCAATAGTGAAAGTGTAATTACGATTTAAGTCACCTACCAAACTAAAATAATATTTAGTTGTTGGGAAACCATTGGGTGACTCCTTGATTTAATGTTCAGTATAAAGGATACATTTGTTTGATTCTTGAACATTAATTAGTTCAAAAATCTATATAGAGAATAGGCCTCACATATGACCCCATCATTGATTCATGATACTAACAGACCAGCATTGAGGTTGATCAAGTATGATCTAAATTTATTTGTAGAAATTACATTGTTGATGAATATCATAGTTGGTGGATTCCCATATGTACAGAAGTAGAATTCCGTAAAAAAAGTATCCTTTTTAAGCCATCACTTTTCATGGGGGACTGGGAATGGAAGGTAGAAAAGTCTTGAACCAATGGTCAAAATTATCACCTATGAACCTTAATTTCTATTATAATGGAGAATTAGGAGAAATTCACTTCATTACAACCCTATATTACATGTAATGGCCCTACAATTCTGAAACGCACCTTCCTTATGTGCACATGCAGCATTCATTAGTGGATCTTCACCAGGATCAGAGATACCAACCCTATATGACACATTGTTGATAGATTTTCTATAATATAGAGTGTTCCCAAACTCACTCCTCCACTGGATTTATGAACTGGAAGAATATAAATTTAGAGACACATCCCCAAGAATGATTCAAGATGTGTCTTGGAAGAAACATCAGACTTGATTGAACTCCCCCATTTTCTGTACTTTCCATACTTTAATGTGGGCCAATATTTACGGGGAATTCACCACTTATCCATTATGGGGCATTCCATGAGATTATTATTTATGGGGACCTCCTCTATGGGATAAAATAATGCCATCATCCACACATCATAATGTAAATCCCAAAATTGATGTGGCATTATGTTATTTATATATAAGGTCTATCTTCAGCAGCTCACAAGCTTACCTTGAGTCCTTTCTACATCATACCAAGTGTATTTCAGTGGAATAAACTAAATGTACATATCATGGAGGATAATATATTTTTATATCTTTTATATAACCCATAGGATTATATGGACTTCACCATAAAACATATGGATGGAATTCTACTATCATATCCATTGACTCAGCAACACTGGAATTGTGTTTGGATTCTTCTAAATGTATATCAAGGCTGCATAGATAACCTCATAGATTCCAACTAACATTAGCTCAATTTTAAATTAGTCATAGTTTTGGAAGACGTAGTTTTCCAACATTCATTTGTTTCTGAACCCCCCCCCCAATGGAGGTCCGAGATTTCATTACTGCTTCTCAATTAGACTATATTAGAATATCAGAAGTGACAAAAGTAGTTGTATCACATTAAATAAGGGGGTATGAGGTTTAAATCAGGGGTACAGATGTTGTTATTTACAACATACGTCATCAATGTGTTTCTCTAATTGATGTATGCTATTGTAGATAAGATGTTGGTAGTGGAAAAGTTAGTGATTTCTTGAACCAAGAAACTGGGACACATTTATTCAAATTTCGAATGATGACATTTTCAGATGAATTCTTCCATAGAGTGATAGATAATTACGTGCTGTATATTCAAAATGGTGATTTTATGTGTGATTTTCCAATTTCAAGAGAGTAGCGTCAAATATGTGTTAACAATCTGGCCCACCGACTGACTATCTCCATGACATGATTTATAACTTTTCAACATTATCATTACACTTTTGAGTGGCCATCGGGGATATACATGTAGGTTCTAAGATTTCATTAGTGATAATTCTTGGTTTTAGAGTAAAATTTATAATTATTAATGCTGGGAAAAGTAATGAACTTGTGTAGGTAACTCATTCAAGTGACCTCTGGAAGGTGATTTTCTCAAGAGAACTCAAATAAAGAACTGACCCACATGTATGTGTCATAAGGATAATGGAATATCAAATCTTCATGAATTAAACTTCAATAAACCTTCTCGCATGATGTGATCACTAACAAGACTATATAAATAGTATAAGGGAATGAAAGAAGAATCAATGGGTCCTTTGGAACTATTTTTAGACTTGGGGACCCTAGCACCGGATACGAATGTGATACCCTAGCAAGATCCACCAGCATGGACTACCTACATGGATCTCCCTCTCACTTGTCCCTTCCACACCATACAAGTCATCATTTTTGGCAGACCATAATGGTAATGGTGCATAAAAACATAGATACTAACCAATGATGGATTCATCAACATCCTTTTTCGTCAAAATTATGATCAGACACTCTTGTTTTGATCTCATCTAATCCTAAGTGTGGGATATATTTGTTATCCCTCTTTGACAATTGAAAATGAGATATTTAAAAGAGATAAACATCAGGGAAGGAGGAAGTGAATAATGTAAGGGTCCACATTCTTCGCTGAAGACATACCATGTAGTTTCCAAATCATCATCACCATGTTGGTCCATCCTGCAAACATTCTACTCCATGAAGAGAAAAACATGAATTCCCAAGAGAATCACGTAAGACATACCATTGTGTTGGACATAAAAAATCACTTTTTCAATCCACCAACATCGCTCTGGGTCCATTGACTACCATTCAGTAGGACCCATGGACACCTAATTTTTCAAGATTGGAAATCCTAGAGAATCCCCGAAGCACTTCTCACCATATCCATTATCCCAATAATTAAGAAACATTTAGATAGAATTCTATTCTTTAATAGAAAATGTAATTAATATGTTAAGTAGTATTAAAGTAACATTAGTCTTCTAAACACAATACCTCTCATATGAACCTCCTCCAATAACTCTAACCACACTAGGAATAAGTCTCCTTCTCAATCACGGTACATAAGCACCAGCAAACCAATGAATCCTAAGGAAACTATTTATTCCTATAAAAAGGCTTCACGCATGTGTTATTGTACATGGTGTCCAAAGATGATGACATCATGAAGTCACCCAGGTATTCCCCATATGATACCCCTTCATATCACCAAATCTTCACCTGCATGAGCCACGTTTAGCTTACCCATCCTTCACCTTCATGAGCCTCCTTTGAGACCTCTCATCAATCCCCAAAAGTCAAGGCACCTCCTTCCATGAGAATTATAGATGTGGGATAAAAACTCAAATCCTTCACCAAACCCTCCAAACATACAAAAATATGGTGAAAGACATACTAGTATGTCTCTCATTCAGTTATATATTCCTTTGGTAAGAATTTTCCATCACCTTTCCCATGTGATAGGTGGGGTGGTCTAGATGTGTAGAATTATGCATCCCTTTAGTTATGAGTAACCAAACCCTTGGGGATGTTCTTGGAACCACTCTATATAAAAAAGGTTTATATCATTTTCCTTACCTCATAGTCTCCCAAACATTTAGGATATGTATTTTTCAACATATATTTTTTGTATGACTATGGACCTCCAATTTCAGATTGTGAGGGGGTTAGGATTTCTTTTATCTTTGATGGGGATTAGTGTCTTATCATCCTCTCTTATCTTGAACTGGGAGTGGGGAATCTCTCCTAGAGTAATCCCCTGACCTTTTTTTAGGTTGTAGCCATATATTAATTGATATTTTAAAATCTTTGTTAAAAAAATAGGGGGTGTGGATAAATCAAATCCACGTCCTCTTATCACATCACCTGAAACTCATCAATTAGTTGATGGAGAATATTTTGGGTTTTCAATGAAGTCAACTTCTTCTTGATTGTCACACCAATCCGGAATCACATGGGCTTAATGGATAGTGAGGATCATGAAATCTTCCTGATCAAATGAATTTCATGAAAGATAATACCTTTTTGGATCTTCTTCTTAACATCCTTCAGAGGGCCTAAATAGGTGTAGGTCCCGAATGACATGAATCTATATCAAAGGTTCATATTCTATATGAGAGAACTGGGAATTATCCTTGGTGTAAGGACCACCCACACATATTTATCACAATGTGTAGAGAAACTATGTATGGTTCCACTCAAATGGGAATCCTTTATAGATGTAATCCTATATAATAAAAATACATGGGATTTAATTTATGTGCTAACGGGAAATATTGGAATCCTCCATATGTTCTAAAACAAATGTTTCAAAACCAACATAACTTCATATAGGAAAATTTCCCAATTTTTTTATATATAAACTAGGATCCCACATTCCTTTCAATTTACATATTCTGTTACAACATATGTCCTATAGTATGATTTTTCTAGGAACCATTAACATAGACATCATTTATCAATGTTATTGAACTATAGGGTTTGGACCTCATCACATGACTATAAAATTTATAATGTGTCCCATTAAGTCACACAAAACTATGTGGGTTCTGATTTCTATCCTAAGGCTATATATTAATAACATCTCGTAATAATGATCCCAATATCAAGACAACTCTATTATCAATTGATAAATTCCATAGTGCCCGAATTCATAGAATAAAATAACATCATAACTATAAATTTACAAAGAATATCTAATCTATTTTAAAATGGGTATCATAATTATATAACCTCAAATATGAATATATTTCTAGGTCTATGAAGAACCTTATATACATAAAAATGTTTCGATGATTCATACATTATTGCAACTGATAGTTAATTTGGCCGTGAAGTAGTAGATAAATGGTTTTCTCATTAGTTTTTTTTTATATTTTTAACATTGTTTCTTGATGAGATGTATTAGAAGGCGTGTTGTAAATATTTTTTTAAAGTTGGTTTTTAAAATGAACCTTAAAAATGTAATTTTTATTATTTTTCGTGTTATGTTGTTTTAAAAATTGACATGAAAGATGGTCTATCACCGTGGGTTTTAAAAAAAGTTACATTAAAACACTATTTTTCACATCGGGTTTTCAAAAACCATTGTGAAATTTTATTATTAACACCGTTATCTTAAAATAAAACTAGAAAAAAATTAAAATTTATTATTTTAATCTTATGACAATACATGATGTTCATTTTCATAATCAACAAATATAGATGTTGTTCAAAATGATAAGATATATATTTTACACTTATATAGTAGAAATAAATAAGTATCATTCAATGATATAATGAAAATATTCAAAAAATTATAATATCGATTACACCATCCAAGGAAAATATACGATCAATAAAAAACAATATTTCATAGAAACCATAAAACATATAGAAAAAATAATAGATATTTGAAATAATTTTCTTGGAAGTCGAAGCCTTAGTCGATGTAATTTTCTTTTAAATAATGATCTCCCAATGCAACAAAAGATTAATCATAGGAAAAAAATTTGAAATTAAAGGAATATTTATAGCTTTACCATGATATAAAGAAGGACTCTTCATTATAATAAAAAAGGAATCATAAACCTATATATCAATTAAAAAACTATTTAAATAAATAATAAAACATGGGAAAAAAGATTACAAATACCATGATAAGATTAATTATAGAAGAGTTTTTAGATTCATGATGAAGATAAAAGGAGTTAATGTAGTGGGATAATGATTATCTAAAGACAATAGTAGTAAATTAATATAGGTGGATTGTGAAAACATATAAATGACAAGGAAAAATAAAATGTAGAATGATAAATTTTATGCTACAGTTAAAATTCTTAATGTTGTGTTGTAAAATGAATTGGAATTTTGTTTTAGAAAGATATTAAATTTTATGTTTCACCTTGGTTTTATGATGTAAATCATGAAATTATAGTTTTAAATATTGTGTATATTAAAATAATGCCTATAAAAATTCATGGAATTTATTGATAAACGACCCAAAAACCAAGTCTTAATATTTGTTTTTTAGGAAATGATGATAAAAGTAAGTTTTGACATTTGTATCTCTAAAAACAAATGATAATATAATTGAAACTGTTTTAGTTAATTTCTAATGATTTTATTTGACAGGTGATGTATCAGAAACATAGATACAGATCAAAATTTAGTCCCATTAAAATTTTTACTTATGTAATAATTTTTTTAGATATATTAAACTTACAACGTCTATAAATTATAATCATTAATTCTATTTTAGCTCCATAATCATTAAAATCGATGCTTCGAAAATTAAACACAATATGTTAAACATTCGTTTACATTTTTTAATAAATAACCAAAATTAAATTTTGTATTTTAACATCAATTTCTAAACAACCGGCATTAAAAAGTCTTCCCTGAGGACTTTTAAAGTAAAATTTTATGGAAGTAACGATAAAATAGGTATTTTAACAATTATTACTATATAAAAGATGTTAAAAGTTTATATAGAATACTTTTGACATCTAAATTCAAGAATATATGTTGAAATTTCAATGTTTAAAACAATTTTTCTATTAGTTGTCGCATGTGTCATACATGGGAAATAATGAAGGGTTTTTGAATATGTATTAAATATTTAAGATAGTTATAGAGTAGGAAATTATTCCCCTCAAAAGGGTTATATGACCCCAAACTCCAATCCTCTTGACCAATGTTAGTCTTTAATCATCATTGGATCAATTTTTCACCGTTCCCCTACCATTGGAATGTAGGTTCATGAATTACCTCAAATAAGTGAACTATTGGGTGTTTCTGCCTCAATAAAAAAACATGGTGGGTTCTGTTAAAAAATGGTGAACCATAATTTAAAGTATTTTTATAATTTAAAACCCCACAGTAATGTCATAGAGTGTAATCGGCTATCCATTTTTCATTAAAAACAACTTTTATGTCTCCCCATGTTTGGAATCCCAATGCAGTAAGATATAGATATGCTAAGTTATTTTGTCTATATTTATGAAGTTATTGATATTTATCATTAATAAACAAGGAAATAATTTCTTTTACCTATTGGGAAGATCATTCATGGAAGCTATTATATTAATTTAATTCAACAATATTGATGATGTCAGTTCTTAACATAACAAATTACAAAAAACCTTAAAATGAGATGGGTTCCAAATATATTTCATTATAGAACAACATGACCCACTCCCTAAACATACATATCACATGTGTAAATTATTAGAAAACTATCTCATGAATATCAGAGATAAGATACAAATATCACCCATGAATTGAAAGTATCTAGGTATATTATGGAATTTTCATAGTGGAACAACTACTCAAATATTATATTTGGAATTCCATGTATAAATTTATACAAATATCTTTTTCACAAAGGAAGAAATATAACATGGTGAAATTCATAATAATTTCTCTCAAAACGATGGAGGTATAAGATCTAGTTTTTGAACTTAAAAACTATATTAATGTGCCTCCAACTAACAAATAACAGTATCACCTATATTAGTGTGTAAATATGAAATTAAATTAATAAAATTTATATGATATAAAGAAAAAAATTTATTCATTACAAAAACAAAAAATATTGTTTTATTTCATTACCACTCTAGGCAAGAACATTATTACACTAATATATATCAAGAGGCCTATTGAGTCTGGTCTAAATAATCACCTTGATTATAATCCATAACATATAGTGTATGTTTATAATAATCAAGATGTTTTCATCATTAATGACATGAATAGATGGTTATAGATATAGTAAATATAAATTTGGTTCATCCATTAGCTCATGCAGATCTTGTTTCTGTTACTCCACATTAATAATAAAGAGAATAGGAAATAATTCGAACATAGTATTGTATAGATGTTTGATTAATGGGTGACCATAAAATTATACAAACGTGCATAAAACATCATAAGGGTATAGAAAAATAATCCATTTTTTGTCCCCAGTTCCCCCTAAAATAAACAAGGTGACTTATTTATGATTACATCCTTCTGAAATTAAACACAGCTGATATTGATAGAGAAAATAAAAAGAAATGGAGCCCTAATTGGTACCCAGGACAGCCTAGACCATCATGCACTTATTTCCCACATAACGTGGAGGATGGTAATAACCCCAATAAAATTATTTATATCCCATAGGTATATACAATATAATCTTTTAACATCATATTTAACAACCCCAAGCTTCCACGATACACTTATTCTTAATAATTCAACAGCCTGCGCAACATGCAACACCGAGTTCGATCACACCATGACCTAGCTAACTAGTCGATTAAAAAATATGGATATTATTAACCTTATTTTGAATTACATATGTTCCATATAATTTTAACATTCATCTTATTTGTTTCTTACACATAATAAAAGAACAAATTCAATTTTTCAGATAAAAGAAGTATTTTTCCAAAAAAGGTAGTTTTTCTTCCTTTGAATGGAGAACCCATTTTAAATACAATATTTTAAAATTTTATATTACATTTAAACAAATAAAATTAAACTTTAGAATGTGGAAATTAAAATATAATTTGGGTAAATTTTTGGTGTTTTTTCTGATTTCTATTATATTTTAATAAATAGTGAAAATACTGCTTTTTAATTCAAAAATGTTTTTTCATCTAAATTATTTATATAGTTAGATTATATTTTTAATTGTTTGTAAAGTATAATTAGATTATTTATTATAATTTAATTAAATTTTTTTCAATGTAAGTAATTTCACATTGAAATTGGACGTAAACACATTTCAATATTTTCATGGTTTTTACATCCTAAATACCAGTTTTTTAGTTTTGATAACAGGGTTTAATTTTAAATTTTTTTCTGAAAATTCAAGATTTTGAATTTGGAGAAAATGATTCCATATTTTTAATAATAAGATCAAAATTTTTTATATAGGCACCTATCATTTTTTGGACATTATGAATAGTAACATCAGAAATTATATTTATTTACCATGGTTAAAGGATAAATCAGGTAAATAATTGTCAAAAGTAATATTATAATAATATATAACTACCCTAACACATGTAATAATCCAATTAGATGATATATGGCCAACTATTATCATACGTTGTTTGATTATAGGACCCCATGGAGCCACATTGGTGAGAAAATGACATGTTATAATAATTAATTTAATGGAAAGAGAAATATGACATAAACATATATCTTAATAATAAAATAATTTTGATTAACGTTTTACAAGTGATATACTAATAAATAAATAGTAATTATAGATATTAATAATATTCCTAAAACATATTATTTTATTTTTAATTTTTAGAAATTAAATAAGTAAATTTATATTTGACACAATAATGACGCAGTATTTTCGTCATTAGTGAAAGAATCAAATAACAGATCTTATAAATATATAAAAAATGTAATTTAAACATTTTAATGCCATAATCTAATTTTATGTATGAAAATTACTTGTTATATTTTATATAATTCATTTTTTAAGAAATAATGTTGTTATTACTTTGACAAAAATCATTTACTAAATAATGTCAAAATTGAGAGAAATGAGTTTTTAAAACAAATACTATTTTATTAAATGATATAAAAACCCAAAAAATCTTTTATTTGGCCAAATAACATATATAATGTTAAAAATTTCATTAATTTTACACTTGAGGTTCTCCTATATTTAATTTTAACCATGTTTACCCAATAGTATTAAAATACAAAACACATGGTAAGAGTTAAACTTTTTAAGGAAGGGTTAATCGAAAAAGATAGAGTTAATTTCATGAAATATACATTTCTAAAAATATTTTTATAGGAGTATTTATACCCAATATAATATTATAAACTATGTAAATAAATTTTAAGCTTTTACAAATAAGAAATAAATTTATAATATATTAATATTTCAATCTTTTCCAAAAGTGCCCATCACCTCCCTTATAAAAGTGAACTTCTCATTCTCATTAATTCACACCTCCAAAGACCATTTAATCAGTGAAACCCTAACCAAATATCCTCCCAACTGACCTCACATAATCATTGAGTCTATCCTTTAGATATAGAACCATATTATGATGTCCTTTTGTGGAAAATCAAAAGTAGAATCCCCAAGAAGAGGTAATCATTTTATCTCTTAATTCAAAGTTATTTTCTTCTTCTATTTACTATTCCTAAATGGATACCATAATAAAATAATAAATTCAGTATAGAATATTTTTATATATGTTTTTATCATTATCTACAACCAAAATTTTCCTTTTTCATTTCCTATGAAAAACAATACCATCATGTCTGTGTACGGACGACTTATCGTCTCCACGCCGTGGTGTAAACTATTTTCCATCCATTGTTTTGGGTATAATGATGAATATAAATGACATAAATATTAAATATAACGTTTTATTATTATTTAAAAATGAATATTCCATAAAAATCCATACCATTGAACCATTAATGAAATTATATCAACAATTGTAGGTGCGTAAGGCTTACCGTCTCCACGACGCGATGAGACTCATCTTCAATGTTCACCATCCATGAATGATTATAAGAAAATATATATTATGAATAATTATGAAATATATAAAATTATAATTCTAATATAATTATATATGTATATATACACAAACAAATATTTCATTCACTTGCATCTATTCGATGCGATAAGAAAATGGAAACAACGTTCATGTGTTTGTACGGTCTACTGTCTCTATAAGCGGTGTATTCAATTTCACATATCTATCTGTTAAATATATTTATATAATAAATATATAATATATATAAATCATATTATACATTATGGAATTATTTAAAACATGATCTAGGAAATATTATTAATAATAACAAGTCAAAATACATATGATAAACAAAACGATTATTCCCCAAAATGATGCCTTAACTTGGAATTGTTAATAAACGAGAAATATATAGTCACAAAAGAATCATATATGATATCATAAATATTATTAAGTTTCTAACATAAGATAATAATATGTTTAAAAACATTATACAAGGGTTTCGAACACGTATGGAGAGTATCAAACCAAAGGTGTGGGTTAATTCCCCAATCTCATTATTATATGATATTGTTTATGTGTATGTATTTACTGGGACATATTTATCATCCATTTCCAAGTTTCATAAAAATGTTTTCAAAAGGAATAGATTAAGGTTTTATATAGGTTATTCTTTAACTAGACCATTATTTTAAATGTTTTAATGATTTATTTTTCGGAATATATTTAATTAATGTCTATGTTTTCAGAATTATTTTAAGGATTTTTTTTATATGGACATGATTGTTTTAAAAAGTTAATTACTTTAAAAAAATTCAATTTTTTATGAGAAACATTGAATCAAAAATCACTTTTTAATTAATTCCTTCATAAACTATGTAACTTTTAATTGCTTTCATGAAAAATGGATATTTATCTAATAGTTTTTTACTGATTATTTACAAAATTGTGAACATCCTTTGTCGTATATTATTCTTGATTGAGATTGATTAATTATAATAAAATCTACCATTTTTTAATGTATGAGTTTTGATATGTTTGACTGGGGATGTGCTATTTTTATTACATTCATGTTTTATGGTTAACGAATTAAGATTTCATAAGAGAGTTTTAATACGAATGTTTTCATTATGTTTTCCCCTTTTAATATGAGGAATGAATTGGACATAGTAAGTGATAGCTGGCGCCCGCTATAGCACATCGATGCATGAGTTGGTCTCATGAGACAAACTAGATATTGACTTCTCTGAGGCATTCCCCATTTATTTTTAGATAAGGATTTGGATAACTATATAGCGATTTATTTTTAGATATCTTGGCTGAGACCTCGATGATATGTTTCAGATATTTGCCTTTATCCATTCCCTTATAATGAGATAAGTTATTGATATTGAATTTTATTATTCTATTAGTATAATATTTATGTGAATTTTTAAATGGAGTAATTTTATTTATTCTTGAAATATGGTGATGAAAATTATATTTAAAAGGATTGTGTTTTAGTTTTATACCTTTCCATAAAATGTTATGATTGTTTATGATAACTTCTACTATATTTTTTATCAATTCTGGGAATATGTGGTCATGCCTTTCTTATGTTTTATTTTCCAAGGAATCTTAAGAAATGTTTTTTGATTGATATGAGGGGTTATGATAGGGTAAAATGGTGCTCTTAAAGGATTATATATGCTATGTTTTATGTTTGAATTTGTGATGTAATGTTCTGGTATGTAATCTATTTTCCATGGTTGTTAAATTGATTGGTCCTTTCGGACATGACTCTGTGTATTCATGAAAATGTATTAATATAATGCACTATCACTAGTCTTATGGGGTCGGTATGTTACAGTTGATATCAAAGGAAGTTTAGAAACAATCTTGGAAATAGATTTAGGAAACTTAGATTAGGGATCATAACCTTAAGATAATCATTGAGGATTAGTATATAAGAACCCGCTAGGATTTTGGTAAAGTAGGGAATACATGGATTTTCATAAAAATAAATTCATGTCTGGATACTACAAGTGGATGAGGTTCTGAAACATATTTATATATGGGTGAGAACTCTGATATGGTATTCCAGGCTTGACTTGGGGTAACCTGTTAAATTAAAATGGTCCTTACAATGCTACTAGTTTGACACACATAGGGGATATTCTATTGATAATTCATATTTTTTTTAAAAACATTTTCAAGGATTTACGAGTAAATATGTCCTCAATAGAAACATATTTATTATTAAGTACAAGATATGAATAAATATACTAATTTATGTTATGTATTTTACAAGATTAAATTATGAATTATGATTCGTAACCAAATTTAGTGCATGCCGTTGTTTACAAATTGATCCTTGTGGTAGGAATGGAAACTGTATTTTTTCACATAATCTAGGTAAGGATTACCCTCCAGTGAAAGATAATTATAGTGTATCTGGTGATTCATGCGGTGTTGAAATGCTTATACCCATACTGGGATAGCTGACTTAGGTTATGAATAAATACCTTACCTGTATGGAGCAACCTGATCCAAAACTAAGAGGATCAATTTTAGGCTTATTCATGAGACAAAAAACTCAATCATTTAAAGGTAATACAAAATTATTTTTGGCTGATCAATGGATAAGTTAATTTAAGAAAATATTTCTTACTTTGGGAAGTAACAAAAGGGAGAAAGTTGTCATGGAAGTTTACCATCTCTAAGGTGATGTGGATCAATTATGGTAATTAACTCAAAACATGAAGGAGAATTAAGAATTATCAAATAAGGAATGGATGGGGATTGAGGAAATTTCCCTGGATAAATACATTCTGAATGAAAAGCCATCTAATATGGACAGACAATTTCTGAGTTTGTGGTAGAAGGAGGATGAGAGTGTATCAAAGTATGAGGCTAAATTCACAAGGATGGAAAAACATGATCCATACTACATAAATAACCCAATATGTAGGATTGATTGATTCTTTTAGGGGTTAAAACCATTCCACTGATGGGAACTATTCTCACAATCATTCTCATCGTACGATGATATAGTATCATGATCTATAAAGATAGAAAATGAATTATCTAAGTCTTATAACACAGAAGTTAATCAAGAGAAGAATATAATAGAGGAGAAATATCTAGATAAAGGGAAAAAGTAAAAGAATGACTTTCTTGTATGTGATACTTGATGGAAGAAACATCATGGTACATGCCTGGAAGGAATGAGAGATTGTTACAAATGAGAGGTAAAATGTCATTGAGATTGTGATTGTAAAGGAAAGAAAGAATATGTGTCATTCTATAATTGTAAAGATAAGGGACATTATGAAAGTTATTTTCCAAATTGTTAAGGAGATATATCATAGAATAATAAAATGGATCAAGGTGAAACATATGTCGTTACTATGGTTGAAGTGGAATAATTAATGTATTTTTGTTTTTGGATTCAACAATTACATTCTGGTTGTAAAAAAAATGTAATATATTTTAGAATTGTACTACAATACTCTTTTTTATTAGGGTTTTAATATGTTAATTTTAGTCATATATTCATTATCTGACAATAATAACAACATTACATTGTTTGTGGAATTTGAGTTAATAGTTGATTTTGAAAATTTATAGTCCTTTTCGATAGAGATTGGAGAGAAGTATTTTGGATAACTTTAAAGGTTGGAATGGATTAAGTTGAAATTTGGATAGTATTATTTAATGTTAAATCATTTCCTAAGGATATTTATGGAATTTTATAATAACATAGTTTGAGAAAAAGGACGACCCACAGGCCGGGAAACAACCCATCGCGTCGGATAAGGCTGCTGGAATCAAACCCACAACCGATGTGAGGTAATGCATTCTTCCCGTCCATTGGCCAATAAAATGTACCTTGTTAGTATAATGTAGTTTTATTTATTTAAATGGTATAATATTATACTTGGAAAATTATATGATTATGATAAATAGAATTTTTTTTATCTTTGATATTCTTTTGAAGAGAAATAAGAGTTTATAGTATGAATTAGTTAAAATATGAAGCTCTAAACTTGCTGGTCTCACCAAAACATGGGGCATGCATGTAGCAGAAAAAAACTTCAAGGGGGAATGATCTGGGGAGTAAGGTTTTATCACACCACCCTTTTGGTAGGAAATCCTCGGGGCACCTCACATGGAGAGAAAGAATAATGAATAACAAGGTGAAATATATCATGGTCTTTATGAAATCTAAACATTCTAGCAATTTAGATACAACATATATTTTCTATTAAAGGAGATGTCATCAATACTACATGGTTAGACCATGTAAAGGCTCTGGGAATCCTAGGAATTTTAAGATAGAAGTTAGGGGCATTGAATCGGCCTTAAATCCCTTAAAATTATTTGACTTCATTTTATGTCAAAGAAAATGTCAAATGGGAGAAATAGTATGAGGCTGGAAACACTGTTCATAAATGTCCCACCAATAGTGAGAGTTCAAAATGATATACAAACACCAATGGTTTTAAATGACATGCTGACATCAACAGTTCAAAATGACATATCGGTACTGATCATTCAAAATGACACGCCGACACCCATAGTTCCTAATAACATTCCAACACTGACAGTTCTAAATGATACACTGACACCAACCGTTCTAAATGACACACTAACATCGACTATTTAAAATTATATGCCAACACTGACATTTCAAAATGAAATACTGACACTAACTGTTGAAATGACACACGAACACATACATTTTAAAATGACATGTCAGCACCAATAGTTCAAAATGACATGTCGACACCGACTGTTCAAAATTAGTTGTTGACACCAATATATCAAAATGACATGCCAACACTGACAGTTAAAAATTAAATGCCAACACCCATAGTTCAAAATGACCCACTGACACCTATAGTTCAAAACAATATGTCGATACGTATAGTTCAAATGAATTGCTATTACAGATAGTTCAAAATGACATTCCGACACTAATAGTTCAAAATTACATGCCAA
Organism: Viscum album; assembly: GCA_963277665.1. Classification (NCBI taxonomy): domain Eukaryota; kingdom Viridiplantae; phylum Streptophyta; class Magnoliopsida; order Santalales; family Viscaceae; genus Viscum; species Viscum album. The sequence goes on along the minus strand of OY728147.1, from coordinate 1,353,341,820 downwards.
CACCGACGTTTCAAATTAAGATGCCGGCATCAACTAATCAAAATGTCTCACTGATAGTACTGTTCACAGGATAAGAAATTTGGAAAAGTGTTGTGGATTAGTCATCTTTAACTCCAAAAAAACCTCGAACACCAGATTTTAGTAATGGAATGGACCAGAGAGGTCTGGTAAATACATCAAATTCCTCTCAAAACATTCATATCAACTAGAGCTCAGAACAAACCCAAATAGGAAACAAAAAAGGTGTCCGAACAGCCACCATTCAAGAAGCCTCTCAAGGCTATCTCCACCACATGAGTTCAACTATTTCAATAATAAAACACAAGAAACATCTCGAAGACCATACCCATCTCATGAACACTACCCTAGGGAATTTACCTCTCCAAAAACAGCATGCAACAAAATGGAACAATGGAAACTGATCTCATAAATAGGAAAGGTCTACAACCCAAAACCAAAAATAGTTAAAATAAAATAGTTAAACAATAAACATCTTGGGGTAATGAGTGCATATTTGTGACTCACATTCCCTTATACTCCACTCCACCCCACCATGTTCCCACAAGAAACAAACTAACGGCATAGTACTCCCACACAAAACCTTTTCCTTACGGTCCTGGATCTCTACAGCCCCCTTCTCGATGGTCTCATCATCATCGACAATGATCCCACCCCAATCGGTTACTTGAGAGTCATCATGAAAATAATTGTGGATATGTGACATGTGAGTACATCATTTATCAGTATCATCTTCTGGGGAAGTGTTGCCTAACACGCCACATCTCTATCATTATACTACACCAATAAAGGACCAATAAACCAGGGAGATATATTACTCCCACGAGCAAGCATTTTTCAGCCCATGATGGGGAGTCACGTTTAGAAACACATGATCCACAACATCTAACTCTAATGGTCTCCTCCTGTGATCATAATAAGATTTATGTTGATCATGTGTTGCCTTTATCCTATATTGAATCACCTAAACCATCTATGTCATGTTCTATACTAGTTTTAGCTTGATAATTTCTTACAATATGTTCGTTTCCCAACACATTGTAGAACAAAAATGTTCTCTATACAGGGCTTCAAATTATGGCATACCAATGATGGAGCAGAAACTATTACTGTAGGAAAACTCCACCAAGGGATAGTGCCTCATGAACCTCCAAAATAAAGGACACAAGAGCACAACATGTCTTCAATATTTTGGAAGGTCTACTCTGTCTAGCCGTCCATCTATAGATAAAATATTGTGCTAATGCATAACTAAGAATCTAAATAAATATGGAGACAAATCTACACACTAGAGGTAAAACAAGGATCTTAATTAGAAATGATCTTCCTCAGGACTCTGGGCAGTCTCACTACCCCCTCCGAATATTGTCTCGATATAACCTCCACTGAGCTCGAATCTTTGATTATTATAAAGTGTAATAATTTCATTTAATTATCCACTACCACCCATATATCATAATTATTTCTCAATGATCGAGTAAAACAATTAAAAAATTCCATCGTTATGTCCTCTCACATGCACTGAGGAAAATCTATTTTCTGGAGCAACCAACCAGGAACACGGTGCTCAACCGTCACCTTTTGGAAAACCTAACATCGAGACACAAACTCTACAACTATAAATTTCACCATTGGCCCCCATAACTGACTCCTCAAGTCATGGTACATCATTTTTTCATAGGTATTTACTTCTAAGTGAGAACGATAGAACTCTATGAGAACCATCTCACACATATTCAAAGGAACAAAATGTATTTCCGGAAACAACACACAGTGTTGTTCATCCTCAGACTACCCAATAGGGGACTCGCTACAAACAACACAGTCTCTCTAAACATCAACAACAAGATCCCACATCTTGGAAACTACCACATTATTCACCCAATATGACTTCACCATCATCTGAAAAAGACAATCTCTTCCCCCAACTTCTCTCATATAGATATATATTGCTGAATTTTCTTCCATCACTCTTTTGTAATCACCTTATCCATCCATTGCATCACTACATGATATCCTAGTCAACACATTGGATACCAAATTCCTCTTACCAAGTGTATATGATATTTATAAGTTCTAATCCAATAATAACTCTATCCACCGAAATTAATGCATGTTCAAGTCATGTGGGATGAAAACATACCACATGCTCTTATGATCAGAGAAAACCACAAAACACTAACCAATGAGGTAGTGTCTCAACATATATAGAGAAAACCCCACTACCAACAACTCAAGATCATGGGAGGAATAGTTACATTCCTAGGGACGCAACTACAGAGACCCATAAGAAATGACTGATATCTGGTGCATATGAATGTAGCCTAACTATGTATGAAATGAATCACAAAAAACATAAAACCGAACTCCCTATAATGGAAGAAAAAGAACCAGAGCACTGACCAAATTATCCATTAGACACATGAATGCTTGCTGAAACTAATCAGTCCATATAACTTCCTTATCATTTCCGGTCAATGCTATTAGAGGAGTTACAACACAAGACAAATCGACTATGATCATCAGGTAATATCCTGTGAGATGATGGAAACTTCATACCTCTCTCATTGTCTGGGGGGATACCCAAGTCACAAATACTTCTATCTTCATAGGATCCATGGTTTCTCCATTTTGTGATATAACACGGCCCCAAGAAATAGACTTCTCGAGCCCCAAACTAACACCTCGAAAACTTCCCAAATAGCTATTGTCGATAAAGAACAACCAAAATGCAATGCAGATGCTCTACATGATCCTATTTAGATGCAAATTATGAAAGGATGTAATCTATGAAAACCACCATGAATGTATCCAAGAACTCTCAGAACCCATTGTTCATCAACCCCATGAACATAGTTGGAGCATTCATCACACCGAACAACAATACGACAAACTTGTAATTCTCATGACGATAATAGTAAACAATCTTTAGGATATCCTCATCCTTGAAAAGCATCTAATGATATACTAACCAAAAGTAGATCATTCAAAATCAAAAAAACACCCTTCAATTGATCGAATAAATCATCAATCTGTGGAAGAGGATATCGATTCTTCACTTCCACTTTGTCCAAGTGATGATAATCGATAGGCAACTGCAATCTTTTGTTAGCCTTCTTCAAAAATAAAACTTGTGTGCCCCACAGTGACACACTCTTCTATACAAAAATGCACTATAACATCCCATAAAGATATATATGTGGCTCTTGTAACTCAGAAGGGACCATCCAATACTAATACATAGAGTCATGATATGCTCCAGGATATAGCTCGATCCAAAACAAGATCTCTCATTGAGGATGAAATTCTATAACTTCCTCTAGAAAGTCATCAGGGTACTCTTCTATGACCATTGAAAACACCAACTATTTTTCCTTTTACAATCTTATAATCAACTCTACCATCAGGAATTACAAGGACCGAACACACCCATGGCCCATTCGATATTCTCTCCCATGAACAAACATTTTTTCCTCTCTATCAGCATCAAAGAACACTGCCATCCACCTGACACAATCCAAAATTTCTTGCACCAAATACAAGTAATCCATTACAATAATTACATTTTATGGTCGTATCCGTAAACATAATAATTCAATCTAAGATCAATGCTACCCCATCACTAGATCACAATCTCTACATACTTTATATAAATCAACTTATCCTCCAACTGGGGTAGTCCATCCCAAGAGCACTAGAATCCTCCCTACCTTAACTACAAAAGCATGTACAAGGGTAGGTGATATGAAGGAGTTTTTATCTCTTAAATCAAACAAGTCATACACCAAAGTAGAGAACCAGCAAAGGGTGCCTCGAACGATGTCTGGTTTTCCTAGTGTTGGAAATTTTAAAGCATGAAGCTGGCCACGACCTACTCCATGGACTCTATAACCCCAATTATGACCACCACCACGGCCTGCTCTTCTCTCTAAGGATGGGAAGAATTTTGGGTTATCCTCCACTTGCCCCATCTTCTAATTATGGATCCAAAGTGGGTGTAACATACGGATGAAACCTCAACTGAAACTGCCATGATGGAGTAACTTGAAGTGGAACACATGACACACGTTGACTACCAAGAATGGTTGATCACTCTTGCTATTGATGAACTTGGTCTCCACAAGAAAAACAATTGATTGATCCCGTGGCATTGGATTGAGAGTCTCTGCCCTTAGAGAAGTTAGATACTGAGGGCTGGGACCTACCCTCATCCATATAAACTCTTCTTCCCTTAAAACAAGGAACCCCAGACCACATCTCTACTTCTTCAAGAATCTTGATGACTCTCCTCTCATTATGATCTAATTCCAAATAATTTCCACTCAATGAAATTTTACCTTTCCATAAACTCTATATATGTATTCATCATAAATGGGGTGACATGGAACTAGATTTCTAGACACAAACCCTCCTCAAAATGCCTCGCTCGAGCTTCCACATCTGGAAACAGTTTTTAAGAATATCGTAAAAGGTTTTCGAAATGGACTCCACACTCACACATGTTGGAGCTCCTTTTTATAAGCTTTAACAACTCCTCACAATGGGCCACCTTCACAGTCGAAGATAGAAACTCATATCTGAATATGTCTCGAAACACCTCCCATGAGACTTTCAAATCCTCACAATCTCTAAGGATCAATAACCACTATTACCTCACTACCCCATGCAACATCATCTTGGCCAACAATACTCTGTGATCCTTGGGGCATAGATTGAGTAGAAATCTTTCTCAACCTCCTCCAACCAGTCAACCAAGATGTTATCTAAAATGGGCCCTCATACTTATGTAGAATCTAGAACTGAAACCATCAGAGTGTCCTCCTCCTTGTTTTTTCATCTTTAACCTTTAATCTACGATGATTGGCTAGCACAGCCTACTGAACATTGTCTACACGAACCTGATGAGGACGTCGACATGGATCCATACCTGAAAAATAAAAAATCATTAGATCGCTTAACCCTATGATATGGAAGACTCAACATTAATTAAAAATATTTTTTCTTTTATTCATTCATGGATAATTATCACATGGTCTACCCTTGAAAACATGAGAACAACGAATAATCATGCATGATACTTTCCTAGGTCTCTACCCTACTACTATTATCAACTCATTAAGTAGCAGGAATAAACATAAAGGTATGTGTGTCAGACTACAGGGGGAACTAAATACCAATGTATCATCTGATCAACATTTTTATAGAACTTTCTAAACAAGACTGACACTATTTCCCTATCGACCCATGCGACCTCACTTGTGACAATCTTTAAACTCCATCATATACCTCAACCCACATCTAATAGCACTTTTCCATGACCCCCTACCCAAAAAGTGTACCCCTATAGGGCCAAAAATGTGAGAATATAGATAGAGATTCATGAGTCATGCCTCTAGTAAGCCCCTGGTTGGAAACTAGGACTGAGGGTATAGTAAACACACAAACGGGAGAATTACCCTCTACGAGAACATGGAGGAAAGATATAGATAAGACATGCACCAACAAAATCCAACTCCAACAGCAAGATATAATAAATCTCAAGCACACATATTTTATATCTTGCAATAACTACTACAACTGGATAGAAAAAATAAAAGTGCCAAAAGAAAGTAAAACAACAGTTACCACAAAGCCCAAACTGATCCAATATCCCAAAGCTAGTAGTAACCAAAAAAATTTGTAACCTAATCTATGTGACCTAAAAATATTTTATATATACATAGGGTGAGTATAACATTATACTCAGTAGGATCCTCCCTGAATCCTCCCATTATAGAATAAAGAAATCAGGCTAAAGCACAATGAACAACAAGGGAATATAATTCACCACCTAAATAGGTATAAATTGTTTCTATCCTCGTCATGCATACTCTCCCCAATTATACAAGAGTATATAATATAATAATAAATATCACGGTTACCCCACTTCCACTTCCCCACTGGTTTGCATCTTATCCCCAACATTTCATGTCCTAAGTATCTCTCTTCAAAAATAAATTCCCCCAGACACCTGGGCATAACACCATATTATGCACCTCATGCAACAAAACCAATAGGTCCACATAACCAAAAACACTAGGATGATTCTGGGATCCACCATAGCATATATAGCGTATCTCATACAAAGGGAATTATACCTCAAGGAATTATAACCCATACACCAATTAAGGATCCTCATGCCATAAAAACCTATACATGGTACACCTTTAATAGTCCATAGGAAACTATATCTAGAATATATGTGCGAGAATAACCACAAGCCATTACATCCCTCTATAGTCATATATGGGTAAAACTAACTATCATTCATACCAGCAGAAATAACTAACAAGAGAATAGAGTGGATCCAAATGTGGTAGTCAGCCATCCATCCTCCCATAATAATGTTGGCGAAAACACCACATCTCCCCCTATGGATCATAATCCCTAGGGTGACAACTTCCCTAACCAATCAGGTCGAGTATCATATAAAAACACATAAAATACAGAATATAATACAATTTACAATTACACAATGGAAAAAACCTAGTCTAAGACTCTACTGTAGTTATCTTCTCTCGGACACCTAGCTTCCACTGCTAAGACATGATATCCAATAAGCATATAACCATTTAAATGTCTATATTAATTTACTTATCTCTTTTTATTAGTTTAAATTTACATTAATTAATTATTTACCCATTAATTAACCATTATTAATTCCATATTAAATTTAATTTTCATCTTCCAAAAGTTTCATGCTCCCTAGGTATAACCAAACCAAGCACAAAACATCACAAAAATAATACCTCAACATTGCATCCCCGCAATATTCAACCTCATGGGATAACATCATTTATTCAACCATTTATTAATAGAATTATTACTTTCCCATATTCCTAGGAATTCTAGAAAATCATTCTATGCTAATAAACACAAGGGTATCAACATGGTGAGTAGGTGAACTACCCATTGAGACTTTTCCACCTATAAAAAAAGCATACACCCATCCAACCTTGAGAAAATAAGAATGGAAATCATGTGTCATACCATGCATGTCTTCGCCTCTTTTGGATGGAGGATAAGCAATACCGTCTCCATTATAATGTGGGGGAAAGTAAAGCAGATAAAACCCCAACATGATTCAACAAGCATCAAACATTCAAATACAAATCATTTATTTATCTTTAGTGTCCTCCTCCACACCCACATGCATAAACTGATGATCCTCACCACTCTAGGCAACATCTTATGCTGCAAAAATTGGGCCTCCCTACCCCCACATCTCAAAAAATACATATGGCCTCATAAAACATCACAAGCAGTAGGACATAAGGCTCTCTTCCTTCACATGTAATGAGATCTCTTGAATCAAATGTAGAAGGCACTCAACCTTAAAAAATATGGAATCTCATCACCCTACAAGAAATTAAATTTAATTGATCAAACGACTCATTATTCCATTATGAATTATGCAATTAATTATTATTAGGTTCCAACTATGGGAATCATGAAAAGAATCTATCATAGATATCACAAATTAATTAAACATGCTTATTGCATCGATTTGATTATCATCAATTTACAACAGCAACAACTATATTAATTTAAGTGCCTCTTTATCACTATCCATATAATTTACAATTAATCCTAGTTTATGTTCTTAACCAATTCCAATCAATAACGAAATTCCAAAAAAAGCAAGAATAGATATCACAATATCTAGAAAAAATCAAGATGAAATAACAAATGATTGATAACAATTTTTTAATCTTGTTCAAATATTTATTATGTCAATTCCATTGTGATCCAGGGGATAAAACATGCTAACAGTACAGTTTATTGTAAAATAATAGAGAATCCATGAATCCCATAACTCAAAAGGTTAATGAATTTCTTTTTGAAAAGGACAACATAATAGATCACGATCACCTCTCCCCTCGAAAACTACATCCACCTAAGGATGTCGTGATATGACCGCATCAATCAAAACCAAAGAAAAATCTATTAGAAACATAGATATCACATGACATAACACAGAAAGGATAAAAAATATAATAAATATTGAATATAACAAAAGAAAATAGGTAGATCATACCTTCAATAGATGACGGATCGACACTTGCTGCTTGCACAAAAACATGCAGCAGGAAGAAAATTTAAGGGGAAAGGATCCAAGGATTAAGATTCAATCACATAACACTTATGGGAATAAAATATCAGGGAGCCTCACAAAGAGGGAAAGGGGGAGGAATAACTAGGAGGAAAATATCTCAGCATTTTGAAAATCTAAATAGAGAAGCCGTTTAGATATAGTTTGGATTTTCCATTAAAGGTGGATCTCATCTATACGATGTGATTTGACTATGTAAAGGCACCAAGACACTTAGAAAAATTATGATATGAGATATGGGATTTTAATTAGCCATAAATTCCATAAAATAATGATTTGAATGCATTTTATGTTAAAGAAAATGTCAAACATGCAAAACTAAAGGAAGATGGAAACATTATTCACAAATTTCAAACCAGCACCAACAGTTCAAAATGATATGTCAACATAGAAATTTTAAAACGACACACCGACACCAATAGTTAAAAATGTCATGCTAACACCGAAATTTGAAAATGACACGCCGATAGTGATATTTCAAATTCTCATACTGACACTGACAGTTCAAAATGACATGTTGATGCCAACAGTTCAATAGAACATGCCAACACTAACAATTCGAAATGTGACACCAACATAGACAGATCAAAATGACACATCGACACCAACAGTTCAAAATGACATTCCCACGCCGATAGTTCAAATGACACACTGAAACCGATATTTCAAAATTACATGTGAACACTGAGATTTTAAAATGAAATGCTGCCATAAATAGTTCAAAATGACATGCCAACACCGATATTTCAAAATGACACATTGACACCAGCAATAGTGTTCCTCATGCCTATCTAAAAAATTATCCATATGATCAATTGATAATATTTCTTAGAATGGTTCATATTTTATAGAATTACCATTATGAAATATATTCCTCTTTCTTTGGTAATATGCTAATGAAACCTGCTTCTTTACATAGTTTGTGCTTTGATCAAATGATTATGAAACCTATCTCATTTCCATTGGTTATCATATGATTATACGTTTATGATACCCATTTCATTTAATGGGTTATTATATGATTGTTTATGAACTTTTGGAACATGTATTTATGATTTAATTAATATATGGGCGGGACCAATATCTCCCTATAATACATTGGGTAATTATTTTTATCTCATGAGATAGGTATAATGAAATTTGTCCACTAAGATGGTGATAGGAGTTAACCATGATAACCATGATGTCGTGGTATGTGAATTGATTAAAAAAGATGGAATTTTCGCCAATTCCTTTACTACAATGAAAATCATTGTTATATTCTTATATGACTTACATAGTTCTATGTTTTACTCCTATGATATGGTTTCATGGATCTTGTTAATTATTTCCTTCTGATTCCTATCTTATAAACCTCAATATTTATGTCATTATTCATATTTATGGTTTTTAATATGTAGGGTATGATCTTTTATTTTCGATATCGTTTTCTCATATCCTTATTCTCATGATTATGTTTACGTATCTCCCTTGAATAAACTAATTATTTTTCTAAACCCATCCCTTTTTATGTTTCCTTTCACCTAGGTAGTGAAGATAATTATTATGTTTGATGTGTCCAAGAAGGTCTCTATTCAAGAAGAACCTATATGGAGATAATGTAGCTCAATTATATATTGGTGTTTATGTTTCAATGATTCTACAGGAACTAGACTAATAAGGTTATTGGGCTATTTGTAATGTAATATGTATTCTTCAAAAGATAGTTAACGTGAATATATGAAAAGAGAAGGTTGCTTTAAAATCAATCATAATAAACTCCATAAAAAAATAAAAAATTAAAAACAAACAACATTCCACAATGAATACATAATTATAATAGATATAGATAAATATATACAAATAAATATCTAAAATAAATTATAATGTAGAAACATAGAAACAACACAATGGTCAAAGATATTATTGTCCATCATATTCGGTAATGTCTTCCCAAAAACATAAAAATAGTTTTTATATATGTAGGGTGAGAATAAAAATATACTCACTAGGTCCAAACCCAGTGTCTCTCATTCACTACTAAAATGAGAATACTAATGAACTGATGAGAAAATAATAGAACCTACATCACTAAAATATGACAACTAACCAATCCCATCATCACCAAGGGATTTTCACCAAATAATTCATCCATGTGCACCAAAATAATAAGAATAATATTGATATAATAGTACTTTCATAGCTTTTATCACTGGTTTTCTTCTCTCAGACCCCAACATTGTATGTATTGATGATCTCATCTCTGCGAAACATCTCATATTCCCATCCACCCCACATGAGATTCTCCATCACATCATATGTCACACAAAGAAACCTAGTATATCTCACCACATATTTCCCAAAGACGCATAATCCATCACATCTCTTCAATAACCATGATATTAAATTATCACGAACATGAAGGATATCAACATCATTCAATCCTCCTATCATGAATGACCCCCATAATAATTCACATCAATATCTCACCAAACAACCACCACTAGTTATATTTTTTATATATACCCATAAAAACCCTTGAATATGTAACTCACCTGGAATAGAGAGTAAGAAATATAAGGTTTCCATTCATCCATCATCACTGTCATGATGTTACGAAATCACTTCCAAAAATAAATGGTTTTCCACACATTGTTCTTTACATGGGTGACCTGTGTATAGAAATCACAATAAACATAAAATTCATATATATAAACACATTAACAAGACCGACTAACAGGTTCACTACATGGGAACCAACCATAATATAACGTTACCATTAAACCTCACAACATATACAACTTTCACTACCACCTATAATTTCACAACACCACAAAATAATTACAAACCATATTCCACATTTCCTATTATTTTTTTAAATTAATAAATTTTATAAATTTACCATTCCCAACAAATTCCATTTAAACAATAAATTAATTTCATGTTCCCAATCCCTTCACTTCATATTTCCATACCATTTATTTCATATTAAACATCTACCATATCTAACAACAAGGTCCATTTTAATCCATTAATTTATTAATGATTAATCCCATGTAATTATGATTTATTATTAGAAAATTAATTCTGATACAACATGACTAACTATAATACGACAACACAACACAACCAAAATAGCCTACCCATGACAACCAACCCACACTACCACCATCACATAGCCAAAGCCACCACCTCATCCCAACCTCAACATCACCACCATTTTTCCATCAATAACTAACCCATAAATTCACAAAAACTCATTACTTCCACCCCATAGTACAACCACATATCACAATCACCATGTACCTTAACCAATTATCATCACAACACCTCCCCACAACACAACCACACATCACAACCATGCTTCACGATTTCACACATTTACATAACATTTTCATATTTATCCTAGGGGTTTTATCACATTCCAATTATATTTTTAATTGGAATTCTCACATAAGAAAAAAATTTCAAAGTGTAAAAAAATTATTACCTGAATATTAGTGGTTGTGAATTTATTTCAGGTGATTTTAATTAATCAAACAATAAGGGTTCCATAACTCAATAATTATTAGACAAACAAATATCCCAATGACATAAATTTTCAGAAAGGCGTCAAACCCATACATGCAATTTATTCCCCATTACCTATCAATTTAAAATTACCATTTCATTAATTTTATTATGCTGGTGAAACCTATATTCCCTATGATAAGAAATAGAAAACCCCTTCGAATAGTCACACTAGATGAGAAATGAATTATACCCTACCTCAAACCAAGCATTTTGATCTGCTATGAATGACTCAAATAAGAGGGATTCCACAATCAAGATAAACAATAAAAACATAATTACAATCCTATAACACCACAATCACATCATTGACCAATAAAAACACTACTACCTAATATTTCACTTCACAGAAACCCCACAATATAAGAAAAATGTGGAATAAATGAAAAAGGGGAGAGTGGAACTCACCTAAACCACCCTGGAGTGATCCTCCATGGACAAGGATGAAATCCATTTAAAGGGGCCTAAAATAGATCCTGGGGAAACACCCGGGTCCCACATTAAATTAGAGAAATATTAGAAATGTGATCAGTTTCTATGGAATTTATAATTTATTCTTAGTTTGTAAATGATAATACCACAACACAAACTCTAGGACTATACCAAAAAAATGGTTGAAAACTAAACAAAAACTACCCAAAGGGACGTGACCATGCAAAAACCTTCCAATAAATGTCATGTCCAATATACATGAATATCTCTACACTATAGATCTAGAAAACAATGGAATACACCATGATGCATCCAAGGCCACTAGTCCATAAACCCCTGAAAACTAACAGGAAGGTTACGACAAAGCCAAATATGCATTGTTGTGGGACCCTAGAACCAAAAAGGGGGATACACCATTGCCCACATCTTGGAAGTAGCTATGAAATAATTAAAATTACCAAAAAATTCCACATTTATAAACCCCATGAACTACATATATTTCTCCAAGAGGCATACATCAACTACCGAGATGGGGCTATGCTATAACAAATCTTCATGGTACGTTTAGCCCCCTAAATGGAAGCATCTCTAAAAATCCCTCCTACCACTTTATACACTTAATTTAGAACTCCTAAACAATCGTATATAAAACTATAACGTTTCCCCATTATACAAGATACAGATATACCCCAAATCTATATTCTCTTGATACAACCTCTCTTCCACTTTCTAAGTCATCAACACATCCCCCAATCACCTCCACCACAATAATTAACACTAATTAATGAGTCAAAAGGTCCAAACCAATACATGTTAACCAAAAAACGTCATTCCACCTAGTTATATTATAGTCACCACTCATGTTAGTATTGTTGTAAATACATGGAATAATGGTGTACCCATGGTTAGGGCACTAATTTAGGAAGATATTATGAAAATATTTTGATATAATTTTGTTATTTTACTAAAAAATAATATTAAAACATTGATTTACTCTTAATTTTAACATCTAGGATTCATTTAAACTACATGACTACAAAATTAGATTTTTATTAATCAACGATGGAAGTCTCATAGTGTCTTTCGAACAATTTTTACAATGTATCATCTCAGGGATACCAAAGGGAAATATACCCTACACCAACCATCTATGTATGCAAACACAACAATATATTATATTTATAATATGATTTCAGTCATAATAAGAATTAATCGTTCCTGGTATTTTTTATTTTTAATACATTACAAGAGTATATCTGTATTTGACATATTGATTACTAATTGTTAATTTATGAAATAGAATGTTAGTGATAAAAATTAGTAGCATGCATTAAAACCAATATCCCCCTAGAATAAATCAAGGATGGGGTATAATTAAAATGAAAAAATTGTATGTATTTTAAGTATATAGTAATAATTTTATGTGGTATAAAAAATAACATAAATAATTTTATTTTTTATATAAATGATGATGAATTTAAATCCAAATCTAGTTTATAAAACCACATGTCATATGTATGGAGCATCATGTAAATAAATATGATATTAAAATTGATGAAAATACACAAAAGTATTAGAAACATGTGTAAGTATGAGATTATTAACATTTGGATATTCCCAAGGTCAAACAATATATTAGAACTTTTGTATCTTGGTTTTTAGATATTGTAAAAATATATGATGATTAGGTGGTATTCCTTTTGAATTTATTTTTTTCTGAAAATTTTTTATCAATTAATTAAAAATTAACTGAATTGAGGAATGAATTTATGAATACAAAAAAAGGAAAAATAAAATTTCATATCAAAACAATCTAAAGTATTAAACAATTTATTAAAAATAATGAAAAATGACCTAAACATAGGAGTGTAGTTATGGGTAGAGAGAAAAATGTTAAATAAAATTTCATATTAAAAAATTCTAAAGGGTCAACAATTTTGATTGAAAAGACCTTCCAAAAGTACCATAATTCTATCAGTTCTACTTCCACATTTACTGATACTACTAGTTCATGAGGATAAAATGATAAAAGGTGGTGATATGACCACCATTTATTTTGAATAAAAACTGTATATAGAAACCATTACAATATTTTAATGGTGTTAATATTGTAGATGAAATTATAAACCATGTATGAATAGAAATCAAAATAGTAAATGTATACATGAGGCGTGTTTCCTTATTTTGTTTTTCCAATAGCTAATAAACTATTTTTTTTACATCTAAATACTATTAATATATCTTTTATGCATATATATCAATACGATTTTTTGGGTAACCCCTTTGAATAATAAATTAGACTCATCATTCATCACATCACTTCTACATAGAAAAGATCATTAGTTGAATAGTAATTTTCAGTAATAGTTAAATTACATTCCCCAATGATTGAAAACAACTATATATATGAAATAAAATTATTAGTACCCATGATGATTGGTTAAAATTTTAAAATATAATCATGTCGAATATATTTTCATTCCTTTCATTACATATGTATTTCGTTTACTTTGGTTTCACCTTAAAATCAATTTGGATAATACAAATATTTTTTTTTGATTCAATTTATGGATAACCAACAAATATCACACAAATTATGTTGTTTATCAATTTCTAATACATTACAAAAAAATTAATTTTTTTTATAAATTTATACTTTTTATATAATTTTTGAATGATTTTTTTATAATAGGGCTATGTTTAAATATCATTAAAATCATGGCATGAGGACAGACCATGATAATAAGTAACCTATACAATTTTCTATATGGATATGTATAAGACTTTATACAATAATATTTCCCAACAAAAACATGTAAAAAAATAAGTTACTTATTTTTTTTCTACAATGTCTATAACAAACTAATTGGAAAGACTATGCTTATTACATTTGAAAGTTTATGAAATATATCATATTCTATCTAAAAAATATAATCCATGAATAGGTATTTAGGATTATAATTAAATTTTCATTTATTATATTTATTGAAATTTTTTAATTTTTAACTTTGATCTTTAGAAATGATATCCATGGTCAACACATTCAATAGAGGGAATAAATTTACTAAAAAACAAATGTGAAAAGTGCATTGTTTCAGAATGTATGCAGACATCATTAAGATGAGATGTCCTATTATTTATTTATATATATTTATTATCGATTTATCTAGTTTTTTAGTATTTTCCTTAGTATTTTTATCTAATACTTACGTAATTTTCAAATATTCCCTGACTAAATGAATTCATATATATTTTTCGGTTGAAATTTTGTTCTCTATTAGGAGCTCAAAATGATCATAGGGAAAGATTATAAAAAATTATTCAATAATAAGGTTTCACTCAGGTACTATTTATTATCATAAAAGATATATTTATCCTTTAATTGAACTCTTAATGTTTATTATTCAATGTTTTTTTGTTTCCAAATGACTCAAAGTGCATATTTTAAGATTACATTTTCATTTTAGTTGTGAATATGGGTCCCTAACTAAAAACAAATAAATCAAAAAAATATATCTTAATACTTTACAAAAATTAATCATTAGTAAAATTTTATGTGTAGGAATTATAGGCACATCAATATGACATATCTTTTGACCAGTATAAATCAAAATGTATGTTTTTATTTATAATTGACAATTTAGATCAATAAATGAATAACATACAAATAGAAATAAAATGTACATTGATATTATGATACATTAGGAAATAGTTCCATAATTCATTTTTGATGTGTAGTAATCAATTTCACATAAATATAACACATAATGTGGCTTGTATGACTCATGTTGTGCAATTTTATTTAAAACTGTCATTTTGGTTCCACATATGTATGAAATCCTAAAAAAAGATCAAACACATTATATTTGTTTTTATTATTTATGTAAATGACCCATATATCATTTTTAACATATAAGAATCATCCTTGCTTCAATATTATTAATAGTGTGACTAGTATATCTCAAAATCATTTTGGTAGTTAAAAATGACATTCTAGTGAAACATGTGTGTCACTCACTGAAAATCAAGGAGAAAAAATTGTATAAAATTGATACTTTATGGACCGAAGTCAATAATTCATATTTTTCACAGACTAAAAACTATGAAAATGAATAAAAACTGTCTTGATAATGTTATAAAAAGATCCATAATTAATTTTTTTTGTTTACAATCGACCTCACATTAATATCACACATGGTATAACCAGTATGACAGAATGTGTGTGTTTTTAGGTTAAAATGAATTTTTATTTAAAAACATGGGGGAATCACTAAAAATAAATAAAAACATTTTGATTTACATTATAGTTAATGAAAATGATCCTTATGTAATTTTTGACATTTATTAATAATTAGCACATCAATCTAATACAATATCAGTTTTTTATTACATGAAATGTATGTTTTAATTTAAAATTTAAATTTTAGTTCAAAACATGTGTCATATTCTAAAAACTAATAAAAGTTTCTCATATGGTATTCATTATTGAGTAAAATGATCTATATGTAAATGGTGACATTTATAATTAAACAAAATGATAATCCACTATAGGGTGTGAATGGTATTACTCATAGTGTTTGCTTTCATTTAAAATTGAAATTTTAGTTCGAAAGATGTGTTATATGATCCAAATAAAGAAAATAAATTCATATTGTTTTGATAATTTTGGTAAATGGTAAAAAAATAATTCTTAAGTGTATAAATCATTTTCACCGCAATTTGATACACAATGTGGTCGATATTACTCGAAATATGTCATTTCAATTGAAAAAATACACATTAGTTAGAAAATTGTGTCACTCAATAAAAACAAATAAAATGAACTCAGATTATCATAATACATTATATAAATGATCTATAATTCATCATTGATATATACTAATCATCCACACATGAATGAAACACATGGTTTGACCAATATGACTCAAGGTTTTTGTTTTTAGTTAAAATATGAAATACTATTTAAAATCATCTGTTGCTCATTGAAATACTAGAAAACACACTTGGGTTTTCACGATATTAAAGTAAAGTGATCGAAAAATAATTTTTGATTTATAGGAATAAACGTCATCCCAGTTTGACACATGATATAGTCAGTATGACTCAAAGTAAATATTTTTATTTAATAATGACTATTTATTTCAATACAATTGAAGTATACATAAAACCAAGAAGAGCTACTCATATTGTGTTGAAACTATATAAAACTGATCCATAAATCATTTTTATGTGTATAAATCAACCACACATTAATAAGACACATGACGTGATTGTTATGAATTTAAGTGTATGTATTCATTTTAAAAGTGAAATTTATTTAATGCGTTTATTCATAATTATGTTTAATTTATTTCATTATATTATTACTTAATTAATAATTGTTTTATATATTTTTACTCTCTTTAGGTTATAATGGGGAGGTCTTTTCAGCAACTGGTAGCACGATCAAGCTCTTTTTAGAGTGGGTTGGGGTCTAAAGACAATTTATTATTAATGATTTATAATTTATAGATATGTTTTGATAAATTGTTCATGCCAATATCTTCTAGAGAAATTACTTTTTTCAAAAGCAAAAATTTTTGTTGTTTCTCATTTTTTTTCTCTCTATAATGACCACAAAACAATGTATTATTTTAGCCTATCACTATTGTCAATAGTGGGTTCCATTTTGAGGTCCCTATATACTAGCCTAAGATGGCGTACAATGGATTCCATTATGAGGTCCAGATATATAGATATATATATATATATATTATTTAAAAATAGAATTAAAAAATGTAAAAAACAATTACCACTATTCAAATGATCAATATATTTTTCCATGACATATAATATCATAAGCTTATAAATAACATTGTCTGATCAGCTTCTATGATATACATGCCTCATATAATAGAATAGAATATAATAATAATAATAATAATAATAATTTTATTTAAAAAATTTGATAATTTAAATGAATTATATTATATTAAGTAAAACAAAGTAAATAGTCTAAGATCATTTTATTTTGAATATACTTGTATTTTCTAATCATTTTTTAAATTTAAAACTCATTAATTGGTAAATATAAGAATTCAAAACATCTTTTTAGAATGACTTATACTCATACATGTCATGAATAATAAAAACATGTATTTACTACGATTTCAAATCATTCTGAGGTTTTTTTCTATGCATCTCAATTTTAAACACATGTTCTAGTGTTTTAAAAAAATATAAATGTTTATTCAAATATATTATGAAAAATGAAAAATATATTTATGTTTTATCTACACTTCCATTTGAAAAATTACAATAATACTTTTTTTCATATGATTTCATATCATTCAAAGGATGATCGACTGGTTTTGATCCCATAATACACATATTAAAAGGTTATAAATCCTTAAAAAATTGATTATTATGTAATTCTAGGAACCTATAACATCCAAATAACATGTTTTATACTCATACGAACCAAAAATAAAATAAATATAGTTTTATGATGTCTTCAAATAAATATCATGACATTTTTCAAGGATCTAACCATTGAACATATGTATTGAGGTTTTAAAATAATATAAGTGTGTTTCAATTTATCCCTATAAAATTGAACATAAATTTAATTTTTTTCAACTCTATAATTTCAAAATTCATTGTATTTTTCTTTTAATATGATTTAATGTGATTTTAATGTAGTTTGGTTTGGTTTAGACCCATGATGAATGTTTTAAATGGGGTCGAATATTTAATATCTTTTTATTCAATAATTTTAGGAAAATTACATGTCCAATTGATGTTTCCTCTACTCATACAAGTTAGAAATAATAAAAATATTATTTTTCAATTATTTTAAATTATTATGAGGTTCCATTCTATGGATTTTACAATTAAAAACATCGTTTTTTGTTTTAAAATAATAAACTTGTGATTCTGCTCATCTAAAAAAAATCGAATCTCATATTGTATTTTGTTTTACAATTCTATTTCACTTTTCACTATAATTTTTTTTTCATTTAATTTCATATCCATTAAAGGTTTTTCAGTAGCTGTTGACCCCAAATATATGTTTTTAAATGGATTTAAACCTTTAGTACCTCATATCCAGTCATCTCAGGTTGACCACATGTCTATTTTATGTTTCTTCCACTATTAAAAATCGTTTATAATGCGAATTTTAATTTTAAATGATTTCGTGTCATCCAGAGTTATTTTTATATGGATTAGAATGTTAAATGAACATTTCTTTTCTTTTAATAACATAAAAGTTAATTTCTATTCATCCTAGGAAAAGAGGCATTTCAATTGATATTCCTTTTACTCTATCATTTCAAAATTAGTTGTATAGTTCATTCATCTGATATTGACGAATATGGAAGATGTTTTGTTATTTTTTACCACCTAAAACACATCTTGAAAAGGTTTCCAACCATTAGTAACTACTTATTTGTTCATTTTTGGTATATAAAATCAAACTGATGAAAATTGTAGTTTTACATCTCTGAAATAATACAAATATTGTATCCTATAATTTCACATCATTCTGAGGTTATTTAGACTATATGTAACCATTAAACACACTTTTATATATTTTAAAACAATAAAAGTTTGTTTTTTATCATCCTGGTAAAACAAAACCATAGATTGATATTTTAACTACTTTTCTATTTCAACATTCATTGTAAAATTGTTCATATCTAATTCCTAGGATCTCAGAGGATGTTCAGTTGGTTTTGACCCTTTCACACCTGTTACTAAAAGGACATTCAACCTTTAATAACTGTTGATTAGGCCATTCGATGTATACCATAATTTTTATTGAAATTATTTATGCTCTTACATGTCACAAATAATTATAATACAATTTTACTATTATTTAACATCATTTATATGTCATTCTATATGGATCTAAGAATTAAATAAACATTTTATTGTTTTTAAAAAATGGTCATTTAAGTTCATCTATAGAAAATAGAACATCAGTTTAATGTTTTGTCTACTCAACCATTTAAAAATTCACAATAGATTTCTTCTAATATTATTACACAAAATATGGTAATCCTTTAGTTGATATTGACCCATTGAAGCATATATTTAAATGGTATTAAAACTTTAATAGATTCTTATTTGGTCACTATAATAATACTATGTATCACATTAATGTGTTGTCTACTCGTACACATCACAAATAAAAAAATATGGGTTTCCTATTATTTCCCACAAGTGTGAGGTTGTTTACTATGGATATTACCATTAAATACATGTTTATTTATTTTAAAAAAAGGAATGTGTGCTTCCAATAATCTATCGAAAAAACCTAATATTGACTTTATTCGAACTATATAGTTAAAAAAATCATTGTATGGTTAATATCATATGATAAAATGGTATTCAGATATTTTTTGTCTAGTTTTCACCCTGAAATAGACATATTTAAATGGAATCAAACTTTTAATAACAACTTATCTATTTTTTTGAGATTAACACTCATTTAATAGAAATTTCAACTTTTCTACACTACACAAACAATAAAAATATGGTTATTTTATTATTTTACATCATTATAAGTTCTTTTCCCTATATCTGATAATTAAATTTGTGTTTTCCAGTTTCAAAATAATTAACAATTGTTTCTAGAAACCCAAGGAAAACAACACTTCATATTGAAATTCCAACTACTCAACCATTTCACTTCATCTATACATGATGAAATCTAAGGTAATACCTACTTGTACACTATAAATAACTATTAAAACATCACATACATTCTTTATTTCATAATCATTTGACCGTATTTTCCTCATTAATTGTATGCATCCCTACATCTCTTCATTTGCCCATTGACTTCGCTTTAACAACTGAACATCACGGGACACCATTTCGATTAATCAAATATTAATCATTTCCATCAAGACCCATGACTCCCTGAAATATTGCATCTCTACAGGCAATATTATTACAAAGATCTCATAGAATATCTATTAACTAAGCATCCAACAAAACGTATTGAATATAATGAATTAATTAATGAAAATTTTGAGTACATTTTATTAATAAAATACATTTTTATTACAGAATTTCATTACTATAACACTTGAAATTTTAGGACCACCCACCTAAGGAATTCACACTCACATTGAAATTTATTGGTCAGATCACCTGTAAGAACCCGGTTCTTATTTTTGAGGTATGGGCTTCTTCTTTTTTCCTTTTCCTTAAGTGTTTTTAAAAAAATATGGAAATGGGGAAAATCCTAAATTTTGGAATAACACGCCGTGTACTTTTCCACGCGTCGTGTACTTTTGGCCGTGTGGAATGGGTACATGGGGCATATAGCCTTGTCGGTGACGAGGGGTGTAGGAACCAACTACACACCATGTAGTTGTACCTTACACGTCATGTAGTTAGTCGGCAAGGTTAAACAGTAAGTCAGTGGAGCATCCGCCAGCTGGGTGATAGTACACGCTGTGTACTCGGGAGTACAAGTCATTACTCATGTCGACGGATGAACAGTGTGGCAGTTCCGCCAAATGAACAGTTAAATGAAAGAAGTATATGTTGTGTACTAAGAAGTACATGCCATGTACATTGTTTTTTCGGTTTAAAACAGGTAGTAGCCTCCTCATTGGGGAGAGGAGACAATTGAGCCGATTTGGAGCCAAAGGAGGAGGCTGGACCTTTGAAGATCCACTGGGTGTTCTTCTAGAATCGGTTTCCACCTCGGACGATCCTATTGGAACCGCACGGGTAATGGCTTCCACCTCCTTGGATGGTTCTTTCCAATTCTTCTCCTAACAATAGTTATTTATGTTTGTTTGGGTTTTTTTCTTCGTCAGATCTACACCATTCTTGGGCATTTCTGGAGTCGTTGTTCGGGTATAACGTTCTTTTTCATATAAGGTAGGTGGCTTAGGGTTTATTTTCCAACTGCCGTGTGTTTTGTGCGTTTTTGCGCCACGAACCCATATTGGGGTGTCGTGTGGCTGAGGTCGTTGCTATATTAAACACCTAGAATTGATTAGGATTTTAATTATGATATTAAATTGCTGGTTGGGATCGTTTCTTAGATCTGAAACCACCCTAGGGGTTTGTTTCACTATTTATTCATTTGGCCAGGATACCCAAGGGTATTCCTTTAAAGTAGTAATCGTAGAATTGCCTTTAGAGGAATTACTTATTTACTGTATTATGACATGTTGGGCATGACCCGGTTACCTATTTAGCCTGAGGGCGTTGTTGTGATTAGCCTGTGGGAACTGCACTATTTATCCTGTGGGTTGTATGTTATTTCATCTGGGGGAAACCTTTCATACCTGAGGGCATGACTTCTGTGCCTGAGGGCGACACTTCCTATGCCTGAGGGAAATTTATGTTACGCGTGAGGGCAATACATGTGGGTTGGATTCTGCTTGCCTGAGGGTAAGTTTTTTCTTATCTGAGGATGCAGACTGTTTTCTTAGAGATTCATTGTGGTGATTTCTATTATATAATGGATTAAATGAATAATAAAATGGAAATTTAATTGTTAAGTTATTTACTTTGTAGTTATGCTTACTTTATTGCATTTTACCACTGCACACTATTGTAGCATGTTAGCACACAGTTGGGAACGGGCCGTTGGTGGGTGCCTACTGAGATATGTTTTTTCTCACACCTTGTTTGGTTCATGTTTTTCGGCCCAAACAGATTACGCTTCTGCGGGTGTAGATATGGGAAAGAGTCCCTATACAGAAACATGAATGTTGCTGAGGAGTAGGAGGGCATGGGACCGAGCCTAGGCTCGCGATGCCGCTTCAGCTGTTTGCTTTGTTTTTCTATACTCTAATTTTTTCCCTACAATATTAATGTATAACATGTTCTGGCTATTTTCTTAGAACGTGAGACATGTAGCATCATTTCTTATATATTGATGGTTATATCCACTGCTGTTGTTTATTTCAGTTGTGTATAGTTTACTGCATCTATTGTCGTTGTATGATTCCGATGCGCTACACTTTGACAAATGAGGGCATAGTTTCCCCGCTATCAAACCTGGCCCCCGCTGCTAGTCAGCAGCCTCTGGCGTTTGGGGAAATGCGCTTGAGATCTTCTGGCGAACCGGCTTCGGGGCACCCGTTTAGTGGCACCTGGGACCGGGATGTTACAAAGTGGTATCAAAGGGGTTTCTTTTATTTTACATACTATTTGGAGTCATAGTTAGGGATATGACAGAAGGGTAGTTGGTAATATGTTGTGCCTCGGATTAGCTAACCCGTGTATAGGGAAAATCCAGTCTACCTCGAATTTTGCATTCTTTTGATTTTGCAATTTTATGGTTGATATGTGTTCACTGTTGGGTTACGTACATAGAGATTGTGTTGTTTATATTTTATCTATGGTTTCAATTTAGTTGCAACCCGATGAGATAAGGGTATGCCATCTCATGCATCATATAGGCACATGCTAGATATCACATGCCATGCATAGTTTCCATGCCATGTAGGTGCATTAGAATTTTCATGTTATTGTGATAGTTGTTGTGCTAATAAAGCATGCTATTGTGATAACTTCTTGATAAATACCTGCATTGTGATATGGTATTTTTTGTTTGAGCTTGTTTATAGAATGGATGCCAAAATTTTGTTTTTGGGGAGTATGGGCCCCCATTGACTAGAATTTCGTGGATCATTGACTGTTTATTCGATATAACACATATAAGATGTAACACATTGATTCGTTGGGAGTACGGGCCGCCACGGGTCGGAATTTGACACTTAGGTGGTAGTATCAGTATTTTCTGGGTTCCCATGAAGATTCTGAGGCATACTGACTGGAAACCCAGTATACACACCGTGTAGTATTTTTATACACGCCATGTATGCTCTTCAGTTCAGGAAGAAAAATGAACTTTTTCAGTACATGTCGTGTACCCTCAGTACACGCTGTGTAGTTCCTTCCCGTGTCACAAACCATGTGGGCGGCGACACGGGGTAGGGAAAGGCTTGGGTAAAACACGCCGGGTAGCATTTTTACATTCCGTGTAGTGTGACCCGGATTCCGGCAGTGTAACTAACAACACGGGTTGGTGAAATCCTGCACTGAACACGCCGTGTCAATGATGTACATGCCGTGTAGTGTGACCTTGGGACTCGGCCATGAAACTAACAACACGGGCCGATGTCACCTCTCCCTGAACACACCGTGTGCTGTTGGGACATGCCGGGTAGTCTTGTTTGAGGACAGACTGTGTGGTGTTAGCCATCTGGCTAGGAAACGGGATGGTGTACATGCCGTGTGCGGGTGTAACACATCATGTAGTGTAAAGCTGAGTAGTCGGTCGTGTCACAGAAGGCACAGGTAGGTGGGAAATAACACCATACATGTCGTGTAGATTATTTACACTCCATGTAGTTTTTGTTGAATGGAATTCATGTGGATTACCCGTGTAGAAGGACCCGGTCAGGGGAACCGAAGTCAGGTACACGCCGTGTAGTCAGTGTACACGCCGTGTAGTCTAGTTTTGAAAATTTTGAATGCCTTCTTCCTCTTGTTTACTTTGTGGTTACTTCTCTTTTCAGTCATAATAATCATGAATCTGAGGTGTGATTTTGACCATGTAGTGTCATTCCACCTAGATGACCGCGAGTTATTCGCCAGGAGAGTGGCGACGATTATACTCCAGAGATGGTGGGCCATGGGCTACCAGTTGATCCTCTAGTAGATCCACATGCGGTGCCAGCTGCTATACCGGATATAGGCACAGAGGCGCAGTTCCATGAAGTCTTTATGCGGTTCATGGAGACCTTTCAGGGAGCACTGCAGGCTGCTACATCTATGGTTGAGCTGACTCGTATCTTCTAGCAGCAGCAACCACCTACATTTTCAGGGGATGACGGAGCGCAGGCTGCGAAGTCTTGGCTAGGATCGACGCAGACTATTTTCGAGCATCTTGAGATGCCTCCAGGGAGAAGGGTCAAGCTCGTAATGTATATACTGCATGATTCTTCCACGAGGTGGTGGGATGTTACCACCCAGTCAGAGCATTTCAAAGACATGACATGGGAAGATTTTTAGGCAGTCTTCTATGACATATTCTTTCTCGAGACACTGAGTGTAGATAGAGCTCGAGAGTTCATGAATCTGCAGTAGGGTTCCTTGTCGTTGATGGACTATTCTGCTTGTTTTACAGAGATTCAACATTTTTAACCTGTGCTGGTGGGTGATGAGACGTTGAGAGCTAGACGTTATGAGGATGGTATTCGTTATGACATCCGAGCGCTGGTGAATATTTTCAAGTTGCCTTCAGTACACACTATTGTGAACCAAGCGATGATTACTGGGAAGAACCTGCAGGAATCTAGTGGTGTGGTCCAGGGCAGTTCAGCACCAGTTACTGGTACTATTTCTACTGGGAAGAGGAAGAGATAGATGGACTTCTCTCAGGGTGGCAGTACCAGCCAGGCATCTTCTTCAGGTGGTCCATTCACATGCTACCAGTTTGGCCGAGAGGGGAACAAGAGACTATAGTGTCCACGATACCCAATGGAGTACCGAACTTGCGGCAATATGGGTCATCTGCATCGCTTTTGTAGGGTGTTTCCACCAGTGGCTAGTGAGAGGGGTTCTATGCAGACTCTGCATGCGGGAGAAGGACCAGTGGCTTCTTTCCAGTCGGGGAACTGGAATACATCAGGGCGTGCAGGCCGAAATGGTGGTCGTGTCCATGGTAGCCAGACACCAGGATCCCAGAGGAAGCAGGGCAGGATAGCTCAGGGTAGCCATGTTGAGTCGTAGGGTCACGGCACTGGGCAGGCATATGCAGTGTAACAGACCCAGCAGAAGCAGGATCCCAGACCTTCTACAGTCAGAGGTACTATTCTAGTAGCTTCGGTCTTGTCATGAGTACTTTTTGATATGGTTGCTACACATAGATTCATATCTGTGCCCATTGTGGAGTGCCTTGGGCTCTGTGTTTCTTCTTCTTCTGATATCATGACGCGAGACACTCCATTGGGGACTACGACGGCTGGTGTGCGTCAGTGTAAGGAGTTCCCCCTTGACCTTGGAAGGTGTCACTTCATATAGGACCTCTATGTCTTAGAGATGATGAGCTATGATTTCATTCTCGGGATGGACTGGTTGGTTCCCTTTCGATCCTTTTTAGACTACTATTGTCACAGGGTGAGTTCCACATCAACATAGGTTGGAGCATTTCTATACAAGGGAGAATGGGATGTTCCGGTGAGTCGAGCTGGACCAGAGCATCATGGGAGAGGTGGAGTCACAGCCAAGATATAGAGCTTATATCTGGATGAGTAGGGGACTTGTCAGACGGATTTCCCTCCAATTATTGATCATTTCAGGGATGTCATCCTGTAAGACTTTTCAGGTCAACCTCCAGTGCATGAGGTGGATTTCTCTATTGATCTCATGCCATGTGCAGCACCGGTGTCCATTCCTACTTATAGGATGGACATGTCTGAGTTACAGGAGCTCAAGATGCAGTTAGAGGAGTTACATGCAAAGGGATTTATCCGACCCAATACTTCTCCTTGGGGTTCTCCGGTCCTTTTTGTGAAAAAGGCAGATGGTACCCTCAGGCTTTGCGTGGATTATCCGAAGCTGAACTTATTGACGGTTAAGAAACGATATCCCTTGCCAAGGATAGATGATCTATTTGATCAGCTTCATGGGGAACGAGTGTTCTCGAAGATTGACTTGAGATCCAGATATCATCATCTGCGCGTGAGACCATCGGATATACCGCTTACAGCTTTTCGTAGAAGATATGGTTTGTACGAGTACTTGGTTATGTCGTTCAGACTCACGAATGCACCAACGGTTTTAATGGCTCTGATGAATCGTGTGTTCCATCCGTATCTTTATTCTTTGGTAGTGGTATTCATGGAAGAAATCTTGGTGTACTCTCACACTCGACACGACCATGCCACCCATCTTGAGTTCGTATTGAGTACACTAAAAGAGCATCATCTATATGCTAAGATCTCTAAGTGCCACTTTTGGATGGACCAGATTCACTTCCTAGGTCATATCATCTCAGAGGTAGGAGTTACAGTAGACCCGGAGAAGGTGAGAGCAGTAGTTTCCTGGGAGAATCCTAAGAACGTGTTTGAGATACGGTGTTTCTTAGGGCTGTCTAGTTACTACAGACGCTTCATAAAGGACTTCTCCAACATAGAAGCACCGTTGATGGGTCTGACAAAGAAGGGGGTGAAGTTCGTTTGGTCAAAAGCTTGCGAGACAGCTTTTCAGAACCTCAAGGGAAGGTTGACATCAACACTAATCCTGATACTCCCAGAGCAGGGGAAGAGCTATACAGTTTATAGTGATGCATCAGGGATTGGGTTGGGATCTGTTTTGATGTAGGGAATTATGGTTGTTGCGTACGGGTCTCGGCAGTTGAGGCCACATGAGAGGTATTACCCGATGCATGATCTCGAGTTGGCTGCAGTTGTGCATGCATTGCGCTATTAGATACATTATCTTTTGGGAGAGAATTTTGTGGTTTTCAATGACCACAAGAGCCTTAGGTATATCTTTACTCAGTGTGACCTGACTATGAGGCAGAGAAGGTGGGCTGAGTACCTACAGTCCTTCGATTTTGAGCATGCCTACACACCTGGTAAAGCTAATGCAGTAGCTAATGTGCTGAGCAGGAAGACTTAGATATAGGAAGTTTGGGAGGCCAGTGGTGAGTGGGAGCTTATGGCTTTGTTCTATGAGATGCATCTGGAGGTGCATGACAGTCTGGGGCATACTTTTCTTTCTTCATTAGCTATGACTTCTACCCTCCTGTACAGAGTGAGGATGAGGCAACAATCTGATTTAGAAGGCCTAGTTCTACGGGATTCAGTGGCAAGTGAGGACCCTACTCCCAGTTAGACGATAATAAATGATGAGGTTTTGCATTTCCATGGACGAGTATGGGTTCCTGGGGGTATACGAGAGGAGCTAATGCAGGAGTTTCATGCTTCAGTTTGGGCAGTTCATCCTGGGGTTACCAATATGTACCGTGACTTGAGGCATCAATACTGGTGGCCGGGTATGAAGAGAGAGATAGCTGGTTTTGTTACGAGGTGTTCCACCTGTCATCAAGTGAAGGCAAAGCACTAGAGGTCAGCCGGGCTATGACAGCAGTTTCCCATTCTAGAGTGGAAATGGGATGATGTTGTGATGGATTTTTTGACAGGATTGTGGAGTTCACCTCGAGGTAATGACGCAGTGTGGAATATTGTGGACAGACTCACAATGGTAGCTCACTTCTTTCTGATTAAGGAGACCTTCGGTGTTGACGAGATTGGAAGACTGTATATCCGAGATA
This sequence comes from Viscum album, assembly GCA_963277665.1. NCBI lineage: Eukaryota > Viridiplantae > Streptophyta > Magnoliopsida > Santalales > Viscaceae > Viscum > Viscum album. The sequence continues at coordinate 1,353,313,366 of OY728147.1, read as the reverse complement.
TCGTACATCTTCATGGGGTCCCTCATTCTATCGTTTCTGATAGGGACAGCCATGTTATGTCCCGTTTCTGGCAGAGTTTTCAGAGGGAACTGAGTACACAGGTGCTTCTGAGCACAGCATACCACCCTCTGACAGATGGCCAGTCAGAGCATATGATACAGGTGCTAGAGGACATGTTGCGCGCATGCGTCCTAGACTTTGGGGGATCTTGGGAGAAGAATATACCCTTATTCATGATTTCTTATAACAATAGTTTTCAGGTAACTATTGATACGGCAACATAAGAGACTTTATATGGTAGGCAGTGACGATCACCATTGTGCTGGTTAGAGGTAGGTGAGGTAGCTTTACTGGGGCCACAGCTCGTGCAGGAGACATTTGAGCAGGTTCAGTTGATTTGGAAGCAGATGGCTACCGCGCAGTCTCTCCAGAAGTCTTATGTTGATCGTCGTAGACGACCTTTGGTGTTCGTGGTCGGGGATGAGTTTTTCTTGCCTGTTTCTCAAAGGCTAGAACACAATAGGATCAGGAGACATGGCAAGCATTCACCAAGGTATGTGGGACCATTCGATGTTCTGGAGAGAGTTGGGTTGGTTGCCTATCGGTTGCAGTTATCGCAGCAGTACCACGCCATGCACGATGTCTACCATGTGTCTCAGTTGTGTCGCTATCATTCAGACCCATCTCACGTTTTTCAGCCTCAGGAGGTTGAGATAGAAGCATATGTGTCCTTTAAAGAGCATCTGATTCGTATCGTTGACAGGAGCATGAAGGTTATCCAAGGCCGGTCACATCCTCTCGTACGGGTGCTATGGCAGCACGACCGAGTGCAGGATGAGACCTGGGAGCGGGAGGCCGAAGTACGTGCTTAGTGGCCAGAGCTTTTTAGAGCTTTTTCTTCACCACCCTTAGAAGGGCAATTCGAGGACGAATTTCTATAAGCGGGGCAGTTTGTAAGAACTCGATTCCTATTTTTGAGGTACATGCTTTTTTTTCCTTTTCCATAAGTGTTTATGAGAAAATATAGAAAATGGGAAAAAATACTAAATTTTGGAACTACACGCTGTGTACTTTTCCTCACACCGTGTACTTTTGGCCGTGTGGAATGGTTACACGGGGCGTGTAGCCTTGTCAGGGACGAGGTGTGTAGGAACTGACTACACACCATGTAGTGGTACCTTACACGCCGTGTAGTCAGTCGGTAGGCTTAAACATTAAGGCGGTGGAGCAGCCGCCACCTGGGCGACAGTATACACCGTGTACTCTGGAGTACATGCCATGTACTCATGTCGACGGATGAAAAATGTGACAGTTCCACAAAATTACCATTTAAATGAAATATGTACATGCCGTGTACTTTGTTTTTTCAGCATAAAATAGGCAGTAGCCTCATCATTTGGCAGAGGAGACACTTGAGCCGATTTGGAGCCAAAGGAGGAGGCCAGACCTTTGAAGATACACCAGGTGTTCGTCTGAAATCGGTTTCTGCCTTGGACGACCCCGTTGGAAACGCACGGGTAAGGGCTTCTGCCTCCATGGTTGGTTCTTACCAATTCGTCTCCTAATAGGAGTTATTTACATTTTTTTGGGTTTTTTCCTTCGTTATATCTACGCTGTTTATTGGCGTTTATGGAGTCAACGTTCGGGTATAATGTTCGTTGGTGTATAAGGTATGTGGCTTAGGGTTTATTTTCCAACATCCATGTGTTTTGTGCGTTTTTGCGCCACGAACCCATATTGGGGTGTTGTGTGGATGAGGTAGTTTCTATATTAAACACCTAGAATTGATTTGGTATTTAATTATGATATTAAATTGCGGGTTGGGATCATTGCAAGGATCCGGAACCACCCCAGGGGTGTGTTTCACTGTTTAGCCATTTGGCCAGGATACCCGAGGGTATGCCTTTAAAGTAGTAATCATAGAATTGGATTGAGAGGAATTTCTTTTTTACTGCATTTTGACTTATTGGGCATGGTTCACTTACCTGTTTATCTCGAGGGCATTGTTGTAATTAGCCTGTTGGCACTACACTATTTATCCTGTGGGCTGTAGTTATTTCGCCTAAGGGCAACCTTTCGTGCCTGAGGGCTTGACTTTTGTGCCTGAGGGCGACACTTCCTACACCTGATGGAAATTTCTGTTACTCCTGAGGGCTATACCTGCGGGTTGGATTCTGCTTACCTGAGGGTAAGGTTTTTCTTGTCTGAGGACGCGGACTGTTTTCTTAGAGATGCACTGTAGAGATTTTTAATATATAATGGATTAAATGAATAATAAAAAGGCAATTTAATTTTTAATTTAGTTACTTTGTAGTTCTGCTTACTTTATTGCATTTTACCACTGCACACTATTGTTTCATGTTAGCACGCAGTTGGGCACAAGTCTTTGGTGGGTGCCTACTGAGATATGTTTTTCACACCCTGTTTGGGTCATGTTTTTTGGCCCAAACAGATTACGCTTCTGCAGGTGTAGATAGGGGAAAGAGTTCTTATACAGGTACTTGAATGTTGCTGAGGAGTAGGAGGGCATGGGACCGAGCCTAGGCTCACGATTCCGCTGCCAGCTGTTTGCTTTGTTTTACTGTACTCTGCTTTTTGATGTACTGTATTGATCTATAACATGTTCTAGCTGTTTTCATAGAACATAAGACATGTATCATCATTTTCTATATACTGATGGTTATATCCACTAATGTTGTTTATTTCAGTTGTGTATAGTTTACTGCTTCCACTGTCGTTGTATGATTCTGTTGCGCTACCCTTTGAAAAATGAGGTCATAGTTTCCCCACTATCAGACCTGGGCCCTCACTCCTAGTCGGCAGCCTCTGGCATTTGGGGAAATGCGCTTGAGGTCTTGTGGCGAACCGGCTTCGAGGCACCCATTGAGTGGAACCCGGGACCGGGACGTTACATCACCACACTAGTGTAACTATAATAATGGTTCCTAGAAAATACGTATTTATATTCATGTTTTAATCTCGAATTTTTAATAATTTAATGAAAATTTAATTATAAACATACATCATATCTAAGTCAGAATAGGTTTCAAGTATCTGGAAAGTAAGGCATTCCATGTATCATAATATTATGTGAATGATGAGTAGACACACCTTATATTCAATGTATTTTGTTAATAGACATGAATTTTTTTAATTCATATATATTTTAAAATAATTAAATCTTATCATAGTCTCTTAACTCGACTTAGATTCAACCAAATCACACCTAATCATTGGAATAATTCTTATAGGGGCATTTTTTATAATGTTTGACACACACACAAATGGTGCCTAGTGATCCATCTAAGCCCTTCTCTTGTAATCCTTCCATAAATTTAAACATTTTGTGATTCATGCTACTTGAAAGTAATATTAATAGGTATTTAATATAATCCTATTAAAAACTTGTATTTTTAATAATAGTAATAATAATAAATCATGAAAAATTAATTTGTAAATTTACTTGATCCTCCCCCAATAATATATCAACTGTTTCCTCAGGAATGAAGTCCAGTCATGAGTCATCCGTGGGAATATTTGTGGGTATAGTATCATCAGCTCCAACTGAAAAATCAATACACTCATAGCCCCTCAAATTAGGTGAATTTTTTCATCGAATAACAAACCCAACTGGGATCTAGACTTCCATTATCAAACACCACGTCAAAGACACCTTCTTCTTCTTCAAGGCACACCATATCCTACAAAACAAGGATTTATAAATTCATATTCAATAACAATCTTTTTAGTTAATATATATATATATATATGGTATTGTACATATAGAAAGTTACACTAAATTATTTTTAAAAAACGATAAAATACATACAAACAATAACAGTTGAACCACTATGACCATACAATGACATAAATACTATTAAAACAATTTGTAACCATAATGTTTTTATACATTTAATTCAATTTTTTTTTATAAATACTACCTAGAAAAAAATTATTGGAAATATTTCACTGATCATGAAGGAATATCATATATCCTTCAACTATCTCTCTAAACCATTTTATATATTCCTTCTCATATTACTGAATTGGTGTGGTCATGTTTCTGATCATTAAAGGGGACAACATATAGTTTCTCTAGGTTAATCAAAAAAACCAGTCTCCAAGGCATTTTCACAAAAACATTTCCGATTACAATCACTTCTAAAAATGTAATCCTTCTGTACCAATGATATTAGTACAAAGGGGTCATTTCTTAATATATAATATTAATATATCATAATATTAATGTTTACTAACATAAATAAAAAATAGTCAATTCTTTTTCTGTGAACATAATCAACTTAATCACACATCAACAATATATATTTTATTCCTTGACCATAAATAACATCATTAATATTCATTATTTTTGTGTGAATTTCACATTTCAACACACCAATATGAATCATAAATTACAACATAAAAAAGGTAAGTAAAGTTCAATATTGAAACACAAGACATAAATGTTCAACTATATAACATATTGTTTCAATGAAATAGTTGAAGGATTTTTAAAAAACATGTATCTTTGATTTTGAACAGACTCATCATTGTGTATATCAAACGTTATATCTTCTCTAATGGTACATTTTTCAATCTGGTAGTGTTTATCTAACATTATTTCAACCTCATAAAAATACTACATAAATAGTTTCTATAAGTGACATGGCATAATCACAATATTATCCTCTTGATTTATAAAATCATTGATGCGGTGATTCATTAAATAGATCTATCCATGAAATAGAAACATTAATCAATATCTTGAAAACATGGGTAGGGAAACTATAAAGAATTTCACATGTAATTAACTATTTAATAATAATGTGACTATTTTGAATTTTCAAAGCCTATAATGATAGGAATATCAATTTATTTTCTTCGAATTATTATAGAAATAACCATCAATGCCCTTGTTGGTCTTAACAATTTATATAATTGTATCAATTTCTTTTTAACTCATTGTATAAAATTTAGTTGGCATGTTTTCCAATTACCCTCACCAAACTGTAAATAATAGGTATTTCTCGATCCAATTTCTTAAAAATCACATTGAAAAATAACTTTATCCCAAGATTTTCCCTTAAAGCCTATAATGGTGCACAATATATTATCACACATATCTTTTTTAATAGGCATCACATCAAAATTATGTCTTAAAAATCGTCATTCTAATAAGAAAATTCAATGAAAATATTCCACTTCATTCATTTATGACTATTTTGTTTAATTTTTGAAGGAATAGATAGCAATGTTTTAGGTAATAAATCCTAAAAATCTTACGTTTTTTCAATTATTTTCTTGTTCAGTTTGATCAAGAATTTGAACCATAAACATTAAATTTTTGTTGGGTCATGCTATCTATTCTAATTAAATGATACATTTAATTTTTCAACCCTATTCAATGATTGAAGAAAACACATGTCACCATGGTATTCACATTTTATATAATTCCTAGGTTGTATATATTTCTATCCTTTATTAAAAGATGTGCAGAAATGTTTTACTTTTTTACTCTAACATGAGATGTTTCTATACTGTGGGATGTCATTAATTATCAATAAAAATTTTCCCAAATTATAAACATTTTATTATATTCCATGTAAAAATTCATTGCACCGTAGTCCCAATTTTCTTATAGTTCATCAAACAACAATTGCATATAAATATTGATTTTATCACCAGGCCCTCTAGGTCCATCAACAGGAGAATGAAGTAAAAAAAAATTAATTCCAAAATAAATATTTTGGATGGTTTTATAAAAAGAAGATAAATAAAAATGTATTATTTGTTTCACCAACCGTAGACCAAGATAGGTTAAAATATTTTATTCCAAAACCAATAAGATATTAAAAACATCTTGGAAATTATTTGGGTATCATTATTCGAACTCCATTCATGAGAAATAATCTTTTGGGTGAGGTAAATATTAATATTTTTGTTTCTATATGAGTTCTGATGATTTATTTTTTTATATATAGCTGACATAAAGAATCTATTCATTCTCTGATTTAGTGGTAAATTACCTATCTTCTTAGAGGTAACACATTTCCTTTAATTCAAGACCCTCCCAAAGAGAGTGTGACTACCTTGATTAATCTCATTTTCATTCCACGTAAATTTGTATAAAATAGTATAAGTATTGAGTGTCATAATCTATTTTATGAATAATTTTAAAATAATGTTCCACCAATTTAGGACTTTATATTTAAATCCAAGGTCATCGATCAAAATAATACATTAATAGTTTGAATTTGTAATATTCACTCTCACTGTGAGTAACTTCTTCAAAAATACTAACAACATATCAAAGGACATGTATATCCACTAATTCAAGGTCATAAAGTCTTACAATTAACCAAAAAATGATAATTTACTGAATTTAGTGCATCCAAAATACAATTCAGTATGCACATCATCAAGAACATCAATGAAGTTCAATGATTTCATATATATAGAACAATGAGGATTACTCCCTCCAATTTCAACATTTATGATACTGCTATTTTTAGATTTAAATAGATATATCATATAATTGATAATTATTTTTATCTATTCAATTGTTCTCCATTCAACATTCATATGAATACATTCTAATTTGTATTATGGAATAGACTATTCCACATGAAGTTTTCATGTCATATTTGTATTAAAAAACCCATTTACATAACATTTGTCCTTAATAATATCATTTTTAAGATATAACATTTTTTGAATATTCATTATGTAGAGTTAATCACATTTGTTCAAAATTCAAACGTGAAATCGTTAATTTTTTTTAATAAATCAATATTATTTAATAGAAAACAAATATGGAATATCAATCCACCTCTTCAACTTATATTTAGTCAATATAAAAATATATGAAATATAAAAACAATATTTAAAAAACATGAAAATTACTACATATATATAACAAACATATTAATATGAAAAAACATACATTACTTTTAAAATATATTAATAAATAAATATAACGACATTTAAAACACATTAATGGTTTACCTAATTCAAATAAAAATATAAAATATTAAATATTAAAATTTGGTAAATAAGTATTTAATTTTAAATCTAAATAACATATAAACAATTTCTTCTCTATTCAAATCAATTAAAAAATTATAATATGTGATTTATAAAAAAATTAACAATAATGTTATTATAAAATTTTATTTAACGAAATTTGATTAAAACCCATATTATATGAATAATAATATAATTTTATAAAAAATATCATCATTTTTCCTATGATATTTGAGTTCATATTTAGACAATATAAATTGGAAATTCAGTTTTTCATTAATATGATAAATTAATGCATTTATATAACAAAAATTATCATATGAAAAATATTGAAGAATTATGTCCATGTTAGGAGAGTTAATAAATAAACAAATTTTTTATAGAATTATTTTTATACAAATAAGGATAATTTTTACATATATTTAAACATTTTATGATTATAAACATTCTATGACAATGAAATAATTTTATGAGTCATGTTTTTAGTGAATAGTTTTTTCAGAACTCTATTGTAACCACACTTGTGTTACTCTAAGAACACAACATTCATCCATTGACAAATAAAAATCATTGAAATAATATATAACATGTTCAAATGAGAAAATTCATTAATATAACAACTAAAAAAATTATGTTTCTGGTCAATGAAATTTATAAATAAATAAAATGATTTTCATTCTAATATGGCATTTTTTCCTAAATTTCATAAATTTAATTATCTATATAACAATTTTACCAATATTGAATATGTATTTCATTCCAGGAAATAATTATTTATTAAAAATATTTTTGATATATAAGTGATTTTCAATAATTCAAAATTAAGTAAAAATTTCTTAAAAGACCCAAATTATTCTAAACCAGAAGTAGTTGGAGTTTTAAAAAAATTCATGATAAAATTAATTAATTCATTTTTTTCATTAAAAATTATTTTTCCCTTATTTTGCAATCATAAATATTTAAATTGATTATTTTATAAAAAATTTATTTCAAAAAAAACATACCAGTGAATGGAATTAAAATCATATATGTACAATATTTAAGGGGTAATTATTGATTTTGATAGAATGAGTATTGAAGGAAGTGGGGTTGCGAAGAGAGGGGTTGGGGTCAGTGGGTAATAGAAGAATCATACTAGAAAGTATGTGGAACCTAAAGAGGTGTTGTACCTTTTGGGTGTAGTGGTTCCACATACAAATGTATGGTCATCAGTTAGGGGGCTCAATAGAGAGTGGCCTTTAATAGCAATCCACAGGGACGGAAGGTCGACACATATGGGGGCTGGATGGTGGAGGGGAACGATGGGGACATGATTGTGGCAGGGGGATCAATGGAGAAAGGTGGTGAGTAATAATTCAAAATGAATGTGGATGAGGGATCTCAAAAAATGAAGAAGTAATGGAGAGGTATGGGAAAATTGGGTTCCTAACAGGGTCTAGATGATAGGGGTATGGGTGTTGGACAGTGGGGGGCTAACGATTGTAGGTGGTGTGGAATAACATAACATTTTGGTGGGGGAGGGGCCTGATATGTAATGAGGGAGATAAAGGAAGGAAAAAAATAGAGGTTATTTGTAATATAGCATCCCAAGTATCAATAAAAGAAGTTATTTTCATTAATTAATGAGTTATATTAATTTTGAAACATTGAAGTATTTTTTACAAGACAAAAAGAATTAGATTTAATAAAAATAATTTAATATAACTTTTTTATTTAAAATAATAATATCTAAATTTTATAATATTAATTAAAAAAATAAATTAATCTTTATAATTATAATATTAAACTAAACATAGTATAATTTTTTAAATATATAATAAAACATTAATTTTCTATGAATAGCGATAAATATTGATTTTTTAAAGAAAGGTATTTCATTTCAATAAATTATGTAAATTGAATATTAAAATATGTTTTATTGAGGAAAAAATTTATTATGTAGATATATTTAATTCACAAAATTAAATTTTAATCAACATTATGTTGGACTTTTATATTTGTTTTTTTGTGTTAAAATGATTGTTTTCTCAAAAAAATTTAAGAGTGTATAATGTATCTCTATTTAAATTAATTAACATAATAACTAATGGTAAATGTTTTAAATGATATTAGATATTATATATAAAAAAAATATTATATTGTATTCATAAAACTAATATTATTAATCATATAGTTAAAATAAATTCATTTTTTCTTGGAAAATACGCTTCTTGAAAACCCACTTTTTCATCACGTAAGCAAGATTAATTTTAAATTAAAATTTACAAATTATTTTAATTTAATTAGTTATAATTAATTCAATATTCATAATCATAATAATTTATATTGTCAAAAAATCAACTTAATTTTTCACTATAATGAATAGTTAAAAGAGTAAAAATTAATTACCGCAGTTAAGGTAAAAACATGTTTACTAGGGACTAAACTAATCATATAAGGGTTAAAATTATATAAAAACGTTTCTAAAATGTATTTTATAGAAATATTTCAACCCTATAATTTCAAATTATCAATAATATTTTATTTTTTATTCTTGTGAAATGTGAAAAATATGATATCCCTTTTTTCTTTTCAGAAATTGAAAGTATGCCACTCACCTCACTTATAAAAGTGAACCCCTCCACTAATCCCTTTTACATGGTATAAAAATAAAAATAAGTATCTTCATAAATTCACATACAACAATCATGATCCCTTATATTGATCATGAATCCATCCTAGGAATACATTGGGTGCTTACATAAGGAGTTTGTCTGAAGAAGGGATATTATTCATCACCTAGCATCTTTATTTTATTTATTACTCCAAATACTTAAGAAAATATTTAATTTTAATTATATAACAACAAAATTATATCCCAAATACTTATATTTTTTATGTTAATGGGATAACCTAAATTCATATCCACTTATATCAAAAGGGATTTCCAATCATTATTCATGTGTATAGTAGACTACGACCTCACTAACTGATGTCAATCATTTTCCATCGTTATTTCCCATAGATTGTTATAAGTATATATTTAAAGTATATATATTATATATTTTACATTTTTATTCTTTCAGAATCATGATATAACATATACCTTCTTACTTTTCATTCTATGGGGGATACGATAATGTCACTCATGTGTACGGATGACTACAACTTCTTAAGGGGATGTGATTCTTTTTTCACTAATGCTTTACAAGGAAGGTGATAAGGATAATTTTATTTATTATAATTGATGTAAATGAAATAATTGTTATATTAATTCAGTATTTATCCTAAAAAAAGATAATATAACATTTTATTTCTTACAATGAAAAATGATAATGTCATTAATGTATACATGTGGACTACAACCTCCATGAAGTGATGTGACACATTTTATCATCACTAAATCAGAAAGACGATATATATAATTATTTTTTATGTAAATCTTTTTAAAAAAAAATAATTATATAATTAAATATAGATATAATAACACATACCTTCTTTCCATAAGGATCATTGTGAAATGGAAACACTAGTCACCTATTAATAAGTACTACTAACTCCATAATCATAATGTAGTCTATTTTTCATAGCCATGATTCATGATTGGTTTTTAAAAATACTAATTATTGTATAAATATTTTAATTATTTATAAATTATTATTATTTATATGTCTAAATAGTGGCCTATTTGACCTTAATCAAGCCACTAATGTCAAATTTTGGACATATAAGAAATATACCAACAAATCATAGGATATAAACTTAATTGATAAATTAATTTTATATAACATAGTGATAAGTTAAATTAAAAAGAATAATAAAATTAAAAACATTTCTCAATAATGAAAATAAATAACATAATTTTATTATTCATTAATATAAAGAAGTAGTGTGATGAATGAAAGTCGAGGTAAGGGACATCATCTCAATTTTATTTCATTGAGAAACAATTTAGGTTGTGCCTCTCTATTATTTTATGAGCATTTCATGAAGCCTTTTTGATAATTTATATCACAAATTTTTCTATTATCATGATATTTAATGTTTTTTAGGGTTAATTTTTAATTGGTATTAGAGTTGAAATAATTTAAAACTGGTAAAGGGAATTTAATTAAAAAATAATCTTTTAAAGTTTTCAAAAAATTAAATTTCACATCCATGACCATGTTTTTAAAATTATTATATGAACATAATTTTAAATATATAAAATTTCCTTTTTCTTTTTTATTTAAATTTTTTTAAAAAAATATTTATATAGAATGTTTGACATTATGTATTCATGAAAAATGTCATTATTTATTTTAATGTGTACAAAAACAATGACCTTTCCCCTAGCATAAATTTTTTTGATGCTTATATTACTTTACAATATTTCATTATTTTCTTAAAATAAATACCATATTTCAATTTTGTTTAATTATTTTGGTACTAGAAAATTATTTTTAAAATAAGTGGTATATTCATATCTCAAGTGTATTTCATATTATATAAAAATATATGTTAAAAGGTTTAATGATATAAATTAATGATTTAATGATTCATGATTATGTTATGGTTCTTGATTATTTTTTATAATGGGGGGTTGTTCCACTATAATTCAATGACTATTGATAATATTATAAAATAATGACGGGTGGATCTATTTTAAACCACGAATGGGTGGTAATGTTATTAACCAAGGATGTTTGTTTTTGTGATAAACCATGGTTGGTTGGATCTATGATAAACCTCTAATGCTTTGGGGACTTCGGATATATAATTTTATCATAATAGTTCTTCCATATATAAGAGGGATATAAATGATGATGTCCCAAGTTACATAAAATATTTATATGTGAATTCTATGGGTTATTAATGAATACATTGTGTAAAAACTATGTGTGATTTCATGTGAAAATTATTTATTTAATTTGGCTTGAATAAATTGAGATGAATATAAAAATATCATGGGTTTTCATGTTTTTATTAGACAAACATTCATTAGATTTTTATGTCCCTTACTGGGAATTTTTTTCATCTCACCTTTTAAAAATATCAATGGATCTGTGGATGGGTATGTGAAAGGAGGAGGATTATATGAAATTCATTAATATTCTTCATGAAAATAATTTATTTTGTTTTCATGTGCTACTTATTATATAAAAATTGGATGCAAATCATTATTTTCCCTTTATATATAAATATATGGTTTTGTAATGTATGATTAATGACCTAATTCTATAAAACTATAATCCTGAAAAGATCATCGAATGTAAAAAATTCAATTATTAGCCTAAAAGTCAAGATAATGTATGTTTAAGTTCTTTTGTTGTATTTGGTACCATATGTCAGTTTAGATAACTTTTTATAATAAATTAATTATAATACCAAACCCTTTAAAATTATTAATTTATAGTTATTTTGAAATTATATTGTATTTAAAGATTACTGTGTTTTTATATATAAACTATTTATATGCCGAATGATTTTCTAAAGATGAAAATCGAAACCTATTTGGGGAAGGCAGCTAGAGAAAAATATACATTCAAAACATTATCAATGTATGGTTGGAATTGGAGAAGAATAGTTTGTTGCATTAATAGATTTGTTGAAACAAGCTATAAATGGTGGTAGTATCCATGATAGATAGGAATTTAATCTACCATGAATAAATATTCCTATAGTGGAGAATCTCATGAAGAAACATCCAACATCAATCAGTGGATCATATAATTTTGTGGCAGTTTAATTATAGATCAATGCTCTAGGGAAAATATTTAAAGTCTCAAGATGTTTGGAATTTCAAAACATAACTCTTTCTATTTATCCTTTATAAGTTTTATTTTATCCATGGTGGACTCTAATTAAGAACAAAATATAAAAAACTAAACATTATTCCAGATAATGAGAATCATTTATGGATATTTTGTTGGGTTAGAATATAAAAAGTAACACAATAGTGGGTGATTTGTGCCTTTTAAAAAGCATTCACAATGCTGGATTTTGATGCCCACTATGATTTAAGAGAATAAGAATTTCTTTTTTTATGTGTGAAAATATAATGTGGATAAAAAGAAATAAATAACAAGTATTTTTAGTGTTTCAGGGTACAAAGATCACCTTGTCCACTCTACTAATCACTCCCTTTGTTAGAGTGGAAAATTTCACAAGAATTTTCCTCTTCTCACAAGACCAACAATCCACAACTGAATGCATGTAGTTGACACCATTACAAAAAAAACAATTTATTCTACTTATCTAACATAAAACCATTATTCACATCTTATATCGAGAATATAATACTCACCAATAACTGAGTATGGGTAGTTCACACTCTTATAAATTAAAATATTTTGATTTGAAATGATCACATTATTCTCCACAGGCGTAGCAGTAGTGACTAACAATTGATATATCTTCTTTTCCAAAAACAAATATCTTCATGAATGAAATATTCTGAAGCAATCGTCATTGAAAAGTTATCTTCAATAAGAAATAAACTTAAAAAGATGTAAAATATTGAACATGTATATCTCTAAAGTGTGACTTATTTTATAATCGAATGTTCATTGCAACAACAATGTAAATGATAATTTCAATAATATATTCACATATATGAATCAGTTATCACAAAAATATATACATGTATATATTTGATATTATACTCTAAAATAATATATAGAACATGAAACATGTTTTTGTATTCAAGATCCAAATGAAGTGCCTGATTGATTGTGGAAATTCAAATTACAATTGACCAGGGGTGTCATAACTTCCAAGATAAATAGGAGTGATTTTCTCCAAGAAACATTGTTCTTTGAAACAATAATACTAATCCTTAAACCATTATTCAATTCTGACATGACCATTATAGTAATCAACGATTGAAAATACAGCTTGGAAAAATTATCTATTGAGAACAAAATGCCGATTTTCTATGTCTATCATAGGGTTCCATTCTTTATAACAGGGTTACTTTGAATATTTTAGAGGTATAATGTGTAACGTAGGGTTCCTACCAACCTATGCTTTAATAACCATAGTATTATCTTCATGTAACATAGGTAACCAAATTAGCATATTGATGACAATCCATATGTTTACCCTTGTCTGCATAAAATCCATAACTTTTCATTGACTAACTATATGTTCAACTTGTCTGCACATAGGGTATTAGAAGTAAATCCTGACTCCAACATAAGGTATATGTCCCATACATTTTATGATTCTATTATTGTAAGGATTCTGATCCAACCCCAAATTATTTTCGCATAATGTAGGGATGATACCATACGCAAGCATTTCACCATTCTGGCGTAACATATGGTTGATACCATACACAAGAATTTCACTTTTCTAGTGTGATGTAGGTTTGATACCATATGTTCATTTCCCAAATGTATGGTATTGAAACATTATTTCCTAATTAATTATTATAATTTCAAATTACTTTAAATCATATGATAATTCCTAAAAACTCATTCAATCAATCTTTATTAAAAAAACCAAGGGTATTTGAAAACCTCAAAATCATCATAAATTATATATTATTGTTCATAGAATACATGACCAACTATATCCCCCTTTTTATGATCACAACACCCATAACATTATCCATTAAAAATTTTTATGAAAATGTAGGATTTGTAAACAAACAAAAATTTATTTAGAAATACATTAATATTTTGATTTCATAGTATTATTTTGATAAATAAAATAGATATTTGTTAATTAAATTTTATTCTAATTAAATATTTTGGTTTGTAACTATTCTCCCTGAAGTGTATTCATAGATATTCCCCTTTCTCTCCTTATTCCACTTTTTATTTTTCTCCCCCCTTTTTGATATCAAAAAGGCATATTGAAAAAATAAACAACATAAATGAAATTAAATATAGCACTGATCTATTATGAGTATTTATAAATACTATCAAAATAGTAATAAATCTAGGATTGGAATTTTAAATAGTGAACTAAATAAGATACTAAAAACATAATAATAATGTAAAATTAAATTCAAATCAATTCAAATGTTTTGACAAATAAAGTACCATCCCCATTAATTAAAGGGTCAACAAAATGAAGGGCTTTGGTCTCAAATGGAAAGAAAAGAGGGATCATTAGTTTGAGTAAGGGCTTGAATTGCACTGTTAATATCAAAAAGAATAAAAAATAGGCTCTGGAAATATTAGTTGAATGCTTATGGCCATTGTAGAAAAATATTCTTTGAATCATTTCCAACCTATAAATTCTCAAAACGGTTATCCTTTAAGAATTCATTCACAACATCCTATAACTGAGTGAATGAGATCATATTCTCCTTAATTCGAGTAATCACTATTCGCAACCAAGATTCACTTGATGTCAGTTGACTAATCAGATGTAATTTATTTTCCAATAGAACACTTAAAAAAGAGTTATCACACTAAATAGTGTGTAGCTTATCATTGAACATGTCTTGTACATATGTTTTAGATTAAAACATTCTATGAAGTTTTGGTAGTGTCTGTTTAGAGGAGGTTTATGCATGAATAATTTCTTTGACATACTGACATTATCTCGTAATCATTATCTTAAAATCATCAATCGTTGATTTTATAATTGATTCATCTCTAACCAAATTAAACTTTCTAGAGACCGTGCTGATAAGATCTTTAATGTCTCAAATAGAAATTATATTCTCATTGAATTACCTTAAATGGAGATTCTAATCTTCAAATTCAGTTCCTAGTACTGAAGAATCCTTATTTTCTTTGAATTTATTTTTCTCAGCCTCCAACTGTTCTCTGAGAAAATAAGTCTGAGCATGCAACATATTGATCTTTATAACTAAGGCTTTATCCTGATAATATTATGATTTAGAAGATGGAGTGATATGGTCAAGAATAGAATGTCGTTGAAAAACATCTACTAAGGCCAAACATGTATTTTCATTATCAACTTATTTGTTTCATATGGAGGATCCTCCATCAACTTCAGAATTGGGAAGATCTTGAGATTAAGATTCAAGAACAACTCTCATAAATTTTCATGACTATGAACCTCTTCCTCACCTCGCTCATCCACTATATTATTGAGATCAGCTAATCCAGGTGCTTCATCCACAGTCTCTATAATGAAAACTATAATTATTTTTTTTGAATAAGATATTTTTTTTGCTTTGATGTTCCTTCATTATCAGTCCTATGTCTCATAGATCGAACTAAAGGAATCATCCATTGCTCCCCATGATGAGCTTCCAATAACTTATGATCTTGTTCTGCACCATCTGGTAGAAGATTGTTCCAAGAGTCTCTCTCGAAAAATATATACTTCATAACAGTTCCATCATTAAATGTGTTTCTATGGTGATTTTTTTTTCAAAAAACATATTCACAATAATTCTTTTACATAGAAATAATTATTAAATAATCTATCTATATAGATAGAAACCCATATTACAATCCATGTGATTGTAGTGGTTTAGATATCTTATCATAATCCAGAAGAAATTAAACATTATTTGATTAATGAAATAAAAACATGATATAAATGTCATGATAAAATACTTTCCCTATCTCTGTAGTCCAATGGAAAATTCCTTATTGAATAAACTTTAAAATAACTTGATGATCAAGAGTAAGTTCTTTTGACCTTAACTTCTTAACATCTCTTGTTCCAAAAAATGAAAACATATTTTCCTCTGATGAATGTATTCCATTACCGATATCCATTAAATCAAATTGAAACTCCCCCTCACGGGGACAATGTAACAACTCAACCATTTCCACATTTTAAAAAAAACTCAGAATCAATAATATTGGAGACAATGGGGTTTTCTTTGAATCCAAGACTAAATGAATAATTTCTAAAAAAAATTAATATCAATGCCAAAAACCCTAGGCTTTTTATCTTCTTCAAAAACAAAAAAATTGTTGATATTTCAATGCTTCCCTAAGAGAATGGTTCATAGAATCTGATTAGCCAGAATTAATTACCATTCCCTAGAGCACTATACAAGATTTCCCTAATGTCTAACTAGAGGCATCCAACTCATCTCTACATATCTTCGAGAGGTTTCCCTCTCTGAAGGTTTCAAGATTGTAGGTATTGATGGTTTATTGTTTTGGAAAATGGGAATCAAAATAATATCTATAAACCTAGAGGATGTGTAGAAGAGGTGAAAGAGAAAGGGAGAAGGTAAATTTTTTTCTCACACCGTCTAATTATCCACACTTTAATTTTTAATTTTTAAAACACATGTAATATAAAATAGAAGTGAAATTCTAAATTAAAATATAATTTAATAAAACATATTAAATAAATATTAATAAAATAATAATAGAGACACATGAAATAAATTTACAAATAATAACTTAAACTAAAATATTTCTATCTCCCCCTTAATAAAATTTGAACTTGTACTTTGAAGTGGATTAGTATAAATATTATCTAGTTGATATTCTTTATTAACAAAATATAAAATAAATATCCTTTTTAAGGACATGATCTCTTAGAACATGATGACATATGTAAATTTTCCATTTCCTATAATGACTTATAATATATTTGCAATATTTATTACTATTATTATAACATAAAATAGGGTTTCTATTAATGATTAGTCCAAAGTCCAGTAGAGTTTTTTTCATCCACAATACTTGTGCATAAAAACTACCAGCAGACAAATATTTTTCCTCAACAGTTGACATGGAAACTGGGTGTTCCCTCTTACTAGACCATTAAACTAATGATTTTACTAAAAATTGACAGTTTCCAAAGGTAATTTTATTTCTAATATATAACCTAAAAGTTCAGAATATTAACATGAAATTAAATTAAAATCATAATATTTGTGGTAAATGGATTGAAAAATAATTGTTTTTAATTATCTTGAAATTATTTTAACAGTAATAAAATTTTACTTCTTTGGATTTGATTTAAATCTATAATAAATGTGTAGACCAAAAAATATGTATGGTCTGCTAGAAATAAGATATATCCAACTACCAATCATACATCTAAATAACTTGTTGTAAACTGGTTTTGCAGCATCATCCAAATCATTTTTATATTGGTATACATTGAAGTTGTATATGTCATGCTATTTTCAAGTCCCAACATTTTCAATAAATCAATAATATACTTAAATTTATTTACAACATTTCCATGATCTTTTTGATAAATTTTAAATCCAAAAATTAAATTCAGTTCACCAGTTATACTCATTTCAAATTATTTTGGAATGAAATTTTAAAAATCATGAAAAAAGAACTTTTGTTACTAGAACCAAATAGAAAATCATGAACATAAATATGAACTAATAAAATATTAGAAAAAACAGATTTCAGAAAAAAAAAATTGGACCTTCCAATCCACACAAAAATCAATTTTTCAAAATAAATGAATTTATTCATTCATAGAAAGCTCAAAGTGATAATTTATGGAAATAATGATCATTGGTAAATTTAAAATTAGAGATTAGATTTTGAGAATTTTTAAAACCATGGGGTTGTTCAACACTAAACTTCCTCTATTAAATAAGCAATTTTAAAAGGTATACAAAACATCTATCTTGTATAATTCAAAAATTATATGTTATCGATATGGTAAAATTATTATAATGGATTCTAATATAGCTACATGGGAAAAGGTATCATCATAATCTATACATTCTTCCTAATTATATCCTTTAGCTATTAATATGGATTTATTTTGTGTTATTATTCCTTGATCATCCTATTTATTTATAAAAAAACCATTTAGTTCCTATAACAAGATAATTGTTTGGCCTCTCCACCAGTTCCCTAACTTCATTCCTTTTTTATTGATTTAGCTATTGTTTAATTTCTAACATCCACCTCTTATATTTTAAGGCTTCTTAAGTAGTATTAGCTTCTAACTAAAATATAAAAGAAGATAATTCATCTAGGTTTCTAATGTTATTCTAGTTATAATTAATGTTTCTAGGTCTCCTATAGTGGTTTCTAGAGGATGTATTTTAAGAATTATAGAATGTCTAGGAATGTCACTTATAGGTTATTTAGTATCACATTCTTCTGAACTAGAATAATTTTAATTAATATTTTTTTTCAAAATCAGTTTTAAAGGCCACATTTAACATGTTATCCAAAGAGTCGGTAACATCATTAGGTTGATAATTCTTTTTAATAAAAGAGTTAGTTTTATCAAACTACACATAAAATGATTCTTCAATAATCCTTGACAATTTATTACACACTCAATCAGATTTAAAGGTCGAAGAATTTCCCCAAAAATATTCCTTTATCAGCTTTTGGATCAAACAAACCACAGTCGCCCGTATTATTCAAGATATACACCATGCATTCAAAACCATTAATGTATATTACATTAGGTTTTCTGTTATTACAATGTTTATAAGGTTTCATTTTTAAAATAGGCCTTACTAATACTTTATTAATTATATAGTAGGCTGTGATTAAAACTTTTTCCCAAAGATAGTTAAGAATATTTTATTCATTCAACATATTTTATTCCAATTCATGAATAATTCTATTTCTCCTTCCCATGATTCCATTTTGCTGATGTGTTTTGGGTGAAGTGAAGGTGTGTTTAATACCTAGATTTGGGAATAAAAAATTGAATTCATGACTCTAAAATTTTCTATTATGATCACTTCATAATGAAAAAAATTCTAAAACCTTTTCTGATTTTGAACAAATTTTCAAAAACATTCAATATTAGTGAAAACATAACATTTGTGTTATTGAAAATAAACCCAAGTAAAAATAGAATAATAAAAAACAAAAAAATAAGAATATAATTTACCAATAAAAATTTCTATTCTTGATGGTCCAAAATAATCTATATTGATAAGTTCTAAATCTTTAGATGTAGAATTTTTTTTATAAATTTGAAAGAATATTTTTGATGCATTCTAATTTGGAATGCATCACAAAACATTTCATTGTCAATCATAAGAATAGTAAAGTTATAAACTAACTATTTCTTGGATATTTTATGTAGTTAATAAATATTACAGTGTCTATGTCATCTATGATAAATCCATGATTCATTAGTCGTAGTAGTTAAACAGTTCAATTTCTGTCTACATAATAAATTTAAATTCATTGTATAAACATTATCAGTTTTAGGTTCCCTAAATTTAAGAAACTTCTATTTAAACATGGATAAGGAATTGATAGAAAAGTAAAAAAATAAATCATCCCATAGTTTGGAGATACATTTCATTGTGTTCTTTAACCCTTTCAGAAATATTACCATATTTATTAGATAGTATTTAAAAATCCAACAGCTCTAACTCCTTTTATATTTCCTTTCCCATTGTCACCAAAAATAACTAATCCTCTACCATTTTGAGTTGGTTTATGAAGGTCTATTGAATCTCCACTCATATGAATAGAACATGCACTGTCCATGTACAATGTGGCCTTATTTGTGACATGTTTCCCAAAAATTTAATTAAAAAATGTTTGCTTTGGTAGCCATATCTTCATGGGTCTAGCAATGTTAGCAAGAAATGATCTTGGAATCCAGATGTAATTTATTTTGCAATAATTTATATCATTTTCTTTGGAAAAAATTGTTAGAAATAAAGGCTCTTTTATAATAGTAAAATAATTATTTTTCAAAAATTAATTATTAGTGACATTTCCTTTTTCTCCATAGTGATAACATGAAGTATTTTCAGAATTAGACATAAAAAAGTTTTTATAAAAATTTTATTTGTCAATCATAAATTATATTAAAAATTATTACCATTTAATGACATTATTTCCAAAAATTTCATTTAAAATATTTTCTCTATTATTAAAAAAAAAGAAACAACTTTATAGTATTCTATTTCATCCTGCAGTTCCTTGATTTTTTTTCATAATTTATATTCTTTGATGGAGAGGAGTTTAATTTTTCAAGTAGCTCTTGATGTCTTTTTAGCATTCTATCTCTTTCACCAAAAACATAAATATGTTTGTTTTTCATAGATTTTTTTATTTAATAAGGAATCATATTTTTCTTATTCCATATAATGTTAGAATTAGAATTTATCATTTGTGAAACCACTAGTACTAAAATAAGAATAGTAATAAGTGTGTACATTTTCCACTTTTTCCAGAAAGCACATATTGGATTTTATATCTGATTGATACTTCTCTAAATCAGACATTTAAGGGCTAATAGAGTCTTTAGATACACACCATGTAGCTTTAATATATTTTTTCTTTTGTTTTCATAATCCACAATTTTATAATCACTTTTTGGCCTTTTTCTTTCATATTTTATTTGAGGACAATCATGTCTAAAATGGCCCAATTTCTTGTACTCATATCATCAATGTTCTATTGGTTCTTTTTTATCATTCTTGAAGGATTTTCTGAAACCTTTAATCATATTATAAAGCATTCTTAACATTCTCTCTAGTTGATCTAATTCCATAATATATTCTAAGGAATCTAAATTTTACCCTTATTTGACTTATTCCTTTGATTTTCATCTATTCTTCTAAGATATTTCCTTCCTATAATTATTTTATTTCATTAAAATAATTTTATAATATTAAACTTCATCATTCTTTTCTACATAATAAATTATCATTGTCTTAATTAGTTCATTCATGATAGATCTTTGATAGGTGATGACTACTTAATTGAAATAGATATTTTATTCAATTTAATGGGCAGTACTCTCTGTACTTTTAAATAATTATCAGATTGTTTTATGGGTTCACATAAGGTTGTTATATTTTTGACAATTTATTTAATCCTACAATTCTACCAAGTGATTATTTCACCATCAAACATGCCAAATGTGTCAAATTTTAGCTCAGATGTATGATATCTCATATTTCTGACATTATCTACTCCTTCATACGAAAATGCAATAATTATCCACATTTTGATGGTTGTTTGAAATTGTGATACACAATTGAATTCATCTAGTCCAAGACCACAAATAATAGCATTCATTTCCTTTTATTTGATATTATATTTGGATTCTATTGTTACATCCCATGTTTTAGGTTTTTTTGGAATCTTATAATGAGTAATAATTTTTTGTAGACTCTGAATCCAAGATTCTTCATAGAGATAATCATTGGATATTTCCAACATCCATAATTTTCACTATTAAAATATGGAGCATGTACCATTGACATTCCTTTTCTCGGATAATCCATTTCGAACATTGTATATACCTTATATTTTTCAACTTGATATAGCTTTATCTAAAATCTCTCCTCAGATACCAATTCTTATTTAGGAATATAAAAAGTAACACAATAGGGGGGTGAAATGTTTCTTTAAATAAATCTTCCACACTTCTGGATTTTGACACCCACAATGATTTAATCGAATATGAATTGTTTTTTATATATGATAATATGAAGTGGATAAAAATAAAGAAAGAACAGGAAATTTTTATAGTGGTTTGGGGAACAATGATCCCCTGGTCCACTCTAACAATAACTCTATCTATGATCTTTATAAATTTTCACTTGAATGGTCCTCTTATCAAAGGAAAAAGAATATACAACTGAGTGAAGGTAGTTGCCACCCATAGAAAAAGACTAAAAACAAATGTCTTCTGCTTCTTTAATGGAGAACTTATTTTCCAAAACATATATTGAAAAGATGATACTCCACCACAACTGATTACAAGTAGTTGAAACTCCAATAAATCAAAAGAGTTTTAATTGAATGGTTCAGGTTGTTCATCACAGTTATTGTAGGAGCAACGGATAATTTATGGATCTTCTTCATTCAAAAATAATATCTTTAAGAATGAAATATTTTAAAGGGATACTCGTTACAAAATTATCTTCAATATGGTAGTAACTTAAGCAACAGTAAAACAATGAACATGTATATCTCCAAAGTGTATCTTCTTTCAGAATCAATCACTTGTTGTATAAATATTATAGAAAATAATTTTACTAATACAATTTCATATATGAATTTCTTATCACACACATATATAGGTATATATTTGAAGAGACACTCTAAAAGGATATATAGAACAAAAAATATGCTTCAGTATTCTAGATCCAAAATAATAGACTGATTGTTTATTGAAATTAAAATTCCAATTAACCAGGGGGTATTAACTTACCATAGAAATAAGATTGATTTTATATGATGAACATGGTTCCTTGAAAGAATCACCTCGAATTGGTCTTTAATTATAACTTGACCATTGCAATAATCTCTGATTCAAAATGCAGCTTGAAAAACTTCACCATTAAGAACACAACATAGAGTTGATATGCATAGTGTGGGGTTTCATTATGTATCATAGAGTTCTTTTTCATAACGTAGGGTTCCTTTTAATAGTGTATGGTTCCTACCAAATGTATTTTTTCTTAACAATACTTTAATTTTTACATATCATAGGGAAAAAAAGTATCATATGGATGTTAATCCACACATTTATCCATGTAAGTATAAAATCACATATGTAGCATTGATTAGCCATACATTCAACTTTTCCACACATAGGGCATTAACAGTTTATCTAGACCCAATCATAAGGTTGTTGATCTATACATTTATCAATTCTCTGAATGTACAGATGTAGGTCCAAATGAAAAATATTTTAGCGTATCATAGGGTTGATACCACACACAAGTGTTTCACTTTTCCAGCGTGACATAGGGTTGATACCATATGCATGCATTTCAATATTACAATGAAGTGTATGGTTGATATCATATATTCATTTCACAAATATTGTGTTTTGATATAGTATTTCTAAAAGTAATTCTCATAATTTTAAATTACTTTAACCAATATATGAATTCATGAAAAATCATTGAATTAAACATTATTAGAAAACAAACAAGGGTATTTTTTAACATAAAAGTCATCATAAATTATAGATTATTTTTAATAAAATATATTCACAACTAGTTTTACATGGGAAATATTTCCTATGTTTTTATGACTTCATATATAAATGGAATTCTTATAATTGGTGAAAAAAGAAATATATATTGTTTCCATGTTTGGAAAAAAATGAAAATATTTTCCAGGTATGTACCAAATGTTGTTTGGGTAATTATACTAACATTAATATAATTTACTCAATGTTAAAACCATGTTTATGAATAGAATTCTCTAAAACAGAATTTATGATCTTAGTGAATGTTTTTCATTGTGATGAGAAAGTGAAGATGGCTTTTAATGACCCATTTTCACCTTGAGATGGAATGATTAAGACAAGTTCTCTATTGACCGAAATTTCAAAGAAAACATCAGATAAAAATGGAGATAATAAATAAAAATTCTCATCTTGTAAAAAGTGTGGTAGAAATCATACATTATAAATTTTTATGGTGTATGTGGTGTTCTTATGTTGTTGTATGTTTAGACGTATGGCTCATGAATGTTAATAAAATGTGTGGAATAATAATGAAGATTTTATGGTGACAAGATTACATTGTAATTATTTGGGAATTTATATAAACATGTATCCAAATTTAGTCCCTCATGGGGGAGACCATCAAGACCTAAATCATAGAGGTGTTTGAAAATATTTTTCTACAACTGTGGTTGACATTGGGACATCAAGTGAAGTGGTGATAGGTATGTAAATTGTTTATTAAAATTATGCTAATAGATTGTTTGATTATTTATCTTTCCCTTATTTCATTTATTAGAAATTTTCCAATAAATTAAGAATATCACCTCATGCAATTAATATGGAACTTTTGGTGAAAAATAAAAATGAATGTATTAAATTAACCAAGAGATATCGTTATTTTTCTATTTTTATTAATGGGGTCATCTTTCCTAAAAATATTAATGAAATGACCATGGTATAATTTGATAACATTCTTCTTATATATTTTCCTTTATTTTATCATGGTATGTTTAATTGTGGATAAAATAATATTTTTTAATGATTTAATTCCATTGATAAATTTGTTTTAAAAGATGTTAAATTAATTAGAGATGGTAGCTAATTTTACCTTTCTCATATTGTTTAAGAGAAAGAAACCGAAAAAATAAGTGGTGTGATATTAGTGAATAAATACATGGATGTATTTCTTGATAATTTGTCTAGTCTTATTCATGATCAGGAGTGTCAGAAACTGATCCACTGAGGCCTGAGTCACAACTCACTTTTCCCACCCCAGATATGTTATGGATGGAATCTAGAAAATAGATGGAATTTCAAACACATGGGAGGCCTTGGCCTATGGTACTTGTACACAAGCAAGAAAATACATCTTAATAAAATAGTGTATAGATAGTAATAACTAAAACTATAAATTCATGCTTATATCTATCCCACATACATTATACTAAAAAAGTATTGAAAGCCTAAATAGGGAAAAATACAAGCCCAACGAAAACATTAAAAGCATTCAACTAGGTCAGATGTAGGAGATTGTTTTCAAATGAAACAACCAAACCCCACCTCATTTAAGTCTAGTAAACAACCCCAATCCGTGTAACATTCAAAGTGTCGCCTATTATGGTTCCCCATGGGACTCTATCGAAAGGACGATTTTCTTCATAAGACATGAAATGTATAAGAAAAAATCATGTAGGGATGAGTATAAAAATAACCAATACGTGTTCCAAAACATAAAATAGATTGGAGAAACAGAACGAAAATTGTATTTTCAACCCTGTTAGAGGAAACCTAATGATAGAGAATCTCCATATGAGTCACTACTCGAACATAAATTACTAGAAAACCCAATCATCTTGGTGAGTCAAAAAAGAAACATGATTACACAACATGGAACCCCATAATACCCAAGATATACTCATCTGATACTCCATGTATCATAATGTTTCGACCACGTAGCCATCCACATGATTAAAATCAAGGCTCAAAGGTAACACAGGTTTTAAATAACATACTTCATGAGAATACCATATTAGATTGAATTTTTATTTTTTAATTCTCAATAGGTATCTCCCTACCATCCCAGATGGTATGTCAGAGAGATTCACTCGACTCGGAAGAACTCTCTTGGTCTAAATATATAACCCAATAGTAGTGGTTATGTCACCACTATTGTTTTCCCTGTACAAGCTCATAAGAACCCATGTTTATAGGCCCTCCACCTACCATTGATCAAAATTTAGGGATAGATACTTAAAATCATACACCACATTCATCCTCTCTAGAGAGAGAGAGAGTAGGTACCCACATCTCATCAATTCCCCACTTCCTATGGAATACTAAATCCTCATAATCTTGTATAATCCTCTGTAATACACCTATAGAGTGGTCCCCACCTCTCCACATCGAGGTAAAACTACCTAAAAGCTAGTTGTATCATATAAAAAGTGGAGAGGCCCACTCTCTATAATTTTTATCCATATCCAAGGGATATATAACTCCCATTGAGGACCCTCTAGACACATCTGTTCATAAATTGTGGAGTATCACTTGATGGATAAAGGGCCCACACCTTGTTTATAGGTGTAACGCCCCAACCCCAGCTACCCAGAGTCAGTGCATTACTTCATAACATTGGCATGATCACAAAAGATCAAGTCTCGAAAAACCTATTAGTTTAGTAGCCTTGAAAACACTAGATACATTCATAAGTCTTACATTACATCATAAAGTGAAAAACTAATAACAAAGTCTTCATAGTCCACACTAATATCATTTTCTTACTATCCCTGCAAGTCATTCCTAAAATACTTCTTCACATCCTGGAAAATATTAAAACATTGAAAGGGGTGAGCTTAGATGCTCAGTAAGGATAACAATATAGCGGAATATTTCATTAATAGACATAAACATTTAAGGCAATGTATAACTAAAACAAAAGACTTTTAAAAATGAACTTCAACATAATATGGCAAAAGTAAAATGCGATAATTCCATTCACTTCTTCACATGGATATTCTACTGGTCGAATAATCACATGCAATATCAATAACCACTTTCATAATGATGGAATGAAAAATGCCAGACTATCATAACCACGTAGCCAAGGCCTCGTGCCAAGACCACAAATAAGATTTTGTCAAGGCCTCGCGCCAAGGCACTAGTTTGTCTCATGAGACCTACCGATGCATCGAGGAGCTATAGAGGGCTCCACCCGTCACTTACTAAGTCTAATTCATTCCTCATATGAATGGGTTTAAACATATCATAAACCATGACATAATCGTATCACATAAAACATTCATAAAGGAAACATAATATTTCCACATTTAAATCACAAGATTTCAAAACAAAACATTGATATAATAAAAATGCTTTCAAAAACATTTTCAATACCAAAATAAAAGAAATTTAAAACTTTGTATTTATTTTTCATTAAAAAGGTGATGGCTTGTAGAGGAAGCTGAAACTCAAATAATGGTCACGGCGGTGGAGAAGTCATTGTCGCCGCATATGTACGGAAAGAAAAACATTCCATGTTTGTCGTTTAGTAAAACGCTTCGTATAAAAAATATTCCTTCTGAATAAATGTAAAAGTGAAAGGGATTTATACACAATATAATAGAAAGTTGTGTATAAAACCAAATATGCCTCAATGAAAGGAGATTCAGACGAAGTCCTTACAAAAAACATTTTTAAAATAAATTAGATATATTATGTGTATTCACTATAAGTACACATAAATAATGTGAAATACAAGATAGGACATAATAATATCATGACGTAATTTGAACGTAGGAGATTAACCCAAAGAATGGAAATTGGGTTAAGAAGTTCCCTTACCTCGTGTCTGACTTGACTCAACCATTATTTAACCTCCTGAATAATAAACTAGAGTTAATTTCTACCTTATTAAGAACAATTTTAAATTTCATTATCCTTTTTATATCACTTATTACAATGTTATTAATGTTATGTAATTATATAAGTTAATAATGGTCGTTTTGTCGATCTTTGGTACTTGAGTCAACAATAAACTTCTTATAATTAAAAGTTGTTCTTGTGGTGAAATATCCATTATATCCAGAATTATATTCATGATTAGATTTCATATATATCATATATATCCAGTATATACATTCATTCATAATATTACATAACATTTAGAGGTAAGAAATTAAATGCACCGTTCTTGGAGACGGTAAGCCATACGTACTCATGAACGCTACTTTCATTTCTATTTCGTATTTAATGGAAAGAAATCACAATTATATAAAGGTATAATATATTTCCAGAGTAATATTATATATAATATCATTTAATCCATCCTTTATACATCTCACATATGGCATTAACGATTCACATCACTTTGAGGGGGCGGTAATCCGCACTTCCAAAAATGAAATTATCGCGTTTACCCATAATGGAAATCCTAAAGTATGCCATAAATGAGAAATACAGAAGCATAAGGAAAACATAAACATATTATATATCATATATAAATATAGTGACATCTTAATGGCCTCCTTTGAAGGTGTTATATGAGTGTTGAACAATCATCGTCTCGTGAGGCAGAAATCCGCCATCCACAGAAATAGTATGTTCTTTAACCATTAGATGTAGGTGTGTGTAAGTGTAGCTCAAATAATTATTATAAAAACATCCTAGTATATTGAGGATACTGGTTTTGTTACAAAAAAAATAATAAAAAGAGTTTATGGGGTTGGAGAAGCAAAATAAAACAAAATAACATTAGAGAAGACATTGCCTCAAAATCGGGTAACTCTTTTTGATTTGAGCCAAAGGCTTCCTTGGGAAGAGTTCTGCCCAAAGTGAGGCTTCTAGGAGTAAGGGGGGAAATTTTGGAGAGTATTTGGGCAGAGTTTGGCCGATCCGAATGGCATGAAATTGTGAATGAGGTGGTAGAGGTGGGGACCTTTTATAAGAGGAGAGGAGGGGCACTCTTAGAAAGTAAGGCAATTTTACATTATTATACAATGATTTTCATATTCTAAAGGTACCACACTTGTATACATCGAGGCTAAGGTGATAAGGGTTCTAAATATACCCATCCAATAGTCTTTGGACAAGTGTAAGCCTTGGATTTTACATTATATTTTCATTTTATTAAAATCGTTAAATAATGAGGTCATCGCTGCATCATAATGATGTCATAAATAATTTAATTTATTTAATGTCTAAAAATTATAAAAAAAATACTATGATGTAGGAAATATTTTTAGATTTCCAATTACTATTTATATTCAGAACGTTGACTTGTATAAACCCATGTAAAAATTGTTTTAGTAAAAC
Source organism: Viscum album (assembly GCA_963277665.1). Taxonomy (NCBI): domain Eukaryota; kingdom Viridiplantae; phylum Streptophyta; class Magnoliopsida; order Santalales; family Viscaceae; genus Viscum; species Viscum album. Next base: position 1,353,284,239 of record OY728147.1, on the reverse strand, counting down.
ATTTCATGTTTGTGTCATTTTTTACTTTAACATTAAATAAAAGGTATTTATGTCATTTTCCAACTAAAGTGGCTCCATGGGGTCCCCAAGATGACCCATGTATTGTCTTGGTCGGACATGGAACATCCAATGAGGGTAGTACATGTTTCAAGGTCATCTTATATTATTAAAACATTATTTTTATCTTAAACTACACTAATTACCTCTAATCGCGATTAAGAACTTAAAAGTCACTGTTCACCAAAAATTATTTTAATCTCATTGAACCACATTTTACTTATTAATGACAACCATGTATGTAGGATTTTTGAAAATCAAATCATAGAAGTGGTAATATATCATTTAAATGAAAAATCAGTTATTTAACTACCACTTAGTGGTTTCACTATTCATCAATAATTGATGTTTTTCAGAACAATGCCAAAATTTCACCCTAATCTATAATTGATATTCCTAATTCAAAAATGATATTTATTTTACAAAATTCAAAACATATAAGTTTCATTAATTAATTTTATAATTAATTCCCGCTGTCACAACACATATCATGTTTTTAAGAAATAATTTATATCAAAAGATTGGCAATTGTTTTTGTCCAATTTAAATGTTAAATTAATTCTAATGACCACCATTGGATAAAATGGTAAAAATATATTCTAATTATACATTAAAACCACTAAATAGTATAATTTATCACTATAAATTATTTTGATTAAAAAAGTTGTTTTTATGTATTTTTCACTATTCATAATAAATTAGAAGTTCTCAGAAAAATACCAAAAATTCAACATAGGCTAATTTCGTTATTCTGAATCCAAAAATAAAGTCCATTTTGAAATATAAAATTTCTATAATTTTAAAAAGTGGTTATTACTATTCATAACGGCTACTTTGATTAGTCGTGGTGTTTTAGAACTCGAAGTTGCGTACAATGCAAGCTATTGCATTAATCAATGAGAAGCGTATCATGGAAGCTCGGGGTGTTACATTCTCCCCTCCTTCAATAAATTGCGTCCTCGCATTTTGAAATTTTTCTTGGAAAATAAAATGTTGAAAGTAGAAAATACCTTTTGGAAAACCCACATCTGAAATAAGGTTAATAAAATTTAGTCTTAATAAGAGGGAAATGGAAATATAAAAGTCACCACCAAATTACGATCTCGATAAGGAGAACATTGGTGGAAATTAGAGACATATAATTGGAGGAAAAACATAAATATTTGTAGGGAGTGATTGAGGTCATCAATCACAATCAACTGTCAAATTGAGGGCCTCAAAGCCTTCAATCTATAATGATTTAAAATATCATCAGTTCAACAAGACATAAGGTATTAGGATAACACATTTTTTTTTGTTTTAATATCCCTTTATTAAAGTTAAAGAATTAATTTATTCATTGAATAAGAGATAGGTATATATATTTATTCTTGACAATTAGAGTTTCAACCTTCAACTCATCTTTCACTCAAAAAGATAATAGAACTCAAAAATATTATACTTATCCTAATTGTATAAGGTTCCAAATTTTAACACATACCATTTAGATTAGATAAACTATTTTGTAATAACCAGGGACTTCACTTAGTCCAGTGGTAGGCGATTAATCCCAATTGCACTATGGTTGTGGGTTCGATTCCCACAGCTTTGTCCGACGCGATGGGTTGTCACTCGGTCTGCGTGTTGTCCTTTTTATAAATATCCAAAAATAACCTTAACAATAGTATCCAATGTAAAATATAATCCATTCCAACCTTTATAGTTATCCAAAATACTTCTGTCCAACTCACAGTCCATATTTTATGAGGAAGGTAAACATAATGAAGCTCCCTTTTTTTTCTATGTAACAACATGTGAACACCTTCATCATGTAATATTTTAAAACACTACAACATACTATATTACCATAAATCATTTTTGATTACATTCATGATCCATTATTCCTTATATAAAACTAGATATACTCCTTCTATCCAAAAATGTATACAAATCATTAATCAGTTTCAAGGATGTTAAGAATATCCAGCATAATTTATCTGAATCAATCATGTCTTATTCCAAAATCACTATCTCGGTATCAGAACCATATTATGGTTTATCTTTCTCCCAACCATATATTTTCCAAAAATTTAACCTACTGTGGAGTCACTTTTCTTGGTTCCACACAATCTCAAGTCCTAGATGAAATAGTACTGTAGTACAATCCTTATATACTCCATAATTATTATAACCAGTACATCATTGATACAACACTAAAATTACAAAATTCTTTAATAACAACATAAGAACTCTAATCATTCCTCCTCATATGTGGTAGTATCATAACTTGATTATTATCCAATAACATCATTTGGGGAATACTCTGATGATTTGAAAATTGGTTTCTGTAGTGTCCCCACTCCTTGCAGATGAAGAATTGTACATTTGAAACATTTTTCTTACCCTTGCAGTCACGCACTTGGTGTCCTTTTTCTCCACACTTATAACAAACTCCCATTCCCTTCAGGAAAATTCCAAGGTGTTTCTTCCCACAGTTATCACATATTGGAAAATTCTTCTTTTCCCTTGTCCCTTTATCCATCATTCTCTCTTCCATCCTTTTCTTCTCTTTCATCCCTTCAAGTCCATAAGACTCAGAGAATTATCTACTTATCTTATTAACACATGATACTATTTCTTCATATGTTGATAACACATGGGACAATATTTCCCTTCTAAATGTTGGCTTAATACCATGAAAGATATGATCCTTCTTACTCTTTGGATCATACTTATTGATGGAGTTCACATTCCTTCTACTGGGTGCCATTTCTATACAATGTCGTAAATTAGATTAGTTTATGAATGAAAATAAATAATTCCATACTTGTAAAATACTTAACATAAATTGAACTATTTATGGACATAATCCATAATCATAAAAATATTTTCGTTGAGGAAGTATATACTCATAACCCTTCATAGAGGTTTGTAAAGAAAATGAGAATTATCCTAAGCATAACCCCCGGGAGTGTCATAACCAAGAGTGCAGCAAGGCCCGTTGTTGTGCACCAGTTCCCGTTCGAGTCTAGCTCAAAGCGGTGTTTTCTGGTTTTACCCCTAGGTACATCTGTGCCAGAGCCGCCTCTACTTGCTCGTATCTAGACAGGGATGTATTTCTCGAAAAACTCACAAAATCTCTACAATAACAAAATTCTAGGAAGTTCTTCTATACTAATCCGAAAGGTCTATCTTTGGGCTATGTCCTCTAATCAGAGTTTATATAAATATAGCTTCCAAGGTTAGTACTAAACTGCCTCTGATTCCAACTGTAACACCCTAACCCCAGCTACCCAAAGTCGGTGCATTACTTCATAAAATTGGCATGATCACAAAATATCAAGTCTCAAAAGACCGATTAGTTAAGTAGCCTTGGAAACACTAGATACATACATAAGCCTTACATTACATCATAAAGTGAAAAAGTAATAACAAAGTCTTCATAGTCCACACTCATATCATTTTCTGACTATCCCTGCAAGTCATTCCTAAAATACTTCTTCACATCCTGGAAAATATTAAAACATTGAAAGGTGTGAGCTTAGATGCTCAGTAAGGATAACAATATAGCGGAAGCTTTCATCAATAAACATAAACATTTAAGGCAATGTATAACTAAAACAAAAGCCTTTTAAACATGAACTTCAACATAATATGGCAAAAGTAAAATGAGATAATTCCATTCACTTCTTCACATGGATATTCTACTGGTCGAATAATCACATGCAATATCAATAACCACTTTCATAATGATGGAATGCATAATGCCAGAATATCATAACCACGTAGCCAAGGCCTCCTGCCAAGACCACAAATAAGATTTTGTCAAGGCCTCGCGCGAAGACACTAGTTTGTCTCATGAGACCTGCCGATGCATCGAGGAGCTATAGCAGGCTCCACCCGTCACTTACTAAGTCCAATGCATTCCTCATATGAATGGGTTTAAACATATCATAAACCATAACATAATCGTATCACATAAAACATGCATAAGGGAAACATAAAATTTCCACATTTCAATCACAAGATTTCAATACAAAACATTGATATAATAAAAACACTTTCAAAACCATTTTCAATACCAAAATAAAAGACTGTTAAAACATTGTATTTATTTTTCATTAAAAAAATGTGATGGCTTGTAGAGGAAGCCGAAACTCAAATAATGGTCACGGGGGCGGAGAAGTCATTGTCGCCGCATATGTATGGAAAGAAAAACATTCCCTTTTTGTCGTTTAGTAAAACTCTTCATATAAAAAATATTCCTTTTGAATAAACGTAAAAGTCCATGGGATTTATACACCATATAAAAGAAAGTTGTGTATAAAACCAAATATGCCTCAATGAAAGGAGATTGAGACAAAGTCCTTAAAAAGATCATTTTTAAAATAAAATAGATATATTATGTGTATTCACTATAAGTACACATAAATAATGTACAAACAACAAGATAGGACATAATAATATCATGACGTAATTTGAAAGTAGGAGATTAACCCAAAGAATGGAAATTGGGTTAAGAAGTTCCCTTACCTCATGTCCGACTTGACTCAACCGTTCTTTAACCTCTTGAATAATAAACTAGAGTTAATATCTACCTTATTAAGAACCATTTTCAATTTCATTATCCTTCTTATATCACTTATTATAATTCTATTAATGTTATGTAATTATTTAAGTTAATAACGGTCGTTTTGTCGATCTTTGGTACTTGAGTCAACAATAAACTTCTTATAATTACAATTTGTTCTTGTGGTGAAATATCCATTATATCCAGAATTATATTCATGATGTAGATATCATATATATCATATATATCTAGTATATACATTCATTCATAATATTACATAACATTTAGAGGTAAGAAATGAAATGCATCGTTCATGGAGACGGTAAGTCGTACGTACGCATGAACGCTACTTTCATTTCTATTTCATATTTAATGGAAATAAATCATAATTATATAAAGTTATAATATATTTCCATTATAATATTATATATAATATCATTTACTCCATCCTTTATACATCCCACATATGGCATTAACGATTCACATCACTTTGAGGGGGTGGTAGTCCGCACTTCCTAAAATGAAATTATCGCATTTACCCATAATGGAAATCATAAAGTATGCCATAAATGAGAAATACATAAGCATAAGGAAAACGTAAACATATTATATATCATATATAAATATATTGAAATCTTAATGGCCACCTTTGAAGGTGTTATATGAGTGTTGAACAATCATCGTCTCGGGAGGCAGAAATCCGCCATCCACAGAAACCGTATGTTCTTTAACAATTAGATGTAGGTGTGTGTAAGTGTATCTCTAATACTTCTTATAAAAACATCCTAGTATATTGAGTATTCTGGTGTTTTTATAAAAAAAATTAATAAAAAGATTTTATGGGGTTGGAGAAGAAAAATAAAACAAAATAACATTAGAGAAGACATTACCTCAAAATCGAGTAACTCTTTTTGATTTGAGCCAAAGGCTTCCTTGGGAAGAGTTCTTCCCAAAGTGAGGCTTAAAGGAGTTAGGGGGAATGTTTGGAGAGTATTTGTTTAGAGTTTGGCTGAGCCAAATGGCTTGAACGTGTGAATGAGGTGGTAGAGGTGGGGGCCTTTTATAAGAGGAGAGGAGGGGCACTCTTTGAAAGTAAGGAAATTTTACATTATTATACAATGCTTTTCAGATTCTAAAGGTCCCACACTTATATAATTCTAGGATAAGGTGATAAGGGTTCTAAATAAACCCATAAAATAGTCTTTGGACAAGTGTAAGCCTTGAAATGTACATTATATTTTCATTTTATTAAAATCGTTAAATAATGAGGTCATCGCTGCATCATAATGATATCACAAATAATTTAATTTATTTAATGTCTAAAAATTATAAAAAAAAATAATATGAGGTAGGAAATCTTTTTAGCTTTCCAATGACTATTTATAGTCAATAATATGATTGTATAAACCCATGTAAAATTTTTTTAGTAAAACATTTCATGTTTGTGTCATTTTTTACTTTAACATTAAATAAAAGGTATTTATGTCATTTTCCAACTAATGTGGCTCCATGGGGTCCCCAAGTTGACCCATGGATTGTCTCGGTCAGCCATGGCACATCCAATGATGGTAGGACATGTTTCAAGCTCATCTCATATTATTGAAACATTATTTTTACTTTAAACTACACTAATTACTTCTAATCGAGATTAAGAACTTAAAAGTTTCTATTCACCAAAAATTATTTTAATCTCATTGAACCACATTTTACATCTTAATGACAACCATGTATATCGGATTTTTGAAAATAAAATCACAGAAGTGGTAATATTTCATTTAAACGAAAAATCAGTTATTTAACAACCACTTAGTGGTTTCACTATTCATCAAAAATTGATGTTTTTCAGAACAATGCCAAAATTTCACCCTAATCTATAATTGATATTCCGAATTCAAAAATGATCTCTATTTTACAAAATTCCAAACATATAAGTTTCATTAATTAATTTTATAATTAATTCCCGATGTCACAACAAATAGCATGTTTTTAAGAAACAATTTATATCAAAAGATTGGCAATTGTTTATGTCCAATTTCAATGTTGAATTAATTATAATGACCACCATTGGATAAAATGGTAAAATATATTCTATTTATACTTTAAAACCACTAAATATTATAATTTATAACTATAAATTATTTTGATTAAATAAGTTGTTTTTAAGTATTTTTCACTATTCATCAAAAATTAGAAGTTCTCAGAAAAATACAAAAAATTCAACATTGGATAATTTCGATATTCCGAATCCAAAAATGAAGTCCATTTTGAAATATAAAATTTCTATAATTTTAAAAAGTGGTTATTACTATTCATAATGGCTACATTGATTAGTCGCAGTGTTTTAGAACTCGAAGTTGCGTACAATGCAAGCTATTTCATTATTGAATGAGAAGCGTATCATGGAAGCTCGGGGTGTTACAATAGGGGAGTTTCATCTCTACTTGATCACATTGTTGGATCCATTCCCTGATACAAAGGAGGTGTACTGGCCCCAGAATATAGGAACCACACTCATCTATGTCATTAGAGTATAGACCATATCTTCCCATTGCATATGGAGGACCTACACCCTGGTATGACATGATAAATCATTGGATAGAAGACCCACCCCATAGAAACTCTTGAGAGTTCCCAACTCTACTAAAACATGATTTATGGACAGACCACACCCTGTTATGATAAGGAGTATCGATTCAATTGATATAGGACCCACACCTTGGCATGGTAGTTGAATAACGACTCTCTCAGAAAAATATTTTAGAAATACATGCACCTTGATACGACAAGGGAGATTAATCACCAAAAATATGAGTGATGTGTGGAACTCATGCTCTAATTTGTTATAGGGGTACCAAAACTTAGAGAATTACTCAGTTGGAAGAGACAAGTTCCCACATTGTTGTAGTTTTGTCTCTATTGATCTGACAGTCAAGTGAAAATATACACCCATATGTGATAGGTAAGTACCATACCATGAATCACTATTGTAATCCTAATGGATCCCCCACATCAGTCATGTGTCACTAGATGGAGTGTCACACTTGTCACACCATATGTCACACTTCAGTCATAGGTAGGTGACCTGCACCCTGATATCAAGGGAGAATTGCTCAATTGGAATATAGAGTCAGTGAGGACCAACATCCTATGAATTTGGTGAAGGGTGCTAAGATCGGAATCTCTCCAATGGTTTGAACTGATCACTTCCCATGTCTAAGAACCACTAACATTGAATCATTCTATTATTTTACCACGTAGTATCTCCTAAGTCACCACGAAATCTTTCAACGCATTCTAAATATAAAACTTCTCATGATAGGCTACTCACTGGACTAAATCCAAACCCTAATAAAGGAGAAACACGCTATCAAAATTTCCAAGAATAGTACATGGTGTTTAATGGGTTCCACACTATCTGTGATCCCAGCAAAACACCAGGATATGTGTTACCCCACATGGATCAGTCAGTCATGTCATCTACATGGTAGTAACCCATGGTATGAAATATATTCCATCCTCCATCCTATATGATGTTTCCTCTTCCTTTTTCCATTCCTTGTACCCCATACCCATATACTCTAGTGGTGTGCTTCAACATGGCCATGTCCCTTAAAATGAAATCTTTAGAAATGTCCCTCTTCGACACTCCATTGGCTTACAAAATTGTGTGAACCACCAGTATATGATGTCTAGTTCCCAAAATTTCTTCATTCCTAAACAATAAGAAATAATTATATGTTCTTTTGTACTATTCACTATGTGATCTAGAATAATGAAATAAAATCCCCTATGAGCTATTTGAAATACCCCAGTTTAAACTTAAACCCACAGTTCATCCCACGTAGGGTCTCTATTAGTCATATGATTTATTTACATACATAAAACAAATAAAATTAGTTATCAATACATAAAACTCACATATATCTTTCACATGGAGAAATAATAAATTGTCTGGTTAAGAAAATGCTCATAAGGCACTACAGCATGATTTGGTGACGATAGAGATACAAAATAGAGATATGCGGTACCTCCTCTCCTTGATTTGGTTGCTAATCCATTTATCACAATGGGAGAGAGTTGTCCTCTCCCTTTACATCATGTTATAAGTGGGTGTAGATGATATTGTTATATATTTAATAATGTAATATCATTAATTATCTCTCCAACACACCCCCACCCGAGAACCCGGTGACGAAATACATTATTTCACTCCTAGGCTGAAAACCACATTTTAAACTCAATTTTGGTATCATATTTCTAATATGACACACAAATTTATATTTAAACAACATTTATATAAGAAATAATTTTTCATGATAAAATATATATTATATTTTTCAAATATCTGCATCATGGCTCTCCAGGCCCCAGATTTCCACACCGACTCTACTCTTAGATCAAAAACTATTCCTAAAAATATTATAAAATTTTCCATGAAGATAAGTAGGACATTAAATCTTCCTCACATTCATACTTTTAATCCCTTAAAATTGTAAACCTAGGGAAAAGGTAAAAACTGAGTTCTCAACTATAACACACATGTTACTGATCTCACGAGATGGTTCCCATGATATATAAAAACACACACTCTAAGGAAAATCAAATTCCTTAATATGCCCAAAGTCTTGTAATAAAATTTTATTACACCAAGAAATGAAGTTGAATGTTCCCCCACAACTATGATTGGTTTGAAACACTTTGTACCCAATCCATTTGTAGTCATAGGGATTAGAGGTACACCCCTTCTCTAACATAACATAGATTCCAAAATACATATCAGTACTTGTCCACTCCTATATAATTTGAACCATTCCAACCTCAAGTGTCTCACATGCATCTCTTTTTCTAATCATATTAAGGTTCCGATGAATAACACAAGGCTTCACAAGTTCACACACTAGTTCTGACTAGGTCCTCCTTCTATAAATCCACTAAGAGTGGATGTTATGTTACTAATACACCATAAGGAAACATCATAGGCCCTCACTATGGAATTATAGTAAGGTTCTACAGGAGTAACTCTCCTCCTAGTTTTATATAATTCTACTGATATAAATGGTTAGCCACTGAACCTCTCTATAGAAGCCTCAATAATAATTTCCAAACATAAAAATTCCACTAAAATGCAATGGATAGCTCCACCACGCCAACATGAAAACCCGACATGAACATAGAAGTCAATGTTATTCGTCCACCACACATTGAAATAAGCCAGTTTGGGAAGAATTGACTTTCCTATATGGTTTTAATTATGTTTCTAAAACACATATCTATTTTTGAAAAGTATCTCACATTCTTATGAATTTAATGTAACATCAAACCACACCCTCACATGACTTTACTAACTCCCTATGTCACCCCAAATGAAAACTGAAAATTAAAAAGTACTTGTAGCAAACCTCTAATCATACACCGAGCCTCCAGGTACTAGGCCTTTGTAGACTACAAATGACCTTTCTTCCATTCTCTAGCTCCATGATCCTTGATTGGACCACCAAGGGGTGGTAATGGTAGAAAATAAAACTTTCTTCCACCTCTTTCTTCTATCACCTCTCCTTTGCAACATCCCACATCGTGTGTAACTCCATGCTCCAAACACTTCCTATGGAAAGGTGGTTCATTGACCAAAAAACTATCAATAGCACAGTTGATCATACAATCCAATTAAGATGTTTTCATCCATCACAATTGTAACACCACATCTTCTACAGTTGACCAAGTCCTCAGTGCACCTCCTACACTGTAGGACCATGTTTATGAGTCTACGAATGGGTATGCCACCTATTACATGATCCTACCGACTTTTATCTTCCACCTGATGCTGACATCTCGGCCTCATGATATGAATTAATGGATACATTATCCAAGATCTCCACTAGGAATATCTTTATAAATAGGTATCACTCCAGAATCCCTATATAATTATGAAGGAACCTAAAAACACACCTATTTGGATGTCCCTATGATAATCCTGCTCAATGGGTTGAAATATGAAAGAAAAAAAATTATCTCAAAAAATATCAATGGAGTATCGTGAATGGTCTGTGAACCTCAGTGAGAAATATTACACATACATTTTTCCATACTAATATTATAGAATCTATGAGATACGCACTAATCTCTACATGGCAAGATAAAACTCTTCCCTAAAGATTTGATCAATCTTTTTATAGGTGAGTGTCATCTCATCAAGGGTGTGAATAATCAAACTCCATGATCTCTAGGTTTAACCATATTGAAGGATCATTTTTATGACCCCCATCTCATAGGGAGTTGTCCTCACAAGGCTGAAAATGTGCACGGCTACCTCATGTCTGTCATCAGTTTCCTAGGGGTCTAGATCACCAAGATTCCTAGGAGGAACCTAAATCTAAAACTCATGAATATCACTTAGCATGCATGCATCTTGGGCCTAAACTACTACCATAACCTAATTCACAATTGGTGGTGGCCCACAGGAGGACCACCTAATGTCTCTGCCTCATGTCCAGTTCCCTGAAATATAACCTCATCACTAGGCGTATCATCATCAAAATATCACCATATATCCCATTCTGGTTTTATTCATGCTTTAATACTGAAATAGAATCAACAAATTACAGAGTCAAAATGTATATAGGGTTAAATGACTCCAGAAGGACAGGAATCCCAAAAACCAGTCTTATATGATGCATATAGAATTATTTCCCCAACCAGTTTCTAAATATTCTGAGTCAACTAGAAGGTTATCAGAGTTATGGTGAATGGTTACATAAGAATCCAAAACAAAACCGGAGTCTCTATCTTGAAATATAAACTCAGAACACTATAGCACATTCTCCCTAAATCTCAAACCATGGTTGCAGATGGATATTATTTATACTATGGTCACAAAGTGGAACTCTCTCTTATACCACTCTATCATGACCAAACCCATTAGGGTATGATCCAAAACTCCCTAAGATAACTTCTATTAGGATAGGGATAGGTATCTAGAACTGAGTACGAATATCAAACACATGGGAGGCCTTATCCTAAGGTGCATGTACACACAATGACAGATATATCCATGAAATAGTGAAAATATAGTAATAACTGAATCTGAAAATTCATGCATAAATCTATCCCACATATAGAGTAATGAAAACATACTAAAATCATAAAAAGGAAAAATTTCAAGCCCATAAATAAATATAAATGATTCCAAATTAGTCAAATGGAGGGGATCATTGTCAAAAGAACCCATTGGAACACACTTTAGTCAAGCTTCAGTAAACAACCCCAAGGAATCTATTTCTCTTTGTTTCATCTACTTTTGGGCCTTCTGGGAATTCGCAGAAATTCTGGTCATCTGGATAAGACAAGACATGTGTAGAAAAAACCCATTTAGGAGAGAGTATAATAATAAATAGTAGGATCCCCAAAACAAAAAATAAAATGGATCACCTAATATAAAAATAATGTTTAACCCTTCCATAGGAAACCCAAAGTGATAGAATCTCTATATTAACCACTCTATAGAAATATAAGACTAGTCAGATTAATATGCATGTTGATCCAGCCATGAAATTAGAAAAAAATCCAAGGAATCTAGAATCACCCACATATATGAATCCTAGGCTCGATGTGTTATGAGGTTATGGATTCATATCTTGCTAAAAGATTCTACTTGAGGATAAAAGGTTACACTCTTCTAAGAGAACACACTCCTCATGCCCTATCATTCCAGATGGCCCATCAGCGAGGTAATACTCACTGTGCGTCATCCTAATATCATATACATTCCATTTGACAGATTATATTTATTGGGAATAACTCTCCTGGTCCAACTCTAGTTCCTAGCACAAGTGGTTATATCACTAATGTCCTAGGACCTGTGTAACCTCAACGGAACACTAGTAGTGAGGCCAACCTCTCACCACTAAAAATAGTTTAGGGTGAAATTATCTAAACCATTAACAACCTTCCCCATCTATAATAGAGAGAGATAAAGGACCAAAAACATGGTGATTTCCCACATTTATGGGATTACTAACTCTTATAAATATTGTATAAGGCTCTATAATACTCATATGAAGTGGCACACACCTCAACGCATTGAGGGAGCACTGCCTCTTAACCAGGTATCACGCATAACAAGTGGAGGGGCCTAGACCTTATAACCATATTCCCTAGAAAAGAGAGTGTCAACTTCCATGGAGGACCCAATCCCTATCTATACTCATTTATAGCGGAGTACGGATCTGTAGATATGGGATCTCTATCCTGTGTAGAAGGGAGTTCGGTCTCTACCTATATGATTGCAATGGGGGACCCACACCCTAACACGATAGGGGAGTACATTCCTCAGAATAGAGGAACCACGCCCTAGTATGATAGAGGGTGTACCCTCCTAGTATGGATATATCATTAGGAATACATGTTCCCAGGGACGATAAGGGAGTACCAACTCCATAGATATATAACCCACACCCTGGCACCTCAGTAGCGTACCAACTCTACTGGATTACTTTTTATGAAGAACATGAACCCTTGTTTGATAGGGTAGTAACAAATATATGGATAGAGGACTTATACCCTGGTATGACAGGGGATTACCGACTCTATCTTCTCAATGAGTATGGGGGCCCTATTCCTTATACGATAGGCGAGCTCTATCTCCAATAGCATGAGTGATACCGATAGCATGCACCCTAATCCATCAGGGGAGTACCAGCCCTGAGAGAACTGCACCATGGGTAGTGGAACCATTCCAGATTTGGGTGAGTCGCATCTGTACCGAAACTAGAGGTAAGGGAAAACCAAATCAATGATATGATAGGGGTATAAGTCATAGCATTACTCTGGTAAACCAAAACAATCTCCATCATCTATCAAGAATCACTAAATAGAGTGTCAGGCTCATTAGTCCACATATCACAATTCCATAACAAGTAGGGGATGTATTCCCTGATAGCAGTGGAACACCTCTCTACAATACTATAGAGTTTAGGGGGGCCCACATCGTAAGACAACAATCAAGGGAACCCACCCCTACATCTATCTAGTGATCTACCATGTTCACTACCCACATCTATGCACCAAAAATGTAGTATCATTCTACAATCATTCCATGACATATCTCAAAAGGCACCATGAAGTCGATTTTTTTGTTCTATATGGAATGATACGCATGATAGGTCACTCATAGTCCTGAATTCGTATCCTGAAGAAGGATATACACTAGGATGAGGATCAAAAAAAAAGATTATTCCATGTACTAGGGCCCACACAAATCGTCCATCCATATCACCCAAAATGATATGTACGCATGAAAAATAACATCTTCTATCTATTCATCATCTAGAGAATGTACTCAACCAATATCTATGTTTGACACCCCATGCTCATGAACTTATTCCATCTACATTCAGACGGCAATGTCCCTTGATATAGTATGTCTAGTCGTGTCCACTAGCCACATGAATCAAGCTCACTACATGGAATGCATCCACAATACACATCAGTTACTACCATGAATTTTATATTCCCCAAACATGATGAATTAATGGAATGTTCCTCTTAACTACACAACATGTGATCCATAATTATGAATAGGAATTCCCTACTAGCTGCCCAAAATGCATCGATTTCCACGGAAACCCCCAGATCATACCACACAGGGTCCCTAGCAGTTGTCTAAGGGATTTAAAACCAAATCTCTATAAAAAAGAGGTATTGGGACATAAAACTAAAATAGGATAACCTCATGGTAAAAAAACAAATTATTTAGGTTCAAAATGATGCTGGAAATCCACAATATCATGATTCGGTGATGATTGGCACTAAACAAGCGGATGGATTGTCCCTCCTCTCCTTGATTTGGCCATGGGTCCATCCATTACATTTTTAGAGCCTCCTCTTATTTTTTTTCTAGTATGATAATCTGGTGGGGATGATATAATTTAATTTCTAATAAACTAATATCCTCAAATTTCCTTCCAATGCGCCATAACATATGAATTCTAAAACATCCATCATTATGAGGCGCCTAGGTCGAACACCATGTTATAAACTCAAACATGTTCTTATATTTGATACCAAAATCGTGATTTGAGATATATTTATATATGAACTATGTGTTCAAGATAAATACATTTAATATTATAAATATAACCCCATCGAGTCTCTCTAATCCCAGGATTTTTTCACCGACTCTCAACCTATCTCCGGAAAAATTTTCAACATATATTCCAATGTCATCCAATAAAAAACTCGAGTCACTATACAAAGGATGATCTTATTGTTGAATTATTTAATTTTTCTAATCCTTTTCAAAAAACCCCTAATCAAATTTATCATCTACAACTTTTATAATTGAAAAAGAAATTATAGGACTCTCTTAATAAAAGTATCATTATCCCTAAAACATCAACATGTGTTTCTATTTTAAAAAAAAATTAATATAGTTCAATGATATATTTCATTTACCATGTTTATTTTAATAGCATCCCTATTAAGAACATGTATCATTTTCCTTATATTTATTATTATTATTTTAGATACGGTGATAAAAGTTTTTTTCGAAGGTTGATTTTAGGTGGGGGTTACATCAGTTTCCAATGATGGAAGTATATATTCAAAATGCTACATTTTGGACTGGATATGGGAATTATGAATGTTTCGTTATACTCTTTTCATTTTCTAATTCACCTACATACATATAGACCTTTTGAATAGAGTTTTCGTTGAATTATTAGATAATTTTGTGGTTGTGTTTCTTGATGAAATATTTTTATATTCAAAAATTCACGAGGAATATGAAGGACAACAAAGGATTGTTTTTTAAATATTAATTTAAATGAAACAATATGAAAAATTATCTAAGTGTGACTTTTGGTTGAATTGTTTTGAGTGGAATTCTTGTTTCTAAAGAAGTTATAACATTTGACCCTACTAAAAATGTTTTAAAAAATATTCCTAGACCAAAAATTATCACTTATATTAATAGTTTTCTTTTATTAGTGGGTTACTACTGGTGGTTTGTTGAAAACATTTCTCAATTGTATGTTCCTCTAACTATGTTATCTCGAAAATGGGTTATTCATCTAAACAAAAAATAATGTGATGATTGTTTTCTGAAACTAAAAAGAAGAATGTTGATTGCTCCAATTTTTGACCTCGCATCAAAAAATGGTGAATTTATAATTTACAATGATTCTTAATTAAAGGGAATTGGTTTTCTAAATGATGAATGGTCATGAAATTTATTATGTTTCACCTCAACAGAAACCTTATGAGTCAAACTACCATGCATGTGATTTGCAATTATAATTTTTGTTCTTTATTCAAAAATTAGGAGGCATAATTTATATTAGGTAAATTATGTGATATATTTTAATGAAAAAATTTTGATGTGTATATTAATATATGTGAATTTAATTTATTAAAATGTATTTAATATTTGAAATAATTATAATTTTTATTATATAATAATCTCAAGTTAAATTTATCAATAATGAATAGTGAAACTAATAAAAATTAATAACTGCAGTTTATTTAAAAATGGGTTTATCAGGGTGGTAAACTAAAATAATAAGGGTCAATATTTTATATATACATGTGTTAAATTTATTTTATGGACATATATCTACCATAGTATATTTACATATATATAGTTTATCATTTTTAGACTTTTTGAATATGAGGAATGTGGTTACATCTTCTTAATTCTAAAAGTTACATGTGTGCCACTCACTTACCTTATAAAAGGTTACACCCTCTCCTCCCGTTTTCAGAAAATCATATAACTTTGGATCTGACAATAAGTAAAGAAATTATTCATAAATTCCATATAAATTATTTATATCCATTATTTTATTCCAAAATCCATCCTAAGAATGATGTTGGTTCTTACCTAAGGTGGTTGTATGAAGAAGTAGTATCATGCTTAATCAAGCATCTTTATTTTTTCTTCTTCCAAAACAATAAAATATTATTAAATTGTTATAATATAAAAATACCATTATCTCCCATATATTAATATTTTATTATGTTAATTTAAAAACCCAAATCTATCTCATCTTCGATCAAATGGGATACGAACTCATCATTTTTGTATATGTCACCCTACTTCCTCGCAAACTGAATACATTAATTTTCAAAAATTACCTATCCATCCTTGTTATAATGAACTATTTAATATATAAATATTTTATTGGTAACATAATTATAATTATGGATCTATTATATAACATATTCCTTTTTACATTCTATTTTCGGGGGATACGATAATGTCACCCATGCAAATTGTGGACTACAATATCAGGAAGCCATTTGTTACGTTTTTTTCCTCAATATCATTACATGAATGATAATACAAATATTGAAAATGATTATTTTAGATATTCGGGAAATATCTATTATGTAAAGGACATATTTATCATTTTTAAACTATAATATATCATTTTCATTCATACACTAAAAATTGATAATGTCGGTCGTGTGTACGTGTGGACTGTCACATCTATGTTGTGATGTGACTAATTTTTTCACCACCAAATTTCATGGATGATGTGTGTGTGTGTGCATATATATTTAAGGAAATAATTTTTTATTTATTATATTTTTACAATTTGATAATGATAAAATAATACATACCTTTTTCTATAATTATCATTGAAAAAATAGAAATGTTACTAATGTGTATGTATGACCTACAGTTTCTGTGATCATGACATAGTTCATTATTCATAACCCTCATTCGTTATTGTTTTTGAAAATTATTAATAATGCATAAATATGATAATTATTTAATTATTTTTATTCTAGATATGTTGAAAAATTACCCATTTGACCATTTCCAACCTACCGAATTCATTTTATGAAAGAAAAGCCAGATATCATCAAAACATATGACCAAAAATTAACACATTAAATAATTATATATAACCATGTAATAAGTGATATAAAATTAATAATAAAATTGAAAAAGGTTCTTACAGAATTATAAAATTAACCTATTTTTATTATTCCAGAAGATAAATTGTGAGCTTTTGGAATCAAACTCAAGGTATGGAATATCTTCTCAAATTTCCATTCATTGAGGCGTATTTTGATGTTATGGACCTATATTTATTTAAGATGTATTTATACAACACTTTCCTATGTTATATGATTAATTTTTATATTCTCGTGATATTTAAATCATTTGGACCTTTATAATTATATGGGAATTATGATAAAAATGTTTCCAATGTGGTAAGGGAATTTTCATTAAAAATATTTATTTTAAATATTCCCGTCAAGAATACTTTTTATTATATTAAAATTTAAAAAATATTATTGGAATTATGTTTTATATTTGTATAATGGAAATCATTTGATTTATTTTAATTTTTTTCAAAAAAACAATTATTTTTAATAAATGATTTATTTTCTTAACAAGTGACAACATGAATATTATGTTTTAACAAGTATGGTGATAATAAATTTTCCCACTATCATAACCATTGTTCTATGTCTGGGTTCCTCTACAGGATTTCATGTTTTCTTCAAATAAATCCCCACTTTTCATTTGTTGGAGTATTTTGATATTAAAAATGGTTTTTAAAATAATGTATTATATTTTTATTAATTTTTTTAAAAAAAAGACATGTGTATTTTGATATCTGAATGATTTTTCCATTTGGTATTAAAATAGTTTATAATAGTTTTTTTATGAAAATGCTATATTTTCGAATTTAATATTTTTTTATGGTTATCAGACATTATTAATGATAATAGTAAATTAAGTTATAAACCAATATTGGGTGTTTATGTAATAAAATAATAACGAGTGGTTCCATTATAAACCAAGGATAGGTTGTTATGTTATTGTCCAAGGATGGGTGGTTATTTGATAATCCAAGGATGGGTTGTTCTATGATATCCCTCCAATGCATTTGGTACTCTAGAGAAGCAATTTGGCCATATAAACTGTTCCATTTTTAAAAGTGATATGAATGACAATATCCCATATTATGTATATTATTTATTTGTTCATTATATATGTTTTAAATGATTTATTTTTGAAGAAAAGTCTATGTTCCTTCATATGAAAAATATTTATTTCAATTTGAAAAAATATATTTTAGATAAAGCAAAACATTTCGGGGGTTTTCATGTTTTTCATTAGAATAATGATCTAATAATTTTTACTCCCATTATATAATTGTTATGCTCATCACGCATTAAAAAATCATAGGTTTTAAGGGTGGGTAAGAAAAAGTAATAGGTCATGTTAAAATACAATAAAAATATTGTATTAAAAAAATCATGTTTTATTTAAATATATTTATATTATGGAAAAAATGTATACTAACCAGTTCTGTCCAAATTGTATATATATGGTTTTTTAATGTATGAGTTATAAAAAAAATCAATAAAATTATAAACATTAAAAGACTATAAAATTTATCATAATAAGTTATTGAATTAAAAATCTATATTATGTAATGTTTAATGTTTTTAATATAGTATTTTATCATTATATTTTTGAGGCAAAGTTAATTTCAAACAAAATTTTATATTTATTACTATAGTGTTCATTAATTTTAGTAATAAACCACTACTGTATGGATTTCATCATCAATAGGAATATAATAATTAAATGGTAGCATTATAAGCACAAAAATTCACTAATAAGGTTTCCCCATTATCAACAGTGTAAAAAAAGATGATTATGGGTCACCTTTATAATTTTAAAACTATAGATGATAAAGGATCACCTTTCTATATGTTTTTTTAGTTCTGATTATATTATCTTTTGTCAATTCTATTTTAAATTCTGATAAAATTCATCAAATTTTAAATGTGCTTACAACATCCATGCTTTTTTAGAACTGATGACTACTATTTCTAGCACAGTTAAATCACACATCTTAATTAGTGATATCTTATTATTGGTTTATTCAATTTTTAACTAATTTATATTTATTATTTATTTATTATTTATTATTAATATTCTTAAAATGATATTTTTGGTTTATTATAGTTTTTCATTTATAATTATTTAAATTTATAGGTTTTATTTCATGGATCTTTAAAATTATTCTTATATAAGAATGAAAATGATACATATCCATTCCACAATGATAAATTTGAAATAATGAAAAATAACGCATATGTAATTATTTAAAGTATTCATACAAACTCATATATAACTCTAATAAATCATATGTTATTTTATTTTTACACTTATGGTGTGTGTATTTTCATAAAATATTTCCACATTAGATTCAATTTTTTATACAATGAATTTTGAAATTATTTAATAGTATGGTTTGAAAATCTAGGTATTGAAATATTATTTATAACCTTTAGATGATTTTTATAGGATGTATCAATTATGGTCAAGGTTGAAAAACTCGAGAGTCAAATTAGACACATTTGAGGCCAATAAAATCAACTCATATACTCGACTCATAGACATGTAAAATTCAAATTCAACGTAATCAAGCACCTTTCTTGGATAGTCCCTTAGAAAATAATGTTATCAAACCAATATGTAGTGGAACCAATTATAACTATTAAGATTAATCATATTATAACATAATATCATATTTTAGTAACATTCATGAAACTAAATAACAGTGAAAATATTGGATGCCATCACACTCCTATGACTTCTAAATCAATTGAAATAATTGAATAAAAATCAATTGGCCATATTGAATCTCAAAATTTTCATCAATAATTACTATACCAAGCTACACTAAATAATTAATTCCAATATTTGCACATAATATTCTAAAAGAGCCAGCAGAGAGGGGAATATTTCAACATTCTGAAATCACTCATTTTAACTTGAACATTAATATATATATTTATATATACATACACATCATGATAAATAATTCATTAATCATATAATAATAGACTTATAACATTCAACCTTGAGTTACAAATCAATAAAAATCATTTGTTGATTTAAGTCTTTAACCACAAAAAATATTATCATTGTCATCATTGAAATTCTCAAACTCACTAAAACATTGATCATTGTGATTATTTTTTGAAACATAATCATCACCATATTTATCCCTACAAATTCCTATATCATCATGAATATCCATATCATTTAAATATGAATTATAATCATCAAATGCATCTATTTTACTATAATTTTTAAAAATTTAACAATAATTTGGTTTAGATTTTCCTTATTCATTAAAATTCGTATCTTTTAAAATAGAAGGCTCATTACTTTTTTTCATTATTTCTCTACACACATTCACTTTTTAATTGAACATAGTTAACACCAAATCATTAATATTTATTTGTTGTAAGTGGTTTATCCTTTTATATAAACATAAAAACATTAGTGAAAAATATGTTAAATTTATCAATCCAAAACATTAATATAATTACATTAATTATTATTCCTAACATACCATCTCAAATGAACTAAAATTATGCTCGCTTCTAGAAGAACTAAAATTAATGATCAAAATACAAATCAGAAATATTTTCAAATTAGGAAAATCAACTCCATATGAATCACAAAATCAACAGGTATCTTTTTTTCCCTCATACATTTTAAAACAACCATACTAATAAATCCAATTTCATTTATTATGTTATATGTATAAAAATTTATTTGTTCCCTCTCCTCATTGGTCAACCCAAATATATTCAAAAAAATTATATGGTTCAATTTTTACCACTACATGAACTCTAAAGTGGTAACTATAGTGAAATTGATTATTTTAATAATAATAATTTACATAAAATTGCCTATCGAGAAGAATATTCCAACTATCATCGATTATTTCCCAAAAAGGTATGTAGGTAAATATTTAATGGTAACATAATAATATTAATAATTAATGAAATTGTTACACCCCAGAGATTTTAGTAATTTTTGGAGTTAATTTATAATTTTTTGTAGTTTTCATTTTACAAAAGACTAAAAATAGTTTATTTAATATTAGAGAACTATGTATGTCTAGATTTATACACAATATAAAAAAATATATTTCACTATATGTAGCATAATGTTTAGCTTTCTCAACACAGAACTCTGAGGACTGCTTATGTTGCACGCAAAACTAACTTTCCTCAACAGCTTGTGTAAAACGCAAGACCAAGTGTTTCAAAACAATAATTCATTACTAAAATATAAATATTTAGTAGGATATTACAAGGACAACACTTTTAATGTTATAGGATACCAATTAAATAGAAAATAATATAGAAACAACTTGAATATAATGGTACTAGTTTTATAAAAAATTATTTTTATGTGAAAAAATATATATTAATAAGTTAAATAAACTTATAATTGTGAAATATATTAATTAAATTTATATGGTATATAATCAAATAATTATTTCTTATAATAATCTAATATATTTTATTTATATATGATAAGAACAAAACTAATTTTATGCTTAAAACCCTATATTATTATAAAGGTTGTTTTATTGTATTTTTAGGGTGAACAACTTTTAAATCGAATTTGAGGAACATTTATAGATTTAATAAATAAAAATAAACTTTAAATTTGATATATAAAAATTAATATATATATATATGATAAAAAAAATTATTTATATGAAAGGTTTCATTTTTTTAATGAATAGTTAATAATAATATATTTTAATTCCAAGCAGCTTTTTCATCTAATTATCTTATAAGGTTAAATTATATTTTAAATTGGTTGTAAGGAATAATTAGTTAATAATTTTATAAATTACTTTAATTTTTTTCCTTTTAATAAATTTTACATTGAAATTGGGAATAAAAATATTAGTTATTATTTAGACATTCTTACTTTTGAAACCCATAGTATCATCCCATCAACGATAATATTTTGAAAATCTTTTATGCATGTTCATTTATTAGAATATCCTAAAATGGATTCCATATTTTTAATCACAATAATTTATAATTTATAATAATGTAAAATTTTGTATCAAAAATATTATTTAAAGTGATTAAAATTAATTACAATGACTATGAGAAAAATTAGGTTATGAATGTTTGAAATATTAAATTTAAGACCTACAAAAACCATGACACTGGTCCAAAACACATTTTTTGGACATGTTTATTTCATAAACCTTGACTTATTGAGTTTTTTGTGTTTGAATTTTTTAAGGTGAAAATGTGGGTACACCAACATTGTTTTCAAAAAAAGCTATGTCTATCCTTTACCTTCCCAAAAGAAGGCCACCACCTATCCCTCTTCTTTACACCTCTCAATCCACTTGGGCTCGGACAATATCGTACCAATACACTTTCCAAAACACCTCCCATCCACATTAATCCTCCTTTTTGTAAAAATGTAATCCATGGAATTCATTTGGCACAAACCAAGATAAGTTATTCAATTATTAGGTAATGCCTTCTCTTAAGATCCTTTCATTTATTTTCTTTCTCCACCCCTCCACTATCATTAGTCCCAGATTGTATAAAAATAACAGTATATTCAATATAATAAGACTACGTTATGGTATTGGATCTAACTAAACATACGCACACATCTATCTAATGGGTAATGACCATATGGTTCATATTTACAGCAAACTACCACCTCACTAACACAACCAAAAAACAAGGATTCTATAGCGCCACCATTTAACAGTGCTCAAAAAAGCACTGATAAGGGGGTGCCTTTATGAGCGCTAATAAATGGTGCTGATAAATGGAACATTTAAAAGTGCTAAAAAAGTGCTGTTAAAAGTGACCCTTTATGAGTTCTTTTATTTAGCGCTGATAAAGGCACCCCCTTTATCAGCACTTTTTCTTAGTGTTGTTAAAGGGCCCCCCTTTATCATAGCTTTTTTTAGTAGCACTGATAAAGGGTGGGGGGGCTTTACTAGGGCCTCTTCCTAGTGCTGATAAAGTGTATATTTCATAGAAATCATGAATAATAATATATTGATATATTAGTATATTTATATTGAAAAAAATATAATATATTTAATTTTAATATGTTTTAGATAATTATAAATAGACTATAACATTTAATATATATAAAATGTAGTGAAATAGATTTAAAATGTTTTAAAAATTATTAATAATTAAAAATTTTATAATTATCATCAACTAAAAATCATTTAAAAAAAATTTTGAAACATAAAAAATCAAGAAAATAATAAAAGACCTAAAATAAGTTGAAACTGTAACTCAAACTTCAAACGGCCATATGTTTTGACTCGAGTGTCTGTTTTGAGCTCTACATCATATAAAATTGAGGCCTGCGATGAACACTGCATGCTAATGACTCAAACGAACCTTCTATCCCATTTCTCTCAGCCAAAAAGGGCCACAAGTCCTCCAATACTCAGTTTTTATTCAGGATACCCCGATTGTTTAACATTTGATGGAATTTCAGCCTCATTTAAAGCAGTGTTTTTTCCCTTTTTCTGTGGGGAATGAATTTATTTCAATGGATTACACTCATATTCATATTATGGCTTTGAAAATGTTATCATTTTTTCATATTTACTTTTTTTATAATCAAATATATAATAATATATACATATTTTTTATATATTCGCACATAAAAAATTAATTTTATAAATAAATAATTAAACATATTTACATATAAAATATATTCCTCAATATATACGCCTTATATAAACAAGAAAATATTATCCTTTTTTAATACAAGAATATGAATATTTATATACCTATATAATGTGAGTTTGTGTGTATATATATATATATTTGTGTCTGTATTGACAAACTGATATATATTATTTGAATATTCTAGACATATGTATATAAATATTAATATATAATATATTTAAATATATATAAATATTTACATTATACTAACATATACACATATAATAAGTGTGTGTGTGTAAATGGTGTATATGTGTATTTATTTATTTATTTATACACACACACACAAAAACAAATTTTATAAATTTATTTAAAGCCAATTTTATAAAAAAATATTAATATATGAATATACACATAAATATATAAATATATAAATAGATATAAATATATCCCAATATACAAAAAATATATAAATATATAAATATTATTCAATATATATGTATGTATAAATATTCTAATATATGTATATATGTATATATATATATATATTAAAATAACTATATATATTAATATTACAATATATATATATTAATATACGAATAGTTGTAACCGAATATATATTTAAATAAATAGATATATCAATAAATATATAGAAAAGTGAAATAGAGGAGTAGAAAAGTGTTAGGCACGCTTTTGAGAGGTCCCGAGATCGAATCTCGGGGGAGGCAGGGGTGGCGCGTGGGTGGGGAATAAGTCCTTGCACAGTTAAAGGGGGGTAGGGTAGGTGTTAAAAGTTTTGTGGTGTGGTTGGGGTGTGCGGGATTCAGTGTTGGGTGTGGGGCACTATTAATGCCCCTCCCAAAAAATAAGGGATATTTTTTTAATTTTTTATCTTTTATCGGTGCTAAAAACAAAGTGTTGACAAAATATCCCATTATCAGTGCTTTTTTTGTCTAATAAAAGACTCCTTTTATTATCACTTTTTATAGCACTCATAAAAGGGTCCTTTATCGATGCTTTTCTAAGATCTAATAAAAGGGACCCCTATCTTCGTCTCATTTAACAGTGATTTTTTAGCATTGTTAATGGCCTTTTCTATCACTAATAAAGGACATATTTGTAGTAGTGTAAATGATGATTGTTCATTTTTCCTTTACTACCTATCATGGTGGATATTAGTTTTGACCCTCTATTTGTATATGTCATATATTTAATTTCTATATTTATTTATGCTTAATTATTACTTTTACAAAATGTATCTTTTTTTACTTTGTATTTGGTTTATATATGATAATTTTTTGAGTTAGTGTGGACCACCACCCCCTGAAAGCAATGTGATTCGTTCACATCATACATGGAATAAATTAAGGAAGGGTTTAGTGAAATTGTATTATATATATGATATAATAATTTCTAATGTAATAGTGATATATATACATATATAGATTCTTATATGTCATTTCTTTTCTTTCTTTCAATACAACAACAAACATGAAAACTCCGTTCATTTGTACATAGGGATTACCATCTCCAAAAATAGTGTATGTAATTTAGTACTTAATTATTATATAGATAATTATAACACATAGTTACTTTATATACATGATATTTATGTCATTTTTTACATTCTAGAAATCATGATCTAAGTGTAATAACCAAATATATATGAAATTAAGTCACATGTGATGAAAAAAGTTAATATTACCAGAAGTGAAACCTTAACATATGATTGTTAAAATGCGGATAATATATGGTCTAAATAAAAAAATTATGGTATTAGATGTAATAATATTATTCTATTAAATATATATATTAAACTATAATTTATTATAATGTAATCTTGTATGAGTACCAAGAGATTTGCAACGCAAGGTAATATGATTTCATCTCACTTTTTAATTTTGTGTGATTCATGATTTATCCACCACCCATTCCTTTTGTGTGGTGTGTACACTTTCCATGGATGTATTCAGTGATACCTATACATAAATTTATGGATATTTATATATCAACTCTATTATTTTTATTTAAAGGGAATTACACTTCATGCTTTACAAATCACTCAAATATTTTTGTCTAAATTTTCCTTCTCTGAGACTCATGTTTTGTTATATACATATATTCATTTTGAGGTGTGTATACTTACATTTTACATATTATATCATGAATATCCTTATTTTCTCAATTTTATGATTCATGTAATTTATTTTTCTTATAATTATATTATGATCCAAATTTACCAAGTGATAATATTTTATTGAAACAACCTCATCACTTTTCAGGATTATTAATGATTATGCTTCTTTGATGAAATCATCTGATACATCTCTTAAGAATTAATCCTGAGTTTATTTCTCCTATATTTGTTCAAGATATTTCTATATATTAGTACAAATTATCTACTCTTTGGTACTAAATATAATTAGGAAAATATTTATTGGAAAATTTTACCATATTTCTCTCTTCAGTCAGATATCTACATTATCATAATAATAATGTTTTCAAAAATGTTTTCAATTTTTCTTTGAAGACTATTTTTGTGGAAAAAGTATTTATGAAATGTTTTATTGTTTTCAAATATTATTTTAAAATATTTCAAATCTCTATATAAATAAAGGGGTTTTCAAGATGATTTCAAAGCATTCTTTATAAAATTTCATGTTTATTATCAAAGAGACGATTTTCAAAGGGTTTCTTTTTTTAGAAAAAAAATCATGAATAAATGATATTTTACCAAAGAAATGTTTTATAATCATATTTCAATGTTATTTCACATATGATATGAAATTATTTTTTTTTACTCATTCCTTTATAGGAAACGATCTAAATTTTCCATTCATATTATATTTATGAATGGATTATGTTTTAATGTCATGGTGTTTATAATATTTTTTTCTCTTCCATGAGTTATATTCTTTTGAAACTCACTTATTTTCATAGTTCATGAATTCATGAAGATATTATGAAACTGGTCTCTTTTCATAGTTTATGAATTGATGAAATGTTAATGATACCCATTTTATTTCATTGGTTATGATTTAATGTCTATAAAACAAATGCCTTTTTATGGGTCAGAATCTAATGAAAGTTTTATTTTGGGGAACATGTATGAATGATTTTATTATTAGATGGGGAGGACCTATATATACCTCCAATGCATTTGGTAACAATAGAGGACTCTTATGTATATATGTTATGTGTGAACCTGATTTCTTGTTCACCATATTATTTGTGAACATGATTATGTTTTCATAATGTAATTCATAGACCTAGTTGTATGTCCATATACATATGTGTTATCCTGATTTAATGTTCAATATGTTATGATTGAACCTTATTACATATTCATGATATTATACATAGAAGTACATTCTTGTCCATAAGTATACATATGAACCTGATTACATATTTACAATGTTATGCATGAACCCCATAACATATTCATAATGATATGCATTGACTTTGTTTCATGTCAACAAGGTTTTTCTTGAACTGATTTCACATTCAATATGTTATTCATGGACCTCGTATCAAGTCCATAAGTTGATTCAGTGGCATGATTTCATGTCTTTAACATAATAAGTGAACATATTTACTTATACGCATTCACAATGTTATTAGAAATCCACATGCCACAAATTCCATTTCGTATTACTATTTTATGCTTTCATGACTTAAGATCTTAATTATCTTATAATCCTTTTCATTAAACTACCAATATTTATAATTAGCTCTAATATGTAGGTTATGATCTTAAAATGTTATTCTCATGTTCCATACCCTTTTGTTCTTGTTAAACTTATGCATTTTCATTATTTACCCTTACTTAGCATCTCAGCTCACCCCATTCTTAGGTTTCCTTTCCCTAGAAAATGACGAAAGGTTTTACGTACAAATTATAAAGGTAGGGATCTTTTATAGGAGTTTTTAATATATTTTACCAGGTTATAAAATTTTCTTCCACATTTCAAAAGAAATTAAAATATTCTTGTCCTCAGGTGTATTTTTGTAATGTACTGACTATTTATCAAAATTTATATAAATGCCATGTCATATAAGCCTAGGTCTCAATAGTTTGTATCATAGGAAAGGGTTAGTAATCCTTTGTAAACATGGATGAGAAAATATTAGTGAGATCCTGAAGTATATTTCTAAAAATGTGTCAAGGGATCTCTCAAATGATAAGTACAAGAATTAGACAAAATCAAGGAAAATGGTCTTGAATTTTGGTAAAAGATAAAATGAGTGGTTTCCTAGAAATAAATATTTATCTGGATACTACAAGTGAATGTGGATCTAGAATTGGCGTAACTATGAGTAAAAACTCCGAAAAGATGATCCGGGCATGACTCAGGGAAATATGGTACACGAGAACAGTCCTTAATACACACCTAGTTTAACAATCGTGGGGGGATATTCTTTACTAATTCATGAACTCTTCACAAACCATCATGAAGGGTTTATATAGAATTTCACTCTAAATAACATAGGATTAACCTAAAGTGTCATCGATTAAAAGTTAGGTTTCATTATTTAGTCATACTATTTGAAATTTATCATAAATATGTGGTCTTCTTCAAGGATATGTGTTTCTCACCCAATGAATTATGTTTTACTCAATAGATATAACTATAAATAATATGGATAACATTGAATGTATCATATGTGGAAAGTATGGGCATTATGAAAATAAATTTCCCAAGTGTAAATCCTATAAATAAAATAACAAAGGTGGTATGAGTGGTTTCTAAACATCTGAAGATAAATAGATCTCAAAATCCATGTGAAATGTATTTGATGTTCTTCCTGTATAGTTTACTTTAATCATAAAAAACATGATTAAATTGATGTTGATGAACCTTATTGAAATTATTCATATTTCATATTCTTGAAAAAAGGTATTAAGGAATAAGTTGATCAAGAATAAATACTTTTTCAGTAATGAAATTAGATGAATGAAGTACTTATGATTTGGAATTCAAAAAAATTATGTTGCATGAATCATGAAATATATAATAATATTCTGTACATGTTTTTATTAATAATTGAAATGGATACGATTAAAAGTGATGAATACATTGAAAGTGATACTTTTATTAAGTGAATGTAACACATAATGTGGTCAAAATATTGATAAAATTGTGTTTCACTTGGATAAATAGATGATTTATTTGGATAAATTAAATTGAATAGCAATGATTACCCTATATCTAATTATTGATTCATTGAAAAAGTGGTCTATATTGATGTTCCTAGGATTAAATACCAACTGAAAAAGGGGGTTGAATCATTTTTTCACTTTTTATAAGTTTTAAAACATTTAGAAACTTAACCCCAACAAACTATTAAGGATTATATCCTTATCATATTTTAATAAATACTCGTGTGTGAGAAGGTCAGAAAGAAATAAAATCACATACGATTTATTAGGTTCATCCTCAGTTTTAGCACATACATCCTTACCATAGCCACTCCCATGGGTCTATAGAAATTAAATATTATAAAGAAGTGAATAAAACTTATTCCAACTACTATTAGATGCCTTATATATCCCATTAGGAAAGCTTATACCGACATCCATCAGTTTACATTGTTTTCTTATAAGACACATGAGATAAATAAAAGATTAAAGTCTTTTTTGAATCTACTCAACAATCAGAATACTATATCTGATTTTTAATGAAATTTAGATCATATTTTCTTAGAAAAGTTGTTACAATTTTCTATGAATAGTGGTTCTACCTTTTCTCAGAATAATGGTTCTAGTTTTCTAAGATTAATGAATCAAATTTTTCTCCATATATTGGTTCCAAATTTCTGAGAATAGTGTTTCCAATTTTTCTCAGAATAGTGGTTCCTATTTTTTAAAAATATTGGTTCTGATTTTCTTAGAATAGTATTTCCTATTTTTCTTATAATAGTGGATCTGATTTTCTTAGAAAATTGGTTACACTTTTTCTCATAATAGTGGTTCTTAATTTCATAGAATACTGGTTCCAATTTTCATAGAATAGGGATTCTGGTTTATCATTAATAAAATTACTAAAACACTTCTTCAGTCTAGTGAGAACTTTTCAATACAAATTCTTCAACACTCCTAATTTTGAATATAAGTAAAAGGTTAAAAATTAATGAATTTTATGATAATTTATTCATTGGAAAGTGAAAAATCAAAGGCAGGTAAATTGAAATATTTCCCACTTCCTTAAATCTCAAAAATTCCACAGATCTCTCATATTTAATGTTCAATATTTATCATCTTCAAGCCTCCTCAAATTTCTCTGAGATTTATGAAAAAATGAAATTCATGTTTTAATTCTACAAAATTTCAAATTTTTTCAGAATTATAATTCTAGATCTTGGTTCTGATATTCATAGAAAACTAGTTCAGATTTTCTTAGACAACTGGTTTTTATTTTCTCAGAAATGTGGTTATGATTTTCTAATAAAATTGGTTATTATTTTTTCCAAAAACTAGTTCCAATATTCTCATAAAACTGTAACTGATTTTCATATCAAACCATTTGCTGTTTGTCTAGAATTTGGTCTCTAGTTTGTGTATAATCATTATTTCAATTTTTAGAGCATGTTGTTTCTGATTTTCATAGTGAAATATTATATTATATTTTTTCTTATTTTTAGTGGTTCCTATTTCTTCATACATCTTCTCTATTTCATCAAGAGTTGTTATCATGAAATTTTCCATGATTTGGAAGATCATATTGATCAATAATGAATTATCTGATTTTTTATAGAAAAATCGTAAAAATTTCTAACTTTTTGTTTCTCAGTCTTCATCAACATCCCTTTTCAAAAATCATCAACATTCCAAAGAATTATTCATTAGTAAACATCTATCTTGAGAAAATTATTTATTTTTAACCATATATATCATTTATTCTGGATAATAACTACATTATTATACAAAGAAAGGTTAGTTTTCAAAAAATATAAAAACATTGTTAAAAATAATTTATCATAAAAATACATCAATATCCACTTTTTATTTGTTTTCAACCCTCATTAAATAAATTTTCAACTCTCAAATTTTCTCACAACTTATCTTTTGAAAGAAAGCCATCTTTTTTTATCTTTTATCAAAACATAGCCTTTCTCAAAATATTGTTCCACGGGACCACACTACTAGATAATGTAATTTTTTTTAAGGAATTTCATCCCTCTGTGACAAGAAAATCTTACAGCCATGTAAGGATAACTCCGACTCACTTCACTTATTCTCTCAATATTATCTTTTCCATTCAAAATTTTCATTGCCTCTCCCCCATTATATGGTAACAACTTCTTCATATTCAAAAAAAAGATAAGTGAATCTTCTTAAAAAGTAAACATGTTATTTCATTATATCCCCCTTTTTCAACATAATCCAAAGCACTATGGGGAACATTATTATGAGGTTTAGGAAGACATGGTGGAGTCTAAACATGAATTTTCAGCCTAAATTCAATAAAACATTCCTTAGATATTTCATTTTTAATGATATCTGTAATCTGATGCTTTGTTAAACTATATTCTAGAAAAACATATCCTACCACAACATTCGCTTGTATATCATGAATCTTTATATCAATGTGTTTTGATCTTGATTATTGGATAGGATTATTATAATGATCAATTGTACTCTAAATATCATAAAGTATCCTCAATGATTTTGAAAAATTATACTTAAAATATTCCAACTTAACATTCATCCACAACATTTGAGTAAAATTCGGGGTGGCTGCAACATACTCAGATTCAGCTATGCTCAAATTTACTGGACTCGGTTTCTTACAATGCCATCTCATAGATCATTCACCAAGAAAAAAATGTTCCTCCAGAGGTTGAACTTCTCTCATTTCAATCTCTATCCCAAGAAGCATTAGTATAACCAAGAAACTTTATCTCACTATTTCATTTTTATAAAAACCCATGATAATTTTTTCCTTTTACATATCTCAAAATCCTCTTCGCTTCTAACATATGTGATTCTTTTAGGCAACTTTGATACCTGGAACATAAATTCATAACATAAACACTATTAGGACATGAGTATGTATGGTAATTAATACATACTCTTATCTTATAAAATACTTTTTGATTCACACATATTCCAGATTCCTCAGTACTGAACTTTTTTCTCATTGAAATAAGAGTTGAAACTTATTGGGATTTAGTCATCCCACACTTCATTAACAATTCCCAATCATAATTTTAATGAGA
This sequence comes from Viscum album, assembly GCA_963277665.1. Lineage (NCBI taxonomy): Eukaryota > Viridiplantae > Streptophyta > Magnoliopsida > Santalales > Viscaceae > Viscum > Viscum album. The sequence goes on along the minus strand of OY728147.1, from coordinate 1,353,251,898 downwards.
TAAGAAAATATATTTTTCCTTTTATTGAACATGTTATCCAAGGAAGAACATTAATTCTCCCAATATTGACATTTCATAATTCTTCTTTATTCCTTTAGTAAACGCATGACAAATTTTTTCTTCATCCCCACCAAAAAATATTTCTTCCACATTAATGGTTACAATTAATGTTCTGGAGTAAAAATATTTCACATACATGTTTCTATCAACATTTCCTCTAGAAAATATTGTCATTCTTAAACAATTAGCAAGCTTCATATACCAAACACGTTGATCAGGTTTCATCACGTACAAAGAATTATTCAATTTACAAACATTGTTTTCATCCTCATAAAGTAGAAATCCACATGTTTTCTCAATGTATTCTTATTCCTCAATCTACCCTATTATGAAAGTAGAATTTACATCTACTTGATAAACATTGTAATTCCAATGATCATCCATTACCACAAACCTTTGAATAGTTTATAGCCTTCAAATGGCGGAAAAGGTTTCATCAAAATCAACACCATCAACCTATGAATATTATTTATAATGAAGTATTTTTCATGTTTCTTGAAACTTCTCCATAATCATTCAAATTTATTCAATAAACCCACTGGGTTCAAATTAATTTTTCATTTTATATTCTTAGAACACGTTCCCTTGATTAATTATTCTCAATATGTTCTTATTCCTCATTCATACATCCACCCATTATTCATGTTGAATAACCTCTGAAACTAATTCGTCTTCATCTTTTTAGATAAGTGAAGTTTGATTTTATAATCTCAACATAATTCTAGTATGAAATGTATCCTTCTCATTTCCAATAATGACTTTATATTCAACATGTTTTTGTAAGGTAGGAAATTCCATCATTTCATTCCCAGCTGGAATTTCCTCATAACATGATTCTTATGAATCCTGACAATAATGTTTTGAACTAAATCTTTTATGTTTGTAAATCTCCAATTCTTCCTCCTCATGATTCTTAGCCATATTTATTACAGAAATTTTATTTAAAATTACATTCACATCATATGAGATCACTAACTTGTGTAAATGTTTTTCCAAAATTTTTAATTGCTCTAGTTTTTTGAATAACCCATGAAAGTTTCTTCCCCATCTTTCTCATAAAACATTATCAAATATGGATTTTTGACCTCAAGAAAGCATTGACATCAACAAAAATTATGTATTTAAATGATGGTTTTTTATTATACCACATTTCATAAGGAGTCATGTTGGTTTTTGGTCTCAACAAGCATATATTTTTAACATGTACATGATTACTAATAGATTATCTCCAGAGATTTGTTAAAGATTATATTCTGCTAACAATCATCTTCCCATTTCCACCAGGCTTCTATTCTTTCATTCTGCTAATCCATTTTGTTTGGGAGTATATGGAAACTATACTAATGTTTGATACTATGTTTTCTTATAAAATATTCAAAATCATTGTTTTTGAATATAGTGCCATTATATATTCTTAACATCCTTATAAAACCCCCTATTATTTCTCAACATCCTTTATAATGAATTTTATCATTTCAACAGCATCTAACTTATGCTTCATGATCGTGATTTTTGTCTTTTGAGTAAAATCATCAATAAAAGTGATAAAGTATAATAATTCTTTTTTTGAATGATTTCTCATCAGTCCACATAAATCAGAATGAATAAGATCAATTGGTTCATTAGATTGAATATCACCTCTATTATTACTTTTGATAGTCATATTTCCTTTTTGACACGTAAGTTTCAATTCTGTAGAATTTCGAACAACATAAACATTCGAATGTTTATCCATGTTTTTTAGCCCTAGGTGGCCAAGTGTTCAGAGCCACAACTTATTTTCATCATCTGCACTAAATTAATATGAGTTATTTAATTATCTCATTTGAAATAGATTTACATTGATTTATTCTCATTTCTTAATGAATTTCCCATTTTTCAAAATTTTGATGATACAAGAATTTTTTCTAAAGATTATTACTTTTCCATGTTCACAAATTTGACTTACACTAAGTATGTTATGATTTAGCCTATAAATAAGTAAAACTTCCTTAAATTTGAATTTCTTAACTTCAATATATTTTCTTATAATACCTCTACCTTTTAAAGAACTATCATTTCCAAAAGTAACTACATCTCTATCAAAACATTCAATATTTTTTATGATTTTTATATAAACTATCATATATAAATAAAATCCTCTATCAAGTATCCCTGATTTATTCCTCATACAATCATTCAAGGTTGTCTCGACAACAAAATATCTTTCCTTAACTTATTTCTTTTCAACTTTCTTTTCTTTTCGATCATAAAAAACGTGTTCTAGAATTAGTGTTATACATATTTCGGCATGATTACAAGACTAATCTCATCTTCGACAAAAATATTACAAACAATCAAATTGATTCATTATTGGTAGGTTTATAAGATCTATTATAATTCCCCATTTCATCTTCTTGTAAAATAGAAAAGTAACTCATTCTTCTTTCACAATTTCATCCATTTTTATCAAACCATCATTCGGGTAAAGATATATTGTACTAACATTTATAATCTAGGTGAAAAAAAATTCCAATATAATAGAAATAGCCATAAAATCAAGATTTATAATTTAAGAAAGATAATTTTTATATAAACATTGTTAAGGTTGGTTAATTCTTTCAGCTCTAACTTGCTTAGGATGTGGACCATCTTTTCTTTTAAGTGAGTTTTCTATTCTGGTATAATTGATAGGTTTCTCACATCATTTCATTAACCATGATATCCCAATATTTTTTTTGACCCTCCAATGTAAATGGAATGAGGTGATGTATTATTTTTCATAATAGATGATTTCACGTGATTCCCATATTGAGCCTTCTAAACAACATTAGAAGCCTTCAAATTCACTTATAAAGCTTTTTTTAAGTTTTAATTAATTGTTCTCAATATACTTTTGGCCTCAAAAAGTTTTTATTTCAGATTGTTAACCTCTTTCACCTCAACATAAATCTTATTTCAATGATCTTTAGTATTCTTTACCTGTTCATCAATTCTATGATTGTAACCAAAAATTTCTGGAATGTATTCATCCTTATGCTTTATGACATCATTTATTCCATCAATAACATCTTCACACTCTTTATTTATTAATATAATTTCATTATTGAGAGTTTTTTTGGTTAATACATGAAACAAGTTTGGTTCTTAGATGGAACTCTCTAAAAGATTCTTCACCAACTTTTTCACTATTTGAGGTATCTTAAATTTTAAAACCTTTTTCATTGATGGTTCTGAATTTTTCTGAACATTCATCTTCATATGATTTATAGTCAGTTGAGTCTAATTTAACTTTACTACACAACATAATTATTTTTTTCCAATAAACATGTTCATGAATATGCTGGAAAATTTTTCTTATTTATCATTTTTTTTCACTTCTCCCATCACGATATTTCATCAAAATCATCTCAATGTTCTCCAACATTCTTCGTAGGGAATTCCTAGCAAACTATCTAGTTCCACCACACTCAATACACTTGAGAGGAATTTTACCACCATAATTTTTTCTTCCTCTTCGATAGCTCTTGGAAATAAGTGACATGATTATTTCTTTCATCTCATCAACCTCTTTGTCTATATACTCAAAAGGATATGCTTCTTCATTATCTTGTTTATTAATCTTTCTCATAGATTCAAAAGCTATTTCATATCTCATCTTTTTTTTAAACATCATGGTTTTCTTCATTTCATAAGAAAAAATAATTTTATGCAATTCAGCAAGAGATAAATCATACTTATCTTCTAAAGAATAAATTTTAGAGTCAAACATGTCTTGAAAGTTTCTCATATGTTTCTACACATTTCTAGATTCTTCTAGGACATCTATGAATCCTATGATGCTGAAAAAAATTCATTCACTCTGGTTCATATTCATCAATTTTTTCCTAATCCATCATTTTGATTTCTTCAAACTTACTATGCCAGAATTATCGCTTTACTTCCTTTATTTAGTATTCCCTTTGAAAGCACTTTCCAGCTTGTCCCACATCATTTTTGAGGTTTTGAGACACATCACCTTTTGATAAACATTTTCTAATAAGGACATAAGGATATCATTTCTAGCCTATCCGTCAACTTCTATATTTCTCTTCTCGGAAATGTATTAGGATCATCTTTCTCAACAAGTAGAAAACCAATAGTAGCAGCCTCAAAAGAATTCAAGATAATATATAGAAGATAGAGAATAATTCTATTTCTTCATATGTAATAATTTTTTCCATCGAATGTTGGAATTTCTATACTGTTGACAAAATTGTTATTATCCATGATAAGGATTTAACTAGGGAACCTGCCTCTAATACCAATTAAAGTTACATGGATCGAATAACAACTAAAAAATGGGTTGAATTAGTTTTCAATTTTTATAGGTTTCAAAACTATTAGAATCGTAACCACTGAAACCAATTAAGATTTATAGCCTTTTCAATATTTCATAAATACTAGAGCTTGAAATGGTAGGAAAACAAGAAAAGAACGCAAGATTTTCAAGGTTTGACCTAAGTTTAAGAACCTAAGCCCTTACCATATCCACTCTTTTGGGTCTATGGATATTAAATATAATGATGAATTGAATACAACTTGTTTCAACTCCCATTAGACAACTTTAATATCTAGATAAGAAGTATTATATAATTTTTTATTAGTTTACAATGTTAGATTACAAAACAATTAATCCAAAAAAAATACCTGGTTGAATTTTTGTTACAGTCAGAATACAGGATCTGATATTTGATGAAAGGTTGATCCAATTTTCTCATATAATTGGTTTTGATTTTCTCAGAATAGTGGTTCCACTTTTTCATACAATAACATTTCTGATTATCATAAATTACTTGTTCCTCTATTTCCCCAAATAGTGGTTATAATTTTCTCAAAATAGAGGTTAATGTTTTTCTAAAAATTGTGGTTTTAATTTTCCCAGAATCACTGTTCCTATTTTCTCAGAATGGTGGTTCCACTTTTTCTCAGAATAGTGGTTCCAATTTTCTCATAATATTGGTTCAGATTTTCTCAAAATAGTGGTTCTGATTTTTCTTTTCTAAAAAACTCAATTCCACTCTTCTTCAATCTAGTGGGAAATTTCCACTTTGAATTCTTCAGTACTCTACCTTTTGTGCATATGTAAAATATTGCAAATGAACGAAGGATCTGAGTTTGTATATATATATAAACATAAAAATCAGAGGCGGGAAACATGAAATCTTTCTCGAATCCTTAAATATTAAAAACATTGATAATATATAACATTTAATATTCCATATTTGACATCTCCAATCCCACTAAAATTAATGAAAAAATGATATTCATATTTGACTTCTTCAATATGTCATATCATTCTCTGAACAATAATACTAGATCTTGGTTCCAATTTTCTCAGAAATTTGGTTTGGATTTGCTCAAAAAACATTTTATGATTTGATCTGAAAACTGGTTCTGATTTTTCCCAAAAATTAGTTCTGTTTTTTAGAAAACTAGTTTCGATATTCTCAGAAAACTAGTTCTAATTTTCATAGAAATCTATTTTTGATTTGGGTAGAATGATGATTTTCATTTGTATTGAATACTGGTTCTTTTCTGTGTAGAATGCCGTTTTAGATTTTCACATAAAAATTTTGGATCTGATTTTTTTTCTTCTTTTTGTAGTTTCAATTTCTTCTAACATATTCACAATTTCTTAAAATTCTATTATCATTAATGTTTTCATTATTTTTAAGAACTAATTTATTATAAAATAATCATATTATTTTGTTTAGACTGTTTGAAAAAAAATTCAAACTTTTATCTTAACAGTCTTCATCAACTTCTTCTTTCAAAACTCATCAGCAACAAAAATATTTCATCACTAGACAACTTTATTCTCTAGAAATAAGAATTTTAACTCAATAACTTCATTCATCTGAGATAAAAAAATTCTCATATAAAATATTTTAGTTGACATCAAATACAAAAACATTATTAAAGATGTTTATCACGTTGTTTTTTATATATCATCAAGGATGAAGCATACAACTTACTAGATTTAAATAATATATCATTTAAACTTTTTAATAAGGAATAAATCTTTTTTTCTGAATTTAATTATAGTAATTCCGGTTATTACCATTTTCCAATAGAATATATGATGAGTTTATTCACTTGTTTGGAATGTGACATCCAGGAAGTAATTTTTTCTATACAGGGGATCAATGTTAAGCTGATTTTGTGAATTTATTTCTAATGTTGTTAATTTTAATCATTCATATGGGTTATAAGGTAAATCAGTTATTTTTATTTTAAGTAAAACTTCCTCTGATTATTGTGAGATTAATGTATTATCTCACCACATGAGGATTCATGCACATTGGTTAACCTGCTCTAAAAAGTTGGTCTTGGTTGTAACTGAAGTGAGATAAAATAACTTATCATAGAAATCATGATATGTTAGTGCCTCTGGAATGAAAAATTCAACTCTATTTTTTGAGAAAGAGGTGAAGTGGGTAATGTATGAAAAAATTGAAATATTTTCTTAAAATCAGGCAAGTATATCCTTTCATAAAAATGTTCATCTTTATGAAAACATTTTAAAAATAAAATGTTGTCCTAGTACCTTTTTTATAATGATTCAAATGATCCCTTAGATAATAATAGATATATTGATTTAAAATTATTTACTTTCTCCTAAACAACTACTATATCTCCCCCTCCATTACAACTTGATGGTCAGATTTATCTTACATTTCCAAGTTTTCACATCCCAACTATTTTTTCCTTTATGGGGATGTTGTTTTGAGTTACTTTGGGTAACTATTATCATTCCATATTTCTTATTTAATGGATGGTTTAATATTAGTTTTTATGACGTGGGTTCCTATCAAAGTAACTATAAGTTATTAAACCTTTTGTAACCCAAATGAATTTCTTGGGTGAAATTTATTTTATGGTGTATAGAATGTAAAAACTTAATATTTGGTGAAATATGTTTCTCAAAGTAATTTAATATTTTTGATATTTTTCATTTCATCCAACTTCGAAAATAGTTTATTTTATGATAAATCACTATGTCTGACAAGCGTTATACTCAATAGAAAGATAATTGTGCACTACACACAACATAAATTTTACCTTTATCTACATGAAATACCGAGGATACCTTATATTAAACGTTATACTGACATTACTTGATAGCATGGGTAATACAAAAGACTGAGTGGTGTCAAACAATAATTGATTATTAAACAATTATCATTTAATAGTATATAAAAATGCCATTTAGTTGAATATTACAGGATACCTGTTATTTTGATAGGAATATAGAAACAAATTGAATATAAACGGAATGATTTTATAAAAGTCTATTTTTATGTGAAAAGAAAATTTATATTAACAAATTAAATTAATTACTAATTGTGAACTATTTTAATTAAATTTATATTTAATATATTCGAAATAATATTTTTGATAATCATCCAGTATATTTAATAGATATTAGATAAGATCAAACATAATTTTATATATAAACACATATTTTATATTAAGCATAGGATTAACACATTTTAAAGGGAAACCTTTTTTAAATCAACTTTTTGGAATTTTTATAGATATAATACATCCAAATAAACTTAATATTTTAATTAGAAACATAATAATTAGGTGAGGATAATTTTTTTTATTTTTCGTTAAGTTTAAATTTTTTAATGAATAGCTAAAATATAATTTTAATTCATAATTAATTTTTCATATAATCCATTTATAAGGTTAAATTACATTTCAAATAGGTAGTAAATAGTAATTAAGCAATAATTATATAAATTATTTCCATTTATTTTATTTGAATCAACCGTTCATTGAAATTGGGTATAAAACCTAGGAATCTTTTAATAATTTTTACTTTAAAACCTCGTAGTATCGTCTCGACAGTGGGATTATTATTAAAATAATTTCTACCACTTATGAGATTAAATTTTTAAAAAATGGGTTAAATGTTTTTTATCATTATAATTTATAATTTATAATTATATAAAAAAAATTACATAATATAATAGTTAAAATGATTAAAATTAGTCACACTAATTAAGATGAAAACTAGGTTAGCAAAGTACTAAACATTTAATTTAAGTCTTAAAATGACCATGAAACTTGTTAAAATTCCCTTTTATGGTAATTATTTGTCCCTTAGACATCCCTTATTTAGTTTGGTTGGTTTTTTATGTATTTTTTATGTAAATATGTTCGAGCACCTATGTTTTTTACAAACATGAAAAGTGTGTCATTTTCCTAGCCTATAAATGGCCACCAACTATCTCTATTCATTACACATCTAAAACAAATTAGGATTGTCCCAGATACACTCAATACACTTTATAAAATAACTTGCTTCCTCCCTGAAGCATTAATTTTGGAATAAAAAACCCAAGTAATCCTTTTGTCCCAAACCAAAAGAAGTTACCAGATTAAGAGGTAACACCTTCTCTCAAGCTCCATCATTTAATGTCATTTCATGACCCCCTAAAATATCCTTATTTCATGATTTTAGTCAAAAATTAGTATCTTAAATATACTAGGATGATTAATGTGAAGTTTTATACCCACACTTACACACATCCATTTAAGGGGTAACGAACATACTGTTTATGTGTATGGAAAACTATAGCCTAACTAAATGATGGTTATTCATTTTCCATTACCGCATATCAAAATGAACATTGTGATAGAAACTATTTTTATATATTTAATATATTATATTTATTATTTATTTAGGATTATTTATTACTTTTACATCACTTACATTTTTACATTCCATTTGGTGTAAATACGATAATTTTGTTTGAGGGAATGTGGACTACCACCCCCTCAAAGTGATGTGATTTGTTCACCCACTACATATAGTGTATTATATATGGGTTTAGTGAAAATATATGATATAATAATTCCTAATTTAAAATTCATATATATATAAATATATAGATACTTATATTTCATTTTATTTCTTTCTATTAATATGACAATAAAAATGAAAACAATATTCTTGCGTATATACGACTTACCGTCTCCACGAACGGTGTATCCTATTTCAAAGATATATTCTATATAGATTATTATAATACAAATATACTGTATATATATATAATATTTATATATTTTTTACATTCTTGAAATCATGATATATGTATAATGACATAATATATAAAAAATTAGGACCCATGAAAAGAACAAAGAGAAAATTACCCGAAGTGAAACATTAACATAGGATTATTAAAATGTGGGAAATATAACATCTTAACAAAACCATATAAATTATTAAATATAATAATATTATTAAATAAAATATGTATTATAAACAGACATTTATTATTCACGAATCATGGATGATTATGAATAGATTCATGAAACTAGTTAAGGGGATCTCATCTCACATTTTATTTCTGTGAGATATATGCTTTATTTAACACTCATTATTTTTGTGTGGTGTGTATACTAACCATGGATTTATTTAATGATTATCATAATTAATGTTTTTTATATTTACATATCCAATTTATTATATTTATATAATTGGATTTACTTATCCAATGTAACCAAATCAGGAAATTAATTTTGTCTCAATTTTCAATCTTTGAGACTCTTGTTTTGTTATGCACCTAAATTTTTTTCTAGGGTTATATACTTCCATTTTAAATTTAATATCATGAATCTCATTATTTTCTAGATAATTTTTTCTTAATGTCATTTAAATTTCATACATCAATATTATGATCCCATGTTAAAAAGTGATAAAATTTATTGAAAAAATCACCTCTCTTTTCGAGATTGTTGATGATTATGCTTCAATGATGAAATATTAGGATCCATATCTCAAGAACACACCTAATTTCCTTTGTGGACTATTTATTAAATATGTATCAATGTATTAGTAAAATTTTCAACACTTTTTTAGTTATTATAATTAGGAAAATGTTTTTATGAAAATTTGAACATATTTCTACCTTCAGCCAGAAATCTGTTCTACTTCAAAAACCATGTTTTCCCAAAAAATTCAAATGAACCTTGAAGACCATTTTCAAAAAAAAAATAATTTTAAAAATAATTTTATTTTTTTCAATTATCCATTTAGTATATTTGAAATCTATTTTCAAAGAAAAAGGTTTTCAAAATTATTTCAATACATTCTTTATATGTTTTTAATTTAATTTTCAATGAAATGGATTTGAAAGGGTTTTATTTTTTAAAAATAAATTTTACAGAAGAAAATACATTTTACTCAATATTTTTTTAAAAAAAATATTTAAAAATTATTTTTTATATAAAATGATATATGTTGATGTTACTCATGCCTTTCTGGGAAATGATATATGTAACACCCCGAGCTTCCACGATACGCTTCTCATTCAATAATGCAATAGCTTGCATTGTACGCAACTTCGAGTTCTAAAACACCGCGACTAATCAAAGTAGCTGTTATGAATAGTAATAACCACTTTTTAAAATTATAGAAATTTTATATTTCAAAATGGACTTCATTTTTGGATTCGGAATATCTAAATTACCCTATGATGAATTTTTGGTATTTTTCTGAGAACTTCTAATTTTTATGAATAAGTGAAAAATACTTAAAAACAACTTTCTTAATGAAAATAATTTATAGTGATAAATTATACTATTTAGTGGTTTTAAAGTATAATTAGAATATATTTTTACCATTTTATCCAATGGTGGTCATTAGAATTAAATTAACATTGAAATTGGACATAAACAATTGCCAATCTTTTGATATAAATTATTTCTTAAAAACACGCTATTTGTTCTGACAGCGGGAATTGATTATAAAATTAATTAATGAAACTTATATGTTTGGAATTTTCTAAAATAAAAATCATTTTTTAATTCGGAATATCAATTATAGCTTAGGGTGAAATTTTGGCATTGTTCTGAAAAACTTCAATTTTTGATAAATAGTGAAACCACTAAGTGGTAGTTAAATAACTGATTTTTCGTTTAAATGAAATATTACCACTTCTGTGTTTTGATTTTCAAAAATCTGACATACATGGTTGTCATTAAGAAGTAAAATGTGGTTCAATGAGATTAAAATAATTTTTTGGTGAATAGTAACTTTTATGTTCTTAATCGCGATTAGAGGTAATTAGTGTAGTTTAAGGTAAAAATAATGTTTTAATAATATGAGATGAGCTTGACACATGTCCTACCCTCATTGGATGTTCCATGGCCTACCAAGACAATCCATGGGTCAACTTGGGGACCCCATATAGCCACGTTATTTGGAAAATTACATAAATAACTTTTATTTAATGTTAAAGTAAAAAATGACACAAACATGAAATATTTTACTAAAACAATTTTTACATGGGGTTATACAAGTCAAAATTTTGACTATAAATATTAATTGAAAAGCTAAAAATATTTCCTACATCATAGTAGTTTTTTTATAATTTTTAGACATTAAATAAATTAAATTATTTATGACATCATGATGATGCAGTGATGACCTCATTATTTAACGATTTAAATAAAATGGAAAGATAATGTAATATCTAAGACCTAAACATGTCTAAAACCTATTGTATGGGTGTATTTCGAACCCTTATCACCTTATCCTCGAATTATATAAGTTTGGGACCTTTAGAATCCGAAAAGCATTGTATAATAATGTAAAATTTCCATACGTTCCAAGAGTGCCCCTCCTCTTCTCTTATAAAAGGCCCCCACCTCTACCACCACATTCACACTTTCAAGCCATTTGGCTCGGCCAAACTCTGCCCAAATACTCTCCCAACTTTCCCCTCTTACTCCTAGAAGCCTCAATTTGGGCAGAACTCTTCCCAAGGAAGCCTTTGACTCAAATCAAAAAGAGTTACCCGATTTTAAGGTAATATCTTCTCTAATGTTGTTTTGTTTTATTTTTCTTCTCCAACCCCTTAAACTCTTTTTATTCCTTTATTTTGTAACAAAATCAGTATCCTAAATATACTAGGATGTTGTTATAAGAAGGATTCGATCTAAACATACACACACTTACATCTAATTGTTAAAAAACATACGGTTTCTGTGGATGGTGAATTTCTACCTCACGAAACGATGATTGTTCAACACTGATATAACACTTTAAAAGGTAGCCATTAAGATGTCACTATATTTATATATTATATATAATATATTTATGTTTTACTTAAGCTTCTTTATTTTTCATTTATGTCAAACCCTTATGATTTCCATTATGGGTAAACGCGATATTTTCATTTTAGGAAGTGCGGACTACCGCCCTTCAAAGTGATTTGAATCGTTAATACCATGTGTGGGATGTATAAAGGATGGAGTAAATGGTATTATATGCTATATTATACTGGAATTATATTATACATTTATATCATTACGATTTCATTCCATTAAATACGAAATAGAAATTAAAGTAGCATTCATGCATACGTACGGCTTACCGTCTCCATGAAAGGTGCATTTCATTTCTTACCTCTAAATGTTATGTAATATTATGAATGAATGTATATACTGGATATATATGATATATATTATAACTAAATCATGAATATAATTCTGGATATAATGGATATTTCACCACATGAACAACTTTTAATTATAAAAAGTTTATTGTTGACTCAAGTACCAAAGATCGACAAAACGACCGTTATTAACTTAAATAATTAGATAATGTTCATAACATTGTAATAGGTGATATAAAAAGGATAATGAAATTAAAAATGGTTCTTAATAAGGTAGATATTAACTCTAGTTTATTATTCAGGATGTTAAAGAATGGTTGAGTCAAGTCAGACACGAGGTATGGAATTTCTTAACCCAACTTCCATTCTTTTGGTTAATCTCTTACTTTCAAATTATGTCATGATATTATTATGTCTTATTTTGTATTTTTACTTTCTTTATGTGTACCTATAGTGAATACACATAATAGATCTATTTTATTTTAAAATTTATCTTTTTAAGGACTCCGTCTCAATCTCCTTTCATTGAGGCATATTTGGTTTTATACACAACTTTCTTTTATACGATGTATAAACCCCTTTGACTTTTACGTTTATTCAAAAGGAATATTTTTTATACGAAGCGTTTTACTAAACGACAAAAAGGGAATGTTTTTCTTTCCGTACATATGCGGCGACAACGACTTCTCCACCGCCGTGACCATTATTCGAGTTTCGGCTTCCTCTACAAGCCATCACTTTTTTTAATGAATAATAAATACAAAGTTTTAACTTTCTTTTATTTTGGTATTGAAAATGGTTTTGAAAGATTTTTTATTATATCAATGTGTTGTATTGAAATCTTTTGATTTAAATGTGGAAATGTTATGTTTCCTTTATGCATGTTTTATGTGATACGATTATGTTATGGTATATGATATTTTTAAACCTATTAATATGAGGAATACATTGGACTTAGTATGTGACGGGTGGAGCCCGCTATAGCTCCTCGATGCATCGGTAGGTCTCATGAGACAACTAGACGTGGAATTGGCCGAGGCCCTTTCCCAATTTGATTTATGGTTTTGGCTGAGGCCTTAATAATTTTAGATGTCTTGGCCGAGGCCTTGACAAATTGTTTCAGAATGTCTGGCATTATACATTCCATCATTATGAAAGTGGTTATTGATATTTCATGTGATTATTCAACCAGTAGAATATCCATGTGAATAAGTAAATGGCATTATCTCATTTTACTTTTTCCATATTATGTTGAAGTTCATGTTTAAAAGGCTTTTGTTTTATTTATACATTGCCTTAAATGTTAATGTTTATTTATGAAAGCTTCCGCAATATTGTTATCCTTACTAAGCATCTGAGCTCACCCCTTCCAATGTTTTAATATTTTTTAGGATGTGGATAGTAAAATATGAATGACCTACAGGGATAATATAAGGGGATATGAAGAGAAGATGTTGTAGTTTTGTTTTACTTTATGATATAATGTAAGACTTATGAATGTGTCTAGTGTTTCCAAGGCTACTAAACAAATCAGTCTTTCGAGACTTGATCTTTTGTTATCATGCCAATGTTACGAAGTAATGCACCGACTCTGGGTAGCTTGGTTCGGGGCATTACAGTTGGTATTAGAGGTAGTTTAGTACTAACCTTGGAAGCTAGATTTAGATAAACTCTGATTAGAGCAGATAACCCAAAGATAGACTTTGAGGATTAGTATAGAAGAACTTCCTAGAATTTTGTTATTGTAGAAATTTAGTGAGTTTTCTGAGCAATATATCCCTGTCTGGATATGAGCAGGTAGAGGCGGCTCGGGCACAGATGTACCTAGGGGTAAAACCCGAAAACACCGCTTTGAGCTAGACTCGAACGGGAACTGGTGCACGACAATGGTCCTTGCTGCACTCTTGGTTACGCTACTCCCGGGAGATATGCTTAGGATAATTCTCGTTTTCTTTACAAACCACTATGAACGGTTATGAGTATATACTTCCTCAAAGAAAACCTTAATATGATTATGGATTATATCCATAAATAGTTCAATTTATGTTAAGTATTTTATAAGTATGGAATTATGTATTTTGATTCATAAACTAATCTAGTTTATGCCATTGTATATAAATGGCGCCTAGTGGAAGGAATGGAAACCGTATCAATGCACGCACTCCATATAGGGATTTCCCTCCTGCTCAAGATAATTATTGTGGATCTAGAGATACAACTGGTGCTGATCAACTTATTACCATACTGGGGCAACTCACTCAAGTTATGAATAATAACCTTACTCGTATGGATCACCCTGATCCACAACATGGAGGATTATGATAGACCGCTTCATGAGGCAACAACCGCCAACATTTAATGGGGGTACAAATCATATAGTAGATGAGAAATGGATAAATTCCTTAGAGAAAATATTCCATTCCTTTGGGAGTAGCGAAAGGGAGAAGGTTGTCATGGCATTTTACCGCCTCACTGGAGATGCCGATCAGTGGTGGTCCCTGATTTAAAACACAAAGGAAGATGATGACGTATCGAATATGGAATGGAGGGAGTTCAAAGAGCTTTTCCTAGAAAAATACTATCCTTGTGACCATCTAGCAGATATGGAAAGACAATTTTTGAGTCTGAGACAAAAGGAGGATGAGAATGTCGCAAAGTATGAGGCCAACTTTACAAGGTTAGCGAGGCATGCTGAAGATTATATACGTAACCCAAGAAGTAATATTGATCGTTTCATTGATGGGTTAAAACCATTTCTCTGTAGAGCTTTAGTATCACAATCTTTCTCAACATACGAAGATATTGTCTCATGTGCTATCAAGACAGAAAAGGAATTCTCTAAGTCTTATGACAACAAAGTAAAGCAAGAGAAGAAGAGAACAGTGGAACAAGAGACAGATAAAGAGAAAAAGGGAAAGAAGGATTTTCCATTATGTGATAATTGTGGGAAGAATCACCCTGGTACTTGCCTAAAAGGAATGGGAGTTTGTTATAAATGTGGAGAAAAGGGTCACCAGGCTCGTGATTGGAAGGGAAACAAAGAGGCTATCAATGTTGAATGCTACAATTGTATGGAAATGGGGCATTATCCAAATGAATGTTCTAAGCGTCAGGGAAACTTACCTCAGAAAAGGCCAAGGGATCAAGGACAACCTTATGCTGTTACTACAGTTGAAACAGAATAACTAATGTATTGGTGCTTTTGGACTCATGGATTATATTCTGGTTATTAGAATAATGTGATATATATATAAGGATCGTACTGCATTACTTGTTGATTTCATTAAGGTTTTAATATGATGAAGGTAATTATATTTTTAGTATGTGACAATAATAGAAACTTTACTTTGTTTGGGGAATCTGATAAATTGATTTTGGAATTAAGATACCTTTTAGAGAATGTCTGGAAAGAGGTACTTTGGATAACTATAAACGTTGGAGTGGATTAAGTTGATCTTTGGATAGTATTGTTTAAGGTTAAAAAATTTATGAATATTATTTTTGGAATATTATAATACTATAGTTTTAGGAAAAGGACAACCTGCAGGGTGGGGCATAACCCGTTGCGTCGGACAATGCTGCTCGAATCGTACCCACAACCACAGTGCGACAGGACTTTATTTCCTACCACTAGCCTACAGGAAGTCCTTGGTTATTACAAAATAATTTTACTAATCTAAATGGTATGTGTTAACATTTGGAACCTTATACAATTAGGATAAGTATAATATTTTTGAGTTCTATTATCTTTTTGAGTGAAATATGAGTTGAAGGTTGAAACTCTAATTGTCAAGCATAAATATATATATACCTATCTCTTATTCAATGAATAAATTAATTCTTAAACTTTAGTAAAGGGATATTAAAACAAAAAAATGTGTTATCCTAATACCTTATGTCTTGTTGAACTGATGATATTTTAAATCAACATAGATTGAAGGTTTTGAGGCCCTCAATTTGACAGTTGATTGTGATTGATGACCTCAATCACTCCCTAAAAATATTTACGTTTTTTCTCCAATTATATGTCTCTAATTGCCACCAATGTTCTCATAATCGAGATCATAATTGGGTGGTGACTTTTTCATTTCCCTTTCCCTCTTATTAAGGCTAAATTTTATTAATCTTATTTTCGATGTGGGTTTTACACAAAGGTATGTTCTCTTTTCAAACTTTTATTTTCAAAGAAAAAAATTTCAAATTGCGAGGACACAATTTATTGAAGGAGGGGAGAATGTAACACCCCGAGCTTCCACAATACGCTTCTCATTCAATAATGCAATAGCTTGCATTGTACGCAAATTCGAGTTCTAAAACACCACGACTAATCAAAGTAGCCGTTATGAATAGTAATAACCACTTTTTAAAATTATAGAAATTTTATATTTCAAAATGGACTTCATTTTTGGATTCAGAATATCGAAATTATCTTATGTTGAATTTTTGGTATTTTTCTGAGAACTTCTAATTTTTTATGAATAAGTTATAAATACTTAAAAACAACTTTCTTAATCAAAATAATGTATAGTGATAAATTATACTATTTAGTTATTTTAAAGTATAATTATAATATATTTTTTACCATTTTATACAATAGTGGTCATTAGAATTAATTTAACATTGAAATTGGACATAAACAATTGCCAATCTTTTGATATAAATTGTTTCTTAAAAACACGCTATTTGTTGTGACAGTGGGAATTAATTATAAAATTAATTAATTCAACTTATATGTTTTGAATTTTGTAAAATAGACATCATTTTTGAATTCAGAATATCAATTATATCTTAGGGTGAAATTTTGGCACTGTTCTGAAAAACTTCAATTTTTGATGAATAGTGAAACCACTAAGTGGTAGTAAAATAACTAATTTTTCGTTTAAATGAAATATTACCACTTCTGTTTTTTTATTTTCAAAAATCCGACATACATGGTTGTCATTAAAAAGTAAAATGTGGTTCAATGAGATTAAAATAATTTTTTGGTGAATAGTAACTTTTATGTTCTTAATCGCGATTAGAGGTAATTAGTGTAGATTAAGGTAAAAATAATGTTTTAATAATATGAGATGAGCTTGACACATGTCCTAACCTCATTTTATGTGCCAGGTCTGACCAAGACAATCCATGGGTCAACTTGGGGACCCCATAGAGCTACTTTAGTTGGAAAATGACATAAATACCTTTTATTTAATGTTAAAGTAAAAAATGACACAAACATGAAATGTTTTACTAAAACAATTATTACATGGGGTTATACAAGTCATATTTTTAACTATAAATAGTAATTGGAAATCTAAAAAGATTTCCTACATCATAGTATTTTTTTTATAATTTTTAGACATTAAATAAATTAAATTATTTATGACATCATGATGATGCAGCGATGACCTCATTATTTAACGATTTAAATAAAATGGAAAGATAATGTAATATATAAGACCTACACATGTACAAAACCTATTGGATGGGTGTATTTAGAACCCCTATCACCTCAGCCTCGAATTATATAAATGTGGGACCTTTAGAATCCGAAAAGCATTGTATAATAATGTAAACTTTCCTTACATTCCAAGAGTGCCCCTCCTCTCCTCTTATAAAAGGCCCCCAACTCTACCACCTCATTCACACTTTCAAGCTATTTGGATCGGCCAACCTCTGCCCAAATAATCTCCCAACTTTCCCCTCTAACTCCTAGAAGCCTCACTTTGGTCAGAACTCTTCCCAAGGAAGCCTTTGCCTCAAATCAAAATGAGTTACCCGATTTTAAGGTAATGTCTTCTCTAATGTTGTTTTGTTTTATTTTGCTTCTCCAACCCCTTAAACTCTTTGTATTCCATTATTTTGTAACAAAACCAGTATCCTCAATATACTAGGATGTTGTTACAATAATTATTCGAGCTAAACATACACACACATACATCTAATGGTTAAAGAACATACGGTTTCTGTGGATGGAGAATTTCTACCTCACGAAACGATGATTGTTCAACACTCATATAACACCTTCAAAGGTGGCCATTAATATGTCACTATATTTATATATGAAATATAATATGTTTATGTTTTACTTAAGCTTCTGTATTTTTCATTTATGTCATACCTTTATGATTTCCATTATGGGTAAATGCGATATTTTCATCATAGAATGTGCGGACTACTGCCCCCTCAAAGTGATTTGAATCGTTAATACCATATGTGGGATGTATAAAGGATAGATTAAATGGTATTATATGATATATTATACTGGAATTATATTATACATTTATATCATTATGATTTCATTCCATTAAATGCGAAATTGAAATGAAAGTAGCATTCTTGCGTACGTACGGCTTACCATCTCCATGAACGGTGCATTTCATTTATTACCTCTAAATGTTACGTAATATTATGAATGAATGTATATACTGGATATATATGATATATATGATAACTAAATCATGAATATAATTCTGGATATAATGGATATTTCACCACATGAAAAACTTGTAATTATAAGAAGTTTATTGTTGACTCAAGTACCAAAGATCGACAAAACGACCGTTATTAACTTAAATAATTACATAATGTTCATAACATTGTAATAGGTGATATAAAAAGGATAATTAAATTGAGAATGGTTCTTAATAAGGTATATATTAACTCTAGTTTATTATTCAGGAGGTTAAAGAATGGTTGAGTCAAGTCAGACACGAGGTAAGGGAATTTCTTAACCCAACTTCCATTCTTTGGGTTAATCTCCTACTTTCAAATTATGTCATGATATTATTTTGTCTTATTTTGTATTTTTACTTTCTTTATGTGTACCTATAGTGAATACATATAATAGATCTATTTTATTTCAAAATTTATCTTTTTAAGGACTCCGTCTCAATCTCCTTTCATTGAGGCATATTTGGTTTTATACACAACTTTCTTTTATACGGTGTTTAAACCCCTTTGACGTTTACGTTTATTCAAAAGAAATATTTTTTATACAAATCGTTTTACTAAAAGACAAAAAGGGAATGTTTTTCTTTCTGTACATATGCGGCGACAATGACTTCTCCACCGCCGTGACCATTATTCGAGTTTCACCTTCCTCTACAAGCCATCACTTTTTTTAATGAAAAATATATACAAAGTTTTAACGTTCATTTATTTTGGTATTGAAAATGGTTTTGAAAGAATTTTTGTTATATCAATGTGTTGCATTGAAATCGTGTGATTGAAATGTGGAAATGTTATGTTTCCTTTATGCATGTTTTATGTGATACGATTATGTTATGGTTTATGATATGTTTAAACCTATTCATATGAGGAATGCATTGGACTTAGTAAGTGACGGGTGGATCCCGCTATAGCTCATCGATGCATCGGTAGGTCTCATGAGACAACTAGGCGTGGAATTGGCTGAGGACCTTTCCCAATTTGATTTATAGTTTTGGCTGAGGCCTTAATCATTTTAGACGTCTTGGTCGAGGCCTTGACAAAACGTTTCAGAATGTCTGGAATTATGCATTCCATCATTATGAAAGTGGTTATTGATATTGCATGTGATTATTCGACCAGTAGAATATCCATGTGAATAAGTAAATAGAATTATCTCATTTTACTTTTGCCATATTATGTTGAAGTTCATGTTTAAAAGTCTTTTGTTTTAGTTATACATTGCCTTAAATGTTAATGTTTATTTATGAAAGCTTCCGCAATATTGTTATCCTTACTGAGCATCTGAGCTCACCCCTTTCAATGTTTTAATATTTTTCTGGATGTGAAGAAGTATAATATGAATGACCTGCAGGGATAATATAAGGGGATATGAAGAGAAGATTTGGTAGTTTTGTTTTACTTTATGATGTAATGTAAGACTTATGAATGTATCTAGTGTTTCCAAGGCTACTAAACTAATCGGTGTTTCGAGTCATGATCTTTTGTGATCATGCCAATGTTACGAAGTAATGCACCGACTCTGGGTAGCTAGGGTCGAGGCGTTACAATCAAAAATTTATAATCATATTCATTATATGAATGGTTTATGCTTTGATGACATGATTTTTATGAAACAAGTTTTTCTTCCTCAAGATATAAGATTTCCAAACCCACTTATTTTCACTAGTTATGATTTCATGAAGTGATTAAAAAAACTATCTATTTTCATATTTTATGATTTTATAAATTTTTATGATATAATTTTCCATTCCTAGGTTATGATTGGATATTTATTTATCCTATTTCATTTTATGGGTCAGGATAGGATGCATGTTTTATTTTTTGGAACATTTATGAATTATGTTATTATGATATGGGTGGGTCTTATACCTACATATAATGAATTGGGTAATGATAGGGGACTCATGAACATATATTTTATGTCTGAACCTAAATTCATGTCCAAATTGTTATGCATGAACTTGAATATGTGTTCAGAATGTTATGTATAGACCATGTTCCCTGTCTATATGATTATGCATGAACTTGGTTATATGTTCACAAATTTGTGAGTTAATCCTCTTATATGATCACAATATTATTTATGTAAATTTTTATATTTCAATATGTGTCTGCGTGAACATGATTACATGTTCAAAAGTTTTTGTTTGGACTTTATGACATGTTCAAAATGTAAAGCATGTACCTTGATTCATGTTAATAATCTTGTGTGTAAACATGATTACACATTCTCAATGTTATTCATGGACCTAGTTTCATGTCCACAAGTTGATGTTGGGGCCTGGTTTCATGTCCTTAAAATAATTGGCAAAACTTTTTGACATATACATATTCAAAACGTTACAAAAAAATTCATTCCACAAATTCCATGTCTTATTCCTATGTTATGTTTTCCTAAATTATGCTCTTAACTCACTTATAATCCTTGTCTTATGAAATTACATTCTTTATAATGATCTCTAATATTCAGTGAATGATATTATACTTTTATTTTCAAGTTCAAGACCCTTTTGTTCATTTTATTCTTACACATTTTTTTTATTTACCGTTACTGATCATCTAATCTCACCCATTTATTATGTTTCCATTACCTCACTTATGAAGAATTGTTTTAGGTTGAAATACTAAAGGTGGAGATCCTTGTGGGATATTTTGAATACTGTTCACTATAGAAGAAGATTTTGTTTCCTTGTTACCAAAGTCACTAAACTATTATGTTCCTATGGCATGTATATTTGTAATGCACTAAATATTTATCTTCAATGATGCAGTATCTTTGTATTATAAGCATGGGTCGCAATAGAAATCCACATAATAGTAATAAAAAATTTACACATTTATTGATACACCTTCTCCTTGTATTATATAAATTTTTTCCTTTTATAGAACCATCTTATCAATAAATAATTCCCACTAATATATTATCATAAAAATCCACAATAAATTTAATTTAATAAGTTGTAGTTAATCCCTTAAAAGTGTCACAGCATTGATATAAAATAAAGTATCACTCATATTTGAATATACTTGTTTTCATTATTCATCTTTTTCTAACCAACAAGACTATCATTTTTGTGATGTAAACATATTTATATGTGTACCCCTAGATCACTAAGTAATCTTAAAGTCATGTATGAGGTAGAAAATCGAGTTATAACCAGTCTAATAATGTCTATCCCTTTTTTACACTCCTATATAAATGTAATAAGCATTATCTTTTAATAGAAATATGTTCAGACATTTTTTCCACAATAAATGCTAATATTTTTATCATGTTCATTTTTCTCAAAATCATATAACATCAAATTAATAAAATGAGAAACACATGGTGTAAAATATAAATGATTTTTTTACATCAAACATTCCTACAGAGATTTCTAAATTGAATAATTTTCACTAAGTACTTGAAAACATTTTTATTCTCTAACAATATCAAAAATCTCATATAACATTTGAAAGTCATTATCAGTGGTTTTTTAGATATCATATGTATTGAATTTTTTAACAAATATTTTATTTTTTGACCTATTTACCAAAAAGTTATAAATTAATATTCTCTTATGATCTATCCATCCATTATAAATAATAAAATAACTAGTTTATTTCTATTGTTTCTTTTACTCCTTAGGTATATATTGTTCATAAGAAACTAGATTATTAGAATACATATCCACTGTATCATAATATCATGGATGTTTATATCCATATATAAAAATCTCTTCCATATCAAACATATTAAAAAACTTTTGACTTCAAGAACTATTAAAAGGTATAACACTTAGGTTAAAGAATCAATCTACTGAGAGAGTTTTTCCTTAATGAAAATCATTTTTAAAAAATTATTCATCACCGGTTGAGTATAATTTCATATAGAAGGAGCCCCATTATACTTTTTCAAAATTATTTCAACATATATATCAAATTTTTATAAAAAATGAAGAATTCATTTCATCCCCAAAATCATGAACATATTTTTTATTTTACTACTCAATCACATATTCATAAGAAGCATACATAGAAAATCCTATTTTTACTCATCTAAAACATTTCTATAAGGTATTGAGTTTTTATTACATTAATACAAATGGTGTTTCAATGGATTAATCCCCCTGAAATATAAGTTATCACACAACTTTAACATCATCTTTTTCGTTTTTTCCAATATCAACACCAGAGTTCCACATATGATCATATGTATATCAATAACAATTGCTTCTAAAAATATTCATTTGGTTATATCATGAATAAATTTTCATGAATAGAAATCAACATTCAACCAATCAAAAAAGGGCAACAAACAAAATATAATAATAAATTCAAATCATGACTACAATTAACATCATAGCAATAACAATTAAAATAAATAATTTAAAATTACAATACATACCAATAATTTACATAAATTTAGTTATAGGCTATTGATTTATATTAAAATCATAATAATTAAATAAAAAATATCTAATAGTTCGTTTGAAATTAATTATAAACCCCCATATAAATAATATAGATAGCTAAATCAAGAACATTGGGAGAAAATCACATTGAGATTTTTCCAGTCTAGATAGTGTTGAAGGAGGGTTAGGTGATACAGTGTAATGGAAGCATGAAAATGAAATAAGAATCCCCAAGCACCTCATATAAATCCCTTGTGTGGTTTGATTTCAAGGTTCATCACTCTCATTTGTGATAAAATGTTGATGGTCATGACTGATAATTTATTTAATTCAATTGAGAGGTTGTTTGGATATAAATTATTTTTATCATGAGAGGCTCTGCTAGAGAATCAAAGCACCAGAGGTTTCTGTGTGTAAGAGTGAAGAGGTGAAGGATGATAAAAACTCAAAACCATATACATTTTTAATGAAATTCTCATCAAGATTCATTAAATCATCATTCTATTTCAGGTTTAAAAATGAATTTTTTGTTCAGTCATTATATATGCGGAGTCTGTGTGCATCAATGAGTGTATTGTGAGGCTATTTTTCTGTATGTTTTTTTTTCTGAAAACTAATTCAACAAATGAGTTTAATTGATAGGGATGAGTGATTCTGAAAATAATAATTTTCTTATGAGTTCTGTCATGATTTTTACTACCTTTATTATATGACCTCAATCAAAATTATTTTTTCTTTATAGCATGAAGATTAGGTGATTTACATATGATTTAATTATATGAAATATCTACACTCAGGGATGATCATAATTAAATATTTAGGTAATGTTTATTGTGATTTTAAACCTGCTAGAACTTAATGTAAAATTGTAAAAAATTCAGTGTCGTATGATGTATATGAATTTAAGATTATTATTTTTCATTTGTCATTTTTTTAATGAAAACTTACACTATGTTTTTGAAAAACATTTAGAATTTATAAATATATATATAATTTCAAATTGTTTGATACAGGAGAGAAGTGATAAATAATAATTGAATTCCATACAAAATTAAAACAAAGAACATTTTTATATTTCCATAATTTTATATTATTAAAAATAATTTATTGATGCAATGAGAAATTCAGAAGCATCCATGATGAGAACATAAAACATTTTTTTGTTAATTGATTTGTCCATGATTTTTTCATCTATAAATAAATGCTAATTATTATAAGAAAGGATATAATTTCATGACTAATATAGTTCTACAAATATTTGTTGGGAAAATTTTCAAGTGTATCTTTTATAATTTTATGAGGT
The DNA here is from genome assembly GCA_963277665.1 of Viscum album. NCBI lineage: Eukaryota > Viridiplantae > Streptophyta > Magnoliopsida > Santalales > Viscaceae > Viscum > Viscum album. Next base: position 1,353,227,272 of record OY728147.1, on the reverse strand, counting down.
TGTGTTGGTTCATCTGAAACACCATCATTCCACATGAAATCTTTTGGGTCAAACCTAATTTTCATCTACACCAGATCTTGTATCATCCTTCACAATTTCATTTTATTTATTATTATTTTTGTATTTTTTTTTAAATTTGGATCGAGTTGCAACACAACTCACACATGATTATGCCTAAAATTAAAAGGAAGCAGGTTGTTTATTCAAACATGAATAAAAATAAATGAAAACATTGATTTTTTATTAATGTGATAAAATTCATAAGTTACGTTTGATCTTTTGGAATATTTTTTTTTATATCTCTCATTCCAAAGGAATGTGTTTTTCTTGTCTAGTAATCGAATGTGTTAAATATTGACTCACAGAAAAATATTTTGTTGGGTATGCTCCATGTAAAATTCATGATTTATTATAAACATCTATAACACTTTATATTATTGTGTTTCACTACTCTCATAAACAAAGAAGGTTTTTAAAGAATAGATGTATGATCAAGTTTATCCAGACAAATATAAAATTTAGGTGTTCTTATTAATATTTATTCTGCTGTATTTACACTTTGACACTACACCTATACTAAAATTAGAAAAAAAAAATTATGTATAAATTAAAACTAATTATTTTTTAAGCATTAAGAGATCTATTATAACAACCCCTCTGTTTATTTCATATTTAACCCTAATTTATTACATAAAAATATACATGATACAACTCATAATATTGATAGTCCTAGTTTATTTTGGTCTTAGGAACATTACATATAAACATAAAACAATAAATACTACATATTTATTAAAAAATGTTTTTTACATTACCACGACATTCCTTCGTACTTAACACTGCATGAGATATCTTGGGTAAATACATTAGAAATTGGTGATTTGTAAATCCTAGTAAGGGACAAAAAAATGCATAATATGAAGAATATAATACATGATAAGAAATAATAATATAAATGAAGCATAATAGAAATAGTAACATAAAGGAATGATATAGCAAGATTATCCTAACATGGGAATGTTGAGACAACTAAAAACACTACACCATTTACATAATTGAATCATGTAAAACCCTATTCATATATGGTTGAAAAAGAATAATTATGGAATTAGGTAAACCCAAATTCCATCATGATGTATCATACTACAAAACATTACCCATTTAATTGGAGTGCTATCAGGTTGCACCCTTCATAATCATTTCAATCTTACGCGTATGTGTGCCACATAGATCATATAACATGGATTCATTCTACAAACTTAGTTATTCCACGATCATATAATGTGTAATACATAAAATAATGTCACCATTTTATATTTATTTGTGCATAAAGGTGAATACCCTTGATAGAGTAATGGGTATGGTATTCACTACTTGATGATTTTGGCATGGAAAAATCACGGTGCAATTTTGGTAGCATAATGGTGTTATATAAAAATTTATAAATTGGGTTGATGAGAGTGAAAGGGTTCTATCATAATATAAACATGAGATGGGTAGTACAGGCATCATATAATATAATATCCCAACATGTGAAATGAAATTTAGAAGTATAATATAAATGAAATTCTTGAATGGAAATGGGAAGAGAGAAATCCCTTACGAAAATTCGGCTTAGTAATGGTTGGGATTAAAGCATCATAGGGGAAATTAATAAGAGTTAAATGAAGATAAAATCATGTATAAATATAATTTAATATAATGAGGTATGTAATAACATATCCCAAATAATGAAAATTAAAATTAAAAGGCATCACATAAAAGAGGATCTTGAATAAAAAAGACAGAGGGAGACCCCTTACTTGGATATGTGATCCCAAAAGCATGGGGAGGCATCATGAGAGCATGGGGTTACCATTATAAGACTCTTAATAGTATGGGTAAATATTAGTCATGCTTTAAAAATAATTAATAAATTTAAATGGGAACTTGGGTGAGTTTATATAAGAAATGTGAGAGGATTATTTATTATTTGGGTTTTTGACCCTACACACTAAAATATTCAAAACCACAAACAATATCATGGTTTATGCCCGTGGTTTTTTGAAATTAGAAGTGGTATAAATTATTTTATAAGGGTAATTGGATAATATATTAAAATATTTCCCTTTATTATGTGGAGGTGAGTCACAAATTCAAGGAAATAATTTTATAATCATAAAATATTGTATATGTCTAGGATGATTCAATAAGGCCTTATAAAATAAATTAAATAAACATAAAATTAATTTTATTTAAAGGAATTTTTTTTTCAAGAGTATGCATTTTATAGTATTTTATTTCTTCATTATTGGGTCATTATGATGTCATAAAATGCATTATGTTTTTGGTTCTCATCTTGGTCTTGGTCAAGGGGGAATCATAGAAATATTATCTCCCTTTCATGATATGATAAATGGGTTTCATAGGGTCCAATCATACCGGTGGTGTTCATCACATCATTTTTCTATGTCAAAAGGATTTGTTAAAACCCTATATTTATAGTAGTCATGTGATCACTGTTCAATTCATACATTATCAATGATAATGATACTTAATGGTCCATAAAACATATTTGATATAATAAAACAAAGGTTGTGCAGGTGTTTTCTATATCCATAAGACATTTAATTAAATAAAATTCAATTTTATTCATAATAGTTTTGGTCATTACAACCTTCCCCCCTTAAGAAATTTCTCCCTTGAAATTTCCTCTACCCATATAAAAACTAATGAGGGTGACTTTATCTCCTTACACCCTCTAGTTTCCACATGGCCTCCGCAAAAGTCGGGTTTATATACAAAACTTGGATGAGGGGCATTGTATTCTTTCATATTACTTTTTCTCCATGATCTGTGGTCTTCATTAGCTTCCCTTTATAAGAGAGTTCATTCTCCAAAGGTAACACATCTAGATTGAGTACATGTGATGGGTCTGGTATATACTAACTTAAGAGTGATACATGGAATACATCATTTACTTGAGATAATGTTCAGTGGGAGTGATAGTCGATAGACCACAACCCCAATACGATCCATGATCACAATATGGCTGATTTACCTTGGAATAAGATTTCTCATCTTTACAAATATCATAACTATCTTCAATGGTGATATGCAGAGGAATACAATGTGTTGGACATTAAACTCTAGGTGTCATCGATGATTGTCAGCATAGCTCTTTTTCTGACTCTAATAATCATGGATGTGCATCTAGATGGTCTTATCCTTCTCCCCCATTTACAGGCATATACATTTTCATTCTGCAACATCATCCTGATATTAATGTATTCTACACCTCTTCCCATAATGGGATTCCAGAGGATCCATATGGATGCTTGAGTGGAAACTGTTGATGTATGAAAACTCCACCAAAAGAATATGTTGGTCCCATCCTCCTTTGAATATCTTTGAGAATTCTATCAACATTTCCATAACTGTCTGGATAGTCTCCTCAGATTGGCCATCAGTTTGAGGGTGATAGGTCATGCTTTAGTTCAACTCAATGGTCAGAGCTTATAAGATACTCTTCTAGAACATAGAGGTGAATCATGGATCACTATCAAAAAAAATAAATAGTGGTACTCAATGCGTACTTATAACTTCTCTGATAGATATCTTTACCAATTGATCTTGTGAGAAATCCTCTCAAATTAAATGAAGTGTGCAGTCCTTGTAAGACGATCCGCAATAACCCATATATCAATGTTTCCTTTGGATTTCTTTAGAATTTTGGTGACAAAGTCCATGGTGATGTCTTTCCATTTCCATATTCGTATGTGTAATTGTTGAATCATAACCATATACTTATACCTCCCATCAATCACTTTCTAAAATACCAGACACAAATGTGTATTTAATTATCTCCATGTTCATTTTATCCAAACAATAGATCTCTATAAGATCTTGATATATCTTCTTGCTTCATAGGTTAATGGAACAATTAGGACTATATGAATCATCCAAAATTTATTTATTTAACTCTAGATTGTATGGAATACATGTGTTGACCCAAATATCACAATTAAATATTTATCAACATTGAACTCTAAGGATTTTCCATTCCTGATAGATCCCAATTTCTTCTGAATTCCCTTATATTCAATAAATAATCTTTTAACCATTCCAAAAGAGATAATTCAGAAAACATTTGTGGATGTATTGATGATGTTACCTTCTTTATGATTCCAATGTCCATCTTCATAAAATCAATGAAGATTGAATCCTTTTTAATTCTCATTAATGATAGTATTTTTCGGTTCTTTCTACTTATATAATTACCCACCATGTTCATTTTCCCAGGGTGATAATGGATTGAGCAGTCGTAATCCTTATTTATCATTAACCATATTTTATGTAAAATCTTCCTCTCTTTCTATGTGAATATAAATTTGAGACTTTTGTGATTCATATATATTTCTCACTTCTCACCAAATAGATAATGTCACCATATTTTCTTCCCAAATATCATAGATGACAACTCCATATCATCTGTGGGATATCTTTTCTCATGAATTTTCAAATGCCTTGAGGAAAATTCAACAACTTTTCCAATTTTCCTCAAATTCCACCATAGGGAGACTTCGTATAATTTCAAGAAGAACATTCCCACAAACTTCTACTTGTTATAAAATACTAATATATCTTTCCCTTAGTTATTTAATATCATTTATAGTGGGGACTCAATGTTCTTAGAAAACCTAAAAGATATCCTAATAGGACATGAAGAGAAATACATTACAACATTCACTACCTTTAAGTAATTTTCACATGTAATTAATTCATCATTATCCACCTTAACATAAGATAGTCCATGCTCCCATGATCATGGAGATTGTTGATGCTCACCAATATTCTCTTCCCTTACAATAGAGCATTATCTTGGGTAATTCCCAACTTCTCTCCATTTTTGACATAGAACTGTGTATGATTCCATTGATGGAACTTTGTTTCCATTAATCACATTATCAATTTTCTGTGCGGAAATTGGCTACATTGTGCCCTTCCATTACACATATAAATCCTCTCCTTGTCCCTTTGTGACATTTCCCTTGGTGCCTCTTTCCACACATATTTCATGAAGGAAATTAGGTCTCCTTTCCCTTATCACATTTATTTGATGTACTTACATGACATGTCATCTTCCCTTCCTCGATTTTCTTGGGATTAAAAAATTTTATAATTCTTAATCATAATTTATTATAGTTGGTTTTGATAAATCACAATATGCCCTACTTGAGCACCCCTTTGATTAAAAATCTCGTTCAGTCATTCATCGCATTTCTCTTCACATCGGTTGTTAACATAATTCATCCTATTACTGACTGTTGTATAGAATAAAAGGAAAATTAGTAAAGACTATCTTAAATAGTTAAACACAAAATGTGAATCCAAGGACATTAATGAGATATCTTATAAATTAAATTTATCTTTTTAACCTTTGAGTTTCTGCGATTCGATCTATGTTATCCATGTTCCAATTCCTAATGTATGTTCTTATAAGATTTTTTTGTTCTTGTAATATTTTTTCACAATATGCTTATTAATTTACAAAAGAATATACCCTAGGAGTGTCGAACCAAGATTGTAGCAAGGCCTGTTTTCATGCACTAGTTCTCATTTGAATCTAGCTGAAAGTGGAGTTTTTGTGTTTTTCCCCTAGATACATATGTACCAGAGCCACCTCTAATTTTTCATATCCATAAAAGGTTATATATTCTTCATAAAACACTGACTCTATACATACCAAAATTTAGTAATTTTTTTATACTAAAGTATTATCCCTAAGTATTTCACTAAAATTTTATAATCCAAATTCACAAAATCACTAATCCTACACTCTTATATGAACTATAATGACCCAACTCTTTATCATATATTTAAACATTATTTATTGCATAAATTTAAACATAAAAAATTAATAAGATTGAGTTGTATAGTTTCTTTAGGGCTTAAGAACAATACATAATGACATAAAATATTAAATACTTTATCTTTATTGAAATAATATTTTACATGACCATAACATTAACTCATAAATTACACTACATAGGATATCCTAAAGAAATAAATAAAAGGGGTGAGATATAAAGCATTGTAAGGGAGGAAAAAATTCACAACATGTAGAATAAAATACATGTTAGGAAATAGGCTTATAAATAGATCATAATAGAAACACAAACATAATGTCAGGATATAGAATGGTTATAATAACATGGAAATGTTGAAACAACTTAAAACATAGCATCATTAACATAAAAGAATTTGGTAAACTACTATCTCAACATGGTAAAAAAAGTCTTATAAAGTAATCAGGTAAACCCCTATCCCAAATTAATAAAACATGACACTAAACATTTCCCAATGCATTGAAGCACTATCAAGTTGCACCCTTTATTGTCATTTCAATCTCATCATTAAGTGTTCCTCATATATCATATAACATGGACTCATTCAAAAAAATTATTTATTTCACGTTAATGGAATTTGGAATACACACATGTAAGTTTTCATTTGATATGTTTATGTTCAAAAAGATGAATACCCTTGATATAGATATGGGTATGGTATTTACTACATGATTATTTTGGCCTGGAAAATCGTGGTGTAATTTTGGTCGTATGATAGTGTCATAAGGAAGTTGTTAATTTTTTTGATGAGAGATAAAAAGATATCTCATCATTTTTTCATGGGATGTACAATTAGTTGATCATGGAACAAAATATCCAAACATTGGAAATGAAATTCATATGCATAGTATAAAAGAAATTCTTGAATGGAAATGAGAATAGGGAAATCCCTTACAAAATATCGGTGTAATAATGGGTGGGATTAATGAATCATATAGAGAATTAGTGGGAGTTAAAGGATGATACCATCAAGTATAAGTCAAATGGATAGTAAAGTGTTATGAATGAAAATATTCCAAATCCAAAAAATGGAAATTAAGAGGCATGACATAAAAGTGGTTCTTGAAGAAAAAGGAGAGAGGGAGATCCCTTACATGGATGTGTGATACAAAAGGATTGGGGGAGGATTCATGTGAGATTGGGGAATCCTTGGTAGGACTCTAGGTAGTAGGGGCAAAGATTATTATAGTTTCAAAGAGTGTTAGTGAAGATAAATTGGTGCTTGGTTGTGTTTATATAGGAATGGTGGGGGAATTCATTATTATATTTGTTTTGGACACTAGACACTAAAATATTTAAAACCACAAACCATCCATTGACTTTTCACATGGTTTCAGGAAAAGGGTATTTGTATACATAATTTTAAAAGGATAAGGGATGATGATATTAAAATATTTCCCTTGATAATGTGGAGGTGGGTTACACTTTCATGGAAATTATTTTAAAATCATACAATATTTTATATGTATTGGTGGATTCAGAAACAATGTATAAAATAAAAAAAATATTCCTAAAATTACATTATTTTAATGTAAAAACAAATATCTTCCTGAATATACCTTATATAGTATTTTATAACATAACTATTGGGTCATTTTGAAGTCATAAAACACCTTATATATTTATATGATATTTAAAATTTACCCAAGAATTATACTTCCTCCAAAAATTATGAAAAATTCATCTTTCGATAATTTCAACATACTGATTCAAAAATTAATATTGATTTTATCTAAATAGTTTTCTATATATGTGAAATTTCACATTTAAAATATTTACATTTATTTCAAAATGGTAGGTTTTGACAAAACTAGTTTTCAAGCCATGAAAAAAATAAATTTTGACATCATAAAAATTATGTGATCATTCATATTTAAAAAATGTAAGTTAATAATATTTTTCAAAATGTTATTTAATTCAAAAATTTATTAATTCATCTAAATAGATTTCATAATTGAATTTTAATATTAATCATATATAATATTTTTTCTTTAAAAATAATTTACAAAGTAAAATAATATAATGAAAGGATATTCATTATTCTAAAAAATATAATGAACATAATAATAATTCAAGGGTATTGTTATATATCCTTTTATTACACCAATATACAGCCAAATATTATGTGTGTGATTGTGGGGATTTTATGGGGCTATTTGGTGAACATGGTTGGGTTCTTGATCTCGATGAGCATGAACTTCTCCTGTAAACAGTTTTGCTCATGCTTAAGTTGTTCGATCTCAGCTTGGGCTTGGTCTAAGGCAACGCCCAGATATGGTATCTCCCTTAGAAGCTCTGATAAATGGGCTTCATAGGGTATGATCCTATTAGTTAAGACCATCACTTCCTTTTTCTATGTCAAAAGGATTTTTTAAAGCCATATATTTATACCATTCATGTTATCACTATTCAATGGACATATTGTCAACAATAAGGATACTTAACAGTAAATTAAATCTAATTGGATATAATTAAAAAAATAATTCCATGTGTCTTCAATATCCATAAGAAATTTAATTATAATAAGTGGAATTTTATTCATAACCTTTAGAGTCGTTACATCCATTCTTCTCCCATAGACATTAGAATGAAAATTTATTACACCTTAGTCCAAAAATAAATTCACATTTTAATATATATATATATATATATTTATATATCCAACGTATGAGGATGATAAATTAGATATTTAATTTTTTATAATATGATATATTATTCATTTTTAACATTCTTTTAGAATATATATAAAACATACAGAAGTGAATAGAATAATCATATCTCATATAATAGACACCCATATAGACCATATATTTTCTATAAATTTTGGGTTTTATTAAACTCCTTATATAGCTAGGTAATTCCAATCACATCTCTATGTAGAAAATTAATAAAATCTTCTTAATATTCTCATTTGGTGAGTAACATCTATAAAAAATCATGTTTTATTAATGGTGAGAGATAGAAATCATGTTCTAAATGATCAACTCTTCAATGATATCACTCAAACACTTTATCTTTATAACATCCAAAGCTAAAATTTGAATAACATTTCTTGTATACATTGGAATCATTTAAAGTTCATCATCATTATAATTGTTCTTGGAAATTTTAAATCAAAATTTTTTCCTCCATATCATATTCGAAAAAATTGTGGAACTTTACAATATTTATTTACTAACACATCCCAAACTCATCTATGATAAAATGTGATATTCACTTCATTGTTCTCACTAAATGGAACCCTTTATATTTTTCATTACAGATATACCCTAAAACTATTTTTCGATATACATTGATGTCTAATATGAATTATTACTTTAATAATCATTAATAATTATATTTAGAACTTCTCTACAAAAAAGTATACTCTCACTATCCACTTAGATAATATTTTATCTTTAAAATACTATTTGTATATACATAAACTATATTTTGTTAGGAAATAATAATAATTTAATTTATTTGGAATATTTAACAAATAAAATCTTATATCCATATCTTATATGTATTTATATGTTTTTATAATAAATATTATAAAAATAGTACTTAATTATATAAAATATTACATTGAGGGGTCAAGGGATCACGTCCTTCACATTTTAACAATCATCTGGATAAACTCATATATATATACATAATAAAATATTTGTATCCTGTTCTATATTTAAAATCTGTTGTAGAATATCATGAAACATAAACCATGTGTTTTAAAATATCATATCATATCATATTGATCTTTGTAACTCTTCTTCAATAAACAACTTCCATTATCATATAAGTGAAACTAATATTGCCAATCCAATATCAATGTATCAATAGGAGGGGGAGGCAGTGAATTAGTTAAATATTTTCTATTTTGTTTTCAATTATCTTTAAATAAGCATCACCTCCTATTAAATATTAAACACATTTTTTAGAATAAAATAACCACACATCCACAGGAATTCAAGAATTTACAAGGTTCACTAGTCAAGAGTTGTATTTATGTCCTTAGTATGGCTTATAAGTAATCTAATACCACATAATCTACCAGAAAATAATCCTATTTTGTGGATACAATCAATTATGACATAACCATACCCTTGTTTATCACTATTATCAATAAAATAGTGAATTTAATTCAAGCGGAATGAAATAATATAACAAAATCTAATGTAACATGTCAATAAACATTCACCAATTTCATAAAAACAAGTTATTTTGCTACCCTATAAATTTTCAAAAATATTATAAAAAAAATATTTCACATTCTTGAATAGCAGTAGGTAAGAACTGATATAGACTTTAAAATTATGCTTAGTATGATATAACCAGCCTAATTCATTAGTACAATTGGTGAATCTAGAAATATAAGTCTACCAAAATACCACTAAACCAATTATGAACTACTTCTTGTAGGATCGAAATAATGATGTAGATGCTCAATATAAAAGAGGGGGGGGGGTGAATTGTACACATTAATATTTTCCTTAAACAAGGAAAGATATATTTTTTGCAATGTTAAACTAAGAAAATCCACAACTCCTCTAACAAAAATTAGAGAATTGGAACAAGGTATGAAGCTAAAAAATTCTAGTTCTACACACTTTCTTAAAAGTAGAAAGTGATTCTGAAAAACCGGTTTTGGGAATATGGATCCGAAAAGTTGGTTCCAGAAATATGGATCTGGAAATTGAAACATAACCAATGTTTACAATGTGAGATTCTACCTTGAAGCGTATAGAATTCAAATGAATCAGAGTATAAGTTTAAGGAAATATAAGAAGGTTATACTTTCCTTACAATACAAAATGCAGCGGAAAAACATTTAACAAAAACAAGTAACAAGATATAAATCTTTTAACCCAAACAGGAGGGTATCCAACAAACTTGGATAAAGGTCCCTTGATTTATAATTTCAAGAAAGTTTGTCTTACCCACACCCGGTTAAGCCCTCGATAAGAAGATAAGAGTCTCTTTCTTGCTATCCCCGCAAGCCCTCAACTTCAAGGTAGATGGAACCTATGTCTTCTTTAGCAAGGAAGCCCTTGAACTTCAAGGTAGTCAGAACCTCTACCTTCCAATCCCCAGAAGCCCTCGAATGTTGTAACCAACAATCGGATTCTCACAATGCAAGTCTGCACAAGGCAAAGTATTAACAAGCTGTTCAAACTTTCTATACAAAGCATCGAGAGTTGATAAGAGCCTCTCTCTCTCTCTAGAAATCACTTCAACAGAACTCAATCTACGATCTGTGTCAATGTTCTTTCTTCTTTTCAAATGAGCTCTTATTTATAGGCGAAGCCCCAGTGGTCGGCTCCCTCCTCCAACGGTCACATTTTCCTTTGAATTTTGGAGGGACATGTACATGTGTCACTAAACCAACGGTTAGATAGAAACAAAATGGACAAAATCGTTTTATAACAAACTTTATCAAATCGGAGTGTAAGTAAAAAAGTTCGTAATGTTATAAAAATAAAAGTTCAGAGTCTATCCAAAATGTAATTCGGAGTCTATAATAAAAAGATATTCAGATTCTGTTTTGTAGGAATTTGGAACCTGAATTCTGTAGAAATCTGGAATCTGGTTTCATCAGAATTCAGAACCAGAACATACAATGTTCTTAGTCAGAGTTCATGGGAATTTGAGGTCAAAACTCATAAGAGTTGAGAGTCTAAATTCAGAGAACCTGGAGTCAGAACTTCGATAAGTTTGTAAACAGAATTCGGAGTCGAACTACATAAGAGTTCATATCCATAATTTGGAATGGATCTTCATTAGAGTTCTTCTCCAGAATTCGGAGTGGGACTTCATTACAGTTCATATCCAGAATTTGTAGTGGAACTTTATTACAGTTCATATCCAGAATTTGAAGTGGATCTTCATTAGAGTTTATATCTGAAATTCAGATTGAAACATCATTACAGATCATATCCAGAATTCAATGTGGAACTTCATTACAGTTCATATCCAGAATTTAGAGTGGAACTTCATTATAGTTCTTATCAAGAATTTGGAGTTGAACTTCATTACAGTTCATATCCAGAACTTGGATCCAAAAACAAAATGTTTCATATCTAAGTATTATATGATTCCAAGGTTTTTTATATGAATGCAATTTTTATACTTGAAATATTGATATGAACAATGAAAACATAGTAAGGGTAAAATCCTTTGAGAAGGAAATTTTTCGTATATATGTAAAATGTAGATTTGTTTATTTATAGGGTGTTTGTGATTTTCAAAACAAGAAGGAATTGAAAAATTCATTAGGATAACCTTATTGACATAACAATCTCTTCATTTTTGGAAATCACAAACAACCTTATGAAAAAGAATATAAAATCTTTGAATAAATTTCGAGACATTGAAATTAAAGATTATCTCCATTTGTTTAGGGATGATAGTGAATACAACTAACTCCCCCTTAGGCTTAGGAACTCTAAGGATTGTATTCTGAATTTCTAGAATGGAGTTTTCATTATAATTTGAGATGAAAAACTTTTTAATGTGGAACTGCCCCTTAGATAAGCTCTCCCTTACTTAAGGATAGTTCTTGACTTAGAAATGTTTCCTTCTCCCTCTTTTGAGTAATTTATTTTCCTTCTCCCCCTTTGTGATTTTCAAAACAAATTAAGGGAATTCAAAAGAAATAATGTACCTAAAACATTAGTCCATAATAACACAAGATACAACCAACCAAAAATTTCATTAGGTTTGAAATAATTTTTAAAAGGAAAGAAAAATGCAACAAAAGATCGGATTGAATCTATTTGTATTCCTTTTTCAGTGGGATTAGCTTCTTCAACAAGGTTTTCAGCTTCTTAAAATCATTTTGATCATCCTCATCTTGCCTTTCCAAAGATTTTATCCTTTCATCTTGAGCTTTCAAAACATATGCCTGATCCTTCATAGCCTCTTCTTACTTCTTCAGTAACTCATCTTTCTTTACAAAATTTTCTTTGAGCTCAATCTGGAGATCTCAATCCGTTTTAAAATTTTGAGCAAGAGAATTAACATTCCCATTAAAGCCTTTTACTTGTTGATTCCAATAAATTTCTCAATGATTAGCTCATCCTGAAGATTATTAATATTGGAATCCTCGGTGTCAATGGAATCTTTAACATCATTCTAAAAATTATCCAACTCATCCGTGTCTTCATCAACTTTCTTAGACCACAAAGTGACTTTCCTTCATGATTTTCTGTGAACATCATAATTGATAAGGAAATTTCTATGATCATCCTCAATCTTCACACACTTATCCATCACCAGGGATAAGGATTCTGACTTCTGATCCAGACCGTGTTACATCATCTGGCATCTGGAGTCTATAGTGGGAAATATCAGACTGGTGTCAACCAATTTTTTCAATGATTCAACAACAAATTCATGACCCTGTGCTGATGACTCCAAATCTGATAACTGGCTTGGGGATTGTTCTTCTTGAGTTTCAACTAGCTTCCTTCTAGAAGAACCACCAACCTCCTTCTTTCTTATAACATCTTTTGTTGGTGTATCCCTGATCACTTTCTTACCTTTATTAGTTTTCAGAATAGGTTGATCATCTGGAGATTCTTCCTCACTCTCTAATAGTAGAACAATCTTTTCTTCATCTATTTTCTCCTTTTATGCTCCTTCCTCATAAAAATTATTCTCATAGGATTCTTCTTCAGATAAAACATTTTCCTTCTCTTCCTCTTCCTCATCATCATCCTTCCTACATTCTTTTTCAACTCCCTTCCCCAGAGTGACAAGTTTTGCGGATTCAGCCTTTTCTTGATAATATTATACTTGTTTGATCAAGTCATCCAGATCGTCACTTCCTTCTTATACTTCATCTTCTTCTCCAACAACTTATTCTTCTAATTCTTCACTAGATATTTTCTTTACTTCTTCAACAAACTCTTTCCCTTTGGACGTTTCTGGAGTGAAGTATTTTTTCCCAGGAGTCTCTGGTAATGGTTGAACATCAAAATATTCCAGAACTAGAATTATCTCAGAAGCTACTTCGGTATCTCTCAATAGAGATTTTACAACTTCGGCTTTAGAAAACTTTTTCTTCATCTTTTTCTCTTTGGCTTGTTTTTATAACTCATCCAAAGCATTTTATCTTAAGGCATTAGCCTCAGCAGGGTCTAATCCAAACTTTGGATCCCCTTATTTCCTCTTCTCCTTATATTCTCTCCATTTAGAAGCCACAACATCAGGATAGCCTTTTTGTTTTTTCAGATTAGGAGGTGCGGATTGGGTTTCCTTAGCTTTGGGATTCTTGTCATCAGCCACTACTTCTTTCATGTTTCTCTTTTTAGCATCCTTCTTCACTGGATCAGCCTTCCCCATGATTTCCAGATTGGCTTCAGCCACTTCCTCTGGAAAACTATAGAACTCTCCTGTTTCGTTGGAATAGGCCATATCCATCCTTTTCAAGGTATCATCACAAACAAGCATAACCTTGCAATTCTGAGCCTTATAATTATATGCAATCTTGAAAGAATCTAGACACCGAACTATCATCTTTTATAGTAAGGTAGGGAACATGATGATTTGAGCTCTCAAGTTTCCTTCCTTGATGTTCTGGATCGTCACAAAAATATTCCTCACCAAATTTATTTTTCTTAGATTCACCAGGAAGTCTACGAAATATATGTCTCTTTTCTTCAGGGTATCTTTATCACCCTTTGTCGGAACCAAGAAACCTTGTACCCATTGCTGAAGAATCCGATTATTAGGATATAGGTGATCAATCTTGGTTGTATTTACATCATCAAGCCCAAGACACTTCAAGGCCTTCACCTTAACAAAACTTCCCCGAACATCCGAAAGTTTATGTGAGCAGAATTCAGCCTCTCCATCATATGTTAGCCCCACCAAGCTTACTACCTTGGTGTAAGTAAGTTTGTAAGTCCTCCCATAAGACTTGATAGGAAACTTTTCTCTTCCCTCATCTTCATAGAAGCTTGATGATTCATATAATTCTAAAAGTACCTCTAGATAGACCACATCTTGATCACCAGTATCAGAAAAACATACATCTTCCCAACCATTCATGTTGATATTCATAGAAATGATGGATTCGTACTTGTAAAAGTTCGGATGGACCAACCTTTCTCTGTACACTTTCCATTTTGAAATTGGCTTCGTGGTAGAAATGTCTTGGGAAGTTTCTTCTACAGACATTAGGAATGGACGAGCTCTGAGAGATTCATAACTGGCTTTAAGAACTGTGCAAGGCTTCGGCACGCGATAGCTTTGAAATCAATGTGGGTCACAAATAGGGGTCCCCTTTATATAGGCGATGGTGGTGACCTTCGAACATCCAAAAACTATCTAACAGTTGAAAAACCCTTTGATCTGATATGATGGCTGTAATCAAATCTACAAGGAAATCTTGAATCTGGTCCTTTGAGGTTTTATGAAGAAATTCGGATTTAAGAAGAAACAAATATGAGAAAATTTATAAGAAAAAGAAACTACCAGAAACTAAAAATGATTACAAAAACATAAGTTGGGAATTCATACCTTTCGGATTGTCCAGGAAGTTTATTCAAAATAAGTGATATTCTTCTTGATGAAAATTTTACTGTGAAAAACTTACTACGAAAAACTCACTACAAAAGACTTACTGGGAAAAGCTCACTACAAAAAGTTTATTGAAAAACATTGAGTACCAAAACTTTAGTATAAAAAATATGAGTACGAAAATTCCCATTACGAAAATTCTCATTACAAATATTCTTATTACAAAAATTTCAGAACGAAAATTTCATTATGAAAGTTCTAGTACGAAAATTTCATTAAGAAAGTTCCAGTATGAAAATTTTATTACGAATGTTCCAGTACAAAAATTTCATTACGAATGTTCCAGTACGAAAATTTCATTATGATAGTTCTAGTACGAAAATTTCATTAGGAAAGTTCCAGTAAGAAAATTTTATTACGAAAGATCTAGTATGAATATTTCATTATGAAAGTTCCTGTACAAAAATTTCATTACGAAAGTCCCAGTTCCGAAAATTTCATTACGAAAGTTCCAGTTCCGAAAATTTCATTATGAAAGTACCATATGAAAATTTTCAAAATCTCATTACGAAGACTTTTAGTTACAATAGTTTGAAAAATTGACTATGAAATTATTTTATTACAAATGCTTTAAAAACTGGCTACAAAATTTGTTGATTACAAATGCTTTAAAAACTGACTATGAAAAATTTTGATTATGCTAACAAGAAAATGTACTCCCCCTATGAGAAGGAGTTTATTACTGTAAGGATAATTGTTAAACAAGAAGTTAATGAATATGGATTACCTCAGAGTTATCATTCCTAAATTCTGTTTAATGTATTCCAATCTATCAGAGGGTAATGTTTTTGTGAAAATGTCAGCAAGTTGATCTTGCGTTCTGATAAACTGAACAATAATATCACCTTTATTTTTTGGAATTGTGAACTAAGAATTTATCATTCCTAAAATTCACAAGGTACCCTTCATCACTTAAATGTCTTATGCTAATGAGGTTGTGCTTAAGACCCTTAACAAACAAAACATTTGAAATCAATGTTTTTCCTAGAAGAACTATGTTACCTATACCAATACTTTCCCCCTGAGCATTATCTCTGAATGCTACTTTTCCTCCTTTCTCCTTGATAATCTTTTCAAAATAGTTTTTGTTACCATTCATATGTCTGGAACATCCACTATCCATGTACTATGTATTGGTGTTGGTACTTACTTTAACTTCCTAAAAATAATAAAATTACTAGAGTTTAAGAATCCAAACTTGTTTGGATCCAAGATTTTAAGATAACAAAATTTTGGGTACCCTAATCTTCTTAGAGAAATATTTTTTATGAAAACCTAAAGATTGGGTTTTGTTTAACGAACAATTCTTTGCCCAGTGACCACCACATTGACACTTGTTACAAAATGGGGCACATTGAGGAACAAAATAATTGTTACTAAAAGTTATTTTAGAATGGGAATAACCAAATCCGGATTTGTTTCTTAAAGATCATATTTTTAATACATCTAATCAAAATTTTATTTACCTAAGGTAATGTTCCACAAACACTTCTTTAATGAAAATATTTCGTACTAGAGTTTTATAACCATGTTTTTATCTTCAAAATTATTAGATTTGGAACTAGATCTAGGTTCTAAAACACTTCTCTTATAAATTACTGTTTCGATATCTTTTGAATGTTTGTTCTTCTCATAATTTACTTCATTATGATTTTTTGAAATACTTGCGAAATCAGCATTTTTCTTACCAAGATCTTTAGAGCGATCTGATATTTCCTTATTAATAATAATATTCTTAGAGTTTCCCTTATCAATATTTTTATTAAGTTTTGAATTATTGATCTCATGAAGTTCAGAAAACCTAGAAACTTCTTCAGAGGTAGGTAAATTATTTTCTTCATCAGAAGAGGTTCCATCATCAGAAGAGTTATAATATTTACTATCATTAGCATTCAAAGAAACATTGGTCAATGATTCCGCATTGTGTACCTTATCCATAAAGCAATGATTTTCAATAGGTAGACAAGCTATAAGACCAATATTCTTATGTCCAGAATATTCATAATCTGAATATTCATCTAAAGAGTCAACACCACTGCCACTCCAAGTATCACTAGCTTTCGAGAACTTTCTTAGCTTTAGCTTTATAATACTTTTTCCTATTCCTTTTACAATGCCTATCTTTTCTTTCTTTCTTCTTGAGCAAAGGACAATCAGGTCTTATGTGTCCAGCTCTCTTGCATTCGTATCATGTGACTTATGAATATTTCTAATCTTTTCATTCCTTCTTATTATACTTGGATTGGAAATTTCTTTGTCTAGCTATCTTGTTCATCTTTCAAGGAAGATTTTCTAACTCATTCTCTAATACTTCACTCTCACTGGATTCGGATTGGAAAACAACCTTCTTAGATTTGGATCTAGTAACTCTCTCAGGAGTATTAGCATTCATGTGATTTGATGTTATAGTAAAAGCAATAGCACCATTCCCATTATTCTTTTTGATGTTTTCAGCATCTCTATTCATCCATGTTTCATGTTGAAAAAGAGTTCCAAACACCTCATCTAAAGAAATTTGAGTAACCTTCCTGTTCTCATTAATTGTTCTCTTTGACTCACACTCATTGGGCATTATGTCAATGATCTTGTCAACAATAGCTTCACCATACAGACCATTTTCTCCCATAGATTGTAATCTATTCATGATAGTCATAAACCTTTGTTTCACCTTACAAATGGTTTCTCCATACAGAAAGTTAAAACCATGATACTCAGCTCTAAGCATGGCTCTTCTGGTCTCAATCACTTTGGATTTACCAAAATGAGTAACTTCATGTTTCTTCCATATACAGTTAGTTACTTCACAAGAAGAAATTTGGTTATATATATTCCTTGTCATTGAACAATGTAAGGTATTATATACCTTATAGTTTAATTGATAATCTTGTCTCTCTTGATTAGTAAAACCACTTACTTCTTTATCAAAAATTTTAGAACCTTTAGTAAGTATAACTAAATTTTCTACTTTAGTATTGATAAATAATGTCTTCATTCAATCTCTCCAATACTCATAATCATTATAATCATGAATTGGTGGTCTTGTAAGATTTAGGTTGTCAATGGAACCCACTTTCATTCCTGCCATTTTACAAATCATTCTACACAAAAACTTGATAGTAACAAAAGTTCGGATTCAAAGAGTATATTCCTAAGCAAGGAAAATATATATATAACCATAAAAAAATGAGAAAAAAAAACTTATATGTGAATATAAGTATTTCAGAGACCTGATCTTATACCAATTGTAGGATAAAAATAACAATGTAGATGCTCAATATACAAGAGGGGTAAATTGTACACCTTATAAATTTCCTTAAACAAGGAAAGATATAAGTATAACAAAGTTAAACTAAGAAAATTCACAACACCTATTACACCAATTGGAGAATTGGAAAAAGGTAAGAAGTTAAAAACTTCTAGTTCTACACAATTTCTTAAAACTAGAAAGTTATTCTGAAAAACTGGTTCTGGAAATATGGATCCGGAAAGTTAGTTCTGGAATTATGGATCCGGAAATTGAAACATAACCAAAGTTTACAATATGAGATTCTACCTTGAAGCAGATAGAATCTAAATGAATCAGAGTATAAGTGTAAGGAAATATAAAAAGGTTGTATTTTCCTTACAATACAAAATGCAGTGGAAAAACTTGTAACAAAAACAAGTAACAAGATATAAATTTTTTAACCAAAAGAGGAGGGTATCCAAAAACCCTAGATAAAGGTACCATGATTTATACATTCAAGTATGTCTGTCTTACCCACACCGAGGTAAGCCCTCGATACAAAGATCAGAGTCTCTGTCTTGCTATCCCCACAAGCCCTCAACTACAAGGTAGTTGGAACCTCTGTCTTCCTCAGCAAGGAATCCCTCGAACATCAAGGTAGTCGACACCTCTGTCTACCTATCCCCGGAAGACTTCGAATGTAATCACCAACATTCAGAGTCGCACAATGCAGGTCTGCACAAGGCAATGTTTGAAGAAGCTTTTCAAACATTCTGCATGATGCTTCGAGATTTGATAAGAGAATATTTCCCTATAAATAACTTCAACAGAACTTAGACCAAGATTAGTGTCAAAGTTCTTGATTCTTTTCAAATGAGCTCCTATTTATAGGCGAAGCTCCAACGGTCGGCTCCCTCCTCCAACGGTCATATTTTTCCTTGAATTTTCGAGGGACCTATACATGTGTCACTAAAAAAATGGTTAGTTAGAATCAGAATAAACGACATCATTTTATAATAAAATATAACAAATCAGAGTGTAAGTAAAAAGTTTTTAATGTATGAAAAATAAAAGATCGGAGTGTAAACAAAATGGAATTTGAAGTCTATATTAAAAAGATATTCAGATTCTGTTTTGTAGGAATTTAGAACCTGAATTCTGTAGAAATACAAAATCATGTTTCATCAGAATTTGGAACCAGAACTTACCATGTTCATAGTCAGAGTTCATGGGAATTCGAAGTATGAACTCATAAGAGTTCAGAGTCTGAATTCAGATAACCTGGCGTCAGAACATAGATAAGTTCGTAATAAGAATTCAGAGTCGAACTACATGAGAGTTTGTATCCATAATTCGGAATGGAACTTCATTAGAGTTCGTATGCAGATTTCAGAGTGGGGATTCATTATAGTTCATATCCAAAATTCAAAGTGGAACATAATTACAGTTCATATCCAGAATTCGGAGTGGAACTTCATTACAGTTCATATCCAGATTTCGGAGTGGAACTTCATTACAGTTCATATCCAGAATTCAGAGTGGAACTTCATTACTATTCTTATCCAAAATTCGGAGTGGAACATCATTACAGTTCTTATAAAGAATTTGGAGTGGATCTTCATTATAGTTTATATCCAGAATTTGGATCCTAAAACAGAATGTTTCATATCTAAGTATTATATGATTCTGAGGTTTTTTATATGAATCTGATTTTTATACATAAGAAAAATATCGATATGAACAATGAAAACATAGTAGGGGTAAATTCCTTTGAGAAGGAAATTTTCCTTATATAAGTAAAATGTAGATTTGTTTAGGTATAAGGTGTTTGTGATTTTCAAAACAAGAAGGAATATAAAAAGACATAAGGAAAACCTTATTGACTTAACACTTCTACCTCCCTCTAGAAACCCTAGTCTGATTTCTTGATCTGATGATCCAGTCTTGTCTAATAACCACTCAAAAATATCTTCATTATTATGATTCTTTTCATAACACTTCATCATTAATAGTATATCTAAATACCTATTCTCTATAAATCTTCCAAACTGATCACTCTTCATCTGCATGTGAATAGTGTTTTGATCCGTTTGTAGGTACAATGTACTATGCTCTATTTATAGGTGCAGAGACAGCTGATTAGAGGGAATCTAAAAAGTCATCGAACATAAAATATCTTACCAAAACACTAAATTCACCTTTATTTCAACTCACTTTTTTTCTTATTTCATGCTTCTCAACTCATCTCAAATCTTCTCAAACTATCTCTAATATTTTCCCAAGTTCACCTCGCTTCAAAATTTCACACCATTTCTCAGTCTGATTCTGATTTTTATTTTGATTTATTGTAATGATGAATCAATATTTATAATGTAAATTTCTTCATTAGGTTACTCAATACTAATTGAAATACAAAAAAATCATTTTGATGCTCTGAACCAGCTGTTAGACATAGATATTAAAACTGTTCTTCGAGAAACATTGTTGCTACTTCATTAAACATTGATTGAATTTTTCTTTTGATAAGCATAGTCACCAATTCTTAATATTCTTGTACATCATTAGTAACACTTCATATCCAGATTCAAAATCCATTGAAATCACTTTGTCAAAAACTTGTCAACTATATAATGAATTCTAACTTTACTTATTTTACATAGACCAATGATCCTGCATCTGATGAGGTCCATCGTCAAATGAACTTCATCGGTGATATCCTATGCCTCATGGATCTGTCCTTATATTACTCTGATGGATCAATGCCACATCCAATCTGATTTTTAGCACCACATATTATATTATTACTATTGACCCATTTTCTGAATACAAATGATAGTTCTTATTTTTTAATTAACCCATTTGGAATCAAATAGTTAAACCAATTAAAAATGGTTTACTACACTATTGATATTCGTCTAATTGATTGGTTTTTGAATTTCTTACATGCATCAATCCCACCAATATCATAGTAAAAAATATTATTCCTTCAATGAATCGGTGGTACACTGCATCTAATGAACCAATATCAATATCATCTTCTTTCCATATTATTTTTAAGATAAACACATGTTGGTCGAAGTGGTTTACTCAAGAGGGGGGTGAATTGAGTACCAATTAAAATTTCTGTTAAAAAAAATTTCTATTAAAATCCCCCAATTTCAAAAACAAATTAAACTGTAGTGAATTTATATAGATTACAAAGGCTCAATTAGTTTCTCAAAGATTGATTAGTTCTCAGTTAACTTAATCTTATGATTAAATTAACTTTTGAAACTAACTTACTGATTTATAAGAAATATAAACACTTGCGAATTTAATTATCAAAGTAGCTTTGAAGATAGAATATATTTCAAAGTAATAGCAGCGGAATAAGAAATAAATATGTATAGTATGGATATAGAGTATAACTACAAACACAGAGAATTAACCAAGAGGTTCAGTCTCAAGCCGAGACTTAGTCCTCTCAAAAGTTTATATAAAAATGATCCACACCCTGGATCGGGGTTAACAACAGTGAACACACTGTCCAGGTCACAAGACCTCCACCACAGTTCTACGTGGGAAAACAAACAACAGCAGCCAGCTGTCCAGGTCACAAGACCTCTACCACTATCCACAGTGGAAAATGAAGTGTAAAAAGGTTTGCTGAGGATTTACAGATCCTCCAGTGAAAGTACAGGAGTCAGTGTGTGTGTTTAATACAGCAGATAACACACACTGCTCAAAATGTAGAATAAATAAATCACAGAGCAGAGATGTAGAGTTTAGAAATGGCTCTTGTGATTTCAGTGTAGCACTGGACTCGTTTTGGAATTGATCAGAAGTGATTCTGAGTCCTCTTCTCGATTTTTATTTGAGAAGCAGAGTGTCGTATGCTTCAGGTTCACAGGCAGTGAGATGTAGTCGATGAAGCTCTTCGATATTCTTTTGTATGCACATAACTCTTCTTGAGTAGGGTTGATTGTATATGAGATTCTGTCTTGCTTGGTTCTTCTTGTATGCACAGAGCTCTTCTTGAGTATGTCGTATTTCTTCCTTGTCTTTTTTTGTGTGTTGTCTCTCTCCTTTTTTTCTTCAGCAAAGTCTTCTTGTATTTATGTCACGTGCTCCGTAGGACAGAAACAGTTTCCTTTCTACAGGTACGAGGTACAGTTTCCTGACATCCGACAACCTTTATTAATTAATTGTCAGAGCATTAAAATATACCTAATATGACCGTTGGTTAGATTAAATAAAGATAAAGAAAAAGAAATTCAAAAAGTGAGTCGAATGATCGGTAGGTAATCAGCATCGGTAGCTTGGACATCGGTAGCTCAATGTCATTAGTTGCTTTGACTCTATCGGTGGCTCTATGCGTCGGTTGGTATAAGCTTGTATCGGTGACTTTATTTATCTGTAGCTCCATGCGTCTATTGGTATAATCTTTTATCGGTGACTTTGTTTATCGGTAGCTCCATGCGTCGGTAGCTCCATGCATCGGTAGCTGTGAGTCTGTCAGTAGCTTCGTCCATCGGTGACTCATTTGCATCAGTGTGTCATTTGCATCGGTGAGTCATTTGATCAGCACCGGTATGTCATCTGATCGGTGAGTCATTTTGATCAGCATCGGTGACTCTGATGGATCAGTGAGTCTGATGGATCGGTGAGTCTGATGGATCGGTGAGTCTGATGGATCGGTGAGTCTCATGGATCGGTGAGTCTGATGGATCGGTGAGTCTGATGGATCGGTGAGTCTGATGGATCGGTGAGTCTGATTGATCGGTGAGTCTGATGGATCGGTGAGTCTGATGGATCGGTGAGTCTGATGGATCGGTGAGTCTGATGGATCGGTGAGTCTGATGGATCGGTGAGTCTGATGGATCGGTGAGTCTGATGGATCGGTGAGTCTGATGGATCGGTGAGTCTGATGGATGTTGAATTCAGAAGACTTCCAACATACTTTGCAAGTCAATAAGCATAGACAAAAACATGATAACTGATTCATTAACAGATTGGAATTATGTTTATGAGAAAACAAACCAGATTAAGCATTAATGGTATGTGATGATTTGTGATTATTAAAACATCAAACATAGACATGAAATCAACAATCTTCCAGAGGGCTCAACAATCTCCCCCTTTTTTATAATCACAAATCTTTATATATATATATATAAAATCAATCAATAATAAAAACATAATGAGAATAAGAGTAAAGAGGTATAAATCTCCCTCTTAATTTACCATTCCCATATATATAATATTCAGATGTCTCCCCCTGAGATATTGATCTCCCTCTGAGATATTCACAACTCTCATATATATATATAGATCATTCTTCCATTATATATATCTTTCTTCCATTATATATATCTTTCTCCCATTATATATATCTTTCTCCCATTATATATATCTTTCTCCCATTATATATATCTTTCTCCCATTATATATATCTTTCTCCCCCTTTGGGATAATCAAAAAGGAGGGAAAAATAGATAAGGGAAAGGAGAAGCAGGTTGCATAGATTATAGAGATAAAACAAAGAAAGAAAAAATATATAAAGTCACAGAAGAAGATAAACAATACATAGATCAACCTATCAAAAACAATACATGGCTATTTGGTGGGATGAAAAGGGGCTTTCCCTTTGTCTTTTGGATCAATAGTAGGTAAGGTGGAAGGCTTGGAGGCAGGCTGTGGTTCACGGAGCTGAAATGGAGGTAGGAAAACTCTGGCAGGTGCAGTTGGAGGTGCCACAGAGAGTTGGTGAGAAGGAGTAGGAGCTGGTTGAGAAGCTTTCTGAGAGACTGGTCGCAACTGAGAGAGAGCTTGAGCAACAGATAGCTGATTTGGAGCTATATCAGAAGCACTGAGAGGTTTAGAAGTAGGGAGTACAATTGCAGTGGCCGGTGCATCCAAATAAGGCTTCAACAGATGAATGAAGTCCTGAATGACTTCTGCTCCATACTTCATAGCTTTTACAAAATCATCTTTATTCTCCATGAACTATGCTAAGGTTGGGGTAAAATCTTGCAATTGGCGAACTTGAGTTTTGAAGGCCTGAGTGACAGGAGGTAATTTCAGATTCTCTGTCAAGACTTTGATGTTTGCAGCCATCTCATGCTTTGTATAAATCTTGGAAAAGTAAGTATCAACTTTTTCCTTGATCTCTTGCAGGGCTTTCTTAGCATCTGCTGAATATACCAAGGCCATCTTATGACTGTTATCATAGAGCTCTTTCATCTTCCTCAAAGATTCTAAATCAAGAATTTGTCTTACAGCAGCTAACTCTTCATGCACAACTTCTCTTAGAGCTTCTATCTCACGGGTAGTGATTTTGGTTACCTTGCCTGTACTGGCTTGGCTGACTATGTGAGTTAGATCAGCTTTCAACTTCCTCAGGTCAGACTTGTTGAGATGTTCAATCAAATTTCTCAAAACTTCCATCATACCAGAGATGGTTGATCGGAATTCGCTTGATAGAGATACCAAGCCGGTGTGAAGATCCTTCATAGTCTGATTCAAAAAGGCTATTTGCCTGCCAATAAGTTCACCAGTATTGGATAGGTCTGGCTTCACAGTATTAGATACTCTCTGTGAGAAGGTTTCCAAAGAATTTTCAGAAACTTGTAGAGTCACTTGAGTAAGAGCATTAGAAACTTCTTCTCTAACTATGGTTCTCACAGCAGTTAGCAATTCTAACTTAAACTTATCAAGATCAGCTTGAGAGATTCCTGAACCAGGGAAATTAATATTTACAGGATCAACAGCAGGAGCAGACCTTGCTTCTCGTGGGAGGTTCCTTTCACAGCTGCAGCAGATTCTGGCATTGCTTCTTCGTCTTCAGAATATTCTAATCCCAATACAGCATAACCAGGGTAATCATCCCAAACAGCAGCACACAGGGTGTATTTTGGTTTTTCATAGCTTGCTGTTCCACTGATTTTGGGTGAGTCAGCCTTGCCACTGATATGGATTTCTTGTACTGACTGAGGTTGTTCTACTTGATCTACAGCAAGACCATCCACCGGTCTGTTAACACCATCAATAGAAGCTTCAACATCATCAGCATCATCATCATCACCATCATGATTATCATTAGAATCACCTTGCTCACTATTACTCTGCTCAGAGGCTTCACTGTGATATTCTTCAGTATCAGAATCTTCTTCTTCACCAAGAATAGGTTCTGACTCTGGTAGGGTTAAGGGTGGACTAGCAGGTCCAAATTCTATTCTTTTCTTGGGACTAGCAGTGTCAGGATCACTCCTATCATCAGGAGAAGGCACACTTCCTTCTGCAGTCGCAGCTTCTTCTTTCTCATCATCATCAGAATAAGCTGGTTCCTCATCCGGTTTCAATCCAGGGTCTCTCAAATCCTTTGGCCTCTTGCCATGATCTATGGGATTGTAGGCTTTATACAATTTATCTTCATCTGCAACCCAGCACTTCTTCCATGGATTCCAATTTATTTTCATCCTCTTGCAGATCTCTTTGTTAAGACAGAAGGTACGCTCTGTTTCAACAACTTCATCATCTTTATCAACACATTCTAGATTCTTGAGCATAGTAGATATCATCTTTGAATAAAACAACGATGTGGATTTCTTGGAAGGTTTCAGCATACCAGCTATGTGGACCATCACATAACTACACAGGTTAATCTTTTCATGGGTTTTGAGCAGAAACAACAGAAAAAAATCTTGAAACTTAACAGCAGCAAAATCTCCTCTTCGAGGGCAAAGTTGGTGCAGAATAAACTTGAATAGGAGTCTGCTTTCATCATCTAATTCTGAAGCTGTGATTCTCCTCGATTCTCTGTTTCCAGTAAGAAGCTCCAGAGCTAGCTCATAAGAAAAATAGTCAGTGATTGGAGGTATATTGCCAGCATAGTCCTCATATCGACCTTCATGAGGTACATTTAAACATTCAGCCCACTGCTTAGATGAGAAAGATATTTTCTTTCCTTTTACCACAGACGACATCCTAGTAGCTTCCACACCATCAAGAGTGATTTTCAGGTTCATGTAGAACTCATGTACTAGCATTGGATAATCCATTCGAGTGTTGTTAGAAAACCAGTCTATCCATCCTTGCGATTCAAGAACTTATAGCAACAGTGACTTACTTGACAGAAGCCACGCAGAGTTGACTTCTTTTTCTACAGCAACAATCCGAGTTTCCAGGTTCGGATTAACTGATCTTTGAGAGGTACTGCTCGACTCGCCTCGAGCGCAATTTGAAGGTACAAGGCTATCTGGTCCTTTGCTCAGTCTCTTTTGCTTAGTCATTTTAAGATTTTGGGAAGGCAGGAGTTCGAAGGTTCGAAGGTTCGAAGTAGAGGGGAAGAGATGTTGAGAGGTTCGGTGGGAAATGAAAGGTCAAAGGTTTAGGGAAGATAAATAGCCGCGTATCATTTATTTTATCATTTAGGGTTTCCATAAAAAGTAATTTACTAATTAATAAAAAGTAATTGAAAAAAGATCGGTTTGACAGAACAGTGTGACAGATCGGTTTCACAGATCGGTTTCACAGATCAGTTTCACAGATCAGTTTCACATATCAGGTTCACAGATCAGTTTCACAGATCAGCTTCACAGATCAGTTTCACAGATCAGTTTCACAGATATGTTTCACAGATCAGCTTCACAGATCAGTTTCACAGATCAGTTTCACAGATCAGCTTCACAGATCAGTTTCACAGATCAGTTTCACAGATCAGTTTCACAGATCAGTTTCACAGATCAGTTTCACAGATCAGTTTCACAGATCAGTTTCACAGATCAGTTTCAGAGATCAGCTTCACAGATCAGTTTCACAGATCAATCATACACAAGTCTTGTTTAATAAATTTCATTCTTTCAGAGCATAAGGGCTTTGTGAAGATATCATCTAATTGATTTTCAGAACTAACAAATTCTAGAGAAATATCGCATTTCTGATAATGATCTCTTAGAAAGTGATGTCTGACATCAATGTGTTTAGTTCTAGAGTGAGACACAGGGTTCTTGGATAAGTTGATTGCACTTGTGTTGTCACATTTAATTGAAACACGTTTAAAATCAAATCAATAATCCAATAAAGTGTGTTTCATCCACAAAATTTGTGCACAGCAACTACCAGCAGCTATGTATTCTGCCTCGGAAGTAGACAATGCAACTGAATTCTGTTTCTTACTACTCCATGATACTAGGGATTTTCCAAGAAAATGACATGTTCCAGATGTGCTCTTCCTATCTAACTTACATCCTGAAAAGTCAGCATCTGAATAACTCATTAACTCAAAGGATTGTCCTTTTGGGTAAAACAAACCTAAGTTAACCGTGTGTTTGAGATATTTAAAAATTCTTTTAACAGCAGGAAAATGAGATTCTTTTGGATTAGCTTGAAATCTAGCACACATACACACACTAAACATAATATCAGGTCGACTAGAAGTAAGATAAAGTAAACTACCAATCATACCTCTGTAATTTGTTTGATCAACTGGTTTCCCAGTCTCATCAACATCCTATTTATAGGTAGTACTCATAGGTGTATCACTTTCCTTAATACTATCCAATCCAAAACGTTTTAAAATATCCTTTGTATATTTACTTTGATTCAAAATAATACCATTTTCATTTTGAAATACTTGAAATCCAAGAAAGTACTTAAGCTCTCTAATTGGGCTCATTTCAAATTCATTTTGCATACTTTTTGAGAAATCAGTACATAAAGAGTGTTTAGAAGATCCAAAAATAATATCATCAACATATATTTGTACAACTAAAACATCTTTAGAAATTCTTTTAATGAAAAGAGTTGGATCAGCAATCCCTTTAGTAAATCCTTTGGAAATAAGAAAGTTTGAAAGCCTTTCACACCAAGCTCTTGGAGCTTGTTTTAAACCATATAAAGCATTAGAAAGTTTAAAAACATGATTTGGAAAATGAGGATTTAAAAAACCAGGTGGTTGTTCTACAAAAACATCTTCAATAATAAAACCATTTAGAAAAGCACTTTTGACATCCATTTGATATAACTTGAAATTCAGATGTGCAACATATGCAAGTAAGATCCTAATGGCTTCTAATCTAGCTACAGGTGCAAAGGTTTCCTCATAGTCAATTCCTTCTTCTTGATTGTATCCTTCTGCAACTAGTCTAGCTTTATTTCTAATGATGTTTCCAGATTCATCAACTTTGTTTCTGAACACCCATTTTGTGCCTATGGTCAAAGTGTCCTTAGGTCTTTCAACTAATTTCCAGACTTTGTTTCTTTCAAACTGATTTAGTTCTTCCTGCATAGCCATTACCCAGAATTCATCATTGATAGCATCATTGATATTTTGGGTTCTAGCTGTGAAAGAAAAGCTTGATGTTCAACCTGATTTCTTAGAGAAGCTCTAGTCTGTGTTCCTCTATCTAGATTTCCTACAACAGCATCTATAGGATGATTCTTTAGAGTCCTAGATGGTCTTGAAAACATAGGGCTAGAAATTTCAGATTCATCTACAGATTGAGGTTCAACAGAAGCAGGTTCTGGAGAATTTCCAGAGATGGATGTTTTAACTATAGGTCCATTGTATTTATCATTGAGATTCAAACCAGAGAGATCATCTTCATGAGAGATTTTAGGTTCATGTGGATCAGTTTCATCAAATTTGATGTGAACAGATTCTTCCACACATTTGGTTCTTTTATTGAAAATTTTATAGGCTTTACTAGAGATAGAGTAACCTAGGAAAATTCCTTCATCACTCTTGGATGCAAATTTGTCAAGATTGTCTCTAGTATTGAGAATGAAGACTTTGCAACCAAAAACTTTGAAGTAGTTAACCTTGGGTTTCCTATGGTTCCACAACTCATAAGGGGTCCTCTTAAGAACAGGTCTAATTAAGATTCTATTAATGACATAACAAGCTGTATTAACAGCTTCATCCCAAAAGTAAATAGGCAGTTCATATTCATTGACCATGGTTCTAGCTATTTCTTGAAGGGTTCGGTTTCTCCTTTCTACTACACCATTTTGTTGGGGTGTCCTAGGGGCAGAGAAATTGTGACTATAGCCATTGTGTGAGCAGTAAGAATCAAACTCATAATTTTCAAACTCATGACCATCATCACTTCTCAGGGTCTTAATCTTAAGTCCACTAAGATTCTCTACAGACTTGGAATATTTAATAAAGTAAGAGCAAGCTTCACTTTTGTGAGCTAGAAAGTATACCCCAGTATATCTAGAAAAGTCATCTACAAGAACATAGACATAATTCTTCCCATTTAGACTTGAAACTCTTGATGGTCCAAACAAATACATGTGAACCAATTCAAGTGGTTGAGAAGTCGAAACTTCTTTCTTTTATTTAAAAGAAACTTTATATTGCTTTCCCTTTTGACAGGGATTACAAACTTTGTCTGCTGGAAATTCAAGTTTGGGAAAGTCTCTAACTAAGTTCTTCCTGGAAAGTTTTCTAAGTGAGTGCACATTGCAGTGTCCTAATCTTCTGTGCCAAAGCCAAGACTCTTTATGAAAAGCATTTAAACAGGGAATGTTCTGTTTAGCTAAAGAATTCAGATTAACAGCATAAACATTTTCATTTCTTAAAGCAGAAAATACTAAAACATTTTTAGAGTTAAAAACACTGCAAGAATCATTTTTAAATTTAACATGAAAACCATCATCACACAACTGAGAAATTATTAACAGGTTATATTTAAGTCCATCGACAAATAAAACTTTAGAAATTAATACTGAGTCAGTGTTACCAATCTTGCCTAAGCCGATGATTTTTCCTTTTGAATTATCACCAAAAGTGACAAAGCCCCCATCAACTTTTACTAAGCTCTTGAAACATGAAACGTCCCCTGACATATGTCTTGAACATCCACTGTCCAAATACCAGGTCTCTTTACAGGAGCTCTTTAAGCAAGTTCCCTACAAAACTGATTTAGATGGGAGATGATTTGGTACCCAGATCTTCTTGGGTCCAGACAGGTTAGCCAATAACACTTTAGGTACCCATATTTGTCTAATGGGTCTCATATAATTTTTAGAATTGACATGCTTTGAAAGATAATCTTTATTAGATCCATAGCTATGTATATAACTGGTTGAAGCATATGAAGTTCCAGAATTACCTTCATTCTATCCAGATTTAGAAATGAATCTAGTTTTGGAAACTTTTCTCTGTCCAGGTTGGTATCCTATACCAGTAGTGTATCTAGGTGCAACTTGCTTTCCTAGCATTTGTGTTAGAGTGTTCTTGCCATTTGTAAACTTCTCTAAGTCTTTTCTGAGTTGCTCATTTGACAGTTTCAGTTCTGTATTTTCCATTAGTAGTTGAGCATTCTTTTCTACTTCTATATGAAGATCAGATTTATGCTTAACACTTAAAGCATACTGTTTCTTTAGACCTTTATATTTATCTTTAAGCTCATTACAAGTTTCTTCTAACATGTCACAGTATTCAAACAATTCAGATTTTGACATGTTTTCTGAGTCAGAATCTTCTCCAGAATAGTATGAATTAAAAACAGGAGTCTCTGATGTTACCTCAGAAGTGTTTGTCATGAAACACATGTTGGCCCGATTCTTTTCAGAGTCTGAAGATTCAGCTTCACTTCTGCTGTCTTCTGAAGCACTCCAAGTAGCCTTCATGGCTTTCTTGTACTTGTTATCCTTGTATTCATACTTCTTTCTGTATTTCAGCTTTGGACAGTCTGTTTTTATGTGTCCTTTTCTTTTGCATTCATAACAGACAACTTCATCAGTTCTGTCATCCTTCTTCCAATCCTTTTTCCATTTGCCTTGTTGGTCATACTTTCCCTTGAAATTTCGTTTTCTAAAGAATTTCTTTTTCCTATAAAACTTTTTGAATATCCTGGATATTTGAGCCATCTCAGCATCACTGTCAGAGTCATTCTCACTTTCCTCACTGCTTGAACTTTCAACTACAGCTTGAAGCTTTTCTTTGTCCTTATTCTTTGAGGTTGTAGTCTTGAAGGCAATAGACTTCCTTTTAGGTTCATCATCTTCTTCTTTATTTACCTTAAGCTCTTCTTCATACATCATCATCTTACCAATTAATTCCTCGACAGGCAGTGTTCCAATGTCACAGGATTCTCTAATGGAGACAGAGGTTCCTCTCCATCTTTCAGGTAGACATCTCAAAATTCTCATGATTTGCTCCTTTGCTGGAACATCCTTTCCCAGAGAAGTCATTGTGTTGACAATCTCATTGAACCTGAGATACATATCAGAAATGGGTTCATCAGGCTTCATCTAAAAATTATCGTACTTAATAGTATAGGTATTCAATCTCATCTCCTTAACATTCGTTGTTCCTTCATGAGAAACAACTAAGGTATCCCAAATTTCATATGCAGTTTTAAATGCAGAAATTCTATTAAATTCTTCATCTCCTAGAGCATAGTACAAGGCATTCATAGCTTTACAATTATTATTATAAGCAGCCTTAGTAGGTTCATCCCAAGTTATTCTTTCAGTTTCTGGAATTTTATATTGAGATTCTATAGCAGTCCAAATATCAAAGCCTATGCTTTCTAGATGAATTTTCATTTTCAATTTCCACTGAGCATAATTAGTTCCATTGAATAAAGGTGGCCGGTTAGTAGCAGAACCCTCAAGTCTATTATCCATGATATCACAAAAAGATTTTAAAGAGATAAAAATTTAGAAATAACAGAAATTTTAAGAACTTTAAAATACAACTAAAATCACAGTTCAAAAGCAGAGTACTTTTAGAAAGTATTTTCCAATCCTTTGATACCAAGTGTTGGACGGAGTGGTTTACTCAAGAGGGGGGTGAATTGAGTACCAATTAAAATTTCTGTTAAAAACAATTTCTATTAAAATCCCCCAATTTCAAAAACAAATTAAACTGTAGTGAATTTATATAGATTACAAAGGCTCAATTAGTTTCTCAAAGATTGATAAGTTCTCAGTTAACGTAATCTTATGATTAAATTAACTTTTGAAACTAACTTACTGATTTATAATAAATATAAACACTTGCGAATTTAATTATCAAAGTAGATTTGAAGATAGAATATATTTCAAAGTAATAGCAGCGGAATAAGAAATAAATATGTATAGTATGGATATAGAGTATAAATACAAACACAGAGAATTAACCAAGAGGTTCAGTCTCAAGCCGAGACTTAGTCCTCTCAAAAGTTTATATAAAAATGATCCACACCCTGGATCGGGGTTAACAACAGTGAACACACTGTCCAGGTCACAAGACCTCCACCATAGTTCTACGTGGGAAAACAAACAACAGCAGCCAGCTGTCCAGGTCACAAGACCTCTACCACTATCCACAGTGGGAAATGATGTGTAAAAAGGTTTGCTGAGGATTTACAGATCCTCCAGTGAAAGTACAGGAGTTAATGTGTGTGTTTAATACAGTAGATAACACACACTGCTCAAAATGTAGAATAAATAAATCACAGAGCAGAGATGTAGAGTTTAGAAATGGCTCTTGTGATTTCAGTGTAGCACTGGACTCGTTTTGGAATTGATCAGAAGTGATTCTGAGTCCTCTTCTCGATTTTTGTTTGAGAAGAAGAGTGTCGTATGCTTCAGGTTCATAGGCAGTGAGATGTAGTCGATGAAGCTCTTCGATATTCTTTTGTATGCACAGAATTCTTCTTGAGTAGGCTTGATTGTATATGAGATTATGTCTTTCTTGGTTCTTCTCGTATGCACAGAGCTCTTCTTGAGTATGTCGTATTTCTTCCTTGTCTTTTTGTGTGTGTTGTCTCTCTCCTTTTTTTCTTCAGCAAAGTCTTCTTGTATTTATGTCACGTGCTCCGTAGGACAGAAACGGTTTCCTTTCTGCAGGTACGAGGTATGGTTTCCTAACATCCGAAAACCTTTATTAATTAATTGTCCGAGCATTAAAATATACCTAATATGACCGTTGGTTAGATTAAATAAAGATAAATAAAAATAAATTCAAACAGTGAGTCGAATGATCGGAAGGTAATCAGCATCGGTAGCTTGGACATCGGTAGCTCAATGTCATTAGTTGCTTTGACTCAATCGGTGGCTCTATGCGTCGGTTGGTATAAGCTTGTATCGGTGACTTTATTTATCGATATATCAATGCGTCGGTTGGTATAAGCTTGTATCGGTGACTTTGTTTATCGGTAGCTCCATGCGTCGGTAGCTCCATGCATCGGTAGCTGTGAGTCTGTCAGTAGCTTCGTCCATCGGTGACTCATTTGCATCAGTGAGTCATTTGCATCGGTGAGTCATTTGATCAGCATCGGTCTGTCATCTGATCGGTGAGTCATTTTGATCAGCATCGGTGACTCTGATGGATCGGTGAGTCTGATGGATCGGTGAGTCTGATGGATCGGTGAGTCTGATGGATCGGTGAGTCTGATGGATGTTGAATTCAGAAGACTTCCAATATACTTTGCAAGTCAATAATCATAGACAAAAACATGATAACTGATTCATTAACAGATTGGAATTATGTTTATGAGAAAACAAACCAGATTAAGCATTAATGGTATGTGATGATTTGTGATTATTAAAACATCAAACATAGACATGAAATCAACAATCTTCCAGAGGGCTCAAAAACACACACATACAACATTTACCTACTTATTTCATTTAATATTTGTCTCTTTTGGATCATTGGTTAGACTAAAAACCAGACTCTTTATCTTTTAAACATTCAAATAAAACTTCTCACCCAAAAAACTATTCTATATGTAGTGATCTCATACGGATGAACTGCTACTAGAAATCTTTCATTTCAAAAACATCCTTCATCTAAAAACTCCAACTTATATTCATGAATTTCTCAACACTTTGATAATAGTTAATACAATTATAGAATCATTTAAGGTAAATTAATAACTATTATGACTTTCCAGCCTTCTACATCTTCTCTCATTCTAATCAACCATCTTTCCAGCATGTTCTTTCATTCTAATAAATCATCAAATGGAATTCTAGAACACCTTCTCTCATGTTCCTTCACAAATCTTACAACACATTTTTCTTAGAAAAAATATTATTTTAATAGAATACCGAATTTTATAGAATTAGATTATTTACATCAGATCCATTTAGATTCTGATATAAATCTTCATTATGATCGTAACATTAATTTTTGACCCAATATGGTTCTGAGGAAACATTTCTTCTAGAAAACATCTTTAAAAACAAATTGAATTTCCTAAGAATTTTTTGTCTGCTCTTATAATTATGATGTTGGTTGTGATCACCAACTTCTAAAATATGTGGTGATTTATTTCTTCTATTATAAAAAAGGAATCAAAAATGTATCCCGTGTTTCAAGAAAACTTCTTCCAAACATTGTCCCAATAATCTCTCCCATTAGGTTTTGTAGTCAACCAAGGTTTATAAATAAATGAACATTGTAACCATAAAAAAAATTAATTACCAACAATTCATAGAATAAATGAGGTAAATCGTCGTTGGAAACAAGAATCATTAAGATAAAAACCATGCTATCCAAAATTAGTTACTAATGATACTTTATTAGGATTTTATTAACATATTTCTTCATTTCTTGATCCACATAATTAACTTTAATAACAAAAGATTCCTACGACCACTCTAAAAGAAGATAAAATAGTTCACACACATTCCTAATGATTTAATATCCAACAAAAAATTCCCTCAACACACATGCATCCCTAAAATGTTTAGCACATATCAATGGATATATTTATGAAATAATTATCACCAATGAAAACACAATCCAGACACTAGAAGAGAGAAGGATAGAAACACATACCTAAAAAATTGATCATAAAAAGGTTGGATGTCCATGATCAACCGCAGTTTAAAAAATTATTCCTTCATTCTAGTTTTTGTGAATCTTTCAGAAACTTGTTCCGATACTGAAACATACCCCAAAATTAATCCATTTTTCTCCACATGTTCTTTTATGAAGTGGTATTTTATGTCAATTTGTTTTGAATGATAATATTGTATATATTTCATGTATGGTTCGTGTCACATTTATTGTCAAAACCCAAGAACAAGGGTCACATTCCTTCAGAAAGTATGTTTTTGAATTGAGTCTTTGTCAATATATATAGGGTGTCAGCTTGAGTGGAAGCAACATACTCAACTTCACATGTGATTAGAGTTTCTGAATTTTGTTTTTTGTATTCCAACAAATACAACATTCTCCAAAAATGAAAATTCCAACATATGTCGATCTTTTATAATAAATATTTCATGCCCAATAATCATCTAAATACCCAAATAAGTCAATACTTTATGATCTGTCATAACTGATTCTGAATTCTTTTTTCCTTTGATATAAATGAGAATTATTTATTCATCAAATAGATGTGATTTTTTTAGATCACTCTAAAATATTACATATAACCTAAAAACATTATCAATTTTTTCCTTTAGGTAGAAAATTACAAAAAAAAGACATCCAATCATCTTATGAGACCCTTTATATTCAACTTCATTTCCTTATACATCTTTACTCAACTTGGTTCTACTGAATTTTGTGTGGAAAATGGTCTCAAATTTCCTGTGAAAAACTTCTTAAGAAGGTCCTTGGCATAATTCTATTGGGAAATAAATATGTGTTACTTCATTTTTGATATTTTTAACCTAGGAAATTATGCCATTTCATCCATCATGGACATCTTGAATAACTTCGTTATCCCTTCAAAAAATATATCACAACTTCGTTCATTATTCCCAATAGAGATAATGTCATAAAAAAATATAATGATGTAAAATTACATACATTAAAATATGTCCATATTACTATAAACCCATCATTTCTTAAAATTAATTTTTCATAACTAGGTTTCGAATTTTAAATACTATTCACTTCAATATTTTTTCACACACAACGCTTTCTTTAGCTAGCCCATATAACTCTAACACTTCCCAAAAACAAAGACACATGGTTTTCCAATATAAAATTTATCATCAAGACCAACATTAAAATTTTTGATTTTAAATATATCTAAAAAATTTGAAACTCTTTTGAGAAGAAATAGAAAGACATATTAATATTTTTTTCTAATCTCACCACCTAAGAAAAAGTATCATCGAAGTAATTGCCTTCATTATGGGGGTAACCTCTTCACACTAACCTTGATTTTTTTTTCATATCATGTCACTATCTTCATTCATCTTTTTTTCAATTACCCGCTATGTACTGATAAAATATTTTCATGAGGTTTAGGTATAATTTCCAATGTATCATTTTTTCCATCTAATACAACTATTCATTCATACCGTGAACCCATTATGGATGCTCAAGATCTCCATTCCCATCTTTCTTCTCAACATTTAAATATAAATAAAAATGTGTTATAACTTTTTATGTTCTTATTGTTTGATCGTTTTTATTTTGATAAACAGTATTGTTTAGGGCTTCACATGATTCCTCATCATGGGATGAGATTTTTTATATTATTCATCATCACTTGAAATAGATGAGTTAAGCATTATTCTTGAGTAGTACTACACTTTTTTTATCCTTATCATAATTTTAACAAAAATTATTACATATTGTTTTTTTACATTATCAACATGTGTTTTTTATCATATTCCTCAAAAATTTCAATAATTTTCACATCAAAAGAGGCAATTAATCTTCTTATTTCTTCGTTGAAACATATATATCATCTTTCTTTCATAACATAGCTATGAAAAATTTCTTCTTAAAATTTCTTCTCAAACATCCCAAGGGTTACACCTCTCTTATTTATCATGTATGGATTTTCAAAAATTATTAATTGTTTAAAACATGATGTTCTTATGAAACATTTAGTAAGGATTCATATCTGAAAATTCCCTATATAAACGTCATTTTTGAATATAAACAGTAGTTCTAGTGGATTTCCCCCAAGTGTAATGAAAGAGATAAAATGTTAAACTAACATAGTCTATCCCATTTCAACCAAACATAAATTTTTCCATTTAAGAACTCCATTTTTTAGGAGTGTATGGTGTACTGATCTCATGTTGAATTGCATACTTCTCATGATTATTTTCAACCTCCACATTCTTATATTCTTCATCATTGTTTGTTCTCAACTTCATCATCAAATACTCACATTCTTTCTCATGTTTCCTTCTAAAATGATTAAAAAAATTCAAAGAATCCAACTTATGATTTATATACATCACATAAATAATGATACTAAATTAATCAGTGGAATTAAAAAAATTATTATCCTCACGAGTTCATTGTTTTCTCAATGTCCCATAGATATCAGAATGAATAATTTCTGGGGGTTATTTTTAAAAAAATTCAACTTTTTTATGCATGGAGTTTGTAATCATAACATTATGAAAATTTATCCAAACCCAATAACATATTCATTACATGTTAATAATTACATAGACATTTCCTATCTTAGATAAAATTATTATGTTTCTCAAACACATGTATCCCGAACAATTATGACAAAACTAATTCTCTACCATCATGATAAATTAAAAATAGTTTTGATCATTACCAAAATAGAGAATGTTTCATTTTGTATGATATAACCATGTAACATCTTTTCCATCTTCTTCTATTTTTACAAAAAATACATTTATAAAAAAACTTTTTTACCTTTATCTCAAATTTTTGAAAGACTTATTAGGTTGTGTTTAATCCCATCAAAAAATCATAATTTTATTCTAATTATTCCTCCCTAATAATATAATATACAAAAAAATGATTTTTAGGAATTCATCACCTCTAAATTTCATTGTCCCTTGTTTGAAGTATTTCACGTTCTTAAAAAAATTTAAGTCTCTTGAAAAGTGTTAATAACACCCAAAATAGTTTATTTGCCTTTTGTATCATTGAGATATGTTTCAATTATTAGGTACCTTCCTTCCCTTTATCAACATCATATCCATCTTCTTGGAATTTTTAAAATAAATTGTGTTATGATGAAAAAATAAAACCATTATGATATTTATCGTTTGTCTAAATCTTTCAGAAATAGTTTACATAGGTTGGAAACTATTTTCCACTTTTAAACCAATTGTCTATTATTTCATTAAAACATCCATATTTGAATTATTACACTAAGAGGATTGACTCCCACCAAAAAAATTCCTTCTATAATCCACATAATTGTAGTAATGTTGCTAATTAAATAGAAACATTTTTTACATATGACTAAATCCACCATAATACTTGTAATATCCATAAAAAATATTTATCTAAGTAACTTTTATACTCTTTGGTGTTTTGAATTTATTTATAAAAAATCTTTGTAGATACCCAAAGCTTGAATTACATGGACATTATATTAATTTTGCAAAAAACTAAATACATTCCACAAACAGACACCCAAACAGCGTGTTAGTTTAGTGTCTTTGGAAACCCGGTACATAATCTTCTAATCGGGGTCAAAGATCTTCAATATATCTAATAAATATCTTCCCCTTTTATTTTCGTACCTTAATCCTTTATTTATATCCTAGGGAAAATAAAATATTAAAAGGTTGAGCTCAAATTCTCTATAAGGGTTATCAGGGAGAAAATAAGACAAACCATATACAGATGAACTTAAAAGCATGGACATAAAGTTTAAACATCAAAATCAGGAGTAATGACATAAAACATGGCAGTACGAAAGGTATAAGTCACAATGGAACATAAATCATGATAAAATATCATGGTAATAAAACATGTAATTTTGGAAAAACATTAAGAACATGATATGATTTCCATAGTACCCAAGGCATTGCTGCCAAGACCATCATAGTGGACGAAGTCCATTACTGGACCACATATACTTATAGTTCAATCACTATATTACTAAACCAGATTCACTTGTTGTTCCATCCATGTCTATCTCATGAGATATAAATCTTTACCCAGTAAATTGGAGATAGATATAGGTCACACCCATCTCATAATGAAACCATTCTTATGTGTTCCACAAAATTAACATAAATCATTCATCATAACCCGAAAAAATAAAATAGGTTTCATAAACATCTTCCCATTATTACATAAACCATATAAAACAAATGGATATCATTTCATGAAAAGAAAAATCAACCCATGTAAATAATAGATACATTATACTTGAATCGTAAACGTATTAAATAATTTCATCTTAGATGGAAAATAGTTTTGACAAAACACTTGAAATGCATTCTGGAGGAAAATATCCTTTCTTCTTCAAAATCATTTTCTTTTATGAAAATGCCATGGAATTTTAAAAGAAAATGATTTTAATGAAAATAATAATGAAATATTGTACACGAAGATTCATGAATATAATCCATTATGAAACCGTAAAAATCCGTTCATGCCTTATAATTTAAAAAAAAATATTCTTCTCAAACTTTTGCTGGAAATGTCAAAAAGTACCTCGTATGGTAAATAAAAGAAATATTACTTCCATACTATGTATTAAAAGTAAAAAAGGTTTAAAATGACTCTATACATACATGGAATAATATTAAACAATTTTATGAATAAACTTTTAGAAAACATGGACATGGATGATTAACATAACCCCATTAAATACTTACAAATAAGCAATCTTGGATAAAAATGAGATTGGAGAATTATCCCTTAACTTATATCCAATTTCTTACGTATGTGTCTGAACCTCCTGTATAATGATTTAAATAATTTCATTGACTTATTAAAGAATCATAGTCATTTTAATGATATCATATATGATTCACTAGCGACATTATATTACCCGTTCATTAGTCAATTCCATGTTGAAACAATGTTTTAGGTAATAATAATTTCATGTATTGTACTTGTTTGGACTTGTGGTTCATGAAATTATTACTTATATCATTATTTTCTTACATATAGAAAGCAAAAAATGATTTACATATCATATATATTCATTATATATACATATATAATAGATAGATAAATGAAATGAAATAAACTGTTCATGGAGACGGTAGGTTGTACGTACGCATAAACGTTGTTTTCCTTTCCATATTTACTTGAATGGGAGTAAGTAGATGACATATATATATGTATACACATAAATACAGTAGCATTATTGTGTCATATATTTCATTATTATTCAATATATACTTTATAATCATTATTGAATAGTTAACATGGAGAATTAATCTAATCGCCTCATGGAGAAGGTATTCCGTACGTACACAAGAGCGATGATATCATTCCCATAATTAATGAATGGTATTGGAGTGGATTATATAATATCTCATAATTAGTATCATGTTATAATAACCATATATATTTATTGTTTACACCATTATACCTATCCAAGTAAGGTGGTGGTGGAAAACAGATTACAACACGGCGTGGAGACGGTATTCTGTATGTACACACGTGCGGTGATTTCGTTTTCCATAGGATGGATAGTAGGCGAAATGGAGTTGTTTAATACTTATAGTAACATATCAGTATATTAGTGATACTAATTTTATTACATTATAATGAAACAAATAATGAAGAAGAAGTAGAAGAAGAAATAAAATTGAAAGGATCGGTAAAGGATATTACCTATTCTTCGACACACCTCTTCTAAACCTCCTCTTAGGGCCCTAAAGATTGTCTTTGAAGAAGACCAGGACCTATAGAATGTTTCTAGGGAAGTGTATATGAGAATTGTATAGGGTTTTTCTGAGATTGAAGGCTCAAAATGTTGTGAAGAGGAGAGGGAGGAGGTGCCTTTTTATAAGGGAGGAGAGGGGCACTTTTAGAAACCTCTAAAATATTAATTTATAATAAACTCAAAACCCACTCAAAAACCACAATAAATGACTCAAATATAAATATTAGATGAGATAGGGTGGTAATATCATCAAAAAATAAAATTTAGACATGTTTTCATTTTATTTTAAGCCTTATCAACTTGATTTATCCTTATTTGATCTATTTAATTTTCTTTCTGGTAATAATATTCTAAATTTTAAATTGTTATAAATAATTACTTTCGTGTTGTGAATTTTCCATAATTAGATACTTTATGAAATTTTCGACCAAATAAATTTCAATTTATAATTTTTAAATATTTTTGTGATTTTTAAACAATTTAATAATGTGTCATTTTTATAAAAAACAACAGTGTCAATTTTGAAACTATTCCATTATTTGGATTTAAATTAAATCCACACAGAGGATATATTTGAAAAGAAATATTTAATCGATTCCTAAAATGTCATATTAATCACGAAAATTTATATAGGACATTAATTAGTTCATATAATATTTATTTTAATATTTTTAAAACCATTTATTTGATATTTCAATCAATAAAATAACTTATTCATCACTATTTTTTCATCATTAATTATATTTATTTAATCCCAAGATAATTTTACTACCTTCCTGGAGAATTTTTATATTCTAGGTTTTATGAAGTTTATCACTGTATTAAAATTACTACACCTATAATATATAAGAGAGTGACATGTTGTCACTTTCTTTGGTTTTAATTATAATTATATCATTTTAATGATCAATAGTCCATGAAACGAATATATTCTGACCCTTAGGTGAGATGGATCGAATTTTATTCATCCTATAGAATTTTGGTAGGTGGTAGGGTAATTTTATAATCTTATTTTTACCCTTAATTACCCAATTTTCCTTTAACTGTAGTAAATAAAAATTACCGTAGATACTATTTATAATGTCAAATAAATAAATGTAACATATTAACATATTTTGTACCCACTGAATCCAAATACAGAATATATTTTTCAATATTCATAACATAGAATTTTCATTAATTACTTTTAAAA
This sequence comes from Viscum album, assembly GCA_963277665.1. Taxonomy (NCBI): domain Eukaryota; kingdom Viridiplantae; phylum Streptophyta; class Magnoliopsida; order Santalales; family Viscaceae; genus Viscum; species Viscum album. The sequence continues at coordinate 1,353,184,879 of OY728147.1, read as the reverse complement.
TAATCCCATTGTTAAGAAAACGGGTTTTAAAAGTTAAAACATTATCAAAGATAGAAATGTTTTTACCTACGAATTCAATGTAAAATTAATGGTAATGAATTTAATTATATTACATGAAAAAAATATATTCTACTTATACTTTAAAACTATTCAATATTATAATTTAACCATAAAAATTATAATGATGAAAAAAGTTGTTTTTAATTAAAATTTATCTTATTTTGACTATTCATCAAAATATGAACATTATCAGAAAAATATAAAAACATTATCCAACATAAATTTTTATATCTATAATCACAAAAATAAGTCTATTTTTTAATATTGAACTTATAAATTTGTTATAAATTAGATTTAAAATCTGGGTTCTATCAAAAGACGGCAAAACTACATTTTTTTAAAAATACATATTTTACCCAAAACATTTATTTTTTTCTCATACCATGATCTAGAAAATGTGTTAGATGAATGATAATGTTATAAAATTCCAAATTTACTTAATATTATTCATAATGGCTAGTTCATAATAATATTATAATAATATCTCGTTTAGTGAAACTCAGTATTGCGTACAACACACGCTATTGAGGAAGGTCGCTTTTGCATGTAATGCAAGCTAAGTCATGGATGTGTGTAGTGCAAGCTTCCTTTGGTGTTTCATATAACATAATCAAAACTTATTTCATTTATACATTGAACAAAATCGATACTCAATGTTGTGTAGAATAATTTCTTCCAAAAGAACTTGAAATTGTGTGTAACACAAGCCCAGAATATTGTTGCGTATATGGAAAACTAATACGGTGTTATATATAGTGCAAGCTAATATTGATGTAGTGTAAAACCAAAGACATAAAAGAAATTAAAATGAATATATTTCAAAAAATCTCACGGTGTTACATTCTACCACCCTAAAAATGAATTTCACCCTCGAAATTCTTCGGGGTTATAAATGGTTTACTACTTGAAAGTTTCGTCAATAGAAACCCACATCGTTAAAGGAATAGTAAAAAATAATTTTAAAAACTAAAGTATGAAACGTATCAGTTCCCTAAATTAACTCATCACTGGTTTTCCACATAGGAGAGCATAGCTAAAAATATGGATATTGAAGAGAAATTAAACCATCAAGTTCTGATGGAGAGTGGTAGAGAACATGGTTATGAAAAAGCCAAAAATCGCAAAGCCATAAATTTTTGATGATCTAAGGTACCATATAATTTATCATATATGAGGGTACTAGGACAACATTTTTAGTTTTCATGCTAATTTCCCTAATTTTGATGATTTTTTCATAAGGATAAATACTTACTTGATTTCAGAGAAAAATCATCGTTGGTTATTCTATGAACAATTTCCACATCATCTCTTATTTAAAGTAATGAAGTTGAATTTTTCCTTCTTGAAATGTTTGAAAATCATGTTATAGAATGGCAGGTCATTCCATCTATCACTATCACAAAAAAGGTTAGTATAAGATATAAAATATACATAAGTCCATCTATGGTGAGGTTAATCGTATATGGTTCCCAAAATAGACTTATACTTCAACTATCATACTATAAAATAAAACTAATTTCTACTAACCAGGGACTTCATGTAGGCTAGTGGTAGGAGATAATGTCATGTTGCACTTCGTTTGTGGGTTTGATTCCCACATCCTTGTTAGAAGCAACGTGTTTTCGTCTGTTCTGCAGGTTGTCAGTTTTCTAAAACATCACAATTATAACATTCCAGAAATAATTTCAAAAAAAATGTTCTAGCCTTAAACAATACTATCTAATGTCCAACATAATCCATTCCAATCTTTAGGCTTATATAAAATACTTCTATCCAATCTCATAGTATAATGTAATCGATTACTATAGATTTCATCTACCAAGCATGTAAAAACCATCATTTAACCTCCACATATCATATGATATATCTTGTCGGTCACATTACAAACATGTAAATACCTTAATCTTGTATTATCTTGCAACATGAATTTCCAAATAACCTTATTGAAAACATGAATTCTATCAAAAGTTAACTTTTTCCACATACCAAAATCCCAAAAATTCTTTATACTCAAACCATGAAATCACTTTGTCTTTATATCAGTTATGAGCTCATTAACAATATCAAACATATTATTTTCTCTTTATCTCTTCATTATGTGCATATCATCTACTTTATAAAAATATATCAAACACTTTTTAGGGTTACTGGTACCATATAATTTTTGAAAACCATAATTACCCAATACATAGATATTCTAATATTCCATAATACTATAAATGAGATTCCATGATACTATTTTTAAAATTGCATTACATAAACACATAATTATTCCACAACATCATTTTCATACTCAACATCACAAATAGTTCTCTGATGTGACTTCCATTTGTTCTTTTCCTTACGAGGTTGCTCACGTCTATCATCATTAACCCTTGGATTAGGGCATTGATTAGCATAATGCCCCATTTCCTTTCACTTGTAGCATTGAAGGTTTGGTGGTGCTTTCACTATAGTCTTTTATCTATTCACATCATCATAAACCGTTTTCCTATTACTTTGGCACTCACCTACTCGATGACATTATTTTCCACACATGAAATATTTCCTATTACCTTTTATACAATCTCCACCATGTTTCTATCCACACTTTGAGCACAAAAAAACATTCATCTTCGTTTCGCCATTGTTTTGAGATTTTTCCTTGAACTCTATCTTTCGTTTCTTGTCAAAACCATGAGATGAATATGAAACACCAACTTCCAATTCTACCTTGATAGCACAATTCACAATTTCTTCATATCTACTGAAGTCTCTTATAGCTAATTACCTTCGAAGACTCGGCTTTAAGCCACTGAATAATCGATCAACTTCACTTTCAGGTTGGATGATAAAGTCGGATGCATACTTGCAAGCCTTATAAAATTCACTTCATATATACCAAAAGATTCATCATCCTTTTTCTTAAGCTCAAGGAACTCATTTTCCATATTTTTTCAATGAATATGAGGTAATTAATTATTTAAATACAAGCTCTTGAACTCATCCCATTCCATGGATTCAATTTCATCTTGGGGCCTTGTATTCTTAATTAGAGTTCACCACTGGCCTGCTTCACCTTCTAAATGATAAACATCCAAAATGACTTTTTCATGTTCTTAATAGTGAATTATGGAAAATATCTTATCAATGGTACTGATCCATTATTCAGCAATAAGTGGATCATAAGACCAATTCGAAGAAGGTGGATGTTTCCTCATGAAATATTCAATATAATATCATTCCTTTCCCTACTCATTTGGAAGTCCAGAATTATCCATTGCTTGTGTAAGTATAGAAATAATATTTTCACTCCATCTCTAATAATAGTGGTTTGGTTAGGAGGACAATCATTTCATTGTCCATTACATTGATTAACATGGTTCCTTCGGGTTCTAGTCATCGTCTAAAACCCAAAAACAATAGTGTGAGAGGAAAAAATCATGATAAGAAAATAACACAATAAAGGGGGTGTACCTTAAATATCTAACATCTTATGATTCATTCTATGATCATTAATGTAATTATAGGACAATAACCTATACATATACATAACCTTAGGGACATCCCTAGACATACCTTTGAAATATCCCTAGGGATCTCACTAATGTTTTCGTATCCCAGTTTCCAAAGATTAACTAATCATTCGCACTGATACCAATAGTAGAGACCCAAATCTTGATGTACATGGACATTACATTACTTTTGCAGAAAACTATATACATGACACGAACAGACACCCAATGACCATGTTAGTTTAGTGTCTTTGAAAACTCGAAACATAATCTTCTAATCATGGTGAAAGATCTTCAACATCTCCCATAAAAATCTTCCCTTTTTTTTCTTACCTAAAACCTTAATTTATATCCTGTGGAAAAGAAAACAATAAAACGGTGAGTTAAATTTCTCTATAACGGTAATCATGGAGAAAATAAAACAAATCATATATGTTTGAACATTAAAACATGAACATAAAGGTTAAACATCAAAATCATGAGCAATGACATAAAACATGGCAGTGCGAATGGAATATATCAAAATATAACATCAATCATGATAAAATAGAAATGGAATAAAACATGTAATTTTGGAAAACCATTAAGTACATGATATGATTTCCATATTAGCTATGGAATTGCTGCCAAGACCAACATTGTGGACAAAGTCCATTACTGAACTGGTTTTACTTGCTGTTCCAGCCCTATATTACTGAACCAGATTCACTTGTCATTCTAGCCAGGTCTATCTCATGAGATAAAAATCTTTACCTAATTAATTGGAGGGAAATATAGGTCTCACCCATATCATAATGAAACCATTCTTATGTGTTCCACAAAATAAACCTATATCATTTATCATTACCCAAAGAATAAAATGGGTTTCATAAACATCATCCCATCATAACATAATCCATATAAAACAAATGGATATCATTTAATAAAAAGAAAAATAAAACCATGTAAATAATAGAGAAATTATTCTTGAATGATAAAGGTATTAAATAATGACATCTTAGATGGAAAATAGTTTTGACAATACACTTGAAATGCATTCTTGAGGAACATATCCTTTCTTCTTCAAAACATTTTCTTTCCTCAAAATGCCAAATAATTTTAAAATAAAAGGATTTTATTGAAAATAAACATTAAATATTTTATAGGAATCTTCATGAAAATAATGTGTTATGAGACCATAAAACTCTGTTCATGCCGTATAAGTTAAAAAAATACTCTTCTCGTACTTTTGCTGGAAAAGTCAAAAAGTACCTCGTACAGTAAATAAAAGAAAGATTCCTTCCTTACCATGTGGTAAAAGTAGAAAAAGGGTAAAAATTAAATTATAAATATATGTAAGAATAGTAAACATTTTATGAAAACATTTTGAGAAAACACGGATATGGATGATAAACATAATCCCAGTAAATACTTACGAATAAGCAATCTCGGATAAAAATGAGATTGCAAAATTATCCCTTACCTTATGTCCAGTTTCTTCCGTATGTGTTTGAACCTCTTGTATAATGATTTAAATAATTTCATTGACTTATTATATAATAAAATTCATTTTTATGATATCAATTATGATTCAATTTCGACATTATATTACCCATTCATGTGTTAATTCCATGTTGAAGCAACGTTTTGTGTAATAATAATTCCATGTGTTATACGTGTTTGGACTTTTTGTTCTTGAAATTATTTATTATATAATTATTTTCTTAATTATATAATGTAAAACATGATTCACATATCATATATATTCTGTATATATACATATATAATAGATAGATAAATGAAAATAAATACACCGTTCATGGAGATGGTAGGATGTACGTACGCATGAACATTGTTTTCCTTTCCTTATTTATTTGAATGAAAGTAAGTAGACGACATATATATATATATAAATCCATTAGAATTATTATTTCATATATTTCATTATTATTCAATACAAACTTAATAATTATTCTTGAATAGTTAACATGAAGAATTAATCTCATCGCGTCGTGGAGACTGTAATCCGTACGTACACACGAGGGATGATATCATTCCCATAATAAATTAATGGTTTTGGAGTGGATGATAGAATATCTCATAATTAGTATCATGTTATAATATACATATATAGTTATTCTTTACACCATTATACCAATCCATTTAAGGTGGTGGTGGAAAACAAATTACACCACAGCGTGGAGACGGTATTCTGTACGTACACACGCGCAGTGATTTCATTTTCCATAAGATTGATAGAAGGTGAAATGGGTTTGTTTGATATTTATAATAACATATCAGTATATTAGTGATAGTGATGTTATTACTTTTTAATTAAACAGATAAATACGATGAAGTATAAGAATAAATAAATTTGAAAGGATTAGTAAAGGATATTACCTCTTTTTCGACGCGACTCTTCTAAACCTCCTCTTAGGGCACCAAAGTTGGTATTTGAAGAATCCCAAGACCTCTAATATGCTTCTAGGGAAGTGTATAAAATAATTTTTTAGGTTTTTTCCAAGCATGAAGGCTAAAAATGTTGTGAATAGGAGAGGGAAGTGGTGCCTTTTTATAAGGGAGGAGAGGGTCACTTTTGGAAACCTCTAAAATATTAATTTATAATAAACTGAAACCCCAATTAAAACATCCAAAAATTACTCCGATATAAATATTAGATGATATAGGGTTGTAAACTCATCAAAAAATAAAATTTAGACTTGTTCAGATTTTATTTTCAACCATATCAACTTGATTTATTCTTATTTAATCTATTGAATTTTATTTGTGGTAATAATATTGTAAATTTTAAATTGTTATAAATAATTAATTATGTGTTGTGAATTGTCCATAATTAGATACTTTATGACATTTTAGACAATATAAATTTCAATTTATAATTTTTAAATATTCTGGTTATTTTTAAACAATTTAATAATATGTCATTTTTATAAAATAACAATAGTGTCAACTTTGATACTATTCATTTATTTGAATTTAAATAAAATCCACATAGAGGATATATTCAAAATAAAATATTTAATAGATTCCTAACATGTCATATTCATCTATAATAGTTATTTAGAACATCAATTACTACATATAATATTTATTTTTTATTTCTAAAACCATTTATTTGATATTTCAATCAATAAAATAACTTCTTTATCACTATTGTGTCAATATAAATTATAATTATTTAATCCCTAAAAATTATAAATAAATTATCATGGTTTATACAATTGTATTATCTTTTTGGATAATATTTATATTCGAGGTTTTATGAATTTTATAACTAAATTAAAATTATTACACTTATAAGATATATGAGAGTGACATGTTGTCACTTTCTTTAGTTTTAATTATAATTATATCATTTTCATGGTCAATAGTCAATGAAACGAGGATATTCCGACCCTTATCTTATATGGGTCTAGTTTTATTCATCCAATAGAATTTTGGTAGGTGGTAGGGTAATTTTATAATCTTATTTTTACCCTTAATTACCCAATTTACCTTCAACTGTAGTAAATAAAAATTATCGTAGTTACTATTCATAATGTCAAAAAAATAGAAGTAACCTATTAACATAATTTGGACCCATTGAATCCAAATACGGAATCCATTTTTCAAAATTCAAAATTTATAAGTTTCAGTAATTAATTTATAACTAATCCTTTTGTTAAGAAAATTGGTTTTAAAAGTTAAAACATTATCAAAGATTGAAATGTTTTTACATATGAATTCAGTGTAAAAATAATGGTAATGAATTTAATTATATTAAATGTTAAAAATGTATTATATTTATACTTTAAAACAATTCAATATTATAATTTAACCATATAAATTATCATGATGAAAAAAGTTGTTTTTAATTAAAATTTGGCGTATTTTTACTATTCCTCAAAATATGAACGTTACCAGAAAAATAAATACTTTATCCATCATAAAATTGTATATCCTGATTCACAAAAATAAAATTATTTTGAAAAAATGAACTTATAAACTTGTTAAAAATTAGATTCAAAATGGGTGTTCCATCAAAAGGTGGAGACATTTCATTTTTTGAAAAATACTTATTTTACCCGAAAAACTTATTTTGTTCACATACCATGATATAAAAAATGTGTAAGATGAATGATAATTTTATGAAATTAAAATTTTAGTTAATACTATTCATAATGGGTAGTTCATAATAAAATTATAATAATATCTCATTTACTGAAATTCGGTATTGCGTATAACACATGCTATTGAAAAAGGTCACTCTTGCTTGTAATGCAAGCCAAGTCAGGGTTGTGTGTAGTGCAATATTCCTTTATTGTTTCATATAACATAATCAAAACTTATTTCATTTATACATTGAAAAAAAATCAATACTCAATGTTTTGTAGAATAATTTCTTCCAAAAGAACATGAAATTGTGTGTAACACGAGCCAAGAATATCGTGGTATATACTATAAACTAATACGGTGTTGCATATAGCACAAGCTAATATTGATATAGCGTACAACAAAATCCGTCAATGAAATTAAAAGGAATATATCTCATAAAATCTCGGGGTGTTAAAACATTCTTATCTTCCTCATCAAAATATATTTGACCACCAACATTTATATTAAGGCTTGGAATATTATTTTCTAACACAGATTCATTTCCATCCAATTTGGAACCATAAGTAGTAGAACATTTTCAAACATAGTATTTCTATAAACATATTACTTCTCAAATTTTTGGTTCATTTCCACATACATATCTTTCTTATCTTTCTTTTTCTATAAAAACCAATCATTTTTATCAGCCTTTGAAGGTAACATTGGATCCTTCTTAGGATCACCCATTCTATTGAATTCACCATCATCATAAATGGAGATCCTGAAACATGTAACCATTTGTTCATAATTAGAATGTTTTTTGACATGTTCCAACTCATTTTATTTTTCCTGAATCTTTACCCTCTAGTGTTCATTTCGATTATTTTAATTCTTAATAGATTTCTTTAAATCCCCAGTCTCTTCTAGTAGCTTAACTATATCAATAGGAATTAAATCAGTTTTTTAGGAAATATAATTTATTTCAGTTTCTTGATTTATTTATTGATCCTTAAAATATTTCTCAAAAATTATTTCAATTATTCTATGATATGATATTATAATCAAGTTTCTTCTTCTATGGAACTATTGCTTCTGAAATATTAATTTTTCACTATTTCAGTGAAAGTATTCTCTCCAGCATTCATATTAGACCATTTAGACTTTGCTTCAATGTCTTTTTCTTAAGCATCATTAGATAAAGTAAATTGTTTTTAGTTTTAAAGGATTTATTATCATTCATTTTGGAATAATATTTATCCTTATCACCATATTTCTTCCACAATATTATTTTCCTTCTTTCATATTCATAATTATCCTCTTCATTATTTATTTGAGGGAAAGTAGCCATAAAGTGCCTCATAGATCCACATTCAAAAAAATTCAATGTATGCTACCCCTTATATTTACATATCCATCTTTCCACATTTTTATAAAACTAGCATAAAAATTCATCAGGATTTTAACATACCCCATTCTGGAAATCTAAATCACCAGATTCTTCATCATGATTCTTCATAGTCTTTTTGTATTGGAATACTTGAAATATATTTCTTTGTAATTTTTTTTCCATTCATAACTCTACCCCTAAACATTTCTATAAGTAATTATAGTACTATATAAATCATTTTGATATAATGTTTTTGGATCTTTATCTTTCAATGAGGAAACTTTGGCATCAAACTTGTCATGATGAAATCTCATGATATTTTCAACAATACTATATTTTTCAACATTTTAAAAAGACATATAATTGTGATATAAATGTCATTAACCCTAGAAAAAAATTCTCTAATAGATCCATACACACCCATCTTGAGATCTTAATAGTTGAATCTTAAGATTTGAAATTTTACCTTCTTCACTTTTGCATTGACTTCACAAATGTTATCTAGTTTATCTTAGAATACATGGTAGTGGAAACACATTTCACTCCAAGACACTCACTTTAATAACATGATTTGAGAAATGTATTAATATATATTACATCATTCTCAAGATTCCTCTTATCAACAGATATGATAGGAACATTCTCTCCAATGGGAGGAAATTCCTCTATAGATGCTTCCAGAACATCATACCCGAGAGACATAAGATAAGGAAATAATTTATATTTATAGATATGATTATTCTTACCATAAAATACAGGATCACCTTTCTATAAACACCATTCGTATTCTCAATCAAAACTTATCGTAAAAATCTAATGCAAAGAGTAAACAAAAGATACCTTCACTCTAATACTACTTGATATTGCCCAGTGAGGAAAAAGGTATCCTTGAGGAGGGAGGGGTTGAATTAGTGATATATTTTCTCTTAAGTTTAATTTATTTTTAAAAAAATATTACACACTTATTAAATAGTAATAACTTTTCTAAAAAAATCCCAAATCCATATAAACATAATAATTTTCAATGTTCACTACTCAACAAGTGTAGTAACTGCCTTGGTATGGTTCAAGAAAAAATCATATACCACAAAATCAACTATAAAATATTCCTTTTGTGTTGTCACAAATAAGTAGGATATACCCTTATAGTTTTTTATCTCTATGAAAAAAATAGTACTTTTGCTTCAAGTATCATGAAATTATGTGACACAAGTTAGTATAACAAGTTAAGTTACTTTCACCAATTTCATCACAACAGGTTATTACTCTACCATGTCTATTTTTACAAATATAATCTTAAAAATATACCTTATTTTCATACCCAGATGTTTTTATGAATTTATCTAAATATTACATTGATACTAATTTTGATAACACAGTCTTATTTTTTCATCCAATTACTCAGCCCAGAAATATAAGTTTACCAGAATTCCACTAAAACAATTCTGACCTAATTCTCCCTCAGTCTAGATATATCAATCTAATTTTGTGGTCTGATTGCCTAGTTTTGTCTGATAATCACTGAATATGATCTTCATTCTTCTTCTTTATCTGGAATACTTACTAAAGAATTCTCTATCCAGAAACCACTTCTCTGAAAATCTTTATAACTTATCCCTCTTTATCTACATGTGAACAATATTCTGATCCATCAGAAAGTATAATCTACTCTCTTACTATTATAGGTTCCCCATAATTGTTTTATGAAGAAATATATAAACTTTTTCCACATAACAAAATTTCACAAAACATTAAATTCCCCTTCATTTCAGCTCAAAATTTTACTTCTTTGGTGCTTATATACTTCTATCAAATCTTCATGAACCTTCAAAAATATTATAAAAACATCAGCTTGCTTTAAAATTTCAAACCATTTTTCATTCTGATTCTGATAGTAATTCTGATTATTTATTACAATGAAGAAATATTAACAAAAATATATTCTTCATTATGTTTCTCCTAACCAATTGGAAGACAAATAAATCATTTTTATTCTCAAAAATAACACATTAGGTATAAAATTCAAAGACATTCTATGAGAGATATTTTTTCTACCTCACTAGACTTTTATTTAATTTATTTTACCATAAACATAGTCACAACATCTGATGACTCCATCACTTCCTTGGTAACACCCCCAGCACCATCATCAAACTGCCTTAACAACACTTTTTCAACATTTTTTCAACTACTTCCAAGAATTTCTTGTTTTCTTCTTTTCCTTGTACCAATGTTCCTACATTCAAAAAATTCATGCATCTGAGAACATTTATCTGTGTTATCTTATGCTTAATGAAATGGTCCTTGTCTCACATTTATGGATCAGTGTCACCTACAATATGATATTTGGTAACACATATTGTCTGATGACTCATGACCAATTTGATAAAAAATGACAGTTTTTCTATATGTCATAAAACAATTGAAACAAATTAATTAAAAGTTATCGAAATGTTTGACTACATTGCTGATATTCATCTTTTTGATAGGTATCAGTCTCTTCAACATACATCGGTCCCAAAAAACTCACAATAAATAAACATCATACACTAAACAATTAGTGGCCAACCACATCAGATGAATTGGTATTTGAAAAATATTATTTCCTTTTATAATTGCTATATACAAAATATTACAGTATTGAACCACTTATTTATCTGATTATTATTTTCTAGTCATTTATTAGTCTGTATGGAAACCTACCACTTATTCTTTTAACATGTAAAACAAAACATATCACTCTAAAAACAATTTTACATCTGGGGGTCTCATACTGATAAACTGATACTAGAATGCTTTGACATAACAAAATTTAGTCTCCAAAAAACTCTTTATTATAATCATTACATACTCATGATTTTTATAATAATTAATACCAACATATAAAATTCTGACATACAATTTAAATTATTATAACTTCCCATTTTTTTAACATCTTCTTTATTTCCAATAAAGAATCCTTATAGTGTCTTCGTTCCTTACAATCAAACCAAAAATAAATTGGCTAAACATGATCCCCATTTTATTTATTAGGATTTCCCCAAAAGATTCACATTTAACAAAATATTTTTAATAACATATTGAATTGAGAATCATCTACTGATTTACATCAGATACATTCAGACTCCGACCCATGTTTGCATTATGATCGAAACATTCATTCTAGACCCACAGTGAGTCTGATGAACTATTTCTTCCAAAAAACATCTTTAAAATATGATGTAATTTCCAAATCAATTTTTTTCAATATTATGATTGTGATGGTCAGCCTGATCACCAAATTTATAGTCTCATTTCTTTCGTCTTTGAAAAAAATGGACAACACAAACATATTCTATCATCCAAAAACCACTTTTTCCTACTTAGTCCCAATATAATCAATATAACTATACAAACCATTTATATTTATCTATTTTTTTATATATTCCATTAAATCCATCTCTTTGATGTAATAACGATTGTCATTATCATCTGAATACAATAAACATGTATTGATAAATATTACATTGTTTTTTTACACCTCTATATTTACAGAATTTTATAATTCTAAATATTCTATCATATGGACATAAAAATTGGAGAATTGATTTATATGAAACTGATACCAGACAAGGACTTTCCATAAGCTTTTCTGAACCACTTCAACTAACTCGAACAACTTAAATCTAGTGGGAATAAAACAACATGTTTTCAACCAAACCATTATTACATGATTTATATCATGTTTTTAACATCCTTACATTCCTCGTATCTTTAATATTTTTAATATTTAAATAATTGGTATAACCATTACCTAAAATGTAACACCCCGAGCTTCCACGATATGCTTCTCATTCAATAATGCAATAGCTTGCATTGTACGCAACTTCGAGTTCTAAAACACCGCGACTAATCAAAGTAGTCATTATGAATAGTAATAACCACTTTTTAAAATTATAGAAATTTTAGATTTCAAAATGGACTTCATTTTTGGATTCGGAATATCGAAATTAGCCTATGTTGAATTTTTGGTATTTTTTTGAGGACTTCTAATTTTTTATGAATAATGAAAAATACTTAAAACAAATTTTTAATCAAAATAATTTATTGTAATAAATTATACTATTTATTGGTTTTAAGGTATAATTAGAATATATTTTTACCATTTTATCCAATGGTGGTCATTAGAATTAATTTAACATTGAAATTGGACATTAACAATTGCCAATCTTTTGATATAAATTGTTTCTTAAAAACACGCTATTTGTCGTAACAACGGGAATTAATTATAAAATTAATTAATGCAACTTATATGTTTGGAATTTTTTAAAATAGACATCATTTTTGAATTCGGAATATCAATTATAGCTTAGGGTGAAATTTTGGCTTTGTTCTGAAAAACTTCAATTTTTGATGAATAGTGAAACCACTAAGTGGTAGTTAAATAACTGATTTTTCGTTTAAATGAAATATTACCACTTCTGTGATTTGATTTTCAAAAACCCGACATACATGGTTGTAATTAAGAATTAAAATGTGGTTCAATGAGATTAAAATAATTTTTTTGTGAATAGTAACTTTTAAGTTCTTAATCAGATTAGAGGTAATTAGTGTAGTTTAAGGTACAAATAATGTTTTAATAATATGAGATGAGAATGAAACTTGTCCTACTTCTATTGGATGAGTCATGGCCGACAAATACAACCCATGGGTCACCTTGGGGACCCCATGGAGCCACTTTAGTTGGAAAATGACATTAATATATATTTATTTAATGTTAAAATTAAATTGACACAAACATGAGGTATTTTACTAAAACAGTTTTTAAGTGGGGTTACACAAGTCCAAATTTTTACTATAAATATTCATTATAAAGATAAACAGATTTCCTAAATCATAGTATTTTTTTATAATTTTTAGACATTAAATAAATTAAATTATTTATGACATCATTATGATGCAGCGATGACCTCATTATTTAACGATTTTAATAAAATGAAAAGATAATGTAAAATCCAAGGCTTACACTTGTCCAAAGACTATTGGATGGGTAGATTTCGAACCCTTATCACCTTAGCCACGAAATATATAAGTGTGGGACCTTTAGAATCCAAAAATCATTGTGTAATAATGTAACATTTCAATCTTTCCAAAAGAGCCCCTCCTCTCCACTTATAAAAGGCCCCCACCTCTCCCACCTTATTCACACCATCAAACCATTTGGCTCGGCCAAACTCTACCCAAATACTCTCCCAACTTCCCCCTCTTACTCCTAGAAGCCTAACTTTGGGCAGAACTCTTCTCAAGGAAGCCTTTGGCTCAAATCAAAAAGAGTTACCCGATTTTGAGGTAATGTCTTCTCTAATGTTGTTTTCTTTTATTTTTCTTCTCCAACCCCCTAAAATCTTTTTATTAATTACTTTTGTAACAAAACCTGTATCCACAATATACTAGTATGTTGTTATAAGAAGGATTCAAGCTACACTTACACACACCTACATCTAATGGTTAAAGAACATACGGTTTCTGTGGATGGCGAATTTCTGCCTCACGAAACGATGATTGTTCAACACTCATATAACACCTTCAAAGGTGGCCATTAAGATTTCACTATATTTATATATGATATAAAATTTGTTTATGATTTACTTATGCTTCTGTATTTCTCATTTATGGCATACTTTATGATTTCCATTATGGGTAAAACGCGATAATTTCATTTTAGGAAGTGCGGACTACCGCCCCCTCAAAGTGATTTGAATCGTTAATGCCATATGTGGGATGTATAAAGGATGGATTAAATGGTATTATACACTATAATGTAATTATATTATAAATTTATATCATTATGATTTCATTCCATTAAATACGAAATAGAAATGAAAGTGGCGTTCATGCGTACGTACGGCTTACCGTCTCCATGAACGGTGCATTTCATTTCTTACCTCTAAATGTTACGTGACATTATGAATGAATGTATATACTGTATATATGATATATATGATATCTACATCTTGAATATAATTCTGGATATAATGGATATTTCACCACATGAACAACTTGTAATTATAAGAAGTTTATTTTTGACTCAAGTACCAAAGATCGACAAAACGACCGTTATTAACTTAAATAATTAAATATTGTTCATAACATGGTAATAAGGGATATAAAAGGAATAATAAACATGAAAAACGTTCTTAAGTAAATAGAAATTAACTCTAGTTTATTATTCAGGAGGTTAAAGAACGGTCGAGTCAGGACAAGACGCAAGGTAAGGGAATTTCTTAACCCAACTTCCATTCTTTGGGTTAATCTCCTACTTTCAAATTGTGTAATGATATTATTATGTATTATTTTGTATCTTTACATTCATTATGTGTACCTATAGTGAGTACACATAACAAATCTATTTTATTTTAAAAATTATCTTTTTAAGGACTTCGTCTCAATCTCCTTTCATTGAGGAATATTTGGTTTTATACACAACTTTCTTTTATACGGTGTATAAACCCCTTTGACTTTTACGTTTATTCAAAAGGAATCTTTTTTATACGAATCGATTTGCTAAAAGACAAAAGGAAATGTTTTTCTTTCCGTACTTATGCAGCGACAATGACTTCTCCGCCGCAGTGACCATTATTTGAGTTTCGGCTTCCTCTACAAGCCATCATTTTTTTAATGAAAAATAAATACAAAGTTTTAACTTTCTTTTATTTTGGTATTGAAAATTGTTTTGAAAGCATTATTATTATATCAATGTGTTGTATTGATATCTTGTGATTGAAATGTGGAAATGTTATGTTTCCTTTATTCATGTTTTATGTGATACGATTATGTTATGGTTTATGATATGTTTAAAACTATTCATATGAGGAATGAATTGGACTTAATAAGTGACGGGTGGAGCCCACTATAGCTCCTCGATGCATCGGCAGGTTTCATGAGACAATAGTGTCTTGGCATGAGGCTTAACAAAATCTTATTTGTGGTCTTGGCACGAGGCCTTGGCTACGTGGTTATGATAGTCTGACATTATGCATTCCATCATTATAAAAGTGGTTATTGTTATTTCATGTGATTATTTGACCAGTAGAATATCCATGTGAAGAAGTGAATGGCATTATATCATTTTACTTTTTCCATATAATGTTGATGTTCAAGTTTAAAAGGCTTTTGTTTTAGTTATACATTGCCTTAAATTTTTATGTTTATTTATGAAAGCTTCCGCGATATTATTATCCTTACTGAGCATCTGAGCTCACCCCTTTCAATGTTTTAATATTTTCCAGGATGTGAAGAAGTATTTTATGAATGACCTGCAGGGATAGTCAGAAGAGGATATGAGTGTGGACTATGAAGACTTTGTTATAGTTTTTCACTTTGTGATGTAATGTAACATTTATGAATGTATCTAGTGTTTCCAAGGCTACTAAACTAATCGGTCTTTCGAGACTTGATCTTTTGTGATCATGCCACTGTTACGAAGTAATGCACCGACTCTGGGTAGATGGGGTCGGGGCGTTACAGTTGGTGTCAAAGGCAGTTTAGTACTAACCTTGGAAGCTAGATTTAGATAAACTCTGATTAGAGCACATAGCCCGAAGATAGACTTTGAGGATTAGTATAGAAGAACTTCCTAGAATTTTGGTATTGTAGAGATGTTGTGAGTTTTCCGAGCAATACATCCCTGTCTGGATACGAGCAGGTAGAGGCGGCTCTGGCACAGATGTACCTAGGGGTAAAACCCGAAAACACCGCTTTGAGCTAGACCCGAACGGGAACTGGTGCACGACAATGGGCCTTGCTACACTCTTGGTTACGACACTCCTGGGGGATATGCTTAGGATAATTCTCATTTTCTTTACAAACCACTATGAACGGTTATGAGTATATACTTCTTCAAAGAAAACCTTTTTATGATTATGGATTATATCCATGAATAGTTCAATTTATGTTAAGTATTTTATAAGTATGGAATTATGTATTTTAATTCATAAACTAATCTAGTTTATGCCATTGTTTAGAAATGGCTCCTAGTGGAAGGAATGGAAACCGTATTAATGCACGCACTCCGTGTAGGGATTTCCCTCCTGCTCAAGATAATTATTGTGGAGCTGGAGATACAACTGGTGCTGATCAACTTATTACCATACTAGGACAACTCACTCAGGTAATGAATAATAACCGTACTCGTATGGAGCACCCTAACCCGCAACGTGGAGGATCAATGTTAGACTGCTACATGAGGCAACAACAGCCAACCTTCAATTGGAGTACAAATCCTATAGTAATGAGCAATGGATAAATTCCTTAGAGAAAATATTCCATGCCTTGGGGAGTAGTGAAAGGGAGAAGGTTGTCATGGCAGTTTACCGCCTCACTGGAGATGCCGATCAGTGGTGGTCACTGATTCAAAACACAATGGAAGATGATGAATTAACAAACATGGAATGGCAGGAGTTCAAAGAGCTTTTCATAGAAAAATACTTTCCTCGTGACCATCGAGTAGATATGGAAAGGCAATTTCTGAGTCTGAGGCAGAAGGAGGATGAGAATGTCGCAAAGTATGAGGCTAACTTTACAAGGTTAGCGAGGCATGCTTCCGATTATATACGTAACCCAAGGAGTAATATTGATCGTTTCATTGATGGGTTAAAACCATTTCTCTGTTGATCTTTAGTATCACGATCCTTCTCATCATACGAAGATATTGTCTCGTGTGCTATCAAGACAGAAAAGGAATTCTCTAAGTCTTATGACAACAAAGTAATGTAAGAGAAGAAGAGAACGGTGGAACAAGAGAGAGATAAAGGGAAAAAGGGAAAGAAGGATTTTCCATTATGTGATAATTGTGGGAAGAATCACTCTAGTACATGTCTAAAAGGAATGGGAGTTTTTTATAATTGTGGAGAAAAGGGTCACCAGGCTCTTGATTGCAAGGGAAAGAAAGAGGCTATCAAAGTTGAATGCTATAATTGTAGAGAAATGGGTCATTATGAAAATGAATGTCCTAAGCGTCAGGGAAACTTACCTCAGAAAATGCCAAGGGATCAATGACAATCTTATGTTGTTACTACAGTTGAAGCATAATAACTAATGTATTGGTGCTTTTGGACTCATGGATTATATTTTGGTTATTGGAAAAATGTGATATATATATATATAAGGATTGTACTGCAGTACTTGTTGATTTCAGTAAGGTTTTAATATGATGAAGGTAATTATATTTTTAGTATGTGAAATAAGAGAAACTTTACTTTGTTTGGGGAATCTGATAAATTGATTTTGGAATTAAGAGACCTTTTAGAGAAAGTCCGGACAGAGGTATTTTGGATAACTACAATGGTTGGAGTGGATTAAGATGATCTTTGGATAGTATTGTTTAAGGTTAAAAAATTTATGAAGATTATTTTTGGAATATTATGATACTATAGTTTTAGGAAAATGACAACCTGCAGGGTGTGGCATAACCCATCGCGTCGGACAAAGCTGCAGGAATCGAACCCACAACCATAGTGCGAAAAGCCTTTTTTTCCTACCACTAGCCTACATGAAGTCCCTGGTTATTAAAAAATAGTTTTACTAATCGAAATGGTATGTGTTAACATTTGGAACCTTATACAATTAGGATAAATAGAATATTTTTGAGTTCTGTTACCATTTGGAGTAAAAGTTGGGTTTGTGGTAAAAATTTATTAACGAATGAAAGTATACATAACAAGTATGTATATTCCCTTACGTTCTTAGTAAATCTCCTAAATAAATTCCTCAACATTATAAAAGGTAACTTAAAACAAAAATGTTGTCGGTTAACTTTTCCAACTGGGGATTCAATGACCATTTAACCAATCACAAGTTTGTGATTTTCTTGTGGTTAAACTTTCTCCTAATCCTGTTTTCTATAACTCTCCATCAGACCTTGATGGTTTGTTTCTCCTCGATATCCATATTTTCATAGAATCCTAGAATGGGCTATATCAGGTGACCTTTGTACTTATCTTGATTTCTTTTAATGTTATATATTTATTAACCTTATTTCTGATGTGGGTTTTCCTCAAAGAAATTTTCCCTTTTCAACCTTTTATTTTCAAAGAAAAATTT
Organism: Viscum album; assembly: GCA_963277665.1. Classification (NCBI taxonomy): domain Eukaryota; kingdom Viridiplantae; phylum Streptophyta; class Magnoliopsida; order Santalales; family Viscaceae; genus Viscum; species Viscum album. The sequence continues at coordinate 1,353,165,784 of OY728147.1, read as the reverse complement.
CAAATTGCGAGGACGCAATTTATTGAAGGAGGGGAGAATGTAACACCCCGAGCTTCCAAGATACGCTTCTCATTCAATAATGCAATAGCTTGCATTGTATGCAACTTCGAGTTCTAAAACACCGCGACTAATCAAAGTAGTCGTTATGAATAGTAATAACCACTTTTTAAAATTATAGAAATTTTATATTTCAAAATGGACTTCATTTTTGGATTCGGAATATCGAAATTATCCTATGTTGAATTTTTGGTACTTTTCTGAGAACTTCTAATTTTTTATGAATAGTGAAAAATACTTAAAACAACTTTTTAATAAAAATAATTTATTGTGATAAATTATACTATTTAGTGGTTTTAAGGTATAATTAGAATATATTTTTACCATTTTATCCAATGGTGGTAATTAAAATTAATTTTACATTGAAATTGGATATAAACAATTGCCAATCTTTTGATATAAATTGTTTCTTAAAAACACGCTATTTGTCGTAACAGCGGGAATTAATTATAAAATTAATTAATGAAACTTATATGTTTAGAATTTTTTAAAATAGACATCATTTTTGAATTCGGAATATCAATTATAGCTTACGGTGAAATTTTGGCTTTGTTCTGAAAAACATCAATTTTTGATGAATAGTGAAACCACTAAGTGGTAGTTAAATAACTGGTTTTTCGTTTAAATGAAATATTACCACTTCTGTGATTTGATTTTCAAAAATCCGACATACATGGTTGTCATTAAGAAGTAAAATGTGGTTCAATGAGATTAAAATAATTTTTTGGTGAATAGTAACTTTTAAGTTCTTAATCGCGATTAGAGGTAATTAGTGTAGTTTAAGGTACAAATAATGTTTTAATAATATGAGATGATCATGACACTTGTCCTACTCCTATTGGATGAGTCATGGTAGACCAATTCAACCCATGGGTCACCTTGGGGACCCCATGGAGCCACTTTAGTTGGAAAATGGCATTAATATATATTTATTTAATTTTAAAATTAAATTGACACAAACATGAGTTATTTTACTAAAACAGTTTTTATGTGGGGTTACACAAGTCCAAATTTTGACTATAAATATTCATTAAAAATTTAAAAAGATTTCCTACATCATAGTATTTTTTTATAATTTTTAGACATTAAATAAATTAAAGTATTTATGACATCATTATGATGCAGCGATGACCTCATTATTTAACGATTTTATTAAAATGAAAAGATAATGTAAAATCCAAGGCATACACTTGTCCAAAGACATTTGGATGGGTATATTTCGAACCCTTATCACCTTATCCACGAATTATATAAGTGTGGGACCTTTAGAATCCGAAAATAATTGTGTAATAATGTAACATTTCAATCTTTCCAAAAGAGCCCCTCCTCTCCACTTATAAAAGGCCCCCACCTCTCCCACCTTATTCACACCTTCAAGCCATTTGGATCGGCCAAAATCTGCCCAAATACTCTCCCAACTTCCCCCTCGTACTCCTAGAAGCCTCACATTGGGCAGAACTCTTCTCAAGGAAGCCTTTGGCTCAAATCAAAAAGAGTTACCCGATTTTGAGGTAATGTCTTCTCTAATGTTGTTTTGTTTTATTTTTCTTCTCCAACCCCCTAAACTCTTTTTATTAATTACTTTTGTAACAACACCAGTATCCTCAATATACTAGGATGTTTTTATAATAAGGGTTCTAGCTACACTTACACACAGCTACATCTAATGGTTAAAGAACATACGGTTTCTGTGGATGGCGAATTTCTGCCTCACGAAACGATGATTGTTCAACACTCATATAACACCTTCACAGGTGGCCATTAAGATGTCACTATATTTATATATGATATAAAATTTGTTTATGTTTTACTTATGCTTCTGTAATTCTCATTTATGGCATACTTTATGATTTCCATTATGTGTAAAACGCGATAATTTAATTTTAGGAAGTGCGGACTACCGCCCCCTCAAAGTGATTTGAATCGTTAATGCCATATGTGGGATGTATAAAGGATGGATTAAATGGTATTATACACTATACTGTAATTATATTATAAATTTATATCATTATGATTTCATTCCATTAAATACGAAATAGAAATGAAAGTAGCGTTCATGCGTACGTATGGCTTACCGTCTCCATGAACGGTGCATTTCATTTCTTACCTCTAAATGTTACGTGACATTATGAATGAATGTATATACTGTATATATGATATATATGATATCTACATCATGAATATAATTTTGGATATAATGGATATTTCACCACATGATCAACTTGTAATTATAAGAAGTTTATTTTTGACTCAAATACCAAAGATCGACAAAATGACCGTTATTAACTTAAATAATTAAATAATGTTCATAACATGGTAATAAGGGATATAAAAGGAATAATGAACATGAAAAAGGTTCTTAAGTAAATAGAAATTAACTCTAGTTTATTATTCAGGAGGTTAAAGAACGGTCGAGTCTGGACAAGATGCAAGGTAAGGGAATTTCTTAACCCAACTTCCATTCTTTGGGTTAATCTCCTACTTTCAAATTATGGTATGATATTATTATTTATTATTTTGTATCTTTACATTCTTTATGTCTACCTATAGTGAGTACACATAACAGATCTATTTTATTTCAAAAATGATCTTTTTAAGGACTTTGTCTCAATCTCCTTTCATTGAGGCATATTTGGTTTTATACACAACTTTCTTTTATACGGTGTATAAACCCCTTTGACTTTTACGTTTATTCAGAAGGAATCTTTTTTATACAAAGCGATTTGCTAAACGACAAAAGGGAATGTTTTCCTTTCCGTACTTATGCGGCGACAACGACTTCTCCGCCGCCGTGACCATTATTTGAGTTTCAGCTTCCTCTACAAGAAATCATTTTTTTAATGAAAAATAAATACAAAGTTTTAACTTTCTTTTATTTTGGTATTGAAAATGGTTTTGAAAGCATTTTTATTATATCAATGTGTTGTATTGATATCTTGTGATTTAAATGTGGAAATGTTATGTTTCCTTTATGCATGTTTTATGTGATACGATTATGTTATGGTTTATGATATGTTTAAACCTATTCATATGAGGAATTCATTGGACTTAATAAGTGATGGGTAGAGCCCGCTATAGCTCCTCGATGCATCGGCAAGTTTCATTAGACAAAATAGTGTCTTGGAACGAGGCCTTGACAAAATCTTATTTGTGGTCTTGGCACGAGGCCTTGGCTACGTGATTATGATAGTCTGGCATTATGCATTCCATCATTATGAAAGTGGTTATTATTATTTCATGTGATTATTTGACCAGTAGAATATCCATGTGAAGAAGTGAATGGCATTATCTCATTTTACTTTTCCCATATTATGTTGATGTTCAAGTTTAAAAGGATTTTTTTTAGTTATACATTGCCTTAAATTTTTATGTTTATTTATGAAATCTTCCGCGATATTGTTATCCGTACTGAGCATCTGAGCTCACCCCTTTCAATGTTTTAATATTTTCCAGGATGTGAAGAATTATTTTATGAATGACCTGAAGGGATAGTCAGAAGAGGATATGAGTGTGGACTATGAAGACTTTGTTATAGTTTTTCACTTTTTGATGTAATGTAACATTTATGAATGTATCTAGTGATTCCAAGGCTACTAAACTAATCGGTTTTTTGAGACTTGATCTTTTGTTATCATGCCAATGTTACAAAGTAATGCACCGACTATGGGTAGCTGGGGTCGGGGCATTACATAAAAAGTTTATGTAAGATCCCACATCAGTATGAGAATATCATTTTATAATTAATTTTAATTTTAATCTACTATAGAGGTCTAATTTTGATTAGAGTTTTTAAATAGAATTATCATTGTTGGAAAACATCAATCAAATGTTTTTAAACATGAAACAATGATCAGAAGGTATCACGGAGGTTTTGAGATAATTCTTGGGGTTCAAGTCCTGGATTTGATGTTTTGGTATAGTGCAACCTATAGTACACAGTTAGTGCATCATTACTGATTATCATAGGTTTTAAACATTCGACAAAGATTAAATAAACACCTAAGATGTTATGTTTTGTGTGATTCCATAGAAAATTCATGATATCATACATAATAAACTGCAAATATATCACATAGTTATAACATTAATCTATTAAACCATGTCTCACATCTACGAAAGGTGTGTTATTCATGGACAATGAGGCACATAGTTGGTGTGTGAAATGGCCAACTGTGTAACCAAACTCTATGTATCTTTAATGGAAGGAAGATTTCCAGTTTTCCACCTGATCCTTTAGTATTGTATCCCCATATATAACCCCTTTTCCTCCATCATGTGATCCATATATCCTCTACATTCCTTACCTTCATCAAACCCCTTCATAGGGGTCTTCTTGGGGTATTTATATGGTATTTTAAGGTGTGATTTATCCTCCAAAAAGAACCCTGAGTCTTCCCCTCTATTATTTTATGATTTAGATTTACCTAGATAGGTATTTAATTTTTGATTCAATTGGAGATTACTGAAATAAGATATTAGTGAGGGGATTTTACTCTATAGAAATAGGATATCTTGGGAGGAAATTCATATTTATCTTTGTGTTTTTTAATCGAGAGATTCCACCACAATGATTACTAAATATTTAATGATTATATTAAATTGAATTGGTGATTTTTTTGGTTCCATTTCAAAGATTTTATAATTGATTCATGTTTTAGGATGTGAAAAGGGTTTTTTCTAGCATTTGGTCACTATTCAAGTGTGAAGGGATCATCCAGTGAGGTTTTGGGATTTATTTATTTGTAAATGGGTGTGATTAATTTTTGACAACTCATTGAGTTTAATTAACTAATAATAATATATTAGTAATTAATTAATTTTTGGTAGTTTAGTTTTTATAAAATACTATGTATGTCTTAGATGATCTTGAAAATTCCTTGGATACTACTATCAATATTTTTAAATTAAATAGAAATCATCTTATGAGCTATTTTGTCTATCATACCAACACTCTGATATTTATTCATGTTTATAGTTGTAGCTGAATGTTTTGGATTTCCCCTGATGAAGATTCCCCCTATTTAATTCTATTCCATGTAATTTTTTATAATTAATTTAATTTGGTTAATTATAATGGAATGATTATAGGGTCTTTTAATAACCCATTTGTGATACCCAAATTCCATGGACCTCGATGGTTTAGATGTAGAACCTTGATACGCCAATTATCCTCTAGAACCCTTAGGAGGTGAGGATGCACATGGTGAAGAATTATGGTCCTTGTGCAGGCCGAGGTGCACATACCTTAGGCATACTAAGACTAGGTTGGGTATGTTAGATGTACTAGTGATGATAAAGGCACCATGATGGGTTAGGACCCATCTCATGAAGGTTCCCACAGTAGTAAGACCATGTGAAGTTGATATGTATGTACTACCTTATTCATAATGTTGTGGGACATGATGTCCTGGTTCATCAATTATTGACCAAATATTGTTGTTGTGATTGAGAAACTTAAGATGGTTTTCTCTGTATATGATTGGACTTAGACGATCCCAAATGGTATAACTCAACTTATGTGTAGACCTCAAGGATCCAATAAGGCATACCTCTCTCATGTACTGATCTAGGGGCCTAGTGGGTTATTTGGTTGTTGTACAACCCTAAGAAAGTGTGTTATAGGTTTTCATAGTAAGAATAGTGAGTTTCACCATAGAACCCATACTAAAAATTTCACCAAATAGGTAGTGGATATAGAGATTGATTAAGTCATTCAGTCAATGATGATCTCTTATTTATTCGTTAACTTTTTTATTATTCATGTATCTTTGAATAACATATGTTACATGTGGAACCTGTCCTAAGGGATTGATTTCATGTGATGACATGGTGTTGTTTCCCAATGGTACTTCCTAGGATCCTCCTTAGGATTAATATTTTATTTAATTCTACCATACTAGAATGCCTAGTGTCACTGTTATTACTCCCTACTTAGAGAACATCTAGGAGTTTTTCAACTATATCTCAAAGTCCCTCTTAGTTAATGTGGGGCCAGGGATGCCTAGATATCTATGCTATAGGTGATTTTAGAGGTAGTTAAGTAATTATATTTAACCCGATCATTGGATTCTTGTGTCATCACTAAGGATTTATAATGATATCCTTTATTGATGCCTCAGATACTCCCTAGGATCTGGTTGATGCACCATGTTTTAATTTCCTAGAGGTTTCTAGGAATGGTATGTCAAACCAATGATTTGTGGATGTTGATTTTTTTATCTTTGATCAGGAGAGTATTCCTTATATATTTCTTTATGTAAATCCCCCTCATGAATTCATCTCATTTCTAAAGTCTTTATTTCATACAAACTTAGACCTAGGAATAGAACAACAAACTATATTACGGAATAACTTCACATTTTTTGGGTTCTATGGGTTACACTTGGCTAGAGTGGTATGCGTGGGATGTCTAGGATCCTACACAATGTCTTATTTATGGGATGTCCAACCAATTTATTGAATAATTATTTATATTTATAGGATATGAGTATAAGTTATCCCATCAATAGGTCATGTATCCCACTATGGTGATGTTTCTTATTTAGATATATTTTGGTACAGGCTGAAGTAGGTATGGTTAGATCAGGGTAGTCATCAGGAAATCTGAACGATATTATAAATATAGTTTATTACTAAAATTTGACATTATCATTTAGATGATTATCTAAAATATAAGTATAAATCATTTAATTGATATGTAAGGAACCATTTTGTGGTTCCATAATGTGTTTAATACTCACAAATTGCTCTGGTAGTTATTTCATTACGGTACACAAGAATACATTCACCACTTTATTACTAAAATTTGACATTATAATTTAGATGGGTAGCTCAAATATAAATATAAATCATTTAATTGTTATGTATGTAACCATTTTGGTGGTTCCCTAGTAAGTTTTATATGCACACCCTGCTCAGGTAGTTATTTCATTACAGTACACAAGAAAACATTCACCTGGTTATAGGGAAAGGAAGGGTTGAGGTCCAAGACTGATCCAGAAGGATAAATCAGATGTTTACATGGATCTTGGTATATGGTAATACTATGTGTAAGTAGTAGATATTTATAATTTATATCTTAACTAATTTATATATATGTGGTCATCTTAGTGGGTGATACGTGTTGAATGTATGACATGGATGTTTAATCCTATACTATACATCATTTGATTATAATCTCATTTATAAGTATTTCTTCCACACTCTGGTTATTTATTACTATAAATGATGTTTAGTTATTTCTACTATTATTATTAATTTTATGTGAAGAAATAGTCTCCCCCAAAACACAACCTATTCCCTCACTACTATTCTGATGCATATTATTTATGAAGAGGTATGCTGATGGCCCTGTGGAAAACAAGTCTACATATTGTTCATAGTGTGAGACAATATGGGATGTGAAAAATTGGTATAAAAGCAGTTAATTTCCAATTTTATTAATATTTTAGAAATGGTAGATAGGATTGTTTGGAATGTGTTTGATGTTGTGATGGATATCATATCATTGTGTCATGAACACATATTGTAGTAATAATTATGAGTGGCCATGGATATGGGATTGTTGTTCTTCATATTTGATGTTATATTTGTATATTATATTCAATTAGAGTGATGATGATGTGGAGTGTAGATTATGATTAATTATGGATTTCTATATCTCATGATGTTGTATAGAAGCTAGTGATTGACATTGACTATTGGCTAATAGAGGGAAGTGGAATTAATCATGAGTCTTATTTTTCATATTGTTACCACATTTTATAGGTCTGTTAGCATTTGACTTATATTTCTGGAGACTATGGAAAAATATTAAAACTATCTATATATCCTAAATAGTGTTTTCTTATATATGTTTTTGGTGTAATTATACTATGTTAGAAATTTTTGTTTTCATTCCATTATTACAGGTCAAGTGGACAATATTGTAATGAAACTTGGTGATGGTTATGCTGATACAATCTCTTGCACAAGTGGTCTAGTGACCCATGGTTGGTCAAAATATCTCAGTTTTGAATCATTTTTACCTATTATAGGTAAATTATGGAATTATATGCCTTAGAAAGAGTCATTTTAGAGAACCATATTGACTTCAGTAGCTAATCCCCTCCAAGTAAACCCTTTGTGGGTGTATCCATTCTTAGTGTGATTAATTACAAATTCATAAAAAACTACATGGTGTTTTCCATTCATTATTTCTATCATATTTAACATAACCTTCCTTTTTTATGGTTATCTAGTCAGGACATTGAGTTAGATGTTGATGGGTACATGAACATTCTCAGTGATCTGGAACCCTTAGAGGGTATTGGAATGTACAAATTCATAGTGCATATGAATTCAGTATCTTTTTATCATTAACCATTATGACCCTCCATGAAGTAATCCACTATAAGGATTCATGGAGAGGATTGTGTGCTAATAGATAGATTCTTGGTTGTTAATTTCATAAATGTTTAAGAAAACTAAATACCTTTTATGTAATGAGTCATTAATAGGTAGCACATAAATGGGTTTCCAATATATGGAATTTTTCTATATAACTTTGAATTGATAGCCTAAATAATTTCACACATGTTTAATGGTTTTTACCCTCAAAGGGTGAAGATATCCTTACCTACCTTCACTTTTAACTCCTTTTGAGAGAATGTTTGGGCATGTAAGATGTCATGTTGTAGTTGAGGCAGGAATAAGGATGATTATTATATATTGTAAATAATTTGGGGGTATCATTATTGTGTGGGAGACCAATTATCTTGGAGGTAAAACCTAAAGACATATATCAATATGTGATTTGTAGGTCTAGGAAGAAGACCTTAAAGACCATTTCTATGACTCATATCATAGTGATTTGATAAATAGTATGATCGAGGGTAAACTGTGAGGGGGTTGGACCAAGATTATGAATGTATACAGTGGAATTGATATTGGTTGTACACTTTTATTAAGAATAATGCATGGGTGGTTCTATGGTTTTTTTGATATATTCATTGTGATTCTTATGATGATTTCTTTGGTTTCTAAGAAAGAACCTATGGTTCTTGGGTAATAAGCTTGAGATATATGGGAAGGATGGTTAAGGTGCCGGGTGTTTGTAGCTATGTGTTCAGATCATGGGTGGATTCTAAGGACTATAATATAATTATTAAGAGGCTTTTTATGTCTATTATTTAGACAAACTCTATAATATGGAATCGTATCTATGGTGTTAGGATGAGGATGTGTGATAATATATCAGGGAATAAGTCCTAGAATATGCGAGGTTCTTGATTTTCAATAAGAGTTACAAGAGATCTACTAGAAGGTTAATAAATATGTTTCAGGCATCATGATCGTCTTTTCTTTGATAATTTTTGACTTATGGGATTATTATTTGGGTAGTAGATCGGGTGATATTTTATTGTAAACCCTCTTTTTAAGGAAAATTTTGTATGTGTCGGTTGCACGTGGTAAAAATTTAAATCATTCATCAGTGATTAATTGAATTCAAAATGTGGATTGATGATTTCAAATAAATACTATTGGAATTGTTTCCTTATAAAAGTGTTGAATTGAGCCATTTACTTTCATGATAGAGGATATATTGAGAATGGATCATGTGCGAGGGGATGATTAATCTAGCTCATACATTTTCATGTTTTTATTGGATGAGATTGTGTTTTAGGGAAAGAGACACTCGTGTAGTGATGAAACCTTATGAGGATGTGCTTGAGTGGTGTTATAAAAGAATCCATATATTGGGTAGTAAACCATTTTTTTTATTTTGTGACCCATTATGGGTTGAAACTCTATGAATGTCGTGAATGTCATTCCCATGGATTCAGAATTGGGTTATTTGGGATGTTTCTGTCAAACATGATATTAAGAGGGTTTAATACATGACATTGGTTATGTTCACTTTTGAATAAATCATAGTAGTGGTTAATTAAATTCATTAGTGATGTGATGCAAAGGATGCATCTAATATGGGGATTGGGATGTCGGTCACCTGTGTATTAACCTCATGTAAAAAGGGACTTTAAAATAATAATATTGGTAATTGGATGTTCATTTATATTTTAGATTTAGTTAGTTAAATATACTTGGATATTGGTGGAATCTATGATAAAGTTATGTACATTTTTAGGAAAATACATATTTTGAGAATTAGAATGAGAGTTGTTCTAGGGATATCTTGGGACGATCAATGGGTATAAGATCAAGAAATAATTGGTGTTTGCGTTTTGGATTGACAACATAAATGGATATGGTATGGCTTATAATGAAAATGTCTCCATAATTTGGTTACGGGATTTAGTGAGCATTCTCAAAAATGATATTGATGTGCTTTGGGGTAAAGGAATTGGGACAAAGTTTCAATGGCATGTTAGCAACATAAGATGATCGTTTTTAAGAATATTCAATGGGACATGACATGAATTGAGTTATCTCATATTGTATGATATGGTTGGTGAGGAATTTCATTGGTCATTTTTATGGCATGATACAGGTTCATTTTAGAGGTTAGCTGGATCTTTTTAAGGAAAATTTATCCTGACTATACTAATCTTGGTCAATTTTAATTCAACTGTTTTAATCAGATTAAGGATGTATAGTAGTTCCCTCGTTATAGATAATTTATTTTCAATTGAACCCCGTTTTGTACATATTTTTATAACCCTATGGGAATTTTTTTGGTAGGATATTATAATGATGGTTGTATCATGGATATAAATTGGTTATTAAAAGAAAAAACCAATGCTGGGGAGAACCATTGGATAGTTGATGGATGAGATGATGATGTGGTTGTGTCATAGGTTATAGTGTCTTAGGTATGTGTCTAATTGATATTTTGATTATAGTTATGGGTTGTCTCATGTGTTTTGGTTGTTTACCAATTTTATGATCAAATTGGTTCTTGGAAGTATTTGGGAATTCAAAAACACATCAAATTCATTTGAGCAGGACTTCATAACCCAATTAGGCAAGGTTATTTAGCTGAATTCCAACCAATACCTATTATGGATGATAAGAATAAAGGTAGAGAGGTTCCAATATCCCTCATCTGTGTGAATTTATAATTTTGGAAGGAATTTGAATTTTAAACTATTCATTTGATCTAATTTTAATCATATATTTAAAAAATATTTCCTTGGGATAAAGTTAAAAAAAGTGATGTTTTTTATGTAAAATGAGGATCAAAAGGTATATTGGAGGATTTCAAGAGTGACTTGGGAGTTTTGATATCAGATTCAATGTTTTAAAAATTTGTAGTATAGGGTGCATAGTTGGAATATGGTTCCTTAATGGTTAGTGCTAACAATGAAACCTAACCATGCGACCCATATTAAAATTGTGAAAGGATTGTTAAACATAATAAGAAACCATGTGAAACCATGTGAACCCTATAATAAATTAAAAACATTCTCCATGGTTAATACATGGTTTATTAAACAATATATAATGATCATTTTAGGTGTGTTATGCTTAGAAAATTGGGGAACAAGGCTAGTACACGGTTTGGAATACCATGAGGCCAAACCATGTAGCTCATTAAAGGAGTCAAATTTACCATTTTCCTCTTGAAACTTTTAGATGGAAACCACCTATTTGTCTATTTTCCACCCTCACATGATCAAAAATCACTCCCCCTTAAATCTATTCTTAACACCCATGCAAGGGTTGTTCTTAGTGGAATTTAATGTCATTTTAAGGTGAGGTATCTCCTCAAGAAGGATCCTAAAATCTTATCCATTCTTTATTCTGGATTTACTTCCACAAATTATAAATCTTTTTTTATTCTACTAAAACATTGTGTAATCAGCTACATGTGATTGGGATTTTTAACTTTCTAAAAATTGGGTTACCCAGAAGGTCTTTAACACTTTACTGCATACAATTTCAATTATGTATGTCACCATGAAGATTTTTTAAATATTTAATGGTTATATGAAATTTTTTTTGTTATTTATTTTATTGTTTTCTTAGATATTATGACTAATTCTATATTTAGTATGTTCAATGGTTTTTTTGTAAGTATTTGGTTGTGGTTCATGTGATACAGGATCAGTTATTTTCGTTTTGGTCTTTAAACCTTCAAAAATTAATTTTTAAATTATTTATTGCAAGTTATGTTTAAAACATTATTTATAATGAAATTATAGTTAATTAATTTGTGGTGGTTTGGCTATTATAGATGACATATTATGTCTTAGATGATCTTGGATGTGCATTGGCAGCTTCCTCCGACCATTGTAAGTTAAATAAAAGGATTCTTATTATTGAATCATGTCTTTTTATTACCTATCTTTTCATTTCAATTAATAATACAATGGATCTTTAATGTTTAGTGTCTTGGAAATATGTTACAAAATACACTAAAGAAATCAAAACATTCTTATAATTCACTTTAATGGATTATTTATTTGTTCAAACTTTTTACAATTACACAGACTCATAACCTAGGGATATATATCAAGGGAAAATGTGAACATAATGCCCAGGAAGGGAAAAATAAGAAAAATCATTTACAAGTGAACTTGAGAGATATCTTTAAGAACATGTTGAATTTTCCTAATTGAATGAGAAATAGAAATATAATAACCATAGTAACATAAATCATAACACAATAATGTGGCTAAAACATTTAATTTATATATTCATAAGCATATCACCAAGGTGTATCCCCATGGTGACATAAAAATTACAAAGGTTATTCTCCAATATATCTTAAAATTTATCATCTCTAGAGATTATATCATTAAAAAATGAATTGGTGCACTATTATGGAGAACCCTTAATAAGCCATTATTTTCATGTGATTCAAATATATCAAAATCAAATTTTTCATAAAAACCCATAGAGAATAAATTAAATGTATTTTATATCAAAATCATGGTGTTTTAAAAAGAGCTTAAAACATGATCATTTTGTCATTTCTAAACCAAATAAAGGGAATTAGGGTTTTATATATGTCAATTCTAGAATAAAATAAATCATTTTTATGTATTAATTAATACCCCTAGAAATTATTCACTTTTTGGTATTCACATAATGAAAATAAAATATTTTCGTGAGAAAAAGTGAGTGATTTTGAGGCAAACATTCGACAGAAAAATGGGTATGAAAAATGGTTTCATAAACCATTAAAAAGATAGTTTAAAAGGCTCACACATTCTTAAATTATTCTTAATAAATTATAGATATATATTAATATTTAAATAAGAATGTGGTATGAAAATTTGAATTTCATACCACAAAAAATAGAACATGAAAGGAAATAAGAAGTTGAGAATTCCCAAAGCATGAAGAGTAACTACTAAAACTATATGATTGGGACATTGGAGGCCTTAAAAACATTAGTAGGACTCATTAGGAGGTAATACATTCATATCATTGATGATAGTTAATTTTGAATGAATTATAATTGATTAATGGGTGGGTATTTATAGAAAATGTGAAAGTGTTTATGTTAATTTTTTAGGACACCTCGGTAGTGGTATTTCAGAAACCAAAGGTCTACACATGTTATTGGCCATTTGGGATACCTGATATTATATTTTAATTCACAAGATTCTACCAAAATTTTAAATTACATAAAACAACATTATGATGTCATTAAAAACACTGAAATATCAAAACTGAATTTTTACTTTTCACTAAAAAAAATAGTCTATAAAAATCTCATAAATTAACAATAACCTAAAAGCGACCATCAGAATTAAAAAAGGACATTTATTTTAATATAATTATTCTCTAAATATGATAAATTTTACTTAACTCTAAATAAAATAATTATTAAAAATAATAGCAGATAGAAAATGTATAGTCAACTACATAGTAAAATTTTCGACACATAAAAAATAAAATTATTTTATCATTTTTAATTAAAATGGTGATTTTATAACATTATTTCATTAAAATGGACGTTATTAATAAAAAATTAGTTTAGTATAATAATTTATATCTCTCTAAAAATTACAATTTTTAACCAAAAATTTAATTAATCAAATACCATTTCAATTTTTTAGAAAAACTATTCATAAAATATAAATGATGAGTTAATGGTTTTATTTAAAAAAATAGATTAAATTTTAAGTATCTAGGTCCCTAACACATAACCCCTTAAAACACACGCATATGACCTAAGTGTAAGGTGTCCTATGGTGATGGAATCTTAGGGTGGCTCCGATGACATTTCTTAAGTGGTAATCTCCACTAACCTAAACTTCTTTAGATACCAATTTCGTTCAAGATTAACATGTTGAAGCTCATATTGGGCTTGGTCAAGAGTGAATCTCAGTGACGCTACCTTTTTCCCAAGATCTGAGAAATGGACTTTGTATGGAAATATTCTACTGGACTAGGACATTGACTCTTTATTATGCATTAATTAACCATTATTATTTATATATATGATGGATAATAATAATGTTAAAATTATAGTTTCCAACAGTCATATTGAACAATGGTCATATAATGGCTGAAAGATGATGTTTACAATAAAATATACCTACTTTATTTTTAATTATAAATAGTTTTTTCTATAATAATTTGACCCATTTTCCTGAAATAATTATCTTCAAAATGTTTGGTTCAATAAATTCTTCCCCTTTTATGAAATTTCAATCCCAAAATCTAATCTCATTCCCACTGTTGAGAATAGTCGTGGGTACTTTTCTCATTGTTTTCTCTATCTCTCACATGGCTTCTTCATGTCCTTCGTTCATCCATAACAATTTAATGATATTGTTACTATTTTTTCATATAACATTATCTGTATGGTCCCATATCCCTATTGGATACTCCTCATAGGCGATTTTATGTATCAGTTGTACTACCAGAGTATTAAGCACATGTGAAGGGTCGGGTATATACTTTCTCAGGAGTGATACGTGGGTTGTATTCTAAACATGAGATAAATTTGGTGGATGTTCTATCCATTAGACCACTACTCCTATGCAATCAATTATTTCGTATGGACCAATGTACCTAGGTTTGAGCTTCTCTTTCCTCCAAAACCTCATGACTCTTTTCCAAGTTGAAATTCAAAGGAAGAGTTTATCACTAATATCAAACACAGTGTCCCTTCGACAGTTTTTATCATAACTCTCCTACCGACTCTGAGTATCCTTTATGTGTTTTTGGATAGAAAGAACCTATTTTCATATCTTACACATGATCATACCCAAGAATATTTCCCTCTCCAAATTCATCCCAAAAAAATAGGATTTCTACATCAGATCCCATATTGAACATCATAGGGAGACATTTGACTACTCAAAAAGAAAACATTTTTCATTGAGAACTCAACTAATGGGTGATTTTTATCCCATCATCCTTTAAATAACATTAAGTATGTTCTCAAATTTTTATAGATTTTCTATATAGTCCTTTCAAATTTTCCTTCAGTGTGGAAATGATAGGTCATACTGAAATTCAATTTGGTAATCAGAGAATATTAAACACTTATATAGAATTTTTATGTGATTCTTGGTTCATGATCATATGAAATAGAGAGTGCTACCACATGAATCCTCAACACTTCCTTCAAATAAATCTTGGAATGTTGATCAAGGGATAAGTCTTCCCAAATGTATATAAAATGGGCAGTCTTCATGATACAGTCCACTATATCCCTTATAACATTGTTTCCATTGGATGTTCATGGGAGACTAGTGGCAACGTACATAATGATATTGTCCCACATCCATGATGGTAAGGGTAGTGGTTATAATACCCCTTTATGATGTTTTCTCTCTTACTTCACTTGTTGATACACTAGGAAATTTTTAGATTAGTTGGAAATCACCCTTTACATGTTATCCCGCTAATAATGATCATGAAGGTCCTTATATAGTTAGTCTTTCTAGGATGTATAGAGAAAGTAGATTTATGATCTTCATCCATCAGCTCATTATTTATTTCAATAATATATAGAACACATATCGTTGTGTGAAACTTGAAAAGAACATTTTTATCAATATTGAACTGAGAAAACATTAGATTTTTCACAGCCTCAATATTCTTCTGAAATAAGGGATCATGTCATTGTGATTTCTTGATAATCTCTATTAATGATTGTTGGGAAATAATTTGGGATAGAGTTTATGAATTATCTAACCCTAATATTCCCATGTCCAAATTTACTAGTTCTTTTCTTAAAGGATCTATTTCAATCCTCATAAGTTATAGAAAAATAGACTATGTCCTACTTAATTCATCAGTAAGGTTTTTTTCTCTTTCAAGATGATAATGAATAGAAAAATCATAGTCTTTAAGAAGCTTCAACCATCTCCTCTATCTCATGTTAAATTCCTTTTTCATGAAAATATACTTCAAACATTGATGGTCTATGTATATATCACACTTCTCACCATAAAGATAGTTCATCTATCACTATAGAGAAAAAACAATCATAGCCAGCTCAAGATCATTCGTTAGATATTTCTTCTAATTAGGCTTCAACTATTGTTATTCATAGTTAATAAACGTTATAATTTTTATGAGGACACATACAATCTTTTTTAGAGATGTATCACTAAAAATAATGAATCCTTCTTCTATAGAGGGTAGAGTTAAAATTGTTGCAGTAAAAAATATCTTCTTCAGCTCTTGGAAGCATTCTTCACCCACCTTTTTCTAGATGAACTTAACACCCATTCGAGTTAAATTGGTTAGTGGATTATAAAGTCATGAAATTTTTTTCACAAACCTCCTATAATATCATGATACTTTAGGGAATGTAAAAATCTCAATTATTGATGTAGGCTAAGGCCCCTCCTCTACAACTATTATCTTTGCAGGGTCAACAATGATTCCTTCACTGGTAACAATATCCCCAAGAAATAAACTTCTTTTAAACAAAACTCAAACATGATTGAGTTTCTAAATAACCTATCATTCTTCATAATTTTAAATATAACCCATAGATGATCATCCTAATCTTCCCAACTTTTTGAATATATGAGAATATCATTAATAAAAACAACTATAGAGTTATGAAGGTAGTCATTAATGACTATATTCATAAAATTCATAAAAAGTGAAGGTTAATTATTACATCTAAAGGCCATTAAAACAAACTCATATTTCCCATATTTTTGTTGGATGGTGGTATTTGTAATATATTTGGAGAATAAATAAACCCCAATAACATAGTCAATAAAATCATAAATTTTTGGAAGAGGATAATTTTTGTTCACTATAATCATGCAATGTTATTTGTAATCCATACATATCCTCATTGATACATCATTCTACTTCACAAATAGAACATGTTCTTCCCAAGGAAACACACTTGTCTGGATAAACCCCTTTCCAAAAAGTTCTTGGAGGTACTTCTTTAATTCCTCAAGATCCACATTTCCCATTTTATATGGGGATTTTGGTATCATATTGGAACCAGGCATGGGTTTAACAGAGAACTCTACCACTCTTTCTAGGGGAGGTCCCGATAACTCCTTAAGAAATACAACAATGTATTAATAAATAATGGGGACATTCTTTATTTTTTATCATTCATTTAATTATTCATCTTCAATTATAATCTTCCGGAAGAAGGATACGATTGGCGCTTCTTGAAAAACATCAGGTCAATATATCTTTACTTGGAAGATAATTGGAGGTTTTCCATTTAATGCTTCAAATATTTCCTTACTTATGCATTTGATATTCGCATTATATTTTAAGAGCCAATCCATCCCTAGTATAATTTCGATTTCCTACATTGGACATACTATTATATTAGAGAAAATATTGTTTTATATAAATAAAATACGAGAGTTTATGAACACAATTCTATCTAGGATAATCTCTCTCAGACTCATGACTGATGACTTTACTTTTAGTAGTTCAAGATTGGATTTTATATTCTTTTATAACTTGGATAAACTAAAGGAATGCATAGAACCAAAAAAAGTACATTCCAGCTTTGAGAGAATAACAAGAGTAAATTCCATCACATAATATGGTTCTTCATATTCATCTATCATTATAGAAAAATAAATATCTTTCTCCCATTGATTATTCTGAGGATGATGGTGATTCCCCTCCTCTACCCTCATATTTGGACAATGATTGGAAAAGATCTAAAATGTATACCCTTGAATCATTGGAATTCAGGTAGGGACCTCATCATTTCCCCATTGTTGTTACTATTTTGAAGTTGAGCCTTCACCTCATGATAATAATTTTGATCAATATGTCCATATCTAGAACAATTGTAACACATACTGCTCTAGAGATGGAAGTTCCCTGAATGTTTCTTCCCACATTTATTACATCTGATAAGTCTCACATTCATTCCCTGTATTCCTTGATAAAATCTCACCCTAAGAAAGGATCCATTGATCTCTTCATTTAATTTAGATTATAGGACCACTATGTCTCACCAAATTCCAATTATACTTTCATAGAACTTGGTACAATCTCCTCAAAGATGTCAATGTCTCGATTGGATAGATTATTTCATACATGAAATCTTATTCCACCAAATAATATATCTAAATTCCTATTAGGATCCATGGAAAAGATAGAGGTGTAACGAGTATGAATTTTGAGGATCATCTCATAGCTTCCCAATGATTCATTCACCTTCTTCTTCATCTCAATAAATTCATTATCTATTTTAATTCTCATTAAATGAGGGAAATACATACTGATGAAAACCCCTTTGAACTCTTCCCACTCCATATCCTCAATATCCCCACTTGGCCTAGTGTTTTGGATCAGCTCTCCCCACTGATTAGCATCTCCCTCTAAGAATCAAATAGCCAGGGTGACATTCTCTTATGTATAACTATGAAGTACCAAAAAGAACTTTTCTAAAGATCTTATCAACTATTCGAAAATCAATGGGTCAGTAGATCCACTAAATTTCAGGGGTTGTTAATCCATAACAGACTCAACTAAAAGATGTTCCTGTCATGGTGAAACTGATCTCTCATCTTGATTCTGGTTGTTTCACATAACATGAGTTAGTTGATTACTCATTCTCAAAAAGGCTTCCATTATGTCTTCAATTGTAAATAATTCACTTTCTGGTCAGTTGTGCTCATGATTTAGGAAGTTTCTCTCATTTCCCTCCATTTTATAAAATAATAAAACCATAGTGAGAAATATGTTTAATTTAATAATATTATAATTAAAACGGACTTTATATGTCATATAACATCATGCTTAAACATTATATTAATTAAAAAAAATTAAATTTTACATAAATCCATTATAATTATTCATAAAACGAATGTGATTAACCAAACATATCTCCCAATAGTGTAAAACTGCAAGTACATCAAGACCCATTTTCATGCACCAATTCCAATTCGAGTCTTTTGCAAAGCAGTGTTTTTAGATTTTACCCCTAGATACATCTGTGCTAGAGCGACATCCTCTAGTTATAATCTAGACTAGGATTTATTTGTTATGAAACCAATTACTCAATATTTCACCAAAATACTAAGAAGTTTTACAATAATTATACTTTTCTCTAGGGTTCTTCTTAATGTTTTAAAATCCTAATTTCCACAAATGAATAAACCATCATATGATACCAACTGTGTAATCCCTCCTTTTATCACATAACCTCTAATTACACATTACAAAACAAAGGATCTTTAATGTTTAGTGTCTTTGAAAAAAGGTACATAATACAATAAAACATAAAAACATTAGTATAATCCAATTTAATGGATTTTAAATTTTTTTGAATATTGGTAAAATTACACAAACTCATTACCTAGGGACATACATCAATGGAAATGGTGAGCATAAGTTCTAGTATATGGAAAAAAGGGAAATAGTTTACTTGTGAACTTGAGAGATATCAATAAGGACATGAGTAATTTTCATTAAGGTATGAGAAAGAGTCATATCATAACAATAAGAACATGAATTATAAATTTAAAATGTGGATACAACATTTAATATAGTCATTCATATGTATATCACCAAAGTCCATCTCCATGGTTTTATAAATATTACCAAGGTCATTCACCATGGTATTGTAAAAATTTTCATCTATACAAATTAATCTCATTACCAAATGAATTGGATTTATATCAGGGTTAATACATAATATTTATTTATTTTATTTTTATCAACATAGATCATAATAAAACATTTCATAAGTAACCCATATAAAATAAAATAAATGGGTTTCAAATCAAAATCATGGTGTTTGAAAAAGTCATTAAAACCTGATCATTATGTCATTTATAACTCATGGAAAGGGAATTAGGGTATTATGTATTTAAAATAAAGAATAAAATAAATAATTTTTTTCATTATGAATAATACTAGAAATTAAAGGGTTTTGGGTATTCACATAAATAAAAAAAATAATTTATTGACAAAAATAAAGGGATTTTTAGATGAATATTCTGTAGCATAATGGGTATGAAACATGGTCATATAAATAATTAAATAGAGTGGTGAAAAGGATAAAACATTGATAAAATAATAATCATAATTTATAGGTACATAATAAAATGGAAATAATGACTTGGTATTTATATTTTAAATTCATAACAAATAAAAGAGAACTTGAAAGGAAAAGAGACGTTATGAATTCCTTTACCGTGAAGAGTAACTTCTAAAACTCTACTATCAGGACCTTAGAGGATTGAGGAAACACTAGAAGGACTCATTTTTAGATAATACTTTTAGATATTAGATTATACTGAATTGTTAACGTTTTTTAATGGAGAAATGGGTGGTTATTTATAGCAAAATTATGGGAGTTGTTTCTTTGTTTCTAAGGACACCTTAGTAGTGGTATTTGAAAATCCAAGGGCTTTACCATGGAATTTTCCCCCGGTATTAGCCACTTGGGACGCCTCATATCATATTTTAATGAAAAATATTCTACTAACATTTTAAAGATCATAATACATCATTATAATGCTATTAAACACAACAAAAACACAAAACTGTATTTTACTATTCACTGAAAAACAAAATATTTTTAAAAAATATTTTCAATTCATCATAACCTAATATTGATGGTATGAATTAAAATATGAAATTTATTTTATCATTATAATTATATAAATATTATAAATTTAAATTTAAACTAAAATACACTTAATTATTAAAAATAATAGCAGATATAAAATTCATTGCAAACTGTATTGTAATGTATTCGGCACTAAAAAAAGTAAAATTATTTTATCATTTGTAATAAAAAAGCAGTGTTTTTATAACACTATTTAATTATAATACACATTATTGATAATATATTATTTTAATATAATAATTTATATATAACCGAAAGGTACAATTATTACTAGGAAAATCAGTTTATCAAATTCAATCTCAATTTTTAAGAAAAACTATTCTTAATCCAGAAATGATAAAATAAAAAATTTATTTAAACAAAGGAATTAAATTTTGAGTGACTAGTGCCTTGAAAAATAAACCCTTTAAACCCCAAATTAAACATTAGGTTAAGGTATGTGATAGTGGTTGATTTTTGGGGCGTCCCACATAACATTTCTTGAGTGGTAATATGTACTAACTTGAATTTCTATTATATGAGATTTTGTTCAATATTAACATGTTGAATCACATATTAGTCTTCGTAAAGAGGGAAGATTAGTGATGAAATATCCTTACCAAGATCTAGTATATGGTCTTCATATGGAAAAGACTCTACTTAATGAGTCAATCGACTCTTTTTTCTCCCCTAAGGGAAATTAAACTTTTTTTTTCTATTCTAAAAAACTATTTAAAATTTAATTAATTTAATATATTATAATGTATTTTCTTCAGGTGTCAAAAAAACCCATGTGTTCAATAATTCTTCCATTTAACCTGATGGTATTTTTCTGGTCCCTTGACACACCTAGTAGCCTCCATAAACCTTTGGAAGTTTGGATGAACTTGGTGAGGAATGTTGTCTATTCTGTAGGCCATGGAAGAAAGTCTATAAGAATATTAAGACTGGAAAGGGTGTGTAGACCATTATAAGGAAACATTAGGCATCTTGATGTGTCATTACACATATCCTAATGTTTTAAATTGTATAAATACCATGTTTTTATGAAAAAAATGGGTTTCCCAACTTATAATGTTGTGGGACATAACATGCTGGTTCATGATGTGTTGTCCCTAGATTGTGACATGATTGGGGAACCCATGAAGGATGACTATAGATATTCTCTAATGTATAGGATAAAAATAAGTATACCTACACATACATTTTGACTTAGAGGGAGTCAAAAGGGATACCTCTCATGTGTACTAACATATGGGACACTAGTGGGTGTCCTGGTGGTTGACCAACCTCGAGCCAGTGCATTAAGTGTTGGTGTAGTCATGGTAGAATGTGTCACCTTAATACACATACTAGAAATGTGATCTTGAGGATATGTGGTATTATATATTGTTTTAGATTCTCTAATTTCTGATCTCTATTTATTATTCTTTCACGTGGTTACTTTTTATATAGCTATGAATTCTAGATGTGTTTCCTAGAAATTGGCCTTTGGGATTGATGCACTGTGATCGCAAGATGGGGATTCTTAGTGGTTTTAGGATATTGATTTTAAGAATTATTTTATTTAATTCTACATTAAAATAATTCATAGTCTATCTATTACTCATCCCTAAATAAGGAATACTGAGGAGTTTTTAGAGTGAATATTGGAGCCCCTCTTAGTTAGTGTGTCTCTTGAGATTCCAATATTGTATGGATACATGGGATTTTTAGGGTGGTGGGTGGATAGATATCCCCTAAGAAATGGACTTAACTGTTATTTCTAAGGATTTATTATTATACCCTCTATTGATGCCTATGATACTTCTTTGGAAAAGGAAAATTCCCAATGACTTCATTGACCTGAGCTATCTGGGAATGGGATGTCGAGCCAGTGATTGAATGATGTTGAGTTATTATCTTGCATTAGGGGAGTATTACTTATATATTTTATTAGGTCCATACCCCTTATAAAAGTATCATATTTCTAATATATTGATTACTTATGAACAAAGACCCAAGAATCTGGAATCGAATTGGATTAGGGAATGTTAATATGTCTTCTGAGTAATATAGGTTGCACATGCCTTACAAGGTATTCAATGATGACATGGATCATAAATTATGCCTTATTTATGGAATTTCCATTTTAATCCTACAATTATACATTATATTTAGTGTTTGTGAGTAATGGTGTCCCCATATCATAGACATATATCCCCCATTAGTGATATAGCTTGATCATAGATATTCCATTATTATCTAAAGAAGGCCTTATTGGATAATCGTATCCATCATGCCCTTGATAAGACATTTTTAATTTTGATTATTTCTATAGCTACAAATTTTATTTCATTTGATTAGCTCACATATACAAACATTGTATTTACTGGCTATCTATGAGGCCACATTGGGTTGAGGCTTAAGAATGATCGAGTTGGATGGATCAAAAATGTACATAGAGCTTGGTATGTGGTACAACTTGATGTGGGTAGTAGAGATTTTCACATTTACTATTTATTTATTTATTTATTATATAATATTTTTTCTTCCCAATTGGTGAACAATGTTTTATATATGATATTCTTCTTTTGTATGTTATATCATATCATTATACTATATCCTTGTTTATATTTATTGGCTCTATTGTCTAATTATTTACTGTTATAGATGATGTATAATAATTTCTATTGTTAATATTGAAATTATATGAGGAAATATTATAACAACAAATACAACCTATTCACCAAATTCTAGTTGATAGCTTCTAGAATAATAGGAGGCAAGCCAAAGTCATTGTGCGAAAATAGTCCTGTTATTATTCATAGAGTGAGATGGTGTGGGACGTGACATTAGAAAATTCTACACAATTTATAATTCTTTTAATAACATGGACATAAATTAACACTCCTATTTATTTTATAACACACATCCTTGATTAAAAATAAATCTCTATAACAATATTATATAGTTTCTTAATGTTCCTACTCCTCCATAAGATATTTGGAAAAAATTTGAAAATATGTGATGATAAAAAAATCTGGGAGTGGAATAAAGAAAATATGAATCCTATTATTCATTTTTTAAACATAGAAATCCAATATGAAGGTTTCCTTTATATGTAATAATATTTGAGAAGAGATAATCAGTTACTCTGGAAACCACCATCATTGCCTAATTTTTTTCATAAAGCACTTCATAAGACTGTGTAGAGGAAAGAGAATTTTCATATAGGTTACTTGAGACCTCATAATCATACCATTATTTCAGTTAAAAATTTATATGGAATAAACTATGTCATTAATTATAATATATTTATATTATTATATTATATTTTACTATCTTTTTTGTAATTACATATTCATAGGATTAGTATAATCTATCTACATTATAGGCGTAACATATAACCAATTCACTCCATCCACTACATAGGAGTAACATGTAACTTGATGAATTTTTCAAAATTTCCTAATTCATTGGAGTGATTTAACTGACAAACCAATCCTTATTTACAACACTCATGCACCATAAAATTAAGAAAAAAAATTCGTTATTTCTCATTCATCATAAAAATAAAAAAAATCTTTTGAAACAACAAACATAAAAACATATAGTTATCCCATAAAAAATAAGAATAACATTTTTTATGATAACACTTTAAAATGAAAAATTATCTACAAATGGGAATTTAATTTTATTTATAAAGATAATTAAATTTTAATGGAGGGTTGATAGTTAATAAAAAATAATGGAAATAATTGTTCATTCCATAATCATTAAAAAACATTTTTATGTACTTTTGTAAAGAAATACAAAATGAGTTGTATAGAAAACATAAAGAATCCTCCTTTTAGATAATTTTAACTGATGTAAATTCTTATATAAAATAAGCAAAACCAGTCATTTTTATTATAAATAATATAATTATTTAATCAATTTTAAATTCATTGATATGTGGCAACTATTTGGAAGGAATACATTAAACCATGGTTTTAATGAAAACTCTTCTACCTCGAGTCATAACTCACCTTGTGAATAATTTAATTTATTAAATAATAAATTTGAATTAATTATTTACATTATTACATTAATTTTTTAAACTCATTAAATTATCATTATTCCCTTCACTTTCTTTATTATCATATTCTATTTAGTTAATAGATTGGTTAAGTCCACATAAAACTTTTTGGGGTCACTCAGTTCAGAATATCTTCGGGGTAAAGACATTGATCAAAGTGTGATTGTTCCATCATATCCAAAATATTAAAAATTTATACTTATAATTTTTATATATTAAATATAATTTTTTAACTATTCATATAAGGTGGTGATGAATAATTATACACAATATTTTATGAGATTGTAGAATTCACATATATATGACTAGTGTTTTAATTTATTTTAATTGATGACAGGGAAATAAATTTAAAAAAATAATTACATATAATTAATAATAAAATTAATATAATATTTATTAATTAAATCCATCATTATGACTATCCACAAGAAGAAAAGGAGAAAGAAAATTATAGTTCATGGAGGCGGTTGTCCAAACTTACCCAAAAGAGATTTTTTCAGTTTCTATTAGATGGAAAGAAGGTAAAAATAGTTGTTCCATAAAAAATAATATTAAATTATATTAAAGATATATAAGTCATTATATTAGGATGTTTCAAATATATTTTAAATAGTTAAATGAATAAATAAAGTTGAATGAATTTTTTTAAGTGTTATACCACCACATTGGATATATTTCGTTGGCTTATATTTTTCATCCTTTAGTATTAGTATTTTTGGAAAACAAGAACCTCTTGAACATAGTAAAAAATTGAAGTTAATGGATTTTGGATTATATTGGTTGATTTAGGGTTCTCAATGCTCTTGGATATGTTGGGATAGGCGGTTCACTTTTTTAAATGAGAGTTGTGGCTCCCTCAAAAATATAAAAAATAGTAAATTTAAATAAATTTATTTCTATCCCCGATGGGTGAAACCTAGTGGTTGCACCCTTTTGTTTTTTAAAGGGAGTTCATGGCTTCAAGCCTCCCCATTCCCATTTTGTTAGTATTTTTGTTTGTTTCCCCTTTACCTGGCTGTTGTAACAAAATTCGTTCTCATGGAAAGGAATAAAAATTTTGTCAATTTTTTAAAATAAAATAATTAATGGTTTAAAAACTTTTAAAAAAATTGAGAAACTACTTATAGATATTTTAAGCCTTATCTCTTAGTTTAACATTATAGTTAACCCATTAATCCAATATTATGGTGGAAAACATCTTTACATTGTAACTAATCAGTGTGACTTAAAATAAACTTAAACTCATTAAAAAATTAAAAATTCTAATCCCAAATATTTAACAATTTTCTAATATTAAATTTTTAGAGTTTTAAAATATAATTTGTAAAATTATTATGCCCAACTCAATGAAAAAATCATTTTTTGAAATCTTCCATTACTACGAAAAAAATGATTGTATACCAAAATTGTGTATAGTGTTTTTTAAAATATAATAATTTATATTATGTTAAATTTATTAAGAATAATTCTAATTTAAATCCAAAACCCTAATGAAAACGAAACCTTTAAAATTGTGATTAAAAAAGAATATCCAAAAATAGTTTTCATCTGAATAATAACATTACTTAGATTTCCATATTATGAAAAATAGATTAATATGTTTAAAATTATATTCATAACTATATAATATAACCTATTAAATATATTTTTTATATAAAAAATGTTTCAAAAACATTCATGGTGTTGTTATATTATGATAATGCCATAAAACTGATATTATTTACATAATCGGTATTTTTCACCACACACCAAAAAAATAACTATTTTAGAAAAATCAAAAATAAATATAATAAATTAATTTTTAAATGATAATTTAAAAAATGGTTTCTATTTGATCATTTTAAAATTCTAAAAAAGAATTATTATTTTAAAATAAATCCATTTCATACACAGAAAATAAATTTAGTTGAATAAATCGATGACTTTTTTATAGAGAAATAGAATAAAAATATTTATAAAACTATGATGAATATGAATTTATAAAATTAATAATTATAAGTAATATGATTTATTTATTTATAATATTATTGTTGTTTTCCCATTATTTCTCCCAAAATAAATTATTCCCCCACAATTTTATCCACTACTAAAATTAGTGATGATATTTTTCCTACATAGAATATTCAAAATTTTAGCTTCTACATCACTCATATGTTTCCTCCATATAAAATGAACTATATAAATTAAATTATTCCAAAAAAGTATAGATTTATTATAATTAATCTAAAATAATATTTCTCCAGAAAATATATTCTCTTCAAATTTTATCACATCAAGTCTCCAAACATGGGTTACATCAGGAATCTATTTCTGGGACAATGAAACACGAAAAAATTTGTACCAAGGATAAACTCATGTGATAAGGATACTATATATGTTATGGAAACCACCTTCTCCAAAATTTCACACATATTGATAAATTAAAGGAATAAGTTTTATTTAATACAGAAACACATCACACCTTCCTATATTGATATTTTACAAAAAAAACAATATCTCTTACCTCGTATTAATTATCCTTCATATGGTTATTTTCATGGATATTCATCCTACTATATGCTTCTCTCGTTTGATGTTGAATCATTGTCACCTTTTCAACCACCTCTTTACCTAATTTTGATCCCTACAACATTCTTTCCCTAACTTCTCCCAACATGAGGGTGTCTGAAATCATTTTCAATATGATAAATTGAATGATGTTATTTGTATAAATGGATGATAACTATTAATATAAGAATATTCCAATAATAAATTTTATTTTCCTAACTTTCATGATAATGTAGTGATCAAGCCATATAATAACCTCCAATTTTTGAATTTTTCACTTAGATTTTCCATTAGGTTGATGATGAAATGCTATTCTGAAACATAACTCAGTACCCCAAATATGATGAAGGATCTACCAAAATTTTAACATAAATATATGATCTTGATTAGATACAATGGATAGAAGATATATTTTGATCATGACTGTATCATTATGAAAAATTCAATAATGAAGATCCAAATATATATCATCTGTAATAGGAAGAAAATGAGAAGACATTTTCAAATGGAAAATAATAGTCCATATTGAATTATTACCTCAATATGACTTTAATAATCCCTCCATGAAATATATAAATAGATTCTACCATTTTACTCTATAATTGACACTAGAAGAAGAATACATTTCAATATTTTTTATTCAACTTTATCTTATTTAAAAGTAAAAAATTTCATGTTAAAATAATCATGGAATCCCATCATTACTTCCCATTAAAAATATTTTAAATGATCTACATACATTTATGTGATACTTATATATAGTATAAATAATTAATTTTGGGATTAATTAAACAATTTATCAAATTTAAATAAATTAGAATACAAATATTATTTATAAATCTTTTGGTAGATTATTTATAAATTTTAATCTCATAATACATTACTTATTTAACCAATTAAATATTTATTTTAAAACCATTATCATCCTTATGAGACTTCATAATTATATTTAACAAGGATGATTGTACTAATATTTAGTCCAAAATAGAAAAGTTTTTTTGGATACACAAAGAAAATCATATGCATTAAATTATAAATTATTGTATCATGTTATAATGGTATCATGGTTAATGATATATTATCCTTTCGACTTAGGGCATTTACTACTGTATTAGATTTACATAGATTATATTGAATTGTTCAATCATAATCCTTCATCATTTCCAAGAATCTTATAAACCTCATGTTCAATAAATTTTGAGTGAATATATGCTTAAAACTTTTATGATATATGTATATATATATTTCATACTTCACTCTTTATAAAATATTCCTCTAAATTTTTAATGAAAATTTTACAACAAAAATTTGAAGGTCTTGCATAAGAAAATTTTGGTCATAGAGTTTCAATTAACGTGATGTACATGAAATTACCCTATAATTTTTCATTAAAACACACCCAAGTCCATTCAAAGAAGAATTAATATAAATAATAAACTCTCCATTTACAGTTGGAAGATGTAAAACTAGGGAATTAACCAGTATTATTTTTAATCCCAGATAAAATTCATCACATTCCTTTATCAAAATGATTATAAGTTGCTTCTTTGAGTTAACATGGTTAGTGGGCTAGATAACATACCAATTTTCGCAACAATCCATCGATAATAATACTTTATTCTAATAAAACATTAAATATCAGTGACTTGGGTTGGTCATGTTCACCCTTCCATGAAAATAGTTTTAGTTGTATTTTTAGTTATTATATCTTTAAAAATAATATTCTCAACGAATGAAATCCGTTGAAACCAAAATTAAATGTTTTATAATTTCCCTAAAATTTATTCGATTTTAAAGTATGAAAAACAATCCATATTTTTTATCATGATATTCGAAACACTTCCAATAGACCATAATTTAAAAAATGAATACCTAAAAATATTTATTAAAATACTTATAAAAATGAAACATGAAGACCCTAACCATTTTCTGGAAAAGAGATGTGGTTCCCCAAACCATATGTGACATCCCCTAGACACCGAAGGATAATAATAAATTAAAATAACTTACTAAATCATTGGGTAATTCTTATACCCTTAAAAAATTAACAATCAACACAATAATAATAAACAACCAAACATAATTATATAATGTAAGAACTATAAACAACACAACTCAAAAATACCAATAACCAACAATATCACAGACATATAAAAAATTAAAACAATACAACCAACTAAAAACTAAAATAAATCCCAACACTACCAAACTAATGTGGAATCACTCTAAATACTTCACTAATAAACAAACAATATCAAACAACCCTCCTATGTATGTATC
The DNA here is from genome assembly GCA_963277665.1 of Viscum album. NCBI lineage: Eukaryota > Viridiplantae > Streptophyta > Magnoliopsida > Santalales > Viscaceae > Viscum > Viscum album. Next base: position 1,353,135,866 of record OY728147.1, on the reverse strand, counting down.
ATCATGACGAACCAGTTGAGAAATATGAGGATATATCTTTAAATAATTTTTGAAGAACAATGTCTTCTTACAAAAACAAATTTATATAAAATGGTGAGTAATCATACCAAGTAGGAGAACAAAAAGAGACTTCACAACTCATGAAAATAGGACAAGAACAAGTTACATCATTATTCAAAATATATTTTAACTAGATAATATGGAAAAAAAATGTTAACAAAATAAATACAATTCATTAAATATTTGAAAAATTAATTCTATCCACATGAAATACCAAGTTCCACATCACACATAAACATGTGTGCATGCATCCAATGAGGTGTAGTCCTAACTGATGAGAATAATCATGTCATAACCATCATTTCCTCACATTTAAATGAATTTAAGGTACCCTGACATCACATGCCCCATATTTTCATGGGATTAATTTATTATTTCATTATTTCATTAAAATTTTTATTTAATTTTTTTTAAATAACAATTGGTTTGAATAAAAAATTGGGTGTGAGACTTAATTGTAATATTTTCATTATATTTATGTTGATCATCTACTTATCGGGGTGTTCTGGGTACATAAAGGTGTTTTAGACACACATAGGAGTCTTCTCTTCTCATTGTTGTGGGTTTAGCCTAAGAGTGTAGCTTATCATACATATTAACAAGTAATCCCACTCAGACTACATTTCTCTTATTTTGTTTTATGATTCATGTAGATTTTCTATAATGATTATTATCCTTTAATTTTTTAGAATATATTGATACTTAAATTATCTTGTTATGTAGTGACCAAGAGGGACATTATTGTTTCTATAGATAAATGGAATAGAATATGACCTAGAAACATAAAAGGGGGGGCCTTATAAAATGTTGTTTCAATTAAACCATGAGTGAACCTAAAACTTATACAAATCATTATCTAATAATTTACTCTATTACTAAAAAATACAAATGAAAAACTATAAAATAAGGGTCATTATGGTTAATTTTATAAATAGAATCCATTAATCATTCAATGGGACTGGAAACCTAAAAAGGAATAAGCATGACATAGTATAATGCACTGGATCTTGGTTTCCCTAAAACCCCCACATAATATAGTGGTGAAATTAATAATATATATTGACGACCTCACGTGAAAATGGTGGGATTTAGCTATTCATGAAAAAATGAACCATGATCTTGCATGGGAGGAATTAAAAGAATTATTCCATAAAAAAATCTTCTCACACGACATTAGGATATCCATAATGAAGGATGAATTTTTTCTTGAGCAAGAAAATCTATCTGTGATGGTATATATAGATATGTCTATAAAATATTCATTTTTTTCAAAAGTGGATATTAGATATTACTTGAAGGTGTGTATATTTGATTCTACACATACCCTATAAATTCATTATAATATAATTGTTCTCTGTATTCGACACTATACAAAACAATTACTCAATAAATAGTGGTGGAATGGAATATTATTTGGGATTCTACTAGAGGAATCATGATCATATATATAGTTATAAGACAAAACACTAATTCTAGAAATAGGAGGAATAGGTAATCTTATATATTGGTTGAAAATGAATTATAGAACCCTTGGATCAGTTAAATCTCCCCCATAACCTAGTGATAATCCCTAGAATTTATAATATGGTCTATTAGAGAATCAAGAATGGGGTTTTATAGCCCCCCCCCCCCCCCCACGCATCCCACGACAATAATCAGATAGGATATCTTTAACATTATTTTTCTAATACTATAAAGTCATTTTATAGTATTTTATTTCATTTTTTCATGAACACATTACGCCTCAACTTGGGGGTCACATCAAAAAAGGTCTCTTCCTTTGATTGAAAAATCCATGGTGATTCTTGGAAATCCCTAACTCCAAAGTCAATGAAAATATATAATAAAATAAAGGTATACATAGGTATGAGTAATTAATTTTATGGTACTGAGGATATGATAATTTTGGAATAGTAATGTTCTTCCACTATATGAGCTACCATTACATTAAACTATACTCGTATACAAGTTTTTTTTTGATACTATGGTATCCAAATATTTTGTTTCGTTTTGTATAATTAATAAAATGGTGTTTTATATTGATATTATGTACACATGATGAGTATCCAAAAAACTATCATGTTGTGAGAGTAAAGTTTTTTTTTCAATCTTATTCCATAATCATGAATGAATTATGGGTTTTTAATACTTTTCCATTTTTTACGTAAATATATTTGGATTAACGTGAGGAATTGTTTTTTTAGTTTCTTTTAAGACTCATATCTTCTATTATGTGTGATGATTTAATTTTATACACACTTATGGGAAGGTGAATCTCTTTAAAAATATTGGTATGGGAATCATGTAAGAGAAACACCATTATCAATAATGGTTGTAACTATTTCTTATTAATTTGTAGGTGTCATTTTGAAGAATGATGATGAATTTTGGCCTATAAATTTATAAACCATTGTCAATCAGTATCTCGATTTATTTTCTAAAACTTTCACTTGTTACCACATAAAAATAAGTAAACATTTTTTTGACATCATTCTTGGGAAAATCCTATTTTAGTTAAATCATATATAATTCAACCAATGGAAATGATGGAATTGAAGGTCCAATTGAATGAATTAGAAGGTAAATGTATTATGAGATCAAGTAGATGGGATTAGAATAATCAAGATCATTTTCTTAATAAGACAAATGTTTTGTGATTATGTTGTGTTAATTATAATAAACAAAGTCTGGTTATAAAAAATATTGGATATCCACTTACATGAATCCATGATCTATTTGATCATTTTAAAAGAGCCCAATGGTTCTTTAATATTGGCTTATGGTCTGGGAATAATCCAAAATGTGTGAAGAAAGATGATATTCTAATGAAAATATTCAAATTTTTTATGGTAATTATGAATATCAGGTTATTCCCTTTAGTCTTTCAAGTTCACCAGAAGTTTTCATAGAATTTATGAATCACATACTTCAAAGGGACATAGATGCTATTTTTTGGTAATTTTTTATGTGATTATGGTGTGTTTTCAAACATTAAAAGACCATGAAAAACATTTAAATATTATGTTTAACACCTTACGAGGAGACTAATTATATGAAAAAATATCAAAAAGAGATTTTTTGTAAATAAGAAGCTCACTTTTTTAGGAATATCATTTCTAAGAAATGTATACTAGTATACACTACAAAGATATATGTTTTTTATTCATAGAAACTACCAATTAATTATTTTTATATCAGTAGCATTATAATCATAGAATGATGTTATCATCACATTTTCTATGAATTATAACATCTAATATCTCCAATGATGGTGATAATGATAATGGGAAATCCATTCCAAGGGGGTGATGGTTGAAATCACTCATTTTTTGGGAATAAGGACACACTCACTTCATAACCAATCCTTTTCCTTACAAAATGAAGAAAGGTTATATGGAATATTGTGATGTGTCTAGTTTATAATGTTGTTGTGTTCTTAAGAAAGTAGATTATGTAAAAGTTTATGGATAATGATATTTTGAATTAATGAAAGGAATTATCTAAAACATAAATTATAATTCGCAATTGTGGTTCGTTCTTTGAAAACATTGCACCATTGTATCTTTAGTGATAAGTTGATTATGATAACATGTCATAAAATCATGAAACTTATCTCTTAAAAATGTATATTAATCTATGAAATATTTGATGGATTTAATATCATTAGATTTTCAAATTTTACTTAGTTATTACACCTAAAAAATGAAAATTCCAGGTTATTGTATTAAGAAGATGGTCATATGAAAAACTGGACAGAGAATCTTAGGATCAATGGAAATTTATGAGCATGATTCTAGATATATATTTTTAATAAATTGAGTAGAATAAGTTCAATTCTTTTTTATGGTGACTATTATACAAATTTTGGCTGAGCAAGTCATCGATTCTGAAAGATTGGATCATGATTACAATATCATTATATCAAATTATAATAGTGCAGATACTGTTGATGGATTCAAATAAGATATGAATATAATGTTGTATTTTTTATATTTAATATATTTTCCGACATATTTTCCAAAAAAATATTCTATTTTCTTATCCCCATTTTATTTGGATGATTCATCAAGGAATCCAAAATATTTATAGGTATCGTAGAACACATTTTAATATTTAGGTATGAAATAAAATATTTGTTTTTATGTGACCAAATTCCTCAAGTATTAAATGATCAATTATAAGAATCAAGTGAAAGATAGTACCCCCATCTCTAAGGGTAATAAAGTAGGTGCAGAGGTTACGGTCTCCAGGGCTAATTCCGATAGGATTTTCCTACAAGATCAAGCCAGTGTAGCTGCTCATCCAGTGGAGCTACTTCTACATTCCGGAGAAGTTATGGAGGAGGAATCCCTTGTTCTTAATTCTTCCAAAGAAGATGGTGACAAGATGATGTTAAGGTCCATTCGGGTGGCCACCAATAGAGATTAGAGGGATTGGATTGCCTAGCAGAATTTAATCTTAGTTAGAGGCTTCAACAGGGGTAAAATCAACCAAGAGGATTTCATGCAAACATGGGACAGATTTGCATGCTGCTTCGAAGACCTTCATCAAGATTATCCAGAAACACAGGTAACATCTTTCTCCTAGAATCTCTTTATAGATAAACATGCCAATAGTCTTAATTTGTCCTTCAATAACATTGTTTTCTCCTGGGGTTTCTCGCTTTTACCTTAAAATATTCATTTGGTTTATAATAAAAATATGAAATTTGGAGAATGGTTTAATATTTACTCATAACCTTTTCGAAATAGTTTAGAATTATTGTAGAATTTCCCACATGTTTACAAAGTACTATTTAGAATCATGATTTAATTTGGGTGATTTTTGAGTAACTCAGTAAATTACCCCATTTCATTCTAATATATGAATAAAATATGGTAAAAAATTAAAAATAACTATATATTCAAGAATTAGAAAAATTTCGTGGAATACCCATTTTAATCATATCCAACCAAAATCCATGATTTACCACTTAATTTTAGTGATCTTTTTAGAAATCTTTGTGAAAACAGCTTACCATGAAAAAACATATTGTTCAGTACTAGTGGTATATTTATAAATATTATTCAAAAACTAGATGACATGGTCATAACTTGTGTTATATATTTATGTTACCCTTGGGAGGATCGTTTTACCCTAGTAATGTTTTTATATATAAAAATTTACTAACCCAGTATACAATCGGATAGGTTCAAATAATTATACGGATGAACTTTTTCTCTCCATTTTTTTTGGATGAGTGTGAAGAAACATCACTATTAGAACCTATCATTGTTCATAAAATGATTTAAAAGATAAATATGGTCAAAAAAACAAATTGTTTTGGACCATAACCCTTAGTATTATTATATAGATCATTATATACTCCCTTTATCTGTTTTCATTGGAGATCATATATTCATGAATGTTTCTCAAAGATTGATGTATCATCATTTTTGTAAGAAAGGAAATTTTTCAAATGGATATGATTTCAAATTTTATATACCTGAATTAATTTGTGATTTTGATTATCAATTTGATTTACAATCATAGTTTTGATAGATTTATAATTTTTTTAGGTATCTGAACTAAATAAATACTAGCTCCGTCTTATTAATGTGATTCAATGGGATCATATTAATCTTCAACCTGATTCTATACATCTTCGGGCACCAATTCCTATCATGGATATAAATGATAATGTCTAATGAGTAAAATTATTCACATTGGATCAGGTATTATGGAAACATGGTGAAAAAAAAGAAACAATGGTAATATGTGAGATATATATTGGATCAATTGTTGTAACTCCACTAAAGAACCTCCAATCTATATCTTTATGGGGATAGAAATATTAATGGTTTGGATAATGTTACACAACCATTTTATGGTTCTCTTTCCATTTATCATGGAGTTTTAAATTTACATAATTTTTGGGCTGATTTCAAAGAGTTCCTAGATGGTTTTAGTATGTTTAGGAAGAATCTTTTATAGTGAAAATTTTGATCACAATTAGAAGAAATGGTAAATACTACCTAGGAAACTCTGCAATGAAATATGTGAGTTATTGGGATAGCACATTGTTGGCACCTAGTATCTAAAAATTTTGTGATAAACCATGAGATATAGTATTATTTGGAGTATAGTATTTTCTTCACCGTTACTATTCAACTTTCCAGAACCTACAGAACAATCATGTGACCCTAGGATTTATTTAGTAGAATTGGCATGGATGGGGGTTCGTTTTCTAAATTGAACAATATAACTATTCAATGTCACTGATGACATTCCAAATTTTATTTATATCCCAATTATAACAACAAATCTCTCATTCATTCTATTCTAACCTAGGATATTGATTTCTATTGTTCGTCTAGGAAATTTTTGGCTACCCTTGTCCTCCAGATATAGGCATTAATGATTATCCATGAGTCAAAGATAGTAAATTGAATGTAATACCCATATTATTCCCCTTTTCTATATATAATAATTTTCCTTTTGAATATAAACATAGATCATGGCTGTCATAATTAGATATATTTTATTAGTCGTGTTATGAAAATTCCATTTTATGGTTTTTTAGGAAATGGGAAAGAGATCACAGATCAGCTAGATCACATCTTGTTTCTTCATGTTAATTGAGATCCATTGTGATGTATTTGGATTCCCTATATTCAACACTTTTTTTGAATTTAATGTTTAGTTTTTATTAATTTAATTATTTTAAAAACCCCTATAATTCTATGAATTAGTATCATTAGATTTTGAATGGTTTTTGGAAAACCCCCATTGGTTAGAAGGGTTTAAATTGTGATTTTGGTTTAACACATGAAATATGTTTTATTAAATTATTTAAAATATTGATATATCTAAATAATTTAATGGTTGTGAGACCTTTGAATTTGTTTCCATCTGTCATTATTTGGGTGATGTAACTTTTGTTTAGTGGTACCTCATCCCTTTCCAATTATATGGATTGCGTTGAAATGTTAATGGAAACTATATACCTTAGACCCATAAATAAAAGAGGTTTATTTTTTAAACCCAAATGTAATAACAAAAAACTTATAATATCTATACCTAGTACAAGATGTTGTTCGTAGAACATCCTATTCCTTTGGATTCAACTTATACTATCTAGATTTGATGCCAATCATTGATGAATACTGAACACCCAAATCTGATCAAAAAAATCATTAATATGATAATATGACCAATTTTTCAAAATATTAGTGTTATTTCGTGATATATAATCAATTTAAAGACTCATATAATCATCATTTGTAATAAAAAAATTGGATCAACCTATGGTGTAGTGTTAGAGAGGATGAAACCCCTATCAAGTTATTCTTGTGTTTACTTTCTCTATTATAATATCTCTATTATAAAAATTATATAAAGTGGTTTTGAAAGTGGATTAGAGTAGAGAACTAATACAATGGTGAATTAAAACTTTTGAATAGGAACAACCCCAGGTAGATTATCAGGATATTAATCTAAAAATTCTTTCACCACAGGTATATCATAAAGATGAAGGATTATTTTTTTCAATAGGAATTTAAATAAAAATTTCACCCAAATATCTAATAAATTTATATGATGCTTTTGATATCAAAATAGGTAGGAACTCATTCCTATATATGAATCCATACACACTCAGAAATTTGAACATGACTTATTTCACTCTAAAATATTTCATACCATGAAAAACTGATAGTCAAACCATACCCATAATAATACCAGACTCCACTATGGCTAAGAAAACAATATTTATAAGGAAATCATTCAAAATATAATAATATTATTGTTCCTATAAATCATCGTTTCTTCAATACTTACACTGTGAAATTTCACTAAACTTATACCCCAATTTCTTGAGTTGATATTTACCTAATACTTATAAATCTCATTGAAATAAATGAATATGTAGATATGGAATCATACAAAACAATGAATGAAATTGAGTAATCTTGTAATGTTCTTATCACTAATATATGAATTGGTCATGTATTTTTTGATGTTGTAGAAAATGATTTTTCCACACCCTTCTTCTAATAGTCTCCATGGTCTCTAGAATTTATACATTTCATTATTTGTGTAGTTACATAATGAAACATCTAATTACAATTAAAATAATTCATTATAGTATTTGCATCATTACTATAAATTTTCCATTATTTTCATTATAATCATGATCCAAATGTATATATGACCTCATTAGAAACACTTCTTAGATATCATCAATAATTCTCAATAATACTTCTTACCACAATTAGATTATTTGAAAAATTTACATTCAAATTCCTTTATTGTGTATTTCTCCATCAATTTTCACTTTATCAAATTATTTTACTTATTCTTATGGGAAAAAAAGTGTTATAAAACCGAATTTCAACCCTCTTATCACATAAAAAAATATCATCATAGTTTATAAATTTATAGGTAAATAAAACCCTTTGTAGAATTAGTTTCAACCCTGAGTACGTTATATCAATTTTAAAATGATATATTAGAATAACTACTTGTGCACACATGGAGAATCTAGTAAATGTTTCTTCATTAACATTGACCGATTCATCATTTCACTATTTTAACTCTATAAATTTCCTTTCAAACCTAAAATGATGCACTTTAGGGAAATATTTATCAAGAGATAATTAAATAAAATTCACTCTATGGTATCAATATCATTCTTCTATTTGGTGCTTCTCATCAATTACCCCCAACTGATTGTCTTCACATTCATGATTTTAAATGGAATGAGTTTATTTTAGTGATATAAACATCCCTAAATTCAATTATGTATTCTATGTAATTTAACCACCCATAAGACACCAGAGGGACTGAGGTTTCTCAAAATTATGGATTATCTTCTTTGTATAAAATCCAACATATTGAAATGTTCCTTTGTATAGAATTTAGTCATTCTCAGGTACCTTCATTTATACCGTATATTATTTCAGTTTACATGGAAATAAACTACTCATTTCCAACTCCAACCTCCTCAAGATGTAGATTATGGAAAATATTATCCCCTTGTTTTATTCCTACATCATTAACCTTGTTACCTATATTTAAAAACATTAAAAAACTAGCATAAATTTTATTAAGTGACATAAAACCCCATAGAGTAATTAAATTTTCTTATGACCAAAAATAAAATTAGAATTCCTTAATAAAATCATACCATCGAAAATTATCTAAACCACTGATTTGATACTAACTAAACAAACATGTACTTAACAAACCAATTATTTCATGATTTATTAATGGAGTTTAAATTTCATATATTTGTGGTATATTTTCATTTAATGATTCTATATAATTAAGAAAATTATTACATAACAAAATTGAAACTTATGTTTACTCTAAATGTTTTCCCAAAAAACATGGGCTAAAATTGAAACAATTGTATAATTTATCTTATTATTTATTGTTTAAAAAAATCACCATAACTATAATTTAAACTTGTTTAATGTACTTAGTCTCTATTTATCCAAATGAGAAACATTTAAAAACTTGGGAAGAACAAAAACAAACATAGTATGGGATTTAAAAATGAACGTAAACTAGTATTTTAATTTAAAAAATTTTATACGCAACATGAAAGGTTCCATTTTTCTGTAATAATAGTTTTTATCAAAATAATTTAATACCATTTAAATTTAATTATTTTTTGAAATTTTTTCATAAAACAAATTATATGCTAGTATAAAGGAAAAACAATTATCTAATAGTTTATTACGGATGTCATAATTTTATAATTCATTTAATTTCCCTTGAAAATGGAATGACCTACTTGGTTAAATATTTTCCAGAAGATCATATTGTGATCATTTATCAATGTCATAATTAAATATTTATAAGAGTAGTTAACTCTTTCAACAACATATTAGTAACTTATAACTATCTTACTCCATCCACTTCATATGAATAAATTATAATCATTTTAGTTTTTCCAAATAACCTAATGTATTGGAGGGATCTAATGGACTCATCCATCATTATTTATATTATCCAAGATCCAGAACATTAGTAAAAAACATAGGGGGTTTCAATTTCCTTATAAAAATTACATAAATTAATATTCAATGCATTAGAAAATCCACATATAGTTATCCTGAAAAAATGTGAAATATATTTTAGTATATGAATTATATAAAATAAAATATTCAAAAAATAATGGAAATTTAATTTACATTGGTAATCCATGAAAACATTTGGAGGAGTCTGGATAATAAATAATGTTTGTGATTATGGGAAAAAATACATATTGTGTATTTAAAAAAATTATTCTTAAGATTTGGTAAAGATTGTAAAAAATGCCTCTAAGAAAAACATAAATAATACTTCTTTTAAAAAAATGGTAACTAAAATAAATTCTAATAGAAAATAACCATAAAAATTTATATAAAACAATAATATTGAAATTGATAAAATTGTAATGAAATGAATGAATATATTTTTAATTAATACTCTGAAACAATGTTTTAACGAAAAATATCTCACTTCGAGTCCCAACTCTCCTCGTAATATCTTTTATATTTTAAAATAATAATCATTTATTAATTATTTATTTTCTGAAAATAATTTTTAATTTTTATTCTATAGTATTTATTCCTTTTATTCAATTTATTTTCATTATTTATTTATTTTCTAAATCAGTTGTGTTTATATTAGACATTTTGGGGTCATTTAGTCCAAAATAGCTTCGGTGTATTGGACATTATCATAGGTTTCATTATTACTATGACATACCATGAATATTAAGCATATTATCATTTTATTAATTGATTATTAAAATGGATTATTTGATAATTTAAACCAAAATTTATATATTTTAGGATAATATAAAATTAAATAAAAAGATTTTAAATATGAAAAATAATATTTTCTTATAAGTAAACAAATGTTTTTTTAAAAGAAATGTTGTTTTAAAATTTTTCAAAAAAAATTATATATTTAATATATATATTTATATATTTATATTTATATTATACATAAATATCTTTTCAAGATGTCTATAAAATCCTTTATTGAAAATGATTAATAATTTTTTAGCCATTCATGAATAGTTTTAATGTTTCCTATAAAAAAGTATTTAATATTATTTTTCTATAAAAATTGTTTAAAATAAAAATAAATAAACAATAATTTAATGATATATGTAAATATACTTGTAAAAATATTGAATGAATATATATATGAATAAATGTATTCAATATTATTTTCAAACTTATTTTTTATAAAATATACATCTGATTATTAATTATTAACAAGTGATTTTTTACCTTGATATGAAATTAATGGTTTTCAAAATACTTTTTTATAATTTAATTTCCTTTAACTAACATATTTTAAATTTAAAATAATTTAAATCCCCAATTTAAATAATTATTTCATATTTAAAAATTTTAATATTATTTGTCTCTTACAAATATTTAGTATTAATAATTAGTATCAATACATTATGAAAAAATGTACTAATAAATTTTTGGTAAATAAAAAATATATTATACATAATATTTATTATTATTCAAAAATAATTGGATTACAATATTATAAAAACATATAAATTATTTGGTGGTAATTTATTTAATTAATTTTATGGACTTTGTTTAAAATTATTTTTATATTTTTATAATAAACATTGATTAGTTTTTAATAAAAATTAATAATAAAAAATTATGTTTATTAATATATCATCACTACAATATTAAATAAAATAATATTTATTGTATAAATATAATTTATAATTCAAAATGACTAAAAAATTAAGTAAATATATGTTTAAATAATATTCATTTTTAATATATTTTTACAAAAATTAGGCACTTAAAACGTAGTATATAAAAAAATTGGTTATCTATACAAGCTAACTAGCCATCTCAAGCACGATTTTTAGGATAAATGATTGAACATGCTCGAGCCAAAGCCAGGTTAACTTGCAAAGTGGTATGTGGTGCGGGCACCGACTCATAGTAGGAAATGTTATTGGAAAAATCATGGGCATTATTCACCTAGAGGTGTATAAGGGGTCAGTATGTTTGGCACATCCCCATATATATGTGTTCAACTGTGTCTATTTTCCAACAGTGGTGTGTTGTATCTATATTTTAGTCGATGAGGTTGTTATTTAATAAAACGCTCCACTAGAAGAACTATTGATGTGGCACACCCTATTCAAGGCACTATTCCACTGTGTTTAAAACCATCACTTATATCAAAATCAATTTACCAGATTCATCAATGTCATTCGATCCCTTCTCAAGCCATCATCTTCGTCCACAAGATAAACCTAATCACCACCAACACCTTTGGTATCACCTTCAACCTCCAATGATGACCTCGTAGTTTTTGTTTATGCCTTTTGGTGTAAGGAATTTCTAGGCTGGATATCCTATAAACTATGATCCTCAAAACCCCCTACCTCCTATATCATTTTCCCATTGGAGATAAAACAATATTCCTCTATCTATTTAAGAAAAATTATTCATAGGACTTTGGCCATAGTGTTCAGCAATCACGGGCGTTTCCATGTTGAGGAATCTTGGTCAGGCCGAAATAAAACATAAATGTTTTTATATATTAATGATCAAATTTCAATTTGGGGTTTTTTATCTGTGATGATATATTTATATATATAAAAAAAAATTAAAATAATGTATTTCTGATTATAAATCACAACATTCATCACAATCCCAGAATCAATCTCCTCAAATCATCAAGCCTCTTTGTTTTTCTTTTCATCATTGAAAATGGGTATACATTATTTCCATTTTTTTATAAATACCACCTTAATAGTTACACAATATATTTAAACCCCGTATATATTTCTCTACATAAAAAGACACCCTCTCTCACCTATTTGAAACCTCTTCCCATGCTATCAATTCCATCTTTGAGTTATCATTCTATTTCCAAGAATTGGGTATGATAAATAGTCTTTTCTATATCATTTTTTGACTTATTTAAAGGTAATGGAGTTATTTTAAAAATTATATCATTGGGAAGTTCTCTATTTTCAAGATTTATAAGGAAAATATTTTACATAAAACCCCTCATTCAATAAAATGGGATTATATTTATAGAAAATTAGTATTATTATATTTAAATCATTATAACATAATCTGAGGGATTAGTTTTTTACAATTACTTTTTTTATAGTACACTTATATTTTAACTATTTTAAATACAAAACATTTTTTAGGATACCATGATTTGTAATCATGAGAAAAGTTTTCATTTTCTATCAATCAAACCAAAATATAGTTGATAATGTTTTACCTCTAAAATCATAATCATATTTATTCACTAAATCAATAATTATGAACAACCGTATTAGATGTTAAGGAAAAATGAAATGTGTCCTTCAAGGAGGTTGTAGTCCACTCATATACACTAGGGATGTTTTCATCTTGTATTGGATTAAATAGAAGTAGAACATATAATTTTACACCTATAAAATAATATAATATTATATTAATGGTAAAATTTTAATTATATTATGTTTTTTGGAATATATTTTTAGTAGGTAGAGGAATAAATAAACATGAAATAATTCGATTAAAAATTACACCTCCTCCATGGATGGCTACCTATATCTTATTGATTAATCCTTTCAAGATTTTTATTTTGGAAGGAAAATGACATCTAGAATTTGTAAAGGAGACATGGGAATGTATTTTGTTAAATATTTTTTCAATCGTTGATTCTCAAAATGTGAGTATAAGTGAGAAGAGGAGGTTACCTTTTATAAATTAGAGGACTAGAGCCTAGATAAATACTAATAACTTTAAAATATAATTAATGTTTTTATCATGAAAAGGAGCTCTATTTTAGTCCAATTTTAAATATAGGATAACTTATGGTCTAAAGACACTCATAAAAATTAATACATGTTGTAAAGATTTTTTATCCCATATCACTCTTCTGGATCCCATAATTAACACTTTAATCCATTAACATGGTGATAAACATTTTACAATGGCAACACTTCATTATGAAAAATAATGAAATAGAATCCATTAAAAAATATAATTTTCTAATCATAAATTTCGAATCCAATTTATATGATTCTATTGTTATATTTTTTAAATAATAGTTTTCAAATAATAATTTAAAATGAAATGTAAAACAATGATTAGATAAATTAAATTTTTGAGACAAGGCCTTCTCACAGCTCACAAAACCTGAGTTTCTTTCTTTATTCCTGATGATTAAGCTCTTTCCGAAAGTCCCTGATCTTTTTCAAGGAGCGCCTCAACTTGATCTTTCCTCGGTAGACCTTAATGCTGCAACAGATCTTTAGAACCTTTCTTTTGTGACTCAGTTTCATCATCAGCTCCCTTCAGTTGATGACTTTGATCACTTCATCTACAATTCATGGGATCTTCAAGAGCATGCGGTAGTCGGCTTACTTAATAGGAAGCATCTAATGATTTGGTTTGAGATGGAAGACGGCCTAATTAATGCCCAGTCTCGATCCCCTCAAAGCTTCAATGGAGATTCCTTTTTTCTTATTCAATGGAGTTTTGACTTCCACATGAAACCTAACAACACGGCGATAGCTATTTGGGCGAGTCTTCCTGGTCTCCCTCTCTCCTTTCAAAATCCCTCCATTTTGTGTTCCATTTGAAATTTGATCAGCTGATACCTATGATCTGATTATCAGACAGAGGTTGTCTGTCATCCCATTTGTCCTCAGATTTGTGTAGAAGTTGATGTTGCGAGGTCACCTATCAATTGGGTTTAGATTACAGATGGGAAGGAATTTTGGTGGAAGTAGGATGTCAAATTTGAGTCTTGGATGTCATTTTGTGTTGCATGTGGTAATCTTAGATATGCTGATTTGGTTTTTCAATGTAAAGGTCTGGGTTGGGATTTATTGGGGGTTTTCAGTAAGGGTAGTGTGGGTTCTATCCCATCTGGTTCAGCCTCACTAGTGGTGAAGGAGCAGTCTAGGAGTATTGGGCCACAACGAGATGAGGGCGCTCAAGATCTGGTGACTTCCTCTACACATGCAATGAATGATTCTCTAGTTGCTGTGTTTCAGGCAGTGGGGAGTCATAGTCCAGATTCCAAAATTTAGGGGATTTCTCATAAGTATGTTCAAGAGAGGCCATATTACCCAACTGTTAGGCAGATTTTTGAACATTTAAAGAGTGATCTTGGTATTCCTAATGTAATAACAGTGGATAATCTGGATTCATGTGACTGACGGAAGGAGTTTCTGACTGAACAGCAGCTGGACCCAGCTATTTCTGAACTAAGGGCAGTGGATGCATGTGTTGAGGAGTGGATAGGGTGAGAATATGTTGCTGGAGGAATGTCAATCATGGTCTCCACTGGTAATCGTTCTCTGGAATTGGATCAAGTAGAGGAAGGTGATACAAGGCAGGAGGATGGTATGTTGTAGGATGATCTCTCCTCTAAGGATGCTGCCACTAGGAGTATTGTTATGCAAGATGTTGTGGAGCAGACACAATGTCTTTCCATGACTGAGTATAACAATCAAAATCAGCAAGAACGAGGATTAAATTATCAAGAATTGAAAATACCGGAAAAGTGGGGTGATATTTCTGATAGTGAAAAGGAAAATGAGAATGGTGTGGTTCAGATTTCTTATAGTGATGTGGTTCAGGGTGTGGGGATGAAGATGTTTGGGAATGAGTATGCCATGATTTCCCCACCTAGGTGGAGGTCAAGGAAAGATTTCTCTTCTCTTCCAAGGCCGGTGCTGACCAGATCTTCAGTTGCGAAGAAATGTGGTGTTATGCTATCTTTAAAGGAATTTTTGTCCTTGGAAATGTTGAATCTAAGAAGGAAATATTTCAAGGTCCTCAAGAATTTTGAAATCTCATAGTGGGAAACTACTACTTTAGAAGAAGGAATCTATAGTGGATGTGGTGATGGGTGTGATTTTTATGATCTGTAGTTATCTTTTCTTCTATGTTGTACTTGTTTGATGTTTTCTTTTTATTAATAAATGGTTAGAGGGTTACCTCTGACTGATCTTTCTTGGTATAATATTGAATATAATTTAATTAATTAGATTTTGTAAATAATAGTTTTATTATCTTATATTAAACCAAAAAAATAAAAATGAAATAATGAATACATTTTTTGTAGAGAATAATAAATAAAAGTTTTTATCTAAATAAAAACGTTACATAGAATTCCAAACTATCAAACATAGATTTCATAGTTCAAAATTATATTTTGAAATTATTTATATTAACTATTAGACAATTATTTGTTCTATAAAAATATTTCAAAACCATATAATTCATTCCCCTTTAATGGTAAAATCATTAAAGTTATATTATTTGCTAAATGGTTATTTTCACTATTCACTCAAAAATCAACTGTTTCACAAACAACCCAAAATTTTTTGCTAATATTATTTAGAAATTATGATGAAAAATTATAATTACATTTTATCAATTTCAATTTCTAAAATTATGAAACTAAACCTTTTTATGAAACCATCTATGATATTGAAAACCCATCTATTTAAATAATATTATTCATTTCTCAATTAATAAATTATAAAAAGTATTTATAAAAATATGATTCATACGATTCTATAAAATGAATACTAATCAATAATAATATTTATTAATTTATAATATTTCCTAGGACTTCATAGAAACATTTACCCTTCTTCCAAACACCACTCTAAGGTTTTAATGATGAAAGTTAACTATTAGACAAGTCCATCTTACTTTTTTTACCATTTTATATTATTAGATAAATATATAAGACTATATATCACCTAAATTTCAGTTATTTTCTCAATAGTTTTATAAAAATACAGAAAAAATTTAAATAATCTTCATTTTATAAATATTTTAAATAATGATTCCAAAATGAACTAAATGGCCATAACAAGCCTAATAAGAAACTTTCAGTCCCCCCCCCCAATTCAATATCACACTCAATCACATTAATATATGAGTAGAGATTAATTTTTATCAAGTCAAATTTATTTTAATGACTTTTAAACCATAAGTAAATTTATTTAGGATTATTATAAGAATCTAGATTCACATGTTAAAAAAATACTATAGAGAGTTACATTGGATGTATTTTCCCTAACACATAAGACTTTTCATTACTTATGAATGATTATTAAGTTTTGTACCTATCAATAGAATTATAATCTCACATAAATATGGTTAATATAAAATTAAAAGTAGATGATAATAATGATATTTATCTGTAACAAAATATTTTATCATTCAATTATCATATTTTACATTCATTTAGTAAAACATTTTGTTAAATGTGCTCTAATAAATAGTGACCCCAATTTAATTCATAATATCCATTTTTTGATCCAAATATAATATCTCACTAAGTAATGGCCATATTTCTCATGAACCTCATCACATAAGGTTTTTATATGTAAAACTTGGTAATACATATCATTACATGATTTCCATAAATATGGTAATCCATTTGAACACAATATTGGTATGAATCCTCCTAGTTAAATGATCAACATCTTAGAAACTATTTGATTTTGAAGGAATCTAACACTTTTTATTTTTAAGGGGATTTAAATATCACCATATTATTTCATGTCATTTTATTATGTGTATTGATGATTTAAATTATTTAGATATGAATCTTTATTCCTTCCAGTAAATCAATATCTTCAAACCGTATTGATTTTTATATTTTCACACATATCATATCTTATGTTACTAACAAAAATTATAAATCAATTACATTAATACATTTTCATATCCATCCTATGTATAGGGTACAAAAAATCATGTTAAGGATTAAAATCATAATAAATTAATAATCTTTATGAGATTAAGCTTGGAAGGACTGATAGTTATTCCCCACTTTTCAAGATAATGAATAATCCTACAATTCTGTGGGCAGTCTAACCTGATGACCCTTTATATTAATTTATATTACTTAAGAGGGACATCAATTCCCCCATTATTATAAACCCAAAATTATATAAACTGTAATAATCCATTAAACTCAACCACATAACCTAATATAAAGGAAAGGTTTGGTTTGAGAAAACTAAATCAATTATCATGCTTAGAATGTAGGGCCATATATACATGAATGATAATTTAGAGTATAATTTTTACTCATTAAAAAAATTATAAAACCACTGAAAATATAAACAACTATGATTATTAATAAAGTAGATAATAGACTAAATAAATAATAATTTCATAAATTTAAACATGAGATTGACTATTTATAAACAATACATAAATTGAAGTATTATAAACACTTTATAATTTTTACATGCATTATGTACCTTATATAATTAAATAAATATAACCACTTTGTATTTATTTCCATCTTTAACTCCTTCATATTGAATTTTATATTGTTTTTTACATAAATATAAGATATATAAAATATAAATATTATATACATACATACATATATATATATATATATATTATACATATATTATGAAAAAATTCAAAATGTCACACATGTCATATTATTTATGCATTTATTATATAAATTAATAATACTCATTTATATATTTTTTAACCAATTTACTCTAATAATTCATTTAATTTGAAAAATTAAAGCAATTTTTTATGAAAAATTTATAATTTGAATTATAAAATCTATTTTTCATTATTTTATAATTTAAATAACATTATAAATATCCTTATAATTTATATAAACCACTTAAATCCAAATTAAATGTAATGCCATATAATATTAATAATTTCATTAATATTGGAATTTAATATTATGGATATTTATTTTTTAAATATTCCATAAACGTTTAATTAATTCATTATACGAATTTTATAATCAATTAATATATAAAAACATTATAAATTAAATTTATATACAAAATAATATTCTATATAATTTAAAAATATTTTATAAATTATATACATTAATTAATAGTTGATTTATATAAAATTAATGAATTTTATATTTTCTGATTATTGATATATTTATATCAGAATATATAGATTGAACTTTTACCTATCATAATTTGAGATAGTTAATGATCAGGTTATAAGATCACCCTAAGTATATAGAGAGTAATATTTAATGATGGTTCATATGTCATTCATATAATATATTCCTATATTCTGATAGTACGTATAAGATTAAATTTTCACAACTTTCATATACAACCTAGAAAATCATTATTTTTGATATCTAAATATATATATATATCTAAAGGGATTTCACTGCATAACTATAAAAGGGGTCCCAAATTATTTTAAATGACATTTTATAAGAGTCCAGTATTAAAAAATTACATAATCCTGAGTTTAAAGTCCTAAATTTATTTTATTATGTGTTTATGATCATTATAGTTTATAGTATTAGAGAATTAGATCATAAATCTTTCCTAAAAACCCACTCATTACAAATGGAATAGGTCCACTCAAAATCTATTTTTTCACAAAAAAATAAATATATAATAAAACATGATTTCTTTTCCTAAAAAATATATATAATTTTAACCTTAACTTCATCATTGTTTTTACTCATCCTTAAACCATGTTAAAAATATTTTAAAATGTGCAGTAAGAACCAAAATATTAAATATGGACATAGAAAGTTGAAATGTAACTTTCCTGTCCATTTTAAAAACATAGGATCATGTAATAGATTTTTCAGTTAAAATAATAAAATTTGATCTAAAATAATTGTTTACTTTCCCATGATAACAGCATTACTACGCAGGGTTTTCATAAATTACTTCATAAGAGAACACTAAATCATAATAATAATCATGAGGGAATAATCATTCCTCTAAATAAATATCATTATCTTACCTTATGAAATCAAAAAAAATATATGAAATCTTATTATAAGTGAAATAATATTAATGAATGTTACTTGGGACATCATCTTTATGGAACCCTTACTGGAAACCTAACAAATGGAATTGTAACGACCCAATGTTTTTTATCAAATGAATTTCTTTATTATAATTATGACTTATAATATAATCACAATATGATGACCAATTAAATATGATGACACTAAATACCATGTGACCATTAAAGATAATTTTTCCACATTAATGTTTTGAATTTTGAAAATCTGACATACACAGTTGCGATCAGTAAGATTTTTGGTGTCTAATAGAAAAAACATAATTTTTTGTGAATAGTAACATAACCTTATGAATACTAACCTAACCTTATGAATAGTAGTATTCCCCTTATTTGTATTAAATCTTTCAAAATAATTGTAACCTTACTCTTAAATAATTTAATAAAATTTAGGCACCTTATAAGTGACAATTTGACCTTAGTAAAAATTTGTTATTTTTTAAGGCAAAAATAATTAATTTTAATTTATTTATTTATTTTAAATATGTTCATAAATAAAAAAATTAGTTCCTATGGTTTTAAGATAATTTTATGACACCTTATGTAATCTTAGAAAGCATTCTGAAATCAGTTTTAATTTTAAAAATGTATTTTTCAACTAAATTATGATTTTAGTTAAAAATTAAGTTAGTCATAATTAGAAAGTTATTTTAAAAAATGTGTTAATTTTTTTATTCTAAAGGTATAAAAACGGGTTGGGTGATTTTTTTATTATAATGAAGTACTTTAATTTTTATTGAATAGTAAAATATATAAATTCACTGTATAAATACATTATAATTTAAATCCACTATTCCTGACATCACTAGTGATTTAAGCACCCAAATATAGAACACACGTGATCTCCTTTCTATTTTTTCATGGAATCATCACTATTTTTTATCTTGGTGGAAATTAATGAACTAATGACTAAAATATTATGAAAACCTCTCTCCCCTCCACTATAAATACCACCCACCACACCCTCATTACTTCACACCTCTAAAGCTTAAATATATGTCCAAACTCTGCTAAATAATCTTCCCAAGCTCCCCCACAAATCCAATAGCTTCTGGTATCATCAAAAGAGAAATCCTACATTCCTTAAGGAGGATCTAAAGTGAAGGATTCAAGAGGTAATTCCCCTCTCCATTTTCCTTTAATTTCCTCTCAATTTCAAGTTATTTTCTTACTATCTCACCAACTATCCTCATCAACATGGTACGGTAACCCTAATATCTAACATATAATATATTTCTATGATACTAATGGTATAATACATTATCCATCCCACATCTCCTCTTCTTTTTATTTTTGAAAATAAAATGACGTTCATGAGGTGTTAATTTATCACCCTCAAGAATGATATGTTTTCTTTTTACCGTTCATCCCTCAGATCCAGTAATGAAACCATATTTATGGTTGAACTGGATTATATTATATGTAGTATATCCTATTTAATGTTTTGGAAACAACTTATTTACATATTACTAAATGATTAAACAAAACATGTTTGTTGTGGTTGAAAACCGCCCGAATTAACCCAAACGGTCATCAAAAAATTCATATCTATATATTCATTATAATAGTATAAAAATTTATTTATATGATTATTTCAAGTTCTGTAACATCATAAATGAAAAATAATAACAGTTATGTATGTTTATCCATGTTTTAAATGAACATCCATTCATGAATACAAGTGAACCATTCAAGAAAACTATAAAAAACGAACATTTATGAATAATGAATTTAAACTATATAACTCATCCAAAATCCCATAAATGAACATAATTAAAAATTCATTATTCTTATTAATTTTTGATCTAGAATTTTTAATTAATGAATATAATTTCATTTTATAGGACATTAAAGTGAATAAAGTGTTCGGATACAAGGTGAGGGGAAATTCATGAACACAACATTCTTTCGTTGAGTTTTCCCTCTTTCACTCCAAGTTTTGTATAGGTTATCCATAAAAATAATTTATTCATAATTATCTTACATTTTTTGGATATACGTATTCTCTAATTTATTATTTGAAATGCCTATCTTTTTCTAAATGAACTATTCTTTCAAATAATCAAACCCTTTTACTTATTGAGTATTGTTTCACTCTTCACTCATGGTTAACGGTTATATGTCGTGAATGATATTACCTCTTTATTTTGGGGGAAAATTTTTTATGAAAGTATGACTTATAATGTGAAACAAATTTCCTTCCATGGGTTAGGTTAATTTCAGGTTTTACATATTTTTAATCTAGCGTGCATGACAATTGAAATTCAAAGATGGGACGGGTGAACCTAGAATTATATAACAAAAAATAAATGTTAGAATGTGATAGGTGGTCCCAAAATTAAACAGAACTCTAATGAATTGGGAAAATTCATTAATCTCATTCGTAAAAGGTAAATGATGTGTGAACATGATGCTATCATTTTTCACAAATATGTGTGGTAGATGACCACTAAAACATGTTGTTTTGTTTTATGCATTGCCACATTTCATGTATTTTATTAATTCTTCCTCTCATGTTCATGATACAGTTCCTATGTTATGTTTGTGCTCACCCATTGTTATATTGTTCATATCTATCCTCTTACATGTAATTTAGCTCACCCCTTTTTAGGTATATCCTTAGGTGACTAAATGTACTAAGGAGATTTCAAGATTCATTAATAATCCTGAGAATAAAGAATTTAATAAATTTTTATTCTTGATAATATAAATTTTATGTTTGGTCATAGTTTTCCCAATACACTAAACCTATAGATCCACATGGTGTAATAATATTTTATTTATATTTATAATGATGTAATAGTAATGTTTGAAAAATATGGGTCACTATAATTGGTATCAGAGGAATGATTTAGTTAATATGGGAATTATGATTAGTGAACCCTAGAGAAACCTCTAGTATGAGACTAAGTAAAAATATGAACAAAAGAAAAATTACATAGGGATCACAGAAGATATGATTTTAGTGAAAATTATACAAATGAATAATTTATTCAGGACAAGTTGACTAATGTTTTGTTCTAACCATTTCAATTTTAGAAAATGGTGGGAACTGGGAGAAACCATGCCACTAACCCGTACGAGGGCCAATGCAACAATTGCTTGAATGGCATCCCAAGTGCTTTTGGAGGTGGAGTTAAATACATCATGGTGATGCTTACCCAACTATCACAGTTAATAAACAATGAGCAGAATAATGGGGAACATCCTCCTTCACCGAATAGGGGGAAACTGGCTATTAAGTGTTTTATGTGGTAACAACCATTGGCATTTACTGGGTCTTCTGATCCACTATATTTGGAACAGTGGGTCAACTCCATGGAGAAGATATTTTTTGTTTATCATTGTTCTGAGATAGAGAAGGTGACACTATCCATTTATCATATAGATGGAGAGGCCAACCAACAGTGGCCTTTGATTAAGAACACCCAGCCAAGATACGCAATTGATGTGATGGAATGGGAAGACTTTATGATCATGTTTCATAAAAAATATTTCTCACGAACTCATCCTAAGAAGATAGAGAGAGAATTCATAAAGCTCATGCAAAAGGAAGATGATTTTTCACATCCTACGAACTTATTATCCCAAGGCATTTAAGATATGGTTTGGGATTTTTATCAATAATGATAGAAAAATTGATATATTCTTTAGTGGGTTAAAACCACACCTTCGAAAGGATCTTTTATTTTGAGACATTGGGAGTTAAAGAATAATTATTTCAATGTTCCCTAAAATTTGATATGGCATTTTATGAATGGTACCATTTCTATGGTGATAAGAAACGAAAGATGGAGTTTCATGCCAGAGGATCTTATAAAATTGGTGGGAAGAAAACTCAATGACCCACATGCCAAAAATGTGGGAATTTTCATCATGGAAAATGCCTCAAAGGGATGTGGAAATTTTTCATGGGTGCGAAAGAAGGCCACCATGCTAAAAATTGTAAAAAAGAAATGAGATGGAAGGATAATTTAATGGATGAAATGGGATCACCACCCATGGTTCAATTCAAAAACTATCGGGATCATGAAAAATATACAAGCCAGTGCACTAAACCTCAAGTCCTCAAGGGTAATCAGCATCAATAGCCACCAAATCCAAAGTAACAACAGATGTCTTATTACATAACTAATGTGGAAGTGGTGGAAGATAATGAATTCGTACAAGGTACACTTCCTATTCATTGGTTAATGGGAAAAGTATTATATGATTCTAGTACCAGTCATTCCTTTATATCTTGCAGGTTTTCTAGAACTATAGAATCAATGCCCTGAAACCATGAAGTAGTGATATTGTTAAAAACACGAAGGGGTGTAATAATTGCACCCAAGTGTTTGACCCTTCTTTTGATGGCATATGTGGGAAGATTATTCTAGTGAATCTTATAATATTTCCCTTGGTGCAATATGACATTGTAATGGGAATGGATTGTCTCTTGTTATATATATAACAGATCAACTATTGGGAAAAAGAAATATCTTTTCATATTCCAAACCATCCCATGCTCCTCTACAAATTCAAGGAAGATCTGGAATCACCTTTTAAAAATCCTTCAACAGTGTGGGTGTTGATTCCCTATGATGACTCATACCTCGCCTAAATGGGTGAGTCAAAGGAAAGTGCCAACTGTGTAGAAATTCTCTTCATGAATAAATACAGTGATGTATTTTTTGAAGAGTTACTCAGTCTTCCCCAAGATCATGAGGTATAGTTCTCAATAGAACTCATACCCGGATCTAATCCTATATCGAAGGGTCCCTATAGGATGGATCCTATTGAACTGTAGGATTTTAAGAAGTAGATGTAAGAGAATTTGGACAAAGGGTTTATATGCTCTAGTGCATCACCTTGGGGTGCACTAGTTATCTATGTCAAGAAAAAGGATGGATCAATGCGGCTGTGTATCGATTATTAGGAACTCAGCACAATCAACAAAAAGAACAAGTATCCTCTTCTAAGGATAGATTACTAGTTCGATCAGTTATATGAACCTCAATACTTCTCAATGAGGGATCATTGTTATGGAGACCATCAACTAAAGGTTAATGAGGAAGGTATTCAGAATACAACCTTCCATACATGGTATGGCCGCTATGAGTTTCTATTGATTCCCTTTGGACTTACTAATGCCCCTAAAATATTCTTGGATTTGATGAATTTCTTATTTAGACATTATCTTGAAAAAAAATTCAGCAGAGTTTATCGAAGATATTATCATCTACTCAAAGAGAAAGGAGGAAAATGAAGAACATATAAGACTTGTGTTGGAGACATTGATAATGGAGAAGTTGTATGCCAAGATCAGCAAGTGTTACTTTTGAATGAAGCAGGTCACCTTCTTGGGACATGTGATCACAAGTGAGGGAATTTTTGTGGATGCTTCAAAAAAAGGCAATTGAAGAATGTCCCAGAACCTCTAGTGTCATAGAAATTCATCATTTTCATGGATTATTTGGGTAATACCAATGTTTTATGAGAAATTTCTCAATATTGTCAAGCCCACTAACTATGTTAACAAGTAAAGGGGTAAAAAAAATTTAGACAGAATAATGTGAGGGAAGATTTAAGGAGCTAAAGAGAAGGATGATCACTGCACCTATGCTCACATTAGAAATGAGTGGAGAATGTTTTGTGATATAAAGTGATGATTAAAATAAAGTCTTGGGTTGTGTAATCATGAAAAATAATCATGTGGTAGCCTACGCCTCACGGTAGTTGAAGATCCATGATTTGAACTACCAGGCGCATAATCTAGAGTTAGCTGCTATATTTATTTCCTTGAAAATATGGAGGCACTGCTTTTATGGTGGGAAGTGTGACATATACATGGACCAAAAGAGCCAAAAGTATCTGTTCACAAAAAAGGATCTCAACATTCATCAAAAGAGATGGTTAGAGCTAATAAATGATTATGATTTCTCTATACACAATCATCCTAGAAAGGAAAACATGGTAGCTGATGTTCTAAGTATAAAAGAACCTTCTACTCTATCCATGTTATGTATTGATAAATTCCCTATCTTCTTCGATATTAGAAGGACGGATTTAGAATAATAATGGCAGGGGATACATCCAAAATTTCCAAAAAAAATCGCAACCGTCTATCCAAGAGAAGATTAGGGATGCACAAAGGGATGACTTGGAGTTAAAAATGAATGTGAATATCGTAAAAGAATGGAAAGTTTCATGACTTCCATAACAAAGATAATGGTTTGATTTGGTTTGGACCATGGCCTTGAGTGGCTTCATCACTCGGGATAAAGATGGATCCATTGGACAATGCACATAGCTCAACATTTTCCATCCATCCCAGTAGCACCAGGATGTACCTAGATCTCGAGAAAACTTCAAGTGGGATAACCTGAAGAAGGAGATTGCAGAATATATATCATGGTTCTTGGTATGTCAACTAGTTTAAGCATAGAGATGAAAGTTCAAAGGGATGATGAAACCATTGACCATACCCATGTGGAAATGGTATAATGTCACTTTGGACATATTCATGGGTCTCCCGAACATGTCCAAGGGAAATAATGTGATATGAGTTGTGGTTGAACAATTCAACAAGACTTCCTATTTTATCTCTATTCGGAAAGATATCTCTCTAGAAAAACTTTCAAATATATAGGTGAAGGAAGTGGTGATACTGCATGGTGATCCACTCTTGATTGTCTCTGACCAAGATCCAAGGTTCACATCTAAATTCTGGAGGATACTTCTACATGATTTAAGTACTGAATAAAATTTCAGCAAGGCCTATCACCCCAAAACTGATGTCCAATATGAAGGGACTATTCTGATTCTTGAAGACAAGAAAAGGGCCTACTATTTAGAATTAAAAGATGGATGGGGTCCGCATATCCCATTGGTAGAGCTCTCATACAATGATAGCTTCCAATCAAGTTTTTAGGATGATATATATGAAGCTCTATATGGAAAGCGATGTAGAACTCCATCATGTTGGGATGAATTTGGGGATAGAATGGTACACGGACCTAATCTTGTTCAAGAGTTGACTGAGAAGGTTCAAGTCATCCAAAAACATATAAAAGCATCTTAGATCTTGAAAAATCATTATGCTGAAAACCGTCGAAGGTACTTGGAGCTCAACATTGGTGATAAATTCTTCCTTTGAATATCACCATGGAAGAGAGTCACCTGGTTTTGGAAGAAAGGTAAGTTAATCCCAAGGTACATTTGTCATGACCCATCCCCCAGGGCTCGTATTGTGACTACCCCAAGCCTGCCTTCCATAGGCCAGGGGCTGGCGACTAGCACCAAAGGAAAAATTCTCTAAAACTGGGAAGGCATTGCCTTTATAAATCATAAGAACACACAACCAGTGTACAAGGGGAAGTAAGCACTAAGTAAAAGTTGTATAATAGGTTTTCTAAAAGTAATGGTGGCCAGAATACAAGCCTAACTATAAAGTACAAATACAACTGAAAGCATGTACAACTGAAAAGGGACAAACAACTGAAAGGTGAATGTAGCTCCTAGATCGTCCTCCGGGGTTCCTACCTGAAGGTTAGGTACATATGGCCTCCATAGAACTCCATGTCCGTCAGACTCCACCATGTACCGATACGTCGTAAGGTCCTCCTCCGGGTACCGTCTAGTCTTGGATATCTCGGGCTCCATCAGCACTGTCTGTCGTCTACATCCAACACAACAAGATGTAGACATAACCCGTGCAGGGGTGAGTATAACGATACTCAGCAGGGACCACGAGACCCTCAAGGTATCACAAAATCCAACAAGGATAAACCACAAAGTATGAAATCAATGGATAACCATTACTTATGTATATTCTCATACTTATACCTAAGTTATCTACTAACCCATCTCAATCATTAGGAAAAAACAAAGATCATTGACTCATCTCAAACCAGGATTTTCATTATCGAAACCATAGCTGCTGGAGATCTCCTCCTCTGTCGATAACAGTGGGCATGTCGTGACACCGAGTCTCTTCTCACTAACCATGGACTGCAGAGGTACTCTTCCTATCGAGTACCGTGGGTCTGCTTCCAACTACCAGGTGCTCTGTCCGCTGTGGGTCTGCTGCCAAATACTGTGTGCACCCCCTAGTAGCCTACAGAGGTACTCCTCCTGTCGAGTACCGCGGGTCTTCTGCCAACTACCAGGTTCTCCATCCGCCATGGGTTTGCGGCCAAATGCAGGGCGTTCCCCAGTGGGTTAGTCGAATCACTTCGAGTTGAATTGGTCAAGCAGTCATCAGGTCTATCAGCTACTAGGCCCCCGGACTCTGTACGCTCATCTCCAGGAGGATCCTCTCTAGGTGCTATTGTTCGATACTACAAGTGTCACAATGTATCACGTGGAAGTATCTCAAAGGACCTCCACGTCACAGGGGTCTCAATGTAAAAGATGGCGCATCAATCGGATGCTCGGTCTGTGAGTTATTAGCCTTTTAGTCCCGGGGGCCCGATTGATTTTGTGAACGAACCAACCTGACCATATCTCAATTATACCTTGAACTCCGGTGGGGTATTCTCAATGGGACATCTTCATTCCATGAATAATGACACTGCTGACATTCGTCAAACGGATGTCTATATCCCAAGATATGGGTGAAATGGTGTAAACGGGTGTGACAGGTTTGGGTCTGGTCCGACCGAGTTGGACTGACCCGACCCGGTCCATAAATCTGACCTGGCCCAAAGTGGGGGCCTAGCCTGATGGGGCGGCCTGGCCCAAAGGTACGACCCGACCTATGGGGTCGACCTGGCATGAAAGAGGCCTGGCCCGAAGGGTGGCCTGGACCGAAGGGGCGGCTCGGCCTAAATGTACGGCCCGACCTATGGGGGTAGCCCGACCAGAAAGTGTCCTAGTCTGAAGGGTGGCCCATCCTGGAAGTGTGGCCCAGCACGAAGCTGCAGCCCGACACAATGGCCCGCGTGCCCTGGTGGCGGCCCGTGTATCCTGGCCGGCTGGCGGCCCGCGTGGCCAGGTGGCGGCCCTCGTGGCCTGGTCGGCTGGTGGCCCTTGTGGCCTGGAAGGCCAGCCCGCATGGCCAGGCTGGCCACGCCTGGGAGGGGGGGTGCCGCACCTCCCTTTTTCCAAAATGAACAATGCAAAGCACCATCCCCTGGTAAACACGAGACCAGAAGGGTCCCACCTGTAGCGTGAACCGGCGGCCGGCTCAGTCGGACGCCCTCTTCTGATTGTTGCAGCCTAAGGCCACAGTCCTGCACCACCGGCACGGCGAGACGGCACCGCACCCCTCCGTCGCGGCCCACCCTGGTAATGGATACCTGCTGCTCTGCGTGGCGCAATGGCGCCGCGCCACTATCCAACCACCACGGCCCACCTGGTTGCGGCTCGGTTCACTATGTAGCATTGCGGTGCCACACCTTTGTGTAGACCCAGTAGCCTAGCACCGTCGGCTTTCATCGTGGTCAGCTCATTATCGGTCGCCGCATGTACCGCCTCTGTTGTCATCAAACCAGAACCAACAACATGGGAGGTTTGGGACATGCTCATGCCGTCCAAACCCTCCTCATTACAGTGATATCATTCGGTTCTCAAAGAACACAACATATGACGGGATACAGAGGGTAATAATCAATTGTAAAATAACCCCTACCTCGCTTGCCAACGATCGTTGATGAAGTCACGGAATAAGGCGGCATCGATTCGTTGATTTTGGGAAGCATCTGGGGTAGGAGACCAAGGGAAAAGTGTCATTGTTGTTCTTCGCGGTTGGCTCATTCTCTTTAGGTTTGGTCGAAGATAGAAGAACAAGTTCATCGATGTTCTTCACATTCTTCGCATTCTTCGTTGGATGAACGGTTCTCTATTGAGTTATTTTTCCAAAAATCTCACA
This sequence comes from Viscum album, assembly GCA_963277665.1. Taxonomy (NCBI): domain Eukaryota; kingdom Viridiplantae; phylum Streptophyta; class Magnoliopsida; order Santalales; family Viscaceae; genus Viscum; species Viscum album. Next base: position 1,353,106,112 of record OY728147.1, on the reverse strand, counting down.
GGAAGATTAATGACAACCCAAAATAAATTAATATTCTGCCAATTATTTTATGTGTTGGAACATAATTCAAAAGGGTGAATTAATAACCCAGTTCCACCCAATTAAATCATGTGCATTGGAATAATAAATTATTGGTGAAGGTGGAGAGTTACAAGGGGTTAGAGGTTGTGTGGTCCCCAAGTTAATTAACCTCCCCGGGAAGGTTATGTGCAGGTGGGCCCTACCACCATAACCTCTCATGGGAGGTTATGGTGTGGTGAAGCCCACCAATAACCTCCTCTAAGAGATTTTAACCACCACAAATAAGAAAAGTTAACTCTTTATTTTTAATAAATTTAATTAAAAATCCAGAAAACTATCTTCCACTCTCATTTAAATGAAATTCTGGTGAAGCTCTCACTAAGAAAACACCAATGCTGCGAGTTCAATGGTGACCTTGAAATTTGATTCTGAGCACTGGTTTATAAGTTATAAAATTCAGAACAAAAGTTTACTGAATGTACCCAAACAAAACATCATAAATTGATTCCAGACACATTGGGCATCAGAATCAAGCGGCATAAGAAACTAAAGACTCATAAAATTCCCATGTATTTTAAAAAAATATTCCAATGGTAAATACGGGTATTTACATTCTCCCCTCCCCGAGGATTTTTATCCCCGTGAGCTACAACTCGAACTAAGAATACAAAAGGGGGTACTGAGCACGAATCTAAGACTCTCATTCCCATGTGCTCTTCAGAAGGTTCATGTGATGCCAACGAACGTGCACCCAAGGTATCAACCATCCACGTAGGACGCAATCCTGCCAATCCACAATCTCCACTATGACCTCTGTGAAATTCAACCTATCATCGATGTCTATCTCCCCATGGTCTATTATGTGGGATGGGTCGTGCACATATCTCCTCAGCTGAGATACATGGAAGACGTCGTGCACCCAAAGCAACTGAGGTGGAAGATCTAAGCGGTAAGCCACCTCGGCTACTCTGCTTAGGACCTGGATGGTCTGATGAATCCCAGAGATAATTTTCACCCTCGGCCAAATCTCCATAGACCTCGTCGAGGTGAGACCCGTAAGAAGACGCGGCCTCCATCCTTGAACTCCAGAGGTCTCTGTCTCCTGTCAGCATGAGACTTAGGCCTACTCTGTATAGTCTTCATCTGCTCTAGGATGATCTGCACCTTTTCCATGCCTGCATGTACCATCTCTAGTCCCACTAGTGCAGACTCCTTTGGGTTTGTCCAGCACAGTGGCAATCTACAAGGTCGTCCGTACAACGCCTCGATAGTTTCCATACAGATGGTGGAGTGATAGAAGATGTTGTAGGAAAACTCCACTGAAGTCAAGTGATCCTCCCAACTGTGACCGAAGTCGAGGACGCATGCACGTAGCATGTCCTTGAGGGTATGGATGGTCTTCTTGGTCGGACAATCTGTCTGAGGATGGAAGGCGGTGCTCAAGAAAAGTTGTGTCCTGAATGCTTCCTGTAACCCCTTCCGTAGTTGGGAAGTAAATCATGCATCATGGTTGGTTACAATTGAGGAAGTTACTCCATGTAAACGCACTATCTTCAGCACATAGATGCGTCCCAAGAACTCAGCTAATCATTTCTCTGTGATCTGTAGGAAGTGGGCCGCCTAGGTGAGTCGGTCAATGATCACCCATATCGAGTTGTGAATCCTGGATGTACGTGGAAGACCCATCAAAAAGTCCATGGATATCCCATCCCACTTCCACTCTGGGACCTCTAAGGGCTGAACCAAGCCTATTGGTACCTGGTGCACTGCCTTCACGTTCTAACAAGTGAGGCATCGTGAGACAAACTCCACTACCACCTTTTTCATACCCGGACAACAATGATATCGTCGATGGTCCTGATACATCTTTTCCACTCCTGGATATACCGCTAGAGGGGAGGTTTGGAACTCCATCAACACATCCTACTGAAGTGATACCGGTACCATGGTACGTCTTCTAAATAGGATTATGTGCTCCCTACCTTCAGAAAATCCATCAGGTGGATTCCATGTGGATATCTGAGCACGTCGCATCTCAGAGTTAGCATCTCCATGCTGCGCCTCCCTGACTTGCTGAAAAAGTGGAGGAGTGACTGTAAGAGACTAAAGATAAGCTGATCCATCCCTATCCACAAAGGATATATTTAAGGAAGCCGGCTACTCTATCACCTCACCTAGAAGCTGAATGACAGTCCTCCTACTGATCACATTTACAACAACGTTCCACTTCCCAAGAATATATACTATCTCAAAGTCATAGTCCTAGAGGATCTCAAGCCATCGTTGTTGTCTCAGGTTCAGGACCTTCTGAGAGAAGATATACCTGAGACTCTTGTGATCAGTATACACTGTAAAACATTCACACATCAGATAGTGTCGCTGCATCATCAAGGTGAATAACACTACTATTAGCTCCAAGTCATGGGTATCATATTTCCGCTCATGCTATCTCAACTGCTGAGAACCATACGTGATCACTGCTCACTCATGCATCAGGACACACCTGATTCTATTCCCTGATGCATCTGAGTAAACTACGTAACCTACGCCTTCCTCTGGAATCTTTAAGATGGGGGCACTATTCTGCCTCTACCACGTCTCTAGAAAGTTCTGATGGCATCTCTCCAACCACACAAAGGGTTTTCCCTTCAATTTCAATGCTGAAAGTGGTGATGTCACTCTGGAGAAGTCTAGAATGAATCTCTGATAGTATCCTGCCAAGCCCAGGAAACTCCAAACCTCCGTCACACTCCTGGGTGGCTCCCAAGAAAGCATTGCCTCAATCTTCACTAGATCCACTGCATCTCCAGCCTCCGATGTGATGTGTCCCAAGAAGTGAACCTCTCGGATCTAAAACTGGCACTTCAAGAGATTACCATATAGCTTATTCTCTCAGAGTGTGTCTAGTACCACCTACAAATAGTAGGCATTCTTTTGCTCAGTTGTCGAGTAGATCAGAATGTCATCGATAAAGACCACGAGAATGCAATTGAGGGAAGGCTGGAAGATTCTTTTCATGAGACTCATGAACACTTCTGAAGCATTGGTTACACCAAAGGGCATAACCAAGAACTCATAGTGGCCATAACGACACTTGAAGGTCATCTTCTTCACATCCTCATCTCGAAATATGAGCTGGTGATATCCCGATCTGAGGTCTATCGTCGACAACCATCGTGCTCCCTTGAGATGATCAAAGAGGTCATCAATGCTCGGATGTGGGTACATGTTCTTTATGGTCTCCTAGTTCTAGTGATGGTAGTCGACATAGAGCCTTCCGCTCCCATCCGCCATCTTGGCGATAAAAATCGGATCTGCCTAGGGGGAAACAATGGGCTTGATGAATCCCCTCCTCTGTAAGTCCTCTAGCTCTACCCACAGCTCATGTAGCTCAGTGGGAGCCATCTGATATGCTGGAGTAGATATCGGTGTCGTCCCTAGGTACATGTCAATATATAATTCCACCTCTCTATGTGTATGTATTCCTGGAACATCATCAAAGAAAACGTCTTCGTACTAGTCCACCAGTACAAGATACGTCAGACTCTCCACATCTACTGCTCCAAGGGTAAGGAAAGCCAATTGGTGAGTGACCGGATGCACCCTCCTCTGAGTACGTTCGTCCTGCACTGCAAAGGTTCCCTTCTCTCCGGTGAAGGTGAACCTTGTCCCATCCATGCAGACACACTGCACTTTTCACCTAATACAATCAATCTGAGCATGGACTATAGATAACCAGTACATACCCAAGATGACATCGTAAGGCCTTGACGCCGCTACAAGGAGATCCCAGTGGATGATCTCGCCTCCTAGAGTAAGATCACACTATCGAAACTAGTGTGTAATCATAGTGTTTGCTCCCGTAGAAGTATTTAGCTGTATGGATCGAGCCAACGGCTCCGTCGGAATCTCCGAGCTCCGAACGAGGGATGTGGTGATGAAAGATTGACTAGAACGTATGTCTATAAGGATTGCAGCTATGGTGGAGTAGATACATATCGTACCTCATATCATTTCTGGAGCGCCATGGTCATAGGCTTCAGCTTCCTGAAGCTGAGCTCTCCCCTGTCCACCCGCGCCCTACAGTCGGGGTGGACCTCCTGGTGGTGGTGGCGGTAGCACCTCGTATCATCGTCCACTGCCAGTTGTACGTCCATCTCCTCTTCCACATCCACCTCCACCGTACGGACCGCCTCTATTGAACCTCTGACTCTGCCTGGGAGGTCCCTCAACTGTATGTTGATCATCAGAGTTGTTGGTCAGATATTAACGATCCATGTGACCAAGCTCGCCGTAGGAGTAACATTGTCCAGTCATAGCATGACTGGCTCTGTATCCATTCTGGGTGCCCCGCACAGCCAATCCTGAGTCGTGCAGTTGACCACTAGTGGGTCCAGTCCTCTTCGACCTCTGCGTCATCTGTCTACTGCTAGCAGCATAAGACTTTGCTGCAAGTCGACTGGTGGTGGGTCTCGCAACTGGAGACTGATCAGCAAGGAAACTCTACACTAGAAGGGATCTCTCCAACACTCGCTCCTGCGTTGGGATACTGTGGGAGATAATTGATGCTCTGATATCTTGCTTGAGTCCCTGCTCAATGACATGGGCCCTGAATAATGGGTCACATACCATATCAGTGGAGTAGCGCGAGAGGTCGGTGAACCTCATTGAGTACTGATCTACACTCATGCTGCCCTACTGCTGATTAAGTAGCTCCTGTATCCGCACTGCTCGATGGGTGGCTGGCACAAACTCCGCCCGGAACAGGCTCTAGATGTCTATCCATAGAAGTGTCGCCTCGTCGTGTACTTGGAGCATCAACCTACACCATCTTCCTATTAGTGCCTGATGGAGGCTGGCAGCAAGGATAACCATAAAGTCTACTAGTGTCCCAACCAATCTAAAAAATCTCACCATAGCCTCCATCCAATCATCGCCCACCTATAGGTCCATCTCTCCCCGGAACCTGGGTGTCCTTTGGCACTGGAACTCGTTTAGTGCTCTCAAGAGATGTGCACTCTCTGCAGCTGGGGCTGGTGGCATCATTGCCCCAACGGTTGGTGGTACCGTTGGTGCCTCCACGGGTGCCTCAACTAGAAAAGGGCCTTGTACTAAGGCCTCTATGCTCTAACTGGTCATCCATGGGGAGGCATCTTGAAATATCATATACAACATGGTCAAAAGACTATACCTGGTGAGCTGAGATGGATTGAGCTGACTTAAATAAAACTTCTGAAAACACACACACAATCAATGTTTTGTGAACTGAGTCGAAAATCAGAAGTTAGGGTCCTGGTGTATGGATATGATTTCCGCAACACCAACACTGGACTCCTTGAACTAAAAACCACACTCAGTACCCTTAACATTATTGCTTCACAGAAAAGAAATATCAAAGTCCTATGTTCTGCGATCGAACTGAAACCTCTGATACCAATTTGTCATGACTCGTCCCCCAAGTCCCATATCGTCACTACCTCAAGCCTGCCTTCCATAGGCCAGGGGCTGGCGACTAGCACTAAAGGCGTAATTCCTTAAATCTGGGAAGGAATTTCCTTTATAAATCGTAAACATACACAACCAGAGTACAAGAGGAAGAAAACACTAAATAAAAGTTGTATAAAAAGTGTACTGAAAGTAATGGGCGGCCAGAATTCAAGCCCAAATCTAAAGTACAAATACAACTGAAATCAAGTACAACTGAAAAGGGACAAATAACTAAAAGGTGAAAACAACTCCTAGATCGTCTTTTGGGGTTCTTACCAGATGGGTAGGTAGAGATGGCCTCTAGAGCACTCCATGTCCGTCAAAATCCACCATGTACCGATATGTCGTAAGGTCCTCCTCTGGGTACCGTACAGTCCGGGCACTCTCGGCCTCTATCAGCGTTGTCTGTCATCTACATCCAACACAATGAGGTGCGGGTATAGCCCATGCAGGGGTGAGTATAACGATACTCAGTAGGGACCCTTAGACCCTCAAGGTCTCACAAAATCCAACAAGGATAAACCAAAAAGTATGAAATCAATGGATATCCATTACGTAGATATATGCCCATACATATACCAAAGTTATCTAGTAACCCATCTCAATCATGAGGAAAATACAAAGTTCATTGACTCAGATAAAACCAAGATTTACATTATCGAAACCACAGCTATTGGAGAACTCCTCCTTTGTCAATAACAATGGTCCTATTGTGACACTGAGGTGCTTCTCACTAACCTTGGACTGCTGAGGTACTCCTCCTGTCGAGTACAGCGGGTCTGCATCCAACTACCAGGTGCTCCATCCGCTGTGGGTCTGCCGCCAAATATCGGGCCTCCCCCTAATAGACTACAAGGGTACTCCTCCTGTCGAGTACCATAGGTCTACTGCCAACTAATAGGTGCTCTGTCTTCCATGGGTCTGCAGCTAAATACCGGGCTCACCCCACTGGGCTAGTCGAATCACTCCGAGTCGAATCGGTCAAGCAGTCGTCAGGTCTGTCAACTACTAGGTCTCCACACTCTGTACGCTCGTCTCCAAGAGGATCCTCTCAATGAGCTACTGGTCGATACTCCAAGTGTCATGAATTCTCATGTGGAAGTATCACAAATGACCGCCATGTCATTGGGGTCTCAAAGAAATAGACGGTGCGTCAATCAGATGCCTGGTCTGAGAGTTATTAGACTTTTACTCCTGGGGGCCTGGTTAGTATCATTTAGTAACCAACCTGGCCATATCTCAACTATACCCCGAACTCCCGTGTGGTATTCTCAAAGGTACTTATTCATTCCAAAAATAACAGCGCAGCTAAAAGTTCATCAAACGGATGCCTGTAGCCCAAGATATGGTTGAAAAGGTGTAAACGGGTCTGGCTGCAGCTCCATACTGCTCCGCGCGGCGTGACGGAGCCTCGCCACCATTCGACATCCGTGACCCTCCTGGTCATGGACCATTTCTTCTGGCCTGATGTGATGACAATGCGCCCCTCCGGCACCACCGCGGCCTTCCTGGCCATGGCTCGGTTCACTATGCGGCACTGTGGTGCCGCGTCATTATGGCGACCCGGTGGCCTTGCGCCGCCGGCTTTCTTCGCGGACAACTCATTGTCAGTCACTGTGTGTATAGCCTCTGTCATCATCAAACAAGAAAAAACAAAAGGGGAGGGTCAAGCCGTGTTTGTGCGGTCTGAACCCTCCTCATTACGGTGATATCATTCGGTTCTCAAAACACACAACATCCGATGGGGTATGGAGGGTAATATTCAATCGTAAAATAACCCCTACCTCACTTGCCGACGATCATTGACGAAGTCGAGGAATAAGGCATCATCAATTCATTGATTTCGGGAAGCGTCCGGGGTAGGAGACTGAGGAAGAAGCATCATTGGCGTTCTTCACGGTCGGCTCCTTCTCCATAGGTTCAGTCGAAGATGTAAGAAGAAGTTCATCGACGTTCTTCGCATTCTTTGTGTTCTTCGTTAGAAGAACAGTTCTTTGTTGATAGCATTTTCCAACAATCTCACAGGAAGATAAATTCCAAACCCAAATAAAATAATTGTCTACCTATTATTTTATGTGTTGGAACATAATTCAAAAGGGTGAATTAATAACCTGGCTCCACCCAATTAAATCATGTGCGTTAGAACAACAAATTTTTTGGGGATGGTGGAGAGTTACAAGGGGTTAGAGGCCATGAGGTCCCCACATTAATTAACCTCCCAAGGGAGGTTATGTGCGGGTGGGCCCTACCACCATAACCTCTCGTCGTAGGTTATGGTGTGGTGGCCCCCACAACTAACGTCCTCTTGGAGCTTTTAACCACCATAAATAAAAACAATTAACTCTTTGTTTTTAATCAATTTAATTAAAAACCCCGAAAACTATCTTCCAATCTCGTTAAAATGCTACTGCGGTGATGGTCTCACTAAGCAATCACCGACGTTGCGAGTTAAACGATGCCCTTAGAATTTGATTTCGAGCACCAGTTTAGAAGTTATAAAATTATGAACATACATTTACTGAATGTACCAGAACAAAACATTACAAATAGATTCCAGTCACATCGGGCCTCCCAATCAAGATCCGTTAGAAATTGCGGACTCGTAAAATTCCCATATATTTAAAAACAATCACGGGAAATCTGGGTGTTTACAACATTAGCCTATTTGAGATCCATGACTGCATAGGAACGATATTCTATCAACTGAAACTTCCACCGAATATGTATCAAGTTGCAGAAGTGTTTCCTATATGACTCTTGAGGAAGTACATACCAGATCCCTCACGTGTACTAAAATCACAGGTGGTATAACTGCAAGATGATCTCCCTTATGAAAAGCATCCAGTGAAGATTATGGAATAGATAGATAAGGTCATACACAACAAGACAACCCATCCTTTTAATGTGTTTTGGAGGAACCCTATGTTTGACGAAGCTACATGGGAATTGGAAGAGGTGATGAATGATAAGTACCCTCACCTGTTTGCGTAAAATGAAATTTTGAGGGCAAAATTTTCTAGGGGGGATAATGTAATGAACCAATGTTTTAGCAATGGGATTCCCTTCTTATAATTATTCTTTATAGTATAGTCACAATAGGAATCCCAATAAAAAATCATGACACTAAATACTATGTGACCATAAAACATAATTTTTCCACTTCTATGTTTTGAATTTAGAAAATCTGACCAACACGGTTGTGATGAGTATTATTTTTGGAGTCTAATAGAACAAAGATAATTTTTAGTGAATAGTGACCTATCCTTTTGAATATTAAACTACCATTATGAATATTAATATTACCCTTATTAATAGTAAACCATTCAAAATAATTTTATCTTTACCCTTGAATGAATAAATAAAATTTAGGCACCTTATAATTGACAATTTGAGCATTGTAAAAATATTGGTATTTTTTTGTTAGTTGGAAATAATTAATTATAATTAATTAATTTTATTTTCATAAAATATGTTCATATATTAACAATTTTATATCTTATGGTTTTATGATAATTTTATAAGACCTTTTGTAATTTTTTAATGCATTATGAAATCAGTTTTAATATTAAAACTATACTTCTCAAGTAAATTATGATTTTAATTAAATATAAAATTAATCATAATTAAAAAATTATTTTCTGAAAATGGAGTTAATTTTTTGATTCTAGAGTTCTAAAATTGGTATGGGTTAATTTTTTTGGATTTTTCAGAAATACATATATTTTTGGTGAATAGTAAAATACATTAATTTACCATACAAATACTTTATAATTTAAGTACAATATTCCAAATATAAAGAGTAATGTAAGAACCAAAATATTGAACTCTCATGCACTATTTACTATTAATGGTAAGATAATCATCACTATTTCTTATCTTGCTAGAAATTAATAATGTAATGATTAAAATATTAAGAGAACCCCTCTCTTATCCATTATAAATACCACCCCACGCACCCTCATTACTTCCCACCTCTCAGGATTCAAGACATGTTTAAAATCTACCGAATAATCTTCCTTATCCCCTACCCCATGTAAAATATCTTATTGTCTCATAAAAATACCAATCCTAGGTTCCTTCAGGAGGATCTCAAGAGGATGATTCAAGAGGTAATTCCCCCTCTCTCTTTTCCTTTAATTTCCTTTAAATTTCATGGTATTTTCTTCATCACTCACCACCAATCCTCATCCATATGGTATGGTAACACCAGTATCACACATATAATGGATATATTATGATAAAATGGGATAATATATCATCTAACCCCCCTCTCCTCTTCTTGATATTTTATAAATGAAAATGTTGATCGTGAGGTGTTAATTTATCACCTTCCAGAACGATATGATTTATTTTTTCTTTTAATGCCTTCAGACCAGGTCATGAAACCATTTTTATGGTTAAAACAGATTATATTATATTTATTATATCATATTTAATTATCTAGAACCACCTTATGTACATATTACTAAATGATTAAACAAAACAAGTTTGTTGTGGTCGAAAATCCCTCGAATTAACCCAAACGGTCATCATTAAATTCATATATAAAGATTCATTATAATAGTATATAAAAAATTATTTATAAGATCATTTCAAGTTCTTTAACCTAATCAATTACATTTAATTATGATTCTGGATATTTATCCTTGTTTTAAAAGAAGTTACACTCACGAACACAAGGGAATCGTTCTAGAAAACTATAAAAATGAACATTCCTGAACAATGAATTTAAACTCTAAAACTAATCCAAAAGCCCATAAATGAAATTAATAAAACCATGATTAATCATATTAAAGTATAAAAGTTTCTTGAATTGTTAATTAAGGAATATAATTTCATTATACAGAACTTTGAAGTGAATACAGCGTTCAGATACAAGGTAAGGGAAAATTATCAAACCCAGCATTCTTTCTTTTTATTTTCCCTCTTTCACTCAATGTTCAGTATTGGTTATCCATAAAAATAATTTATTCATCATTATATTATCTTTTCTGGAAAATAAATGTTCTGAAATTGATTTTATGAAACACCCAACTTTTTTCAAAAGAACTCTTCTTTCAAATAAACAAACATATTTTTCTTCTTGAGTGTTGTTTTACTCTTCACTCATGGTTAATTGTTTTATGTCAAGAATGAAATTAACTCTTTATTTTGGGAACTAAATTTTTATGAAAGTATGATTTATTATCTGAAACCCATTTATTTTCATGTTTTATGTTAATTTCACGTTTTGCATATTTTTAATGTCTCATGAATGTTAATGTAAATATTATGATGTGATGGGTTCACCCAAAATTATATAGCGTGATATGAATTTTTGAATATGAAGGGTTCACCTAGAATCGTACTGCTCTACAATTCATTGGGGAAATTGATGAATATAATTAATAGAAGTGAAATGATCTCTGAACATGATGTTTCCATTGTTCACACCAATGTGTGGTAGATGACCACTATGTCGTGATGTTTTATTTTATGCATTCCCACATTTGAAGTATTTTATTAATGCTTACTCTCATGTTCATGATCCTATTTCTATGTATGTTTGAGCTAATCCATTGTTATATTTTTCATATCTATCCTCTTACTAGTCTTTTCGATCACCCCTTTTTTTATGTATATCTTTGGTTGACTATATTTACTAAGGAGCAATCAAGATCCAATAAGAAGAAAGACAATAAGGAATTCACCAAATGTTTATGTCGGATGCTGTCAATTTTATATTTGGTCCAATTTTCAAAAAGAAATTATTCCTCTATATCCTTGTGTTTTAATAAAATTATTATTGGGAAAAAGTCCCTCAAGGTATCATTGAAGAATATTTGAGATGATTTTGTTTGTTGAAAACGCAAGGCTCCATGTTGTGTTTGTTGAGAAAGTGAGTCCCAATGACTCAAACTGTTGACAAAGGGAGTTTTCTTAGAGAATGGGGAAAAGTGTTTTTGGAAAAGGGAGTTGTGCTCTTGTGTTAAGGAGGTTTATAATGTTGTACATTAGGAATAGTTTCAAATTAAGAACATAAAAAATTTGGAAAATGAAAGGTGGCACGCAAGTCCAAAAGTGGCGCGTGGGTGTCTGGCACGCAGGTGTTTGGTGAACAGCTCCTCAAAATTCCTATAAATAGATGACTAACCTCCTCATTTCACAACGATCTCAACACTTGGAGAAAATATGAGCTCGGAGTGTGCAAATGGAAGTTTTGGCGCACAGGTGTTGGCACGCAGATGTCGGTGCGCAGGTGTTGGCACGCAGGTGTTGGTGCACAGTTGTTGGCGCGCATCTGTTGGCGCGTAGCTGTTGGCGTGCAGGTGTTGGCGCAGAGGTGTTGGCGTGCAGGTTTTGGTGTGGATGTGTTGGCAGGTAGGTGTTGGCCAGCAGGTCCTAGCGCGCAGGTGTTGGCGCGCAGGTGTTGGCCAGCAGGTCTTAGCCAGCAGGTTTTGGCGAGCAGGTTTTGGCCAGCGGGTTTTGGCCGGCAGGTTTTGGCCAGTAGTTTTTAGCCAGCAGGTTTTGGCCAGTAGGTTTTGGCCAGTAGGTTTTGGGAATCATGTTTTGGCCAGTAGGTTTTGGCCAGAAGGTTCTGGCCTGCAGGTTTTGGCCAGCATGTTGTGGCCAGCAGGTTGTGGCCAGCAAGTTGTGGCCAGCAGGCTTTGTCAAGCAAGTTTTGGCCAGCAGGTTTTGGCCAGCAGTTTTTGGCTACCATGTTTTGGCCAGTATGTTTTGGCCAGCAGGTTTTGGCCAGTAGGTTTTGGCCAGCAGGTTTTGGCCAGAAGGTTTTGGAAAGCAGGTTTTGGCCAGCAGGTTTTGGCCAGCAGGTTTTGGCTAGTAGTTTGTGGCTAGTAGGTGTGGTACGCAGGTTGGTTTTTCTGCAATGAAGGCAGAGGTTGTGCACTGGTTAAAGGGGTGCACAAGTCACCCTAGGGTTGCGTGAAATTTATAATTTTCCCTGAAAAACTGTGGTAAATCGGTAATCATCAATGGATGAACATTGAACTTCAATAGAGAATCTATCAACAGTTGAGGATGCATTCTTTTATGAAAATAAAGAGACCTACAAGTCTATAAACTGTGAGTGGATTCTTTCCGGAGCAGTGAGAAAAGGAAGAGGAAGAAGGTGATCCTCTCCACCAGCAGTGACCAGAGAGAGAGAGAAACAGGGAGTGACCCTTGGGAAAGTAGTGAGCTGACCCTAAACCTTGTAAAGGTAGTTAGCCTTAGACAGAGTGACTATTCCTTAACCTTTGTATCCCCATCTAGTGAAGAATAGTGGAATTTGGTATGACTGGAAACTTGTCGGAGTATGTGTCTTGGACGTAACCCAGTGAGGGTGAACCAAGTAAACATCTTTGTGTCTGCCTGCTTACTTCCCTGCACTGAATTTAAAGCATCATCATCTGATAAAGAAGAAAATAGGTGATCATAATAAACACACAAGTGAAAACAAAGAGACCCTTATAGTAAATAGGTCAAGATCCAGTGGGGCAGGAAGAACTTTGAAAAATAATATCCATACCCTGATTCACCCCCCCCCCCCCCTCAGGGTATATAGGCCCCTATTGGTCCTTACAATTGGTACCAGATGGAGGTTGCCTTTATCAGATTTGTTTACTCCAACTTGGTGTAGTCGATCTGTGTGGTTGAAGAATCAGTCTGCTCTAATCCTTGTGTGCCATGGAAAAGGGAAAAACATCAAAGAAGAATCATAAGTCAGTTGGTATTACTCAGTGCGGAAGTATGTATGGAAAAAGTGTGATTCAATTAAAGGATTCAAATAGTTTGCTGAAGGAAGGATTGGATGAATCTTATAGGGAAAAGATAGATTCAGTCAATCATGATGTAGGAACGAGTGAAGTAAATGAACTTAAAAGTGATACCGAAACCACTGATGTTGATGAAGTTTCAATAAGGAGGCTTCCAGTAGATGGTGTCAACATGACAATGAAATTGGATCAAAAATTGGATGAAGAAGTTAAATATAAAGATATCAGGATCCAAGTATTAGAAATTGAGGTCAACAAGCTAAGAGTCCTTAATCAATGGCTTATTGATGTGGCTACTGACCTAAAGAAGAAGAATGATTTTCAAGTTGAATAACTACAAAAGATGGCTAAAATGAATGGAAAACAAAAGTATAATGATTATGAGGAGAATCAAAAGTCAGATGAAGTTCAGAATTTGAATGGTAGAAATGATTACCTAGAAACATAGTTGCCTGAAGAAGTTCAGAAGAATAAAAGGCTACAACAAGAGAATGAATCTGTCTCTGAATATGTTGCTCAAGAAAAATTGAAGGTAAAAGTGAGAAGTGAAAGGGTGGAAAAGCTCACACTGGAACTTGAAGATGAGTTGAGTATCCAAAAGAATCTCAGAAAATAACATAATGCTCAATGTGAATCAATAGATAACAATATTCAACAATTGGAGGAAGTGATAAAAATTCCCAAAAATAAATAGAGATATCAAAGGACAAAGGAAAAGCCTAGTTAAAGGATGCACTTCACCTACTATTATATTTTCCTTCAGATGGTGATGATAAAATTAAAAGGATGTATGAGATTTCTAAGGAAAAATAATAAAATATTCTCTCAACTGAAAGACCATATATATTTGGAAAATATGGCATCAGATTTAATAAATCCCCTCCTGTACATGATAGAATGTGATCCAGGAATAGTTCCAAGAGTGGAGAAAAACATATAGGTGATGGAGATAGGCCTAAGAGGACAGTTACAAAAAGAATTGATGACATGTGCTATTTCTATAGGATTCATGGTCACACGTCAAGCTTCTGTTCAGAGGCTCTAGAATACATATCAGGTTGTGAAAACAGAAACTTTGATAAATCTAAGAAAAATAAGAATATGTGTCATGAGAAATTAGAAAAAAGAATATCTCAGAGGAAATCATATGTTAGATGCAATTACTGTGGAAGAATGGGACACACCACGAGTATGTGTCAGGAAGCTCAAGAGCCTCGTGTCAGAAGAAAAACTCAAGGTGTATCAGAATCTTGACATAGAAATGATGAAACGAGATAAGACTTTGATAGAAGATATTTTATATGTTCAGATTATGGGCATTTGGAAAGAACATGCAGCAATAAGAACACAATAAAGGAAAAGGAACCCGAAAGGATATTCTCAACTCCAATGATTCATATTGAGAAATTTTACAATGGAGAAAAATAGGTAAGGAGAAGAATAGGGTTAGAACCTCAGGGGAATCACAAGGAGCTGAATGAAAACTATATCAATCATACTCCCAACAACTCTCATGGAGATAGTGGAAACAAACCTGAAAGATTAAGGAGAGATCTACTCCAGCTGTGAGAAATAAGAATGCATGCTCAGTGGAGGACTCACCACCAACACAAAATAGTGTGGTGAATCGAATATCTGATAAATTAATGATAAACAAATAATGTACTGAAAACTTCACATGTTGTGTGCCACAGAGAGATGTTGACTAAAGGGGAATATCCCGAAAATGGGGGAAGAAGAATGGGAATATGACATGTAAAGAGATACATACCAAAATAAGTAATTATGGGAAATAGAAATTTAGTGGAACATCAAAGAAGGAAGTGTGTACCAGTGGTCTTAAGCCCTAAATTATGAAAAAGACTAGGCCCACAGAATCTACATATCATAGAAAGACTCAGCATGTGGGTAATGAATGGTTAGCCATATGGCTAGAATAGTTTAAGTTGGCTAGATAGATAGAAGAAGTGAATATAGAGTGTGATGCTCTAATAGAAAAAATAAAAGGGTTGACCAATCAGGATCAACCAAAATCCTCTTCTCGAGGATTCCAGAAACATCCCCTCTCCCTATGTATATAAATTCTATAAACTGATGATTCAATTGTTTCAGGTTTTAGGGAGATACAATCCAAGGGGAAGTGGCATCTAAAGATGCAATGTGGACAGGTTGATATGCTTCTTAGTATCGATTGGCTCAAATCAGGTACCATAGTTGAAGAATAAAGGGAGCAACAGAGCACAATGAGAAGTGATTGTGTGGTTAATTTTATCTCTTGTTTCCTACACCGAGTTCCTACTCAGTGGGATTAGATATTTGGTTAATGTCTCAATTCTAAGTGCTAGATTTGAATAAATTATGCATGAGGAAGTGGTAAGAGGCTTAGAAAGAGAATAAGTGGCTGAAGATGATTCAGAAGATGATTCAGATGGTGAGTACGAGGAAGTAAAATCCTTATCTGCACAGAAGCCAAAGAGTTGAGCTGAAATTGACAAGCAGAATATCATCTATGATTAGTCAGCTCCAGTTCATACAAGGAAAATGTAATCACTACAGTATTAATCTTCTCTATCTTAGGTTGAGCTGAAATTATTTGCTGATGCAGTTGAAGATGGAAACTGGGTTCAGGCCATGAATGAAGAGCTAGATCAGATTGAGAAGAATCAGACGTGGGAGATTGTTTTGAGGCCAGCAAATAAGAACGTAATCGGAAATAAATGGGTCTTTCCTAACAATATGAATTAAGATTGAATAGTGATTTGAAACAAATAACAACTGGGGTGCAAAGGATACTCCCAAATAGAGGGTATTGACGTTGATGAGACATTTGTACCAGTTGCAAGGCTGGAGACAATCAGATTTTTTTTAGCCATATCAGTGCAAAGAAAGGTTAAAGTATTCCAGATGGATGTCAAATCTGCATTTCAAAATTGGGTTCTGGAAGAAGAGGTGTACATTGAGAAGCCTAATGGTTTTCTCATTCATGAGGATGAGAACAATGTTTTCAAGCTAAATAAGGCGTTGTATGGACTGAAAAAAGCTCCAAGAGCATGGTACTCAATGCATGACTAGTACTTGAAGAATCTTGGTTTCTAGTGTCAGGGAGTTGATTACAATCTCCATTTCAGTAACAGTAATCAAAGGATGATGGTGTTGGTTTATTTTGATGTCATAATATTTGGCAGATCAAATTAAGCACAGTGCAGACAGTTTTCTGAATTCTTGAAAAAAGAAATTGAAATGTCAATGATTGGGGAGATAACATTTTTCCTCGGTTTACAGGTGACATAAGGAAGTAATGAAACATTCATTTCTCAATACAAATACACAAATGGTGATCTAAGAAGTATTGGAATGGAGAATTCCAAGGAGATTAAGACACCGATTGTTACCCAAAAGAAATTATCAAAAGATGAGGATGATGAGGTAGTTAATATCAAAGAATACAGGAAAATTATTGACAGCTTGCTGTACTTGACCGTAACAAGGCCTAAAATTTTTTTCTATACATTCCAAGCTACGAGATATCAGATTAATCCCAAGGAAAGCCACATTTTTATAGTGAAAATAATACTTCGGTATATCAATGGCAAGGTGGATTTCAGTCTGATGTATAATGAAAAATCTCAATCAGTGTTATTGGGTTACACAGATGCAGACTGGGCTGGATCAGCATATGACAGAAAATAAATGTCAGGAGGTGCATTTTATGTTGGTGTATTGTGTATTTCATGGATAATCAAGAAGAAATATTTCATTTCATTGAGCATAAAAAAAGCCGAATATATTGCTTCCACTCAAGCTTGCATATAGTTATTGTGGATGAAGCAGCAGCTCGATGATATGGGCATTGAAGTGATGTCTCTGATTGGAATCTAGTGCGATAACTCAAGTTCTATCAATATCATCAAAAGTCTGTTCTATCACTCAAGTACAAAGCACATTAAGATAAAGTACCATTTTATCAAGGAGAAGGTTGAGCAGCGAATCGTAAAGTTGGAGTATGTGCCTATAGAACTACAGGTTGCAGTCATCCTGCTGATGGCCTTACCCAAGGAAGATTTTGAGAGGAATTGAATGGATTTAAGAGTCTCGTAGACTCCCCACACTTGAAAAGTGTAAATTTGGGACCTCCCCCTCTCCCCGAGTTATGATGTGTTTTCCCCTAAATGTGTGGATATGTGTTCTCTACTCTGTTACAGATTGCAACAGAGAGACCTTTGGGTTCGTTAACAAACGGGGAGAAAATAGTGATTGTTCAAGGGGATATAGTGTGGCTATTTGATAAATAATGAAATATAGGTTGAGAAGCTGATAGGTGGATCATCCATATAGGGGGAGTTGATGAAGAATACAGATAGGGGGGAGCGTATGAAATCAGACGATGCTAGACATAATCTATCAAATAATAGATATCATGATAGCTGAGGAGTGTAATAAAAGCATAAGTGTGGTTGATATCAGATTATTATTAGAATTTCAATTGGAATTTGGTTGGTATCAATAGTGGTGTCAGAAACGAAGTGGCTCATAGATGACCTTTTCATGATACTCTTGTTTCTCACACCGATCATTGCTAATGTGGGCTTAGAGTATGTGTTGAGTAAATCATTGATCGCTATCTATATCACAAGAGGTTAATGGTGGATGAAGGTGAATGAAACCTTGATGAGGTATCACAGAATGGAGAATTTTTTTGAGAAGAGTTGTCAGCAAACCCAAAGGGGGATATTATTTGGCAAAAATCCCTCAAGGTATCATTGAAACATTTTTAGATGATTGTGTTTGTTGATAATGCAGAGCTCCATGTTGCGTGTGTTGAAAAAGTGAGTCTCAATAACTCAAACTGTTGATAAAAAGTTTTCTTGGAGAATGGGAAAATGTGTTTTTGGAAAAGGGAGTTGTTCTCTTGTGTTAAGGAGGTTTCTAATGTTGTTCACCAAGAATTTTTTCAAATTCAGAACATCAAAAATTTGGAAAAGGAAAGGTGGCGAGCAAGTCCAAAAGTGGCGTGCAGGTGTTTGGCACATAGGTGTTTGGCGCGGAGGTTTTTGGCATACATGTCCTCAAAATTATAATAAATAGATGAGTAGCCTCCTCATTTATCAATGAGCTCAATACTTAGAGAAAATTCAGCTCTGAGTGCGCAAGTGTAATTTTTGGCGCGCAGGTGTTGGAGTGCAGGTGTTGGCGCACAGGTGTTGGCACGTAGGTGTTGGACAACAGGTCTTGGCGCACATGTGTTCATGCGCTGGTGTTGGCGGGGAGGTGTTGGCTAGCAGTTGTTGGCTAGCAGGTTTTGGCCATCATGTTTTGGACAGCTGGTTTTGGCCAGCAGGTTTTGGCCAGCAGGTTTTGGCCAGTAGGTTTTGGCCAGCAGGTTTTGGCGAGCAGGTTTTGGCCTGCAGGTTTTGGCCAGCAGGTTTTTTTAACAGGTTTTGGACAGTAGGTTTTGGCCAGCAGGTTGTGGCCACTTGGTTGTGGCTAGTAGGTTGTGGCCACCAGGTTTTATCCAGCATGTTCTGGACAACAGGTTTTGTCCAGCAGGTTTTGACCAACAGGTTTTCGCCAGTAGGTTTTGGCCAGCAGGTTGTGTCTAGTAGGTGTGGCACGCAGGTTGGTTTCTCCGCAACGAAGGAAGAGGCTGTGCACTGGTTAAAGGGGCGGACAAGTCACCCTAGGATTGCGTGAAAGTTAGAATTTTCCCAGAACATCTGTGGTAAAGTTTTATTCCTCAATGAATGAACATTGAACATCAACAGACCATCTATCTGTAGTTGAGGATGCATTATTTCATGCAAATTAAGAGACCTACAAGTCTATAAACTATGATTGGATCCTTTCTGGATAAGTGAGTAAAGGAAGAGGAAGAAGGTGGTCCTCTCCACCAGAAGTGAGCCAGAGAGAGAGAAACATGGTGTGACCCTTGGGAAAGTAGTGAGATGACCCTAAACCTTGTAACGGTAGTGAGCCTGGGATAGAGTGACTGTTCCCGAACCTTGGTATCCATGTCTAGTGAAGAAAAGTGTAATTTTGTATGACCAACATCTTGTCAGTGTATGCTTCTTGGACGTAGCCTAGTGAGGGTGAACCAAGTAAAAGTCTCTATGTCTGCCTGCTTACTTCCCTGCATTGCATTTAAAGAATCATCATTAGATAAAGAAGAAAATAAGTGATCATAATAAACACACAAGTGCAAACAATGTGACCCTTGTAATAAAGAGTTCAATAACTAGTGGGGTAGGAAGAACTTTGAAAAAGAATATCCATACCATGTTTCAACCTCCCTCTCAAGGTATATAAGCCCCTTTTGGTCCTAACAATTATGTTGTTTATATTTATAATGATGTTATTTTAATGTAAGAAAATCCTGGGTTGCTATAGGAATAACCTACTTGGTTAATTTCATCATAATTCTACGGAGAACATAATCATTAATCAATGAATTAGAGAGCTATATTGGTACCATTCATTATAATAATCAAGATAAAATTACCATAAGATACTTGAAACATATAAAATAATTAATTTATATCATCAATCCATAAAAATAAAATTTTGAACCCATAAGTAAAACATTTTAAAAAATTGATCTATCACATTCCATGAAAAACCAATTATCAAAAATAAAATACATAGCACAAAGGGTAGGATGGTAATTATGTTAATAAAAAATTGAAGATGATAAATCAATAAAAATAATAATGGTTGTGGTAGTGGTAAAAAAATTTAACGACATATGCATTAAAGTAGAACATTCTTTTTCCATTTTTTAAATAATGTAAAAATATCTCATATAAAATATTTAAAAAGATTCCTTTTGAAAACTATTGAAATAAAGTATAAAGTGACAGAAAATTTCATTTATATATTTTTTATTCAAATATAAAAAAATTCAATAAAAATATTTTAAGAATAATTACATTGATGAAAAAATATAAATTAAATCTTTAAAACAATAAAATTGATGTTTTAAGGTAAAGTGTCCCTTACCTCATGATTGACATGTTACAAATGTTATATATCTTCATAAATAATATGATTATGTTAATTAATTATATTATTAATTTCATTTTTATAGTTTATTATTCATTTTATGTCACTTATATACATGTTTTACTTAATTACATAATTGATTAAGTTCGCATCAGACATTTTGAGAACATTCGGCTTATAAGTCTAAAATACTTTGGATGGGATGATTATAGTCAATAGGGTTATTATTAAATAATATCCATAATATTAATAATGATATAACTATCATTTTTATTCACTAATTAAATTTTTATAAACATCAATGAATGGTGTATATAATGAAAAAGTCACATTGGTTCATGAAGGTGGTTGCCCAGGCATACAGACGAATAGTTTTTACATTATTCAATCTATTTAATGGTAATATAATAAAAAAAATATTATCTATAATTATTTATAATTATGTCATAAATATCATATATATATATATATATATTAGTTAAATAAATAATAATAAAAATCCATCTGAGGTGGTGATGAAAAAGGAAACACATATCTTTATGGAGGCGAAACACCACACGTATGCACAAGTGATGCTTTCATTTCCCATATGAAAAAAGATTATAAATGGTTTTAATATAACAATAATAACAGTTAAATATATATATAATTCTTTTGTTATTATTTATACATGGTTAAATAATATTTGAACGATTTTTAAGAAGAAATTAACATGAAATGGGTCGATTATTATTTATACCTTATCCTCAGATAACCTCTTTGGATTACACCTTAATCCTTCTATGTTTCATATTTTGCAAATACCAATACCACTTAGACATGGATATGGATTTAGGGGAAATATTTTGGTATAAATTTTATGAAATAGTGTAATCAAATGGTGTGAGTAAGGGAGGATAATAGGTTTTTATTTATAAGTGAATGGAGGGGCACCCTTGTAAATACTTAATGTATTAAATTAATGTAAATTAATTTACATGTTCTTGTGGAAAAAATTTAAATATTTATAATAAAATATTATTATTATAAATATTATAATAAAATAAATAATTTACATGTTTCGTCTATGTTTTCACCCTTATATCATAGTGTTAACACCCCCCCAACCCTGTTAACCCTTTTGACATTTACAATGATATCAACGTTTATTACTCTATATGGGTCAGAAAAATTATTATACATGGATAAATTACCCAAAAGTAGAAAATTATTGATATTTTAAATCATATCCTATTCAAATGGATAAATATACAATTTTTATTAATTTTTAACTGTTAGGAAAATATTATTTTACATAATATTCAATTAAAGTCATTTTTGAGACTTTTCACATAGAATGACATTAATGATATCAACATAGTAATGTATTTAAAATATAAATTTATTAACACGCCACTAATATAATATATTTATATAAAAAATCTAATTAAAAAACCATTAATACAAATTGTACCACTTTTAATGTTTTTTTCCAAAATCATTAACATGATTTTCCAATTACATAAACAATAATTGTATCAGCATTTCGAAATAATTTAATGTAACTATTACATCACTAAAAAATAAACAAAAATAATATGATAAAAATTTAATTATTATTTTAAACAAACATTTATAACTTATTATAACCTCTTTATATCCCTATTTAAAAATATAATAAATATTAAGACAAAGATACTGACATTTTGTTTTTAATATTTACATAAATCAAATTAAGTTAATTATCAATGTAATGTTGAAAAAAATATCAAAATTTTAGAAAAAAATATTTTTTACGTTCAAAAAACACTTATCCAAAATAATAAAAACAAGTTTTAGGGAAATTTTTAGGTCGTATCTCTTTGTTTTTCCCATTTTTACCTATATTACAGTTTCCAATGTAAGAAATATTTATTATGGTTACTATTTATAATGGCAAAAAATCAAATGGACAAAATTATCAAATTTAAAAATCAATATTAAATAGGTGAAATACAATTTTTCAAATTCAATTTCTATATGTTTCATAAATTACATTGAAAATAAACCAATAAAATGTGGTGAAAAAATGTTTTCCAAAAAAATATAAGAATAAAAAATGTTTTTTATCAAATTTTTCCAAATATCGATTAAAATTACATTTATTTGGTTTATTTTAACATATACTATGTGTGTAAATTTGAAAATCATTTCAAAAAAATTGAGACTTTGAAAATACATAGAATTAAATGATAGGTTTTCTAAATCAACATTTTTCACTTTTTTCTAAAAGGTTAATCTTTTTAAAGAAATCCCAAAGTTTCCCCTTAAGATAATTTTGGTATGCTGACTTCAAAAAATGAATCCTTTCTAAAAATTTAAATTTCTTAAATTTGAAGAAATTAGTTATAATATTTTTTCCCAATATTCTATAAAACCATATTTCTGATGAAAATATATTCTAGAAGTATAAAATGACAGTATTCTCATTCACTTCTTAATATCTATAATTAAATGAACATCATTAAATAAAATTAATATATAATTTACATATTTCATTAGAATCATTTTTCAATAGTAAATATTTAATCTATCAAGATAATAATATGTTACCATACAAAAATAGTATTATCAAAAATATATCTTTGAACTTAAAATCATATTGTCTTCATTTAAAACATATTGAACATAAATACTGCTAGTAGATATATATTTATACAACAAATATGTGCACAAAAACCAGATATATAATTATTTAATTAGATTCCTACATATATCCATATATGCTACACTAAAATTTATTCAATTACTTATCTCTCATTTTGTCTATTTTATTACTAATTATTTTCCTTGTTCCTATTTTTGTAGTTGGGGGCACATGCTTTATGGTGAACTATGAGGATAATGATTTTATGTTTTTAATGTTTTTATATATTTTTTCATTTACACCACTTTTACTTTTCTTCCTATTGTATAATATTTAAACATCACAATGTATTACTATTAAAATTTCATCATAATATTGTATTCAATTAATGTATCAATATTTATTTTACATTGATGTTTCATATATCACATTCTATTAAACATAATATATATTATAAATAAATTTTAAAATCATGTAGTGTGACATTCCACCACATTACTGAAATTGTGTCGTCATAATTTTATTATGTTCATAATACCATGGCTTTAAAAGATTTTTAGAATTAATTCTGAGGAGTGTATGATAAAACTATTTATTATTAAAGGGAAAAATTAATATTAACAAAAAAACACTTTGTTTAGAAACAATATCATAAAAAGGGATAAGAAAACATCCTTCTGAAAATAGAAGACGAAAAATATGAAGTTATCATAAAATAAAACATTATCAAGTTCCCAAATATTGATATCATTAGTGGGATATAAAATTAATTATATATAGAAAAAAAATTGCATATAAGGAAGAGTCGAGAGTGACAAAAAATATTCTGATGAGAAATTTAACAACTGCAAAACCATAAATTGGAATAGGACACTGATGACCATCAATTCTTAATAAATGACGGTTTAAAGAAAATATTTTTAATTCAAGATAAATTAAATATATTTGTGGGATTAATTTATTTGAAAATTTAAATTAATTTATTTCTATAATACCATGAGATTTAAGAAATATTTTTTCAAATAAATTTAACTTTTTTGATAGCTTCTGTTGCAAAGAATCCCATCTTTAGACAACCCATGTAATAATATTAAAATATTTTGTGTTTTTTATATCCTTGCCACTGAATTTGGAGATTAATAATAATAACTACATTTTTAATAATATATATTCTAGAAATTTATAAAATGAATAAATTTTGAGAGTTAAAAACAAAAAGAATTAAATAAATGTATAGTTTTTTCTAAACAATTGTTTTTATGCGCACAAATTATTATTTTTAATAATAAGAAAAATTAACCCCTAAATGTTAATGTTATTGATGAAATTTTTATATTATTTAGTTGATAAAATGATTAAAAGATTAAAAAATATATTATCTATGCATAGGATAATAATAAATTGAGTCTTATGCTTAAACATTAATTTTGTTTAAATAGATATTGATTTATTTTTTGTACATAAATTAAATTAAATATATATCATTTATAGAAATTTAATTCGACAAAATGAATTATATATTTATAACTAGTAGCTTAATATTTTGTAAATATTCCCATCTAATTTTTCATAAATATAAACAGAAATCAATGTAAAATTTATCACCTTGGTAAAGAATATATCGGGTTAATCTAGATTAATAATAATTGATAATGACATAGATTCTCATCCTAAATCCTATTATATAAATTTAATTTTACCCTTAAATAATTAGGTTCTAAAATGAGTTTTATAATGGACATATTTCCATGAAAATGACTTATATATTATTTAAATCAATGGATGTTACAAAATGTCATTCCCTTTTTTTAACATATATTTTTTGTGAGCATAGATAAATAAGTAAGATATGATTGATTATAAGTATCTATTTTTATGTAAATAAAATAATTTTAATTATAGAAACCTTTTTCAAGAAAAATTATTAATTATATAATATCTTCAATTACATATTAAACACTAATGTTGTATTTCTCCATTTAATAAAAAATGATATTAGGAATATTAAAAGTGATATAATTTGATTTATTTAACATGAACCACGAATTTCATAAATAAATAGGACATATTATGGTGTTTTAAAAATTTTATACTTCAATTAACGATTTTTCTTGATGTGTTTAAATATAAATAAAATTAATAGTGTAAAAAATTAAAATAATTATAATTTATCTACATAATATTTTCTAAATTTGATTGAAAATAAAACAAATCACAAAATAATATAAGGTGGAAATTAGATGGTCTAAATATAATTATATTTTCAATTTATGAGGAAATTTTCACCATATAATTAAACATTACAAACCCTTTAATATAAATGTTTTTATCACATATACAATTAAAATAGGTTAACTAAGGGTTAATAAAAATGATAAAGTTTAATATTACCAAAACACTATTTAAACTTATATTAGTTGATGGGGTTACAACCCTATACAATCATATATTTTAATAAATGATAAATTTTTGATTTTGTAATGATAATTAATTAATTATAATTTAACTTTTTCAGAAATTCTAAAAGTGTCCCTCACCTTAATTATAAAATAGAATCTTCTCTCTTGCTAATTTAATAAAAATTAAGCTTTATATTGTGACAAAATATTAAAATTTCTATATTGAAATTACATAGACTCATTATAAATGGTTTTTTCTTCCCAAAATAACTACCCTAGAGCCCATTAGAAGTGATTTAAAGGAGACCTTTCAAAGAAGAAGTAATTGCCTTACACAATCACATTATTTTATACTATTATTTACCTCATATAAATATATTATACTTTTTATATAATAATAAATTAAGTTTTTTTTATATTATTAAATTTTATTGTTTTTATTCAAACACAATTATACATCCTCTTTAGCCTCAAATGAGATGTGATGGTATCACTCATTCCTATGTATAACATATCATCTTCACGTAGAGATATATTTTTTTCATTGCCATATTTTATGGATGGGTATTAGGATCATTTTAATTATTAATATGATAATTATGACATAATTATTATTGTGTAATCTTTATATCACATATTTATTATTATATTCCATTCTTTTGGGATGTGATAATATCACTCGTTTATACGGTGGACTACCGCCTCATTAAGCGATGTGATTCATTTTTCACTTATGCATTACATTGAAAGTAATAAAGATAAAAGTGAATTAATAACTTTGATATAAATAACATAATAGTGAATATATAAAGATGATATATTATTTACCTTCCTTTATTTAAATCCATCAAGAAAAATGAAAATATCATTCATGCATACATATGACCTACCGTCTCCAGGAAAATTTCAATTCATTTTTCTATCTCTTACATTTATGGATGATTATAAATATTTATATAATGAATATATACAATATTTTTATCATGATTAATATTTTTTAGATTATGGGACTAAGATAAATATACACGGATAGGAACTACAGAACTAAAATACAGATTATAAATGAAATAGTTAACGACCCAAAATAAGAAAACATATAAGTAATTTTTTATAAAAGTGATTGGTAAAATGATATAAGTAGATATATATGATATTATAAGTATTTAAATGACTCTGGTATAGAATTATAATAAATTTAGTTTTATTATATATGATGTTAGTGTGATTTTAAATCAAGGAAAAATCGTGGTAAGGGGTTTCTAGTCTCACTTTTATTTATGGGAGACTTATTCTCTATACAACACTCATTTATTTAGTGTTCTCTATATACTAACAAAGATTTTATTTTATGATTATTATAATAAAAAATTCTATATACATATCCATATAAGATTATTTAATTTATGTGGCTTTTGATTAAAAAGTAACCAAAGTTGTAAGAGTTTTATTTCACAATAATATCATTATTTGGTATTGTTTATCTTTAAGTATCTTCTAGTGAATATTTATCTTCCATACCCATGTTTTCTAAAAATTTCTTCACCAAATGTTTTTCCAATTCAATAATTATTTTTTAAATATATTTTCACCCAATTTTTTAATTTTTAAAAAATGGTTTTAAAGAATTCTTTTTGATCTTTTCCAAATGAGGTACTTTAAGAATTTTCAAAAAAAATATCAAAGGAATGTTTTTTTTACTTCAATGGAATGAATGTTTTTTCCTCCCATCATAAATAATAATCTATTTGAATATTCCATTTGAATTTTTAAAGTTCATTTTCAATGAAAATTTTTTCCTTTCTAATTCCTCAATTTCTTTGGGATAAGTGATTTCAAAACGGAAAGGATAGTTTCCTCAAAAATTATTCCACATGTTCTTTCAAAATTATTTTCCATTTATGATGTCAAAATTTTATGTTAGATAAGATATAATGGGAATATGATCCAAGGATAACATCATTTTTCCTTCTGTAGACGGTTTTTTATGTGGACAATATGTTGATGAAACCTAATCACTTTTTAAATGTTTATAATGTGATGGATTTTTGAAAAAATCTATTTATTTTTTAATGATATTGGATTTTATTCAAGGTATGGAAGATTTTAATTTCAGTTTTAATCCATAATTATATAATTTAAAATGATCCCTATGGATTGTGGAAGGGTTAGATTGAGTTCTAAGATTTTTTAGATCATAGAACTATGACTTTTGGAGGAAACAACTCTAATTTATAGTTAGTATAAACTATGTTTCCCAGTCAATAGGATTTGACAAACTATGATCGGTGCTTCATAGATCCATAGTGGGGTGTGCATGGTTTTTTCATGGTTTGTTCATGGTTTTTATAACTGCGTTCTATAATCCTGGGGGGGGGGGGGGTTTGTTCCCTATGTGGAGGGGGATGCATATGTAGAGCATGATTGGGAAAACGGGTCTCCCCCAACCATGTAGGCCACTTTCTATGGATAGTTGTTGGTGTATGGTTGGAACATAGTTTGTCCAACCTTGATTACAAACGATGAACCTCATTAAAATTGTGCATTTTTATTCTTTCTGTATTACTTATTTATAACCCCCTCACCACCTATTATTTCATTTCCGACAGTAGATAGTAACCGTTTAACTTTCTCATTAGAAGCACTCGTCTCCCTTAAAATTTTGAATTGATGTTGTGTCTCCATCTGAACTCGGAATGAAAATCTGTTTATTGGGTTATATAGCCACTAGTATGATCTAAAATTATTTGTATCATTTGTTCATTTTTATTTTCCTCAATGACATTATTTTGGTGTGAGTTAATATTCTATATTCTCATGGTGTTCGTCTATTCCTCTATTTTGTTCATGGCCATACAAAACCAAAGTCCAATATAGGAGTAGTTATCTACTATAGGATTAAGTTAGGTTTTCAATCACACATACCTCAAAGTATCTCCATTTATAAATTATATTTTTTATGTTCACACTTGTTTCACCAGGAATTTCTCCTTAAATGTATTATGAAAATTAAATAAATTAAATTTGAACCTATGGACAGAATGACATTTCATGACATCATTGGAGTTTGGGAAATGAATGTTAGCCACCCAACTTAGGGTGTTTTCTTATCCATACCTTTGGTGACTCATGTTGGGTTTACCTAAGACATAGTTTGGGTGTTCTTGAATTGACCTATGTTAAGGTATGTTTTTCATCATAATTAAATGAAACATTAATCACTTAAATAGAAAGTATATATATATCAATAGGACTTATAAAATATTTTTAAATTCATAATTAGTTATATATCATTAATTAACCTTGTCACATAAGATGAAAAGTAATTTAGTGAACCTAGTGAATTTAAATTGGCATGAGTATTACATAGACTACTATGATATACAAATATAAATGAAATGTGTATAAGGTGCCAACTCTATATTGACCTTTTTATCTTCATACGGATGTTATAATTGAGCCCACTTTAGATTACCAATTTAGTTTCTTGACCACTAAATGGACACCATCACAATTCATTGAGTTGATTGACGTTGGAGATACCCATCATAGAATCTATCCCTTATCCTATTATGTTAATTCCTTTTCATTGTACCAGTGATTAACCTAACACTTTTTCAGATCTTAGAAATCCTTTGATACACTCTTTGTATTTTTCTTGATATATACATACATGTGGTTACTTGGATTTTCGACATTGTTCCGAGTCATTATTCAATTGAAGTTATTTTGGAAAATATACATAGTCCCAGTTGAACTCTTTTATAGATGAATTCCTTGGGTGAACCCCTAGGATTACACTCAGACCCTTATAGCCAGACTGCATGAGTTACCACTATGATTTGGCACAACTCTTGTGGTCTAAGATACATTAGTTTCTCCTTGGATCAACTTTAAATATTATCATCATTATCGATCCATGGTTAGAATTATATTATAATTGTAATCCCATTACTAATAATAAAATGAATACATGATCAGAGACACTTACTAAGGTTAAAATGGGTATAGATTATTTTTTCGCAGTACTTTACATTTATATACCTACACATTATTACTATTTATATTCATATATTACATTTTTATAGACACTGGTGGTGGTGGCCTACTTAGTTTATGTCACAAAATATCTTCTCCTCCAATGGAACTTGGGTAGTTTCTATGATCACATGTGTGGAAAAGGAGATGCATCCCACTTTGGAACCTGAATTCTTAGTTTGGGATGGGATATTGGTAGCATGTGGATGAACTATTTCTTGGGATACATAAGATAGTTGTTTCCCTTTTTATTCTATTTTATATAATGTAATTTACGTTATTCTGCTTCCATTTATGCTTTTTATATTTATATAGATAAATTCCATCATCTTTTGTATATGATTTATTTAACATAATATGATTATTATCCATTAATTTGATGATTATTCTTGTTTCTTCTTCCTTATTCAATAATAATTTTTCTCCTTCTATTTAAAAATATATTATCACCATGGTACCCCACTATAACCATAGGGATTAGTATCCCCGTGGACAAAACATTGACACTCACTATGATTAAATAGCCTCTAGAATTTAGGGAGGTGAGCTTGAGGCTATCTTTTCTACTAGTTTCGATTACTCAAGAGTAAACCAGGAATGGGACTTTAAAAGGTGGTATCAAAGGATTTTATTTTATTTTTTTGTTATTATTTGTGGTGTTTAAATAGGAAATTATGAACACGTTTGATCTTAGGGGTAAGTTGTGTTTTGGAGTAGTTAACCAATGATTGGTGTATCCAACAAGTTTACCTCTAATCTATAAGGTATGGACTCTAATTCTATACTACACCATGTTTTTTCTTATTTGGGTAAGATGTTGTAAATACTAGTTTGAAAAAACATGGGTTTACATATTTACTATATTTTGATGATTTATTTGACATGTAGGATTAATATATATCTCTTATTCTATATCTTAGTGTCTCGGTTCAACAAAAGATGTTTAAATTTGATTTCATGTATTTTTCACATTGTATGATATTTCAATTTAATATATTAATTTTTTTGGTGTTTAGGGTTGCTAAAATGTTATTATATTATATTATTATTTGATATTTGATGATTATTGAAATATGTTGGATGATTGTAATTGTTTGAAAATATGCTGGTTTGGTTAAAATATAGGTTTAATTTATTTTATTTTGTTTTTATGGTTGTTAGAATTTTATTATAACTTTACATGTTGTTTGTTTCTTACTTTTTTTATTTTTATCTATTCTTTTTTATATGTCCAAGTTCCATATTTTAATGCATGCTTGTTCGTGTATGTATGTCTAAATATTTTTCATGCTAATTTCTCTAAAATTTGTAATAATAAATTTTATGTTAATAGATTTGATTATGAAATTATTTAATATATATATATATATATAATGAAATAAAAAGAAATTATTGGTTTTTAAAAATAAAAAAAAATTAATGTAAAGAAAAGATTTTAATAAAACAATATTTATAAGATTTTTTTTATTAAAGAACCTTAAAAAATTGGTATAATGAAAAATAATAATTATTTTAAATATCTAATATTTATTAAAAAATTTATTTAATAATAATTTGGATAAATTTTGATTATAGTTTGTAAGAAATATAAAAAATAAAAATAATTTCTAAAAAATTATAAAAAATATTAATTATTAAAAAATTTGTATTGTTATAAATATTTAGTATATATCATTAAATAATTTAAAATATTTATTAATTAACGAGTCTTTATTATAAATATATTTTAAATATTGCTGATAATAATAAAATTATTATATAAATTTATAAAAAAATTATAATAAAATATAAAAAGTAATAGAATTTCACAATAATTCATTAACATGTTGTGTTAATTTAAATAATTAGTATTAATATTTTGAATAAAAGTTGTAAAAACACCCAACTCACAAAACTATAATATTTTTTCTAGAGAAAAAATAATTAATTTAAAAATTATGAATCAAAAATAATTATGAATTCACAGTAATTATTAAATCTAAAATACAAAATCAAATTTAATTATAAATTACATATATAAATTGTTAAATGATGATAATTTAATGTATTTATAATAAAATTAACTATATGTAAAAACATTTATAATATATATATATCTGTGTGTGTTTATATAGATTTAATATTTGTATATCTATTTGAAAATAAGTTAGATTATATTTGATATATTTATACTAATTAATAAACTGTGACATTGAGATGGAGGATGAGGGTTTGCGGTGCAGGTCAAGGGAGTGATGGATTCAAGGTTTTTCTTTCAATGTCGGTTCCTTACTTTTTGGGGTCTTGGCTTGTTGCAGGAGATCCTTCTTGAGTGGCTGAACCTTGGGGTACTGGTATCACTTTTATTCATGATGTTGGACCATCAGATCTCAATTTATCAAGGGGAATGGTGCTTTAACATACTATGTTAGTCCAACTCCAAATCTAATTTGTGGTGGTCGGCACGGTGTTGGTCTTCCATTTCCAGATCATAATATTGGTCGGTGTAATGTTAGTATATCGTCTCTATATCGGACTCGATGTGTTCAATATCAGACTCATGGTGGTTGACATAATGATAGTTAGTCAGTCTAGATCTGATTCGTAGTGATCGATGTGATGATGTTATGATGGCTCTAGATTGTGGTGGTTGGTGACCTGATGGTCTGTCATTCAGTGGTCGGCGTGATGGTGGTTCATCGTATCGCGATGGCAGTCCTTTATCATACGATGTTGTTCCACTGATAAATAGTGGTGGTCTACCTTGTGATGTTGTGCCGCTCCGAAATCTGAATAGTGGTGATGTAGCGGTTCCTCTGGTTTCGTTCAGAGGATCTTCCTTCAACAGGGTTTTGATGAAACGATCCTCATGTCACGTTGATATGAATATGTATTCTCTTTTAGAAATATTTTCATTGGTTAAGAACTCCCTAATTTCATGGTTGGCTCTCCCCACGGGTGATAAGCCATGGTTCCTTGAGGATATTTTCTTTAGTATATCCATTATATTAGGGTTCTCGAATTTGAGGTTTGTTTCTCTAGGTTGATGACTCATCAAATTTCATTTCACTCTAATGAACTCATGTCTCATGCCTGGTCCACAGGTACGTTATCCTTGAAGACCTGGACATTTTATATACATGAATGGACATTGTATTTTTATCCATTAAATGTCAAAAACTCATTTGTGCAAGTATGGGTGAGATTTTATAGCCTAAATTAGATCCTTTAGAATCCCAAAATTTTACCTGAAATTTCCACAACAATTGGTGTGCCCATTTGGTTGGATAAGGAAATAGAAGAGGTCATGTATGGTAATTTTGCAATATTTTTTGGTGGAGTTGACCTTTTATCTACTCTCATTGAGAAGGTGACTCTTTCAACACCTTATGATGTTGATATCCTAATAACTATGAAGTATGAAAAAGGTCTGGAATTTTTTCATCTATCGTGTTCTTTTGGCCACTCTGATGATAAATGTAAGAAGAAGCACAATGAAAATGTTGTATTGAAGGGTATGAAACATCCTTCAACCACAAATTTATATCCTAGATTAGAAATGGTTAGCGATAATAATGGTCCCAATGTTTCCACTTCTCTAGGATCTGACCCACATAATGTAGGTGAAAAGGTTTGTCAACCTTCTATGGATGTTGTTGAGTAGCTTTATTAGCAGATGGTTTTTTATGGTATTGGAGATCCAATGGGTCCCCCATTGGTGGTGGATTTATCCCTTAATACCTCCCTAGATGATGATAAATCACCAACTCTTGATCATGTTGTTTATGATGATGGAGGATAGGTCATGTACAAAAACAATTGTGGGTTTATATTGAAACTGAAGTATCTGATAGTGTTGTGATGAATGAGGCTATCCAAGAGCGCTCCATATTAAAAATAAGAAAGAGAAAAATAGATAGTGATGCCTTCCCAACATTTATGCCATCTCTTCTTTTGGATTCTAAGGGAATGAATATCATGGGATCACATTTGTAGAGGGATGAGTCGGAACAAAATTATCATCTAACTAGACATGGAAGAAAGGTCACCACCCCAGAAACCATAGCTGAGGATGTGGTAAAGATGAATTGATTGGGAGTGGCTGAGCTAAGATCACATTGGATTAGTATAAACTAAGGTAAAAGTACTCTGGTAACTTCAATCAGAGATACTCATAGATAGAATGGGAATCTGCTGCTGATATTTTAGAACATGATTATGGGGATGATCCTCAATCTCTTAATTTATAGGTATTTATTTTGGATGAGTTCTTGCCTTTGTGTGACCCTGTCCCCTCCATTTGTCATGTTTTATCTATATATTAGAATAAAATTTGTTAGGAATAGGTTTTTCTAGCTTCTGGATCTTTTCGGTAAGAAATTGTGACATATATATGTATATATATCGTAATAATTAAAATTTTAATTGTAATTTAAATAAATTAATAATAATCATTACATTATTTATAATAATTTTTAATAATTTATAAAAATTTAAATCATTTATGAAATTTTAATTATAGTAATCAGTACATAATTAAATTTCAATAATAAAATTGTAATAATAATTTCAGAAATTGTCATATATATATATATATAATCATTACATCATTTAATATAATTTATAATAATTTATAATAACCATTTTATAGTTAATCATAATAATCATTTTGTACAATTAACAATAATGGCTACATAATTTATAATCAATTTTGATATATATATATGTAGTAATTATTAATTAAATAATAATCATTTAATATAAAATTTTAAGTAATTAAAATAATTCATATTAATAATTTGTATTAATATTGTAATATATATTTATATATATTTATTTATATATAATAAATAAATAATATTAAAAAAATTAAAAATGATTCCCTCGCATGCAACATAACTAAATATCTAAAGCTCACAAATGTTATGTCACATTTAGGGTAAACTCCACATACCAAACCAAACGGTTTTCTCTAATTTTTCAAATTATAAACAATTTGAAAAAATCCTTAAAATTTACTAAAAAATTATAATAAAAATTTTAAATGAATCACTCTCACCTGAAATTTAACTAAACACCCGACCCTCACTAATTTCATGTCAAGCCTAGAGTGAACCCCGCATCCTAGACCCAATGGTGGTCTCCAATTTCTAATATGAGACATCATTTGAGATATATTCTATTAGTTTCAAAAAAAATAGTTTGTTTCTTATAAAATATATTTCAAAATTTTATTCTATAGATGCTGAGCCTCTACGGGCCTCTTAATCCATTTCTAACCTATCACCTCACTCTGATCATATTCAATAGAATATTTCAAGGTGTTAAAATATAATAACAATTTTCAACTAGTCAAAGTTATTGGTAATAATTATTCTTATTTCTTTTTTGAAAATATAATTTTAGACTCAGTAAGTAGACACCATTTTCTATTAAGTGGTCTTGATTGTATAAATCTTCATAAAAATTCAAATTGATCTAGTATAAATCAAGTCTACATTGAAGGTTTTGAAACAATTATATCATTTTCATCATCGAAATCAGATTTTGTTTCAGAAAGAACAATTAAATATCCATTTCAAAAATGTGATCGTAGGATATTGGATGTGTTTGAATGAAAAGACCTGGAATTTATGTGGAAATTTTTTTTCTCTTAAATTCATGGGAATTTTACAAGTCTGCGAAAATTGAAGGCGCGTGATTCCGAGGCCCAGCATGCCCAGAATCAATTTTTTACGTTTCGTTCGAGTACGTTCAGTGAAGGTATGAGCGGGTTTTTATAACATTTGAACTGGTGATCTGAATTGAAATCTGAGGGCACCGTTAAACTCGCAACACCGATATTTGCTTAATAAGACTTCTAACTCAATGGCAGATGGTCGGTAATAAAAGATAGTTTTTGGGTTTTTATTGAATGAAATAAATAAAAATAATGTTGTAGCTTTATTTTTATTTTGATTGGTTGAAGCCTCCATGTAGATGTTGTGGGTGTGGACCACGACACCATAACTTCCCGTGAGAGGTTATGGTGGTGGGGTCCACCTGAACATACCCTCCTATTCATGTTTAATATGGTGGGGACCACCCGAGGATGAAACCTCTTGAGCTCCCCACTTAGTGGTGCCACCACCCCTCCACCATAATGGAGCCAATGCTCAAGCTTTTATGATTCCAACCTCGTGATTAATTAATTGGAGCTAACGTAATTTATTGACTCATTTTTAATTTTTTTCCAACAAAAAAATAATAGATCAAATCAATCTATTATTTTTGGGGTTGGCATTGCTCATTTGGTGGAACTTGGGAGAAGAGAGAGAAGCTCTCGCCATCGAAGAATGAAGAACATGTATTTCTTTTTTCTGATGAGGATTTTTATTTGAAGTTATATGCTATCACCCTATCGTGGAGGGTGTGGGCTGAATGAACACGTCCCGACCCCTCCCCCTTTTTTGTGGAATTGGATGCTAAACATGGCATGAGTCCGGGATGAGGGATACTCATCAACAATGGTTGCAGATCATAGTTGGCATCCTGAGGAGTGTGTGGCTACTTCTGTAATGAGAATCGGGCCACAGAAACTCATCCGGTGACCCAAGGATAGTTCATCGGCAGATGGAACCGACAAATGTTACTGCGTGGATGGGAGTGGCGCAACCGCACTGCTGGAGGAGTAGACTATGGATGACGGGCCACAGCGGTGCAGTGGCGGCTGGTGAAAGCCAGACCGCGAAGAAAACTGGCGGCTCGAGCTGCCGAGATGCTGCAGAAGGCGCGGCGCAACCCCACCTTGTGGTGGAACAAAAGGGGGCTACAGACCTTAGCCGCAGCGGTGCAGCGGCGGCCAGCGCAAGGCTGCCACGAGAAGGACCGGCTACCAAAGCCGTCGGGTCGCTGGAGGAGGCGTGGCGCAACCATGCTGCACAGGATGTGGCTGGCCGCTCGGCTAGCCGGGAGTAGTGGGACCCATCGCGTTGTCCCTCGTTATGCAGACAGGCGCCACATGGCGCCGATTTGACTCCCTCAAAGGGGTAATCCATTCGAAAATACATGGGGCGTAGCCTCCCACCTAGACGTGGCTAGGGCGGACCCCGCGGGCTGCATGCCACAGGCCTCGCGCGGGCCGGATCCAGCGCAGGCCGAGCCGCCCCTGCGGGCCAGGCCAGCCTCGTCAGCTGGGTCGGATCTGCAGACCAGGTCGGACCTACAAACCGGGTCGGATCCCAGTCTAGTCATGTTTGACTTGTTTCCACTCTTTTATCCGTAACTTGACCTACAGGCGTCTGATTGACGAACCGTCTACGGAGATGAAAACCATGGAAAGATGTGATTATTTGCGTATACCCCACTCAAGGTTTGGACACATTCGTTGTATGGAAGAGTCAGATCAAATGTAAATCTAACCAGTCCATCAGAACAAAAACAACAATAACTCTCACACCGGGCATCTGATTGAAACATTGTCTATCGCATTAGGTTTATTTTGGTAAGATAGATCTTTTGGATACATCAACTTGGGACTTCGTGGCAGTTGATGTATCGACATGTGGCTTGAGGAGCAGACTCTCGAGTAATCAAGCCTACTTTGTGTTGAACTCTGTGGCTGCCTGCGCTTTGATGACTATTACTGGATCCTTTGTAGGTTCGACAGCACTGATAATTGTTCCTGGTTCTTGTTTGGGTTCAACAGCTCCAGCTACTATTTCAGGATCATGTGTGGGATTGACAGCACTGACAATTTTTCCTGGATCCTGGGTGGGTCTAACAGTTCTGATTTCTGTTACTAGATCCTAGTGGGTTTGACAGAATATATGATTTATAGGCTACATCTAATCATCTATAACACTCTATGTGAGTTGTATACCTGTGTGAGATGAGTTTTTAAATTTTGTGTTTACCTCATGATTGAGATGGGTTACTTGATAACTTAGGTATATGTATGGGCATATACCTAAGTAATGGTTATTTGTTGATTTAATACTCTGTGGTTTATCCTTGGTAGATTTTTGAGATACCTTAAGGACTCTGGGTCCATACTGAGCATCATTATACTCACCCCTACACGGGCTATTCCTGCACCTCATTGTGTTAGATGCAGATGACAGACAACGCTGGCTGAGGCTGATAGTAACATGATTGGACGGTGCCTGGAGGTGGACCATATGACATGTTGGTACACAGAGGAGACTGACAGTTATAGAGTTATGATGAGGCTATTTGTACATACCCATCATGTAGGATCCGTGGTGGATGACCCAAGAGTTTTTTTCACCTTTTTGCTATTTTTTCCTTTTCAGTTGTACTTTTACTTTACAGTTGGGCGAGTATTTCCGGCCCCATTACTTTTCAGTACTGTTTTGTTGTACATTTTACCAAGTGTTTTTATGTAGCTGTGTGAACTTATAGGTCAGAAATTCAATGCCTTCCCAGTTTTAGGGACTTACACCTTTTGTGCCGGTCACTAGCTCCTAGCCTATGGAAGGCGGGCTTGGGGTAGTCAAGGCATGGGCCCCGGATGATGGGTCGTGACAAATTGGTATCAGAGGAGTCGGTTCTACCACAGAACTTACGAATTTGATATTTTCTGTGAAGAAATTGTGCTAAGGGTAATGAGTGTGGTTTTCAGTTCAAGGAGTCCGGTGTTGGTGCAGTGGCTAACATATCCATACACCAGAACCCTCACTTCCAATTTCCAGTTCTGTGCATGAAAAACACTGATTGCGTGTGTGTTTTGAAGAGTTTTCTTTGTGGTCTCTTTGACTCATCTTACCATGTATAACTTTTTGACTATGGCACACCTGTTTCTTTATAGGAAGCCTACACTTAGAGAGCTATCCAAGGTTCCAATCTTTGTACGAGATGATAGCCCACTGAGGGACGAGGCCTCAGTGCAGGGCCCTATAATAGCAGAGGCACTAGCAGTACCACTACCCATTGGGCCACCGATGTCATTGGCCAAAGAAGTAGAGAGTGAACACCGCCTGAGTGTGTTACACAAGTTTCAGTGCCAGAGGCCGCCTCGGTAAAGGGGTGATACGGACCCGTAAGCAGCTGAGGATTGGCTGGAGGCTGTGGTGAGAGTCTTTAGACTGGTAGGGACACTAGCTGACCTTATGGTGATCTTTGTCGCGAGTCTTTTTTAGTCATCAGCAGGTTGATGGTGGAGCTTGATGCTCCAAGTTCATGATGAGGTGACACTACTCTAGGAAGACTTCGAGATCCTGTTTTTGACAGAGTTTGTCCCAGCAACCCTACGTGCAGTGCGGATACAGGAGAAACTTCATCTACACCAAGGTAGCATGATGGTGGAAGAGTACTCAACAAGGTTCACCGACCTCTCGCAATACTCCACAGATATATTGCAGGACCCATTCTTCAGGGCCTGGATCTTAGAGCAGGGGCTTAGGTGAGTTATCAGGGCTTCAATGATCTCCCTCAGAATCCCGACGCAAGAGGGGGTGTTGGAGCAAGCCATCTAAATGGAGAGTTTCATTATTGAGTAGTCACTAGCAGTGAGACCCACCATTGGGAGTCACATAGTGGAGTCTTCTGTAGTTGGAAGCAGACAGATTTCATAGAGATCCACATGTACCAGACCATCCAGTGGAAGACCTCCGGACACGAGTTCAGTTGTGCGAGGAACACAAGACATAGCCAATCATTCAAGGAATAGGCAGTGTTTCACATGCTGTGGGTAGGGTCACATGGATCGTGACTATCTGAACCACCATTCTGATGATTAGAAGATAGTTGAGGGACCGCATAGGTAGAGGCATAGGTTCGATCGAGGTGATTCACAGGGCATAGGTAGACGTGGCAGAGGAGTTGGTCATGTAGCTGGTGGTGGGCGACGTTTTGAGGTGTTACCACCACCACCACATAAAGGTCCACCCTGATCGCAGGGAGTACATGGATTGGGGAGAGCTCATCTCCAGATAGCTAAGGCATAAGATCATGGTGCTCTGGAGATGATTCCAGGTATGATCTTTATCTACTCCATCATAGCTGTAATTATTATAGACATAGTTTTCGGTTGCTCTTTCATTGCCACTGCCCTCGTTCAGAACTCGGAGATTCTGACAGAGCCGTTAGCTCTATCCTTATGGCTAGAGACTCCTACTAGAGGAGATTCGATGATTACGCACTGGTTCTGACAGTGTGAGCTTACTATCGGAGGCAAGAGCTTCGGTTGGGATCTCCTAGTAGTGGCGTCGAGGCCTTACGACATCATCATGGGTTTGGAATGTTTATCTACAGTCCATGATCAGATCAACTGTATTAGGTGCAAAGTACGGTGTGTCCGCACATATGAGATCTGGTTAACCTTTACTGGTGAGAAGAGAGCCTTTGCAGTGTAGGACGGACTTACTCGGAGGAGGGTGAAACCAATCACTCATCAGTTGGATAGACTTACCCTCAGAGCAGTTGATGTGGATAGTCTGACTTACCTTGTAGTGGTGGACCAGTACGCAGATGTTTTCCCTGACGTTGTTCCAGCATTACCTCCTCATAGAGAGGTGGCCTTTTACATTGACATGTACCCTGGGATGACACTGATATCTACACCAGCATATTGAATGGATCCCGTAGATCTTCTCGAGATGCGGGTACAGTTAGAGGACTTGTAGGGGAAGGGATTCATCAGGGCCCAGTGTTTCTCCCTGGGCAGCCCCGATTCTGTTTGCGAAGAAGGCGGATGGAAGCTTGAGGCTTTGTGTCGACTATCGTCGCCTGAATCAGGTGACAGTGAAGAACAAGTACCCACTCTCGAGTATTGACAACCTCTTTGATCATGTGAAGGGAGAACAGTGGTTCTCGAAGATAGACCATAGATCGGGATATCACTAGCTCAGATTTTGAGATGATGATGTGCAGAAGACGACCTTTAGATGTCGGTACGGCCACTGTGAGTTCTTGGTTATGACATTCTGTGTAACCAACTCTACAGAAGTATTCATGGGACTCAGAAACAATATTTTCTAGCCATATCTTGATATATTTGTCATAGTCTTCATTGACAACATTATATCT
Source organism: Viscum album (assembly GCA_963277665.1). NCBI lineage: Eukaryota > Viridiplantae > Streptophyta > Magnoliopsida > Santalales > Viscaceae > Viscum > Viscum album. Next base: position 1,353,065,805 of record OY728147.1, on the reverse strand, counting down.
ACTCGACTACTGAGGCGGAGCATGCCTACCATTTGCAGGTAGTACTGGACACGCACCCAGAGCACCAGCTTTATGGTATTATCTTGAAGCTCCAGTTTTGGATTCGAGAGCTTAACTTCCAAGGACATGTCATCTCAGAGGTTAGAGTTGCAGTAGATCCAGCGAAGATTGAGGTGGTACATTCTTGGGAGCCACCCAGGAGTGTGACGGAGGTACGATGATTCTTGGGAATTGCTGGATACTACCGGAGGTTCGTATCAGACATCTCCAGAGTTGTAGCACCACTATCATCCTTCAAGAAGAAGGGGCAACCATTTTTGTGGTCAGAGATATTCCAGCAGAGCTTTTAAGAGATGAGGCGGAGGCTGACTAGTGCCCCCATCTTGAGGCTTCCAGAGGAGAGCGTAGGGTACATAGTTTACAACGATGCATCATGGACCAGACTAGGATGTGTCCTGATATATGAGTGATAAGTGATTGCATATGGATATCCATAGCTGAGACAACATGAGAAGAACTATGATACCCATGACCTAGAGTTAGCAACAGTGTTCTTCACTTGGAAGATGTGGCGACACTATCTAATTGGTGAACATTTTACTGTGTACTCTAATCACAAGAGTCTCGGGTATATCTTCTCCCAGAAGGAACTGAACCTGAGACAGCAACATTGGCTGGAGTTTCTCCAGGACTTTGACTTCGAGATAGTAAATACTCCTGGGAAAGGGAACGTTTTTGTAGATGTACACAATAGGAGATCACTTATTCAGCTGTTAGGAGAAGCGGCAAAGCATCTAGCCGCTTTGTAGATATCTTTTGTGGATAGAGATGGAGGATATTTCCTAAAGTCTCTCACAGTCACACCCCCACTCCTCCAGCGAGTCAGGGATGCGCAACGTGGGGAAACTGATTTCGAGACATGACGTGCTCAGATACCCACAGGGCAGACACCTTATAAATGTTCTAATGGTGGGGATCATGTCATCCTCTTTAGAGGACGTAATATGGTGCCAATGTCACTTTAGGAAAGGTGTTGAGGGATTTCCACACTTCCCCACTAGCGGTACATCCAGGAGTGGCAAAGATGTATCAGGACCTCAAACGATAGCACTGGTGGATGGGAATGAAGAAACCAGTAGCCGAGTTTATCTCTCGATTCCTCACTTTTCAGCAAGTGAAGGCGGATCATCAGGTACCATCGGGCTTGGTTGATCCTTTAGAGGTTTCAGAGTGGAAGTGGGATGGGATATAGATGGACTTCGTGATGGGTCTTCCATGTACATCCAGGGGTCACGACTCGATTTGGGTGATTTTTGACCGACTCACCAAGTCGGCCCACTTCCTACCGATCAGAGAGAATGGTTCAATAGAAATCTTGAGATGCCTCTACATGTAGAAGATTATGCAGATACATGGAGTACCTTCTTCTATTTTCTCCTATCATGATGCACGGTTTACTTCTCGGCTATGGAAGGGGTTGTAGGAGGCTTTTGAGATGTAGCTCCATTTGAGCACCACCTTCCATCCTTGGACAAATGGTCAGATTGAGCGGACCATTCCGACCCTTGAGGAAATGATGTGTGCTCGTGTCCTCAACTTCGGTTGCAGCTAGGATGATCACTTACCTTTGTGAGTTTTCATACAACAACTGCTATCGCTCCACCATTGGGATGACACCTTTTGAGGAATTAAACGGGCGACCATGCAGATCACCCCTCTACTAGACTGATCCTGGGGAGTCACTAATAGTGGGACCAATGATGGTACATGCTACCACGGAGAAGGTTCATATCATCCAGGAGTGGATGAAGACTGCACAGAGAAGGCAGAGGTCATATGTTGATATGAGATGGAGGCATCTGGAGTTTGAGGATGGTGACCACATCTTTCTACGGGTCTCACCTCGATGAGGTTTACAGTGATTTGGCCGAGGTGGAAAGTACTCCCTCATATTCATCAGACCTTTCCAGGTCCTCGGTGGAGTAGGCGAGGTGGATTACTGCCAGGATCTTCCAACCCAATTGCACTGGGTGCACGAAGTCTTCCAGATATCTCAACTGAGGAGATACATGCACGACCCTTCTCACATCATCAACCATGGAGAGATGGACGTCAACAATTGGGAGACTTTTATAGATGTTCTAGTGGAGATTAATGATCAACAGGAGGGAGTCCTTCGTGGATGATTGATACCTCTGGTGAACATTCATTGGAATCACGGAAACCTCTTGGAGAGCACAAGGGGTGGGAGGATCATATGCATGCTTAGTACCCCCAATTGTTCCCTTAGTTCGAATTGTATCGTATGAAGACATAAATCCCTGAGTTATGGAGAATGTAAAGACCCAGAATTACCATGGAAAAATTCTTTTTCCTCTTAAATACATGGGAATTTTACAAGTCTGCATAAATTCACGGTGTGTGATTCCGAGACCTGGTGTGCCTGGAATCAATTTCTATGGTTTTGTTCATGTACGTTCAGTAAATGTACGAGCTGGATTTTATAACTTTTGAACCGGTGCTCAGAATTGAAATCTGAGGGCACTGTTGAACTCGCAGCACCGATATTCTCTTAAGAATACTTTCACCTTGATAGAAGATGGTTGGAAATAAAATATATTTTTGGGTTTTTATTCAATGAATTAAATAAAAATAATGTTGTAGCTTTATTTTTATTTTGTATTGTTGAAGCCTCCATGTGGAAGTTGGGGGTGGGGACCACCATACCTTAACCTCCCATGAGAGGGTATGGTGGTGGATCCCACCCGAACCTAGCCTCCTCTTCAAGTTTAATATGGTGGGGACCACCCGAGGTTGAAACCTCTTGAGCTCCCCAATTAATGGTGCCACCCCCCCCCTCCACATTAATGGAGCCAACGCTCAAGAATTTATGATGCCAACCTCTTGATTAATTAATTAGAGCTAACCTAATTAATTAACTCATTTGGAATTTTGTGCCATCAAATAAATAATCGATAAACTCAATCTATTATTTTGGGGGTTGGCATTGCCGGTTTGGAAGAACTTGCGAGAAGAGAGAAAAGCTCTCGCTACTGAATAACGAAGAACACATTCTTCGTTTTCCGTCGAGGATTTTTATTCGATGTCGCATGCTATAACCCTAACGCAGAGGGTGTGGGATGAACGAACATGGCCCGAACCCTCCGCCTTTTTTGTGGAATTTGACTCTAAACACAGAATGAGTCCGACATGAGCAATACTCGTCAACAATGGTTGTAGATTGATGGTGACATCCTGAGGAGTGTGCGGCTACTTCTAGAATGAGAATCGGGCCACCGGAACTCGCTTGGTGACCCGCGGAATGTTTGTTGGTAGATGGAACCAAAAAACGTCACCGTGTGGACGGCAGCGGCGCAACCGTGTCGCCGGAGGAGTATCACGCGACCGACGGGACATGGTGGCTGGTGGAAGCTAGACCGCGAAGAAAACCGGCGGATCGATCCACCGTGTTGTTAGAGAAGGCATGGCACAACCGCGTAGTGCGGTGGAACCGAAGGGGCCACGACCCCTGGCTGTGGTGGTGCAGAAGAGGCCGGCACAAGGCCTGTCACGAGAAGGAACGATGGCCCGAGCTACCGGGTTTCCGGAGGAGGCGTGGCACCACCAAGCCGCGCAAAAGGTGGCTGGACACTCAGCCAACCAAGAGGAGTGGGACCCATCACATGGGCCTAGCATGACGCAGACTGGCGCCACATGGTTCCAGTTTGACTCCCCTGAACGACAAAGCCATTCGAGAATCTAGGGGGCACAACCTCCCCCTAGATACGGTTAGGGCAGACCCCATGGGTCTCCAACTGTGGGTTGAACCCAGTGCAGGCCAGACCCGTCGTGGGGTGGGCCGCCCCCGCAGGCCGGGCCGCCCTCATTGGCCAGGTTGGATCAGTGTACTGGGTTAGATTCTCAGACCGGGTCGGACCCGCGGACTAGGTCGGGTCCCAGTTCGGACCCGTTTGACCTGTTTCCACTCTTTTGCCAGTAATCTGACCTATGAGAGTCTGATTGAAGAACCATCTATGGTGATTGAAACCTTGTAAGGATATGGTTCTTTTGGAATACCCCACTCAAGGTTTGGACATAGTTGGGGTATGGAAGGGTTGCATCGAATGTAAATCCAATCGGGACCTCAAAACTGAAATGCCAGAAACTCATAGATCAGGCGTCTGATTGATGCACCATCTATTGTGTTGGGTTTCTTTTGGAAAGACAGATCTTTTGGATACATCAAAATGGGACTTCGTGACAGTTGATGTATCGACACTTGGCTTGAGGAGCGGACTCTCCCAGAATCAAGCATACTTTGTGTAGAACCTTGTGGCTGGTTGCGCTATGACGACTATTCATGGATCCATTGTGGGTCTGATAGCACTGACGATTATTCCTAGATCCTATGTGGGTTTGACAGCACTGAAGACTATTCCTGGATCCTGTGTGGGTTCAATGGCTCCGACTACTGTTTATGGATCCTGTGTCAGTTCGACAGCCCTGGCGACTATTCCTGGATCTTGTGTGAGTTTGACAGTTCTAATTTCTGTTCCTGGAACCTGTGTGTGTTTGATAGAATATATGATTTTATGTCTACATATAATCATCTCTAACACTCTACATGAGTTGTATACTTATTTGAACTGAGTCAGTAACTTTATTTTACCTCATGATTGAGATGGGTTACGTGATAACTTAGGTATATGTATGGGCATATACCTATGTAATAGTTATTCATTGATTTAATACTTTGTGGTTTATTATTAGTGGATTTTTGAGAGACCTTGAGGTCTCAGGGTCCCAACTATGTACCGTTATACTCACCCCTGCACGGGCTATGCCCACACCTCGTTGTGTTGGATACAGATGATGAACAGTGCAGACTGAGGGTGAGAGTACCAGGACTGTATAGTGCCCTGATGTGGACCATCCAACGTGTCAATAAATGGAGGAGACTGACATACGTGAAGTGTAGAGGAAGCTATATGTACCTATCCTTGAGGTAGGATTCGTGGTGGATGATCCAAGAGCTATTTTTCACCTTTCATATGTTTTTCCCTTTTTAGTTGTACTTATACTTTATAGATGGGCTTGTATTTCCAGCATCTTTACTCTTCAGCAATATTTTGTTATATAGTTTACCTAGTTTTTGTATATAGATATGTTCATTTATAGTTCATAAATTCAATTCCTTACCTGTTTTAGGGAATTACACCTTTGGTGTTAGTCACCAGCCCCTGGCCTACGGAAGGCGGGGTTAGGGTAGTCAAGGCACATGCCGCAGGGGTTGGGTCGTGACATTGATAGTATTGGAATTCATTTTTTTCATTTTTGTTCTCAGAAAGTGTATAGTTTTTTTATTAAAATGGTGAAAAGTATTCAGTAGAAAAAAAAATTTGGTTCTAGATGCAACATTTCAGAATTTAGTACATGAGGATATTGTTATATCTATTCATAAAACAACTACTCAAAATGATATTCCAATTCTTGAATCATAACCCTATAAATTTTTTGTTGAAATAGTGGGTTCCCTAGGCCCAACTATTTAGTGTTTTTGAGTACCATATCATGTATACAGTTAGATATACATGATTTTATCTTACCATTATAGTGTAGAATTTTCTACATCCACTATTGAAATGGTAATGTCCCAAGATTAATTGTCGTATCGAAAGGTTGTAGTAGTTCCTAGGCTATAATGAGAACCTTGAGATACTATGACATTAATTATAAAAATATGTTCTATAGTCTTGATACATCTTACAGATTGGACAAAGTAGATGTTTGATTATCAGGTGTTGGGGGCTCATAAGAATTGAGACTTCTTCTCATGAAGTTCTTACATGGTGATCTCTAGTAGTAAGATCATGAGTACTGACTTGCCAATAGGAACACCACATGTTTCGGGTGTCATTGGATGTTCCTATCTATGATCTTGTGTAATTTTCTCCTCACATGAGATCATTACCAATGTATGTCATTTGATTACGCACATTGATGCAAGATGAAAACCATGGAAATGATGTCATGGTAACGTAGTTTGGGTCATGTGCGTCATTGGTGGCATGGCATTGGTTGAATCGTCAATTATGGATTTGTCACTTCCAGGTCATGGAATTAATATATCTCAAGCCATGATGATATGGATGGTCGTACCTTAATTAGACCATGTCCATGGCAGTCAAGTGTAAATCTATCCAGCTAAATCACCAAACAATAATGCAAGAAAATGGTTGATGACACATGAATGTGTCCTGCTATATGAGATATTATAGAAAAAGAGATTATATTACATAGTGTGTGTTCGTAGGTTGGTTTTCGCAACTGTGACAGTCCATAACTCTTTAGGGTCTATGATGGGTTCTTAGATACCTTTCTTGGGCTGTAAATATTATTTACTACTGTTGAGATAAGGGCCTAGAGGGTCACACACAATAGTATATTCAAGAATCTTCCATATCCAGTTGAGTAGGAGTTTTAGACATAGTGGGCCCCGTCACAGGGTATGGGATTTTTTCAAAGTAAAACAAACACCAATGCAATAAATGAATTCATATTATTCAATTCTCAAATATTGAGTATTGAATTTATATATTAGATATATTTACGAGTTTTAGTAAATATGTGAGAAATATTAATTGACGAATATTAAATTATTCAAGGTTCAATTAATATATATGGGAGTGATGATTTGAGTTAATGGCTCAAATATTATCTCATAATATATTTTAATATATTACAAGTTAATGAAAATAATATTTATTACTCGGCTTAGTAGTCATAAAATGTCAATGATAGTGTGTCAAGTATTCGGTGTTGGTGAGGCGATACCGGGTATTTTAATTAACAACTATAAATAGAAGAGGAGGGGATTTTTCAAAGTACTATTCATGGGAATTCTCTCTCCTCTCCACTCTTCCATGATCTAGAGAGAGATACTCTAGATCCAAGGAGCTCGGATGGAGCACTCTCTCAGGAATCGCTAGGAAAGTGATGTGGTGATCATTGGAGCGTCGAAGGCATTGTCCCAATTCCACACTAGCACCTAGAATATGACGAACGGTGCTCCCATGGAATCCTTGAAGCATGTGTGGATTATCTAGAGGAATTTAACTTTAGATTCCTTGAGCAACAATCTCTAATGACGAGCAGGAATCGTGCATGGTTTTGGGTATAAACCAAGTATTTTATGGTTTATTTTGTTCTTAAATTCCTCCACGCGTGGTCCTCAGCGAATACTGGGATGCTTGTCACTGATGTCGACAATTTTACATCGATCTTCGATCATAATTTTTTTAAAACCCACATGTTTGGGGATTCCGCTGCCCGCCTGATTCCAACATTTCACAATTTGTTTAAATATGTTGTGGAGGACTTATATATGGGATTCCAAATGACAAAACACGATGTTGTTATAAAATTTATGGCTACTAAATAAGATTTTGGAATGTAAAATAGTTGTTTCCATTAAATTTTATCATTTTTCAAATTATTTTTTCCTAAAGGAAAGACATTACATGGAATTTTCTATGAATGTTAGAGGTTGATTCATAATTCGAGTCTTAGTTTTCCAAAAATACAATATTATTAAAATGACTGCATATTGTATCATGGTTATTATAAATCCATAGTTAATTGTATAACATGTGAAAAATGGAGATATAAAGAGGCACATTAGGGAAAGTCCATAGTTCCTAGAAAATAGTTAAGGTATTTTATAATTTCACCTTGTTTTATCATGTTTATTTATTTCGTGCAACGCAATTAGATTGATGAAATGGAAAAAATTATATATTTCTATTAGTAAAAGATTTAATCATCCATGTGATGGTGTTTCATGGAATGAATTTTATTAAAGGCATCCTTATTTTTCTTCAGAACCTCATAACATATGAGTGTGACTTTCAACTGATTGTTTTTTTTCCATTTGGTGCTTACAGGAGTCAATATTCTTACTGGCCTCTTTTCATTACTCCTTAAAACTTACCTCCTTGGATGTTGATTAAGGAACCATATATATATTTTCACTATTAATTACAAGAAATCCATTGAATAATATTGATTTCTATTCAAATCCACTAATTGATGAGTTAATTTCATTATGGAACAACGGTGTGACTACAGTTGATATAGTTTCATATTAGAATTTTCTAGTGAACGATGCATTATTATGGATGATCGTTGACTGAACAGCATGTGGTATGTTATATTGATAGAGTACGCATAGTCTAAAATCTTGTTCGTACTTCATGGTTGACAAGAAGGTGTTCATGCAGGGTAAAGGGATAAAGGTTAGTTATTTTGGCTGTCATTAGATATTTCTTCCTATGGATAACCATTTTCTAAGGAACAAAAATAATTTTTCAAAATGATGAAATGAAATAGACGAACCTCCAGTATTTCTCTCAGGTAACATGGTAAAATCTACTATATCTGAATTACCACCTCTTACTTTTATTCCAACCATAAATGAACAAAAAATAAATGGTTTTGTGAGAGATAATATAGGGATAAATAGTATTATCTTTTCAGATCTTCCATATTGGTTTTATTTTTTGGTTCTTCACATGTTACAAGTAATTCATATTGAAAAGAATTTTTTAATATCATATTTTATAATATTATGTACTCCCCTAGTATGAAGAAAGATAATGTAACATCATTTTTCGATCCTACCTAGATTTTCAGGCAACCTAAACATTAATTATTTGATGATGAAAGATCACAAAAATTAATGAATCCCAAAGTAGCTTACTAGCTGAATAAAGAAAAACATTTACTATTCAATCAATGGATTAGAGATTTAAGGTCAGAAGATGGTTATTTTTCTAATTTGTCTTGCTGCATCATAAGTGGCCATATCTCTAGGTTAAGAATTCATGAATTTCATGTCATAATTAAATTATTAAAGTATGTTAGTCTTATAGGGTTTCTAAATTCTTCATTTTAGGACATGTTGACAAAAATATAATATTTTTTCCTATATATTTGTTTAGAAAATATAGTTTATAATGCATTGAGTTTTTTGGAAAAATGGTGTTCTAATTTTTTGTAAATTGGATAAAATATTCCAACCAGGATTATTTGGTTCCAAAAAACAATTAATATTTAATTTTCCATATGAAGATAAATTTGGAGGACTAATACATTTATGGTGGATATATCCATTTTAGTGGTGTATAAAAGAAATTAAATAAAAATGTATGTAACAAAGAATCATTTTAACGTTCAATTCCAGAACCATACTTGTATGAGGAAATTTAAAATTTCATATGTTGTTTTTTTATTCAAAATATCCATCAAAACATAATCGCATAGGTCCAATGAAGAAAATGTCAATGATGTCATAGACCATCAATTTTTTGTTTTTAATCAACATGATCTTTATTTAGGTGGTTATCATGAATGATGGATTACATACGAATAATTTCATAGAGATCAAACATATGTTCTGCTGAATTGTGATGAAATGACACGATTTTTTCTGTTAATATGACTTTTTTATAGTTTTGTAAAATATTTATAAAAGAAAATTATATTTACATTAACTTCATTGTAGACTATATGATGATAAAATCCAAAAAAAAAATATAAATTACATTAGATACTCTTGAATAATGTTTTCAAAGAAATTTTACATATTAGTTTCAAAGACTACTAAGTTATGTTTCATTAGATAGTATAATAAATCAATATTGAAATGATATCTATCATTAATAATTTTTATTGTTTACAGGAAACAATACAAGAAAATAAAATTGATATTTGATTACGTGTTCTAGAAGACCCTCCATCAAAATTTGTGAAGAATTATAATGGGTATGTGGTTAATGGATTTTGATTCTATACACACATATATGATGAATCAATGAAATCAATGAATAGAGGTGTTTGTTTGATAGGATACCATCATAGAAAAAGTGAAGCTAACTTTTATGTTATTATAGATTCAATAATTGAGTTAAGTTATACAAGACCAATTTATGCAATAATGATTAAATGTCATCAGTTTGATACTAATTAAGGGTTGTGATTTCATCCATGACATGGAGTGGTTGAAATTAAATATGACAGAGTTATTACATCAAATGAACCATTTATGTTGTCACATCAATAAAATAAATTTCATTATGAAAATTAATGTTATTTTTTTGGATATTTGAAGGACTGGTGGACTATGATAAAAATGAAATCACATAAAAATTAGTTTATTTATAATGAAAATGGTTCTGTGGAAGTGAAATATTTTGAAATATGTTAAGAAACACCCCCATAATATATCTATTATGTAATGAGATGTAAATATCTATGATGAAACCCCTTAGTTAAGGGATGATGATATAGATGATGTTGATGAAGTAATAAGGGATGATGAAACTGAAAGTCTCATAGATATTGAAGAAGATGAATATGGTGATGAAGAGATTGATCTTGATGATAATGATTTAGAAGATGAGGATTGATGTATTATTTTTATGTATTAATTACAGGTAATTAATATAATATCAAAATTTATTTTTTTTATATTTTATATTTGTATTAACAAATTTTTACAAGTAAAATTATTATATTCAAGTATTTATCAGTTTTTTAAATTTGATATGTATATATATATATATATTCGTACATGTATGATTATTTGTTTCAGATGGCTGGAGATAATCCTAACAATCTAATTCATTCTCTCATTGATGCCAAACTTCCTGCAGATGAGCCTAACTCAACTGAGCCTCAGGTTACTATGCAAATTAAGAGGGGTGTGGTCTTGCTCAATTGAAGATTCTGGGTCCTTTTCTAGTGATATGACTATCCGTCGATTTTGATCCTCATTTAAAAAGGTATTATTATTTCTTTACGATATTTTATTTATATTTACTTTGTGTATTAATTATATTATATTTTGATTATTTGTTTTTTATTTTTACATTTTTCTCATTTAGTTTTTGGGTACACTGGTGTTAATCTAATAATTTATTTTTTTGAGCTATGGGTGTCATTAGTCCTAGCTACCACTTTCATGAGTCAAAAGATGTTTGACCACTATATTGTACATTATTAATTAATATATAATTTTTAAAAATTATTTAATTACAAAAAAAATTAATTACCTTAATGATTTTTTTACCTCCAATTCCTAGTATCCAGAGAGGTCATTTTTGAGTGGCATGAGATATTTTTATATGTGATCACTTTCATATGTTTCTACACATCCTCACAAATTGAGCTAGGGATAAATCATGTGATACTATTTTTTACCATTCGGGTGTCTCCCATCGATCTGACTAGATCTCAACTCATGAATGGGATTTATTATGCTCCTTCTATCTAAGAGAGAATTTTAGGAGGAGTTCATCATCTAGACAACAGATTCAGAGGAGGCAAGAAGTCACACATAGGACTGGAATTCATACATTTGGATTACATTGATGACATATTGTAAGTGATATTATTTATTAATGTGTATATAAATTAACTATAACAAGTTTGTTATATTATAAAGGCTTCTACTGACCCATATATTACAATGTTTGAAGCATATTTGAAGATGTCTACTGACCCCCATATAGAAGAAGTTGTATGTGATCGTTAGCATCATATTGTGGTTACTATTTTTTTTTCAAAAAAATGATATTAATTTTATTATTAATCTAATTTAAAATTATTTTCAAAGGAAATGTATGTGGTTTTAACTTCTCATTAACGATAGAGTCAAGGTGAGAGGAAACAAGATGCCACTAGTGATTTTGGTTTTAATGAGGGGTCCTATATATATGTGACATTGATGGGTGTCAAGAATGGTTGGGAAATTGGTATTGGATCTTGACTGGAACCTACATGTTATTATCATAGTTAATAAATTGAATCAATGATTGCAAAGGTATCTCATAAAGGGTTATCATCAATGTCATCATTCACTACATAGTATGAGAAGAGGTTGAGAGCTTGGGATAATATGATAAAGAAAATGCAGAAAAGATAGCAAGGAGGAGCATGAGTAGCAATGTTTGAGAGATGAGAATATGTGGTAGTATATGTGGCGACTTGCATGTGGCGTTAGTATGGAGTTCCCCGATTGTCAATCGAGTGACCCCCCTAATCATTCTAGTGATCCTCTTCCACCTAATGACAGTTAATAATTTTAGATTCTTTATGACTATTTTTAATTTGGTATGACAAACATATCATGTTTGAAATAATTTATTACATTTATGAATATTTTATTTTTTTTAAAAAAATTATGCTTTTTAAATATTATTCAATTTAGTAATTAATTTTCATTTTTTAAAAATGATTAGATAAATTTTACTTTTTTATATATTTTGAAGTATATTTAACTATTTAAATATTTTATATATTTTAATATATATTTACCTTTTAAATTATTCATAAAATTTCAATTAATATTAATATTTTAATTTATTTGAATTATTTTTATGTATATTTTTTAAAAATTTTAATTAATTCTATTTTTTAAAATAATTTAATTATTTGAATGAAATATATTTTAAAAAAATCGATATTTTCCATTAATTCTGATTTTTAAAATTTATTTTTAATTATTTTTAACTTTATTCTTTTTTGAGATTACTATTATTTTCGATTGATGGACAGTCCATTGTTGATAATAAATTGTGGTGGGTCATCACAGTTGGTTATTTAAAAAAATTACAGCTCCTATTTTTGAGAGAATGATCATCTGTCAAAAATAATAGCTAGCTCTGATGGACGATTGCAAATAAAAACAATTATGAAGTCATTTTTTTGCGATGAAGTATTAGCAACAGACTCCTATCACAAATGATTTTTTTTCATGGGACTTCATCACTAATACTTCATCTCAGATAATCAATAATCTAGTAGTGTTAGTATTCAAATTCCATTAACATTCCAAGTCATATATGTGAATTTTATTTCTTACATTTCATGTGTTGTATGTGATTATTGAGTGTGCATCAGTTTTTATCTATGTGTTTTCCATAAATGACATTTACAAGAAATGGAAAGTTTTTGTTTAAAATTACATCACCAATGTAAATGGTGTTTTCCCATATTTTTTAATGGTGGCATTGTAAATAGAAAATTTTGATCCATGTAATCTATGTGACCCTGGTTACCTAAGTTGGGATTTGTTTATGATTACATGATTACCAATTTCAATTGATAAAGTGTATGGGAATTTATAAAATGGGAAGGGTAACCCATCTCATTGATCTATTATACCATCCCTCTTACATCCTGATATAGAATTTAATGGTGTTGGTTTTGATTAAATGTTTGTAAATTTAAATATATAATGTGTATGGACTTTTATAAACTGGGAATGAAAATCCATTTAATTAAACCTTGTGTTATATATAAACCCACTTAAAGTGTTAAGATATAAATTTTGTATTATAGATGGAATATCTAATAGTTAATGGAGAGACAAAGTGTAACTTAAAGAGAGTTTTCCACATTAACATTCATTTAACCCTTCATATACCTGAACATTTATAAATTAAATCTTGAACACTTAATAATACCATATCCTTTGATGTGGGTGGTTGGGTAGTATGGGTTAGGGAGCCCTTTTATTTTGTTTTTCTTCCCATTGAGATCTTATCTTTAATGGAAAAGTATTCTAAGGCATGTGTTTTGAATTTATAGAGATATTCCACTATGATGTACTCAAGTCCTATGAGAATTGGGTGGTAAAGAGAATTATCCACAGATAGTGGTCCAGGAGCTGCCAATGTTTCCTCCAAAAGTGCCACCTATGGAACCACCCGCTATTCCTGAACTATGCACTGATGCCCATCCCCAGGAGAGTTTTTAACTCATAATGCAGTCTATACAGGGTAATCCTTATCCTATAACTACGATGTCAAATCTTACTCATGTGTTCCAGTAATAGTATCCTCCCATCCTCTTGTTGTATGATGGTCTTTAGGATGTGGAGTTATGGATTGAATTCATTTTATATATATTTAGGTATCTTTATATGCCTAAAAATGTCAGGTTCAAGATCTATGCCTATATATTTTGTGATTTTCCCAAGTGCAGGTGTGATGTGATTACCTAGACTAGTCGTCTCCAGGGCATGGTTTGGGAAGACATCCTGACCACCTTCTATGATTACATTTTCAATAACATGCTAAGAGCCAACTAAGATAGGAAGTTCATGAACGTAGATTAAGGTGTTATGTCTATCATGGACTATTTAGAATTCTTCACTGACCTTCAATGCTTTAAACCATTTCTTTCCAAGGATGAGTTATCGTGAGAAATATTTTTTGAGGATGTGATCACATATTCCATCCTTACTCGAGTGAATGTATCCCACCTATATATAGTTTTCAAGATCATGAACCAAGATCTTATCACTGACTGAAATTTGGGGGAATCTAATCCTACATGGCATAGAGGGTTAGCGCCGAGATAGGGTAGTAGTTCCTACAGCAATAAGAAGCATTGCCTTGAGGTTTCTCATCATTGAAGTTGTTTCCAATGTATCCACACTTATAGCTACATTGTATTCCATCAGTGTGAACTATAGGGGAGGTAAATCCATAGTGTGATATAAACCCACTATAGTGTCATGCTTTTGGATAGATAGGCCATCTTTAGAGGTTTCTATTGACCATTTCTATAGTTTCTAAAAAACAAATCTTCCTATATCCTCTTTTTGAAGTAGGATTCATGATTCTACATCAAGAAGGATGCAGGTGTAGCACTAGCTGAACATGTCAGGGAGGAGGTTGTAGATGAGATATCCAAACATTTGGTTTTCAACTCTATTGGAGTGGACCTTATTAGGGTAGTCCACATATAGCTCAGGGATGTGGGTTAGGCATAATTCAAACATTACCATAGATAATTTATGAGTTGTGTCTATGACCATCTACTGTATTGGGTTGTATTGTAGTATCTTCTACTATCACGTATACTCAGTTTGATATGGGTGCCTCACACACTTTTATCTTTGTACTAATCATTGAATATCATGGGCATAGAATTCTATACAATTGAGGAATCATGACTTCTGACACACCATTACAAGTGTTGTCAAAGGGTATACACCAAGGTAAGTATTTTTCTCTTGATATTGACAGTTATCACTTCTTGTGGACTTTCATTCTCTTTGAGATTAATGGTTTTGATGTCATGCTCGAGATAAATTTTTTCATGCCTTATCATCCCCGAATTGATTTATTTCAAGAAAGGGGACATTAGTATCACTTTATGGAGGTATATATATAAATAATGGGAAATGGAATGTCCAAGATAGTCCGGATAGACTTAATAATTATGGGATGGTTGGAGTGATAGGCCAGATTTATAACCTTTTCTTGTATGATCAGATGTTTTATCTAATATATTTTTCACCAATGGTGGATAATTTTAGGGATGATTTCCTAGATAAATTATTCATATTTTGTCATCAGATAAAGGTAGAGTTATAAATATAAATCATTCTTGGAGAAACTCTAATATCAACTCATCCATATATAATGTAACCTATTAAGCTCTGGGAGCTCAATAGACAATTGGAGGATTCAGAATCTAATAGTTTTATCAGGCCAAGTTCCTCACCTTTGGGTTTGCCTATCCTTTTCGCTATGAATAAAGATGGAAACCCTAGGATTTTTTGGATTAAATAAGGTTGAACCATATTAAATTTAAGAACCAAAATCATTTTACTTAATAGATGTTCTTTTTTACTAACTCTAAGGAGCTAGAGTATTATCGGATATCAACCTAAAATCAGACTATCATCATGTGCGAGTCTAGCCTTCAGTCATGCCATTATTGGATTTCCAAATTTTTTATGGTTTTATGAGTACTTGGTTATATTGTTTAGTCTTATGAATGCACTTTATATTAACATCTCCTTGATGAATATGTTTTTCCACCCTTACATGGATTCCTTCATAATAGTTTTTTTGGATGATGTCTTGAGGAATTCTCATACTCAAAGTAGCCATTCAAAACATCCTGATATCATATTCGGAACACTAAGAGATAATCGATTCTACGATATGCTCATAAAGTAAAACTTATTGATTTAAAAGTTTCACTTATTAGGACATATTATCTCAAAATCACAAGTATTAGTTGACCCATAGAAGCTGAGTGATGTTATTTCCTAGGATCATCCTAATAAAATATTTATCACATGGAGTTTTCTAGAGCTCACTAATTAGTACCACTTTTTTATAGAGGACTTCTCATGACTTGTGACACCTATTATTGGTCTAAATAAGAAGGATGTGAATTTATAATGGTCTGAAGGATTTAATAAGGCCTTTCAAGACAGGAAAGGAATAATTATTTTAAAACTGATCTTGATATTTCATGATCCTTTAATAGGATATTTGATGTATTGTTATGCATCATGAATTGAGTTTAGCATAGTCCTGATGTTGGAGTATTGTTTCATTTTAGATGTTTCTTAGTAGTTGAGACCTCATGAACATAATTAACCTATGAATGATATTGAGCTTTCAATATTTGTTCATTTTTTTTTATAAGTACATTACCTTATTGAAGATTTGTTTTCTATTTTTAGACCAAAAAATCATCAAATATATGTTTATAAACCATTAAATAAATCTTATAAAGTGAATATAGGTCGAATACATTTATTAATTTGACTTTTATCTTTCATATATTCCTAAAAAATGAAACTTAGTAGGTGATGTGATGATCTAGAAAACTCAGGTACAATCCATTCATAATGTCGGTAATTAATGGATGTTAATAACCCTCTTTTATAAGATACATATGGAGTTTAAGGAGTGTCATTATAAGAATTTTCATTTTTCCTTAGAAGTTACTTCTTTACTCTTGGATAGGGTGAAGATGAATAATGTTTTAAACACTAAAGTCTTGGTTCTATGGAAGATTATTTTATGTGAGGTCCCACCTATGGATTGGTCATATGATGGAGATGGCATCCTACTTATACATGGGATTATCTGGGTGCCAACAAAAATGTGATAGAAGATAATATAGGGATCGGATTATTTGATGTTCATAGTGAACATAATTATAAAAAAATTTACTATCACATGTGAGACAAAGATTGGTATACAACGATGAAAAGATAGATTGTGAGTTTTATCACCTAGTGTTCCAGCAGTCATCATGTGAGTGAAGAACACCCATGGAATAATTGATTGTTACATTCATTACAGATCCTATAATGTAAATAGAATGATTTCATAATGGATTTTGTGATTGATTTACTAAGGTCACCTCATGGTAAGTATGTGGTTTGGATAGTCATGGAATGATGGATGATGGTAGTTTATAGCCCCAATGGAATCATTAGTTCTCGTTGGGTTACCAAATTATGAAATTTAAACCAATAAACAAACAAACCACAAAACGATATGGTAGTATGGGATATTCATGTCTGAGCTCAAACCTATAGAGATAGGGTTGGAGAAATATTAATTAAATAAGATAAACCAAAAATATTTTTCATAAATCAAAACTACTTATCATGTGAGTGTTGATAAATGAGGGATAAGAAAATATGAAACAGGTGATGGGTAGAAATGATTCTCTATTCATGATATGACAAGGAATGAAGTGATCAATTAACAATCATGAAGTCATCAGAATTGGGTCCTTGTGAGTACAATGGTTATGATAAATTCCCTCCATCCCAAACACTCTTTTTCTAATGGCCAGGTACATTAGATTATAAGGAATGGGTAACCTGAAACAATACTATAAAATTTGGAAGTGATAAACCCAATGTTCATTGAGGCAATAAAAACCCCAAATATCGTGATAATTAAATGCATTAGATCATCATAGAGTATAGTCTTTCTCAAAGAAAGAAAGATATTACACCCTTTTCCCAACCCCTCTCACAATGGTCATTCAAGAAAAATCATGGAAGAGATAAAATAGAAGAATGAACATGAAATCAAAACATTAATTTCATTAAAATATTTAATACCACATATATTATATCCCTATTCATCAAGAACACCTCGTCACAATGAAATCACCCACTCATGCTAACCATGACTGGGTGTGGAAAAATAATGAAATAAAATCCTACTGAAAGTGGAATAACTGATGCTCCTACAACCATAAAGTTTTTTTGGTTATCCTCTATCTGAGATCTTGGAATTTTCCTCACATTATTATTTATGACCTCAATTCATAAGATTCAAATTGGTTCTTCTCAATAGGTTTAATGATGTGTAATGTGATTACTTGTCTTGTAATATCGGTCTTTGTTTTCCCCTAGGTATATTTAATTTATGTAAATATCATAAATGGATTTGAAACTTTGAAGATTTCACTATATGTAATCAAGACTCATTATGTGTAACCTTTAAATCATTAGATCCCACGAATCTTGTGTATTTCTTCTCAAAACAAGTCTCGAAAAAAATCTCATTCGGTAATGTAGTTACATGACGTGTAATGGTATTTCATAGGCTCTAATCACTTAATGAATTGTCTGGGATGCTGCCTTCCCTTATAAAAAATTCACAAAATTTAATGAGGATACATGATGTGTGGGCATGCTTTTTCTAGTTTTCTAGATTTAAACATCCTAAAAAATCTTGTATCACGCCATGACCAAAGTGAATTGGCATGAAGTGTCTTTTATCTCTATTATTCATCCCTTTTTTCTCCTTTTTCTTAAATCAGTTCTTCTAACCATAAAAAATCAATTTTCTCCAAATTTGGAATGAGTATTCAATTCTGTATATAAATCAATACATTTAAATACTCAAAAAATGTATACAATAAGTACTCTTATCAGTAACTTCCTTCTTTCCTACCTGAAATACATTCACATTTGATGATTTGGGAGGATTGTATGTCTAATAGATTATACTCTTAGACAGGGTCCCTCATAATAACATTTCAAATATGGATACTCATTTCACATTCAGGTTATGGAAGGGATTATAGAAATCATAGGGTGCATAGGTGCCTATAAGTAAAAGTTTTCACCCTTAAACTGATGTTGAGTCGAAACAAACTATAAAGGTGTTAGAGAACATAAAATAGGGATTCATTCATTATTTTTATGGATATTTGGAGATACATATATGACTTTTTAATTTTTCCTACAACAATAGCTTTCAAGAAACAGTTCAGATGGCTCTATATAAGGCCTTATATGGTAGGCCAGGTTCTTCACCTCTGTGCTGGCTAAAGGGGGGTAGTGAACATAGATCCTTACCTTATGCAGGTTACATATAAATAGGTTTATTTGATTATAACATGCATGGATATTTCTCAATCTATATAGAAAACATATGTTAATAACTTTTTATGACCTATATAGTTCATGTTAAGTGATAATTTGTTCTTGTGGGGATCACTCAGAGTTAGGCATAGCATGTTATGAATGTAAGGGAAGATATCACCTCATTTTCATGGGCCTTTTTGAGATCTTGGGGAGAGTTAGGTCAGCAGAATATCAGGTTTTTTTACATCATAGGTACCATGTCTTGGAAGAAATCTTCCACATTTCACATCTTCTCCATTAACATACCAACCAATCTCATACTTTTGAACTTGATGGTGTCAAATTGAAAGTTAATGAATCTTTTGAGGAGTGTCATATTCTCACCTTTCAATATATTATAAATTCAATACTCTGTTGTTCTATCCTTTTAATATACTTTATATAGCATCATGGCCATGTATAGGATGATACTTTTGAATGGGAGGGTAATATAAATGCTTAGTGGTTGGAGTTATTCTCAGATGAAGTTCTTCCACCCTTAGAAGGGAAACTTAGGGTTTATTTGTTTCAAGGGGGAATACTATAAGAACTTGTTTTTTCTTATAGTCATGTAACCATTTAATTTTAGTTTTAATCTAGGGTTATATCCTTTTAAATTTTCCCAATGGATTATGGAATGGTTCAGAGGAATCTAGGGATTATTCAGATCCTAGAGCTCAAAATTTTGGAGAAAACAATTAGGTTTCACAGTTAGTATAAATAGTGCATCCAAGTCCACATGGTTAGATCAACAGTATGAGGTTCTACAAAGCTCCATAGAGTGAAAAGTAGGAGTAGCACATAGGTTTTCTAACATTTCATTGTATCCCATGTTGAGGAGTGTTCCCTAGGTAGAGGGGGATACATGTGTACAACATGATTAGGTAAACCATGCTCCCCCAACCTTATGGGCCACTATCTTTGGAGAGTGGTGTCTATATGGTTGGTGGATGATTTGGAAAACTGGGTTTCCAAATCATGTGGCTCTTGAAAATTGGGTGTTTTGATCACTTTCTCATCCCACTTTATAACCCCTCACCCATGCTTCTTTCTTTTCTTCTAGTCAAAAGAAACCCAATCCGTCTATCATTGGAAGCTATCACCTCCCTTGAATATAGGATTTGAAGACATTTCTCAATATGAAATCTGAATAAATATCTATATGTTACATAGGGTATTCACTGTTAATCCCTCGAATCCTTTATCTCCCTTCTTAGTTTATATTTTCATTGATGAAACTATTTTAGTATGACCTCAAATAAACTATTTTAATGGTGTTCATCTATTATTATTCTTATTTTGATCCATCCGAACCAATGGTTTCTACTACATTAGTTCTCTTCAAAATGACTAAGGTAGGTGGTGTATGATACAATCCTCAGTGTTTGACTTTTTATGATATTTTCCCTTGTGTACATGATTGTATCACCAGGTGTTTCCCATTAAATACATCTTACTTAATTTCAATTGGATCAATTGAAACCAGAAAACCTAAAGAAACTTCTTGTGAAAATTGTAGGTTGAGATCTAATTGTTAACAACCCCAAGTAGGGTGATTTATTTACTATTCCTTTAGTTGCCCATGTGGGGTTTACCAGAGACACTGTTCGAGTCTTCTTTACTTTGCCTTTGTTATGGGATGTGTTCCATCAAAATTAAGTTAATCATTAAATTATTAAATGGAATGTGTGTGTGTGTATTTTTCACTTGTCCTTGAATGTTTTATTTCAATTGATAATTGGTTGCACATCCTTAATTCACCTTGTCACATATGATGAAAGGTAATGTAATGAACCAAATGAATTAAAATTGGCATTAGTATTACATGACCTATGATGAAATATGTACATAAATGAAATTATTATAAGGTTCCTACTACATATGGAACTTTTCTATCTTTATAGGGATGGTTTTACGTTAGCCCACCTAGGATTCTAAGAATGGAATTCCTTGAGCACTCAGAGGACACTATCCCGATTCATTGATCCAATTTTCATTAGAGATACCAACCACAGAATACGGTCCTTATCTTATTATGTAAATTATTCAGCATTTTAGCGATGATTAACCTTATGATTTTCCATATATTATATTGTGTTGGATATACTCCATAGATTTATCTTGATTTCTATAGATATGTGGTGCAATTGACTCTCCCCATTCGGCCCAGTCATGATTATCATTGAATTGTTGTGTATGATATCCATGGAATTAGTTATACTCTTTAACAATTGAATGTCTAGGTTGTACCCCCATTGTATTACACTCATACCCTTAAATCCAAATGGCATGGGTTACCATAATGAGTTGGATAAACCCTTATGGTCAGGGATTTATTCCTTTAACCTTGCATCCTATTTTGTATTATCATTATTAGTAATCCTTGTATACCATTATATAATAATTCTAATACCCCGACTAACAATTAAATTAATACATGATCATGGAAATTAAATTAGGTGGAAACATTTGTGGGTTATTTATTTTTTCTCTATTTTACTTTTGAAAATATACACATGATTAAAGTTAATATTAACAAGTTGGATTCGTATAGAAACCATTAGTGGTGGACTATTGAGTTTATACCAATAAATATCCCAGCCTCTAATGGTATCTCGGATGATTATATGAGGGTAGGTGTGGAAAAGGGGAAGCATCCTGCATTTGACACCTGACTTATTACATTAGGATGGAGCTTTGTAGTAGATGGCTGATCCAGTGTTCGGGGTGCTTCAGATAGTTTTTGTCCTTTTTAATTATTTTTTTTATAATGTAACATTCAATTTTTTTCTTCCATCCATGCCAATTTTCCAATTTCTAGATACATTCCATCATTTTTTATATGATTTATTTTATATATTTTGATGATTATCCATTAATTTGATTCTTATCTTAGTTTTTATTGCCTTATTCTGTATTATTATGCTTCCACTATATTTCTATATATTTTCACTATTATGATCCACACGAACAACTGGGAATATTCTCCCCATAGACACACCTTATGCCTTCGTTTCTAGTCGGTAACCTCTGGCTTATGGGAAGGCGGGATTGAGGACATGTGGCCAACTAGATTATGAAACACAAGAGTGAACCAACTCTCGTAAATATCACTTTTATAGTGTAATGAGGTGATCAATGTTATATGATCTTGTGGAAAATATATGTATGATTTTTATATGTGTTGGGTGGGACTAATATCACCCCCACAATTCATTAGGTAAAGATGGTAAACAATTGATGTAAAATTTTCAAGCATAAACCTAATTTTAATTTCCCAATTTTATGTGTGTACTTGATGTTTTTATCCATGTGTTTATGCATACACCTAGATTCTTTGTCCATAAGATTATGCATGGAAACGATTTTATGTTCGTCACATTATAAGAGGGACTTATTTCATGTCGTTAATGTAATGAATGGGTATTTTTCTATTTATACATCTTTATCTAGATGTAATTTTATGTGTATTAAATTTTTTTTGTCTCATTAAAATATTATTCACTTATGGATCATGTTATATAATTCCTTTACTAAACAAATCTTATGAACATCCAAGATATATTTCATGGCATACTATTATAATATTTGGTATGTGTGATATGGTTTTTCAGTGTAAAATGATGTTATTATACCCTTATTCTCATGATATACTTATGTGATCATTTATATCCTTTTTGTTTACCATTACTAGTCATATGATCTCACCCTTTTTTATTCTCCCTTTACCCATGTTATGAAGATTTTTTTTTTGAAATGATATGTCTAATAAGGATTCTAGATATGAATAACATAGTCAGAGATGATATATGTCATTTAGACACCAGTTTTTTATTTCTTCAAGTTCCGAAAGGAACTATAACTAAATTATTATGTTGTGGATCATTATGTTATATTAAAATATTCATATATTTATATGTAATATCTATTTATGAAAAGTATTTATCATTATTATTAGTATTATAATGTGTTTTAATTAAATGCTAAAACCATCGATGGTAAAACATTAGTAAGAACCCTAGGGATATGTCTAATTATAAGATACCATATAAGGCCCCAGACTTAAACCTTACTTAAAATTGAATTAAATGAATAATTCACATTGAGGATCTTTTCAGGTTTAGAGTTTTAGAGAATTAGGACATAACTATTACATCTCAAAAGATTACAAAGTAGTCTCTTCTACTAAATTTCCATAAAATAAAAAAACTCTTAAAAAGAAATATGTCTAGTTTCATGTTTTAGGTAGCATGACTTTCCCTTGATCCCATCCTTGACCCTATTCCACGCTTAGTCATGTGAAAAACATTTCAAAAACTTGGGATGAGCATAAAAACTCAGTAAAGGATAGACAAATAATGAAAACTGTTAGTTTTTCAAAACAACAAGTAAACCATGAATACTTTATCAATGTAATACTTTTCACCTACATGAAGTAGTAAAAACTCTTCACTGAATAAAGTATCATTACTGACCTTTTTGTAACCAAAGGATTACCATAAAAATCCATAAAAAGAACACATAACATATATAAAGGTAACTTGGGACATAAACATACTTAAGTGGAATAACCATACGGTCAACTCCCACACATATCACTTAATGGAATAGCCATACGGCCAATTTCCATACATACTTAATGGAATAGCCATACGACCGACTTCCATACCCAATGCATTGGAGGTTATAACGTAACCACCTGTCCTGGTATTCACGACACCACCCGTCATATGGTTTATAACGTAACCACCCGTTAAAATGTCCAAGTACCAGTATAAAATCATAAAACATAAAACCAATATAAAGGAATGATAACATTTCCACATTTCAATAACAATATATCATAAATATATTGACATAATAGAATCCTTTTTCAAAACCATTTTCAATACCAAAATACATAAAAGAGTATATGGTATTTATTTTATTCTAAAAACATTACGGCTTGTTGAGAAAACCAAAGACCCAATAATACTCGCGGTGGCAGAAAAGGTCGTTGTCGCCGCGTACATTAAAAGAAACATTCCTTTTTGTCGTTTTGTAAAACGCTTCATAGAAAAAAGATTCCTTTTGTATAAAAGTAAAATTCAAATGGTTTTATACACCGTATAAAATAAAGTTGTGTATAAAATAAAATATGCCTCAATGAAAGGAGATTGAGACGAAGTCCCTTACCTCGGGTCCGACTTGACTCGATCGTTCTCTAACGTCCTGAATAATAAACTTGAGTTAATTTATACTTGATTAAGAACCTTTTTAGAGTTAATTATTCCTTTTATATCACTTATTTACATGTTATAAACATTATGTAACTATTTAAGTTAATAATGTTTGTTTTGTTGATATTTGGTTCTTAAGTCGAAAGTGGACTTGTTACAATTACATGTTGTTCGTGTGGTCAAAGGTTCTTTATATCTAGAATGACATTCCTGATTTGGATATCATATATATCATATATATCCAGCATATACATGTATTTATAATATTACATAATCATTTAGAGGTAAGACATGAAATGCACCGTTCATGGAGACGGTAAGCCGTACGTACGCATGAACGCTACTTTCATTTCTTTGTCATATTAATGGAATTAAAACTAAATGAGAGGTATGTATATTTTAATTCCAGAATTATATTCATCATTTAGATATATCATTAATTACATATATCCATTATATACATGTACTTTTAATAGTACATTACATTTGGGGATAAGAAATGAAATGCACTGTTCTTGGAGACGGTAAGCCGTACGTACGCATGAACGCTACATTCATTTCTATCTCATACTTTAATGGAATGAAATAATAATTATATAGAGGTATATTATAATTCCAGTATAACATCATATATAATAACTTTAAATCCATCCTTTACACATCCCACATATGGCATTAACGAATCACATCACTTTGAGGGGGCGGTAGTCCGCACTTCCTAAAATGAAGATATCGCGTATACCCATAATGGAAGCCATAAAGGTAAGACAAAAATAAAAAATACAGAAGCATAAGTAAAACATAAACATATTATATATCATATATAAAAATAGTGACATCTTAATGGCCACCTTTGAAGGTGTTAAATGTGTATTGAACAATCATTGTTTCGGGAGGCACAATTTCGCCATCCACGGAAACAGTATTTTCATTAACCATTTGATGTAGTTGTGTGAGAGTGTAGCTCGAATAAATCATATAAAAACATCCTAGTATATTTAAGATACTTTTTTTGTTACAAAAGAAATAAATAAAAATATTTTAGGGGGTTGGAGAAGCAAAATAAAACAAATGAACATGAGAGAATGAATTACCTTTAAAAGTGTAACTCCTTTTGATTTGATCCTAAAGGCTTCCTTTGAAAGGGTTCTTCCCAAAGGGAATCCTCTAGGATGAGGAGAGGGATGTGGAGAGAGTAAATGGGCAGGGGTTTTCCGAGCCAAAGGCTTGAGGAGTGTGTGAAATGAGGTATAGGTGGGGGCCTTTTATAAGAGGAGAGGAGGGGCACTTTTGGAAAGTAAGAAATATTACATTATTTGAAAATGTGTTTCGGTTTTAAAAGGTCCCACATTGATACAATTCGTGGATAAGGTGATAATGGTTCGAAATCCACCCATACAATAAGTTTTTGACATGTGTAGTTCATATATTTTACATTATCTTTCAATTTTATTTAAATCGTCAAATAATGATGTCATCACTGCATCATTATTATGTCATTAATAATTTAATTTATTTAATGTCTAAAAATTATAAAACAAATACTATGATGTAGGAAATCTTTTTAGCTTTCCAATTACTAATTATAATCAAAAATCGGATCATTATAACCCCATGTAAAAATTGTTTTCGTAAAACATATTATGTTTGTGTCATTTTTACTTTTACATTAAATAAAAAGTTATTTATGTCATTTTCCAACCAAAGTGGCTCCATGGGGTCCCCAAGTTGACACATGGCTTTTCTTGGTCGGCCATGAAACAACAAATGAGGGTAGGACATGTGTCAAGCTCATCTTATTTTATTAAATCATTATTTTTACCTTAAAATACACTAATTACCACTAATCGCGATTAAAAACTTAATAAGTTACTATTCACCAAAAAAATATTTTTATCTCATTGAACCACATTTTACATCTTAATGACAACCATGTATGTCTGATTTTTAAAATTCAAAACACTGAAGTGGTAAAATTTCATTTAAACGAAAAATAAGTTTAATATAAGTACCACTTAGTGGTTTCACTATTCATCAAAAATTGAAGTTTTTCAGAAAATTACCAAAAATTCACCCTAAGCTATATTTGATATTCCGAATTCAAAAATGAATTATATTTTACAAAATTCAATACATATAAGTCATATTAATTAATTTAATAATTAATTCCCGCTGTCAAAGCAAATAGCGTGTTTTTATGAAACAATAAGTATCAAAAGATTGACACTAGTTTAAGTCTGATTTCAAAGTGAAATTAATTCCAAAGACGACTATTGGATTTAAAGGTAAAAATATATTCTAATTTAACTTTAAAACCAATTCAAAAGATAATCTAATCATATAAATAAATTATATTAAAAAGGTGTTTTGAATTAAAATACAACATTTTACACTATTCATTGAAAAAAATGAACTTTATCTGAAAGATACCAAAAATTTACACAAAGTAAATTTTGATGTTCCAATTCTAAAGAAGAGTTTTATTTGGTCCAAAATAATGTATAAGAGTGATCAAAACTATATTTAATGACGATTCGCCATCAAAAGGTGATAAGTGAACCTTTAGTGAAAATTAGGGTATAAAAGCCGAAAATTGAATTCTTTCCGTATTTTAAGCCATTATCTTTTATTGGATAAATGTAAAAACATTTAAAAACATATATAATCATATTTTATTTATTTCTATCCATTCCCGCCAATACAATGGATACATGTTAACTACCATTTAAAATAATATTATTTTATTATTAGAGTGCAACGTAAGATTCCCAAGAGACTCGTTGTTGCGTATTGGGTACGCCATCGAGCATAGCGTCCCCTTTAAAGTCATTTCAATATTTTATTCACAAATATGGATAAATATGAAATTTTATATTCTTTATTTACCTGGGGTGTTACATCCTTCCCCCCTTTTGGGAATTGCGTCCTCGCAATTTTTAAAATTGAGCTTGGAAACATCCTTGAACGTCCCACATCGGAACAAGAGTCGGTAAAACAATCACTTTAAAATAAAGGAAGATAAGTACAGAGGTCACCCGAGTTAACCCATACTAGGATTCCATGTACGAAAACATGGACATGGAGGAGAAAACATAGGGTCATGTTCTGATGGAGAGTGATAGAAAACATGTTTAGGAGAAAGTTAACAATAAGAAAATCACAAACTTGTGATGGGTTAAACGGTGTTGGGTTCCCCAGTATCAAAAGTTAATAGACAACATTTTTGTTTTAAGTTACTTTTTATTGAGGAATTTATTCATAAGGAAACATAATCACTTATCATGTGGACTTTCAACTTTTACTATATTCCTTAATCAAACTCATATTTTTTCCAAAAGATGAGTATTTAGGGAGACTTGTTCGCATTAAGAGTACTATAATCAACTTCTAGAGAATCACCTAACCCAAAAAAATAACTACATACTTCCCATGTCTTTAGACTTTAACCAAAACCAAAGCCCAAAAGATTAGTACAAGATCAGATAACCCAGAAAAGGATAACCCATTAGAAAGAAAATCTATTCATAATCTCCAAAATTTGTCCAACAAAACCCAAAGTTCAACGAGGACCATTCGATCAACAATTTTTCCATAAAATTCCTCAAAGTACACCAATCTAAGATTTAAACCCAAACATTTGAAGGATTTAGTCACATGGTCTTCCAAGTTAAATCGTAACATTTATCTCCAAACAACATCTGTTGCTCCTAAAGTCTCATATTGAAAAGTAATTAACCTAATCACATACCCTCCATGATAGGTTAATCATTTTCATAAATAACCCAAAATCAACTTACTCTTAATTGATAAAATCATATAACTAGAAAGAATCAGTCAAACTAACCAGGGACTTCACGTAGTCCAGTGGTAGGCGATAAATGCCAGTCGCACTTTGGTTGTGGGTTCAATTCCCGCAACTTTTTCCGACGCGACGGGTTGTCACACGGTCTGCGTGTTGTCCTTTTTCCAAAACTATATAATTCTTAAATCATTCCCCAAAAAGAGAAAAAATCATCAAAAATGGTCATAACATATTTTAACCTCAAGTTTATCTCATGCCTTTCATTTTCCAGCATATCATATAATAACCCATAATTACCTAAAAAGTAAGGATCATATAAACCCAAATGGTTCTTTATAACTATGTCCACAAAAGAAAAGATAACTATTCCATGAATAAAATTTGCCTATATTAAACATCAGGGTTACACATAATATAAAAAGTCTTCCAATGTAACCCCATCATCAAAAGAGACTTAATACTCTTAAGAATTTCACCATAACTCTTGAAGCCCTTATATGTTGACATCTTACTCATTCAACATTCTTCATGATCCATTAACCATTCCTTTCCAACTTATTCCGAAATACCTCTTTCCTACAAAAAAAATCATGAATCATATCCTAAGATTCCAAAATAGGAAAACAATAGTCATGGAATAATACATACCTTTGATTGGTCATTGTCAGTTTCTTCATCCTCAATCGGAATGGCATTAGGTATTGGTAAACGAGTATTTATATGATCATGGTGATCCCATTCACGAAACTTCTTAATGGTACATGTGTTTGCATAATGACCATGCACACCACATTTAAAACATTCAATTGATCCCTCAGAAAGAACTTGTTTCCCTTTCCTCGAGTCAACTGGATGATTCCTTTTTCCATGGCAGGTTCTTGCTTTATGACCTTCATTTCAACATCTATAGCATATTTCTGTCCCTTTGAAACATTTTCCTAGGTGTTTCTTTCCACATCTTTGACAAATAGGTTTTTGAACACACTTACATTTATGATTATTACCTGTACTTCCATAGGGATTTTTTTCTTGCATATATGATTCCTTAGAGAAATCTCCAAGGTTTAGGTGGTCAATCATGACTCCAGATAGTTGTTTGAGGATAAACACAAGAGTTCTGATTACAACCCCCATATCATTCAGTTGCTCGCTCAGAAAACTGTCACAGTTTCCTTCACATCCACCGTTACCTTGGTGCCTGCTAGATCCATCCATTTACTAAAACCAAAAAGGGTCAGTGTGAGTATAACAACAAAACCATCACGTACTAATGAGGAAGATAAACACTAAGATATTCTTACTCATTCACTTTATCTAAAACTAGGACTCTGTCTGAAATCCTAACCATTATGGTAATGTCACTTATGCTTATAGAATACCCTAACCTCTAAAGTTATCTAAACCGACCTCTGATACCAACTATAAGGCCCCAGCCGTAAACCTTACTTAAAATTGAATTAAATGAATAATTCACATTGAGGATCTTTTCAGGTTTAGAGTTTTAGAGAATTAGGACATAACTATTACATCTCAAAAGATTACAAAGTAGTCTCTTCTACTAAATTTCCATAAAATAAAAAAACTCTTAAAAAGAAACATGTCTAGTTTCATGTTTTAGGTAGCATGACTTTCCCTTGATCCCATCCTTGACCCTATTCCATGCTAAGTCCTGTGAAAAACATTTAAAAAACATGGGATGAGCATAAAAACTCCGTAAGGGATACACAAATAATGAAAACTGTTAGCTTTTCAAAACAACAAGTAAACCATGAATACTTTATCAGTGTAATACTTTTCACCTACATGAAGTAGTAAAAGCTCTTCACTGAATAAAGTATCATTACTTACCTTTTTGTAACCAAAGGATTACCATAAAAATAACACATAACATATATAAAGGTAACATGGGACATAAACATACTTAAGTGGAATAACCATACGGTCGACTCCCACACATATCACTTAATGGAATAGCCATACGGCCAATTTCCATACATACTTAATGGAATAGCCATACGGCCGACTTCCATATCCAATGCATTGGAGGTTATAACGTAACCACCCGTCATATGGTTTATAACGTAACCACCCGTTAAAATGTCCATGTACCAGTATAAAATCATAAAACATAAAACCAATATAAAGGAATGATAACATTTCCACATTTCAATCACAATATATCATAAATATATTGGCATAATAGAATCCTTTTTCAAAACCGTTTTCAATACCAAAATACATAAAAGAGTATATGGTATTTATTTTATTCTAAAAACATTACAGCTTGTTGAGAAAGCCAAAGACCAAATAATACTCGTGGTGGCAGAAAAGGTCGTTGTCGCCGCGTACGTTAAAAGAAACATTCCTTTTTGTCATTTTATAAAACGCTTCGTAGAAAAAATAATCCTTTTGTATAAAAGTAAAATTCAAAGGGTTTTATACACCGTATAAAAGAAAGTTGTGTATAAAATAAAATATGCCTCAATGAAAGGAGATTGAGACGAAGTCCCTTACCTCGGGTCCGACTTGACTCGATCGTTCTTTAACGTCCTGAATAATAAACTTGAGTTAATTTCTACTTGATTAAGAACCTTTTTAGAATTAATTATTCCTTTTATATCACTTATTTTCATGTTATAAACATTATGTAACTATTTAAGTTAATAATGTTTGTTTTGTCGATATTTGGTTCTTAAGTCGAAAGTGGACTTGTTACAATTACATGTTGTTCGTGTGGTCAAAGGTTATTTATATCTAGAATGACATTCCTGATTTGGATATCATATATATCATATATATCCAGCATATACATGTATTTATAATATTACATAATCATTTAGAGGTAAGAAATTAAATGCACCGTTCATGGAGACGGTAAGCCGTACGTACGCATGAACGCTACTTTCATTTCTTTGTCATATTAATGGAATTAAAACTAAATGAGAGGAATGTATATTTTAATTCCAGAATTATATTCATCATTTAGATATATCATTAATTACATATATCCATTATATACATGTACTTTTAATAGTACATTACATTTGGGGATAAGAAATGAAATGCACCGTTCATGGAGACGGTAAGTCGTACGTACGCATGAACACTACTTTCATTTCTATCTCATACTTTAATGGAATGAAATAATAATTATATAGAGGTATATTATAATTCCTATATAAAATCATATATAATTACTTTAAATCCATCCTTTTCACGTCCCACATATGGCATTAACGAATCACATCACTTTGAGGGGGCGGTAGTCCGCACTTCCTAAAATGAAGATATCGCGTATACCCATAATGGAAGCCATAAAGGTAAGACACAAATGAAAAATACATAAGCATAAGTAAATCATAAACATATTATATATCATATATAAAAATAGTGACATCATAATGGCCACCTTTGAAGGTGTTAAATGAGTATTGAACAATCATCGTTTCGGGAGGCACAATTTCGCCATCCACGGAAACTGTATTTTCTATAACCATTTGATGTAGTTGTGTGAGAGTGTAGGTAGAATAAATCATATAACAACATACTAGTATATTGAAGATACTGGTTTTGTTACAAAAGAAATAAATAAAAAGATCTTAGGGGGTTGGAGAAGCAAAATAAAACAAATGAACATGAGAGAATGAATTACCTTTAAAAGTGTAACTCCTTTTGATTTGAGGCTAAAGGCTTCCTTTGAAAGAATTCTGCCCAAAGAGAATCCTCTAGGATGAGTAGAAGGATGTGGAGAGAGTAAATGCGCAGGGTTTGGCCGAGCCAAAGGCTTGAGGAGTGTGTGAAATGAGGTCGAGGTGGGGGCCTTTTATAAGAGGAGAGGAGGGTCACTTTTGGAAAGTAAGAAATATTACTTTATTTGAAAATGTTTTTCGGTTTTAAAAGGTCCCACATTGTTATAATTAGTGGATAAGGTGATAAGGGTTCTAAATACACCCATCTAATAAGTTTTGGACATGTGTAGTTCATATATGTTACATTATCTTTCCATTTTATTTAAACCGTCAAATAATGATGTCATCGCTGCATCATTATTATGTCATAAATAATTTAATTTATTTAATGTCTAAAAATTATATAAAAAATACTATGATGTAGGAAATATTTTTTTCTTTCTAATGACTATTTATAATCAAAAATATGATCTTTATAACTTCATGTAAAAATTGTTTGCGTAAAACATATTATGTTTGGGTCATTTTTACTTTTACATTAAATAAAAAGTTATTTATGTCATTTTCCAACCAAAGTGGCTCCATGGGGTCCCCAAGTTGACCCATGGCTTGTCTTGGTCGGCCATGACACAGCCAATGAGGGTAGGACATGTTTCAAGCTCATATTATTTTATTAAATCATTATTTTTACCTTAAACTACACTAATTACCACTAATCGCGATTAAAAACTTAAAAAGTTACTATTCACCAAAAAAATATTTTTATCTCATTGAACCACATTTTACTTCTTAATGACAACCATGTATGTCGGATTTTTAAAATTCAAAACACAGAAGTGGTAAAATATCATTTAAACGAAAAATCAGTTTAATATAAGTACCACTTAGTGGTTTCACTATTCATCAAAAATTGAAGTTTTTCAGAAAATTACCAAAAATTCACCCTAAGCTATATTTGATATTCCGAATTCAAAAATGAAGTCTATTTTACAAAATTAAATACATATAAGTCAGATTAATTAATTTAATAGTTAATTCCCACTGTCAAAGCAAATAGCGTGTTTTTATGAAACAATAATTATCAAAAGATTGACACTAGTTTAAGTCTGATTTCAAAGTGAAATTAATTCCAAAGACCACTATTGGATTTAATGGTAAACATATATTCTAATTTAACTTTAAAACCAATTAAAAAGATAATCTAATCATATAAATAAATTAGATTAAAAATGGGTTTTGAATTAAAATACAACATTTTACACTATTCATTGAAAAAAATGAACTTTATCGGAAAGATACCAAAAATTTACACAAAGTAAATTTTGATGTTCCAATTCTAAAGAAGTGTTTTATTTCGTTAAAAATAATGTATAATAGTGATAAAAACTATATTTAATGACAATTCTCCATCAAAAGGTGATAAGTGAACCTTTAGTGAAAATTAGGGTATAAAAGCCGAAAATTGAATTCTTTCCATATTTTAAGCCATTATATTTTATTGGATAAATGTAAAAACATTTAAAAAAATATATAATCATATTTTATTTATTTATATCCATTCCTACCAATACAACGGCTACATGTTAACTACCATTTAAAATAATATTATTTTATTATTAGAGTGCAACGTAAGATTCCCAAGAAACTCGTTGTTGCGTATTGGGTACGCCATCGAGCATAGCATCCCCTTTAAAGTCATTTCAATATTTTATTCACAAATATGGATAAATATGAAATTTCATATTCTTTATTTACCTGGGGTGTTACATACCATCCTAATGATTTGTTAATGATCAGGGATAACCAAGGTTGAATCTAATCTTTCATATATTGAAAAGAATTTATTTTTATTTATGCATCCAATTAATTACATTACATGATTAAATGATTTTTAACTTTTATTATAATTTCCCACACTATGCTTTTTGGTTTTAGTTAATCGATGGAGCCCAGAGGAATCAATTGAAAAATGAATTTGATATCCAATGAAATTACCACCCCATTAGAAACTGAATGGATTAAGAGCTAGGATAAAAAATCTTTTGACTATGTGCAATAAAATATCTTAGGATAATAGTGATAAAACATATCATGTTGAACTTAAAAATTCACCATGGGGGGAGAAACATGTTATTAAAACATTTATGATACAACAACCACCATCCTACTATGGGTCTTCAAATCCATAGGCTACTAATCAATGGATCATTATGATAGAAAATGTAATTTTCTTTCTTAAATGTTGAGATAATGAATGATTTGTCCTATATATTTATGATTTTAAAGTTAAAGTAGATAATTGGTAAAATGTTTTTAAGAATATAAGGAATAATGATAAAACATTTCATGTATAATGGGATGAGTATAGTTGAACATTTCTTTAGTAAGTACATACCTTGTATTCTAAATATAAAATTCTATAATTAGTTTTTTTATCATAAGTAAGATGATGGTGAATCCATTGGTACCATTGAGGAAAATATGACAAGACTTTCAAGGTATTATTAAGGTTTAATTATGATCTCTAAAATAAAAATTTACTAATTAAATATTGATTTGAAACAAATTATTCAAAGAGAAATATCCATAAGTTTCTTTGAATACTTTGAAGAAATTGATTGATGTGCACTAAAAGAGGAAATGGAAGCTGGAAACCCTCAAGGGTCTGGTGATAGGAAAAGGAAGATATAGGTTCACGGAAATTTCTGTGGTTTGTCACATGGAGGGGAGAAAAATTTTCGACCTCCTACATGATAAAAATAGCGGAAGGGGAACTCAGGTGAATACCTAAAAGGGATAAGAAATTGTTTCCACTATGCGAACATTGGACATTGAGAAATATAATTTCCTAGTGATGTAAAGAGGTCAGTCAAGGAAATTAACGGAGATAGAGATTAATAAAATCCATGAACCATACTTTGTGTTCCGAATGTGAAGAATTCTGTAATTATGTGAATCAGTGACCTAATATAAAGGATACTGAAGATAACAAGCCCAAAAAATGTCTCAAGATGATGAATAAAGGTAAATATTATTCAATCACATAATTTGATGTGATTCGTGATAATTAAGGAAAACATATCCTACACTATAGTTTTTTGAAATTCATATTTAATTTTTCATGAATAAGCCCAATTGAAATCTTATTGTTTATTCATCAGTGGAATTTGTTGCGATTATAAGAATTGACTATCTCACTCTACATGGATACTATAATAATGAAATAAAATTGAATATAATATTGGTGCAATGATGAACCCATGATTCCAATTGACATATTTTTTCGAAGATTGGAGATTATTTAATAAAAATGGGTGAATTATTTTTTAAAAGCATATGTTTCTCCAAGTAAATTTATTTTAAGAGTTATGAATACTAAAATTTGATTATGTGTGTAAGTGTGATCATAATTTAAATGCTGTAGAAACTAATATTTAGAATTTATGTGATGGGTGTTTATCAAGGTTAAGGATATTTTTTGTTAAACTTATAGAAATACAACCCTTTAGTTTTGTATATGTTTTAGAAAAAAATACTTTTTCCTTGGAATGAATTTAAATTTTTTTGGATATATGTTAAAGTAATTGGTCACCTTTAGTATTAGTATTACATTTTATATTGAGTTAATTATGGTTTATTTAAATTTGGGGATGATTTGGTAAATATATTAATATAGTTTTTTTTAAATTGTAACCCACATTTAAGGAGACATCCCATAGTATTCAACAAGGTTATGGGGCTTGAACCTAGAACCTAAGTGTGAAAAAGGTGTAGTTCCAACCATTATCCTATGTGAAAGATTATTTATGGTGGGACAACATGAAGAGATTAATCTATGAATATTTATTTTATTTATTTTTTTGTAATAATGTTAATACTAAGAGACAAAAATATTAAAGGTTTCAACAATCATTATGCATAGTATAATGTAAATGGGGGAATATCCCCAAAATTATTGTCTTGAGACTCCCCAAAATATCTAAATGGTATAATTTTATATGGGTTGTACATGATTGCATTACAATGTCAAAAAACCTCACTGATATGAGATAATATTTATCTTTGGATCATATTTGTAGTATATATATTAAGGATGTGGTAATGTTCCATGGAGTACCACATTCCGTTATTGTTGACTGGGATCAGAGATTTACCTTGATGTTTTGAAGAATTATTCAGCATGATCTAGATATAGATTCAAGTTTTATTACTTACTATAATAATCTAATATATGGTTATTCTAGTTGGACCACTCAAATTGAAAATGACATGTTGAGATTATTCTCTATGGATTTCAAAGGTGTTTGGGATCAATGCCTTCCTTTTGTGGAATTTTCTTACAAAAAATATCTCTCACTAAATCATTAAAATGGTTCCTTATGAATCCCTATATAGATAAAAGTGTTTAAAATCAATATAACATAATGATGTTACATAAATAAATATATTATCTATTGATATAGTTGTGTAAATTCCCAAGATGTTTAGAGCTATTAAAAAGCAAATAAAAACTTGTAGGAGTCAACAAAAAAGTTATGCTAACAATCATCAGAATGATACAGATATTGAAGTTGGTGACAAAATATTCCTATGAATATCTCCCTAGTTCAGGGTGATGATATATTTAAATGTGTTCAATCTAATCCTATGTTATTTTTTCCATATTGAAATTCTTGATCATATAAAGATGATAGCTTATCGATTGGCACTTCTGCTAAGTCTCTATCATGCTCATGATGTGATCCATACATTTTGTATATGGAAGTACTTACCTGATCCTTTATAGGTAATAAAATATTAGGTCATACCAATTGTGTAAGATATTTTTTATAAAGAAAACCTATTATGTATTTTGGATCATAAAGATAAAGTAATAATAAACAAGACCACTCAATTGGTAAAGGTTTTGTGGCTAAACCACAAATTTGAGAATGTACTCTGGGAACCAGATAATGTGATAAGGTAGAAGTGTCCTCATTTTTTATCATAGTGATTAATTTTGAAGGAAAAATTCATTTTATAGAGGTTATTATATAAAACCTCTAATATTTTAAGAAATATTTTCTTTTCAAATAAACCTAATTTCTTTGAGAGATTCTGTTATATGAAATGTAATGTTTAGAAAAAATAGACAATATCATTAAATTAATGTGTTTCTTTTAATGCCTAACCATTAGAATAGAGGGTTCAAATGGAAATAAATATAATAATTCTAATAAACGGTCTACAGATTTCCAAAATGAATTCATTATTATAGAATTAAAAAAATACATGGAAATAAAAGTGGGGATTTTTTCTGGAGAATAGTTTTTATTCTTGATATGTATTATTTATATTAATAAAATAAATTAATACCAATTTTTGAAATATTTTAATTAAATTTATGTGTTATTTACATGATAAAATTTTTTTCACAACCAACAATTTTTTTCAACACAAGCTATAAGAAAACATTCAGTTTTATAGATAAAAAGTATTTTTTCTAAAAATAAGTTTTATCGCATTTTTCAAATGTAAATTAAAATTAATCTCTTCCCCTTATTTGTGCTGAATTAGGTAAAATTAATTATATATTTATATTCAGTAGGTTCAAATTTTTTACATATATCCCTTTTATTTTTTGCTAATATGAACAGTAACAATTGTCAAAATTATCACCTCAATAAATGGTAAATCGGGTTAATAAAAATTAATAATAAGATATAAGCCCATAATGGTTCATCCTAATTAATATTGGATGAATGGAATTCGAAGCTTAGAAATTTTTATTTCAAATTTAGTTTTTTAATGGAAACATTTCGTTGAAAATGACATATATGTTATTTATATCAAAGAATGCTTCAAAATGTCATTCTCTTTGTTTTTAATATCTCTTATGTGTCCAAATAGGGAAAAAGTATGTTATAAATCAATATAAATGACCATTTTGATATTAAAAAATTTATTCTCATGATGTAAATTTATTTTTAACTGTTATTAATTATATATTATCCTTAATTTCTTATGAAATGATGATACATTATTTCTATGGATAATAACAAATATAATAAATCATTTACAAAATTTCAGAATTAATATAATTTTATGGATTTAATGTGACCCATTATTTTTATATATTTATAAATAATATATATTAGTTAGGTTTCAAATAATTATATTTTATTTAACACTTTTTATTGACGTATTTAATGTTAAATTAAATAAAGTGTAAAAATTATAAATAATGCTTTTTATCCAAATATTATTTTACTGAATTATTTATTAATCGTAAAAATATTAAAATAAGATAATTTGGAAATTATATGTTATAAAATATCATATATTTTCCATTTATGGTAAAATTTCTCCATATAAGTTAAAATTATAACCCTTTAATATTAATAAATATAATATTGTAGTAAAAAATTAAATAAGTTAACAAATGGTTGATCAAAATTATAAGGATTAAAATTACTTAAAAAAATTACTGAATTGTTTTCTTTAGGGGATCACAAAAATATCAAAAAAAAAGGATTTCATTTCCATTTGATTTCATTTTTGTTAATAATTATTTAATAGTAATTACATATTTTTTCAAATTATAAAAGTACCCCAAACCAAAATTATAAAAGGGGAATCCTCCTTCAATTATTCAAACCACATCCAGTGGTTTAGATAAAAAACTATTAACATTTATATTATTTACTTTCCTATCCACATTATAGTGGATTTCCATAATACCAAACCTAGATCCCATTATAAGAGATTTAAAGGAGATGTCTCAAATAAGAGGTAATCGCCTTACTGAATCACTTTCTTTTCTACTCTTATTTACCACCACTAAATTTATTTAACATCTCATTTAATAATAAATTATGTATCATATATATTAAAAAAATTATTTATAATTATCAAGACACCATTTTAAACCCTCTTTCAAATTAAATGATTTGTCAAAGTATCACTCGTATATACGTACGACTTGTCATCTCCACACAGTGATACAATTCATTTTCATCACTTATATTTTATTGATCTTTATTATAATGGGTTTAATGTTTATATATGATACTTGTTACATAATTATGAATCTAGAATCATGATATATCATACTACTTCTTAAATTACATTATTTGGGGATATGATAACGTCGCTGATTTGTACAGCAGATTACCGCCTCGTGAAGAGATGTGATTCGTTTTTCACATATGCTTTTCAAAGAAGTTAATAAGGATAAATTTGATTAATATATTGGATATAAATTTTTTAATAATTACTTAATAAATTTGATATATTATTTTCCATCATTTCTTGAAGTCCATCAACAAAAATTAATGCAACATTCATTCGTATGTATTGTCTACCATCTCCATTAACTGTGTAATTAATTTTTCTCCATCTAAATTTGATGGATGACTATAAATCTATATATAATCAATATTTATGAAATTAATATCCTGAATAATATTTTGGATATTAATTAACCAATATAAATTTATAAGGACTCATACTACTGAAGTAATGTACTCATGATAAACCAAACAGTCAACACCAAGAAATAACAATTTTAAAAAGGAATTATTGATATAAAGGGGAGTTGAAATTATATAATGGAATCATATATGATGTTATAATTATTAAAATTTAAATTTTATAATGTTATAATAAATTTTAATTTATTATACCAAATATTTGATTTCTTTAAAAGAAAATAATTCTCAATGTAAGGGATTTATATCTCGTTTGTATTTGTTGGAAACTTGTGTCATGCTTACTACATGATTCTTTCTTGTGGTGTATAAACATTTCATGAATGTATTTTATTATTATTATCATTAATCCAATGGGATATAAATATCTGTATAATGTTGTTACATTCATGAATCTTATCATTCAAAACTTACCAAGGTGTTAAGGGTTTTATTTCACAGTATAATTATTATTCATGATTATTTATGTTCAAGTCTCTAATAGGGAATATTTCAATTTTATATCCATGTTTTCTAAATATTTATTCTTAAAATCTTTAATTTTATCCAATGAATTTAAAAATTGATTTTTACCTTTGTTTGAATTTTTAAAAAAATGGATTTAATGTAATCTTTCTTCATCTTTCAAATGATGTAATTTTTGAATTTCCCAACAAAAGTATAAAAGGAATGTTTTTTTAAATTATAGAGATTTAATGTATTTTTACACTATCCAAAGAAATATTTTATCGGACGATACATTTACAATTTTGTAAGTTTATTTTCAATGAAATTTTTTCCCTTAATAATTGTGCAGTTTCTTTTGTAGAAGTTATTTCAAAATGGAAATGCTATTTTCCTCAATAATTATTTAGATTGGTCATTCGAAAAAAATTTATAAATACTATGACATAATTTCCAACTATTTAATATTTAATAGTAATATTATCCAATAATACCATCCATATTTATTTTTTGGATGTTTATTGTTTATGATGACAACATATTGATGAATCTCTTTCTTTTTTTCATGGCTTGTACTTTAATTAAATGTCTATAAAGTCCATTTCTTTTAATGGGTACTGAGACGGTTAATGTTTTATGATCTTTTGGTTAACACATTTATAATTTTGTTTTTTATGATCAGTGTGAATTTTTTATCCCCCAAATGTATTGTGTAAATTTGGAAAATTCATAAGGTAAATATTTTATGTGTCAACCAATTTTCATCTTTACAATTTTATGTGTGGGCCTAGTTCTAATGTTCATAACCGTATTTCTAGACCTATATTTCATGTCAATAAGATTATGTATTGACCCGGTTCCATTTCAATCAGTTTATGTGAGGTCCATATTTCATATTCATAACAAAATTAGTGAACCTATTTCTATTTATACATGTTCACAGTGTTATATGTTTCTGTGTATTTCAAAATTCTTTGTCTTACGCCAATATTATGATCTCATGAATCATGTTATTTGATTATGTTATAAATAATGTCATATGAACTACCAATATTTGTGTTATGACTTACAATTTTGATCATTTATATAAACGGAATGGTTTTTAAATGTAAAAATAATTTTCTTATACCCTTATGCTCATGTTGGTCTTATGTTATCATAGATATCATCCACTTTTACCCTTAAAAAGAATAAGATATCACCCTTTATTATGTTTTCTTTCATAATGTTATGTATAATGGTTATATAAATGATATATATAAGGAATTTTATAGTTATTATTAACTTAGTGGGAGATGTTATACATCATTTATGAACCATTTTTTTATATTTCCAAGTTTACAAATTATCTAGACCTAAAAAATTATGTTTTTGATCACTATGTTATGTAAATAATAATCATAAATTGAAATTTAATTCCTATATATGAAATGTGTGGTTTATTATAATTTATTTATATTTTTATACACAATTCATCCTTTGGTCTTCTGTAATGTAGTTTTAACTTTGGTCCCATGTCTCACTCAATCCAATAAATATTATAGATGAATTTTGCATTCAAAAATATAAGGGCCAAGCCTTAGACATTAAATAATCTGTAGTTTTAATTCAATAATTCATTCTTGTACTTTTCATGATTTTTAAATTTTATTTTCTTAGAGAATTAGTCCATAATTATGACATAAATAAATATAAAATCACAAATTATACACTTCAACTTAGTATCCATGTTTCATACAAAAAAAATCTTTTAAGATATAACAACTTTTACATTCAGTAACAATCTTCACAATTTTCATCTATAACACAACCTTTTCCTTACCCATCCTTAAAAACTATAAAAAAAATCAAAATTTTGTATAATCACAAAAAAAATAGTAAGGTACCTTTAAAAAAGGAATAAATAAACCTCTTAGTGCTTGAATAATTATACAAGATTAGTCTTTCTCAAAATTAAAATTTAGGATAAAAAACATTTTATTACCCTAGAAACCAACTACTCTTCTAAATAATTTAATAATAATTTTCATAATAATTTTTAAAATTAAAAAATAAAACATATTATAAATTCTTAATCATCAAAAACATATGGAAACTATTTAACAAAAAGGTTATACATTTACCTTTATAAATTGAAATATAGTTTCCTTTAAATGTAGTCACATTAGTAGTCATATGAGAGCATAAAATAATTAAAAGGGAACATAATATAATGAAAACATATTAAATTTGGTAGAAACCCAAAATCTAACATAAGTAAAAGTTGAGGATAACTAGAAACAAACATCACATTCTTGAAAATGTCCCATAGTGTATTATGTTTACTCCATAATTCTATACATAATGCCTTTGCAGACAAATGGTTTACCCAATGAATTGGATAACTACCTAGGTGAATGATACATAACATTTTCTTTATTATGTGTTCCATAAAATGGAATCAATTATAATTCATAATAATAATAATTAACCATGGATATAAATTGGTTGCATAATTTCCCCTCATATCCTAATCAAAGGGTATTTCATAATTAAGGAAATTTAGAAATGATCTTAAGGAATATAACACCCCATTAAATAAAGATGGAATAATATAGGTATATATGGGATAGAAATATTTATATAATTTATATTCCTTACATGAATATAGATAGATAAAATTAATTATACAAAGAGAAAGGTTATAACCCAAGGAGAAATGAGGTTTATAGAAATCCCATAAACCCATAAGCAAAACATTTCCATATATGAAAATATGTATTCCATTTAAACCCCATTTTTAGAATACATAAATAAAATTAAAATAGGTATTTTAATTGAATATAAAAGGGAGTATTACAAAAAATAATGGATGTTGTGGATGGGAAATCTGTTGATTCTATATATATTCAAATAAAATCTTCCTTTTTTTCTTTTGTAAATAAGTTTAAACAATTCCATATAAAATATTTAAAAAAAAATTATTTTTAAAACCTTTCAAATAAAGTCAAAAATCACATAAAATGTCCTTTTTTATTTAGTTATGTCTAGATTAAAAAATTAATAAAAAAATTAATAATATGGACATGGAAGAGAAAGATTTGGAAAATAAATATTTAAAACATTTCAAATGTGGTGTTTAATATAAATTGCCCCTTACATAAAGAATTGAAAATATTAATTTCTAAAACAATGTAATGAAAATTAAATATGGTCAAAAAAGAAATTTATCATTCATTGAATAATAGCTAATATTTTTTTTGAAATATTTTTAATAACATGTATTTCAAAGAAAAAGAGTTGGAAGGAAAACATTATATAAAGATTTGTTATAATAAAATTCCCTTACATAAAGTCTGAATCATCATGTATGGTCTTTATGTTCATAAAAAATAATATTACATTAATTATTTAATTTATTTATAATTTTTATCCATTTTATTATACCTTTTATTTTTATTTATTATGTTGTTATATTCAATTACTTAATCATTTAAATTCATGTCGGATGTTCTGCTAAAATTTGGATCGTAAGTCCAAAATGACTTTAGTGGGTAGAATATGGTCAATGGGGTAGTTATTTCATCAAATAAATAATAATAATAATAATTAAATAATTATACTTTGTTTACATTAATTATATTTTTAAAACGAACCAATAAACACGGTTATGAAAAATTAATTATGTAATTGTTATGGAGAGAGTAGGTCGTACATACGCATGAGTCGCATTTCCATTATTAAAAATAATGATTTAAATAAGATATGTATTATTTTAAATTTATATAGTGATAATTATACAATAAATATAATATTATTTCTCTAAATACACTAATATATACCATCCAAGTGATCTTGTAATTAAAAATTAATCACACTTCTTCATGGTGGTCGTAATATCCATGTCATATCATCTTTCAGTGAATATAAAGGTAAGTAAATATATGATATATTGATTTTCTAGAAAGATAAATATTTAATTAATATCATAAATATATATATATATATATATTAAATTCATCATCATAAACATTCATTATAAGAGATGATTGAAGATGATTTACATCGATTTGTGAGTCGGTAGTCCTTACAGACTAATGATGGTTTCAATACCCATTTCATGAAAGAGGAAATGGATATAGGTTATTAAATTAATATAATATCCTCTAATTAAATTTTAGATAATTAATATTTAATATTAGATAGTTTTCATAGTATTTAAAGAGGTGATATAAGAAATAAAACAAAAAACACTATGTTAAGAAATATATCTCTTTTTTAGATAACCTCTTTATATTAACCCAAAAATCTTTCCAAGGGGGATTTCTAATCAAACTTAGGACTCTAAAAAGTGGTAAGGGGAGAAGGAAGGGATCTGTGTAGGTATTGAATTAAAAAAACTGTTTTTTATGTGTGAATAAATGAGGAGATTACATTCCCTTTTATATTTGATAGGGGGTCTTTAGTAAATTTTTAAAATATTAAATTAATATAAACTAATAATCCTGAATAAAAGAATAAAAATATATATGTATAATATTGGATGTGAATAGTTCTAAATCATATAATTGATTAAAATTTTTACATGTTCATATTATTTTTTTATCCTTATCTTTTTTTAACTTCCATTAACTATTATTTAAAACTACAAAGATAACAAAATTTTTACTCTTTTTGGGTCAAGATAAATACAATAAAAAAAATTAGGCTTAAAAAAGAATCATGGGTGATATTTTAAACCATATCTAAATCTATTTTCAAAATTTTGTATTTTTATGAATTTTAAATCATTGTTTAAAATATTTTTTAT
The DNA here is from genome assembly GCA_963277665.1 of Viscum album. Taxonomy (NCBI): domain Eukaryota; kingdom Viridiplantae; phylum Streptophyta; class Magnoliopsida; order Santalales; family Viscaceae; genus Viscum; species Viscum album. The sequence continues at coordinate 1,353,021,141 of OY728147.1, read as the reverse complement.
TATAAAATATCATTAATGTCATTTTTGGGCTATTCATTTAATTTGACATTGAAAAGAACATGATACCAATGTAATTATAATATAATACATTCAAACATTAATTAAATTATATATTTACAGTGAAAATCAAAAAACTGGATAATTAAATCAATTAATATTACTTTTAATATTTTGAAAAACATTTAATTTATTTATCTATTAATTAATGAATGATTTTGTCAATTTTTCCTAAGAATTTAAGGAAAATATATATTTAATATATATTATAAATAAATAATAATGATAAAAGCATTCTTATTAATAGTAATATCTATAAAAAAACCTAATTAATTTTTATGGGTATCAAATAAATATTATATTTATTAAAAGAAAGCAATTGACATTTTTGTCTTTCTCTTTTATTTAAATATTATAAAGGCTGGGATCAAATAAATATGTCACCAATTTCCAATATAATTGACACATGGATGTAAATTTATAGACTCCAATCCTCCAATAGGATAAATTCAATTGTTATTGGCAATTTTTAGCCATTATCAAAATTTCTTTAACTATAATTACCAGATTCACCCATATCATGGTGATAATTATTTACTATAGTTAGTATTCATATTGAATAAAAATAAATTTATAATATTTAAAATATATTGGAATATTTATTTAAATTATTTAATTCATATAAAATATTAAATCCGTATAAGTAGAAAATTTTAATTTAAAAATAAACACACAAAACATGACGAAAGGAAATTTTCCCCCAAAAAAGAATATTTAAGATTAAAATGTTTTTTAGAAAATTTAAGAATAAAATCATTACAAAAAATATAATTGAATTAAATTTATTCAAAATAAAATAAATATTTTTTCCATCTGATTAAAAATATAATATTACTTTGTAAAGACATTAAAATAAAATATAGATCATAATAAAAATTTGTATTTTTTAATAATTGATTGAAAAGTAAAATTTTTAGAAAAATATTAAAATTTCATTATGAGATAATTTTGATATGATTATTTCGAAATATTATATTATTTTTATCAAAGAAAACTTCTAAAATGTCTAGAAATGTGTTATAATATTTTCTCATGAAAATTAATGAGAGTTATTTTGTAAGAAAATGTATTTCTGAACAATGAAAGGACCTTACTAAAAAATCAAGTTATTTTTACTAATAATTTACCAACAAAATTTAAATTGAGTAGGAATTATACAAATATATTATGATGTTATTAATCTGATTCATTACTTCCATTTTAATGTCTAGGTTATAATGGTCATATTTAAATAATAATATTTTTTGGTTCATTTAGGCTCAGTGTTGCATTTCATATAAGTTATCAAACATAGTATTTATATTTTTAATATCATATTTTTAATTTCTTCCCCCATTTAATAAATTTAAACACTAAAATTTGAACTTGGGATTTTTAAATAAGTATTTTAAATATGGTAATAACTTTTTTTAAATCCCACATTGTAAAAAGGTTCAATAAAAATTCATATTGAGAAGAGGGAAAACGAAATAGGATGGTCATAACATAACTGTGTTTAAAAATAATAGAAAATTATTGAGAATTTAAAATATAGACTTGGAGAAAAAAAATAATTTATAAATAATTGCGGAGAGTGAAAAGGAACATTGATAATAATAAATTGACTGATCAATAGAAAGTTAATGATGAGAAAAACATAAACCAATGTGATTTTCAAATGAACATCTATTCATTATAATACAAGGTAATAAGATTATTTTTTGTTCCAAGATCATTTAACTAGATTTGAGGAATTGATTTTCCATCTATAAAAATAACATAAGGAAATATACTTACTTGATAAGTATGATTTAATATTTTAATCAATTTCCACCACATTCTAATTTTTTGCATCAAATAATGGTTACTAAAAATGAATTTCTCATGCCAAAAGCACTAAAATAAATATTTAACAGATCAAATAAATCCACAAAAGAATAAAATTATCTTACACCAGTATTTATAAATTAACGAATAAAATTGGTTATGATAACAAAATTATCAAAATTAATAAACCATCCTATAAATAAATACATCATTAACAACAAAATATTCAACAATAGCTGCAAATGTTCTAAATAGATAATTTAATAAATAACTAACCTTAAAATTATTCAAAATATTCTAGACTAAAATTGAAACCCAAAGAGTAGTATAACATTATTAAATATTTTTCTAGGATAAACTTAACATTTATCTCCAAATAACATCAATTAAATTAAATGTCTCATATACAAAATGTATATTCCCTAATCATATAATCTTCAAAGTATGTTAATCATTTCCATAAATATCATCAATAACCATAACAGTAAATTAAAATCATATATGATTCCATAATATATATCATCCTTTATACCTCAAATTAAATAGTATAACATTCAGTTTACCATAATCATATAGGGATCCAAAATATATCACTTCTTCTTAAATGAAATTAATTACCAAACAACAAAATATCTTTTTAGTACCGTGGTCATCACTACAATAAAATGTATTCTATCATAATAAACATAATATTTATCCTTTAGATCATTCTAATAACAAAAAATATTATTCTATCCAAGACATCATGTAGGTCAGTGGCAGGCGTTGCACCCTGTATCCCTTCGATTTTGTTTTCAAACCTTGAAGCCTTTCTAGATTTGAGAATATATATTTTTTACTCCTATATTAATGTAATTCTCATAACATATAAAAAAATTTGATTAACATACTTAAAAATAACCTTAATCATCAAATATCATATAAACCCTAAAGGTTATAAATACCTTTAAACGTATGAAAATAGCATTCTTCCCCATATAATACATTATGTTGAATTAAAGGGTTATATATACATCATCCCCGTAAAGTGTAACCCAAATGATATTAATAACATTAAAATACAATAACATAAAAAATTAATCGGGTTTAAATGACTTTATTCATTTGATCAACCTTAAAATTATAAACAAATTATGGTATTTATAAATTTTATGTTAACCTCACAATAAAACATATGTACATCCAAAAATTAACACAATCCATATAAATAATAGAATATTGAATATATTATATAAATCAAAAAATGTAATTAACATACTCAAATATGAAAAAAAATCACGTCCCATAAAATCACTAAAAAATCAATGTTACCAATACTATACCATTTACTTCATCAATTTCTGTCATCTCTTTATCCCAACAAGACATTATTTACTAGAAAAAATCCTTATGTTAAGGGTTTTCTTTCCCTTAATATTTTTTTTCCAAAAAAATAACCTTAACAATAAATTAATTTTATTTATTATCAATATCATTCAATATATGTTTAGAAATCCTTACTGAAAACAATTTTCAAACTATCATTAATTGTTTCATGATTATTAAAAACAAATACCACTGATAAAAATAATTTTACAACATAATTCTAAAATCATAATATATAAATACTTCAATCATTTCACTTCAATGATTGGTATAACATTCGTCCTTCCTTGGTCTATGGGTTAATAATTAGAAGAGGTAGTTGACTCTGATAATTCAAAAGTTCCCCACATTTCAGATAATGAAATATAAATGGATCTCTATGATGAAATTTATTTCCCTCCATGAACACCTCATTATTTCTCAACAACTGGTTTTTCATATTCCTTATTTTCCATAGATAAAACATTTCCATGATCCTTTGCTACATTCTTCTAGTTTTCTATTTCCAAATTTCATTCATGAAGTAATTTGAGACTTATTTTTTCTATGTACTCCACCATCAAGGATATTAGTATAATCCATACTTCTCTTCGTTAGTGATTTTTAATGTTGGTTAACGTACAATTTTTTAGTCATATGTCATGATAAATGATTTGTTATAATAATAATAATTTTCACATTATTCATCATCTCATTTGTTTTCTCATAATGACTGCATTTTCCATTATATTCATCATTAACATTATTCCCCCTAGTTTCATTCGTTAAATGAAACAAAAATCATTGTTTTCTCAATAATAATCATAATAATGAAAAATAATTTAAAGGTTGTCTAAAACATGAATACTTCTTTCCAATCAATGGAACCTTAAGTTTATTCTATATTATCCATGATAAAAACATTTCAAACCCATCCTAATTTTTCATAAATATAAGTGTGAATTAACCTATGAATATCCCATAAGAGTTTAAAACCATGTGAGAAATAATAGAACATTAACCCTACACCTAAATTATTGTTAAGATATACTCAAAAAAACACTTTTCAAGGTTATAAAACCTTGATGACTTTGTGACAAAATCAGTTCAACATTAGTATCCATGTAGGGATTTATATCTAGAAAAACCATAAACATCTATCTTATAAAAACTATCGGATGTTATCATATTCTTATGATTATTCACATGTTCTTAACTAATGGTATTTAATCCTAATTTCTGAACTTTTCTAAAACATTCATATAATACCAACTATAATAACCCAACCTTAAACATTACATTATAATGAGTTTAAAGTCAATAATTAATTATCCTATATATATTAAAATTTATTGTTTAATGGTTTGGAGAATTATCCCATCATTATTACATAAATAAATGTAAAATCAAAAACCTGAAATTTCAACTTAGTATCCTTTTTTCTCAAAAACAAAACTTATAAGATATGACAATTTTTTCACAACATATCTACACATTTTTCATCTATACCACCTCCTTGTCCTTACAAAAAATTAATCCTTGTGAAAATAAATTAATAAATGTGATTATAAAAAAAGTAAGGGACATAAAAAATAAATTAAGAAAATATTATTTGATGAATACTTATACAAGATTGTTCTTTTCAGTAATTAAAATTAATCACAAAATAAATATTTAATTACCCAGGTAATAAAAATTCTTTTTCAATGTATTTCATTAAACATTTTATAAGAAATTTTAAATGAAAAAATAAAAAACATAAAGGTACCTTTTCAATAAGGAAAATACTTTCAAATCTTTTTAAAAAAAGGTTATACAATTCACCCTTACAAAGTTTCATATACTTTCCTTTAAACATTTTCTAATGAGTAATCACATGGGGTTATAATATAAAGATCATTGTAACAAAAGATCATGGAAATATATTAAATATTGTAGAAACACAAAACATTACATTAGATTATGTCAAGGATGACATCCAAGATAGAATCACATTTGGTAAAGAGTCCCATAGTAAATTAGCATTACTCCTTAATCTTATATATAATTTCTCATGAGACAAAATATATATCCAATGTGTTAGAGAAATATCTAGGTGCACACATCAAAACTTGTTCACAATTATTATTTTTCAAAAAAATGTAATAAATTATATGTCGTAATCAAAATAATTTCCCATGGAAATAAATTCGTTTCATAATCATGCCTCTTATAATATTCAATTAAAATTTTATAATAAATGAATTTGAGAAATTAATATATGGAATATATTTCCCCATCAAAGGAATGGATAATAAGCTAGGTATATATGTGAGATACACACATACATACATACATACATACATACATATATATATATAATTTAGAATACTTACATAAATTTAAATAGATATAGAAATAGAACTAGAGAGATAAAGATTGTAACACAAAGAAAAGGTTGGTTTAATGATATCCCATACACCCACAAGAAAAACATTTATAGATATCCAAATATTCATTCAATTAATAACCTGTTTGAAAAATCCATAGAACAAAGAAAAATAGACATACTATTTGTAAAATAAATTAATCATATATCAAATAAAGGTTTTAGTTCAGGGAATATTTTTTGATATTATATAAGTTAGAATAAAATTTATGATTTTTTATTTCCTAAACAAAGTCAAATAATTCGATATAAAATATTTAAAAATATTTATTTAAAAAACCATTGAAATAAAGTATAAAATTGAAATAATATATCTGTTATAATTCATTTATATCAATATAAATACATTAATAAAATAATTTTAAGAATATGAATAATAAAGAGAAATATTTGGTAAATAAATCATTAAAACATTAAAAGTTATGTTCTTAAAGTAAACGATCCCTAACTTAGAACCATAAAAATATGCCTTTTTAAAAAAAAATAATGTAGTTAAAATATGGTAAAAATTATATTTAGTATCCACTTAATAATAAATAATATTTTTATTTATGAATTTAGAATAATTTTTAGAAGGAACAAAAATATTTGAATGATAAACGTTAAAAGATGATTTTTTTAAGAAATCCCCTTTACTTGTGTCTCAATTGTCATGTATATAACTTATATTTCTAAAACATAATCGTAATATAATTATTTACTTTAAGAATAACATTGTAATATTTTATTATTCTTTTTATTTTATTTATTATTATGTTATATTGTTTTGCATAATCATTTAAGTTCATGTTTTTCGTTTTGATGATATTCAGCTCAAGTCCAAAATAGATTTATTAGGTTGAATACGGTCAATGAGGTCCTTATTTCTTCATCTGTAGAATAATAATCATGAAATTATTCTAATTTTAAAACATAAATTATACATTGAAAACCAACCAAGAAATTTGGTTACGAAAAATGAACTACGTTACAATGGTAGGTCGTACGTACGCATGACTAGTATTTCTATTTTTTAATGATCCTGATATAAATAGGGTGAATATTATTTTATATTTCTATAATGATCATTCTAACAAATACATGTATATATATATATATCTAAAAATATACATATATATAACATCAATGTGATTTGGTAATTAGAAACGAATCACATCGCTTTATAGAGGTTGTAATTCACACGTACGTGCGAACGATGTTATTATCTTTCAATGAATTAAATGGTAAGAAATAAATTTGTTATGTAACAAATAAATAATTATAAATATATACTTAATATAATATATATACATTAAATCCATCGTTATAAACATCTGTGGGTAGTGATGATGGACAAATAATTACATCGGTTCGCGAAGCGGTACTTCACTATGCACATGAAAGATGGTTTGTTTTCCCTTTTTATGAAAGAGGATGTGGATGTATGTATTGTAATTAACATAATAAATTATAATTTAATTTTATATATTTATTTAATCATATAAATATGGTTTAATAAAATTTTAAAGTGTTCAAAGAAGAAATAAAATAAAAATGCTCGGTTAAGAACGATTCCACTTCTTCGAACAACCTATATGTTTAAAATAAAAAATATCCATGTAGGTTGTTTTAATAAAAAAATACAAAATAATGTGATATGTGTTTTAAGTAATGGATATTTTTTAGGATTTAATTAACCAAAATTATTTTTATGTTGGGATAAAATAAGAGAGGAGTTTCACTTTTATAAGTGAAGGGAGGGACACTTTTTTAATTTCATAAAAAATTAAATTAATATATTTATTTATTTTTTAATGTAAAAAAATAATCCAAACTAATATAATTTAAATATAGGATTATTATGGGTTGAAATGACCTCAACAAATAAATTTTTTTCAACTTTAGATATGTTTTTTATCATTATGTTTTGTTTTAAGTCACATTAACCCTTATTGATAACTGTTATGATAATATTGTCTTTATTCTTTAGGGTCATGATAGTAATTTTGAAAGAAAAATTAGAAAATGAATGTACCATGGTTTATTATTTCAAACATTTCTCAATAATATGTTTTTTGATAGTATCTTTTCAGATTTGTAAATCATTTAATAAAGTTTTCATTTATTACAAAATATCATGAATTTAATTTTGGGAATGATTCATTTAATTTTCCTTTTAAAACAATATTATAAAAATGGATTTCTAATATTACCATTTCACACAAAACTAAAATTTTATATTAATCTAAAAAATTCCTGGAACATAATAATTAATTCAATTTATATTTATTTTAATATATGTAAAAAACATTATTTTATTTTAATGTTAAATTATTAAATATAATGTTTCATTATTTCATAATAATTTAATGTAAACATTTCATTAATAAAAATAGATAGAAATTATAATTATTAAAAATCATTCATCTTTCAAACTAATATTCAGAATTGAATATAAGTTAATTTTATCACTAACAAAAATATTATAGTTGTTAAATGAAATAAATTGACATTCTTTTCTTTATCTATATGTTATATATTATAATGTTCTGAATAAAACAAATATGAGAAAAGTGGTAATATATTCAAGATTTGGATTGAAATTGTGACACCCCAAGTTTTGTGAACATTTTTTCGAATAAATTAATTTCATTTGACGTCTTCTATTGAACTCTACATTAAATCATAGTTTCATTATACTCTACACAATTTTAATCTTGTTCTATATGAATCATCAACTTGGATTATGTTGCACACCACACTTTGTTATGGTGAAACCACACAATATTATTATAATTATTTAAACAATATTGTTATAACAGAACCATTAATATTAGTAACATGATTTGAATTAAATACATTATAAATATAATTTATATTGTTTTCATTTAATTAAAACATAATTATATGGAGATATTAAATTTCTGAATGTCTTTATATATTTCAAAATATTATTTTCTTGAAAGAATGATTTTTAATGTTTTTCTAGGAATAGTAACAAAATTAATTTTACTCTCTTAGAAGATTAATTTTATGCAGTAAACTTTATTTTTTAATTCATAATGTAAAAATTATATTTGGGTGAGTTTTAGAGATATTTCTTAGAAACATAAATTTTGGATGAATAGTGAAAAATATTGAATTTTAATTCAAAACTACTTTTTCTTATAATTTATTTATATAATAAACTTATTTTATATGTTTATTTTAAAGTCAAAATATATCAATTGTACATGTATTATAACAATTTTTTTCTTTATAATCATTTTCATATTGAATTTAGATATAAAATAATAATGAACTTTGGAACATTCTCAATTTAAAAACTCACATTCTCTCCACGTTTGTGGGATTTGAATTAAACATAATTTTTCCTCTTCTATAAATTGAATTTATAAAAATGTACATAAATTTATTAATAATTATCATATTTATATTCCATTAATATCGTCATAATATTTGAACAAGTAGATTATTGAATGTGATTAAAATTAATTATAGCGATTAACATCAAATTAAGCACAAAAAGGTACTAAATCGTAAAATTAAGTTTAAAAAATACCACTAAACTTGTTAAAACACCAATTTATGGATATATTTAGACCATAAACCTTCTACAGTGTTGTTTTTTATAACTTTTGTTGTGTAAAAATTTGGGTACACCTAAGTTGTTTTCAAAAATGCCAAGTGGGCCCCTTCCCTCCCTTATTAAAGTCCACCATCTCTTACTCTTCTTCACACCCATAAAAGAAATTAGTTTTGAACAATACATGATAAATTATCTTCCTAAAATCCTTAAATTTTATGTTAATCCTACATTTTTGTAGAAACCCAATTATGGAAGCACTTTGGTGCTAACCATAAAAAGTTACCCAAAGAAGAGGTTGCATCCTTCCTCAAGCTTCTATCCTTTATTTTATTGAGAAAACACCACAATTATTATTATTAAATTATTAAATAATAACATCCATATACTAAATATATTGATATATTATTTTATTATGTTTTCTACCTACACTTACACATTCTTGAATTTAATGGGTAGTGAACTTACCGTTCTTTTATACAAAGAACTATCACCGTAGGAAACAATGTTGTTCATTTTTTCATTACCACATCAAGGTTTGGAATTATGATGTAAACACTATTTTGAAATTATATATATTATATTTATGTTTTATTTGTTATTATTTAATTATTATATAAAACATACCTTCATTCATTACATTTTTCATAAAGATGATAAATTTGTTTGTTGATGTGTGGTCTACCTCCTCTTCAAAGCGATATGATTTGTTCACAATTCCAATGAAATGTACTATGTATCAGTATAGTAAACATATATGATATATGTGAAATAATAATTACTCTAAAATTATATTATATATATATTATATTTAATTTCTCCCTTTTAATATTACAATAAAAGGAAAATGTCGTTCATGCGTACGTACGACCTCTTGTGTCGATAAAAAGTCCAGGTTGTTTAATAATTGTATCATTTATAGATTAAAATAAATATTTATATAATAAATATATTATATATATATATATATCATTTTTTAAATTATATAAATATGTAAATCGTTATCTATGTAAAAGGATTAATAAAAACATGTTAAAATGGTATGATAAACAAAGCGGCCATTACACGAAATGTTTCATTAATATGAAATTAATAATAAAAAAGTAATATAAATTAATAAGTGAGTCATATATGGTATTATATATAAAAATATTTTTCTTTTTTATCATTATAATAAACTTATAATTATTAAACATGAGCGTTGAATGTGTACAAAAAGAAGTTAAGACGAAAGGTCGGAGAGTTTCATCTCATTTTTTATTTCATAGAGATAGATGCCTTATTAAGCACTCATTTATTTCGTGTGGTGTGTATACTGAAAATGTCGGTATTCTATGAATCTTATACATAAATTTTTTTTATTTACATATCAATTTTATGAACTTTATTTCATGGGGTTTAAGTTTCAAGAGTTACTAAATCAGCAAAGTAATTTTGTCTTAATTTCCCTTCTTTGAGACACGTACCATGTTATGAACCTAAATATTTTTATGAGGTGTATATATTTCCTCTGACTTTTCATATCATGAAACCAGTTATTTCCATGATATTTTAATCTTTATTTAAAGTTATTATTTCCATTTCATTATTATTCAAAGTTAACAAAGTGGTAACGGTTATAGCTACATTCTCATTATTTATCAAGATTGTTTATGATTATGATTCCATTAATGAAATATTATGATCCATATCTCAATAAATATCAGGAATTCTTTTACCTATTTCCTCTCCATGTTATTAAAAATTAATGGTGCCAATTTTATAATCTTTGGTACACAACATAATTAATAAAATGTTTCTATAATGATATTAATTTATATATCATTTCAGTATGAAATTAGAGTTCTTTCAAAACCTTATTTTCTAAGAATGTTTTCAAAAACGTTTTTCGATAACCGTATTATTTTTAAAGAAAATTTTAATTCATGTTTTAACTTCCCAAAAAACAATTTTAAAATAAATCTCCTTGATATTTTTCGACCAAGGTACAACTCTAAAGTTTTAAGGTGAAAAATGAATGTTCGGCATGTACAGAATTACCCACTATCATGATCTCCATTTCCATGATACTTCTTTTGTAAGATTACAAGGGTATTTATTCAGATGAAATTTTTTTCACTAATATTAAAAAAATTAATTGATATTAAAATCTATTTTCAAATAAATAGGTTTTTCAATAATTGTTTTATTTTAAAAAAGTGTGTCAATTATTTTTTAAATATCCCTTTATATGTTTTCAAAAGGTTGTTTTCAAAGAAAAATATTTAAATAATTTAAAATATTATTTTATAAATTTTCAAAATATTTTCAATTTAATTGGTTTTAAAAATGTTTTCAATCTTCTTTATAAGTTCTCTATTTTATTTTCATGGAAAATTCTCTTTAGAATGGTTTATATTTTAGATATATTTTTTTCTAAGCAAATATGATATTTTCCCCAATAAATGTGTTAAATTATTTTTCATGAATCCTTTTTATGTATTTAATGTGTTTTAAATGAAAATTATTTTGAAAATTATATATATATTAAATAGTTATTTACAAAGAATATTTATGTTCCAAGTGATCTCTTAAAATCCTTCTCCATATAAAAAAACATCCTTGGTCATAATTTATGATTTACTAGGTATAGCATCCAAGGATACCATTCATATTATTTTTTGAATGGTCAATGTTTCGATGGATTTTTTTATGTAACCCTTTTCTATTCAATGGTTTATACCATGATAAAGTCTTATGAAATTCAATTCTCATCAACAAGTTATACCTTGATAAATTCTTATGAAACCTGCTTCCATTCATGGCTTATTCTAGGATTAAGTGATTGTGAAACCTATATAATTTACATATGTTATTATATGATTAAATGTTTATGAAACCCATATCATTTCATGGCTTATAATATGACATTTACGAATCCTATCTCTTTTTACAGGTTATAATATGTGGAATGTTTTATTATCTTGTGGCACATGTATGCATTGTTTTATTTTTTTATGGGTAGGACCTATATATACCTTTAATGAATTGGGGAGTCATAAATGGTATATGAGATCAATTATTACACCAGTTTTATCCCCAGCTAGAAAATAAGAAGGTACATGAGTTGTAGCATAATACAAAAAGTAATAGGTTACACGAGTTTTATCACAAGCTTGAAAATAATAAGGTACATATGTTTTAGCCCAAGATTCAAATTAAGAGGTTACATGGGTTGTAACGCAATCCAAAAAGAAATATGGTATAAAATTTTAATCCCAATTACAAATTAAGAGGCTACTCGAGTTGTTAGCCAAAGCCCAAATTAGTTCAATTGGTGATTATCCCATGACAATCACTTTATTAATGTCTTGGTAGGTATCCTTGCCATAAGATTTTCTATGCTTATGGTTATTCCAAAAATTCTATTTCTTACTCCTGTGATATGATTTCATGTCTTATTATCTTGATACCATTACAATTAATGTATTTTGATATTACATTCCTTATGCAATGATTCATATTTCATATCTTTGATATGTATGGTATCATTATTAAATGATAGTCTTCTATTTTGATACCCATATTCCCATGTTTATGATTAAATATATCACTCTTTTACACTTAGTGAGCATCTGAACTCACCCCTTTTTATGATTCCTTCCCCATTTTATGAAGATATATTTTTTGTATGATATGTCTAAGAAGGGTGCTATTCTGGGAAAACCAAGTGTAAGATAATGTTTCTCATTTATGTATTGGTGTTTATGTTTCCATGTTTCCAAATACTCTAAACTAATATGGTCTTTAGGTTCCTTTTTATGAAAGGTTTTATGTGTTATGAAAAAATGATTTAACCTCTATATAGGATAAAAAATTCTTGTTATAGTTGGTATCATAGAAAATGTTTAGCCAACCTCTAGAAACTGGGATGATAAAACAATATTGATAACTCTTAGGACGTATAAGGATAAGTCTACGGATTAGGAAAATCGTTGGAAAATGTCATGGAATTTTGGTAAATAATAGAGTGAGTTGTTTCCTATTATTACATACCTATCTAGATACTACAATTTGATGTGGTTCTTGCACATATATACCTAGGATTGAAAACTTTGACAAGGTGTGTGGGGCCTAACATGAGTGTAACCTGATACAGGACAATGAGCCTTACTGTGCACCTGTTTTGACACTCCTGAGGGGTATGCTTTGGGAACTTTCTAACTCTTCATGAACTCTCTTGAAGGATTTAAAAATACGTTGGCTATGAATAACTTATTATAAACCTTGTGTTTCATAGTTTAATTAAGGAGTAATAATTTATACATCCTATAAGTGATATTTTTCATGATCATGTGGTTCATCACTATAACAATTGTGTCTTACTATATGATTTTTTGTTTAGATCAATGGAAGGATCCAAAAGAAACTGGTTAAATAAGTAATGTGAAAGAAAACATAATGACGAGTACTCAAATGGGATGATCACTTGGGTGAAGGATGTTGTAATCAGGCCTATTTTGTATTCACGAAACATTATTAACAATGTGTACCTTATCCAACTCCTGGCATCACCAAAGAAAAGGAAGAGGGATTTATCTTTGAGTATTGATAGTGGAGACCATGGAGAAAATAAGATTCAGTTTCTTAAATGTCGTTATTATGGAATGAAGAACCCATGTAAATTTTATAGAGTAATTTGAAGATAATTTTATAGTGGAAAAAAAGGTCACAATGCAAGTAACAGCAAGGCAAAATGAAAATTTCAATTAATGTAATGGATGTGAATATTGGTACCCCAAAGGTATTATCAATTGACGAATTATATTAAAGTGAAAATTATGTGTATTGTGAAAATTTATTTCTTGAGATGAATGATCATGAAAAGAATATGAAAGGTGATACAAGTAATGGATCTTCTTCTAATGATGAAGACACTGTGAATGGCATATGAAAAGTATGTGTTGTTTTACTAGTATAGTTTACAAGCATCATTAAATTGATTTTGATAAATGTTAAGACATGATTTGTATTTCATATTTTATGAAAGGATAATTATGGAATATGTTTATGAATCTTCGTAAATTTCTTTAGAAGAAATTTGGATGAATAAAGTATGTATTTATTGGATTTCAAAGATTATGTGATATGAATCATGAAATATATATTTATTTTCAGTATAATTATTTTATTAATGAATTTAAATGATATGTTGAATGGTTCTGGTGAGGTGGAAAATTTTTTTTCATAGTAAGGTGATATTTTTATTTAGGAATGGTAACCCTTAATTTATTTCTAATGTTTAAATAATGATTTTTTTATAAATATATGTTGGATATCTATAAGTAAATTGGGTAGTACTGATTTCAATAGAAATAATTAAGGGTCTGTTGAAAAATTAGTATATGTTATCATGGATGAAGTTTACAACTTATTATATTTAAGGTATATATCTATTAATATTTGGAATAAATAATCATGCAAGTTTTTGAATAGTATCTACGGTAATTAAAGTTATTAAAATTTTTCAATAGAATATTCGATGAGGGTATTAACATATTTGGAATGTGACAACCAAGAGTTATTTTGTGATATATGGGGGGACAATGTTAAGATGATTTTGTAAAGTGATTTTTAAATCTATTTATTTTCATCAATAGAAATGGTTATAAGGTTAACCATTTATGGATTTTTTGATGTTAAACTTTTCATGGGGATTTAGATATTAATGTATTATCTCTCCATATCTGGATTTATGCATATTGGATAACTTGAGAAAACATTTTTATTGTCTTAGATGGAATAACCGATAATTCTATTTATGTATCTCATGACCTTTTTGTACTTCAAGAATGAAATATTCATCTTCCTTTCTTGGATTAAGATATGAAGTTGGAATTGATCAAGGCATAACTAAATAATGAGATTGTTCCTAAGGAATAGAATAAAATCAAGTATGTATATTTTTTTTAAGAAAATGGGCTTCAAATAAAATTTCTACCAATTATTTTCATTTTTTTATATCTATAAAATATTTTATGATTAATCACATTATGGTTTTGTGATTTTTAACATTATTGGGATCACCCACATTCTTGTGATCATAGATCTTTATCAATCTCTATCATTATTTACATTTTTTCATCATGTTCAGTCATCCCTTCCGACCTATCTTCTCTTATGTAGAACCATAGTTATTTTTTTCATTGGGTAACCATTATATTTATTGCTACACATCTTTCAAGTAATTTCTAGTATTCATTTTTATGATGTAGTTTACTATGGAAGGAACTTTCATGTGTTATACCTTTCATAAACAAAACTAATTTTGAGGGAGAAATTGGGGGTAAAACAAAACACCCCATCTTTATGTGAACTCTATTTTGAATAAAATAATTTAAAATGATATATTTAATTGAACACTACAGTAAATTAGACTTTCTATATACTATACACCGAGTTAGTCTTGCTCTACAAGCAACATTGACTTGGCTTGCATTACACACAACCCTGAGTTTCTATGAAAAAAAACTTTATTATTTTAATTATTTGAACAATATAGTTATAATATATACATTAAACATAGTAATGTGAATAGTAAGAACAAAATTTTAACTATAATTTATAATGGTTTCATATATATAAAACATTTTGACAATGAGATATAAATTTTTAGGTAAAGTCTTTATATGTATAAAGATACAACTTTATTAAAATAAATGATTCTTATGTACTTCAATGAGTAGTAAAAAATTAATTTTATAGACTTATGATAACTGAATTTGAAAAAAAAAATTCATTTTTTTAATTCATATTTTAAAGATTATCATTTGGTGAATTTTTCATATTTTTTCGAGAAACATCATTTCTGGATGAATAGGGAAAAGGACTGAATCATAACTCAAAACTAATTTTAATTAAACCATATTTATATAGTAAAATTATATTTTAAGTGTGATTTAAAGTAAAAATAGATCATTTATAAATCTATTAACACAATATATATCATTTGAATAATTTTTATGTTGTATTTATATATAAAATGTTAATGATCTTTCGAACATTATCACTTTAAAACATTGCTTTCTTCCCACGTCTATAGGATTAGATTTAAACAGAGTTTTCCTTATATTGTAAATTGAATTTTGAAAAAAGGTTATAAACAGTTGTAAATACTAAAATATTTGTAGTCTAAAAAGATAAAATTAATTATTAACCAAAAATATTAGTGAATGTTATTGAAATTATTACAATGATTAATGTATAATAAATCATACCAAAGGACTAAACCTTAATCTTAAGGAAAACAATGACCTTTACAGTCATCAAAAAACTATATTATGGATATATTTCGTCCATAAACCATTTATTATTCAGTTTTTTTTGTTTTTCATTACTTTTTTACGTAAAAACTTTGGTATAACTAAATTGTTTTCATAAATTCCAACTCGGTCCCCTCCCTCTCTTATAAGAGGTCGCCACCTCTTCCCATTCCTCACTCCTATAAAACAAATTATTTTCTGACAATATATTCCCAATTCACTTCCCAAAATCCCTTCCTTCTTTATTTAATCCTTACTTTGGGCATAAATCCAACCAATGTATCCCTTTGGTGGAAACCAAAAGGAGTAACCTAATGAAGAGGTAACATCCTTCCTCAAGCTCTGTTCCGTTATTTTCCTTCTCCACCACCTAAATTCTTCTTATTAAAAGATTAAATAATAAAATAAATATCTCAAATATACATATATATCGTTATATTATGTTTTCTACATACACATACACACACATCCATCAAATGGGTAACAAACTTATCATTCTTGTGTGTGGATAACTATTGCCTCATAAAACTATGTTGTTCATTTTTTATTTAACACCTCCTATGGTTTGAAATTATGATGAAAACTTGATTTTTAAATTATTTATGATATTTATGATGATTTAATTCTTCTAAATTTTTAATTTAAAACATTCATTCATTCTTTCAGTTTTTTAAAATACGATAACTTGGTTTTTGGATGTGTAGACTACTGCCCCTCAATGCGATGTGATTTGTTCGCACTTTGCATAGAATGTATTAAAAATGGGGTTAGTAAACATAAATGATATATATGAAATAAAAATTCTAATGGAATGATATTATATATATATACATATATTTCATTTAATTTCATTCGTTTAATACGAAAATAGAAGAGAAATAGCGTGTATACTTACGTACTACCTACCATCTCCATGAATGATGTATTTTGATTAATATTTTTACCATTTATAGATTAATTTAAATTTTTATATGTTTAATATATATGATATGTAAAACATTTTATAAATTATTTAAATAATTAAATCCTGATCTAAGTGAAATGATCTATAATAATAATTCAAAACACATATGAAAAGCAAACCAGTTATTACCTGAAACCATACATTAACATGGAATTATTAATAAAAATTTCATATAAAGTACTAATTGAGTCATATATGGTATTATATATAATAATATGTTTCTTTTATAGATTTTTAGTAAACTTATATTTATTATACATGACGATTGAACATGTAAAAAGAAATTCAAGACTTAAGGTTCTTGAATTTCATGTCACTTTTTATTTCTGTGAGACACGTGCCTTATTCACCACTCATTTATTTTGGGTGGTGAATACAATAACCATGTATTTATTTAATTATTATTATAATTAAACTTATGGACATTTATATATTCAATTTTTTTCCATTCATTCACGATGTTTATGTGACAAATTTTACCAAATCGATAAAGTAATTTTTTCTCAATTTACATTCTTTGAGACACATATCATGCTATGAACCTATATATTTTTTTGAGTTGTAAATACTAAAATTAAAATTTTATATCATTAATATATTCATTTTAATTATATTTTATTCATCATATAATTTTATTATTCCAATATTATTATGATTCAAAGTTTCCAAACTGGTAACGGTTTAAAGCTAAAATCTCATCATTTATAGACTTTATATAAGATTTTACTTCCACTAAAGAAATATTTTAATCCATATCTCAAGAAATATCATGATTTTTTTAATTAATTGTTATTATTTTTTTATCAAATTAATTATATAGTTTATCCAAAATTTCTTACAGAAGATAATTAAAAAATTGTTTTTGTGAAAATCATATTTTATTCCACCTTTTAGTCATAAATCTATGTTATTTCCAAACATTATTTAAAAAAAATTAAAAAATGTTTTGTTAGTTTATATGATTTTTAAAAGAAATTTTTACACATTTATTAGCTTTTAAAAAAATTGAAAAGCAATCTTCTTGTCATTTTATGATAAAGGCATGTTTCTAAACTTTTAAGGTGAAAATGAATGTTTGACATGTATGGACTTACCTATAATCATAATCATCATTTCCTTTTTCTTCATTTTTTTGTTTAAAAGGTAATTTTTTATAAGAAAAATTATTTCCTATTATTATAGAATTTTTTTTATTTCAAAATGGGTTTTCAATGAAAAAGTTTTTTGAAAAAAAAATATGTTTAAAAATTGTTATAATTTATTTTCAGATATCCATTTTTATGTTTTTAAAATGTTATTTTCAACAAAAATGATTTCAATAATTTATAATATTATTTTATGAGTTTTAAAATTATTTTCTAAGATATTTGTTTTCAAAATGTTATTTATATTCCTTATAAGTTATCAAGTTTATTTTTATAAATAATGGTCTTTAAAATGTTTTATGTTATAAAAAAAATTATTCCAAGAATAAAGGATATTTTCCTCAAGAAATGTTTTAAAATATATTTCATGATGTATTTTATTTATTCAATGTTTCTTCAAGTAATATTATTTTGAAAATGTCCCATGTTTTAATAATTAATTTTCAACGAAATGTTATGTTCAAAGAGATTGTTCAAAATCATTCCTAATCTGACATGACATCATTTTCTTTAGTTTATTCTTTTATATGGATATCAACCAAGTATACCGTTAATTTTATTTCAATTAATGGTCTTTTTTTTATTTATTAATGTTTATGAAACTCATTTATATTAAATGGGTTATACCATGATAAATGCTTATGAAACTAGTTTCTCTTCAATGTGTTATACCCTAATAAATTATTTTGAAACTAACTTACTTTCATTGGTTATTCTAGGATAAATTTATTATGAAACCTATTTATTTTTTATAGGTTTTTATGTGTTTAAAATTTTATGATACCCATTTCATTTCTTGAGATATGATATGATGTTTATGAAATCCATATGTTTTTATGGGTCATTATATGATGTAATTTTTATTATCATCAAGAACATGTATGCATGGTTTTATTATGTGATGGGTGGAACCTATATCTCCCTTAAATACATTGGATAATGATAAATGGTATATGATATCAAAGGGTGCATAATTTGAATACCAAGATCAAAAATTAGATAGTATAATGGTTGTATCATAAGTTAGATGTATGCTGGTATGCAGGTTATAGCCTATGCCCGAAAATAGAAAGGCACAAAAGTTTTATCCCAAGCCTAGAAGTAAGAGGGTACACATGTTTTATTCCTAGATTTAGATAAATAGGGTAGATATGTTTTATCCCAAGCCAAAAATAATAGGGTATATAGGTTGTTAGCCCATTACCAAAGTTGGTGCACTTGTGATTATCCCAAGCCTATCATGCTATGATGTTCTTGGTATGAAGGCTTGACATTAGATTTTATATTCTTATTTTTATACCACAATTTCCATGTCTTAATCATGTGTTATGATTTCATGTATTATGATCTTGATCCCCTTTGGATTCATGTCTTATAAGCTACAATTATTTATTCCATGATTCATGTTTATGATCTTTCATATCCAATGTATGATATTCTAATGATAAGATCACATTCTCATTCCCCTATACTCATTTTTATGCTGACATATGGGTGGTGATATGATGAAAGTTTAACAATCTCGTGGAACAAGTGTGCATTATTGTTTTATATTGTGGGTGGGACTAATATCTCTCACTATTGCATTAGGTAATGAAAAATTTTATATGAGATCAAAGGGTACATAGGTTGAAGCCCAAACCCAAAAATAAGAAGGTACATGGGTTATAGCCCATGCCTGAAAGTAATAGGATACATGATTTGTTGCCCAAGCCCAAAAATAAGAATCTATATAGGTTGTAGAACAAGATGTAAGGTATGATGGTACATCGGTTGTAACACAATCTAGAAATAAAGAGGGTACATATTTTTTATCCCAATCGTAAAAATATGCTAGTATATGGGTTGTTATCCCAATCTCAAATCATGTTTGTGGGTAATTATTCCAAGACTATCATGTTTTGATGGTCTCGGTAGGTATCTTAAACATAATATTTTATATTCTTATGTGTATGCCAAAAATTTAATGTCTCATGTGTTATGATATCCTAACTTATTCTCTTAATCCATATACAATTCATTTCTTATTATATGATAATCATTATTCAAGGATTCATGTTTTTGTTATTTGATATGTATAATATGACCTTATAATGATAGGATCATATTCTCATGGCCCTATAATCATGTTTATGCTTACATATCTCCCTTTTTTATTCTTAGTAAGCATCTGAAATCACCTCTATAATGTTTACTTCCCTGGGTTATGAAGATATATTTTATGTATGATATGTCTAAGTGTGGTGATAGTACTTGAGAGCCTAGTGAGATATAATTTATCTCACTCATGTACAAATATTTATGTTTCCATGTTTCCAAATGAAATGAACTAATATGGTCTTTGGGAACCTTTTTATACAATGATTTAAGTGTTCTTAATAATTGATTTAATGTCTATATATTTTAAAACTTTCTTTTTATAGTTGGTATCAGAGAAATAGATTAGTCAACCTCTAAAACCTAGGATGAGGAAACTATATTGATAACCCTAAATGCATGTCTAAATAAAATTATGGGGATAAAGAAAAGTATAGAAAAATGTATTATAATTTTCGTATAGGATAGAGTGAGTGGTTTCCAAGAAATAAATAACTATATGGATACTACAAGTGGATGTGGTTCTAGAATAGATGTACCTAAGAGTAACAAATTTTACAAGGTGTGTTGGGTCTGACTCGAGTATACCCTAGTGCATTACAACTGGTCATTCAACACACCTAGTTTGACACTCTTGGGGGATATGCTTTGGGAATTCACAAACTCTTCACAAACAATCATGAACGATTTAAAAATAAATTTTGTGTGAGTAACCTAGGATAAACATAAGGTTTCATTGATTAATGATTGTATCATAATTTAGACATCCTAAAAATGGTATGTTTTTATGATCATGTGGTTCCTCACTATTAAAATTGTTTATTAATCTCTAGTTTTTAGATTTTTTCAAGAGTGGTAATAAGAAGAAACTATCTAAATGATGAATGTGATGCAAAACATACTGATGAGTAGTCAAATGGGATGATCACTAGGGTTAATGATGTTGTAATCATGCCAAATAGGTCTTTACAGAACATGATTAATAATTTGTACCTTATCCAACTCTTAGACATACAAAATGTTACACCCCAAGGTTTTGAAAATAAATATTGAATTCATTTTATAATCTATCCATTAAACATATCTTTTCCTCTACTATGTTTAAAATTTTGACAAACGGTCTTCTAGAGTTGTGACCAGTAAGTTATTTGGAGTCTGATAGAACAAACTTGATTTTTGGTGAATAGTAACATACCCTTATGAACAGTAATATAAAAAGTAATATGAAATTTATGAATAGTAAATAATGATATTATTTTATTTTCTTAAGGCAACAAGATAATAAGATCTTCATTAATTTTTCAATGTAATATAAAACTAATTAAACATTGAAAATTACTATTTTTTAATTAACTCTGATTTTATTTAAAAAATTAATTAAAATTATTTTTGAAAAATGGATTTCTTTTTTTAATTATAAACATCAGAAAATAGTAGGTGTGAATTTTTGGGATTTTTCTAAAATACTTTAATTTTTCATGAATAGTAAAAATACAATTTTGTGTTTTTGGTAGTTTAGAGACATCATAAATATATAATATTTAAAATAAAATAATGGTTGAATTTTTTACTGTAACATATGACATGAGGTGTCCCAAGTTGCTAAAACCATTGGAATATACCACGATCAAGCCCATGGTTTTTCAAAAACCACTAATAAGGTTTCCCTTTGAAATTAATAAAATATTCTCTCCATTTTACTATAAATACCCACTCATCCATTCATTTACATTCATTCAAAATCCATCATCCTCGAAACTCAGGTGGTTTTACCTCCCTAGGATTCCATCAAAGGTTTCCTAAATCCCCCAAGGTCTCAACCTTCTTGTTCTAGGAGTTACTCTACAAGGTAAAGGAATCCTTCACCCTCCTCTTTTACTCGACACTTCTTTTATGTTATCTCATTGAATTTCCATTATCATATGTGAGGGTTGATATGATGTATTCCACATACTGTCCTTTGGATTTCAATATTAAGAGATTCAATTTTTCTCTCATCAAGTCATTTTAAGTAATTTAAAGAAACGTCGTTAGGCTACCGAATTTTCATAAGGGATCTCTCAACCTTTCTTTTATTTTCATGTGCGTCTCTTTCTTTATTATATCCTCGCCTCCTCTATCCAAATGACCATGATAACTCTTGTATCATATATATAATGTCATTATATCATGTGAATGGATGAATCATCATCAATATTCTTACTCCATCCCTTTTATTTTTATAAACAAAATCAACGTCCCTGAGGTTCCAATATAAATCCTTTGTGGATGACAAAGTTTCTTTCTTCATTTTCTCCTTTAGTACTATTCATGAAACAATTAAATGGTTGTTCTAGATTATAAATGATGTATTATAACCTAATTAATATTCATGGACAAGTATATGTACATATTATAAATTTATATGACAAAACTAGTTCATAATAATCCATATACTGCCAAATAATCAAAGTGGTTATCATCTAATGATTCGTCCTCTTTCCAGGTAACCAAATGATAGAAATTACCATGACCAATTCTGGATGTTCATAAATAATTTTTAATTTAAATTATTTATATTTTCAAACATTCCACATGAACTCTATTACTTAAAAACAAGTGAACCAATTATGAAAATCAAGAAAACAAACACTCTGGAACGACAGAATTCAATATAATAACTTATTAATAAGAACATAAATAAACTAAACATAATAATGAAAAACTAAATAAAAGTATATTAAGATATTAAATAATTTATTAATAAATCTAATTTCATATTCCCTGACCTTATGTTCAAGAACGGAACACATTCAGACTTAAGGTAAGGGTTTTCCACCTGAACTTTCATTTTCATTCGGGTTACTTTAATTGTATAATTACCACAATGAAATCCTTATGTATAATTATTTTCTCCCCATAAATTCTGTTTGAGTAATATATATATTTACACCAACCATAATCCTTCCCTATTTTATGGATAGTTATATGTTTTAAAATACAATTTTGAAACTCTTCCCAAAATACAAGCCCCATTCAAGAGAATTTCTCATATTCTTATCTATTTTCAAGGGAACTATATAATCTATTTTTAGAAACCGTTAAATTTATAAAATCACTAATTTTATTATGAAAATAATATCTTACCTCACTTCTGGTTTTATAAAAATATTTTTCCAAAATAACACTTCTTTTCAAAATAATAGAGTATTTATCTCAAGAATTGCTTAGTGGTTTTATAAGAGTATTTTCATCTGATTCAACACTCTTGTTGATTCTTATGTATTATTGGGTTTAATAATTTATTTTTTCATCTACCATATTTTATTTAATGGTTTATGACTAATTTTATTATCGATGATCTATCCTAAAAACAGTAACCATATTTCTCAGAATGGTTAGTGTTTTAGGTTCAATGATTGGGTAATGTTGTTTACATTTCATATGATAGTTTCAATATGAATGAATATATTAATTATGTTTATCACCACTCATATTAGAAATTAATTAGACTTATTATGTTATGAGTGGGCCCTCTATATCCCCTGGATGCATCGATAGGTCTAATGAGACAAATAGACGTGGAATTGGCTAAAGCCCTTCCCAATGTGTTATATGGATTTGGACGAGGCCTAAATCATTTTTACATATCTTGGCTGAGGCCATGAAAAAATGTTTTATAATGTCCATCATATGCAATTTCCTCATTATGAAGATAGAAATTGAAATTTCCTATGGTTATTCGACTAGTAGAATACCCATGATTATGTTTTATTATGGCATTATTTTACTCAGCTCATATTCCTGTCGTAAAGTGTTCAAGTTTATTATTTGTAAAGGCATGTGTTTTGATTTATTCACCATGTCTAATGTTTTTGTTATCTTCCTCATTATTGCTTACGCTTATTGAGAATTTGATCTCACCACTTTCTTATGTTTCATTTTCCTAGGATATGAAGATGTAACTTATGAGTGACTTCCTGGCTTAATCTAGGAGGCTTGGATGTTTCTAATGGTATAATTACTATTGTATTTACATCTCACGATGTAATGTTGAACTTATGTATGTATATGTTTTCCAAAATCTTCTAAACTACTTGGTCCTTCAGTATTCAAATTCCTTGTTTATATGCCAATGTAATAAAATAAGGCACCAACTCTAGGAAACTAGGTTATGGTCCTTATAGTTGGTATCAGAGGAAGTTTAGTAGAAAACATGGAAACTATATTTAGAAAACATAGATTAGGGAAAAGTCTCTAAGATAGTCTTTCAGGCTAAATTTACAAATGTATCATGTTATTTTGGTAAGGAATAGATTATGTGCATCTTTCAAGAAATATATCCCAGCCTGGATATGAGCAGGTAGAGGCGGCTCTGGCATATATGTACCTAGGAATGAAAGCTACGACAACGAGTTTCAGGCTTGAATCGAGGTATCCTGGTACATAAAAACGGGCCATGCTTCACTCTTGGTTACAACACTCCTAGGGGATATGCTTAGGATAATTCACATTTTCATTACAATCCATTTTGAATGATTTAAATGTAAATATTTCCTCAAAGAAACCATTTTTGTTATTATGGGATTACCAATGCATAAGATATTAATTTATGCTAAGTATTTTTTTAAGTTAAGATTATAAATTATGATTCATAACCTAATCTAGTGTGTATTATCAACAAAAATTGGCTCCTAGTTGAAGGAATTGAAACTCCTTGAATGCATGTGTCCCATGTAGGGATTTCCTTGCGATGCAAGATAACGATGTTCGCTATGGTGCTACGATAGGTGTCCAGAAAATTATAACTATACTGGGGAAACTTTATTAGGTTATGAATAATAACCTTTCCCATATGGAGCATCTAGATCCACCACGTGGAGGAGCTGTGTTAGATCACTTTATTCTTCAATAGACCCCATCGTTCAATAGGACTATAAACCCATTTGTAGCTAAGTAGTGGATAATTTCCCTAGAGAATACATTTCTCACTTTCTGATGTAATGAAAGAGAGAAGGTCTTCATGGTAGTTTATCATATATCGGGAGATGCGTATCAGTGGTGGTTCTTAATCCAAAACACAAAGGAGAAGGAAGAAATATAAGAGATGGAATGGGGGACTTTAAGGAAATATTCCTTGAGAAATAATTTCCTCATTAACAACTAGCATAAATAGAGAGGAAATTATTAAATTTAAAGAAAAATAAATATGATAACGTTGAAAAGTATGAAGCTAACTTCACCAGGTTAGCAAGGAATTTTGTGGACTACATATTAAATATGAGGAGTAATATTGATCGATTATTTGATGGAAAAAAGTCATTCCTCCTGCAGGATCTGGTCTCCCATAGTTTCTCGTCATATTAGGATATAGTTTCATGTTATATAAAGATATAAAAGGAGTTATCTAAGTATTGTGACTTTAAGGGGAAGCCAGAGAAGAAGATGGTTGCTGAAAACTCTGGGAAAAGAAATAAAGTAACAAGGAATAAGGGAAGATTTGAGTTTCCACCAAATGATAATTGTGGAACGAAATAGCCTAGTGTTCTATTAAATGGAAAAGGATAATGATACAAATGGGGATATAAAGGCCATATTGCTAGCGATTGAAAGGGGAATAAAGAATCCATTAATGATTAATGTTATAATTTTCCGTAGATGGGACACAATGTAACTAATTATCCAAAGCATCAAGGTAACATGCAACAGAAAAGGCCAAGGGAGGAGGGACAAGCTTATGCGATCACAACTATAGAGGTTGATGTTCCGAATGATGTGGTTGCAGGTACTTTGATCATTTTATCAATCTTAGCAAATTCCTTATTTGATTCTAGATCATCTCATTCATTTATATCTTCCTAGTTTACCAAGAAAATTAGATATGTCCAATTTGATTTAATAAATGAGTTATAAGTAATAAAACCCAGTGTATGTATCATTGCAATGAAGATGTGTCAATTAGTCCCCCTCATGACACATAAACATGCATTAGTTGACTACCTTATCATTATACCAATGACTGAATTTGATATAATTATTAGTATGCATTGGATGTCAAATTATGATGTGATTATTTATTGAAAAAATAGAGAAGTTACAATTTTTTAGAATGGTTTAGAATCCCGTATATTTAGAGCATAAACCTTGCAATACGATTATCATATAGATCCACCTCTAGTTGATCTACTGAATTCAATTATTGGGGAGAAAGGTAATACAATAACTATGGGTGAGGAAAAGAATGTTCAAATAGAAGATGTACATATTGTGCAAGAATATACTGACGTCTTTCGAGAGTAATTATTAGTACATCCTCCAGATCCGTAAATTGAGTTTTCCATTGACTTAATTCCTGATTCATGGCCCATATCAAAGACCCCTTATTAAATGGCCACAATGGAGTTAGTGGAAGTAAAAAAAACTATAGGTATTGAGTGATAAAAGATCTTTTATCCCTAGAGATTCACTATGGGAATCCCCTGTTCATTTTGTTAAGAAGAAATATGGGTCTAGGAGGATGTGCATTGACTACAGGGAGATCAATGCTTTAAAAAAAACAAGTATCCCCTTCATCGCATTGATGATTTATTTGATCAACTTCATTGAGACAAATATTTTTTGAAGATTGATCTTCGATCTAGATATCATCAGTTACTTGTGAGGAAGGATGAAATTCCAAGAAATAGCATTCTGAACCTAGAATGGGAATTACGAGTTTACATTAATGCCTTTTGGACAAACTAATTCACCATCTATTTTAATGGATCTAATGAATATAGTTTTCAAAGAATATATGGACTCCTTTGTGGTGGTGTTTATTGATTATATCCTGGTATAATCTATAAGATATGAAGATCATGGAAATCACTTGCACGCTATTATGAATACTCTTAGAAGAAATGAATTATATGGGAAGTATAACAAGTGTGATTTTTGGCTCCAATTAGTTTCCTTTCAGGGACACATTGTCTCTAACGATGGAATATCTATAGATCTTGTGAATAAAAAAATTATTCAAGAATGGCCTACTCTAACGAACATAATTGAGGTACATATTTTTATTGGTTTAGAAGGTTACTATTGGTGTTTCATTTAGAACATCACCTGTTTAGCCAACCCAATGACCAAGAACACACAAAAATGGGTTAAGTTTGTATGGAAAAAAGATTGTGAAAATTGTTTCGAAAAATTGAAGAGGAGGTTAGTGAATGATCTGATTCTAACCCTACCATTAGAGAGTGCTGGTTTTGTTATATATATAGATATCCATCAAGGTAAGGACTTGGTTGCATCGTTATGCATAATGATTGAGTGATTGCATATGCATCAAGGCAGCTAAAAATTCATGAAAAAAACAATCTGACCCATGATCTTAAGTTAGCAGTGGTAATATTTTCCTTGAATATTTGGAGACATTACCCTCTATGGAGAAAAATGTGAGATATATACACAAATTAAGAGGTTGAAATATATCATCTCATAGAAAGAACTCAACATGAGACAGTGGAGATGGATTGAGATACACAACAATTATGATTGCACAATACACAACCAATAATGGAAGAAAAATAAGGTGGCAGACACATTGATTAGAAATATCCACATAATCCTGAACAAGATGAGAGTTGAATGGGATCCTCTATTTCTGGATCTTGTAAAAATTGATTTGGTAATTATCAAGGAAGGTAACACATCCCTACTTTTTCAAATGGTTTCCCAACATTCATTACAGGAAAGGATAAAAATTTCTCAAGCTAATGATGAAGAGTTAAAAAAGAAAAATAAAGTTTTAAATGATGGTGAGTTGATTGAATTTGTATATAAAGGTGTAATTTTGATATTCGGAAAGAGGATTTGTGTTCCCACTACTGTTGAGCTAAATAGGGAGATATTAGATGATGCTCGTAGCTATAATTTCTCTATACACCCAAGTAGTACAAAGATTTATAGAGATCTAAAGGAACAATTTTTTGTGGGAAAACATGAAGATATAGATTTCAAATTATGTTTCTAGATGTTTGGTTTTTCCACAGGTAATGTTTGGAAGGAAACATCCTAGAGGATTCATGAAACCCCTTCCTATTTTTATGTGGTAATGGGATGATACTACAATGGACATTTTCATGGGTCTTCCAAAGACACTGAGAAAGAATGATGTGATATGGTTATTTTTTATTTTATTAAAAATTCAGCACACTTTATTACTATAAGAGATAATTTACCACATTAATGTTTAGAAGGACTGTATATTAATTAAATTGTAAGTCTTCACAGTTTACCTTTATAAATTGTTTCAGATCATGATCCCTGTTTTGGATCACAATTTTGGAAAATTCTCTAGAAGGCCCTAGATATTGATCTTCATTTGAGAATTTCCTACCACTCAACAACTAATGGACAATTAGAACGGACTATTCAAACATTGGAATAAATGTTGAGGTCTTGTTAACATGACTTTCAAGGTATGTGGTATCAGTATTTACCTCTCGTTGAACTTTCATACAATATTATTTTCCATTAAAATATTTAGATGGAACCATATGAATAATTATATAGAAAGAGATGTTGTACACCCACCTGTTATGATGATGTTGGTGAGAGAATGCTCGTTGTCCTAGAACATGTTGAGGAATCAATGGAAAAGCTGAAGATTATCCAAACCCATATCAAAATAGCTCAAAGTAGGTAGAAGAGATATGCTAATAACTGAAAGAAGGATTTGGAATTTCCAGAAGGAGATTATGTTTTCTTAAAGGTATCTCCATGGTAGTGTATTATATAATTCAGTAAGAAAAGGAAATTAAGTCTCAGGTACATCAGACCTTCTGAATTCGAGATCGAATTGGAGTCGTAGCTTACCGTTTGGAAATGCTTCCAAATCTCTCCAAAGTTCACAATGTGTTCCTCGTATCAATGATAATGAAATACATGCCAGACCCACTACATGTACTCGCCTATGATAAAATAGAACTTCAGAATGATCTACCTTATTGTGGAGAGCCTATCAAGATTATGGATACCGGGTATCAAGTATTGAGAAATCGGACTACTAATATGGTAAAGGTTCTTTAGAGGAAGAAATAAGGGAGCCTTCTAAGCTTATGTTGAAGACAAACCTGAATATTTTTAGGTAACATTTTATGAATTTCTGGGATGAATTTTTTGTAAGGAGGGGATAATGTAACACCCCATGGTTTTGAAAATAAATATTCAATGCCTTTTATAATCTTGCCATTAAACATAACTTTTCCTCTACAATGTTTTTAATTTTGAAAAACGATCATCTAGAGTTGTGACCAGTAAGTCATTTAGAGTCTGATAGAACAAACATGATTTTTGGTAAATAGTATCATACCCTTATGAATAGTAATATGACCTTTATGAATAGTAAATAATGATATTATTTTATTTTCTTAAGGTAACAATATAATGAGGTCTTGATTAATTTTCCAATGTAATATAAAACTAATTATACATTTAAAATTATTATTTTTTTAATTAACATTAATTTAATTTAAAAATTAAATTAATAATATTTAGAAAATTATTTTTAAAAAATTTTAAATCAGTTTTTAAATTCTAACCTTTGATAAATAACAGGGGTTAAGTTTTGGGATTTTTCTAAAATTCAAGAATTTTTCATGAATAGTAAAAATAAAGTTTGGAGTTTTCGGTAGTTTAATAACATTGTAATAACATAATAATTAAAATAAAAGGATAGTAAACTTTTGAAAAATAACATATGAAATGAGGTGTCCCAATTGGTTAAAACCATGGTCAAATACCATGGTCTAGCCCATTGTTTTGCAAAAAATACTAATGAGGTTTCCCTTTGAAATTATTAAATTATTCTCTCTCTCTTACTATAAATACCCACTCATCCCTTAGTTTTCTTTCTTTAAAAATCCCTCATCCTCAATGATCTAGGGTTTATACCTCTCTAGTAGTCCTTACAAGGTTTCATTAAGCTCCCAAGGTCCCAACCTTCAAGTTCTAGAAGTTACTCAATAAGGTAAGGAAATCATTCTCCTTCATCTTTTAGTTAACACTTCTTTTATCTTATCTCTTTGAATTTCCCTTAACATATGTTGGGAATGATATTTTGTATTCCAATTACTGTCCAATTTATTTCCATATGATTGGATACCCTTTTTCTATCATCAATTCATTTTATGAAAATTTAAGCGATGTTGCTAGGCTGCCGAATTTTCATAAGGGGTCTCTCAACTTTTATTTTATTTTCAATTTCATCTATTTTCATTCTTCTCTTCTAAAATCCTCTATTCAATTGAAAATTATAGACCAATTATAATCTATATACTGTATTTATATCATTTTAGTGGAAGAACCATCATCAATATTCTTACTCCGTCCATTTTTTTATAAACGAAATCAACATCCATGAGGTTCCAATTTATAACATTCATGGGCGACGAAGTTTTGTTCTTCAATTTATATTTCTGTACTGGTCATGAAACAATTTAGATGGTTGAATTAGACTATAATATATGTATTATAACCTAATTAATATTCAAGAACCAGTATATTTACATATTATTAATTTATATGACAAAACTAGTTCATAATAATATATATACCGCCAAATAATCAAGGAGGTTGTCATCTAATGATTCATCCTCCTTCCATGTAACGAAATGTTATAAATGACCATTAAAAATTATGTATGTTCATAAATAATGATTAATTTAAATTATGTATATTTACAAACATTCCACAAGAACTCCATTACTTAAAAACAATTGAACCAATTATGAAAATCATGAAAACAAACACTCCAGAACGACGGAATTCAATATAATAACTTATCAATAAGAACATAAATGAACAAAAAATAATAATGATAAACTAAATACATGTCAATTAGGTTATTAAATATGTTATTAATAAGTCTATTTTCATATTCCAGGACCATAAGTTCAAGATAAGAACACATTTGGACTTAAGGTAAGGGTTTTCCACCTAAACTTCCATTTTCATTTGGGTTACTTTCATTGACTAATTACCTCAATGAAACCCTTATTTATTATTATTTACTCCTCATAAATTATTTGTGAGTTTTATATATATGTAAACCAACCATAATCACTCCCTATTTTATTCATAGATACATGTTTAAATAGAAACGTTCAAAACTGTTTCCAAAATACAAGACTGTTTCAAAGGAATTTCTAAAATTCTTATCTATTTACAAGGGAACTCAATAATCTATTTTTGGAAAACATTATCCTTATAAAATTAATAATTTTATTATTAAAATAATATCTCACTTAACTTCTGGTTTTATAAAATGATTTTTCCAAAATAACTCTTCTTTTTAAAATAATAGAGTATTTATCTCAAAAATTGCTTAATGATTTTACCAGAGTATTTTCATCTGATTCAACACTCTAGTAGATTATTATATATAATTGAGTTTAAAACTTTATGTTGTCATGTAACATATTTTATTATATTGTTTAATACTTATTTTATTGCAGATGATCTATCTTAAAACCATTCACCAAATTACTCAGAATGGTTAGTGTTTTATTTTCAATGATTGAAGAGAGTTAGTTTCATTTCATATGATAGATTCAATTTGAATGTATATATTGATTATGTTTCTCCATCTTCATATAAAGAATTAATTGGATGCATTATGTGATGGTTGTTTCCCACTATATCCCCTCGATGCATTGGTAGGTCTAATGAGACAATTAGACGTGGAATTGGATGAGGCCATTCCCGACGTGATATATGAATTTGGCTGAGGCCTATATAATTTTTAGACGTCTATGATGAATCCTTGAAAAAATGTTTCATAATTTCTGAGATATTCACTTACCTCATTATAAATCTAGTAATTTGAATTTAATTTCTTTTTTCGACTAGTAGAATGCCCATGATTAAGTTTTATTATGGCATTATTTTACTCAACTCATATTCCTGCCTTAATGTGTTCGGGTTTATTATTTGTAAAGTCATGTTTCTTCATTTATTCACCATGTATAATGTTTATGTTATATTTTTCTGTATTTCATACTCTTATTGAGCATTCTATCTCACCCCATTATTATATTTCATTTTCCCAGGATACAAAGAAGTAAGTTATGAGATACTTGCAGGCTTAATCTAGGATGCTTGGATGTTTCTAATGGAATAATTACTATTGTATTTTCTTTTCATGATGTAATGTTAAAAGTATATATGTATCTTTTTTCCAAAATATACAAAACTACTTGGTCCTTAGGGATTCAAATTCCTTGTTTATATGCCAATGTAATAAAATAAGGCACCAGCTCTGGGAAACCGGTGTCGGGTCCTTACACTAAAGAAGGTGAGGAGGGAGTTCTCCAGTAGTATGGGTAATGGAGACCATGGAGGAAAGAATATTTTGTTTCCTATATTTCAATAATAAGGGAATAATCACCCAATTTAATTTCATAGAAGAATGAGAATATTTTTTTAGTGGAAAATAAGGACAAATTACAAGTAACATCAAAGGGAAATGAAGTGTTCTATCAATATAATGGATTTGAATATTGGTCCCCCCAAGGTATTATAAATTAATTATTTCTATAAGATTTTTAACTATACTCATTATGAAAATTGATGTCTTGAGTGGAATTCCCATGATGATAATTAGCAAGGTGGTACAATTAATAGTTATTATTCTGATGATGAAGACAAGGAAAACAACATATAAAAGGTATGTGTTTCTTTAAAAGTATTTTTTAGAGGAATGATTAAATATTTTTCATAAATGTGAATACATAATTTGTATTTAATATTTTATGAAATGGGTATTAAATAATAAATTTATTAATCCTAGTAAATTTTTTGAGAATTAATTTAGATTAATGAAGTATTTTTGTTTTGTAGTGTAAGGATTATAGGACATGAACCATCCAATATATAATTATTTTTGGTATAAGGTTTTCCTTAAGGATTTGAAAGGATTTGTTGAATGGTGTTTGCGAGGTAGAAAAGTGGTTTCTTTGGATTTTGAAATTTTAATTAAGGGATGGTAACCCTTAATTTATTCCTAATGTTGAGATAATTATGTTTGGATAATGGTATGTAGGATATAAATAGTAAAATTGGGTAGTAATGATTACCTTAGAACGAATAAAGGATTTGTTGAAAATTTAGTCTATATTATCATGGATGAATTTTAAAACTTCTTGGATTTAAGGGATATATCTAGTAATACTTGGAATAAAGAAGCATGTATTCTTTTTAAGAGGATTTATGGAAATTTGGGTTGTTACCATGTTTCAACAGAATATTCTGTGAGGGTATTCACATTTTGGAATGTGAAAACCAAGAGATACATTATTCTATATGGGGGATCTATGTTAATATTATTTAGTGACCTTATTTCTATTGTTTTGGATTTTTATCTTTAGGAATGGTTATAATATTAACCGTTTATGGAATGGTTTCTGTTCAAAATAGGATGAGGATTCATATATTAGTGTGTTATCTCTCCATATGTGGATTTATGAATATTAGATAACTTGAAATAACTGTTTTGTAGTGACATATCGAATTACCAATCATTATATTTATGGATCTATGATTATTTTAGTTCTTCAAGAATGAAACATTCACCTTCATTCCATGGTGTAATAGATGAAGTGGGAATTGATCAACGCAAAACTAAAGAATGAGATTGTGCATAAGAAATGGAATGAAATCAAGTAAGTATATCTTCTTTAATAAGATAGTATGGAAATAAAAAATTTCCCTATTATCAATATTTTTTATGATATCTATGATATCTTTATAGTTTTTTCACATTATGATATTTTTATTTTTAACTCTCTTGGGATCACCCACATTCTTGTGATCAGCGATCTTTGTCAACCTCTATGATTATTTAGGCTTTTCCTCCCAGTCCAATCTTCACTTCACACCTATGTTCTACTGTGTAGAGATGTATTTATTTTTTACATTGGTTAAATTTTATATTCATAACATTCCATATTTAAATGAAGTTTTATTATTCATTTTCATGATGTTGTATTCATTGAAATTAACTTTCAAGTATTATACATTTGATAACCCGGACAAATTTTGAGGGAGAAATTCATTTTATACGGGGTAGAATGTAACCCCCCATGTTTTTGTATACATTTATTTCCAAAAAAATAATTTAATTTAATATCTTGAATTTAACTCTACCATAAATCATACGTTCTATATTTTCTACACTAAGGTAATCTTACACTACACACAATACGGACTTGGCTTCCATTACACACAGCACAAAGTTTCTACCGAACAAAAATTTATTTTTATAATTATTTAAACAAGATAGGTAAAACATATCCAGTAAACATAGTAATATGAATTGTAATAACTAAATTTTAAATACCATTTATAATGATTTATTATAAATAAAACATATTGATAATGATATATATAATTTTTTTGTAGTCATTATATGATTTAAAATACTACTATTTTAAAGGAACTTCTTTTTATGTACTTCTTTTAAAAATAAAAAAATTGATTTTAGGCACTTATAATAACATAATTTGATAAAATAAACTTAATATTTGAATTCCTATTGTAAAAATTATCACAGGGTGAATTTTTGTGATTTGTTTGAGAAACATCATTTTTGGATTAATAGTGAAAAATAATGAATCTTATTTCAAAACTTCTTTTTCATCGTCTTTTTATATATAGTAAAATTATATTTTATGTTGGGTTTGAATTCAAAATAGTTCAATTATAAATATATTAAGAAAATTTAGTTCATTGGAATAATTTTTATATTGTATTTATATATAAACTCTTAATGATCTTTTGAACATTCTCAATTTAAAAACACACTTTCTGACCTTGACTATGGGGTTTTCAATAACCATAATTTCCTGCTTCTTTAAATTGAATTATGAAAAAAAGGACATTAATGGTTATCACTAGTATAATATTTATATTCTAATAAGATAAAGTTAATTTTTTACCAAAATGTTTGTTGAATGTGATTAAAATATGTTATAGTGATTATGGTAAAATTATGCTTAAAAGGGGACTAAAGCAAAAACATAGAAAAAATAATTACCTTTCCAATCATTTTACACCCATTGTCTAGACACATTTTGGACATAAACCTTCTATTATTGAGTCTGGTTGGTTTTTTGTTAATTTTTTTGTATAGAAATATTGGTACACATAACATGTTTTCGAAAATGGTTTCCACCTCTCCCACTTATTCACACCTCCCAAACACTTAAGCTTAGCCTATATCTTCCCAATTCACTTCCTAAAATCTCTCCCTTCCTCCTTTATGCCTTACATTGGGCATAAATCCAACCAAGGAAGCCCTTTGGTGAAAACCAAAAGGAATTACCCAAAGAATAGGTAGAATCCTTCCTCAAGTTCCTTTCCTTTATTTTCTTTCTCCCCCCTAAATGATTTTTATTACATGGATAAAAAATAACCTCAATATCCTAAATATACTAATATGTTGTTTTTTTATGTTTTCTACCAACACTTATACACACATCCACAAAATGTGTAGTGAAATTATTGTTCTTGTGTATATAGAACTACCACCACTTCTGGAAAAGGGACATATCCCAATGGATCTATGACCACGGATTAGGTGAACCATGGGTATAGATGTCCCTGACCAATACTATAGCAATTATTTTTTTAAAATAATAAGTATATGTTGGTCTATAAAGATGGTTTTTTGAATCCATTGGTATAGGATTGGAATTATTTCAAGCATGCTCAGGTTCCTCCTCCCCTCATCCTCAATCAAGCCCTACTCCTCTCATGTGTCTGGGTGAACCCCCTCCACTTAAAAAAAATCATCTAGACTCCTCCCCCCTCTAGTGATTTTAGTCGCCTTCCCTCTAACGACAATTCTAGCCACCCTCCTTACTATGGTAACTTTGGTATCCCCCTTTTCTCTACCAATTCCAGCCGCGCCACTTCCCTCTTCACACGGTTTTGGTTGCCCCACTCTGTCTGCAGTTATTTTTTATTTATATTTTTGAGCGGTATCATTTTATTCTCTTCTATTATTTCTTCATTATAGTTTTTTAATATTTTTCAATTTTTTTATTGAAGTTGGAAAGGTTAGATTTTTTTTCTTGGTCAATTTTCTATTTCTTTCATTTATATTTATTTTTTATCATGTGTAAAATGTGTTGAATTTTTTAATTGAAATGGTATCCTGATGTGAAATGGTTTTTTATAAACTCTCTCTATTTTATAAAATATTACGGTTAGTTTTCATAATGAAATACTTATATTACTGGTATTATATAAAAAATGAGTCCTCCAAAGTGGGTTAATTTTTTTATTAAAAGAGGGAATTCATGTTTTGATGGTATTTTGGATTCAAAATATGAATGGTGGTATCCCATGAATTGTGTGGCTATAATTGTTGATGAATATATTTCCATTTTTATTTTGTTTTCATGGAATGTTATTCAGTGAACAGAGGTTTCCTGTGAATTGTGTGGCCATTAAAACCAATAGGACAATTGGCCATTGGGCCTATAGGATAATAAGACATTATATCATTAGACCAAATGTTCTATTGGCTTACTAATCATAATGACCATTTGTCATATACTCCAAATGGTCAATTGGACTATATGCCTAATGGCTAATTAACCTATTAGGCCTATAGGCCAACTGGAAATTACTTCTAATATGCCAATTTTTCATTAGGCCTCTAGGCTAATTGGAAATTTGGGAAATTGGACACTATGCATATAGACCTAATGGTTAATTGGCCTACAAGACTAATGGAAAATTGTCCTATATGCCTAATTTCCAATTGGCCTATAGGAATAATGCCCTATTAACTTATAGGAAAGATAATCATAAAGGCCAATTGAACATTAATACTGTTAGCCCTATAATCCAATTGGACATTTGGACTATTATGATTATATTCCAATTCAAAATTTGGCCTATAGATTAATTATCTATTAATCCTATAGGACAATTTTCCATTAGTCCTGATAAGACAGTTGTTCATTAGGCCTAATGGCATAATTTCCAATTGGAAGATAACCCTAATAGGCGGTTGGCCAATTAAGCCTAGTGTCCAAAGTTATTATAGTCCAATTAATTTTTTTATTTTATTGATCATTCTTTATATAGTTGTCTTATAGGATTAATAGGAAAATTTTCTAGGTGCTAACACACTTTTGATGTGTTTTCATTTCATTTCATAATGATTATTTTTTCATTTCAGTGTTGTTGGAAGCACCTCTTGATCTTCATGGGGAGTTTTTTGGATAGTTACCATGATAGTGAATTCTTAAATTTTAGGGATACCCAACTTGGTTTGTTATTTTCAGTCATCGCCTATAGTATATTTCACTTCTCTTATGCGTTTTTTTTTCTAGATACTAGTATGTTTTGAGGAATTTAAAATTAAAATTGGTTGTAATGATTTTTTTAATTATGTTTTACATTTTTTTTGGAAGATAAATTTATTTTCGTGTAATATAATGGATAAAAGGTGGATGTATCATATCGATCATATTTCAACCGAGTTTCAAAATAATTTGGAAAAAAAATTAAAAAATTTCATTTTATAATTATTCAGATAGTGGTTGTATATATTGTGCTTGATATAATTATCCTATAAAGCCACAGTTAAGAAATGAAGATGTTACCTACCATATAATGAAATATGTATTTCAAAAACCTATTCTTTTTTGTATCACCATTGATAGACGAGACAATCTTCTATATTTCATGAATGAAAATAAAAATAACTAGTATAGATAATTTGATATTTGATCGGTTTCCATTTGTGAATTATCTTGTGATATATTGTATTTCAGTGAAATAATATAATGACTTCAATACACATGAGTAAAATACAAAAGATGATGATGTTGAGAGACTGAAAATTATAATGGATGGTTCTAAAGCTTCAGTATATGAAGAATATAATAAATTACTAAGTTGTAATTTTTAATGCAATTATATCATAGAAAATCCATGTAAGGAATTTCTAATAAATCCACTGATTATATTATTACATTTTTAAATTAATTTCATGCAGATGGTGTAGATATTACCTAAAATCATTTCAAGGCTTCTATGTTAATTAATAATCTTGTATTTTCTACAAATAAAGTTCACACTTGTTAGAAATACTATAGATTATTTTTTTAGAAAAACGATGACCATAATGACTTAAAGAATTTGGTATATCTTTATGGAAGGAAAATAAATATGGAACACCATATATTGTGACACAAGAAGTCATGTGGCACTCTCAATTTATTTCTAGAAATCAAAATCTATTCATTTCTGTAAAAATATCATCCAATATGTGATGTAATGATGCTGAGAGAATTAATGTTAATGATGAGTTGGTTCATCCTATAGGTGGATTAGCATGGATAACATCTAATACAAAACATCCTGATTTTGTAGCTATGGTGTGTAATGTCAAATTAGGCCTATATTGTGATGATTCTATTATTATTATTCATATTCTTACTTCTAATAGCATGTGGACAATTTTTATTAATGTTTATAATCTTACTCCATTGATGTGTATGGAATAAATCAACTTATTCAGTATACTGATATCTGGACCTTATGATCTTGGTAATGATATAGACATATAATTACATCTTTTAATAATGTAATTTAAGTATCTTTGGGATATGGGTGTGCGAATATTCAATGATTCTTCAAAAAATATATTTCAAATGCTTGATGTCCTTATATAGACTATAAATGATTTTCCTGCTTATGTAATGATGTCTTGTAAAATAACTAAGGGAAAACTATCATGTCATGTATGTATAAATAATTCCCAATTGAGAAGTCTTAAATATCATCATTGTTTTAGTTTCATAGGGGCATCGATGATTATTGACAACGGGTTATCAATACATGAAGAATCTTAGGTGGCTTGATAATACTTTTGAAACTAAAATACCACCTCAACATATGCTAGGTAGTGATGTGCTTGATGAATTGATAGATTTAAGTTTTTCATTAGGGAATGATCTGCAAAAATCTTAAAAGTGGAAGAATGTTGATAAAAAATCGACATTCAATTGGAAGACGAGAAGTAATTTTTTGAGTATCCATATTGGTCTTCAAATTTATTACATCATCGTTTACATGTAATGAACATTGAGAGAAATATATGTGAAATGTATTGTGAAATTCTTCTAAATATAAAGGGGAATACCAAAGATGACTTTTTATCTCATCAGAACTTGTTGAAATAGGGTATTTGACCATAATTTCATCCTTTTTACATCAGTTAAATCAAATATAATGTTCATTGTACTTCTTATGTAATGAAACCATTAGAGAAAGATCAATTTCTGGAAGTGTTGGAGAATATTAATTTTCTTAATGGTTGTTTCAAAAACATATCTAAACAATTCAATATAAGGGACATGAAAATAAAATATATAAAAACAAATTATTATCACATTCATCATCATGAA
Source organism: Viscum album (assembly GCA_963277665.1). Lineage (NCBI taxonomy): Eukaryota > Viridiplantae > Streptophyta > Magnoliopsida > Santalales > Viscaceae > Viscum > Viscum album. The sequence continues at coordinate 1,352,980,986 of OY728147.1, read as the reverse complement.
TTGATTCCAATAAAAATTTGGCATTTTCTATCTAATAATGTACGGGTGACAGGGATTCTCTTGTGCTGTTTTTTAGATACCATTGTAATAAAAGGTTTTCCAAGTCATTATTGTTAAAAATGAAGCAGGAGGTTCCCTTAATTTTGAGTGAGATTTTAAAAAAAACCTCCTTCCATTTTCACTTGCATGTTTCATTTAACAATCCATCTTCTAATAGAAACACTTCTTGGGGGACCAGTTTCTTTTTGGTGGTTGTATCCTACTTAAATAAATGTGGACACAATGAAATCATATGTCATAAACAAAAATTATCCAAAAGGTATATTTTAAGAGGTTATCTGTCTCAAGAATGCTTTTATTTTTGTTTGATGTATTTGTATGATGTCAGAACCAGACATAACCAGCTAATAGAAAATAAAGAAGACCAGTATGGGAAAATTGAGCCTTTATTTCAATCTCCTCCCTAAATGGTATTAATTATTGGGTCTTATACATTTTCTATATTGGGCCTTTAAGAAGGTGATATAGCACATCACATATTATTTTTTAACTACGGTTTGTTAGATGAATGTATTAAGAATATAATTTGGATATTTACATGTTATCTCATATTATGAGTTTTCACATATACCATAGACTTTTTTATCAATTTATTAAGGGGACATATTCAAATTATAAGTATAGATCCTCGATCATTGTCTTTTATAAGTAGAGAGGCTTTTTATAGCCTTGAGTTTCATGATTAGTAAAAATCAATGGAATGCCCATTACATTAATTGTATTAAAATATTGATATCCATTTAATTGTATTATTCATAAATATTTCAGGACTTGAGTTTACCTGTTGGCTTCATTTCAAAAGAATTTTGAGCGTTGGATTTTGGTCTCAATTACTTGGTTCGTGAATGTAAATATTTAATAATCAATTGGAATAAATTCAATACAAACTGATCCAGTAGAGAAAATGAGAACATAGTATGATAGCTTTCTGTTAACTAATACATTATATTATTATTCCAGCGCATCTGGTAGTTGTTCCCCATAATGAAGATGTGTATTATAATGGACTTGTTGAGAAAATATTGATATACGATTACAACTCTAAGGGTCAAGTAACTATTATGAAATGTAAATGGTTTGAATCATTGATGTGATAGGGTAGATTTATTAATGACTTTGGATTAAAATTTATCAATATGAGGGGATTCTTATATACTGATGAACCATAAAATTTTGCATCAATGGAAAAAACAATTTTTTTGTCTGAAAGATCATCTGATACCTATTTATAGTGGCATTAATGATGTAATCCAGAGAAAGGTTTTCATGATACTATTGATGAAGATGCGACCATTGATTCCCCCATGGTCATTGACCAAAATATTACATTTGATGTTTAAAACATTCTCATTTTGGGAGTTGATGTTGAACCTGATGTTGTGGTGGGTAATATATATATAAGTAATAATATATGTTCATTGTTCATCTAGTTTAACTTAATATTAGTTTCTCTGGTTACAATTACAAAAACTAATTTAATTTAGATTCGGTTTGGAATGATAATTTAGTTTTTATATTGTCTCATGCTGTTTCATTTAATTATATTTATTTCAATATATAAAAAATGGATTAAAATGAGTTTTTAATAAAGGTATAACATGGATTTATATTATTGTTACTAAAATATTTTATGAAATTTCTTATTCTTTATTTGACTTTTAAGTTGTATACATGATTTATAAAATCTGTTTCTAAAAAATGTACACTTCATTCTTATACAGATTTTCCAAAAATATGTAGAACTTTGAAGGAAGAAACTATTTGATCTCGATCAATAGATGAATGAGTGTGTTTTTCCTCCTTCGCTTCTCTTAGTGAGTATAATAATTGTAATTTTTTCTTCTATAATATATATATTTTCATGTCAATGTTATTTATAGAATTTTTCTAGGGATATTTAGTTCCACAAAAGGTGACTCCTCATCCTCCTAACATGGGTCCGAGTAGGGATTCTCTTTGACTAAGATGGAGCACCTGTCATACCCTTCCCACACTGACCAACCTGAGAACACCCCATTTAACACACCTTTTCATATTCCATTTGAGTATCTAGGGATATTATTATAAACTCCTTCATCATCGTCTCATCTACCCTCTTTTCAAATACCATTTTTATGTCAAATCTATGGATGATACCACTGATGCCTCCATCATCCCATTTAGGATATTTTTCCCATAACATGTCTACACCACCTCCTCAGATGTTCCCACCTTTACCATACCCATATTAGATGATATATACCCCATCCTAATACCGATTTTAATTCATGTCTACACTGCCACCAATTCCTACCATTTTCCAGCAACTGATTATTATTTTTCATTCATCTTACACTCCAGTGCAACAAGACCCCCTAGTGTATGAATTATAATAGACACTTTTTCCAGAGGATGTTGATCCAGGACAACCCATAGATCTATCATTGTCTATTGAGTAGCCTATAACAGGTTCTTTTTATTATATCTATGTGAAATTATATCACATTTTTTTGTTTTACTAAGAATTAATTATTCTTCTCCACCCCCCCCCCCCCCCTCTTTTCTTATTCAGTGGGATCTTATATTATGTGATGTGGGTGAAATTATATGCCGAAAGGCTGGAATCACTAGACATGAATAATGCTGAAAAATAACAACAAAAATCATATGGTAGGTGATAATTCAATGAAATTTAGAATCTTTATGGACACTTTATCCAAATACCGTGATATTATTACAGTGGAACCAGTCTCATCTAGAAAAATATGTAAAGATATCAAGGAAAATTCTGGATTAGATATGCGTAAGAAAAATTTGTTAAATTATATCTATATTATTATTGTATTTATATGAAATAACTTGTTCATTATGGATTAAATTTAAAATTCTTGATAGAGAAATAGAAAATACTTTAATTTTGACGGATGTTAGAGTGTTATAGTTATCATACAAGCAGTACTTGTATGTTAGTTGGAAGAGAAGAGTAGGTTCAAATTTAGACGGTGTACCCACATTCCCTAACTATCCAAAAACTCGATATCAAAAAATGATTTCAATTTGATGGAGTAATTATTTTAAGGTATTCTAAATCATTAATGGTTTTTATATAAAATTTATTTGTTATTAATTGTGTTATATAATTTTTAGGAGGAGTCAGGGAGAAAAACAAATAAAGTTTCAATGAAATATGTACACACATTGGGTCTTAATAAAATGCCCGAGCATGGAAGAACTAGGTACATTAATCCAAATTAAAATAATTTCCTTATTTATATTTTTCCTTAGTTATCTTTTCATAATGAATTTTATGTTTTTTTATCATTAATGCCTTTACTAAAAGGATGAAAATACAGCCTTCAAATGGTCGTTAGGCCTAATGTCCAACTGGACATTACGCCTATAGTCTAATTGGACATTATTCCATTAGGCCTAATATCCAATCATCTTATAGAACTAATGGAAAATTATCCTATAGGCCTAAGGGACAATTATCTTATAGGCCTAATGGACAATTTTCCTATTTGTCATAATAGAAATTTTCCCTGTTAATCCTAATGACCAATTGGCCAATAGGCCTAAAGTCGAATTGGACTGTAGGCCTAATAGCCAACTTGCATATTAGGCCTAATGGCCAATTTGGCCTTATGCCTAATCGGACAATTGGTCCTTAAGCTAATATGACAATTGGTCCCTTGACCTAATAAGAAAATTGGTCATTAGGCCTATATACCAATTTTCCTTTAGGCATATATGCTAATTATACATTATTCCAATAGTCTTAAAGGCCAATTGGCCTATAATCCTAATTGTATAATTTACAATTAGATTATTAGGTATAATGGAATAATGGAAAATTATCCTTTTAGGACTAATGTCCAATAGGCCTATAGACCTAATACGCCTAATGGACAATTATCATATAGGAATAATGGCTTATTGGCCTATTAGACCTAACAAAAAAAATTACTATATGCCTAACAGACAATCTTACAATATGCCTATAGGAAAATTATCCATTATGCCTATATGCTAATTTTAAATTATGTCATTCATCCTAGTGTCCAATTTTCCTTTTAGAAGTAAATGCCAATTGTTTTGTGTTCCAATAGGCCAATTGGCCATTAGGAATATAGTCCAATTGTTTGTTAGGCATAATGGAATAAAGGCCAATTCGCTTATAGGCGTAATGTATAATTGGACTCTAGTCCAAATTACTAATTGGACTATAGGACAAATGAAGAATTGGAGAATTTGGCTAACAATCAATTGGCTATTATGCCAACATGCCAGTTTGACATTATGCCATTAGGGCCAAATGGAAAATTGGATTATATGTCTAATGGAAAATTGGCATATAAGCCTAATTTCCAATTGGACTATAAGTCTAATGGCATAGTGGCCAATTGGCCTATAGCCATATCGGTAAATTGTACTATAGGACTAATAGCCCAATTATCCATTAATACAAATTGAATAATTTCCTATTGGCCCTTAGACCTATACGCCAATTGGCCATTAGGCCTATAGTACAATTATTCATTATTCCATTTGGCCTTATGGACAATTGGTCATTCGGCCTAATGCCCAATTAGCCTATATGACTAAAGGCCAATTGGACCTTATTCCTAATAAGAAAATTGGCCTTTGTGACTATATGAAAATTGTTCATAATTCCTAATAGGTCAGTAGGCCTTTAGGCCAAATTGGCCAATTATCCTTTAGACCTGTAGACCAATTGGCCATTTGGCCTGTACGCTAATTGGGAATTATTCCATTTAGCCCAATGTCAAATTTTCCAGTAGTCATTATGTCATATTGGCTTATTAGGCCCAATATCCAATTTCCCTATAGGCCTAATGGCCAATTATCCAATTAGGCATAATGGAATACGGGAAAATTTGTATATATTCATAATGGATAATTGGTCTAAATTTTTAAGGGACAATTTAATTATAGGAATAATAATCCAATTGTCCCTTATTCCTATAGGCCAATTATCCATTATGCCTAATGGAATAATGTAAAATTGTCCTACAGGACGAATAGTCAATTTTCCTATAGGCCTAATGTCTAATTGGTTGATAAGCCTAATATGCCTAATGGACTATTAGTATTTAGGACTATAAGACAATTGGTCATTATCCCTGTAGGCCCATTGGTTATTGGGACTATAGGAAAATTGTACATTATTTCATTAGGACTAATGGCCAATTGGCCTATAGGTCTGATGGAAAATTTCCCTACAGGCCTAATGTCTAATTGGCCCCTAGTCCGAGAGGCCAATTAGCCTATATGCCTAATGGAAAAATTCTCAATTGGACATTATGAATAATGTCATAATATCTAATTAGCCTATAGTCCAAATGTACAATTGAAATATATTCCTAAAAGAAAATTTTAAAACATGACTAATAGTCAATTATCAAATTAGTCATAATGAAATAATGTCTAATTGGACTATATGACTAATGGACAATTTTCCTATAGGCCTAATAGCCAATTAGCCTATAGGCCTACTAGGTAATTGGCTTATAGTCCTGTAGGCCTAGTGGATAATTATAAGATTAGTCCTAATGACATAATTTCCAATTTCCCTATAGGATTAATTGCCAATTGACCTATAGATATAATGTCAAATTGGCCTATATTCCTAATGATAAATTCTGATATAGGACATTTTTCCTAATGGGAAATTTTTATGATGGCCAAATTGCCAATTTTTCTGGAATTTTTATCTCATTAATTATTAATTTTTCAATTATTTAAATTTTATTCAATTTTATTATTATTCAAGAATATAAATTGTATAAATTTTTAATTTGTGGTTAATAAGCATTATAATTTGTGGCCAGCTATATTTTGTATCGAAGGTTGTATAACTTGACCAAGATTATCTTTCTCAAGTAGGATGAAAAATATAGAAATGTTGAAAATTCCCAGACACAATAAGCGATTGTAAATTTTTTATTTGTATATCAGATATTTATATGAATTTCCTAATTAAATATCTTGTTTATATTTTTCAACAGACTGCTCTGTCCTCCATTTATGATAAATAAGATGACAACTTCATGCCAAAAATTCATTTTATTCGAGTTTTAGGTGATGAGAACCCAGGTAGATTCGGATGTCGACCTGAGAAAAACATCTTCCCCTCCATGTATTGGTCATCCATGGGCTCCTCTTAAGGTTATCAAACCACTGAGATGCAAGGCAATCATGCCTAAGTAACTGAAACAAAAAAATAGCTTTATATAAGTGAGAAAAAAATAAATAGGATTGTGAAATACGTAAGATGGTCACCACAAAATTCTTCAAAGCTATATCGATTATCATTCAACCAATTTCATCAAGGGATAATACTATTATTTATTCATATATGGAATCAGTGAATTTTTTAAATGATTACCTGAGTGATGCAATGATAGTTATAGTAGAGATCGAGCTTATGGTGTTAGTGATGATGTTGTTGATGATGTTGTTGGTGAGGTTGTTTTTCCTGATAATGATGATTTTTGTAATGGTGAGGATGAGGATGTTGGCGATGGGGAATCTGTTTATCCCGTTCATTTTGGACATAGTAGTAAGGATAATTTTTTAGTTTTTTAATAACTTAAAATTATTTGTTTTATGTATGGATATGTATATTTTATTATTTTTTATGGTTTCAAAATTATTACAATTTATTGGTTGGATGATAAATCTAAAAAATGTGTACGATATTGAATCTATATTGTTTGGTTTATTTGATTTTTAGGTTTAGGTGATTGGGGAAGAAGGTAGTGGGGATACTATAAATGAAAGAAAAAATCCAATACCCATTATTTTCCAACCATGGGTATAGGTTCTCTGCCAGATTACATATACCCACGGTTTAGAAATTGTGTGTATAAGAAAATGCATGGAACCTATACCCATGGTTTCTATAGGAACTATGGGTATTTGTCTATACCAACACCTTAACTAGAAATGGTTCTAAAAACTATGGTTATATCCTATACAAATGTTTTTGGGGCATGTAAACATAGTTTAAAACTGTGGGTATATGTGCCTTTTCCAATAGTGCATCTCACAAAATGATGTTGTTCATTTTTCATTTATATCCTCTGATGGTTGGGAATTATGATGAACAATATATTTTTATATTATATTTATGATATTTATGATGAATTTATTCTTATATAATTATTATGTACAACATACATTCATGGTTTCCATTTTGTTTAAATATGATAAATTTGTTTGTGAAAATGTGGACTATAGCCTCCTAAATGAAATGTGGTTCATTCACACTTTACATAGAATGTATTAAAGATGGGTTTAATAAAAATATATGATATATATGACATAATAATACTATTTTAATGATATTATTAATATATTTCTATATTTATTTTAATTTCTTTCTTTCAATACAATAATAAAACGTAAATAGCATCCATGCATACGTACGGCCTACCATCTCCATGAACAGTGTATTTAGTTTAGTATTTTTATCTATTATATATTAATTAAAATATCAATATAGTGAATATATATGATATATAAACCATGTATTAAATTATTTAAATAATTAAATCATGATCTAAGTAAAATGATCAAGAATAACCAGTCAAAAGGCATACGATAAATAAAGTGGTTATTACCTAAAACATTACTTTAACAAGGAATTGTTAATAAAATGGTAATATAAAGTCATAATTGAGTCATATATGGTATTATATATAATATTATGGTTATATTATAAATTTAAAATAAACTTATATTTATTATACATGAGTATTTAACATGTAAAAAGAAATTTAAGACTTAAGGTAAGGTAGTTTCATCTCACTTTTCATTTTCTTGAGATACATGCCTTATAAACCACCAATTTATTTGGCATGGTGTGTATAATTCCCATGGATTTATTCTATGATTATTATACATAAATTTATGGATATTAATATATCAATTTTTTTAATTTATTTATTGGGGTTGAAGTTTCAAAAGTTATCAAATTGATAATGTATTTTTTTCTCAATTCACCTTCTTTGAGATACATGCCATGTTATGCACCTATATTTTTCTATGAGGTGTATGTACTGACTTTTAATTGTTATATCATTAATAAAAATAATTTAATGATATATTAATATTCATATAATTTTATTATTCCATGTTTATTATGATTCAATGTTATCAATGTGGTAATAGTTTATATTTACAATAACATCATTTATCAATATTTTTTAAGATTGTACTTCCATTAATGAAATATTATGGTCCATATATACAAAAATATCATTAAATTTATTTAACTATTTTTATTAAACTTATATCCAAGTAATGATATCATTTTTTCCACTCATTGGTACTTATGATAATTAAGAAATTTTTTTATGAAAATATAACTTCATTTCTTCTTTTGGTCAAAAATCTATGTTCTTTCAAAACTATGTTTTGTAAAAATATTTTAAAAAAAGTTTTATTATTTTCTTATGATGCTTAAAAGAAAATTTTACAAATTTATTACATTTTTAAAAAATGTTTTTAAAAGGAATCTTTTTTTCATTTTATGATCAAGTCACTTTTCTAAATTTTTATGGTGAAAAAGTATTGTTTGGCATGTACTGAGTTACAAGACGAAAAAACTGTCTTTTCCTTATGATTCTTATGTATTTTTACAAGGTTGTTTTTTTATAATAAATGTTTTTCTTAATATAATTTAAAAAAATTGATTTCAAAATGGTTTTTGAATGAATATGGTTTTTGAAAATTTATTTTATGTTTAAAATGTGTTTTAATTGATTTTAAAAGCTCCGTTGATATCATTCCATGGGGATATTTTAAAAACAAATGTTTTTAATGATTTAAAATAATATTGTATAACCATTAAATTATTTCAATGAAAGTGGTTTTAAAAATGTTTTCAATGTTATTTATAAGTTTTTGAGGTTATTTTCATGGAAAATAGTCTTCAAAAAACATTAAAGTTTAAAAAGATTTTTTTTCAAATTGTAAATGATATTTTCTTCAAGAGATGTTTTAAAAAATATTTCATGATCCTGTTATATGTTTTCAATGTGCCTCCAAGGAGAAGTATTTTGAAAATGTTATATGTTTTAAAAACTAATTTTCAAATAAAATATATATTCCAAGTGATTGTTCAAGATCATTCTCCATCTAACATGACATCATTTGTTATAGTTTATGAGTTTCTAGGTATATCATCCATGGATACCATTAAAGTGATTTCTATGAATGATATATGTTTTATTTATTTATATTCATGACGCTATTTTCACTTCGATTGGTTATACCTTGATAAATGTTTTGAAGCTCGTTTCTATTAAACTGGCCAAACCATGATAAAGGCTTATGAAACATACATCCTTCCACAGGTTATTATAGGATGAAATGATGATAAAACCTATACATTTTTGATATTACATTATATTCTTTAATTTTTATGATTTCCATTTCATTTACTATGTTATGTGGTGATATTTATCAAAGTTATCTATTTTTATGGGTTATTATATGATGTAAGTTTTATTATCCTTTGGAACCAGTATGCATGAATTTCTTATGTGATGGTTGGGACCTATATCTTACTATAATACATTTGGTATTGATAAATGGTATATGAGCTCAAAGGGTGAACAAGTTGTTGCTGAAGATCAAATATAATAATGTATACTAGTAGTAACCAAAGCCTTAATGTAACACGGTATAAATATAGTAGCCTAAGACCAAAAAAATAAGGCTAACGGGTTGTATCCCATGTCTGAAAGTAAGAGGGTACATTGGTTGTATCCCAAGATTAAAGAAATAGGGTGCAACGACCCAATAATTTATTAATTGAAATTACTCTTGGTCTATTTAAATGACTTCTTATGGTTATGTAAAACATATGCAATTATTTGGTTTGATGTTTTAGATTTTAAAATACCATCAAGAATTGTGATCACTGATAATATAGTCATTGAATAGTGATCAAATTTTTAGTATAAATATTGGCCTTTAACAAATCCAATTTACTCAGAAAAAGGATGTGATGGCCTCATCCAGTAGACTTTCCTCATACAAACCCATTTTTCAGAGCTCAGAAAAGTGGGCCATCATTGGTCTTCGTTCTTGATCTAGCCCAAGCTGAGCATGAACATGTTAAGATTGAGCGGAACTGACTATGGGATAAGTAGAAGTTAATAGAGATTACCACCTGAGCGATGTTATCTAAGCCACCCCAAGAATCTGTCACCATCGCACACCTTACCCTTCGGTCTTATGTAGGTGTTATAAGGGGTTATGTAACAAGACGCTAGTACTATGATTATGTAAATTATTTTATTATATAATAAATAATATACATTCATTTTATTATTCTTACATTGTAAATTGTTTTTAAAGCACAAATAACATTTTTATTTAATATTCAACTAAAAAATAAATTTTGATGAATTAATGGATTTTTTATTTAAATAATATTTTAAAAAAATATTATTAATATAATTGAATTAAATTTTATTAAATATAAATGAAAATTTAATTTTATAAATGTAATTGTCATTTTTATTAGGGCTTAAAAGCTATTTTTTGTCAAAACCCATGAATTTTCAGTTAATGTCGGTTTTTATTTTAAAAGTAACAATTCACTTATTTATAAAATTATTTATATAAAATAAATATTTTTTTGGTAATCAGGCCGTCGAAATTATCCAACAGTGAATTTTTCATAATTTTCTGAGACATTCGAATTTTTTGGTAAAAATTAAATACCGATTAAATATATAATTTTTTTTATGACAACATAATGACCCAATACTGATGTAATAAAATAATATAAAAAATTATTAACCAATTTAGGTTTTACCATTAAAATAATGTGATTTTGGGTTTGTTGGATCTATTTTACAAAACTTTAGAGGACCCTTCAAGGCTTATAAAACATTTTGTCTTTTTAAATTGTTTTCCTTGAGAGTGTGACTCAAATCCACATAAGCAACCATATAAATTTAAGAAGTTAGGCCTTTGGTATTATAAAATATTTTGTTCCTCTCCCCTTTGGAACAAACCATGGGCAAAAACCATGGTCTTGTTTTTAGTTTTGATTAGTTTAATTTGAGGTGTCCCAAACCTAAATAATAAATAATTCCTTCGCCTTTCCTATATAAACCCACCCAAGCTCCCACTTACTCTTCCATAAATTCCTTTGGAGTTCGTCCAACCTCTTCCCTCCACTCTCTAGAATCCTCCCAAGGTTCCATAAGCTCCAAATAAGCCTCTCTCAATCCCCTCCCAAGCCTTTGGGATCACACTTCCAAGTAATGGATTTCTTGCTTTCTCATGTTTTTCCAATTTTATGTATTTTGTTATACCCTTTTTTCAATTAAAAATGTTGGGTTATGATTTAACACCTACCCCATACATCCCTGTTAATGTTCAGATGATGGTAGACCCATTTCTGTCTAATTAATGCCTCCCATGTACAATTGTTACCACGCCGGAATTTCGTGAGGGATTTCTCTCTCCACTTTTACATCCATGTAATTATTTTGTATTATGCATCTAAATTCCATTACATTTTTTGGGACATGTATATATATGACCCTTTTACATTCCATTTCATGTACATATGATGAGATTCCCATTTCTCTCTCATTAACCATTTTCATGAATCCTTATGTCACGCTGTTATGCTACCGAAATTGCACTGCATTTTTTCAAACCAGGATCATTGTGTAGTGAAAACCATACCCATGTCTCTATCAAGGTTATTAACCTTTATGAACATATACATATTTAATGGTACATTCATATATTTATTACACATTAATTAATTATGTAATAACTTATGATGATGATTGATTCCATGTTATATGATCATTGTGGCACACTTATTCATGAAATGAAATGTTTAAGAAGGGTGTACCCTGATAGTGCTCCAATGCATTGGGTAAAGATATGTATCATGATACATCAAGTGAAATGAGGGTTTACTCATGATAATTCATGTGAAATTAGTATTTACTCATGATCCATGTGCAATGATCCTTGGATCATGCTAAAATTTTGTTAAATGCTATTGCCACATTTCTATGTTATGATTATCATGCTTTACCATGAATTTATGTTCATGTTTCTCTTGTGATCCATTAATATTCCTATTTTCTAAAATATATTGTATTATTCATTTTATTCCATGTTTATTCCCTTACCGGTCTTTATATCTCACCCTTTTCTTATGCATGTCCTCAGGTTATCCCATGAAATGCTAAGTATGAGGAAATGTAGTGATCATGTAAAGGAAGTTTTCAATAAGATGTTGTATACCATGTTTTATGTTGTTATATAATGATCCTAAGAAACAAAGACACTAGACCTCTCTATATTCTATGTTTTATCAAGTGATGTTTATGTAATAAATCATGTATAAGTGTGTAATAAAGAGCAGGGTTGTTATATGGGGTACATAGGTTGTAGACCAAGCCTGAATTAAGAGGTTACACAGGTTGTTATCCCAAGCCCGAAGTTTGTAAATGAGTTATTATCTAAATCCTATTATGTTATGATGTTCTTGGTATGAAGGATTAACATAATATTTTCAATGCTTATGTGTATGCCACAAATTCCTTGTCTTACACCTGTGTTATGATTCCATGGATTATTCTCTTGATCCAATTATCATTCATATCTTATGAACTACCAGTATTTATTCCATGATTCATGTTTATGATATTTCATATCCAAGTTATGATTTTTTAATGATAAGATCACAATCTCATACCCCTATTATCTTTTCTATACTGACATATCTCCCTTGTTTACCCTTACTGGGCATCTAAGTACACTCATTTTTATGCTTCCATCCCTAATTTATGACGATACATTTTATGTAAGATATGTCTAAGAGGTTTTCTATTCTGAGAGAAACTAGTGGCATATAATGTATGTCACTCATATATCTGTGTTTACTTTCCATCATTTCAAATGAACTAAAATAATGCAGTATATGGGCATCATTTTGTTTAATATTTTATGTATTCTGCAAAAATGATTTAATTTATATGTATATCAAGACTATCTTGTTATATAAATTTTCTTACTCTAGTCATGAAATAGGATTAAGGTAAGTGTTGAGATCATTTTTTAGTCTGTACAATATTATATTTTACCTTAATTACCTAACTAACCCATACAATAGTGACAATTATTTACTATAATTACTACTCATTATTACTACAAATAAAAGGTAATTATTTAAAAAAAATCCTTTCCCCTGATTCACAATATTTCGTTCATTCCTCATGATTAAATTCCTTGAAGTTCCAGAATTTAATTTCAAATTCAACCAAAAAATTTTAAAAAAATCCCTTTTATGTATACCAACGTTTTTAGCAATTCAAGTATAAAATTCATTCTAAGAACTACAGTTGGGTTATTTTTAATCTAGAAGAACTAATTAACATTTAATACTGATCCAAATTATAATATGACATTGTAAACACTTCAAAATAAAAAAATATTTTTAAATAAAAACATTATTTTTACTATTTATTGAAAAAGAGAAATTTCTCAAAATTTCTCCAAACTTCTCCCATAAGATAATTTCAATATTCTAATATAAAAATTTATATAATTTTTTTCAAATAAAATTTCTCAAATTTTAATAAATTGATTATAATTTTTACCCATGAAAATTGTTAAATTCAATTTTTCAAGAAAATAAATTTTGGAAAAATAAAATAAGATTACTAAAAAATGGGTGAATTTTTAATAAGAACATATCTATGAATTTATATTTACAGGGAACAATAAATTTATTTCATAAATTAGTTAATAATATTCATACTCACTAATTTGAAATGTTTGTTATAGCATTCATATTTGAATAATAACATTCCATGGTTCTTTTAGACTAGGTTTTTTTTATCATATATGCTATCAAACAAAATTTTATTTTATTTTTTAAATATTGGGGTGTTACAATAAAGAACTAAAATTAAATTCTCATGAATCTCAGGATCTACAAATGAAAAAAATACCTTGGGTCTTTATACTAAAACTAAAACCCAAATGGTTTATTAAATTTGAGATAATATACTATATGCACAAATCTTTTCCCAAAGAAATGATATATTAATCTCCAAGTTCTCAATAATAACACCCAAAGATAGATATTAAACCTTAAATTAATAATTAATCATGAATATCTTGAAAATATGAGAGATCAAGTTAGTACCCCATATATAAGAAATATTTGGTCACATATTCATCCAAAATTAAAGTTTAATTTATCTCCAAATAACACTAATCTCTCCAAAAGTCATAAGCAAAAAAAATTGTGTTGTAATAATATAATATCTAAAATACTCTATTTTTTTCAAAATAAAATCATATATTAACCTAATATTTATTCCATGAATTATATTTACCTTAATAATTTAATTTTATGATAATACTAAACTTCATTAAAAATAAAATTAATCATAGTCACCAAATCACTTTTAAATCCCTTGGTTTCAAAATGATAAAATATATTATCCCAAATTTTCATAAACATTTTTTCAGTTAACTTTTATATTTTCTACATAAAATATCATATTTGAAAGATCCCAGGTTTTTCATAAGGTGGGAATCATTATTTATTTGTTAAATGTGTGTACTTTCCATTTTGGCTTAGACCATAAGCCAGGCCATGGGCCGGTTGGGTGGTTTTTGCAAAATAAAGGGAAAAACATGATGAAATCTGGCTGCTGGATATGTACACTTTGTGTACATGGACAACACGATTTGTACTTTCAGTACACATTGTTTAGTGGCGCATCATGATGTGTCCCTAGTCCGGATCAGAAAAAAAATAAAAGGAAGTACACATCATGAACATGAGGTACATGTCATGTACTTGCCTAGTGGGTTTTTTTATAAAAGAAGCAATAGCCTCATATTTTGACAAACAAAGCTTTCCTCCCATTTTGGGAACCCAAAACCACCCTAATCTAGTTTTTCATTCATATAATAAATCTAAAATCTGATTCTAGTTTCATATATCACATTGGAACCACATCTATAACTACTTGATTCCTTTTTAGTTATTCCTGATTATTCAGATCAAGGACTGTGCTATTTGTATTTAGGCTCATATGCCCAATATCCCATTCTTTTTCTGTTCATCATATTTCATCCAAATCAAAACATATAGAGACTTGATTCTGGGCATGTTGTCTACTATTGAGGTGAGGTAGGTGGTCTATACTTTCTTTCATCTTTTCTTGTGCTTTTTGAAAAAAATTACAACATTCCACCCATCAGACTTTCTGGCGACGCCTCGTTTTTGAGCGAGTTACTTTTTGTAGTTGTGGTCAAACCTAAAGAGGATGCCCATAGGATTAATTTGGGTGTGTTGGCACCTATTTCTAATTTCAAGGTCACCCAATGAATGTGCATTGAGGGAAATAACTTGCTTGTGCCAGTTTAAGCCACCCAAGCTGTGTATTCTTGTGCTTTCCTAGTTAGAGGAAGCTTGTTAATGCTTTGATTGCTAGAATATCCTATTTAGTAGATTTATCACCTCCTCAATTAATGAATATCATGTTATGACTTTTCTATTTTGATAATTTTCCATGTTAAATAGATAATAGGGTTGGTTATACCAATATAAAATGATAATGGCTTGTTAAATGGTTTATATGGGAGGGTAGGCCCATATGGTTGTAGTTGATAATTGGTTATCATGAGTGGGTATACTCATGGATTTTGCGGGTTTATTTGATTGGGTATACTCAAATGGAATTAATTTTTAATTTCAATGCCTGAATTCTTGAAGAAATGGTTGGTCAATACAATGGACTACTCTCTATGTATCTCGAAAACGGTAGTGGACGTGTAGGGTTGACTCTACCCCTTGGGTCTTGATTTCGAGGGATGCCTTGGGCTTTTCAACCCTATAGATCCATATTGATTGGGCTGACATAGGACTTCATATTTCCATGCTCCTTGGACCCCAACCAGTGCCTAACCAAGTTTCCACCATGGATGCCCATGGGACTCGATGGGATGCCTTGGCAAAACTCCTTAGACCTGGCCCTCTGTGGTCTATAATTATTATTTGGATGCATTTGCATGTTGACACCTTGGATTTTTCCCTTATATTATAGATATCACTATAAGGTGTGGTTGTTGGATGATACTTTTCATTATAAAGAATATCTATGGGATACAGGATACAAATGGATATATGACATGACCAGGTGATTTTCTTTCTTACTTTTCTTTTAGATGCCTTGTAAGGAGCTGACCCTTTTGCAGGTATACTAGATGGCAGGTTGGTTATACTTAGTGTAGTAGACATATGACATGGGAATTCACTTCATCTTACATCTTTTTTACACTTTCTAGCACTTTTGTAGAATTTTTGTAAGAATTTTATAGACCTTGGTGGTTTCCTACTGGGATGTTTTTCTCATACCCTCTTTTTCCCACCTTGGGGACCCAAAAAAAAGTATATGGTTGTAGGTGATGATTGAGGAAAGCACCATAGTACAAGTTGTTGATTATGGATTTAGATGAGGGGGGTATAGGACCAGGATAAGGCTTGCAATGCTAGGATTCATTTTTAGACATTTTTATTGGACTTGTACTATATTAAATTTTCATATACCTATTTTAACAGCTTTCTAGATGCTTGTACCATCTGCATAATTTTGTATATGAGACACTTCTGGTTATTTATTAGTATTTCTATCCTGTCTTACTTTTAGTTGTATGTTATTTATTTAGTTTCGGCTATTTATTATATGTTTGACTTCTAGTATGATACTTTGGTAATGAAGGCATAGTCTCCACACTAACTCATCTAGGCCCTTAGTTCTAGTCAGTAGCCTCTGGTGTTTGAGGAGATGCACTTGAGGCCCTGTGGCCAACCGGACTCGAGGCACCATAGGGTGGAATCCGGGTCAGGGATGTTACAAAGTTGTATCAAATGAGTTTTTTTCTTGTTTTTACTTACTATTTGGAAACATTAGATAGGGATATAAAGTAAATAAAGTTTTATAATAAACTATTCTCAGGAGTAGCTACCCCATATACAGGGAAAATATAAATTGCCTCAAATGAGTTCTAATTTTCTGGATTTTGAAATTTATGGTTGATTTGATTTCATATTAGGGTGACACATATGATTTATGCAATTACTATTGATGTAATTATGGGATATATTTCAGTTTCAACCCAAATAGATGAGGGTGTTCCATCTTATGCATCATATAGACACTTGTTAGAATCACATGTGATGCATTATGCTATGCATTATACAATGCCATCTTGGATTCATTAGATATTTCATGTTGTTTTGATAGTTGATGTGATATTTGATGTGATATTTGTGCATGTTGTGTGTTTTTTGGGTGTAGTAGATTAAGGTGGGATGTTATCATTCAATACATAATAAGTATGGGCCCATATTAATTGGGAAATGATGCACCAAGGAAATGTAATTGTTCAATGAACTTTTCACGTGTATGGTTTGAATGGGAACCAGTTTTTGGATTTATGGGGAGTTTTGGGCCCTCATGGATTCATGAATTGGTAAACCCTTGGTGAAATTTCCTGGTTAACTAAATGTGAACTCGAATGGAAATGGAACTTCATTGATGAATAGATACTTGACCTAGATCCATCTTTTGATTTGGCTTGAGCCATAGTTTCTATTGGTTTATTGGTTTTTTGTTATACAATCCTAGATTATGGAGTAGGCTATGGGTTGAACTGGTTTCTTGGAGGGTTTTTACCTATCCTTTTCCTTTGATATTTGTGCACTGATGTTTCTCCTTCTTGAGTCGTGTGTTTGGTATTGTTGGACATGCCAACATGACAACCTCCAGTGGTATGCCACGTTAGAGGGGATGACCATAATGTGAAGAATGTGAGACATAGGATAACATTTTATCCTCTTATATTTTCAGTTGTGCCACTTGGGGCTATTCCGGACATAGGTGTTGAGGCACTATTCTGCGAGGGTTTCATTCATTATACACTAACGATACAAGGAGCACCGCAGCCATCATTGACTATAGATGAGATGACATGGGTGTTCTAGAAGTAGAATACTCTTATGTTTTCAGGGGATGGGGGTCCATAGGTTATAGAGCTATGGCTCAAGACCACATTAGTAATTATTTAGAATATAGAGACCCCTCTTGAGTGGAGTGTCAAGCTCACGACATACATGATACGTGGAGAAACAAAGCGCTCGTGTAGCATTTTGAACCAAGTTGATATGCTACAGATTATGTGTTGGGATGAATTCCAAGCCCACTACTATGACTAATTTCACCCCACAACTCATTGAGAATATAAGGATAGTGAATTCATACATTTGGAATAGGGTGCGATGACAGTTATGGAATACTCGACATGCTTTATAGATATGCAGCATTTTTCCATGATGTATCTTAATAATGAGCTATCGAGGGAAAGGCACTTCGAGAAAGGTCTTTGATAGGCTATCAAATATTAGATCAATGTGCCCATGTTTCTTTATATCATTGAGATTGTGAATCATGTTCTGATTAAAGAGAGGAACCTTAGGGAAGCTGGGGGTACAGAACAAGAGAGTGTAATTTCTCACACCAGTGGATCTATGTTTGTAGGAAGGAAGCACCATTTTGAGGCTTCCTGTGATGTGAGTGCAAGTCAGGTTGTGGTTGGAGATGGCTTGGTATATTTCCATCAGTTTGGTTGGTGAGGCCACATGAATAATCAATGCAACTATGACCCGGTCGAGTGATGAGACTGCCAAAGTATGGGTCTCATGCAGTAGTTTTGCAGGACCTTACCCCATCTACGAGTGGTAGGAGGTCAGTTTGGACGTCAGGTTCAGAAGCATGGTCTTCAACTATGCGCCAATCTGGGAACTGGAGTAACGTTGGCTTGTAAGGCCATGGTACTGGTGTTCATGGTCATGGTAGCCAAACTCTAGGTACTCAGAGGCAGTAGGGTGAATCAACTCATGGTATCTAAGTAGGGTCATAGGGCCATGGTACAGGCTATAATTATGCAGTGTAACAAACCCAATATGAGAAGGATCTCAGACCATCTACAGTGAGAGGTACGATCTTAGTATCTTCTACTATTACATCTTCCCTTTTTGATATAGGTTTCTCTCATAGTTCTATATCTACAGAAGTGGTAAAAATCTATGGGCTTGTGGTTTTTCATTCTGAGGGAGTTTTGATGCTAGACACGCTATTGAGAGCTATAAAAGGTTCTGTATGCTAGTTTATGAAATTTCCCCTTGAGGTTGGTGGGTTCCAATTCCTTTGTAGTTTATATGTCCTTAAAATGAAAGGGTTTGACATCATTCTTAGAATGGACTAGAAAGTATCTTTTTGAGTGTATGTTGATTATTATCACCAAAGGGTGACTTTTACATCCCCATAGGGTGAAGTGTTTATTCAAAAGGGTAAATTTGATGTCGAAGTAATCATAGCTGAACACGAGCATCGTGGGCTTGGTGGGATGAAAGCCCAGATTTCTAATTTGTTTCAGGATGATCTGGGAGTAGGTCAGATGAACGTTTTTCCATTGGTTGAGAACTTCAGGGAAATATTTCCTGAAAAAATTTTGGGTTTAATTTTTGAGAGAGAGGTGGAGTTCTCCATCGAGCTAGTTCCAGGAGCTTCGCTAGTATCCATTACTACTTATAGGATGGCTACAACGGAGTATGAGGATCTCAGGAGGAATCTAGTGGATTTTGGGGGATAGGGGTTTATTAGACATAGTACTTCTCAATGGGGTTCTCTAGTAATTTTTGAAAAAAACGCACAGAGAAATATTAATCTATGCGTAGATTATTGGAAACTGAACCAGATGGTGATTAAAAACTAATATCCCTTGCCACCGATAGAAGACATGTCAGATTAGCTTCGAGGAGCTTGAGTGTTATTAAAGATCATCTTGAGGTCAGGATATCACCAGGTGTGTGTTTGACGTACAAACATACATTGTAGAACCTTTTGTATCATGTATGGGTTATACGAGTACCTTTTTAAATCATTTGGTCTCATGAATGAACCAAAAATTTTCATGGATTTCATAAACCAAGTGTTCCATCCATACATGGAATCTTTTGTGGTGGTTTTTGTGGATGATATCATGATGTATTCTCACAATTGACATGACCACGCCATCCATCTTGAGATCATTTAGAATAAAATGAGAGAGTATTAGTTATTTTCTATGCTCGCAAAGTGCCACTATTGAATCAATCAAATTCACTTCATGGGTCACATCATCTCAGAGATAGGAGTGTTAGTGGACCCAGAGAAGGTGAGAGTTGTAGTTTCCTAGGAACAACCCAAGAAAATTTTGACATATGGAGTTTCTTAGGGCTATTTGGAAACAATAGGCACATTATAAAAGACATATCAGGCTTAGAAGTGTCATTGATGGGCTTGACTAAGAAGGGAGTGAATTTTGTTTGGTCAAAATCTTGTGAGACAGCTTTTCAGGAGCTCGATGGGAGGATGAGATCAACACCAGTCCTGATACTACAAAAGTAGGGAAAGAGCTACATGGTGTACCGTGATGCTTCAGGTTTTGGGCTGGGAGAAGTGTTAATGCAAGTACATCAAGTCATGGTGTACTATTCTTTGTAGCTGAGGCCTCATGAGGAGAACTATTCTATGTATGATCATGAGTTATCTACAGTTGTTCATATGTTGCACTGTTGGAGGAACTCATTATTAGAAGATCATTTTTTGGTGTAAACGGACCACAAAATCCTTAAATATATCTTCACACTGTGTTATCTGAAATAGAGGTAGTGAAGGTGGGTGGAGTACCTATAGTCATTTGACTTCAATCTTGCCTACACACTTGGTGAGGGAAATGCAGTATCCACTACACTGAGTAGGAGGACTCATATACATGAAATTCTGGAGGCTAGTAGTGAGTACCAGCAAATGGCATTGTTCTCTGATATGCATCTAGAGGTTCACGACATATAGAGGTGGAATTTTCTTTCATCCATATCATTTATTTCTACCATTCTAGACAGAGTTAGGATGAGTCAGCTATCAGATACTGAAGGTCAAGTTATATAGGATGGTGTGGCAGGTGAGGACCCTCCTCCTAGTTAAATGGTAGGTGATGATGAGATGATGTGTATCCATAGATGTGTTTGGATTCTAGTGGATATACGTGAAGAGTTTATGCAGGATTTTTAGGCTTTATCTTGGTCAATACATCACAGAGTTACAATGATGTACGATGACATATGGCGTTAGTACGAGTGGTCGGGAATGAAGAGAGAGGTAGCTGGTTTTATTATTAGGTGTTCAACTTGTCAGGAAGTGAAGGCATAACATCAGTGACCATATGGGCCTTTACAGTAGTTGCATATCCTGGTGTGGAAATATGATTATGTCGTGATACATTTCGTGATGGGTTTTATGAGTTCACCTCTAGGTAATGATGTTATGTGGGTTGTCATTGAATGGCTTACGAAGTTTTCACATTTATTTCTGATCAAAGAGACCTTCAGTCTTGATGATCTTGGAATGTTTTACATTCGAGAGGTGGTACGACTTCATGGGGTCCTCTATACTATTGTATCAGATAGGGATTCCCACTTTAAATCTCATTTCAGGAAGATTTTTCAGACGGCACTAGTGAAACAAGTGATTCTGAGCACAACATACCACCCTCAAGATGATAGTTAGTCAGAGTGTACTATACAAGTGCTAGAGGACATGTTGCGAGCATGAATCCAAGACATTTGGGGTTCTTGGGAGAGGCACATTTCCCTGGATGAGTTTTACCATAATAAAAATTATCATTTGACAATATAGATGGAACCTTAGGAGGTGTTATATGGTTGGCCATGTCATTCTCCCCGATGCTGGTTAGAGGCGGGAGAGGTAGCATTACTGGGACTATGTTTCATGTATGAGAATTATGATAAGGTCTAGATGATTCAGAAGCATATGGATGCCATAAAATATCACCAAAAATCATATGTTGATCACAGTAGAATACATTTAGAGTTCTAGGTTGTGGATTGTGTTTTATAACATGTTTCACTGAGTTTAAGATACATGTGGATCAAGATACATGGTAAAAATTCCACAAGATATGTCAGTCATTTGAAATTTGGGAAAGAGTAAAGTTGGTTGCCTTTCGGTTGTGGTTACCTCAGATGTATTGATCCATTCATGACGTCTTCCATGTATCTCAACTACACCGTTATCACTCAAACAGGTCTCACATTTTTCCTCCTAAGGAGGTTCAACTTTGGGATGATGCCTCCTTTGTGGAGCATTAGATTTGTATATTTGACAGGATCACAATGGTTCTTTGAGGTCCTTAAGTTCATCATGAACATGTGCTATTGCAGCATGGCTGTTTATAGGATGAGACTTGGGAGAGGGAGGCCAACATACGTGCTCATATGTTGTATTTGTTCTCAGATGAATCACGACCACCCTTCATAGAGCAATTCGTGGTTGAATTTATATAAGGGGGAAGATTATATTATTATGGGTTTTTCATGAGGTATGGATATTTATTTTCATGTTAAATGTGATTACTTTCCTTTTTTGGCATAGACCCCAAAATGGTCCATGGATCAATAGGGGTTTTTTTAAAAAAGAATGGGGGAAATATGCTGAACTATGGTTGTACACCATGTATACGTCGTGTACTGGGCATACATACCGTGTACTAGCCCATCACATTTTGTATCCAATCTAGCTCAGAATAAAATAAAGGGAAGTACACGTTTTAAAATTGAAGTATATTTATTTTACATTCCTAGTGGGTTATTTTGACGAAAAATTCATTTCTCCCATTTTTGGACCCTAAAACCACCCTAATCTTGTTTTTCTTCTGTAGAAGTCATCCTGACTCTGGCTAAAGTGTCACCTATCACGTTGGAAGAATATTGGTAAGTACTAAATTCATTTATATCCATTCATGATTATTTATAACAATGACTATGTTATTTGGATTTAGGATCATATTCCCAAATATATCGTTCTTCATCCTTTATCCAGATTTCTTCCAAACCAAGACAAATCGGGACTTGATAATGGACCATTTGTCTGCTATCTAGGTGAAGAAGGTGTTATATACTTTATTTTATCTTTTCTTGTACTTTTTTATTGTTCATTTGAAATGTCGCCCGTCGGACATTCTAGAAAGGCCTCTTTTTTGAGAGAGTTACTTGTTGTAGTTATGGTCATACCTAGTGAGGATGCTTTTAGTTTCTATTTTTGTGTGTTGGAAACTGTTTCTAATTTCAATGTCACCCAAGGGGTGATCCTTAAGGAAAACAACTTGATTATTCTAGTTTAAACCTCCCAAGGGGTGTGTTATCATGCTTCCCTCATTAGAGGAAACCTGTTAATGATTTGATAGATTGAATATCCTATTAGGGATATTTAATACTTCCTTGATTAGTGAATATCATGTCATGCCTTCTCTATTTTGATAGTGTATCTGGTTAAATAGATAATATGGGTAGGTATACCTATAGAAAATGATAATGTAAAGTTAAATGGTTTATATTGGAGGGTAGGCCCATATGCTTGTATTTGATAAATGGTTTTCATGAGTGGGTATACTCATGGATTGTGCAAGTTGATGTGAGTGGGTATACTCACATGGAATGAATGTTTTATTTGAATGATTAAATTATTGAATGAATGGTTGATCATTGCCATAGACTTCTCTCTATGGATCTGGAATGCAGTAGTGTACGTATTGGGTTGACTCTGCCCCTTGGGCCTTGATTCTGTGGGATGCCTCCAGCCTTGTTACCCTGTGGATCAAGCTTACTTGGGCTTGTGTAGGACTTACTATTTCCATACATCTAGGACCCCAACCAGTTCCTAACCATGTTTCCACTAGGGATGCCCATGGGACTCAACAGGATGTTGTGGATAGGCTCCTTGGATCCGGACCTCCGTGGTGTAGAAATATTACCTGGATGACTTGGTCAATTGACACCTTGGATCCAACCCTTGCGGTTTACAATACACTATACGACATGGGAGTGGGATGCTACTTTTCATTATGAAGTGTGGATGTGGGATATAGGATACCGATGGATGTACATCATAGCTGTGTGATTTTCTCGTTTAATTTTCTTTTAGAAGCCTTTTCAGGAGCTGACTCTTTTGCAAGTTTCCTTGAGGGCTGACTGGTTTTACTTAGTGCAGTATAAATATTCCATGGGAATTCACATAACTTTACTTCTTGTTTACACTTTCTAGAACTTTTTTAGAATTTTTGTTAGAATAGTATAGAACTAGGTGGTTTCCTACTGGGACGTTTATCACACACCCTGTCTGGGCCTCCTCGGGGACCCAAACAAATTATATAGTTACAGTTGATGATAAGTGCAAGCACCCTAGTATAGGTTGATTACTATGGATTTGGGGTAGGGGATCATAGAACTTAGCTGAGGCTTGTGATGATAAGATAACATTTTGGTCTTCTGTTATTTTTTGTGACAAGTATTATATTACATTACCATGCACCTATTGTTTTTGCTTTCTAGATACTTGTACCATCTATATTATTTTGTATATGAGACACTTATTGTTATTGATATGTATTCTTGTACTATCTTCCTTTCAGTTGTTTTCTATTTATTTATCATCCGCTATTTATTGAATGTTTGACTTCTACTGTGATACTCTGTTAATGAGGGAATAGTCTCCCCACTGACTCACATATCCCCTCAATGTTAGTTGGTAACCACTGAAGTTTGGGAAGATGTACTTGAGGCCATGTGACCAACCGGGCTCAGGGCACCCTAGGGTGGAATCCAGTCCGGGAAATTACAATATTAATCATAATTTTTCTAATACCCTTATAATTATTCCCACAAAATATAAATTCATTATTCCTCGAATAAACATTTTACTAAAACACTAGTTAAACATAAGGGTTACATATACCTCAAAAATTTATTAAATCTCAGAAATTGTCCCCCCAATTTCTCACATACCATAAAACTTCAAAATAGTTTTAATTAATTTAATATTATGACCATATATAAATTTTGTAACCCATACATAAAATAAAAAAACATCAAAACTCTTGAAATACTATATACATACACTTAAATCGGTAGATTTTTTAATAATCTTATAACCAAGATTTTCTATTTTATTCCTTTATACATCTTTCCAATAATAAAAAATATGAATTGTTTCCTAATATTAATTAATATGAATCTATTAATTATTCATAATTTAAAGTTAAATAACTCATACCTTTGAAAAATAAATCACCATCCTTTTAAATCAAATTTTTGAAGATGGATTCCCCTTGATTAACCAGGTCGAGTCTATACATTTTCAGAATTCCTCAAAAACATTCCATGTTCCTATAATTCAGTATTCCATGAAAAATAATTACATATTTATTGAAATAGATGTTTAAAAAAGAATTATATTTGAAAAAATCCCATATTTTGAATATATAGATTTCAGATATCATCTCGAATTTGTTAACCATAATACATTATGATATGGATTGACTATAATTTTGAAAGTATTGGTTTTTGTTTTAAAAAAATTATAATTGGATAAATACATAATCTTCTCAAATTTACCCCTCCATTTTAGTCAAATAGAGGGTTGTAAATCTTTTTTATTATTCTTCCATTATAAAAAACTTGATAATTTCCTTTATGGTTTTATCCAAATCATGCATGATAAGATAGTTTTATTTTCAAAACACAGTCTAATGTCCCCCATGTTTCTTCACTACATCATAGTATACAAGAGGATTAATATATCTTATAAAGATTTTTTTGTTAATTTTAATACTAGATAAAGATTATATATAACTTGAGAAATATTTTTCAATTATTATTGAAATTGATCCCTCTATAAGACAAATTAGGTTTTGGTTTCATTTCAATATATCTATCGTAGAGAAAATATTTTATGTTAATGAAAAAAAATTGATTCAATAAACAATATTTTCATTAATTAAAAAATTCAATAACTAAATATATTTTATTGTTATGACTTACTCTATGACACCCTTCTTTGGTCTATGATAATTTTGATTCACCATAGGTTTAACCTCAATTTCCATAAGCTTGGTTCTCTTATACTTGTTAAACTAACACATAAATAACCATAATTAATCTTAGAATATTAACAATTAAGGTTATATAAAACTATTAACTTACCATCCCAAACCAAATATTATCCCTTAATGTATTCCAAATCTCCTAGTGACATCATATCCTCTAAAGTTATCTAAACATATCCTTTAATTCCAAATATAAGGACTCAATCATAAAATATTACATAATGTTGATTTTTAAGTCATGAAGTCATTTTAATACATTTTGATGATCTTTATGGTATATATTTTGATAGAATTAGTTTATAAATCGTACATAATAAATCCAAAGAATACAAAGTTGACACCTCCACTTAGTATCCATATTTTTCAAAAATGTGTACATTCAAAATGAAGCATGTTCTCTTTTAATGGTAAATCTTAATTATTTTCAACTTGACTTCATCATTGTTCACACTCATACATAAACCCTATAAAAACATTTTAAAAAGATTTTTGAGCCAAAAAATCTCAGTAACGAACATATAAAATGATGAAAACGAAATTGTTTGTCTATTAGAAAATCATTAGATAATATAAGAATATTTTTCATTAACATAATATCCTTTGATCTCTAATAATCATTTAATTACACATGAAAATATCATTATAATCTAGATTGATTCATAATTCACTTTCAATGAAAACATAAATAAAAATTCATAATCATGAGTGTAATGATCCAAATATTTATCAATGTAATTTTTCAATTCTAATAGTAATTTCATAATGTATAAATTACAAATAGACCATAATAAAAACTTTATAATGAATAATTAATGAAATTAGAAGTATTTATAGAATTTAATAAGCTGATACTTATGAAATAGCAACTTGACCATAGGAATAGTAATATGACCCTTATGAATAGTAAGCCATCCAAATTAATTATAACCCCACCCATGAAATTTAAAATAAAATTTATATATCTTATAATTGAATGTATAGTATTATTATATCATAATCTATGAAATTAAATGTTTTAAAAATTATTAATTAAGTGTTAATAATTTTTGTATGTCATAAATATTTAATTAAATTTTTATGATTTATTTAATAACATAAAATTAAATTTACCTGAATAAATATTATTAATAAATTATTATTTTGATGTTTTATTATTTTAATATAATTTTAGTAGACCATAATTAATTTTAATAAGGGTTATAAAATTATTTATAATTTTAAAATCAGTATTTTTTGAGTAAATGGTGATTTTTAGTAAAGATTAAGTTACTTATATTTAGAAATTTATTTTCATAAAATGGATTTAATTTTATAATTCTACACATAGAATAATTATTATGGTTAATTTTCTATATTTTAAAAAATTCATGAATTTTTTGGGAGTAATAAAATATGATAATTGACGATAAAAGAAAAATACATGAATTATGGAGTCAAATATGATTTATGGATTCTATAAGAAAAAAAATCTAAATATCCTTCATTATTTTAATTTATTAATTGATAATTTCAAACTATTCATCATTTTGATCCAAAATAATATACTAATGATTAAAATAATGAGAAAACACCCCTCTCCTCAACTATAAATACCACCCCTCGTCACCACTTCTCCTCACACCTTACAAGCTTTGGGCCTTATCAAAAAAATTTCCAATACTCTTCCCTAGTCCCTCAACAACATCCATGAGAACTTGTTCTCATTAAAATATCGAAATTGTTTCCCTATTTAGGTTCTAAAGGAGGAGAAATTCATGAGGTAAATTCATATTTTTTGTCTTTCAATTTCTTTTCAGGTTTTTTCTCCTATTGTTTCTCCTTACCTAAACTCATCCAAATAGATTGATAACTCAATTTCCTTAAATATACTGTAATTAAATCATGTTAATTTAATAAAAATCATTAAAATCCCCTCTCTCTCTTTTGTTTCAAAAATGATTTCATCACTCATGATGTGTCAATTTACCAACATCATGGACGATGCACATTCATTTTACATTAACTCCATCAAGGATGTTAATAAAACCATTATATGGTTGAAAAAATATTTTAAATTTTATTTTATAACCCTTTCTATGTTATGGAACTAGTTTATATTATTAATATTAAATGATAAAAAATGAGTTCATTGAGATTGAAAACAACCTAAACTAACCTTAATGATTATGATTAACTATTTATCTAATTATTAATTCTCACAACATATAAAAACATTATTTATAAAATAATTCAAAATTATGAAATATGAATAATTACATATAATTACAATTATGTATATTTGTCTTCATTTTACAAGAACTTCCATTCATATAGGCAAGTGTACCGATCATGAAAACCAAGAAAACAAATACTTCTGGATGATGAAATTTAACTCTATAACTCATAAAATAGAACATAAATGAACATAATAAAGCCATAATTAATAAAATTCATGTATAAAAGGTTCTTAATTTGTTAATTATTCAATATAATGTGATTATATATTATATTAAATTGAATAAAGCATTTGGAAAAAGGTAAGAGGATTCACGAACCCAACCCCATTTCCATGGGTTTTCCCCTCAGTCACACCAATTTCTGTATGTTTATTCATTTAATGATCCTTAAATTTCATTTACCTATTTTTACCTTTACTTATCTGGGACATACATTTTTTCTACCTGAGTTTATGACAAACCTGATTTTTTCCAAAAGAACTCTTCTTTTAAAAAACACACCTTTTACTTCTTGTGAAATTTTTTCTTCTTCAATCAAGATTGATGATTATTTTAATAGGAATATTATTCCCTATTTATTTTGGGAAACCCAATGTTTAATCATAGAAGTTTGACTCATGAACTGAAACCCAATCCTTTTCTTGGGTTATTTTATGTCTTATATTGATGTACATTCTATGTGTAATTCATTATAATGTTAATGTTATGATTTGATGGGTGCCCCAAGAATTATACAGCATAATGTAAATGTCCAGATGTTATAGGTATTTTCAAGATTATATAGTGCTCCAATGCATTGGGTAATATGATGAATATCATGATATAAAGTGAAATATTTATGAACATGATTTTATATTTGTTCACAACTTTGTGTGTTGGTTGACCACTATGACATGACGTTTCATTTTTATGCATTTATGCATTCCATTCCATTATCTAATGCTTCATATTCTGATTATAATGATTATACTATCATTATGTTGTGATGTTGAGGACTATGTTCACCCATGTTATATTTTTTCATGTTCCTATCTATCCACTTACTGTGATTTTTTCTCACCCATTTCATTGATTTATATACATAGGTGACTACTTGTTATAAGTAGAATATAAGTGCCTATACGAATCTAGATAAGAAGGAATTAAATAATGTTTTTGTTTAATTATATAATGTTTATGTATGGTCACCATTTTTCTGAGACACTAAATCTTTGGATCCTAGTTTTGTAATTATTTTATGTTTTTGTATTTAATTTTATTTAATAAGTTATATAAGAAAATTATGGTCTCTATAATTAGTATCAGAGAACAGTTTAGTTAATTTGGGAATTAAGATTATAGAACCTTAGTTAAAACCATTAGTATGAGACTAATTATATGTAATAACCCAATAATATTTGTTTTAAAAAAAGATAAACATAGGGATATGATAATATATGCCTTTAGAGGTAATTTCACAAAGTAATAAATTATTCATGAATCGTTTACTTCTATTTTTTTAACCTTTTATATTTTAGAAAATGGTGGGAGCCCGGAGAGACAAGGCCAACAACCCATGTGAGTGACAATGTAATGATTACCTGAATGACATACCCAATGCATTGGGAGGTGGAGTTCAAAATTTAATAGTGATTCATATCCAATTGTATTAGGATATGGATAATAACCTGAAAAATGTGGAATGTCTTCCTCCACCTAATATGGGGAAACTAGCTTCCAAGTCATTTATGTGGCAACAACCACGGACCATTAGTGGATCCTCTGGTCATGTAGTTGCATAATAGTGGGTCAAATCGATGGAGATTATTCTTTCTATACATCACTATTCTAAGACAGAGTAGGTGACTCCTTCCATCTATTGTCTCGATGGAGAGGTCAACTAATAGTAGGTGTTGATTAAGAACACCAAGATGAAGGATAAAATAGAAGAAATGGAGTGGTAAGAATTTATTATAATGTTTATTACCAATTATTTCCTATGAATGCTTCACACAATGATAAGTATATAATTCTTCAAGATGAGGGAAAAGTAAGGAGAATATATCACAACCTATGAAAAAAATTTCATAAGGGATTCAAGGTATGCTTCGGGTTTTGTTAACATCAATGATATAAAAATTTATAGGTTCTTCAGTGTTTTAAAACAAAACCTTCAAAAGACTATTCCAATTCTAGACATTTAGAGTTATGAAGTAGTTGTGCGATGTGATCTCAAAGTGGATATGGAGTTTGGAGAATTGTCTTAGGGCTATGGTATTGTGAAATGAAATATGGAGTTTCAAGAAATATGATCTAATGAGAAAGGTAGAAAGAAAACTCAACCACCCACATGTAAAAAAAATTGAATAAAAATCACGGTAAATGTCTCAATGGGATGGGTAAATTCTTCAATGGTGGGAGAGAAGGACACCAAGCTCATGAATGTTGACAATAAATGAGGAAGCAGGAAAATGTTGTAGTGGATATGAGATCACCACACATGGTCCAATTCTACAACTATAGGGAGAAAGGGAACTATGAAATCTAATCCACTTAAACTCAAGTCATGGAGGGTAATCAATGTCACCAACCACAAAAACCAAAGGTATAGGGGGAGAATTATTCCATCACTACTGCATAAGTGGAGAAAAATTGAAGTCATACAAGGTACACATTCTATTCACTCAATAATTGAAAATGTATTATTTGATTTTGGTACTATGCATTCCATTATATCTTGAATGTTTGATAGAATTATTGAATTGAACCCTAAAAACCATGATGTAGATATATCCATAAAAACACATAGTGGTGAAATCATTAAAACCCATGTTTTGGACTTTCTGTAGTTGGCATATGTGGGAAGATTCTTCTAGAAAATATCATGATACTTCCCTTGGTGGAATTCGATCCAATAATCAAAATAGAATAGATCTCATTATATAAAGAGAAAAATCTACTGTTGTGAAAAAGAAATATCATTTAATAATTTAAACCATACCATGGTCATCTAATAATTCACGGAAGATCAGGAATCATCTTTCTAAAATCCTTCAATGGTGTGGGTGTTGATTCCCTGTGAAAAGGAGTACCTTGAACAAATAGTTTACAAAGAGGAAGGTATGAACTTAGGGGAAACCCACATTTTTATTTAATACAGTGTTTTATTTTCCAAAGAGATACCTAGAATTCCCCCATATCATGAGTTATAGTTCAAAATATTACTCATACCAGAAGAAACTCTATCTCAATGTCTCCCTGAAGGACGTCTCCTATCGAACAAGATGAGTTAAAGAAGTAGCTGAATGGGCATTGGGATAAAGGGTTTAGATTCCCTAGTTAATCACCTTAGGGAGTTCTAGTTCTATTTTTCAAGTATAATGATTGAACAATATGTTGGTGTATCAGTTATTGGTAACTAAACAAGATCATTATAAAGAACAAGAATCCTCTTCCAAGGATTGATGACTTTTTTTATCAGCTACAGGGAGCACAGTACTTCTCAAAGGCGGATCTCCATTCTAGATATCATCATCTACAGGTGAATAAGGAGGATATTTAGAAGGATTCATTCTATACATGGTATGGGCACTATGAGTTTTGGGTGATTTCCTTTGGACTTTCTAATTTACCTACAATAATCATGGTTTTTATGAATATTTTCTTTATACATTACCTTGAAAAAAAATTGGTAGTGTTTATCAAGGATATTCTTGTCTACTTCAAGAGAAAGGGGGAACCAGAAGAACATCTCAGGCATGTTTTGGTGACATTGAGGAATGATAATTTGTATTCCAAGTTCAAAAAGTTTGAATTTTGGGTGTAGAATGTCACATTATTAGAAAATGTGATCACATGTTAGGGAATTTTTATAGACCCTTGAAAAAAGGTAATCGAGGAATGGCCCAGACCCCCTAGTGTCACCAAAATGTGTGTTGCTTTTAATTAATATGGTATTATCGATGTTTTGGATAAATTTCTCATGATTATCTATCCCAGTAACACAATTAACAAGGATAGGGGTAATTTATTTCAGGACAGAAGAATGTGAGGAAACATTTGCAGAGCTAAAGAGAATGTCACTCAATGCACCTAAACTCACATTAATGAAAAGTTGGGAATTGTTTTTTATATATAGTGATGATTTAAAACATTTTTTTGATTTTTACTCTTGAAAATTGATAAAGTGATTGCCCATACCTCACAGATGTTGAAGATCCATGAGAAAATTGATAAAGTGATTGCCCATACCTCACAGATGTTGAAGATCCATGAGAAAAACTACCAAATGCATGATCTGGATCAAAGGCTTGATGGTGGTTGTCTGGGCTTCGGCAACGACAACAGTTGTGTTTCTCCATCATCCTGTTGGATGGGTTATCGCTGGAGATGTTTGTCAAAGGCTTTATTGTGTCGATGGAGGGTTCAAGAGACTCGAGGGTAGGGCTCCCCGGTAGTTCTTCACTGGCGATCTATCCTGGTGGGTTACAAGGATCGAGGTGGCGGTACGTCCGAGGCATGTGGCGTACGGCGTGTAGCGTCTATCAGAGTTTTGGTTTTATGATGTTGGGATTTTATTTTTGGGTTTTAATTTTTAATTTTAACTTTGGATGTTATGGTAACTGTACACCCAAAAACCGAATATTTGAAAATGGGAAAAAATGGTTTTTCGTAGTAGTGGCACTACCTCTATGGTGAGAAATATGACATATATACCGATCAAGAGATCCTAAATTATATATTCAGACAAAATGAGATAAACATGCATCAAAGGATATGGTTGGAGATAATAATAGTCTATGAAGCTTCTATTCATTATCATCATGGAAAGGCAAACAAGGTAGTTGATTCTCTTCAAAGAAAAGAACCACCAACTCTATCCATTTTGAGGATATATAAAGACCCTATCATCATGGATATGAAAAAGATGAATTTGGATATCAAAATGGTAGGAAATATATCCTAATATTCACATGTTATTTCCTAAGAATCTATCTATTTGAATACTAAGGGGGAACAAAGTTATGATCATGAGTTACAAAATAATTTGAATGTAGTAAAGGATGGATAGATGCAAGAGTTTTATATCAATGATGATGGTGTGATTAATTTTGGAACAAGTCTTTGTGTGACATCATCATCTGGGCTAAAGAAGGATATATTGGATAATTAACATAGCTCAACATTATCTATCCATCCTGGGAGTACCAAGATGTATTGTGATATTTAAGAACACTTCTTATGGGATAACATGAAGAAGGAGATTGTATAGTATATCTCAAGGTTATTAATATGTTAGTAAGTTAGTGTAGAGATACATAAGTCCAAACGGATGATGAAAACATTTCCTGTACCAATGTGGAAATGGTAGAATGTCATTATAGACTTCATTATTGGTCTCCAGATAAAATCCAAATGAGATAATGTGATATGGGTTATGGGGGACTAACTCACCAACACATCCCAATTTATCGCTATTCGAGAAGATCTCTGGCTTGAATAGCTTTCAAAGTTACATGTGAAGGATGTGGTGAGATTTCATGTGGTTCATTTCTCAATTTTCTCTGATCATGATCCTGGGATCACATATGAATTTTGGAGGAGTCATCAATGTGCTTTTTGTATTGAATTGAATTTCATCCCATCCTATAACCCCCAAACTGATTGCTAATATGAAAGGACTATTAAGACACTCTAGTATGTGCTAAAAGATTACTAATTGTATTTAAAAGGTGAATGGGATTAGTATCATCCATTGAATGAGTTACCATACAACAATATCTTTCATTCGAGTATTCATATGGGTCCATATGAATCACTTTATGAAAGGTGATGTATAACTCTATCCTATTAGGATGATGTTAGAAAATGAATGATACAAGGACTTGATCAAGTGAAACAGATGTTAGAGAAGGTTCAAGTCATCCAAGAAAATATCAAATCTTCTCAGTGTTAGTAAAAGATCTATGCAGAAAACCAGTAAAGGGACTTGGAGTTCAAAGTTAAAGATAAATTCTTCTTTAGAATATCATAATGGGAGAGAGTCATGGAGTTTGAAAGAAAAGGAAACTATTCCCAAGGTACATTGTCCCCTAAAAAATCCTTGATCGTATATGATTTATGGCCCATCGGGTTCCACATGCATAGAATATGGATAAATTTCATGATGTGTTTCATGCAACCCTCATGAGAAAGTACATACCTGATCCCTCATGTTTGTTGAACTCAGCAGTGGTACAACTGGAAGATGATCTCTGTTACGAGGAGCAGTCGGTAAATATTTTGGATCCGAGAGATAAGGTTCTAAGAAACAACACAACCCACCTTGTCAAAGTGTTGTGAAGGAACCCTAATTATGAAAAATAAACTTTGGATCCGAAGTAGGTAATGGAGGACAAGAACCCAAAACTGTATTTGAAAAGCTACATTTTGAGGTGGAAATTTTAAAAGGGATTAAGAATGTAACAAAACAACCTTTTATTAGTGGAATTTCTATCATTTTATATTAATTTAATATAGTATAAATAACATAGAGACCATAATAACCACTTTATAAATGAATAATTAATGAAATATGAAGTATTTCTAAATGTTAAGGAACTTATATCAATTAAATAATAACCTGACCTTAAGAATAGTAATATGACAATTATGAATAGTAACCCAACAAATGAATAGTAACCTCAACCATAAAAGTATAAACAAAATTTAAACATCATAAAAATGAATGTGTCGAATAATTATATCATAGTCTAAGCATATCAATTTTTTAAAATTTATTAATTAAGTATTTGTATTATTATAATTCATAAATATTTAATTACGATTTTATAATTAATTTAATGATTTAAAAAATTAATAAATAAATATCATAAATTAATTTTTTTTATTTCTCATTACATTAATATAATTTTATGGAAGATTAAATAATTTTTAAAGTGTTATAAAATCATTTATAATTTTATAATATGTATTTTTTGAGTAAATTGTGATTTTAATTAAAAATATAACTACTCATATTTTGAAAATTATTTTCATAAAATGAATTAAATTTTTAAATTATATAAATCAAAAATATATAGGCTTAATTTTTGGTATTTTTCTAAAATACTAGAATTTTTTAATTAGTCAAATACAATATTTGATAAGAAAAGATAAATAAATGATTTATGGAGTCAAATATGATGTATTACTAATGTAATACCAATATCTAGATATGTAATTTATTATTCAGAAATATTTATTGATAACTCTCGAAATATTCATATTCTTGAAGAAAAATAATAAAATAATGATTAAAATAATTCGAAGATACCCCCCACCTCGGCTATAAATACCATCTCTACCCACCTCTTCTCCTCACAGCTTAAAATTATTTAGACTTTTCCAAATTCTATCCAATACTATGACCTATAAACTTCCCCAATTCCATCAGATATTGGTCTCATCAAAAAACCAAAACCCATTCCCTAGGGATGTTCTCAAGGAGGATATATTCAGGAGGTAAATTCCTCTTTCTTTTCTTTTAATATCTTTTATAGTTATTTTCTCTTCTTATTCTCTCCTAAACTCCCCTCATCCAAATGGCATGATAAATTCAATCCCTTAAATGTACTGTGATTATATCACTTTATTATAATATTCTTCATTAAACTCCTTTATCTCTCTCTTTGTGTTATTTTAAAAATGATATCCACACCAGTGATGTATCAATTTACTGACATCGTGGACAATACACTTTCATTTTACATTAAAAACTTTAATAAAATTAATAGAACCATTAAACGGTTGAAAAAAATCAATTTAATTTTATAAGAATTTTGATTTTCTTTAACTAACTTATATACATAATACTAAATGATAAAACAAAATGGATTCATTCTGATCAAAAACTGCCAAATTTAACCAAAATGATTAACATTATCTATTTATCTAATGATTAAACCTTATACCATATACCCAAAATACTTTATAAAATCATTTAAACTTCATTAATATCAATAATTATATTTAATAACAATTCTGGATATTTATCCACTTCTTACACTATCTTCTTTTCTTGTATAAAAATTAACTGGTCATAAAAACTAAGAAAACAGACACTTCTAAAAATTGAAATTAAACTCTATAACTCATCTAAAATCCTATAAATGAACTAAATAGAACCATAATGGATGATATTAATGTATAAAAGGTTCTAAATATTTTAATTAATGAATATAATGTGATTATACATGATATTAAAGGCAATAAAACATTTAGATATAAGGTAAGGGGATTCTCAAACCCAACACCATTTCCTAGGGTTTCTCCCTCCTTCACACCAATTTTAGTATGCATATTCATTTAATGATCCTTGAATTTAATTTCCATATTCTCCATTTTCTGGGATATAAATGTTTTCTACTTGATTTTATGACAAACACAATGTTTTCCAAAAAAACTCTACTTTAAAAAAACACATTTTTACTTGTCGTGATATTATTTCATCTTCACTCAAAACTGATGATTCATTACAAAGTATGTTATTCCATCTTTAATTGGAGAACCCCGATGTTTATTTATGTAATTATTCTTTTTGAAATTAAAATCATTCCTTTTTGGTGTTATTTTATGTCTAGTATTGATATACATTCTATGTGGAATGCATGATACTCTAAATGTTATGATGTAACGGGTGTACCCAGAATTATGCAGCGTAATGTAAATATTATGATGTGACAGGTGTGAATAGAATTATATAGTGTTCTAATGCATTGGGTAATGTGATTAATATGATGATATAATGTGAAATATTCCTGAACAAGATGCTAGATTTGTTCAAAACTATGCTTGGTAGTTAACCACCATGACATGATGTTTCTTTTTTAGGAATTTCCACATGTCATTCATTTATTTAATGATTCCTCTCATGATTATGAATACAATCCTATGATTATGTTGTGATGATGATGATTATTTTGTACACCCTTTTTATATTGTTTCATGTTCTTATCTATCCTCTTTGTAAGCTTGTATCACACCCCTTTATTGATGTATATCCATAGGAAACTACTTTTACTAAGTAGAATTCAAGGTCTAATAAGATGCTTGAGAAAATGGAATTAAATTTCGTTTATGTTTTATTATGTAATGTTTAAATATGGTCCTTATTTTACTAATACACTAAACCTTAGGATCCTGGTTTTTTAATTAATTTATATTCTTTGTCTTTAAAAATAAGTAAGAAGTTTTTTAAGAAAAGTAGGGTCTTTATGATTAGGGTTTATTAAAAAATATGATCACCCATGGAATCATTTTCACAAAAACATACCTTTTACCCTTAAAGGGAATATTAATTCCTGTAAGAAAAATATAAATATATATCCTTATGAAAAAATATATATTTCAAGGAAAAATAATTAGAAATCTTATAAAACTCTTTTTGATTTCTGGGGATATCATCTAAGATGAACCCTTATAAAATACCTTAAAATTTTAATAACCTACCTGGTTAATTTAAAAAAATAATTATGTGTAGAAAATTATCATTATAAAATTAATTTGAGAGGTATATCTTGCTCACCCATCATAATAAATAATTTCCAAGGACCATAACATAAATGAAAAAAATAAAATATTTCATTTCCATCCTCAAACCCTTAGAGATATAGTTTTTAACATATAATAAAAAAAATATTGATATATACCATTCTATTATAACCCAGTTTTTAGAATAAAAATACTAGAAAAAGAGAAGGTGTTTTTTATTAGAATAAAACATGGTAGCATAAAGGAATCCAAATTTAAAATAATGGATATAAATATGGGAAAATTCATCAATATGGAACATATTAAAATAGAATATTTCTTTTGTCTTTTATAAAGAATGTTAAGGTGTCCTGTATAAAATACATAAAAACATTCCCTTTAAAAAAAATTGAATGAAAATAAAAAAATACATAAAATTTAATTTATTATTTATTTTTTCAAAATAAATGCATCCATAAAATAATTTTAAGTATATTTACATAGAGGGAAAATATTTATAAATTAAATCATTAAAACATTTAAAATATGGTTTTAATGTAAAGTCTCCCTTACATAGAATCTGAGTTGTCTCATGCATTCATTATATTCTAGAATAATTAAATTATACTAATTATTTCCTTTATTAAGAAAATTATCATTATTTTTATTTCTTGTATTTTGATGTTTTACTTAATTACATAATCGATTAATTTCACATTGGATGTTTTGAGAACATTCAACTTAAAAGTCACAGATGGCTTGGGTAGGTTGATTATGGTCTATGGGTTCAATATTCTATCATCTTCAAAAAATAAATCATAACATAATTTTCATTTTTATACATTAATAAAATTTTGATCATCCATTAAATGGTTAGATGAAAAATTAATTGTATCTATTCACAGAGGTTGTAGTCCACAATCACAAATGAACTACATTATCATTTCTCAATAGATGGAATGATAACATAAAAAGAGATATATTATATTTAAAAAAATATAATTCTATAATAAATATTATACATATATATTAATTAAATACATTATAATAACCATCCTTGTGATTTTGTTAACAAAAACTAAATACACCACTTCTTGGATATGGTAATCCCCACGTACGTACGAGCGATTTTTTCAATTACCATAAGATGTAAAGGGTGAAACAAATGGGTTTATCATAATCAGAATAAATCTTAATTTATTAATTCTATTGATGTTATTATTTCATCATAGTTAAATAATATTTTAACGAGTTATAAAAAGAAATAAACATGAAATTGATCGGTTATAAATTATCATTATCCTCAGATAACCACTTTGGCTTACACATGAATCCATTAACATTTGGTATTTTAGTGAGACAGAAACATCTATGGTATAGGGAGGGATTTTGGGGGGTTATTTTTTATGTATTGGATGAAATAGTTTTCTAAAAATTTGTTCGTGTAGCAATTGATAAGGTACCATTTTATAAGTGAAGGGGGGACCCTAGGAAATATATAAAGTAATGAACAAATATAAATTAATTTTCATGTTCATGTGGAACTAAATTTAAATATTTTGAATCAATTATTAGTATGATTCAAATAGTCTCATACAATAAAATTTAGACAATATTAGGTGCTTTTTTCATCATTATATACTTTAACCCCCCCCCCCTCCCATTGTCAGCCATTTTGGCGATTACCATGATATCAATGTTTTTAAATCTATAATAGTTAATAAAGAAAATGTGAAAGGGAAAGTTACACAAAAGTGGAAAATGTTTGATATGGTCAACTATATCCCATTAACTTTTATTCTAATATTTTTAGTGACCCAATCCATTTAAATATATTATTATATGATTTTTAACAAAAATATCAAATAAATATAACTAGAGGATCGAGAGTCCTATTGTCATTGTAATACATGGTACTTAAAACATCAAACTGAAAATAAATTAAAAAAATTATTTCAACCACCATTATGAGATACTAAACCATTTTCAGGTATTAAAAAATCATAGGATAAATTAGGTAATTAAAAAATGGAAGGGGTGATCTATAAATCCTAGTAAGGGACTAAACATGGTAATAAAGCATAACATATGTTTGATAATAAATAAAATCATAATATAAAATAAAATGATCATGAATAATCATATAGAGGCATAACATAAATAAAATGGAATCATAATATATTGGAAACATAGTAAACTTGAGGCAATATAAAACATGACATAAACATAAGTCAAGGATTACTTCCAAGACAACATCACATGGTGGGTAGACTCCCATCATGGAATAGGTTCACTCCTTAATCCCATAAATATCGCCTCATGATAAAAAAGAATTATCCAATGCATTGGAGTTCTATCTAGTAACACCAATAATAACATGCATATTCTTATGTCTTATATAAAAGTAAATAATTCGTAATTCATAGACATAATAATTACCCATGGACAAAACTGGGTTGCATAATATTTCCACATATCATGTTAGAAAGTGTTTCATAAAAATTATAAAGAGAAAAAAGAATTGTATCATGTGGACCTAAATATCTATAAAACATATAATAGGTTTCAAAATATGGTGCTCATTTGGAAACAAAATACATTAAATGATCATTACATAAAAGGATTAAGGTATAGAAATGTTTCACTTAGTCAGTTCAAATTTAAAAGAATGAAAATGAGAAATAAACATAAGGTAGGCATTAACCCATCAAAGTATGGGAGAATAAGCTACATACATATGTAATATAAATATTTATATCATTTTGAAGAATTTTTTAATATCAAAAATAGATAAAAAGAGAGTTAGATATCGAAAGTTTATGGACCAAAAAAAGGATGGGTTGAAGTGATCTCTTACCTTGTGTATAGATCCAATATTTACATTCACATAAAGTCTTAAATAATCTAATTAAGTTCATTTATTTATTAATTTATTAAAAAAAATCATAAATATTTTATTTATAATAATATTATTATATACATTTAAAAAAAATCAATGAGTTATAAAATATAATTTTGATTTTCTTAGAGTGATATTTTCATTCATCCAAGGTTGGATAACTTATGAATAATTATTTAAGTTCTTGTAAAATGGGAATATAATAATGGAATTTAAATGAAATGGTATTCATAAAAATTTAGAAATTAAAATAGTTCCAAGTATATATATGTTTTCTATATTATGTTTGATTCATTTTGTAAAAAGTTAATTCTATATGGTTAGTTAATTTTTTAAATTTTTTCAATCATCACAAACTAGTTTCACTTTTTTTTAAATTATATGAATATATTAAATAAGAATATGAAAAAAATATTATAATATAAAAATTTATATCATTTTATAAAATTATAAGTGAATTTAGACAGTCCATTATGTAAATAATGGGAAACAAAAACTTATCATCCACGATGACATTAAACCAACATAATATGGATGATTTTTTTTATTTTTAGAATCAATTAAAGGAAATAAAATATGATGGGTGATAAATATTACAAAAAATAATAGAGAAAATTATATATTTGATACTATATTTATTGTTCCATGTTGGATGGAATTTTTTTTTAAGATATGGATAATGAAAAATTAAAGGAATTGGTTAATGGAATTACATTCTCTTTTAGATGTCTACTCCTGGGCTTCCACTTAAGATACTTTGGATTAGTATTTAGATTATTCCAATATCACTAATACATTTGGGAGAAGATTTGGAAGTTATTTTTGATAACATTTCACAAGACATAAGGCTCACATTTCTTTCTTTCTTATTTATTCATTTTTTTCTTTCTTTTAAATTCTATTTTTATTTTTCACATATGTTTAACTTTGTTTTTTATTCTTATTATGATTATTTTATTTATTAATCAATGTCTTTTTTTTAGTTTTTACTTTTTTATTAATTTTTATTCTATTTAATTATTTTATTTTTTCCTTTTAATTTTTTATTTTATTTATTATTTATTTATTTGGAATTTTTCAATTAATTATTTTTTTCTTTTTTTCTTTTTTTTTTCTTTTTCTTCTTTATATTTATTTTTTATTTTTAAATTTTATTCGTAAATTTTTTCTTTTTTAAATTTTCACTTTATTCTTATATCTTTTTATCTTCATTTTATTTTTCTTTTATATTTTATATTTTTTTATTCTCATTTATTATTTTTTAAATTTTTTAATTATCTCATTATTTTTTATCTTTTGTCTTTCTCAAATTTCAAAAATATTTTTCATTTCATTTTTTATTTACTTTCTTTCATTTCCAAAATTTCCTATTTGTTTTTATTGTTTCTTTTTCTTTCTTTATTCTCATGTGTTTTTAGCACGAGGCCACCTTTAGAGGTGTTTTATACAATAGTGTTAGTGTTAGGCTGGGGTCCTTTGTAAAATGTATGAAGTTATAGCATTACATCGAGTTAATGATATTGGAACATCCAAATTGTTTCCATAAAATGGTCTCATCCTTCTTATAAGGATTCTTCATCCATCTGATTGAAATTTTGAATCTCATTTATGAGATTCCATGTTCAGATCAGTGGGAAATATTTCTCAAGAAATTTCATAGAAAGATAGTCCCAAGTTATTAAGGAATCATGATCTTGAATTTTATGAAAATTCTTAACTCTGCCAGATAAGTTGAATGGTAAATTTCTAAGTATCATTGTGTTGGATGATTTTTGTTGGTTTCAAAAGATGTTAATTTAACTAGTACTCATGGAGTCATTGATTAAGTATGTGAATTGATTAGATTAGAATTTATAATTTCCCAAAATACAGTTGGCTACTAAGGCTTAGCATAGTGGCAGTCTAGGGTCAAACCCACAGAGACTGCTTGAATGAAAAAAACATTGTAGTAAGAAACTTTTGGGGACCATTCCTCATGTTCACTCTTTGGTTTGGGTTTTCTAAATATAATTTTTTAGGGATTGATTCAAATTTAAAGGAAGTTTTTGGGTTCAAATTCATGGTATAAAAAATGATAATTATTAATAAACTTGGGATAGAATGTTGGAATAAGCTTCAAAGGAGTGAAAAAATAACAATTTCTCATGGTCCAACTAATTAGATCAATCTAATGTAGAAACAAATCCTTGGTCTAGATATAGTGGGAAAAAAGCATATGAATATCATAATTTCGGAAAAAAGTGTCATAGGCTATTTTTCTAGCATAATCAAGTCCATCTTGGTCATGGCCATTCCATTACACCTCTGATGGTCATGGTAGATGGAATTGAATGAGATTGAAAAACATTTTCACCCTATTTACTATCCATAGGATTATGAAGTGTCAATTAAATATATTCATTAGGTACAAATTCACACCTACTCTAGAGACCTAACCAAAAAGGGATTATTTTCACATGAATAAATTTAATAAAATATGGTAAATAGATTAAATGATCGAATGAAATATTAAAGGATTCAAAATAAAGATATAAAAAATTGAAATTTTAAGAAATAAATTAAAAACTAAAATTAATGATTAAAAATGTATAATTTAGTGGAAATTGATATTTCAAACCAATTAGGATTGAGAATGAAATTTTGGAAAAACATGGAATGATAAATGAGTATCTGAATCTAAACAAAAACGATGGGGTTTTCAAATAATAAATGAAACTAGTGGCAAGAAATAGAAAAAAAAATTGGAATGAAATAGAATATAATAGAAGAAATAAAGTTGGGAATCCAATTATCTCTATATGTCGGGTCACTAGATACTTTTAAAACTCAATCATTTCATGGTGTGTAGATTATTGATGTCAAGAAATTACTTTTAGTAGAATTTTTATAATGAATTTCACAGAGTGGATTAGAATTTAACTCTATGTTTTTCGGATTCAAATTAATCTCCAAATATTTAGGATCTCATGGATTTCATGTCTTGAATCTTCAAAGACAGATAGGTTTCAAACATATCATGTTATGTATTAGGTTCACTTTGTATATCTCAATAGATTTGGACTTTGAATATTTCATGTTGTGTACTCAGGATACACATTGTGTAATTGGATCACACATTTTATTTTGGATTACCACCTAATACTTAAATTATAAGATGGTTTTCCCAATTAGTAAATTCCTTGTACTTTTGATTCACGACATGTAATGATCATGTTTTTAATTTTTTAGCATGTCCACCTTTGGTTCCTGAATTCCACTTCCTTGAAAAAACATTCCAAAACCTAGTTTATTATATGAAAAATTATAATTAAACATTAGAGAAATGTATAAAAATATTTATATGAATTTGGGTTGTCAAATTCCCCCACACATTAAAATTTACTTGTCCTCGAGAAAAAATTATCTCAGTAAGGATTCCAGATGAAATAGTTTTTATGTGTGAAACATTCAGTACAACCACTAAAATAAAACTAACTTCTAGAAGAGAATGTATGTCCTCTAGAATTAGTCCTGTAAAGTAAATTATTCATTCCTCATAGTTAAGTAAATTATTTCATAATTTTTA
This sequence comes from Viscum album, assembly GCA_963277665.1. Classification (NCBI taxonomy): domain Eukaryota; kingdom Viridiplantae; phylum Streptophyta; class Magnoliopsida; order Santalales; family Viscaceae; genus Viscum; species Viscum album. The sequence goes on along the minus strand of OY728147.1, from coordinate 1,352,936,681 downwards.
TTATTTCAATTATAATTTCATAGTTTTTCCTCAAAATCTGTACTCGTTTTTGAATTTACCTCACAATAAAGTTTCTCTCATCACTAATAGTAATATAAAACCCGTTTTATGTTTATAACATAAATAAATTTTTCTAACCATAGGATTCCATTGGTTTTATCATCTCTATAACAAAAACAGAAATAAAAAATTAATCATGGGGACTTCAGAAATAAGTTTTAAATGGCTCTATAGTGAAGGTTATGAAGAAAGATATTGAAAATAATGCTCAAAAGGAGAGTTATCCTTATATTATAATTCATAATAATCATGAATAGTTCAATTAAGGAGATCCTCCTAAAAAAATGTGACCATGATCTAAAAAGATCAATGTGGGTCCAAGAATACAAAAATATAGAATAAATAATTTTAACTAACCTTTTATCTTTTTCATTTTATTTATTTTTCAAAATTCATTTCTAAGGTATATATCACATCTATCATCTAACCACATATGATCAATCATAAGATTATTTATTCTGATAATAGTTATTTTTGACCTTTTTAATACACAACCAATTATATTTATTTATTTATTTATTTCAACGGAATAGGGTAAGGATTAAAAATTTCAAACATAATCATCAACCATATTATATTAATTTGTTGAAAATTCTATTTTACATCTCTTCAGTAATGAATATACCATGTATGAAAAAATAATAATAAGTCCCTCAAACTTGTTCAAATGAATATAATTCATAGAACCAAGAGTTATGTAGGGAGGAGTCATTAGATTGAAATCGGTTCATCCTAATAAGGTCTTTCACGGCTACTTACAGGTTAAATAAGTATAGATTTATAGGTGGTTATTAAGAAAAAAGACTCAACAATGACTATCTCAATAATTTTAAAAGTATATTTTTTCAATCATAGCCTCAATAAGATCTAAAATCCTTTTATTATAGGTCTACATTTCCCTTGTGTCTCTCAGGAAATATTCTTTGATAAGAATATGACAATGTGAATCCAGAATCCTCTTAGGAATGGAAATATATAAAATTTCTTATAGTCACACTGGGTATAGTATCCTGCATTAAGTTAGTCAAACATTGTTAAAAGAAGATATAATTTGAATTAAATTTCCAAACTCATCAATCTCACTAAATATCTAAATGGGAATAAAATTGTATTTCCAACTATATTCAATCTAAAATTTTCTTTAATTTATTTATTTTTAATTATTTTTAATGTTTAAAACATTCTTTCAATGAAAAATGTCCACTATTGAAGTAAAAAATTAGAAAAAACCATGTGTACCGATGATAATGATTAGTAATGACTACCCCCACACATAAAATTAGATATTGTTTGTACTATTATGGAAAGTGAAATTGGATAGATAACAATAGAAGAAGAGATATAAATGAATGTAAATTATGAATTGATAATAGGGAATTGATAACTCCCTATAGTCAAACTCATGCCATAGGGAAACTTATTAGATGGCTAGTAGAAATCTGGCTACCTGTAAGAATTGTTTAAAACAAAATACCTTCATGAGGTAAACCATTAGTCCATAGGGGTTAAACAATTTTAACCAGAAACATGGAAGGTGAATATAATCAATGGAAGGAGAAATTTTATTATATAGATGCATGATGTGTTCTTAAATAATAATAGAATGACTGACATAAATAAAATGCATGAAAATGAAGATAGAGTTCATAAGAAAACAACTGAAATAAAGGTAACAAAAAAATATGGTTTGACTCCTTTAAAGTTCTAATAATGAAAAAATTAAAATAAAGGGAACACAATTTATGAAATGGTTCTTGATAAATTTTTAGTCTATATCCATCGACATTAAAGGGTGGCCCTTCACATTATCTAATTGTGATTTCCCCATAAGGGAACACTTTGATAACTATAATGGGACCCAACAATCTATATTTTAGATTTTAAATTGTAACAATAACCTTGGAATCTAAAATCTAGATGTCTGGGTCCCTTTATAGTTATAAAATTGTTCTCATATGGGGTAATATAAAATAAACAAGTTGAAGGACCAACCTTCAAGATCAATGGGTGTAGACTAAAAATTTTCCAATAACCATTTCATGAAGTGGGTCCCCATTTTTTTTAATGATTCTATTGTCTATCCATCTTGCAAATGACGTCATTTTTAGCTCTTTGGGAGTGGAAACCCATATTTTTTGTTTCCATTATTTTAGTTTGTGATTAGGACATTTTTTTTTATTTTCTATCATCTTCTGTATGTCAGTCATACCAGGATTATTTGATGTCACTTCATGCATCTATCTGATTAACGTACATATTAGTTAACCCTTATGGACTAACGATTTATCTAGTGTAGGTATTTTGTTTCTAATAATTTTTTTTGGTATCCCAAGTTCCAATCATTATCTAAAAAATTCTCCCATATCATGATTTTCATAACAGGGGTCTCTTGATTCCCTATTTTAAATTCATAATTTTCCTTTCCTAAATGTCTCTACTTCAATTGATATATCTCCTATATCAGTTTATATAAAATTTTGGATAATATATCATTTTATGTGTGGGGGAGTCTTTTTTAGCATTATTGTTGATGCCCTTATATTTTTACTTGTATTGACTTGTCTATGTGAAATTTCTCATTGAAATCATGAATTAAACATGAAATATCATTTCACGCATTTAAAAAAAGATACATTTTCGTAGGATATTTTTTGAAATCAATTTTTATCCATGTTTATGTTTTTATCATGGTTTTTGGTTTGAGTAAATTATTTTTAATTATATATTCTTTCAATTATATTTGATTGACTTATTTATAGATATTATTCCCTGAGTGAATTTTAGTAATTATTTTATATCAGTATTCCCTAGGTTATTTTAGACCGACACAGTCATAATATTTTCTAAGAATATTTCTTAAGAAATACCTATAGAATACAAACCTATCAAAACATGCATTGATATCTTATTAAGGATACTACTGAACAAATACACTGTAAAAATGATTAAGACAGTATTTGATGATCTAGTTTTCATAAAACCCACCTGTATATCTTTACTTATTTATCCAATAGTATCCTTGATTATCATTATCAGGATGAAGTAATTTCAAGCCTATAATTCCTTCCTAACCTGTTCATTATACTATACATGATTTTATTTTAAATAAGTGTGGGGGACTTATTATCTTTTCTATAAATTTAATATTCATTTCCTAGAATACATACAATAGAACTTTCACTAGATTGTATGATATAGTTCAAGCCAACTTTTGGAATTTTGTATGATTAACCTACTCCATTGAAGATATATATATATATATAAACTGGGATATGTGTTCAGAAGGTAAAAATCACCATTACCAGACCAATGAATGTTATTATGGAACATATGTGGTTAGGTGATGAATATGAAATATATCTTAGATATTAATTTTTAAAAATAAATAAAATAAAATTAAATGAATGAAACAAGTAACATTTTTACTGCTATATTAACATGTTTATAGACCAAAATTGAGCTATTTTAAGCATGGATACATTTTTTCATTGGGGAATTACTTTATTACATTGTTCATGATTATCACAAATTATACGTTAGGGCTTACCCTTCTCTTTGAGCTTGATTATTTAATCATTTTTTCACCTTGTTTAACCCTCAGATACCTTTAAACCATATTCCTCAATACCTCGTGATTAATTTTTTATTTATCTTTATAAAGTGGATAAGATAGAACCATTAAGAACCTTTGGTTATGAATATGTATCTGGGGACAATAATAATGATAGTTTTATTATAACTTGAGTGATGAGTGAAAATTTATTGTGAGGAAAATTAATAAAAAGGATTTAGATTTTGAGGAACAATTATGAAATATTAATTTAAAAAAATAATGAATCTAAATAAATAATTTAAATATGTGGAAAAATTTATTTTTTTACTAGAATGATTCTAGAGGACATATTTTTTAGTCTTGTAGTTTGTTTTTTTTTCATTGTAAGTTATGTTTCTTATTTAACAATTATTTCATCTAGAATCCATATTGATATTATTTTTTCTTCAGTACAATAATGTTTGGTATGTATGGGGCAGTTTGATAAGTATAATTAAAATAAACCATTTGGATACATTTCTTTAATGATTAATTATGATTTATTTGATTATAAATTGAGTTTTTGTTTGTTTTTACAAGGATTAAGAATTCAAGAATCAAAGGAGGACATGATGGAAATAAAAAAAATTGATCATTAAATGTTATGAATATGAAGTCGATGTGGTGCAATCATTAAGAAGATGGATTACTATTTGAAGTACTAGGATTGAATACCCAATACAAGATGTGAACCATTTACAAGGCATCTATCTTCATTATACATCACGAAGTACTAGAAGATAAAATCTTTTTAAATACACGATGTGAATCTGATAAACATCATGAAAAGTTGGAAACCAAATTTCTAGGAAAGATTCAATTGGTGAAATATTTGATATCCTAAATATTCAAAGATTCATGGGGATCTGATGTACATGGTGTGAAATACCATTGCATGCTATGAAATACACAATGTAGAAGCCACATAAATAATGTTCATGATGTGAATCATATACATGTCATGAACTGGTTAGGATATATAAATATTTAGTGACCCCAACATATAGAGGAGATTTAAGTGACCAAATTTATTTCATCTTTTATTTTCTATTTATTTCTCATTTTCACTCCCTTTATTTCCATTACTTTATTTCATTATTTAAAACACTCGGTTATTTCTTCTTTGGATTCAAGGACTCATTTTATTCTACTTTTTTATATAACTTTTCAATTCCAATCCCAATTATTATGAAACTTCAATTTCAACTACATTATTCATTATTTCATCATTCCATTTATTTTTAATTTCTTCTATATAATTTTTTTTTAATTTATTTATTTTAATACATTTAATTATTATATTGATCGTGAAATATTTTTCCCTACTTTCTGTCAATTCTGTCATGTTCCGCTGATTCATTTAAGGTTAGGGTTCAGTGGATGGGTCAGTTCAACCCTGATCAATATCAAAATTTGATTATTGGTAATCCTATGGATAATAACCTGGTTTAAAATAATTTTCAATCTCATTTGATTTCATCAACCCAGACCATCAGAGGTCTAATTGAAGGATCACTTCCTAGTTATAATTGATTAAGTGAGGACTAACAGCCTTTGATTCTTTCTTCCCATAATCCAATATTCTGACTATTAGGATTTCCACTATCTCTAGACCAAGAATTAGTTTCCATGTTAGTTTGATCCAATTGGTTGAACCAAGATCAATTAGTGACTTTTTTACTACTTTTCAGCCTATTATATAGGTGTATCTTATGTTATATTTAAGATTATCCTTTTCCTATATAGTAAAGATTACCACAAACCCTTCAATTCAATTTTAATTAATCCCAATAAAATTTTTTCTACAAAAACAAAACCAACGAGTGAATTAGAGGAATCCTCTCCCAAAAGGTTCTTACCACTAGGTTTCTTGCCAACAAACGTTCTCTATGGGTTTGACCTCAGACTAACACTTTTCTACAACTTAGTAAGCAAGTGTAGTTTGAGAAATTATGAATTATAGTCATATCAATTTCCATTTTTAATCATTTTACATACATAATAAAACATGGTTATCTAGTGGGGTTGTATGACATCCATTATTGGAGTTGCAATGTAATTCGCATTCCTCTCAACATTTTATCTATTTTCATTTGGAGGAAACTTCTTTATTCCGTCATAACTTTTCATGTTATCGTCTTTATCTTTTGTAAAATTTTACCAACCAATATGACATCATTGATTACATGTGGGAATTCATTATATTTTTATTAAAAATTTCCCAAAATACTCTTAATAATAATTTATTTCATTGTGGTAGTCCAAACATGAACCCATTGAGACATTCTGGGGGCAAGAAACCAAGCTGTAAAAACCTTTTGTGGAGTATTCCTGATGTTCACTATTTTTTGGGTTTTATAAAACTATGTATATTAGGATTAATTCAAATTTAATTGAAGGTTTCAAGGTCAAATTCAAGGTCTAAGAAAATTCTAATTCAAATTATAACTTATGATAGATTGGGGACATTAGCTATAAAGTAGTGAAAATGTCATCAATTGATCATTTTTCCAATAATTGGATTTTCCTAAAAGTATAAATACTCCTTGGTAGAGAGATAGCAGACAACCTAAGTATAAGAATATATTGTTATATATAGAAATAATAATAGGCTATGGTCCTATATTGATTAACTCTAATGAGGTCATGGTCATTCGATTACACCTCCAATGGTCTGGGTACATGAAATAAAATGAGAATGAAAATATTTTTAAACCTCGATAATATCCACATGATTACCATGTTTTGATTTTAGATATTCATTAGGTACATAGCCACCCAGATCCTTAACCTTGAACCCTGATAAGATTATCTTTTCATGACATAATTGAATGAAATCCTAGAAATCGATGGAATGCATGATATAAGGATTAATCAATTCAAAATAAATCTCTCCATATTTGAAATTATAAAAAATATATTAATAACCCAATTAAATGAGGAAATAATGTATAACTCAATAGAAAATTAATTTTCGTAGAAATAGGGATTTAAATTAGAATGTTAGAATAGTAAGAAACAAAAAATGAGTATTTGAATCCAATATAGAAAAAATAGAGTGTTTGAAATAATAATAGAAAGTAATATAAAAATTATAATGAAAATGGTAAAGAAACATAATAGAATGAAGGAAATAAATTTTTTTGTTTTTCTCTATCCATATATTGGGGTCACCAAATATTTATAGAACTTGATCTATTCATGATGTGTAGATGAGTCACATTTAGAACATTATTTATATTTCTTATTCATCTTATATTTCATGGATTGTAATGGTATTTCACATTGTATGCTTTATATCCATATTAATCTCGGAATATTTTAGATCTCAGGGAATTAATGGAATCAATATTGGGTGGTAATTAATTTTCATTCATTTCACATTATGTATCAGGTTCACGTCATGTATGTCTACATATTTATACTTCATGTGTTTCATGATGTTTAACCAAGATACACATCATATACTTGGTTTAGGCATTTTATTTGGGATTCATGCATTATTATTCAACTGTTAGATGGTATTCTCAAGAATTATAGGTTATACACTTCAGAATCAAGACATGTAATGATTATTTTAGCAATTTGTTAATATATCCTCCTTTGATTCGGGAATTCTTATACCTATAGAAAACAAAAATGTGGTGTGTTATAAAATAAAGTATGCTTAAAATTTTAATAAACTTATCAAATAGATATATATGAATTTCTTATATCAAATTCCTCTATACTTGAACCATTCATTTTCCTCAAGAAAAAAATAATCTCAACATGGTATTATGATAAAAAAAATTAAACAACAAACATGAATAACATCTTGGAAAATAAAGATAAGTGAACATGGAAAAATTAAGTCATTTAAAATCACTCATACTGATTAAATCATTCATTATAGAGATTTATGCTCTTTATTTAGATTATTTTTTCATTTATTTAATATTTTATTACTATTCCACAAAGGCTATACCCATTTTTCAATTTACCTCAAAATAAATTTTATCTCATCACTCAAAGTAAAATAAATCTAGAGATATTCTCATACCTTAAATATGTGTTTCTAAACATAGTATTTAATTTGTTCTGTTACCTTCACTTCATAAACTAAATTAGAAAATAAATTATGATAGATTCATCAATAAGGTTCGAAATTCTCTGAGGCTGGGGCAGGTGGGAGAAAAGATAAAAAATTATGCTCCAAGAGGAGGGTATGATCTACTATATAATGCTTGATAATTTTGAACAGTACAATGAAGTAATTCCTCTAGGAAAAAAGTGTCCATATTCCGAAATTATCTAAGTGCTTCCATGAATATTTCAAGATAGCATTAATAATGTCCCTTGTTACTTAATTTCTTATTTTATTTAATTTATTTTTTTAAATTATTGTCTAATCCAAATATCACTTCCTTCACCTAGCCACATATGATCCAACATAGGATTCATCAGTCCGATAATAGATATTTTTGACCTTCCTAGTACACAACCCGTTATATATATATATATATATCATTATTTCAATGGAAGAGGGTAATCCTAGAAAATGTCAAAAATAATAATGAACCCTATCACATCAATCTGGTGAAAAATAAACCATATGTATCATTAGCAACGAATATACTATGTTTTCAAAATATGATAATCCTCCTACACTTTTTCAAGAGAAAATCGTGAATAGTACCAACAATTGGGTAGGAAAGAATAATAGGATACAAATAGAATCATCCTAACAAGGTTATTCATGGAAACTTATGGGATAAAAAGAGTAGATGTAAAGGAAGGTATCCGAAAAACATTCTCAAAAAATATGGCATCAATAACTTTAAAAGTGTATTTTTTCATTCGTATCCTCAATAAGATCTCAATTAACATTCTAATAGTTTACATTCCCCAAGAATATTATAATAAATATTCTATGAAATAATTATTAGAAGGTTTTTCTATAATTATCTCAAGAAAGGGGAATATATAAAATGATTGGAATCCACATGGATAATGGTATCTTTTAATAATTCAAAAAATATATATTTTAAGAATAAGAATTAGAATTAAATTTTTCAACTCATCAATCATGATAAAAATTTGAATAAGGAAAAAAATTGGATTTCTAACAATCTAGAACCTAAATTTTTGTTTTTTAATGGTTGTAATGTGTTCTCAAGTTTAATTAATTTTTTTAATGAAAAATTCCACTGATAAAATTGAAAAAAAAATCCATGTTTATAGATAATAAAATTTAGTAATGACCCCTCCACATTTAAAATGAGATAGTTTTTACATTGTTATGAAATTTTATTTGCAAGTGATATCAATTTAAGTAGAGACATAAAATAGAGAAATTTATTAATTAAAAATAAGGAATCAATATCTTTTTGTTATGAAAGTTCTGTCATTGGGGAACATGTTGGATAGAGTGTGGGAATTCGGATACGTACAAAAATTGTGGCAAAAAAAATGCACTAGATACCACATTATCCTATAGGGGTAAACCAATATATATGAATAAATATGGAATATAAATATAACTAATGGGAAGAGAAAATAGCTCTGATTGGTTCATGAATTGGATATTATAAAGAATGGAATGAATGATGTATAGAAAATAAAATGAAAGGTCATAAAAATAAAACTAAAATAAGGGAAACAAAAAATATGTGTTACCTCCATTAAAGTTATAAAAACTATGTTGTCATCAATACATATGGAAGAAGTAATCAAACTGTGTCACCCATTGCCTCATAGGTATTCTACCCCTAGTAGGAACTGGTGGTTGTATTCTTGAGATCACGAGGTAGATTGGTGGGGTAAAAAAACTTAGAAATAAGTCACCTTTGAAGCTCATGTGGAGGCAGTGGATTCCATACATGTCACGAGGGTCCTGATGATGATGGACCAAGAGATGGAAATTATAAATCAATCTCTATATCTTATCCAGATGCTAAAACATTTCATTTTTATGTTTTTGACGTGGTCTGGAAGATTCATCTATGTCCATAGAGGATTCAATAGAAGTAAAAATTTATAAATAAATGTAGAAGTAAAATCAAAACAAGTAATTCATGTATTTTAGTCAAAATTATATCCCATCCATATATATAAGAAATGGAACATCATGGGATATAGAATACAATGAGAATAAAAAAAATTCCCAGAAAGAGTACAATAGGGTAGGGAAACATATACAAGACTAGAAATTAGGGGCATGATAATTAGTCTCAACATCATATGTCCCCTACTAAATATTGGGGACTTAGATCCACTCTTCTAAATCAATATTATATATGGTTTTGGCCTATGGGTTATTGATCACCCTAACAGGTGTCGTAGTACTGCCAATAGGCTCAGTAAAGGATGGAGGGGTGAGGTAGTGTGTCATTATAAGGTTGTACATCCTGTATTTGGATCAATATGAGTAACCTCAAAGAAATATGGAAGAGTGATTCCCTTTCCCTATCATCCATGCTCCACTAAAAACCCCCACTTGGAAGTAGGGTCAGTATGCTTGGGAGGTAGGTTGGCATAGGGCTTGAATGGAGGTAGTGGTGGAGTCTGTAGTTGTGGTTTGTGGGAATATGAAATTGATCGTAGAGGGGAGGGGTGGTGAAATGGCATATATTGTTGAAAGGAATGGGGAGATGGTATTAGATCATCTGTTGGTTTTCCCAAATATACTAGGGATTAGGCCAGATATCAGATAGAAATGGGGAGTAGAATATGAGGTAGGGGTGGAGGTACAGTGGTGATAGGGGTGATTCTATGGTAGTAGTGGATGGTATAATGGGATCAGTAGATGTAGGAGTAGGGGATGGTGGATCATGAGTACGGGTAGAGGATGGGGCTGGTGTAGTCGGGGTAGGATAATGATCCTCAATTTAGTTGTGATCCCGCTAATAGCTCCTCTTGGCCTTCCATAAGAGCCTCATCTTATAGATCGTGAGGTTTTCATTTGACATAATATTCCCAATTGAGGAAATAGGTTGGGTTTTATTGAGTATGGTGATATGTCATGCAATATGTGTGATAAAATTATCCCACAAGTGAGTATAGAGAGACCTATGTACCATGGTTTTTAGTAAAAAAACAAACTAACCTGAAATTTTTATGGTGGGGCCACCCATGGTATAAGTGATGATTGGAGTCTCATTCTTACATATTCTCTTGTGAGAATCCCCTCAAGCTGACCATGACTAAACTTGTGTTCGATGCATAATCTATAAAGTAGCACCTTGTAGTTGGGTTCTCTTCGACATATAAGGGCCCTAGAAGCTCTATGGTTCTCAAGTGATTGTCTCCCAGCTCCTGGAAGAATCCTTCATGACTAGGTCCAATAGCATGGTAGAGTATGTTGGGGAAGAAACAAAATCCTCATTGTAGATATCGAGTTCGATGCTGAAAACTCCTAGGGTGAGATCCCAAATCTTTCTACTAAGTAGAAAGGTGACATGTTCCATGTTGAGCTCTATTATACCCAAATACTCAAGAAAGGTCTCTCAAACATCTCATCATGCACTACTTTTATAGTGGAAAGGTGAATCCATCCCAACATCTCAAGTAACTCCTCATAGACATGAATTTGTTTGAATACATCCAATTTCAAGGTCTGGTTTGACCTCATTATCTTGGATTACATGTGGAAGAAGTGTAGGTGATGCTAATGTTTATAAAATGAAGGAAGTGATGATGGTAAGGGCAAGGGGTAGTACCCTAAGACTGGATGGATGAGGAATATGACTTCTCATTAGTTAAGGGGTGGTAGAAGATGAAGTAGATGGTAAGGTGGTAGGATATGCTGGTGGTGGTAGTGGTGAAACTACCTGTAACATGGATGATGGAGGATCATTTCCATGTGACACACATTTAGTGTGTTCCATTATATAATGAAGTAATTAAAAAGGATGATAATGGATGATAATGTGTTAGAGGATTCACTGGATGTGATGAAAATTAGGTGGATGGAGGAGGGTGCTCAAAAGTGTGGGAGGGGAATCCATAGATGGGGACCAGTTCACATGGGAGGGGAAAGGTCAAGGTTCTGGCTGGTTCTGTCTATGAACCATAACTCATAGATTTTTAGAACCACTGTTAGTATTTCATGTCATTTATTTCATACATGAGTGTAAATCTTGGAATTATTTTCAAATCATGATATGTTCAGGTTTTGTACTTTGTGTACACGACGTGAATGTGATTTTTTTGGTATTTTAAGATTGAAAAGTTAAGATTTTTATGCTTTTGAAATCACACCTCAAAATTTTCATCTGCACTACTGAACTCCCCTAATTTTTATAAAATCTAAACGAACCTATAATAGGGTTTCTCCCTATCAATACTTCATTTATCATCAAGAGATAAACATATTTCGATTCAGAATAATTTAATTGTAAGGACACACCCCTCATGGGATGGTTCTTGATTAAAGATGGTATAAATTTTGTGATGGCATCCATTTTTTGAGGGGTAGTGTAATTCAAAAAAATGATCATTATACCCATTTTCATTGTGTGTTATATTCTTTTTTCCTGTCATTTTTATATTATCATCTTTCTCTTCGGTAAGATAGATGAACTGTCAATCCAATGAATCGTCGATTTTCTTATAATCCTTCACTAAATCTAAAACAAATTATTCTTTATCTACTCTAAAAATTATTTGTCCATGATTTAAATATATTATAAACATTCCAATGGTGAGAAATGGTCACCCTATAATTATGGGTAAATCCATTTCCTCCTCTATATCCATGATATGGAAATTAGAATGGAAAATTAATTTTCCAACATTTAATATGATTTTCTCAAGAATTCCTTGAATATTATTGACTAATTTTTCAACAACATATAGTGACACTTTTTTATTATATAATCCCCATATTTTTAAAAACACTTATTATGATGAAATTGATAATCATGGTAATATCTCACAAGTCTCTTTCAAAAATACAAGTTCTTATGGTGCATGGAATCGAGAAAGTTCTAGGGTATCACATTTTTGGTAGGATATTCTGATGAAGAAATTGTGGAAATTATTCATTTATGTATATTACTCTATCTTATTCCATTTTATTTTTTCTTGAAATAAATTCTTTAAAGAATCTTTTATAAGTAGGCACTTGAGAAATTATTTTTGAAAATAGGCTTTTGATGTGCATTTGGTAATCCATATCTAGAAATTTTTTCTATTCTCCCTGTATTATTACTTGTATAATTGTTTCTATAAAGGGGTAGGGTGATTATATTGTTATGGTTCCATATATACATCATTCTTTTCAGGATACTCTTAACATGAGTTTTTTCTGTTGATTCTATCTCTAGATTTTTCTCCTAACCAGCTTTATTAGATTATTTTACCTACTTTTTATAACCTAACCATGGTTTCTGTAAATATATAATTTTTTCCCTCCAAAAACAATAGCCTTAGCCTCCTATCATAGATAATTATTAGTGCTACTAGTAAATGTACCTAGTAATCGATCGAATAGGGTCTTATAAATCTTTCCTACTTGATGTTAAAGGATTTGTAGGGAAACCCCTTGGTTTTTCATCTTAGCCTCAAAGGTTTTAATATTTTTTTTCTATTTACATGAAGGTGGTCAGAAAGTTTTTGAGATTGAATTGAATATTTTGGGGTTATTTTGGTGGCCTTAGTTGAGATGCTTGTAATTGTTGTTGTATATTAGGTGAAAACTACTAAGCTCTGTGAAAAGGTTATTGGAATTATTACAAAAATCATGGATATAATCTTTGAGGTGGGAACCCATACGGTCCTTGATTTCATTGTGGTAATTCTCCAATCCTCAATTTAATGTAACCTTGGTTTTTCTATTGTGGATGTAGAGTTGGATGTTTCTAATTGTACTAATGTTTATACTATGGAAGACGTGGGTACCACTAATTTTTTTATAGTAATTAATGTAATTACAATATTTACATTATGGTTCCTCTTATCCTACCCAATAGTCCTGATATAGGTGAGGGACTCCACACATCTCACAAAATTAAATATTCATAACAATATAAAGAATGGGTTATGGTGAAGTAGTTAGCTAAAAACCTTACATCATTATGTTAAGGGCTTCAACTTGGGATGTGAGGCGGGTGGTATCCTTCACCATATGGATTCCACCCTGCGGTTATCCACTATATAACAACCCTACTCATTATTTCATATTAAAACATGATTTATTACATTGATTTTCACTTAATATAACTCCAAATATCGATAGTTCTAGTGTCTTTGTGGCTTAAGAACATTACCTAACAACTTAAAACATGAAATAAACATATTTATTGAAAACTTCTTTTACAGGACCACTACATTCCTCTGTGCATAACATTGCATGGGATAACTTGAGTACAAACATAAGAAAGGGGGAGTTATAAAGCCCAGTAAGGTAATAAACATGGCATAACATGAGTAAGGAAAGACATGTTTTATAATAGGAATATCATTTGAGTGTAAAATACATATGAACATAAAGGCTTGACATAACATGATATCTATAACATGGAAATGTGGAAGCAACTTAAAACACTACATCACTAATGTAATGAAATTAGGTAAACCCCTATCCCAACATGGTGGAAAATTTCCAATAAAGGAATCAGGTAAAACCTTATCCTGACATGATGTATCATTGTACTAAAAAATACCAAATGCATTGGAATTCTATTACAAAGCACCATTTATAATCATTTCAATATCATGCTTAAGTGTGCCGCATAGATCATATAACATGGATTCATTCAACATAATTATTTATTCCATGATAAATGAATGCTTAATACATACATTTAAGTTTCAATTTTATATGTATATGTGCATAAATATGAATACCCTTGATAGAGTAATGGGTATAGTATTCACTATATGATGATTTTGTCATGGAAAATCGCGGTGCAATTTTGGAAGCATAAGGCTTCATATGGAAATTCATAAATTGGGTTGATGAGAGTAAAAGGTTCTCTAATAATTTATACATAAGAATTATATTAATGGGGTCATTTCACGTAATATCCCTACTTGTTAAATGTAATTTAGATGCATAATATAAAATAAATGCTTGAATGGAAGTGAAAAGAGAGAAATCCCATACAGAATTTCGACATAGTAATGTGTGTACATAAAGGATCATGGATGGATTAATGTGAGTGGAATGAAGATATGATTATTTATAAATACATTATATAGTAAGGAGAGTATATATTAACATATCCCAACATACAAAAATTTAAATTAAACTTAATATCATAAAACGAGTGCTAGATAAAATAGGGTATTGGAAGATTGCTTACTTGGATTTGTGATCCCAAAGGCTTGTGGAAGTATCCTATAAACATTGGGGAGCCTTTTGAGGAATATAGGGAGTCATGATCAGTGGTTGGTTTAGTTTCATGCTCTTTTGTGAAGATAAATGGGTTCTTGGGTGGGTTTATATAGTAAAGTTGGGGGAATTCTTTATTATTTTGGTTTTTGACACTACTCACTAAAATATTCAAAACCAAAAACCAACCCAAGGGTTTTTCCTATGATTTAAGGAATAGTGGAGTGGTATAAATTATTTAAAAATTCTACGTTCTTTTGATATTAAAATATTTTCCTTTGATTATGTGGATGTGAGTCACACTTTCAAATAAATGATTTCAAAATCATAAAATATATTATATGTCTTGGAAGATTAAATAAGAATTAATAAGATAAATAAAATAAACCTAAAATTTCATTATTTTAAAGTAAAATCATATATTTGGTCGAAGATATATTTTATATTATTTAATTACATCACTATTGGGTCATTATGATGTCATAAAACACATAATATTTGTATACGGTATTTAATTTCTACCCAAAAAATTTTATTGTCTCAAAAAATTATGAAAAAATTATCAGTGGATAATTTCAACATCATGATTCCAAAAATAATATTCATTTTATCTAAATAATTTTCTAAATATGTGACTTTTCAATTTTAAATTAAAAACCGACATTTATGGAAAATTGACGGGTTTTGACCAAAACAGTTTTCAAACATTAATAAAAATTACTATTGACTTCCTAAAAATTATATGATAATTTATATATAGTAAATGTAATTTAATAATAATCTTTTATGAAAATATTATTTAATTCAAAAATCCATTAATTCATCAAAATAGATTTCTTAATTGATTTTTTAATATTAACCATAAATACTATTTGTGCTTTCAAAATCATTTACAAGTAACAATAATAAAAGGAAAGTATATCCATTATTATATAAAAAAATAATGTACACAATAATAATGATAGGGCATTCTTACATATCCCATTATTTCATCATCATACTCCCTAAGAGTAAGGTGTGTGATAGTGGGGGTTTCATAGGGTCGTTTAGTGAACATGGTTTGGTCCATGATCTCAATGAGCTTGAACTTCTCTCATATAGGGTTTTAATAAAACTTATTTTATTGGATCTCATATTAGTATTGGTCTAGGGAAAATCCCATAAAGGATAATTTTTATTCAAGAGGATTTATCATTGGATCAAATCACATGGATATACATTAGAGAAGTGGTAAAGATGCATGGAGTACCACTATCAATTGTGTCTGATCGAGATCCAAGATTCACCTCTATGTTCTGGAAGAGTCTCCAATATGCTCTAAACACTAAGTTGAACATTATCGAGACCTATCACCCAGAAACTGATAGCCAATCGGAGTAGACTATCCATAGAATTGAGGACATGTTGATAGCATTCTCAATGGAAATCAAAGGTGTATTGGACTAACATCATCTTTTAGTGGAGTTCTCTTACAACAATAGTTTTCAATCAAGAATCCAAATGGATCCTTATGAAGTCCTTTATGAGAATAGGTGTAGATCACTAGAATTTTGGGATGATGTTGGGTAACTAAAACTTATAGGTATAGAAATGGTCAATGAAATGGTGTAGAAGGTTAATACCATCCAATAGCAAATCAAATCTACTGAGAGTCGAAAAAATAATCTATGATAACAATCATTGATGACTCTTAGAGTTTAATGTTAGGGACATGGTATTCCTCCACATGTCTCTATGGAAGTGAGTTAAGAGATTTGGGTAGAAGGGAAAGCTTAGTCTAGGGTGCATCGGCCCTTTTTGAGATCCTGGATCACAATGGAGTAGTTGCTTATAGACTAACACTCCCACTGAACTGGTATCAAGTACATGATGTATTCTATGTATCACTCTTGAAGATGTACATACCTGACCAACCACATGTAGTCGATCCAAAGGTGGTACCATTTGATAATTAACTCTCATATTAAGAGAATCCATTGAAGATCTTATATTATAGAGAAAATTTTCTACAAAATAAAAAGATTTCCCTTGTCAAGGTATGGTGGAAAAACAACAGGTTTGAAGATGTAATGTGGGGACTAGAGGAATTGATGAGGTAGAGTTACCCTCATCTGGTTTAGTGTGGGAAAAGGAAAATTTAAGGGAGAAATTTCTTAAGGTAGGATGGATGAAATGACCCGAAAATTTATAAATAAAATTCCATTTCTTTTAATTAAATGTATTATGGATATAGAAAACACATCCACTCATTTTGTTTTATTATGTATAATCAGTTTTAAATTACTGTTAACTATACTTACTATTGAAAATATATTTATTGAGCATTTATCACATGACTATTATAAATATTGGGTTTTAACAAATCCTTTTGACACAAAAAAAAAGGAATCCATGACCTCAACCAGCAGGATCGCACCCTATGAAGCTCATTTATCAGAGCTTCTGAGGAAGATATAATTTATGGGATTTTCCTTAGACCAATACCAAGATGAGATCCAATAAAATATGTTTTATTAAAACCATTTATGAGATAATTTCAAGATCATTGAGATCATGGAAAAAACCATGTTCACTAAACGACCCTATGAAATCCCCACCATCACACACCTTACTCATAGGGTGTATAATGGCGAAATAAAGGGATATGTAAAAAGACACTAGAATTATGATTGTCTACTTTATTTTTTTATATAATAATGAATATACTTTGTTTTTATTATTTTTAATTGGAAATGATTTTTAAAGGACAAATAGTTTTTATGGTTAATTTTCAAATTCAATTAAGAAATATATTTTGATGAATTAATGGATTTTTTTATTAAAAAATATTTTAATAAAATATAATTATTAAATTAATTTCACTAAATATAAATTATCGTTTTTTTAAGTCAATTGTAATCTCTAAAGACTCTATTCATCAATTACATGAATAATTGTGGCGTATTACAGAGTTCGAATGGCATCACTGTAAACTCATAATGCACGTACCTGTTACAAAAATTAGTTTTGTGGATATCATCCTTCTTTAAACTATCTTGGTAATATCTTAACCGAAAATCCATGTTGGAGGATTATTTTCTTCCATGAAGTTGGTTGAACAAATAATCAATTCATGGAAAAGGTTACTTGTTATTTATGATAGTTTTTTTGAGTTCAAGATAATCAATGAAAAGGTGCATTGACCCATCCTTATTCTTGATGAAGAAGACCAGGGAACCTCATGGTAAAGCCCTTGGTCATATAAACCATAGATCCAGATTCTCCTATAGTTATTTCTTTAGCTCCTCAAGCTCTACAATAGCCATTCAATACGATGTCTTCAACATTTTAAATTCCCTAATTATAAGATCAATCAAGATTTCAACATCACTTCTAGAAGGAAGACCGGGAAATTTCTTAGGAAACACATCAACTATTTCCCTTACAATATGCATGAATTCAAGGATGTTTCCTTCCTTAGACTCAATTTTCTGAGCAAGATATGTATACTCATATGGCAGTAATATCCATGCATGGAATTATATTGTTAAAGAAGATTACTCCTCCTAATTTCACATGGGTATAATCGTGGGTTGATTATCCATATATAGAGTGATTTCCCTCTCACAACAATTAATGTTCACTCTATATAGGGAAATCGAATCCATGCTATTAATTACATAAAATCCTAGCAAGGTAAGTATAACAAGTTTCATTAGGATGTTCAGTCCACAAATGGTGATGGGGAAGGAGTTATATTCATGGGATGAAATAATTGTCCCATTTTCTACCTTCACTAACATTTCTACTTCCATTAATTGTGGTTATGTTGTAATTATTCTACTAAACTTTTAGGATATAAAAGAATGCATAGAACTATTGATGATAACCCTTCCATTCACTATTTGATTCTGGTTCTACGCATTTACTTCATCCAAAAAAGACTTAGGAAATAAATTTCTTTTTAAAATATTAACCACATAAAGGGGAATCCAATGAAAAAATGGGATAACTTGTAAATTAAATTTATCTCTTTAACATATGAGTTTCAAGGCTTTAGTCTAAGTTATCCATGATCTATTTCCTAATGTATATTCTATTGGGATTTTTCCCCTTAATAATAGTTTGTACTAAGATTATGAACTTACCAATTAATATCACCAGGGAGTGTCAAACCAAGAGTGAAGAAAGGTACTTTTTCGTGCACCAGCTTCCGTTCTTGTCTATCTCAATGTAGTGTTTTCAGGTTTAACCCTAGAGACATCTATTCTAGAGCCACCTCTACTTGTTCATATACAGACAGTGATGTATTTTCTTGATAAACCACTTACTCTATTCTCAGAAAAGTTTAGGTGCTATTTTATTATACTTAGACTTATCCCTAATGATTTAACTAGAGTTTTCTAATCCTAATACAAAATATAATTGAACATATCTTTTGATGCCAACTATAATAACCATGCTATTTATTTCATATTTAAACATGATTTATTAAAATGATTATCTCTTAATAAAACTTGGATTATTGAGAGGGCTAATGTCTTTGGGGATTAGGAACATTATGTAACAAATCAAAACATAAAATGCACATCTTTATTGAAAACATACTCTACATGACCACAACATCCCTTCGTACTGGGCATTGCATGGGATGACCTGAGGAAAGAAATAAGAAATGGGTGATATATAAATCTCAGTAAGGGAATAAAGATGGAATAAAATGAGGAAGGAAATACTTGTAAGAAAATTGGCATATCAATGGAGTGTAAAAGAAACATGAACATATAGGAATGTTATAACATGACATTCATAACATGAAAATCTGGAAAAAAACTTAAAACATTGCATCATTAACATAAAGAAATCAGGTAAACCCCAATCCCAACATGGTAGACAAAATTCCTATAAAGGAATCAGTTAAAATCATGTCCCAACAAGATGTATCATGATACTAAACATTAGCCAATGCATTGGAGCTCTATTAGGGTGCATCCTTCATAATCAATTCAATATCATGCTTAATTGGGACACATAGAACATATAACATATATTAATTCAACATAATCAATAATTACGTGATAAAAAATTTTTAATACATATATTTAATTCAGTATTTGATAATTATATGTGCATAAAGTTTAATACCCTTGATAAAGGAATGGGTATGGTATTTGATACACGTTGACTTTGGCATGGAAAATCGTATTGCAATTTTGGCAGCATAACAACTTCATATAGAAATTCATAAATTGGTTTGATGAGAGAAAAGGGGGTATCTCATATTTTATACATGGTATCGAAAGTAAGGTGATCATAGAACATAATATCACAACATGTGAAATGGAATTTAGATGGATAGTATAAAAGAAATTGATGGAATGGAAGTGAGAAGAGATAAATCCCTTATGGAATTTTGACATATTAACTGGTGTACATAAATAAACATCGAAGGATTAATGAGACTGAACGGAAGATATAATTATTTATAAAACAAATGAATAGTAAGGGTAGTATACATGAACATATCCCAACATTCACAAATTTAAATTAAAAGGCATATCACAAAATTAGTTCTTGAAAGAAGAGGAGAGTGGAAGATCCCTTGCTTAGATATGTGATCCCAAAGGCATTGGAAGTTTTGGGGAACCTTGGGAGGACTCTAGGGAGTAGAGGTTGGAGGGTGGTCAATCATCAAAGAGATTAAGTGAATAGAAATGTGTTTTTGGGTGGATTTATATAGGAAAGTGGGGGAATTATTTTTTATTTTTCTTATGGAAACTACACACTAAAATATTCAAAACCACAAACCATCCAATGGGGTTTTCACATGGTTTCTGGGAAAGGGTATTAGTATGCATTAGTTTAAAAGGAAAAGTTCTGAAGATATTAAAATATATTCCTTAATTATGTGGAGGTGAATCACACTTTCAAGGGAATGATTTCAAAAACATAAAATATTTTATATGTCTTGTAGGGTTCACTAAGGCTTTATAAAATAAATAATATAAAACTAAAATTAAATTATTTTAAAATAAAAACATATTTGTGGACTAATTAAGCATTTATAGTATTTTATTACATCATTTTTTGGGGTATTATGATGTCATAAAACACATTAAATATTTATATGGTATTTATTTTTTACCCAAAAAATCTGGTTGTCTCAAAAAATTAAGAAAAAAACATTTTTGATTAATTTTGACATCTTGATTCCAAAAATAATATTCATTTTATCTGAATAATTGTCTAAATATTTTAATTTCCACTTTTAAAATAAAAATAGACATTCATTGAAAATTGATGTGTTTTGAGAAAAACAGTTTTCAAGCCTTAATAAAATTTATAATTGAATGCATAAAAATTATACAATCATTTATATTTAATAAAATTAACTTAATAATAATATTTTATTAAAATATTTTTTAATTCCAAAATCCATTAATTCATCAAAATATATTTCTTAATTGAATTTTAATATTAACCCAAAATAATATTTGTGCTTTAAAAATGATTTACAAAGTAACAATAATAAAATGAATGTATATTCATTATTATATAAAAATTAATGCACATAAAAATAATTCTAGGGTATTGTTACATATCCATGTATTAAACCATCATATTCCCTATGAGTAAGGTGTGTGATGGTGGGGATTTCATGGGGTCCCTCAGCAAACATGGTTTGGGCTGTGATCTTAAGGATCTTGAACATCTCCCATTAAAGGTTTTTCTCAAACTTAAGTTGTTGGATCTTATATTGGGATTAGACATGGTAAAATCCCTTAATTACTGTCTCCCTCGGAAGCTCCGATAAATGTGTTTCATAGGGTACGATCCTACTAGTCGATGTTGTCACTTTGTCTTTGTCAAAAGGATTTGTTAAAACCCAATATTTAAACTAGTAATTTGATCACTGTTAAATAGCTATATTATCAACTATAAGGATACTAAATAGTCATATAAATACAATTGGATATAATAAAACAAAAGGAGTGCATGTGTTTTCTATATACATAGTAAATTCGATTAAAAGAAAGCGAATTATATTCATAAATGTTCAGGTCATTACAACCATCCCCCCTTAATAAAATTTTCCCTCAAAATTTCCTTTTCCCACTCTAAAACAGATGAGGGTAACTATGCCACATAAATTCATCTAGTTCCAACATTTTTTCTTAAATATTTTGGTTTTTTCACAACACCTTGACAAGGGGAATTGTCTTAATTTGTAGAAATTTTTCTCTACGATCTAATATCTTTAGCAGCTTCTCCTCACATGAGAAAAAATTATCCAAAGGTACCACCTCTAGATATAGTACATGTGATGGGTCAATTATGTACTTCCTCAAGAGTGATACATGGAATACATCATGTACTTTATATAGGTTCAATGGGAGTGCTAGTCGATTGTCCACTGCCCTAATGTGATCAAGGATCTCAAAAGGGCTAATGTACCATGGACTACGATTTCCCTTTTCCCAAATCTCATAACTCTCTTCCACATAGACATGTAGAGGAATACCATGTCTCAAACATCAAACTCTAGGTGTCATTGATGATTGTCATTATAGCTCTTTTTTCAAAATATGGGACGCTTTGATGTGCTGCTTGATGGTATTGCCCTTCTCCACTATTTCTTCGACCATTTCCAGATATAGATGTTTTCATTCCCCAAAATCATCCCAACATTCTAGTGTTCTTCACCACTTCACATAAGGGCTCGATAAGGATCCATTTAGATGTTTCATGGGAAACTATTGTTGTAATATAACTACACCAAAGTAATATGTTGGTCCCATCTACCATTGATGTCTATTTAGAAAATTCCTAACATATCCACAAGTGTCTAGATAGTCTCCTCAGATTGGATATCAGTTTGCAGGTGATAGGTCATGCTAATGTTCAGTTCCGTGTTTAGATCATATTGGAGACTCTCCCATAAAGTAAATTTGAATCTTGGATCTCAATTAGACATAATGGATAGTGGTACTCCATGACACCTTACTACTTCTCTGATGATTGAAATTGTGAGATGGTCCAATGATAAATCCTCTAGATTTGCAATGAAGTGTTCAGTCTTTATGAGATTATCCAAAACAACCAAGATATAATTGTTTCTCTTGGATGTATTTGGATGTCCAGTGAGAAATTACATGGTGACGTTTTCACATTTTCATATTGGTATGGGTATTGGTTACATCATCCCCTTAGACTTATACCTCTCATCCTTCCCTTCCTGATATACTAGGCACTTTGAATTATATTCAGTGATTTTATTCTTCTTGTGGTCCCACCAATAGTTCTCTCAGATATCTAGAAACATCTTTTTGTTTTTTAGGAGAATTGATAAATTTGAACTATGTGCACCATATAAAAGTTATTTATTTAA
The DNA here is from genome assembly GCA_963277665.1 of Viscum album. Lineage (NCBI taxonomy): Eukaryota > Viridiplantae > Streptophyta > Magnoliopsida > Santalales > Viscaceae > Viscum > Viscum album. The sequence goes on along the minus strand of OY728147.1, from coordinate 1,352,913,344 downwards.
CTATAGATTTTATTGAATATATTTTATTCACCCAAATATCATCATTCCTTATTCATTAACATTGAACTCTAATGATTTCCCTTTTTTGATAGCTTCTACTTTCTTCTAAATTCCCACAGCATCATTTTGATCATCCCTTAACATTTTAGAAAATATTGTTGAGTAATTATTTGTGAAAGTATTAATGATGTTCCCTTATTTATGATTCCCATGCCCATATTATTAAAATATAAGAAGATTAGATCCTTTTAAATTCTCATCAATGATAGAATCACCGAGTACTTTCCACTTAGACCATATTCCACATTGTTCTCTTTCCTAGGGTGGTAATGGATTGAGCAGTCGTAATCCTTAATGAGATCTAACCATCTACATTGGTTCATATTTATATTTTTTATGTCAATATATATTTAAGACTTCTCTGATCTGTATATATTTCACACTTCCCCCCAAAGAGATAATGACTCTACTTTTTTAATGCAAAGATCTGTGCTCCCATCTCCAAAACATGCATGGGATAGTTTTACTAATGAATTTTCAACTACCTTGAGGCATAGGAGAAAACTATTTCATTTTTCACCAATACACATCTCAAGAACTTCTACCAAGCATCACTAAAAATTATGAAAAGATCTCTACTTTTGAGTAGTGTGAGTATAGGGGCATTGATAATCCTCGTATTCAACTCCATGATTCATTCTTCATTTTCATAATTATAAGAAAATCTGATTCCTTCTAATTTATCATGGTTAGAGAGTTTGACAATCATGAGAAATTTCTCACAAATCAGTGATAATATCTAGCCATCCCATGTAATCTACTGATTTCCATCACAGATGTTGGCCTTTTCCATCCCTAGATTTCTTTTGACTTGGAATGATCCATAGATATTCCATTTCTTGTGATGATATACCCCATGAATAAGACATCCTTCTAATATAACTCACACATGTTGTACTTTTCATAGATTTTCTCCTTTCACAAGGTCTCTAGCACAGTTATTAGATTCATCTCATGCTCCTCCTTGGTTTTTGAGTATATTAGAATATCTTCTTAAAGACTACCACAAATATGTAAAGGTAATCTCTAAACACACTATTCATCAAGTCCATGAAGATTTTTGGAGCATTATTGAGTCTGAATGGAATCCCTATAAACCCATAATGCTTGTACCTCATATAAAATAATATTCTTGCAGATGTCCTCCTTCTTCACCCTAACGTGGTTATATCCCAATTGCATATCCACTTTAGAAAAATATTATCCTTCGTGTAGTTGATTGAACAAGTCATCATTTCATGCAAAGGATACTTATTCTTTGTTGTGATTTTTTGATTTTATGATAATCAATACAAAGGTTAATTGACCCATCCTTCTTCTTAAAGAATAAGACTGGTGAACCCTATGATGAAGCACTTGGGTATATAAACCCTTTTTTTTAGATTCTCCTGTAGTTGATGATTTAGCTCCACAAGTCCCAAAATAGTTATTCAATATAGAGTCCTGGATATTGGCAACCCCCCAAGAATAATATCAATCAAGAATTAAACATCTCTTTTAGGTGGATGACTAGGAAATTCCTCAGGAAACACATCAGCAAATTCCCATAAAATAGGCATGTCTTCGAGGATGGTTCTTTCCTTAAACTCGATCATCTGAGAAAGTTATGCATGTTCATATGGAATTAATATCCACACATGGGATGATAGTGCTAAAAGAGATTCCTCCTCCTCCTTTCACTTTAATATAATTGAGGGCTGATTCTCCATACAGAGAGTGATTTCCCTCTCATGAAAATTAATGTTGACTCTATATAGAGAAATCCAATCCATGCCAAGAATTACATTAAATCCAAACAAGGTAAGTATAACAAGGTTCTTTGGTAAGTTCAATACACAAATGTTGATAGGGGAGTAGTTATATTCATGGTATTGAGTAATTTCTCCATTTTCTATCTTCACTGACATATCAACTTCCATTATTTGTGGTGGTGTTTGGATTGTTCTACTAATCTTTTGAGATATAAAAGAATATGTATAACTATTTTCATAACTCTAACATTAAATTTTTGATTTTATATCAACTCATTTACATCATCCAAAATAGACTTAAGGAAGAGATTTCTTTATAAACTATTGACCACATAAAGGTTAATCCAATGAAAAAAGGTATAACTCATAAATTACATTTATCTCTTTATCTTATGAGTTTCTAGGATTCAGTCTAAGTTATCTATGATCGATTTCTTATTTTATATTCTTATGGGATTTTTTCAATTCCCTTAATAATGGTTCATAACAATCTCGTTAATTTACCAAATAATATCCCCAAAGAGTATAGAACCAAGACTATAGAAAGCCTCATTAACATGCACTAGTTCTTGTTCATGCCTATCTTAAAGTGATGTTTTTGGGTTTTATCCTTAGATACATCTATTCCAGAGCAACCAATACATGTTCGTATCCAGAAAAGGATGTATTTACCTGATAAACCACATAATATTTACTCCCAAAAATTTAGTGATTCTATTGTTATACTTATCCTTATCCCTTAGTCATTCACTGTAGTTTTCAAATCTTAATACCAAATATAACTAAACATATCCATTGATGCCAACTATAATAACCCTTCTCTTTATTTCATATTATAAAAGGATTTATTACATTAATTTGTGCTTAATACTACTTAGAAGAGAGATAGTTCTAGTGTATTTTGGGATTAGGAACATTACACAACAACTTAAAACATGAAATACACATCTTTATTGAAAACATCTTTTAAATGGCCACAATATTCCTTCATACTTAGCATTTCATGGAATAAAAGAAGGACATACATAAGAAAGGGGTGAGATATAAATCCCAATAAGAGAATAAATAGGACATAACATGAGGAAGTAAATACATGTTAAAAATAGGCATATCAATGTAGCGCAAAAGAAACAAGAACATAAATGCATGATATAACATGATATTCGTAACATGGAAATGTGGTAACAACTTAAAACATTGCATCATTAACATAAAAGAATAAGGTAAACCCTTGTCCCAACATGGTCGGAAAAATTTCCATAAAGGAATCCAGTAAACCCTTATCCCAACATGATCTATCATGATAATAATCATTACCCTGTGCATTGGAGCACAATCAGGGCACAACCTTCATAATCATTTAAATCTCATTCTTAGGTGTGCCACATTGATCATACAACATGGATTCATTCAACATCATCATTTATTACACGATCAAAGAATTTGGAATACATGTATGTAAGTCACCACTTGATAAGTATACACTACCACAAAATGGGGTTTTTGTAGTACCACCCTTTAACAGTACTAAAAATAGTGATTTTAAATGGTGTGCCTTTATCAGCTCTTTTTTGCGCTGTTAAAGGGGACCCCTTTATCATCCCTTTTTTAGTAGCGCTAATAAAGGAGGTTTTATCAGTGCTTCTCCCCAGTGCTGATAAAGTGTATATTTCAAAAAAACATGAAATATAATATATAAGTATATATATATTGACATAAATATAAAATTTATTTTTTAAATATGTTTTAGATAGGTATAAATAGGCTATTACATTTAATATATAAGAAATTTAGTAAAAATGTCTTTCAAATAATTTAAAAAATATTTTAAATTAATAATTTTCTAATTATCATTGACTAATAATCATTTAATAACAATTTGAATACATAAAAAATAAAAAAATTAATAAAAGATATAAACTAAGATGAAAATTTAACTCAAACTTCAAATGACCATAACTTTTGATCCGGGTATCCGTTTGAGCTCTAAATCATATCAAATCGAAGCCTGAAATGATCTCTATGTTCTAGTCACCATAAGAAACCATTTGTCACATATTTAAAGTCAGACAAAGGCCCAGAAGGCCTCCAACACTAAGTTTTTTGTCCGTATACCCAAATGTTTTGACCTTCGATGGAATTTCCTCCTCATTTCAAGGGTTCATTTGACCTTTTTCACTAGGGACTGAATTTATTCCGAGGAGTTACATTTTTATTTATTTTATGGATTTTAAATTTTATCATTTTTCATAATATAATATTACTTATAATCAATTATATAACAATATATACATATTTTTTATATCTTCACCCATAAAAATTTAAATTTATAAATAAATAAATAATAATATTTACATATAAAGTATATTTCTCTATATATAAGGCTTATATAAATAAAAAACTAATATAAATTATATTTAAAATACAAATATATTAATATTTATATACCTATATGATGTGTTTGTGTGTGTATGTGTATTTGTGTGTGTCTGTACTGGAAAACTGATATATATTATCTACTTATTCTAAACATATTTATATACAAATTAATATGTAATATTTGTAAATATATATAAATATGTATAATTATACTTACAAATACACATATAATATGTGTGTGTGTTGTATATCTGTTTTTATTTATTTACAAACGCACAAAAAAAAGAATACTTTATAAATGTATATAAAACAGATCTTATAAATATATATTAATATACAAATGAATATATTAATATATAAATATACCTATATATAGTAATATACAGATATGTACATATATATATATATTAATATATAGATATATATATATATTAATATAACTAAATATATATATATATATTTATTTATTTATATAACTAAATATTTATATTAATATAACTATATTTGTTAATATATATATAAATATACGAGTAAATATAACTATATATGCTTATAAATAAATAGATATATTAATAAATGAATAGAAAAACAACATGGTTGAGTGGTAAAGGCTTAGTCATTGTAGGCAACAGGTCACGAGTTTGAATCCTGGAGGAGGCAGGTCTCGTTTGGAGGTGGGGTATAAGGCTTACCACTATTAAAGAGGTTTCGCGGTACTGATAGAGGCATAAGGGGTTGTTGGGGCATTTGGGATGGGGTGGGGTGGGGCGGTATTAAAGGGGGTCTTTAAGCGCTATTGAAGCCCCTCCCCGAATTGTAGAAATATTTTTTTTAACTTTTATCTGTACTTTTTAAAATAGATGATAAAAGGAGTCTTTTATCAGTGCTAATTAAAGCACTGATTAACGATTCCTTTAACATTTCTTTTTTTAGCGCTGATAAAAACCCCTTTTATTAGTGATTTTTTAGCACTGATATAAGGGGCCTCTATCAGTGCTTTTTTGTGTGATGATAGATGGGACCCCCTTTATCTTCACCTCGATTAATAGTGCTTTTCTAGCACTATTAAAGGCTATATTTATAGTAGTGATATGTTCATAAAGTTGAAAACCCTTGATAGAGGAATGGGTACTGTATTCACTACATGATGATTTTGGCCTGAAAAAATGTGGTGCAATTTTGATAGCATAATGGCATCATATGGAAATTACTAAATTGGGTTCATGAAAGATAAAGGTTTATATCATCCCTCATACATGGTATAGAATGTAACGGGATTATTTAAGAAAATATCCCAACATGTGAAATGAAATTTAGATCTGTAATATAAAAGAAATGCATGAATGGAAGTGAGAAGAGATAAATCCCTTAACGAATTTCTGCATAGAAATAGGTGTTCTTAAAAGATCATAGATATTTTAATGAAAGTGGAAGGAAGATCTCATTTTTTATAAATAAAATTTATAGTAATGGGATTATTTATAAACATATCCCAGCAAATGCATATTGAAATTAAAAAGACATATCACAAAAGGAGTTCACGATAAAAGTGGAGAGTAGAAGATCCCTTACTTGGATGGGAGATCCCAATGTTTTTGGGGTAGGCTTCTTGGAAGTTTGAGGTGCCTTGGGAGGACTCTAGGGAGTATATGGTAGTTTTTGGTCGAGCTTAAAAGATATTTACTAGAGATAAATGGGTTCATGGGTGGGTTTATATATGAAAGGTGGGGGGATTCTTTATCATTTGTGGTTTTGGACACTACGCACTAGAATATTCAAAAAAAGTAACCATACCATGGTTTTTTCCCTTGTTTTATGGAAAAGGGGTGTTGCGTACATTAATTTAATAGGATAATGGCAGAATATATTAAAAAATTTCCCTTTCTTATGTGGAGGTGAGTCACACTTTCAAGGAAATGGTTTTAAAATCATAAAATATTTTATAATTTTAGGGTGATTCCTTAAGGATTTATAAAATGAATAAGATAAACCTAAAATTACATTATTTTAAATAAAAATTTATTTGGACGAATATACCTTTTATATTATTTTATTACATCACTATTGGGTCATTATTATTTCATAAAACACATTATATATTTACATGGTATTTATTTTTTACCCAAAAAAATTGATTGTCAAGGAAAATTATGAAAAAATAATTGTTGGATAATTTGGACATCATGATCCAAAAAATAATATTAATTTTATCTAAATAATTTTGTAAATATGTGAATTTTTACTTTTAAAATAAAAAATCTCATTTATTTAAAATTGGTGTGTTTTGACAAAAACAGTTTTAAAACCATAATAAAATTTAAAATTCAATTCATAAAAATTATAGGCTAATTTATGTTTATTAAAATTTAATTTAATAATAATATTTTTTAATAAAATATTAATTAATTTAAAATCCATTAATTATCAAAATATATTTCTTAATTGAATTTGAATATTAATCAAAAATTCTATTTGTGCTTTAAAAATCATTTACAAAGTAACAATAATAAAATATATGAATATTCAATATTCAAAAAAAATGTACATAATCATAATGCTAGGTTCCTATTGCATATCTCTTTATTACATTATCATATTCCCTATGAGTAAGGTGTGCGATGGTGGGGATTTTATGGGTCTATTCAGTGAACATGGTTTGGGTCGTGATTTCGATGAGCTTGAACTTCTCTCATAAATGGTTTCACTCATGCTTAAGTTATTAGATCTCATCTTGGGATTAGTCTAGAGAAAATCCTAAAAATGATATCTCCCACAAAGGCTCTGATAAATGGGATTCATAGGGTAAAATCCTATTGGTTGATGCCATCACTTCCTTTTTCTATGACAAAAGTATTTGTTAAACCCCTATATTTATACTAGTCATGTGATCATCGTTCAACGACAATATTATAAATGGTAAGGATACATAACGATCATTTAAATACAATTTGATATAATAAAACAAATGGGTTTCATGTGTTTTTCTATATCCATAAGAAATTTAATTAAAATAATGGTAATTTTCATCATAAATGTTCATGTCATTATAGTATATCACATTTCCCTAGACTAGAATTATATGAAATCTCATCTAATAATATTATGATGACTTCAGGTGTCTTCAACATGATACCAACTTCCGAGGTAGTGTCCATAATAGTTTCATTGGTATGAAGGATTCCATTATAAAAAGTCCAAATTTATAGACATCCATTTAGACTGTGATGTGGTAATTTCCATGTCAGTTCCTGAAAATGGTCCCATGCTTCCCTGGTTGATTTTTCATCTATGTGATTATAATTTGGAATCTCATTTCTGAGCTTCTTAATTCCTATTGGTGAGAAATATTAATCATGAAATAATTTAGGTAGACCATATAAAGTCATGATGGACTTAGGAGCTTTACTCTTAATCCATTCTTCGGCGTGGTCATGCATGGATTATAGGAAAACACTTGTTTTAATGGTTTAGGATGATATTATTTAGTTACAAAAGGTATCGTAAACCTATAAAAAAGTTTAAAAATGTTCATAAGGGTCTTTTATTTGATTTAAACTAATTTTTTCATGTTTTGGATCATATGAATGGGCCCATGTTCTATCACAAAAAAAATTACTCCTGAATTAGTGGTTGTAAAATACTGGGCATAGCACCACTGGTGGACAGTGAGTTATAATCCATTACAGTGTGCTCCTATAGAAATGGTAGCTTAACATAATGTTTTTTTGCTGTATATTTATCATTTTGTGGATGTGGTGGTTTAAGAATCTTTAATCCATTAATTGTTATTCATCAGTGTTTAGTAATAGATTTATTGATCCTAGAATATAGTCAAATAAATTTGTATACATCCATGCTCCTAGAATAAATTAGGGGACCCTAGCGCAATAACCTAGATGACAGGAAGTAAATAAAGGTTTTAGTTCATGAGAAAAATTTTATAAAACTAAAAGTGGATGGAAAAGATGAAGGGGGAGAGGTAATACAAGGTTTGTACAAGGGGTCATTATTCCTACGTAGAAAAGTCCATGATAATGGATCGAAAATTGGAACGACCAACATAGAGCTATTGATTACACATTGGTGTTTATCATATTAGAATTTATAATTTCCAAAAATACACTTGACTACTATCGAATAGCATAGTGGAAGTCTTGGATAGAACACACAAAGACAGATTACAGGAAAGAGCCCAAATGGTGATAACCTTTTGGGGAGGATTCCTCATATTCACTCTCTGGTTTTTGTTATCTAAAACAAAGTAGATTGGGATTAATTAAATATTAATGTAATGGATCAACATTAACTTCAGGGGATAGGAAAAGGATAATCCAAAATCTAACTTGGTATATACTTATGGTATAGGCAGAAAGGTGATGAAAACATAAAAAATCATCTTGTTTTTCCCAATTGGATGAACCAATGATAGACACTACTCATTGGCCCAGAGATAGTTTCCCACCTAAGTGCATTAAGCTTGGATTCCAGGCGGAATAAATCACCGGCTATTGGACCTAGCCTAATAAACTCTAAATTGGTTATGGTTATTCTATTAAACCCTTGATGTCTAGGGTAGATAAAATAAAATGTGATTTAAAATTGTTTTAAAACTAGTTTACAGACATAGAATTACCAAATTTTGGTTTTAGATATTCATTAGGTTCGAATCCACCCCAACTCGCAACCCCTTTAACCAAATCAAACTATCCAAGCATTAGTAAATTGAATAAAATCAGGGAAATATATAGAATTGTTTCATATAAAGATTAAATAATTACAAATAATGGAATCCACACATTAAATTTAATGAAATAAATTGAAAATATTTCTTTAATGAGGAAATGATAAATAACACAACAGAAATTAACGTTTCATAGCAATCAGGATTGAAATATGAACATCAGAATAACAAGGAACAATAAACGAGCATTTTAATATGAATCAGTAAAAAATAAGGGTTTTAATTAAAAAATTAATGTAATATAAAAAATATGAATGAAAACATGTAACAAATAGAAAATAGCAAAAGAAATAAATTTGGGCTCTCTTCTCTCTCTGCACGTCAGGGTCACTAAATATTAATAAAACCTAATTAGATCATGATATTTAGATGATTCGAATTTTGATAATTCTTTAAGTGGATTTTTCATTGTGGATTTCATGATGGGTAATGTTCAGTCACATTGTGTACTTAAAATATGCATTAATCATTCATTATTTTGGATCTAAAGGATTTCACAACATGTATCTTTGGTGGCAATTGAATTTCAATGTTTTCATATTTTTTATTGGGTTTATTTCATGTATCTCAATAGATTTAGACTTCGATTTTTTTACTATGTGAAATCAGGATACACGTTTTGTACTTGGTTCACACCCTGTATTTGGAATTCACACCCTATAATTCTGTTGGAAGATGGTTTTATCTTGGAGTACACTTTAAGTACTTCAGATTCACAACGTGTAATGAACATTTTTCTAATATTTCAGCATCTCATCCTTTGATTATTGAATTCCTATTACTTAAAAAACAAACCAAAAGCCCAATTTTTTATCATATAAATTGTAATTAAACTTTAAAGAAATGTATCTGAAATATATGTATGAATTCATGGGTGTTTTGGAATATTTTAATCACTAATTTATTATTTTTAGCTCAAGGCTAACAATATTATTGACTATTCTGACTATATATGGTAAATATTTAACATGAGTTTAGAATAATGGGTTCTTACATCATCCATGGACAAAAAATTCCTTTATTTAGCATATAGTGTTAAATACTGTATTTTAGTGTATTTCACTATTCACAAAAAATACAATCATTTTACAAAAAACCAAAAAATTACTCTAATGATTATTCAATGTGTTAATTAGAAAAATGAAATCCATTTTATGAAAATAAATTTCTATATATTATAGATTTAATTTGTTAATCAAGTCACCATTTATTTGAGAAATATCAGTTTTAATATTACAATCAATTTTTTGAACCATTGAAAATTTATTTAATGTCTCCTAAAATTATATTTTCCTTATAATACATCAAAAAATTATATTGTAAACCAATTTATGGAAATAAAAGTTATTCCAAATCATTATTTCTAGTGTAAAAGTGAAATTATATTTTACCAGATATGAAAACACTTAATTTATCATTTTTTAAGCATTTATTTACTTTTGGAGGGTTTAAATATAACATATTTTCATACAATAGGATACCAAAAAATTATTTTACACATACCTAGGTGGGGTTAATGTTCTAAAATTCAGTTTACTATTCCTAATAGTCGTATTATTATCCCAAAAATTAGATTATTATTATTCCAACAGTCAAATTACTATTCCAGTGATCATATTCATTTTCCAATGGTGTCACAACCAAACCTAGTGGTGGATACCTAGCTGGTGGGAAGACGATTGTAACACTCTAATCCCATATTCAACAATATTGGGTTGGGATAAAAGTTTCAAAAGGTAATATTCAGAAATATGAGGCCTTATCCTAATGTATCTTTATGCATGCACACTACCATTTCAATATAAAAGTAAAAAAAGGAATAATAAAGTAATGAGCATCATGAGTGTATCAATGCATGTAATATCCTCTAGAAAATTCAAGATCCTATTAAAATATTATAATAAATATTATAAAAAGGGATAAAATATGTGTCCAATTATAAATATCAGGGGAATACCAATGTAAAATCATTTATAAAGAGTAGAGAGGAGAGAGCCAAGCTACAAATCCCAAATATTAAAAACTGAATATGGTCAGAACCATATCATACTCATAAGGTCCACTAACACTTGGTCCACTATATTTACTAATAATCTATCTAACATCTCTATAACTGATGACATGTGTAGTAAAATCTCACACTAGGGTGAGTATAAATATACTCACTAGGATACCTCAAAATCACTAAAAAATTAACAAGAGAGAGTGGTAAAATCATAACATTAACAGAGTTTAAATCATTATGTGAGTCAAAACCATAATAACCATAACATCCATAACCCGGGTATGGTCAATAATAATCCTAAATAAGAAATGGCATCTTCAAATCTGTAGCTCAGCAAGGAATAAAGAGTCATCCTACAGTTCTAAAGGTTTATCATTGATACCCAGCATCATGAACAAATGCCTTAGTTTCTATGTTGAGGGGGATATACATTTACACTACCCTCATCAGTTAAGGGATATATAACACTGGCCATATTTTCTATATAACCTCAATAAATTCAGTGTGAAGATCTCAAACCTCACAACTACACTCCAAACCCAAGGGAGCACTAACTCTAATGGAGGACTCGCTCGCCACCGAAGTATGAAGATAAGGGAGTACCACATTATAGGTTGATGACATACTCCCTACTATAGTGTGGGGGAGTACCATCTCTACCAGTGTAAAGAGTATGGGGACCACACCCTAATTCCATAGGGGAATACCAGTTCTAGTAACCCTCCAATGACCACAATTGATCACTACTACTTGGGTAAAGAGTATGGAGACCCTTTCCCTGGTGAAATTGGGAGGTTTCTAACCCCAATACCTCTCTACAGATCAAACCAAATCACATTCATCATGAAAGTGTAAATGAAATTATATTTTTACTCATTTCACCATGTTTTATACCTATGACGCTACAACTAAGGCCATCATCACATTCTACATGGAGAACTACTCATGATGGGTTACTCGTAGGGCCAAATATAAGGCCTCAAGGAGGAGTTTTGTTGGGTGGAAGTCCATGAATTTGGTACAAGGTGTGTAAAACATTACACATGGGGTGTGACCTCACCTATACACCTATCTATGTAGTTACCTACACACAGTTTGGATGACCATGTTGTACTACACGGCATGTACATGTGGTACACAACATGTCTTAGATGCCTGATCATACTCATGTCCATCCGGTCTATGTGCATGTAATTTAGCACATTCCCATTTACATTTGTTGTTTCTAGGTACCTTGGTTAATTCTGAGTACATGTACATGCCCATGTACTCTAGTGGTATCCATGTTTCTAGATATGTTAATGCCCTATACTCTCGAATTACATACATATCCATCATTATTGGGTCATAGAGCATAAATTCATTATATAATATGTATGATCTTTATCACCACTCAAAACGCTAGCTCTATTAGCTATGGGACTACATGGTATGTTTTCTTCTAAACTACACACCAGGTATCCAGTTTATTCAAATTTATCAATTCCTGGTCTTCACACAGTTTCTAGATCTACAAAAAACACCACAAATATCTCTATTTTACTTGCCTGAGATTCCCAAATATGAAAGATTCCATCTCCAATCACCATTTTCAATCCTCTAATGACTGAACAATTTAAATATGATTACCCTCTAAATAGTTCATTCACTCAATATTCCTATTATCCAGTGGATCTAATCCCTTGAACAGGCCTCTGATCCATGGATTAATTACCCATGGTCATCATCAATCATCGATCACGATATTGATCCCAAACCTAAACCAGTGGTATCGATCCATTTTTCCAAATAATAGTTTTGCAATGATCGATTATCATGTGTTTCTCGAATCACAAACTATACAGAATGTCGATAATGATCACATGATGAAATTTGGTATGAAAGAAAAAATAAAATAAGAGGAATGAACCTTTGTCGTTGTTAAATTTTTCCTTGATTCGTTATCTTTATTATGATGAATGAAGAACTGATAAACATCCAAATTTTATCATTAATTCCAAACCAATGAAGATAAATAATTCCAAAAAATCAACCATTGATCCATGAATCAATATTTTTTGAAGGATTTACTTCTGTTCGACATGGAAAAAACAAACAGTGATAAAATCCACAAAACAACATCCTACCTCAGGTTCAGATAAAATTTTGGTGAATAATACATCCACAAGAAATGATTATGATGACCCCTTGTGGCCTTCATTCCTATTAGAATCCACCTCAATCTGTTTATCATTAATCCAAGATATTAAAAATATATAAATGACCATTTTATCCTCCTCTAATCATCTCTAGGTTATTAAACTAACCCCATAAAAACATCATAGTGATGTATATATAGGGAGTATTAGGTATTGGTTTATAAAAAATATTTTAAAAAATTAATTAATTCATATAATGCACCTTCCATATGCTACCTATAACCCAATGTATAATTTTAGGCAAACTTATGTCACTTCTAGGGTAAAACCTATATTTTATATTTAATGGATTTCTTATATTTTTAATAAGAGCCTATGTTTATGAGTTATTCCATTACCTTCTAAAAATTTCATGCATGTGATATTATATATTTAATATTTTTATTATTTCAATGTTGGGCCTCCTAAAACCCCCTAATTCCATACTGATTCGATTCTTGGCGTTTACAATATTCTGAATCCTTACAATGAAAAAAAAAATTAATACACTCTCTCCACCTTCAAGGAATTTTATCCCCAAAAGAGAAAAAACCTACTCATACAGGTGATGATAATGAAATCACATTGATGTTTCCCTATAACTCCCATAATATTAAATTATGTTATTAATAGAACTTTTATATTATAAATAGTTTTTTATGATCACATATAAATAATTTTAAATTTCACAAGAACTTTTTACATCATATTTTGAGATGAACTTTTACAACCATTATTCAATAAAACAGTTGGTCATTAGTTTTTTTGGATACATCGATCCCTTTAAATGATCATAGTGATTATTTAATGATATAATAAAATTTTAATTATTTTGGGAGATTATGAACAGATTCTATTAAAATTTTGTTTTATGGTAAATATATAAGTTTTATATAAATTTTAATTTCATAAAATAATCTTACAAAACTATTTTTACTTGGTAATATATTTTAACAAATTCCTACATAATAGTTATAATGTTCAGAATGTTTTTTTATAAAATTGCAGAATTTAAATAAATAAGGATATTTATTTAAAAAAGAAACTATCATATTTATGGAATTATATATATAATACAAAATTCACTTTTTGACTCATAATGTCAAAAATATCTTAGGGAAATGTAATGGGATTTTTCTAAAAAATGGATTTTGGGGTAAAAAAGTAAAAATACTATTTTTATGAAATAACAAAACTCTTATGAAATAATTATTATACAATAAATATTTAAAAATTATTATCCCTTAATCTTGTACAAAATTTATTTATGTAATGACATAATACATGAGGTGTTACATTTAGAAACACAATCTTAGTAATTTTGAAATCTATGATTTAAACCTTAAAAACTATTTTTATGAGTTATACGCATAACATATTTAGAATTGATTTTCATAACTTTTATAAATTTAATAATGTAAAATAGATTTCATATTTGTAATCATGATGTCCAGATTAAAATATAATTTCACTTTTAATTTTAGGCATAAAAAACGTATCATGGTAAAAAATAATTCTTGCGGTATTGGAAAAATAATATAGCAGGTAAAAGTTAAAAGATAAAAGCGTAAAATACCTAAAAATACAAAATTAGATATGTTTTTGATGCATTTATTGAACATAAAACTCCTTTAATGCTTTAATTATCATCAAAATTCAATTTAATTAATTCCACCCAAATGGGGTTGGCTTTAAATATAAAATAATCATTACTTAATCACTTAAAATCATCCTTCCTCATGTATAAATACCACTTTCCAACCCCACCCCCTTTTCTCCTTAAAAGCCTTTAAGTCCTAAATATATTTGATAAAAACTCTCCTCATTACTCTCCCTAGTTCAATGTTCTTCTAGTGTCACCCAAATAATAATTCCATGTTCCTTAAAGGGTCCTTTAGAGATGTGATATTCATGAGGTAACATTCTCAAACCACCTCTTTTAATTTCCTTTCTTCTTCAACCTTCTATTCACCTACTTCATCCATAAAATCATAATAAATCCATTATCATTTATATACTATAATTTTATATGAATAAATTAATATATTCTATCAACCCCTTTTCTCATCTCCTCTTTTCTAAAGAAATTAAACCACAACCCAAATTATGATGGTTAATTTTCTCTATGGATAATGATTTTTTATTTTCCATTACTACCTTCAAGGATGGTCATTACAGTATTATTATAGTTAAATAAATTTTCAATGGTTATATTACAACCAATTATAGGTTATGGGACTAATATATATAAATATTATTAAATTAAATTAAATTAGTTTGTGGTGGTCTAAGAAACAAAAATATAAACTAAAAATTTATCACAAATTTTTTTTCAAAAGAATCATCCTCATATTAGAAAGAAAATTATATATCAGGTCATTTAAACTTTTAGAAGTTCTTTAAAAACATTTAATTTAATTTATGACGTTTTATTTGAAATTGATAAGACAATACATAATTATACACAAGCGAACCGACCATAAAACCATGAAATGAACGCATAAAAATCAAAGATAATATTGAAATATTATTACTAAATTTTTGGTAATATATTATAAAATTATCATATATGGTATTATAAATATTATTATAGTTATTCAATGAATTTAAAACATTATTTAAACCATTATATATGAGAATAAATAACAAAAAATAAAACAGAAGCATGGGGTAAGGGATTTCTTAACTCAGTTTCCATTCATTGGGTTAATCTTATAATTCATTTATTATTCTAGGATAATATTATGTGTGAAATTAATTTTTGTAATATTATGTTGCATTTAAAAAAATATTTGTATTTATATTAGATACACATAATTTATTTATTTTATTAATTCTCACTCCAATTACATGATATTCATAAGGGACTTATGCTCAATTTCTTTTTGTTGAATCATATTTTGATGTTATGCTCATATAATTTTTTATAATATGTATATAACTCCAATTTGACATGTTATATCCTGAATTTATTTATTATCATGGTATTTAAAGTTTTGTTAAATTTTATTCTTTCATAGGTAACATGATTTCACAAAATACAAAGTGATGAGGGTTTATTTCAAAATCTCATTTGGGATTTTTTATGTTTAAGTATTTACTAGGTAATATTTCTCTTCCATGTCTATGTGTTCTAAAAAAATAAAAAAAAATCACTATGCAACAAAAAATATTTAGAATCATTTTTCCACATATTTTATCTTTCTAAAAAAAATTTGAAATGAATCTTTTTTTCATTTTCTAAATAAGTTACACTGTGAATTTCTTTAAAATAATAAGGAAGAAATATTTTTTAACTTATACAGATATAGAAATTTGCCCTCTGTCATAAAAATTCATTTCTTTAAGACTTGATTTAAATATTTAAAAGGTTATTTGGTAATAAAAAATTTTAATTTAATAATTTCATATTGTTTTAAAAATAATATATTTTCAAAGTGAAAATGGGTTTTTCCTCAAGAATTTTTCAGTGATATTATGTAATGAATTTTTATATATGTCAACATCCTTTGATTAATCATATAAATCATTGATTTTTTTTCCCTTATAATACCATCTTACATATTTTAATAAAAAATTTATGATTATTTTGACTCGGGATTTACTATTTTGAGACCATTCTCTTAATTACTCTGGATTAGTTTATTGATTTGAAAATTTATTAACATTTCATATACTTGTTTCAATATGATTTTTTATGTTTAATATGTTTCAATACTTTCACATCTTGAATTCATTTTACTTAATAAGTGATGGGATGAGCCTTTTATATCCCTTGTATGAATTAGTAGGTCTCATGGGATAAAATATTTTTGGTTTTTTCCAAGGAATTATCCATTTATTAGATTTTTGGCATGAATCCTTGATGGTATTAGATTCTTGGCATGAAGACTCTATAGTATTTTTTAGATATGCAACATTATTCATTACATCATTATGAAATCATTTATTGATTTCCATATGATTATTTGATTAGTAAGATTCCAGGTTTAATTTTTCTAACTCATGTGGTTATTTCTATGGAATTATTTGATAATATTGTATTCTGATGATATTCAGTTGAAGTTATTGAATTAATGGAATGTATTTAAATTATATACATTGAAATAATTTTTATTTCCTATTTATGATATCTTATAGTGTATACGTACCCATACTAAGAATCTGAACTCACCCCTTTCTTATGTTTTATTGTTCCCCTAGAACTCCAAAATTTTTATTATGATTGATATATAGGTTTAACATAGAAGAATAATTGTGTTATAAATAGATTTTATATATTATATTTTATATTTTCAATTATGATGTAAGATTAAAGACATAATCTAGTTTTCCAAAACTATTATACTACTAGGTCCCTTAATATGTGATTCCTTGTATATTATGCCAATTTAATCAATTAACCACAGAATCTTCCCTTATAGGTTAGGGGTTATTAAAGTTGTTAGCATAATAATTTTAGTATAAACCATGGGAACTATATTTATGAAAACATATATTATGGAATAAAACCCTATGACGGGATATGAGGTTAAGTATAAGTATAGGATAATATATTATAAATTTGGTAATGATTTTGGATAACCTAGGTTAAAACTAAGGATTCGTATATTGATAAGGTGTCATGATTTAGACATTCCATAAATGATTCTTCATGATTATGAGATTTATCACTATTTTACTATTTCTTAAACTATGCTTATTGGTTTTAGTCGATGGATGAAACCAGAAGGAACTGGGTTAAGGATGAATCTGATGGAAAATGTGTTCTCAAGAAACTAAATGGTATAATGTCTTAAGTCAAGAATATTTTGATTATTCCTAACCAGTTATCCTTATTTATGATTAACAATATGTAACTTAACAAACTCTTGGATCCACTAAAGAAGATAAGTATAGAATTTACAAAGGTCTTGGGTTTTAGAGACCATGGAGTAAATAATATTTGGTTTCCTATATGTTAATATTTTGATAAGAATCACCCAAATGAATGTATTAGAGGAATAGGAAAATGTTTTGGGTGTGTAAATGGACACAAAGAAAGTAAATTTCATTAAAAAAATGAAATGTTTCGTTAATAAAATTGATGAGGACAATGGTCTCCCTATGGAATCATAAATGGTTAAATATTTTAAATGTGGAATGTTTTGGAATTATGAATATCAATGTACTAGGGTGAAATTATTTGAAGGTTGTATGATTAATGGTTATATTAATGATGATGAAGATACTAAAAATGAAATATAAAAGGAAGGAGATGTTGAGTAATAAGATCATGATTACTATATAATTCTTTAATAAGGTATTTGGATCCAATAAACATCTTATAAAATTATTTTATTGGTGATATTCTTGGAATGTACAAGGATTTTATAATTGTACTATTTCTTATAGGATTTGAAAGCATGTGTTGAATGGTACAAAGAAAAATGATTCCATGAAAAGAATAATTTTTTTGAAAACATGTGATTAAAGGAAAGATAAACTATAATATCTTCTCTATGTTGAGATAAAAATAACATGATGATTATGGGATAGTTTTGGTGACCATGAAATTGGTTAGTGATTTGATTGTTTTAGAGTTCACAACATTTTTTTGTTTAAGAAACAAGGAACCTTGTATGTTTTAACTAAATACTTATAGTAATTCATTTTATTAAAATGTTTTTATCTCATCAGATTATTTACGTGTAACATTATGAGATACATTATGGAAGATTAATGATACATTGATTTATTGACCTTATTCATAATTGTTTCTAGAAATTTGTATATTTTTTATAATATTTCTTAAGATACTTAATATTGAAAACGTATAGAATTAATTAAGTCAAACACTGGATATTTTTTATTTTCATTAAATTATAATTTATCTTAGTGGAAATAATTTTATTACCATTTTGGTTTTAGTAAATATTTAAAGGCTGAAAGATTGAATTTTGGATCTTATGATTCATTAAATGTACTCCATGCATGAAAAAATCATCTCAAATATCTATCTCCTAGTGTAGGAAATGAAGTTAGGATAGTTGAGAGCACAACCAAAGGATAATTTTTTTCTTATGAAATTGAAAGAGATCAATTAAGTTGAATTTCATGAGTTATATTTCAATACAGTAAAATAATTACTCAAATCTGGGAAAAGGATTTTGGAAACGAATTTTATCTATTTACTTTTCTTACTAAAATATCATTTGAATTTAAATTATTATGGGCTTATGGTTTTTTATGTTTAATTATGTTGTGATAATATTTTCTGTCACACTCTATTAGAACATGATAGTAACATTTTTCTTCAATGTCAATATTTTCACTTCCCACTAATGATATCTAATTCAAAATCCCAGTTTTGTAGAAATATTCAAATTTATCCTTTCCCCCATTTTAATAGGATATTTTATTAACCATTTTTATTATTTTTGTTTCCCAAAAAATAATTTTCAAATATAAACAATTGTATTTTGAAGATCAATTTCTAATTGGGAGGACAAAATTTCTCTAAGGGAGGGATGAATATAATGCCCTAAAGCATCATTTATGTTATTTAAATTTCATTTATTTTGTAATGAATTTTTTTATGAGAACATATAAATTTTTTACATTTCACAATAAATTTTTACTTTTGAGGTGGAGATTAAAATTTATGACCAATAATATAAAAAGGATATAGGACACTTACAGGGAAACTAACAAAACATAATTCCATTATTTAAGAATGGAACATTCATTATACAAAAAATATTATTATTGATACAAATAATATAATGGGAGGACTAATAGAAAATAAATAAAGTTAAATATCAAAAATTTGTCACCTGTGTCCCCTAAAATATTCCAACCCATGAAAACCATCATAGCAGGGAATAATGATTTAGTAATACAATATTCATTTTTTAACTAATATGGAACCTCTATTCAATTTGAATTGAATCGTGATGTTTAAATTTTTATTAAACTTGATGGAGATCTAGGACAAAAGGGCACCCTCAAGGCTAACAGAAGTGATGAAAATCAAGGAAATCCCCTTGAATGACAAAATTACATTCTAGAGGAAGAGAAACCAAGATATCAAAAATGTCCAACTCCTCTTCTGATTAACCCATACGAGTAAGGGAATCCGGTGAAAAATTCATGTCCCTCGAAGTGTGATGAAAAACCTTGTCTGAAGGTTGTATCCACAATGCATATACGGAATGGGTAAGTCAACTCCCATGATAACGAATGCCTCCCCTATATGGGCCTCACAAAAACAACAGAGTCATAATCCACCTCGGCCACTTGTATACCACACTGTCTATATATCATCATACCAGAGAGAAGAGCACGCACCTCCATGACCAAGGAATCACTAGGTCTGTAGAAATCACCAAAAGCCACCAAGACTGAACTCCGTGAGTTCTGAAGCATCCCACCTCCTCTCATTGTACAAACCATAAAGGACTCATTCACATTTAGTTTTAAACCCCCATAAGGGGACATACATCTAATCGAGTGACCTTCCACTCGGCTAGGCGCACAAGAAATTTCTAAATTTCAATAAATACGGATTTTTTAAAAAAGATTAAATTCTAATATTTATAGAATTATATTGATAATATAAAATTTATTTTTTTACTCATCATGTTAATGTAATCTTAGAGTAATTTTTTGGGTGTTTTCTAATAAAATTGAACTTTTTGGTTAAAAAGTAAAAAAAATACTATTTTTAAGAAATACCATAACTATAATGTGATAATGATTTTATGAACTTGATATAAAATTTATTAACACTTAATATCATTCAAAATTTATTTACTCAATTAAATAATACATGGTTAGTTACATTTAGAAACACATTCTTATAAATTTTTAAAACAATGAATTTAACATTAAAAATAGTTTTTATGAGTTATACTTGTAAATATTTAGAATTAATTTTTATCAATTAAATAAATTAAATCATATAAAATGGATTCTATATTTGGAATAAAAGTTATAAATTAGGTATTATTTCAATTTTATTTATAATTCATAAAAAAGGTATCATGGTAAAATACGTTATAAGAGAGTACAGATAAAATAATATAGTGTGTTACACTTAAAAGATAAAATCTTAGAATAACTAAAAAATAAAACATTAAATCGGTGTTTATTATGTTCATAGACCATGAAATTACTTTACAAATTAATTATGAACTAAATTCGTTGAAATTAATTTCATCCAATTGTGGATGACTTTAAATATAAAATAATCATTATTGAATCACTTAAAAGTACCCCTCCTCCAGTATAAATAACAATACTCACCGCACACATTATCCTAAAAATACATGAATATCATAAAATGTATTCCAAAACCATTATTAATTAGTCTCCCTACATCTCAGTTATTATTTTCTCATCAAAATACCAATTCCAATTTTCATAAGGTGTCTTTCAAAGTGGTGATATTCAAGACATAACTTTCTCAAAACACCTCTCTTAATTTCTACTCATCTTGTAACATATCTTCACCTAATTCATCTATAAAAGAGAAATAAATCTAGTATCATGAATTTACTATCATTATAAATTTTAAATAGAATATTTTCTATATACACCTTTTTCATATCCTCTTGTTTTAAGAAACGAAACCATTTTCCAAATTATAACGGTTAACCATCTCCATGGATAATGATTTTTCATTTTCCATTAACACCATAAAGTATGGTCATAAAAGAATTTTTTGGTTAAATAAGTTTTTAATAGGTATATTATAACCTATATAAGTTATATACAATATTTATTTACATAATATTGAATTAAATGAAACTAGTTTATGATGTTATGAAAAGCCACAAAAAAATAAACATGTATCATTAACATTTTATCAAATGAATAGTCATCATGTTAGAAAGAAAAATTAAATATGGGACCATTTAAAATTATTTATGTTTATTAATAAAAATTAATTTTACTTCTAGATTTATATTTCCAATTTAAAATAAAATTCATAAGTATACATAAGTGAACTAACAATTAAACAATAAAATCAACACACTTGAAAGAGTGGAAATAATGAAATATTATTAATGAATTGGTGTTAATATATTATAAAAGTATCATATAAGGTATTATAAATATTATTATAGTCTTTAATTAAAAAATTAAATTATTTAAATTATTATATTGGAGGATAGAGTATGGAAAACTAAATGGAAGTATGAGGTAAGGGATTTCTTAACTCAATTTCCTTTCATTAGGTTAAACTTCTACTTCATTGAATATATCATGCAAAGATTATAGGTGAAATTGATTTATATTACCTTATGTTATATTTAATCATTTTTATGTTTATTTATTATGGATAATCACAATCTATTGATCTGATTAATGTTAACATCAATGATATTATCTTTGATAGGGACTTCATCTCAAACTTCTTTCATTGAGTCAAATTTTGATGTTATGAACATATAATTTTTTATAATGTGTATATAATAACTATTTGACATGTTATTTAATTAATTTATATATTCTCATGATTTTTAATATTTTTTAAAATGTTATCCTTTCATGGGGTATACGATTCGACTGATTTCAAAGTGACAAGGGTTTATTTCAAAATATCATTTGAGATTAATTATGTTTAAGTACTCCTTAGGGAATATTTTTTCATCCATATATATGTGTTCTAAAAATGTTTTCAATAAGTTTTTTACTATTATCCTAAAATTATTTAAACTCATGTGCACCCATGTTTTTCATTTTCACAAGATGTTTTGAAATTAGTCTTTTTTGGTTTCTTTAAAAGAGGTACTTTTTGAATTTTCTAACAAAAAATTGGAACGAATGTTTTGTTAACTTAAACAACATGAGTGTATTTTCCATAAATCATAAATATTTAAGGTTTTGGTTTAACTCCCTGACCCTAGAAGCCTAGATCCATGGAATTTTTTTAATACATTGGCATGATTACATGGAACCAAATCCCGAAGGACCGATCACTTTAGTTGTATTGGAAAATAGATTACATACATTGCAATTTCTAACATAAAACACATCATAGATAATCCTTTTATAACACCATTTTTCCATAACATAACCCTTCATATAAGTCATTAAAAACTTCTTTGTATCCTAAGAAAATAAAACATAATAAATGGGTGAGCTCAGATTCTCAGTATGGATAAACAATATAGTTTAAGCTATAAAAAATAAGAATGAAATTTTAAGAAAAGGTTCAAAACTAAAACACAATCCTTTTAAAACATTATCTAATGCATAATATGGCAAAAATAAATCAAATAATTTCATTTAAACAGTCACATGGATTTTCTACTAGTTAAATAATCACATGTAAAATCAATAACTAATCTCATAATGTGGGAATACATAATGTCAGACATCATAACCACTATGTCAAGGCCTTATGCCATGACCATACACAAATATTCTTTCATGGCCTTGTCCCAAGACACTATTTTTCCTTATGAAACCTAACGATGCATCAAGGGTCTATAGAAGGCCCCACTTGTCACTTAATAAGTCCAATACATTTCACATATGAAAAGGGTGAAACAAAACATAAACATTTATATTAAAACTAGCATATGAAATTATATTACCTTAACTATAAACCATGAATGGTATTAAAATAGAACATTCAAATTCATAAATATCATAAACCCTCTAATATAGAATGGAATACTATATCAAAATAAATCAATCTTAATTAAGAATAAAAATCCAATAAATAGTGTTGATATATATGAAAATAATCTAATAAATTCATTAAAACTCTTTGATAGAAATATCCAATTGTTTAATTTGAAAACATTAAAAGTCACATTGTTTATAAATTAATAAATTTAAAATAAATTTTTGAATCAAAGTGTCCCATATCACTTTGATACATTTTAAGGGAATTAACATTTTAAAACATTCATTTCCATGTAAATAAATCCTTAAAACCATTTTTAATAAATGTAAATTAATGAGAAGTATATAATAGAATAAATATTTAAAACATTTAAAATTATGTTTCTGTAAAATATTACCTTAAAAAATCCTAACGATATTCTTTTTGAAAACATATACATGTATGATAAATATGTCTCAGTAAATACTTACCCATAAACAATCTCGGATGCTAATGAGATTGCAAAATTAACCCTTACCTTAAGTCTGATACTCTCCATATTTGTCTTAAACTCCTATATAATGGTTTTTAACATATTATTAAATTATAACGGAATTATAATAATATTTATTATATCATATATAATTGGTTTATGACTTTATATTAGCTGTTTATTTATAGTACCAAGTTAAGAGAATGATTCGGGTAAAAATCGCTTTATTTATCACATGTGTTTTGACTTGTTATTATTGATCATATTACTTAGAACATGATATCATGATTTATATATAATATATATTCAAAATATAAAAGTTTATAATAGATAGATATAGAAAATAGAATACACTATTCATGGAGCTGGTTGGTCGTACGTACGCATGAACATAGTTTTCATTTTCTTATTATATTGAGTGTAAGTAAGTGAAAGACATATATGTAAATAAATATATATATATATATATATATATATAATTAAATAAAAATAATTAAATCATATATTTCTTACTTATTCTTAATATATATTTTTACAGTCATTCATGGATGGTGAATGTGGAAGATGAATCTCAATATTTTGTGGAGATGGTAAGTCGTATGTACGCACGAGCGACATTATCATTTCCTTAATGGTTAAATGGTATGAAATTTTATATAATATGAATGGTACATAAATAATATAATTTTATATTTATTATTTAATTCATTTATATTCATCATTATACCAATCTAAATAAAGTATAGATGTTAAATAGTTTACACCATAGCATGGAGCAGGTAAGTCGTACGTACGCAGGCATGGTGATATTGTTTTTCTTAGGAGGGGTAAAAAGAGGAATATGGTAATCCAATAAAAATAAAAATAGCCCATAATATATTATATTCATGAATTATTATTTTAGTATGGTATAAACTTTGTAAGAGTGAGTAGAAGATTTAAAGAACATTGAAAGAAGGGAAAAGGCAATTACCTCTTCTTTGGGTGACTCATTTTGATTTGCACAAAAGGACTCCCTAGTTTGGTTTTAGTACCAAAGTGTGGCCTCTAGGATGAATTTGTGGAAGTTGGGAGGATATTTGGTAATGTATTTTCCAAGAAAAATTCCATTGGAGATGTGAATAAAAGAGAAGGAGAAGTTCTCTTTTATAAAGGTGGTAAGGGGCACTTTATGAAAGTCTTGAAATATTAATTTATTATAAATTGATTCTCAATTTATAATGGATAAAAAGTGATTTATTTGTAGGATAATATTAGGATGGGTCCGAAAATCTCCACCAATATGTTTTATACATGTTTTGGTCATGAATTTAACTTTATCTTTTGGCTTTAACCCTTAGTAAAATAAGTAAACTCTTACCATTTCTTCATGTAGTTTTATATTATATGGTTAATATAGTTACCATAAAATTATAATAGAACCACAAGTGGAAAATTAATGAAATTTTTAACACTATATATGTTATTTGGGCTAATATTATAATTTTATTACTATCATATCTTTAAATAAAATAGTGTTTTTTAACTCAAATCTGTCAATTTTGACACTATTTAGTAATGAATTTTTGTTAAAGTCATAAAATCATTATTCCTTCGAACCAAATGCATTAACTAAAATATAAACGTAATAATAATCCATAAAATTATTTAATGGCATAAAAATGTTCAAATTAAATTTATTTTAATATTTTTAATATCATTTTTTCGAATATTTCATTAATAAGGTAATCATTGTATCATCATTGTGCCTTAAATAAATTTTTTTTATTTAAGTTATAAATATTATAAATAAAATACAATGATGTAGGAAATATTTTAAGATTTATAGTGACTATTTATAGTCTAATATATCATTTATATAAACCAAATTAAAATTATTTTATTTTTAGGATACATGTTTATGTTATATTTTCCTTTTCATTAAATTAAATATTATAAAATGTCATTATCACCAAAAGGTGGATCCATGCGGTACTAAAATCGACCGAAGGATGATCATGGTCAGACATTTATAATCCAATATGATTATTACATGTTTTATGGTAGTTTTATATTATTATAATATTATTTTCTTATCATTATTTACCAGATTTACCCTTTAACAATGGTAAATAAAAATAATTACTGGAATTACAATTCATAATGTCCAAAAATAAAAGGTACCTATTTACACAATTTCTACCTTTTTATTATAATTATAGAATCCATTTCTATAAATTAATAACATATAATTGGCAGAAATTAATTTAAAAATAATTCTCCTTGTGAAAACCAGAAAGCAGGTTTTTAAGAAGTAAATCCTATCAAAAGATTAACATGTGTATATATCCAATCTCAATGTAAAATTACATCCAATGATCCAAATTTTATTATAAAATAAAAATATAATCCATTTACTCTTTAAAAAAAATTTAAAGGACAATCTAACTATATAGATAAATTAGATAAAACGGTGGTTTTGAATTCAAATGCATTATTTTTTACTATTCATTAAAATATGAATGTTATCAAAAAAACACTAAAATTTTATCCAAACTGAATTTTTATATCCCTCTTATAAAAAAGAATTTAAATTTTCCAAATTTAATATATAAAAGTGTCAAATATTAGAATTAAATATGGTTCGCTATTAAAAGGCATAAAACTGTACTTTTTGATAAATACTGCTTTTTATATAAAAAAAAGAATTTTTCCTTATATTATGTATAAAAAAACACATAAGTTTAATTTTTAAATTATATTAAATATAAAAAATTAAAAATTTTGTAAATACAATTCATAACCATATTTTAATTGGATAGTTTGATTGGTCGCGGTGTGCTCAAACTCAGTGTTGCATGTAACAGAAGCTAAGACGATGTTCTGTATTGTGCAAGACTATCTTGGTATAGAGTAAAACACAATATATTTAATTTATTTAAAAAAACATACCATTGAATCTTGGGGTGTTACATTCTCTCCTCCTTTAATAAATTGTGTCCTCTCAATTTTCAAATTTGGGTACGGTAACTGAGTTTCGATAATTCAAAATCCCTTTATTGCAATCCAATATCGGAAAAAAATTACTGATAAAATTTCATCTTTAAAATAGATAAAGGAAAGTAAGAAGGTTAACTGAGATAACATATAATAGTATTCCATGTAGGAAAATATGTATATAGAAGAAAAAACAAACTATCATGTTCTGAGGGAGACAGATAGAGAACATTCTTAGGAAAAGGTTAAAAACCGTAAAGGTATAAATCAATGATATACCAAGGATCAATTTGATTCATCACAAAAGAATGTACTTGGAAAAAAATTTGTTTTCAAGATCCTTTCTCTAAACTTAATGAACATGAGAATAAATACTTACTTTATTTCAGTACAATCTCACCATTGGTCATGCATAGAAGAATTTCCACTACATCACTTATTCCAAAAATTAAATTAATTTTTTCATTCCTGAAGAGATGGAAGATCATGAAATCCATAAATAGAATTATAGTTCATTCTATGTGTCTCAAAAAAAAGTTTACACAGGTTACCACATATGTGTAAGTCCACCGATAGCGAGATAACACATCAAATCTAGCAAACTTCAACCGGAGTATAAATTATAAAATCCATAAATAGATCACCTTACAATCCTTCCAAAAACTAAAAATATAAAAATTTAGAAAGAGGTGAACCAAAATAGATTATCATTTATCTCCCATATCTCATAGGGAAATTCTTGGTTGTCACGTTCAAAAAATATAAACACCTTTATCATGTATTCTCTTGAGTAAAATTAACAACCTTAATTATCAGATATCCTTATTAAAAACATACATGTTTCATTGTTCAAAAAAATAGTGTATTATTCCTTAAGTCCCAAAAAGTTTTATACTTCATCCATGATATCATAACTCTCTTTTTGACAAATCCATAATTTTTTCTCAAGAAAATAGAATCATCCAATTTACTTATTCAAATCCAACAAATCTTTATTAAAACATCAATATATTAACATAAGGAACATATTAAGGGTAATCTTTACCTTAGTCATATGTTCTACAAATATAATCTTACCCTGAAATCAATTTTCATTTCCATTATAACTATACAACATATTCTTGAAAATCATAAAAGAAATATAATCTGAATATTCCTTATATAATTCAATATTCATAATTATTCAATCCAAATACATAAATATATAATCCTTACAATTTAATGGTTGGAAAGGAATAGGTAATTCCTTAGTTTAGAATTAGATTATTATGTCTGCGAATTGACTTGGGTAATGCCCATGATTTCCATAGATAATACATTGAACTCTATAGTAGTTGGTCACTCTATGACCCATTTCCCCGTCGAGATAACGTCTTCCCCTCCATTTGAGGAATTTCTAAAGGTTCTTCTTCCCTTCCTATTGACATGTAGGAATCCAAATCTTCCTTCCTCTATGATTCATCAAATTTGAAAATTTATAAAATTTCATCTTCCTATTATTAAATGTGTTAGTAATGTCATCAAATATTACATTGTTAATCATATATCATGATAACTGATTCGGCATAATCAAAATATCTTTCTCTCCTATCATTATAAAATTTTGTTTAAAAAACCATATTTTCTCTCAAACTCAATGTTAATATAATTCCTTCTAGTTTCATCCATATAAAAACTATAAAACATAGGGTGAGAAATACATCTCATTGAATAAATCCACATAAACAAGGGAAAGTACTTTAAATCTACAACATCTTAGGTTTAATCATAGGTTATCCATGATCGTTACCAACATTATTGGGAGTTCTTCTATACTTATCATCAAAGTCTATAAAAGGGTTATGATCTCTAATTTATGTTTTCTAAATCTATTTCCAAGGTTGTTTCTAAACATTATTTGATACTAGCTGTAATGACCCGGCCCTAGAATCCAGGAGCTGGTTCATTATTGTAACACCTTGACCCCTCTTTGCTAAAGCTGGTGCATTACATGTGATATTTTCATGGTTAGAAGGAATAAAAATCCCGTAGGGACAATCATTTTAGTAGTCTTGAAGAAACTAGATACCTATATGTTACTCAAATTACATTGGAAAAGTTTACAAAGTACAATACATAACAAAACTAAAAACTACAAGCACACAAACTCAATAAATGACCTTCTCTTCATCACCTGTTGAAGGTAAACAGTGAAATGGGTGAGATAAAACTCACAGTAATGGTTACAAATAGTGGAAGCATTAGTACAATAATAAGTGAATCACAATCAATCTGACATAATCAATATGACATAGTGAATAAATGAATAACTAATGCAATTAATAAACTGAGAATGAAACTGCATCCATAGATTTTTTCATAGTGAAAACCTCATAGATAATAATAATAAATGATAATTAATAAAGATAATTCTTGTTAATTGGATTTCATGTATCAGGCACATAAAACCATAATACCGTAAAAATTGTTTAGTTTTATGGGTAGAAACATGTTTGATTTTTGGAAACAAACTCAAAGGGTTTGGCCCCAAACTGATTTGTCTCTTGAGACCTACCAATTCATCAAGGGGCTATAGTGGGCCCCAAATGCCACTTCATGTCCAAATAATTCTTTACACATTGATTCAATACAAGTTCAATATTCCTTTTCAATACCTGTGTAGTGTAGACTGTACAAATTCATCAATATTTCCATAATAAAAATAACATTCCAAGTAAACACCATATGTAAAATGGTATATGGTATAGACAACAACATATCCATGATATGAAATTATGGACATTTAATATAAATATAATTTCAAATTAAACGTGATCTCAAATGGGTAGTAGGTAGACCACATAAGGATTATTAGGTGCACGATACAAAGTTAGTCAAAACAAAATAATAGTTGAGACAAAGTCTCTTACCACAATGTAATTGGTCGAATCATATGACCAGAACTTAATAACCCTCAAATGAATCATTTAATAACATTAATATAAAGATAATAATGTTATTATATATCTAACGGCAGTACATATATACCACATACAAGATATAAGTGGCGAACAATGAAAGTCTCAAAGAAATGAAAGTGAGGGTAGAAACCCCTTATAAACATTTCGGCATGGTAATGAGTGTTATTGTGAGGGATTAATGAGAGGTAAAGGGGTATTCCATTATTTATATGTCACAAGGTCAGTGTGGGGGAGGTTCTAAAACACACCCCATCATTAGTAATTAAAAATAAAACGGCACATCATATGGGAGACTCTTGAACAAAAGTGAGAGAGAGGATCCCTTACCTTTTTCTTGAAGGTGTTCTTGACTTGTTATTTAAGATTTTAATAAACAAATTAGGATTATTGACTCATAATTACATAACCTATTATATATGTAAAAGATTTATTATTCCTCTTTTTAGTTCATTCATGGCCTTTTTGATTAGTTATAAGGTTCAATTTCATTATTCGGGCTCATTTGTTTACTTGGTTTTAAATGATCGGCTCAATTATATTCATGTTTGGATAAATATATAAGATGAATTTGGTTGTATAGAAATGAAGTTATATAATATTGGTGAACATCCAGATGATTACATGGTTTTAAATTTAATTTGTTCACTTAGAGTGAAGTCGAATTATTATATATATAACCTCAGTGACAACCCATTTGGCTAAACGGTGGGTTTGATTACAATGAACATGTTTTTATTTATATCTTAATAACATTTGTACAAAAGGATTACAGAACACAAAATAGGATATATTACATATATAATAATCTAGTTCAACCATAACACAAATGGTTTCATGACCAGAATTAAAGATTATAATATAAATTGATAAACCGTTGTCCTTGAATGTGTTAAATTAGCACATCTCGAACGGTGCTTTCATTTCTTTCAAATAAATGGTGGGGAAAGGAGAGAAGGTAATAAAATATAACATTAGAATTAAAACATTATAGTACATGTATTTTACTTTATTTATCATACTATTATAGTGATTAAAGATTCAAAAATAAAAGAACTTAAAATAATTGAAGGAATTGGAAAGATGAATTTACCACTTGAGACTTCCTCATTTAGGAACCTCTTAAGGGAAGAGTTTTTGGTATTTTGAGAGGATAAGAGCTTTTGGACGTGTGTAAGGATCTTGGGGAAAGACTTTGGAAGAATATTGGCAAGGAAAAAGGCTTGAGTGGTGTGAGAGGAAGAGGGGGTGAGGGGTGCTTTATATAGTGGAGGGGAGAGGAGTTTTCTTAATATTATACACATTAATTTATTATTTCCACTCAAGATAACCAATAGTTAGTATTCCATGACAGGAACCGTAATATATAAATGTGACTTCGAACCAATTGGTCTTACATCAGCTTATTATCATCAATGACTCAATTAATCCATCATTTAGCATTTATTGTGAATTATCGGATTTTACTATTCATTAAAAATTCAAGTATTTCAGAAAAATACCAGAAATTCACCCTAACCATTTTTCAACATGTAGAATCAAAAAATGAAGTCTATTTTTCAAAAATAATTCTCTATTTATGATTAATTAAATACTTAATTAAATCAATATTTATTCAAAAAATACAAACCCTTAAAATTTTCATCTTCATTTTAAAGGTGCCTAAATTAATTTATACACTCAATGGTATAGATACCGTTCATAAGAGTCATATTACTATTCAGAAGGGTAAGTTACTATTCATAAGGGTAGGTTACTATTCATAAGGGTTTGTTACTATTCACCAAAAAATTTGTTAATCTTATCAGACTCTAAATATCATCTTGAACACAACCGTGTATGTCAGATTTTTAAAATTCAAAAGGAAGAGTGGGAAAAATTGAGTTTAATGGCTAGGTTATGGATATCTCCTATAATTAACCATGTTTTGTTCCATATAGGCTTAGAGATCCATGAAATATAGGCTATAACTAGAATTTATTTAAGAGAAACATACTATAAAATGTTTGGGGTGCTACATTATTCCCTCCTTTGGAAATGTTGTCCTCGAAATTTTATGTATGAAACTCACTAAAAAGATGTGGGTGGTTCTTTTTCATGAAATCCTCTGGTTCCCATGTTACTTCCTCTATATTCTAGTTCCTCCAAAGAACCTTTACAAGATGAGTTGTCTAATTTCTCAATACTTTCTCCCTTGTTTCAAGAATCCCAATTGGATTTTCATAGTATGATGATTCAGGTTCCAGATCAATTTCTTTATAGGTGAGTACATGTGTTAGATCTGGAATGTATTTCTTTAACAATGACACATGGAACACGTCATGGACTTTGGAGATATTTGGCAGCATTGCTAAACATTAAGCTACTGCCTTGATTCTTTCCAGAATTTCAAAGGGTCTTATATACCTGTGGCTCAGTTTCCCTTTCTTACCGAACCTTAAGACACCCTTCCATGGGGATACTTTCAAAAATACATGATCTCCCACTTAAAATTCCAAGTCCTTTCTCTAGTTGTCAGCAAAACTCTCCTGCCTACTTTGGGCTACTTTAATATGGGCTCGTATTGTCTTCACTTTTGTCGTGGTCTCTTTAATAAGTTCTGGGCCTATATGTATCCTCTCACTAACTTCATCCCAACAACTTGGAGTTTGACATCTCTTTCCGTACAATTATTCGTATGGAGCCATTTGAAAACTAAAATGGAAACTATTGTTGTAGTAAAATTTCACCTAAGTCAAGTAATGATCCCACATACCTTGGAAATAAAGAGAGAAGGACCTCATAATGTCTTCTAGAGTTTGAATAGTCCTTTAAAATTATCCATCAGTTTGGGGGTAATAAGATGTTCTCATACAAAGCATAGTATTCAAAGCCTTCTGTAGACTTTTCCAGAATTTTGATGTAAACTGGAGATCTTGATCAGACACAATCGATAGAGGTTCACCGTGAAGTCTTACAACTTCATTAATATAATGTCTTGCCCAGCGTTCGAGTGAAAAAATCCTCTCTTATAGGAAGAAAATGTGCTGATTTTGTGAGTCGATCAATAATTACCTATATTGCATCATTCATTCTATGTGTCCTTGGTAGTCTGGGGAAAATATCCATCGTAATGTTATCCCACTTCCACATAGGAATAGGTATAGGTTTCATCACTCATTTGGGATGTTGTCTCTCTGCCTTCACTTGTTGAAAAACTAGACATCTTGACACGTAGTCAGCAATTTCCCGCTTCATATTATCTCACCAAAAATATTCCTTTAGATCTCTATACATCTTGGTGATACATGGGTGTATAGAAAAATTTGAGCTATGAGCATCATCTAATTGTTCCCTTTTTAGCTCAGGTACTGATGGAACACATAACCTCTTCCAAAATTTTAGAACTCCTTCTTCATAAATGAAGTCAGCCAGTCTCCCATCCTTGACAGCATTAATTTTCTTCTAAAGGTTATCATCATCATATTGAGAGATTTTTATCTTCTCTAATAAAGATGGTTTAGAAATAATTTGAAAGAGGAAAGATGTTTCCCTTTCCTTAACAATTATCATATCCATATTTAGTAGATCCAAAAATATAGGATCTCCCTCAATCCTCATTTGAGTCTGAAGTCCATGATCTTTCCTGCTTAATGCATCTGCCACCTTATTCACCTTCCTGGGTGGTAGGGTATTGAACAATCATAATCATGGAGAAACTCAAGTCGTCTCCTCTACCTCATGTTGAGTTCTTTTTGAGTGAAAATCTATTTCAAACTCTTGTGGTCTATATAAATCTCACATCTCTCTCTGTAGAGATAATGCCTCCATATTTTTAGAGCAAATATTACGACTGCTAACTCAAGATCATGAGTTTGAGAATTTTTCACTTATGTATTCAACTGTATTGATGCATAAGCAATAAATTTATCATTTTTTATAAGGACGCAACCCAGTCCATTCTTTGATGCATCACTGTATATTATAAATCCATTACATCAACATGGAAGAGTCAAAATTGGATCATTGACCAATCTTCTTTTCAATTATTCATATCATTATGTACATTATTTTTTCACCCAAACATGACTCCTTTATGTGTGATCTTGGTCAGCGGGTTAGCCAGTCGGGCACAATTTCTAACGAAATGTTGACAGTAACCTGCTAAGCCAATAAAATAGCATACCTCAGTTATGTTTGTTGGTGTTGGCCAATCTTGGATTGCCTTTTCCTTCACTGGATCCACTAGGATTCCATACTTAGAGACAATATGTCCTAGAAAAGAAACTTATTGAAGCCAGAAGTCTCATTTTCTTAACTTCCCATATAATTTATTGCTTCTAAGAGTTTGTATAATAACCACCAAGTGATTCTCATGGTCTTCATATATTTTTGAGTATATGAGGTTATCATCGATGAATACCACAACAAAGTTATCAATATATTCCTTGAAAACACTATTCATTAAATCCATGAAAACATAGGGTGATTTTTCAATCCAAAAGGCATTAATGTAAACTCGTAATGCCCATACCTAGTCTGAAATGTTGTCTTAGTAATATCTTCCTTCCTTACATGAAACTGATGATATCCCGATCGAAGTTCAATCTTCGAAAAGTATTGAGCTCCATGAAGTTTATCTAATAAATCATCAATCAAGGGCAGAGGATACTTATTTTTTATTTTAATAGCATTGATTTCACTGTAATCAATTAAAATCCCCAAGGATCCATCTTTCTCTGTGACAAAGAGGATAGGGGCTCCCCATGGAAAAAACTAGGTCGAATAAATCATTTTTTACTCAAATACACTAATTTTTTCTTTATCTATACTAATTAAATAGTATCTATTCTATACAGAGTCTTTGATATTGGTCTTGTATTTGGAATTAAATCAATAGAGAACTCAACTCTCCTCTCTAGAGGATGTCCCGGTAAATCCTTTGGCAATACATCAATGTATTCTTGCACTATGTGCACATCTTCAGTTTGAAGATTTCTTTCCTCACCTATAGATATTGGTTTATCTTCCTCTCCAAGTATTTCATTCAGTAGATATACTGGGGGTGGTTCTAGATAAGAATCAAGTGGATAAGTTTTTTCCCTAAAGACAAGGGATTCTACACCATTTTCAAAAATTGTAACTTCCTTCTTCTTACAATAAATCTTCGCATCATAATTTGACAGTCATTCCATACTGAGAATTATATCAAATTCAGTCATTGGTTTGATGATAAGGTTAGCAACTAAAGAACATTTTGGTGTCTGGAGGGGGACTAATCAACATGCCTTTGTTTCAATGATACATCACCTGGGAGTTTGGACTGACAACTCTTTTATTAAATCAAATTGGACATATCTAATTTCCTTGGAAAACTGGGAAGATATAAATGAATGAGATGATCCAGAATCAAATAAAGTGTTGGCTATGTTTGATGAAACAATTAAAGTACCTACCACCACATCATTAAGAATTTCAACCTCCGCTGTTGTAATCGCATAGGATCTTCCTTGTTCTCTTGGCTTTTTCTGAGGCGTGTTTTCTTGGAGCTTAGGACACACATTTTCATAGTGTCCCATCTCTCTATAATGGTATCATTGAATATCATTGAATTATTTCTTCCCCTTGAATTCATCTGATCAATGACCCTTTTCTCCACATTTATAGAAGACTCTCATGCCTTTCAAGCATTTCCTGAGATGATTCTTTCCATAGTTCTCACATAATGGGAATAGCATTGTTCCCTTGCTCCTCTTTGGTGCTTCTCCTTTTCCTTTGTTATCGGAGTACCACTTATTATCTTGATTTCCTTTGAATATATTTGATCTAGAAAATTCCCTCTCTGTTTTGATGCCACTTGATACAATTTGATCATATGATGAAAATGATTGAGAATACAGTGCCCTTCGAAGACATGGCTTAAAACATTCAAAGAAATGGTCAATATTCTCTTCCGAGACACATACATATTCTACGGCATACCTGGCCAACTTTGTGAAAGTAACTTCATACTATATAACACCGTATCATTCCCTTTTTTTAAAACTAAGTAACTTCATCTTTATTTCAGTTCGTTGCTCATGAGGGAAAAAAATTTCAAACGAATATTTCCTTAAAAGTCATCCATTCCATATCTTATATTTCATCTTCCTCTGTGGTATTCTGAATCAAGGACCACCATTGACCTGCGTCACCCTTGAGACAATATACTACCAGTACTACCTTTTCATTTTCATTGCATCTTAATGCCATGAATATCTTTTCAAGGGACTTGATCCATTGCGCAGTAACCACTGGGTTAGTAGTTCCACTAAAATATGGGGGATTATGCTGCATGAAATGATCCAACACAGGTGTGGAATGGTTATTCTTTACAACATGAGTATGTTGTCCAAATATGGTCATGATCTGATCTGCTCCAACATTAACTGTATTTACTTTCTCAGTAGGAAGATCCCTACCTTGCCCACGAGTATTGATTCCCCTTC
Source organism: Viscum album (assembly GCA_963277665.1). NCBI lineage: Eukaryota > Viridiplantae > Streptophyta > Magnoliopsida > Santalales > Viscaceae > Viscum > Viscum album. The sequence goes on along the minus strand of OY728147.1, from coordinate 1,352,876,738 downwards.
TTCTGTTAGATGCCATTTCTAAATAATGGTATACAGTATATTAGTTTATGAATCTCAAATAGAAAATAACTCAACATAGAATGAAGTTCTATGCATCGATTATCTTATAAACATGATTTCTATGAGGAAAAATTTACGTTAAACTCCTTCATAATAGATTTTAATGAAAATTTGAATTATCCTAATCATGTCCCCTAGGAGTGTCGTAACCAATAGTGCAGCAAAGCCCGTTGTTAGGAATCAGTTCCCATTCAAGTCTAGCTCAAAGAGGTGTTTTCAGGTTTTACACCTAGATACATATGTGCCAGAGCTGCCTCTACCTGCTCGTATCCAGACAGGGACGTATTGCTTAAAATATCAACATAATCAATTCCTTAACGAAATACCATGACGTTATTGTATGTTTATACTCAAATACTACCTTATGCCTTTGTTCCCTACTATACATTTCCTACTCTAGTTTCCAAGTTTTCTACTAAACTTCCTCTGATACCAACTGTAACACCTCGACCCCTCCAGGATGGAGTTGGTGCATTACCTATGATATTGGCAGAGTTAGAAGTAATGAAAATCCTGAAGGAATGATCATTTTAGTAGTCCTAAATAAAGTAGATAAATAGATGTTACTAAAATTATATTGTAAAATTTTACAAAGTACAATTCATAACAAAACTAAAAAGTGCAACCACACGAACTCAATAAAAGACCTTCTCTTCATCACCTATTGAAGGCAAAAAATGAAATTGGTGATCTCAAACACTCAGTAAGGGTTATAAATAGTAGAATCATGAGTACAATAATAAGTGAATCACAATCAATATGACATAATCAATATGGCATAGGGAATAAATTAATAACTAATACAATTAATAAACTGAGAATGAAACTGCATTCATAGATTTTGTCATAGTGAAAACCTCATGGATAATAATTATAACTGATAATGAATAAAAATAATTATTATTAATTTTACATTATGTAACTAGCACATGAAACCATAATACCATAAATATGGTTTAGTTCTATGGGTAGAAACCCGTATGATTTTTTGAAACAAACTTGAAGGGTTTGTCACCAAACCGATTTGTCTCATGAGACGTACTGATGCATCAAGGTGCTATAGTAGGCCCCACCCACCACTACATGTCCAGATAATTCTTTATACATTGATTCAATACAATAGAAATATGCCTTTTCAATTCTCGTATAGATTAGAGTATACGAATTCATCAATATTTCCATAATAAAAATAACTTTCCAAATTAACAACATATGTAAAATGGTATACAGTTTAGAAACAACATATCCATGATATGAGATTATGGATATTTAATATAAATTTTATTTCAAATTAAAAGTGTTCTCAAATGGGTAGTAGGTACAGCACAGAAGGATTATTAGGTTCATAATACAAAGTTAGTAAAAACAAAATAGAAGTTGATACAAAGTCTCTTACCACAATGTAATTGGTTAAATCAAATGAACAAACCTTAATAACCCTCAAATGAATCATTGAATAACATGAGTATAAAGAAAATCATGTTATTATGTATCAAATGGCAGCACACATATACCCCATAAAAGATATAAGGGGTGACCACTGAAAATCTCACAGAAATGAAAGTGAGGTGAGAAACCCCTTACAAACATTTCGACATGGTAACAAGTGTTATTGTGACGGATTAATGATAGGTAAATGGGTATTACATTATTTATATTTCACAAGGTCAGCATTGGGGATGTTCTAAAACATACCCCATCATTAGGAGTTAAAAATAAAAGGGCACAACATAGGGTACATTCTTGAACAAAAGTGAGGGAGAGGATCCCTTACCTTATGCTTGAAGGTGTTATTGACTTGTAATTTAAGACATGAATAAACAAATTAGGATTATTAATTCATAAGTAAAGAATATATTATATATGTAAATGATTTATTATAAACCTTTTTAATTCATTAATGGTATTTTATATTAGTTATAAGGTTTAATTTCATTGTTCAGGCTCGTTTGTTTACTTGGTTTTAAATGATCAGTTCACTTATATTCAAGTTCGGATAAATATATGAGATGGATGTGGTTGTCCAGAAAGGAAATTATATTCTATTAGATAACATCCAGAAGATTAAATGGTTTTATATTTAATTTGTTTACTTAGAGTAAAGTTGAATTATTATATATATAACCTTAGTGGCAATCGTTCTGGCTAAACGGTGGGTTTGATTACAATGAACATGTTTTGATTTATATCATAATACCCTTTGTACAAAAGGGTTAAAGAACTAAAAATAAGATATATTACATATATAATAATCTATTTAAACCATAACAGAAATGGTTTCATTACCAAAATTAAATATTATAATAGAAATTGATAAACCTTTGTCCTTGAATGTGCTAAATTAGCACATCTCAAACGGTGCTTTCATTTCCTTCAAATAAATGGTGGGGAAAGGAGAGAAGGTAATGAAATATGAAATTAGCATTAAAAATTTCCATTACATGTATTTTAATGGATTTATCATACTATTATGGTGATGAAAGAAACAAAAAAGAAAAGAACTTAAAAAATTGAAGGAATTTGAAAGAGGAATTTACCTCTTGAGACTTCCTCCTTTGAGAACCTCTTAAGGGGAGAGGTTTAGGTATTTTGAAGAGGCTAGGAGCTTTAGTACATGGGTAAGGATCTTAGGGAGAGACTTGGGGAGAATATTGTCAGGGAAAAAGGAATGAGTGGTGTTATAGGAAGAGGGGGTGAGGGGTGCTTTATATAGTGGAGGGGAGAGGAGTTTTCTTAACATTATACTCATTAATTTATTATCTCCTATCATGACAACCAATAGTTAGTATTACATGACCAAGAACAGTAATATATTCATGTGAATTAGAACCAATTGGGCTTACATCAGAAGATCATAATCAATGACTCCATTAATCCATTATTTAGTATTTATTGTGAATTATCTGATTTTACTATTCATCAAAAAATCAAGTATTTCAGAAAAATCCCAAAAATACCACCTAACCATTTTTCGACATGTAAAATCCAAAAATGAGGTCCATTTTTAAAAAATAATTTTTTTAAATATTATTAATTAAATATTTTATTAAAATCATTACTTAATCAAAAAATACAAACACTTGAAATTCTTATCTTAATTTTTAAGGTGCCTAAATTCATTTATACACTCACTGGTATAGATACTGTTCATAAGAGTCATATTACTATTCATAAAGGTAAGTTACTATTAATAAGGTTGGGTTACTATTCATAAGGGTATGTTACTATTCACCGAAAATTAAGTTAATCCTATCAGACTCTAAATATCATCTCGAACACAACTGTGTATCTCATATTTTTAAAATTCCAAACGCAAAGTTGGAAAATTTATGTTTAATGGCTAGGTTATGGATATCTTCTATAATTACCCATGTTTCGTTCCATATAGGCTCAGTGATCCATGAAATATAGGCTATAGCTAGAATTTATTTAAGAGAAACATACCATAAAATATTTGGGTGCTATAATTATTTTAATAAAATGGAATGATTATAAGTAATCAAATCCCTAAGGACTCATCAATTTAGCAGTCTTGGAAATTAGATTACATACATGAACATTACTTTTAAATTTCTAACATAAAACATAACATAGATAATTATTTTATAATTCCATTATTATCCTAGAATAACCATACATATCAATCATAAAAAACTTTTTTTTCATCTTCGGAAATTAAAACATAAGATTGGGGTGATCTCAGATGCTCAGTAAGGATAAACAATATAGAAGAATCTATCAAAAATAATAATAAATATTTTATACAATGTACAAAAATAAAACACTAGACTTTTAAAACATTATCTTCATCATTATATTGTAATAAAAAATCAAATAATTCCATTTAAACATTCACATGGATATTCTAATAGTCAAATAATCACATGTAAAATAAATAACTAATCATATAACATGGGAATTCATAATTTAAGACATCACAACCATTACGTGAAGGCCTTGTTCCAAGACACTATTCTTATTCATGAGACCTACTGATACATTGAGGGGCTATAGTTGTCCTTCCTGTCACTCACTAAGTCCAATGCATTCCCATATGAAAAGTGTGAAACATAACATAAATATTCATACTAAAACTAGAATATGTAATTCTATTACACTAACCATAAACCATGAATCGTATTAAAATAGTACATCCATAGTTTAACATATCATAAACCCTTCAATAACATATAGATGATTATATCATAATAAATCAAACTTAACTAAGCATAAAAATCTAACAAAAAAATGTTGACATATATGAAAATAATAATAAAAATTCATTAAAACTATTTGAGATAAATAACCATTTTTTTACTTTGAAAACATTAAAATTAATGCAGTTTAAAAATGAACAAATTTAAAAGATATTTTTTATTCCAATTGTCCCATACCAATTTGAAACTTTGGAAATTAATTAATATTTTAAAGCAATCATGTATATATAAATAAATCCATAAAACTATTTTGAAAACACAGATATTAATAAGAAATATCTATAAAAATAAATCATTAAAACATTAAAGATTATGTTTTACTAAAATATTACCTTACATAAAACCTTTAAAGTACTCCTTTTTATAACAAGCAGATGGATGATAAATATGTCCCAATAAATACTTACTCCTAAACAATCTCAGATAATAATGAGATTGTGAAATTATCACGTACCTTAAGTCTAATACTCTCCGTATGTGTTTAAAACTCTTGTATAATTGTTTCGAACATATTATTAACTTGTAACATAATCATAATAATATTTATGATATATTTTATGATTGGTTTGTGACATTATATTACTTATTTATTAATAATTCCAAGTTAATGCAATGTTTCGGGTAATAATCGCTTTCATTATCGCATGTTTTTTCACTTGTTATTCATGATCATATTACATAGATCATGATATCATTATTTATATATCATATATATTCATAATATTAAAATTTATAATAGATAGATATATGAAATGGAATAAATTTTTCATGGAGATGGTAGGTCGTACGTACGCATGAACACCGTTTCCATTTTCTTATCATATTGAGTGGAAGTAAGTGAATGACCTATATGTATATACGTATATATATATTTTTTATATTATTTTAGTTGAATTATTATATCATATATATCATACTTTTTTTATATATATTTTTATAATCATTCTTTGATGGTGAATGTGGAAGATGAATCTCATCGTGTCGTGAAGACTGTAAGTCATACCTAGACACGAGCGACAGTATCATTTACTTATTGGTTAAATGGTATGGAATTGGACAGATAATGATTTTAAAAGAAATAATATCATGTTATATGTATTATTCATGTCATTTATATTCATCATTATACCCATTGTAAAAAAGTATTTCTGAAAAACAGTTTACACCACAGCGTGGAAACGGTAAGTCATACGTACGCACAAATGAGGATATTGTTTTTCATAGGATTGTTAAAAGCTGGAATATGGTCAAACCATAATCATAAATGATATAAATATATAATAAATTCTGGATTTTTTATTTTATTATGGTAAAAACTTAGGAAGAGAAATTATATGTAAGAAAGAACATTGAAACAAGGGATAAGATGATTAGCTCTTCTTCAGGTGACTCCTTTTGATTTGCACAAAATGACTTCTTAAGTTGGTTTTCTAAAAAAATTCTTGACTCTAAGATGAATTGAGGAAATATGGGAGGATATTTGTGTAGGGTTTGTCTGAGACAAATGGATTTGGAGGTGTGAATAAAAGAGAAGGATAAGTACCCTTTTATAGGGGAGGTGGGGGCACTTTAGGAAAGTCTTGAAATATTATTTTATTATAAATTTATTTTTGATTTCTAATAGCTAAAAAGTGATTTATTTCTAAGATAATATTAGTATTAGGATAAATCATCTCAAAAAATAGTTTTTAGACATGTTTAGGTTTTAAATGTAACCTTATCTTTTGGTGTTAACCCTTGGTTAAATAAGTTAACTCTTACCATTTATTCTTTTATTTTTATACTATATGGTTAATATAGTTTCTATAAATTCCAAGAGAACATTATGTGTATAATTAATGACATTTTTAATAATATATAAGTCAGTTGGATGAATCATTTTTTTGACTATTATATAATTTAATAAAATATTGTTTGTCTTAAAAATCCATTTATGTCAATTTTGCTACTATTTAGTAATTGATATTTTTTAAAGTCATAAAAACATAATTACTTTAAAAAAATGATTTAACTCAAAGATAATATTTCATAATAATCAATAAAAATTTTTATGGAATCAAAATTTTCAAATTGAATTTATTTTAATATTTATAAAATAATTTATTTGAATATTTCATTAATAAGGTAATCATTATGTCATCATTGTGTCATAAATAAATTTATTTATTCAATGTATAAAAATTATGAATAACATACCATGATTTAAGATATATTTTTATCTTTATAATGAATATTTATAGTATAATATATCATTTATATAAACCAAATTAAAATTGTGTTTGTTAGGGGATACTTGTTTATGTTATATTTCCCTTTTCTTTAAATTAAACATTATAAATGGTCATTGTCACACCGAAGTGGCTCTATGGGGTCCTAAAATAGATCTAAAGATTCACATGGTCGCACATATATCATCAAATATGATTAAGACCCATATTCATATAGTTTAATATTATTATAATATAATTTTTTACCATTATTTAACAGATTTAACATTTAACAATGGAAAATAAAAATAATTAATGAAATTACTATTCATAATGTCCAAATATAAAAGGTACGTATTTAAAAATTATGGAACTTATGATTCCAAATATGGAATCCATTTTTCCAAATTCAAATCATTTAATTGTCAAAAAGTATTTTAAAATTAATTCTCGTTGTCAAAACTAGAAAGTGGGTTTTTAAGAAATAAAAAATTATCAAAAGATTGACATGTGTTTATGTATAATTTCGATGTGAAATTACATCCATTGACCAAAATTGAGTTAAATTATAAGAAAAATCTAATTACACTTTAAAAACAATTAAAATTACAATCTAACTATATAGATAAATTAGATGAAAATGCAGTTTTGAATTAGAATGCATTATTTTTCACTATTCCATAAAATAAGAATGTTATCAGAAAAACACTAAAAATTTATCCAAACTAAATTTTTATTTTCCACATAAAAATAATAATTTAAAATTGTAAAATTTAATATATAAAAGTGACAAAAATTGTATTTAAAATGGGTTCACCATTAAAATTCTTAAAAATTGTATTTTTTGAAAAATACATCTTTTATCTGAAAAATAAAATTTGTCTTTATTATGTCTAAGAAAAACATAAGATAAATGTTAAAATTAAAAGTAATATAAAAATTAAAAAAATGTTTAATACTATTTATAACTATTTTTTAATTGGATAATTTGATAGGTCGTGGTGCTCTCGAACTCAGTGTTGCGTGTAGCGTAAGCTATGACGGTGTTGTGTGTAGCGTAAGATTGTCTTGGTATAGTATAAAACAAAATCTATTGAATTTATTTAAAAACCATATAGTGGGATCTTGTGGTTTTACATTGTCCCCTACTTCAATAAATTCCCTCCTCACAATTTTCAAATTTGGGTTTGGTAATAAATGATTGATTATTCAAAATCCCTTTATTACAATCCCACATTAGAAAAACTGGTCGATAAAACGTCCACCTTAAAATAGATAAAGTAAAGTAATAAGGTTACCTTAGATAACATTAACTAGGATTCCATGTAAGAAAATATGGATATGGAAGAAAAACCTAACAATCATGTTCTGATGGAGATAGATAGAGAACATGATTAGGAAAAGGATAACAATCATTAAGGTATAAATTTGTGATCATCCAAGGAGTCATTTGATTAATCACAAAAGAATGTACTTAGAAGCATTTTTGGTTTTCAATATCTTTTCCCTAAAGTTAAATAACATGAGAATATATACTGACTTGATTTTAGTATAATATCACCCTTGGTTATTCCTTTAACTATTTTCACTTCATCTCTTATTCAAATAAATGAAGTCAATTTTTTCATTCCAGAAGTGTTGGTAAATCATGTGATATATAAATAGAATGATAGTTCATTCCATCTGTCTCAACAAGAAAAATTACATAGGTTACAACTTATGCCTAAGTCCACCTATAGAAAGATTATATATTAATCTAACAAACATCAACCAAATCATAACTTATATTATCCATAAATGGATAACCTTAAATTCATTCAACAAATTAAAAATCTACAAATTAAGAAGGAGGTTAACCAAAAAAGCATAGCTTTTATCTCACATGTCTTATAGGGCAGTTATTGGTTGTCACATTCCAAACATGTGAACACATTCATCATGCATTCCCTTAAGTCATGGTAACAAATTGAATTATAAGATATCCTTATTTAAAAAATGTATGTTTCCTTATTCCAAAACATAGTGTATTATTTTTTAAGTCAAAAAATTTGTATAGTACAACCATTTTAGCATAACCCTTTTTTTGAAAAATCTATAAGTATTTCTCAAGAAACATGAATCATTCAATTTAATTATTTAAATCCAACATATCTTTATCCAAATATTAGTGTCTTAACATAAAGAAAATGTCACGACCCGTCCTCAGGGCTCGTGCTGTGACTACCCCAAGCCCGCCTTCCATAGGCCAGGGGCTGGCGACTAGCACCAAAGGCGTAAATCCCGATACCTGGGAAGGCATTGCCTTTATAAAAGTAAACAAACACCATAGAGTACAAGCGGAAGCAAAACACTAAGTACAAAAGAAATGCTGAAAAGTAAATGGGCCAGAATACAAACCCAAAAGAAGGTACAACAACAACTGAAAAAGGTACAACAGCAAATAGACAAACAGCTGGAAGAAGGAAGCAGCTCATGGGTCGTCCTCCTCGGATCCTACCTGAAGGGTAGGTACAGATAGCGCAGCTCCTGGTCATCCACCATGGATCCTACCTAAAGGGTAGGTATAGATATCCTCCTCCACGCTCTCATCTGTCAACCTTTTCCGTGTGTCGTCTCGTCGGGTAGTCCACCTCCGGGTACTGACTCGTCGTGTAGTCCACCTCCGGGTACCGACCAGTCCTCAAACACTGGGCCTCCATCAGCACTGCCCGTCGTCTACAACCAACACAATGAGGTGCGTGCATAGCCCATGCAGGGGTGAGTATAACGATACTCAATAGGGACCCTGAGACCCTCAAGGTCTCACTAAATCCAACAAGGATAACAACAAGAAGATCTCAATAGATAACCTCTACTTAGGTATATTCCCATACATATACCTAAGTTATCAAGTAACCCATATCAATCATGAGAAACACAAGGATTATGAAATCAATGGATAACCACTACCCAGGTATATGCCCATACATATACCTAAGTTATCAAGTAACCCATCTCAATCAAGAGGTAAACACAAAGGTCATTGTCTCAGCTCAAACCAGGATTTTCATTATCGAAACCGTAACTGCTGAAGAGCTCCATATATAGAGTCTACAGTGGTCCTGTCAAGACTCCGAGGTACTTCTCACTAACCTAAGACTGCTGAGGTACTCCTCCTATCGAGTACCGCGGGCCTGCCAGCTCACACAGTAGTGCTTCCCGCCGGGGTCTTCCACCCAACACAGTAGTGCTCCCCCCCTCATAGCCTACAGAGGTACTCCTCCTGTCGAGTACCGCGGGTCTGCCACCTCACATAGTAGTGCTCCTCTGCTGTGGGTCTGCCACCTCACAAAGTAGTGCTCCCCACTTGGCTACGCAAGTCACTCCGAATCGAATCGGACAAGCAGTCTTCAGGTCTCTTCCGGCTACACGGTCTCCGTACTCCGTACGCTCATCTCGGGGAGGGTCCGCTCCACGAGCTACAAGTCGATACTCCAAGTATCTCAAAGTCCCGCGAAGAATTATCACAAAGTACCGGCTCGTCATAGGGGTCTCAACGCAACAGACGGCGCGTCAATCGGATGCCCGGTCTGTGAGTTATTAGCCTTTTCGTCCTAGGGGCCCGGTTGGTTTCGTAAGAGAACCAACCCGGCCGTATCTCAACTGTACCCCGAACTCCCATAGGGTATGCTCATAGGGACCGTTTCTCAACGTGATCAACAACGCCGCTGACGGTTCGTCAAACGGACGTCCTGTCTGAAAGATATCAGTTTTTCCGTTCCAGGGGCCCGGTTGGATTTCGGGTACAATCCAACCTGGACGTATCTCAACTGCATCCAAAACTCGGGCGGAGTATGCCAAAATTTCCGTCTCAACAAGAGGAAAACAACGAGACAGACGGTGCGTCAATCGGACGCCCGGTCTGTGAGTTATTGGCTTTTTCGTTCCAGGGGCCCGGTTGATTTTGTGAGCGAACCAACCCGACCACACTCCGACGACATCCAAACCTCGAGCGGATTAAGCCAAAAGATCCGTCTCACTTAGAGGAAATCAAAAAAGTCAATGGCACATCATTCGGACGTCCGGAACTCAAGTTACGAGCGTTTCCGCTCCGAGGGCCCAGTTGGTTTCGTGTACGAACCAACCCGGCCGAACCCCAAGTTCTCCGAAACCTTGAGTGCGATATATCGAAATGACCGTCTCGATCCAAGGATCATGTTGCCCCTGACAGTGAGTCTTTTGGAGACCCGTATCTCATGTTACGAGCATTTGACCGAAAGTGGCCCGAAAACGGGGGTCTGGGCCCGGGCCGACCCGGCCCGACCCACCCTGGGTCGGCCCGAGCGGCGACCCGGCCCGACAACCCGGCCCGGCTCGGAAAATCCGGCCCGGCCGGAGGCACGGCGGCGCGGCCTGGGCGCCGCATGTACGCCGTACGCGGGGGCAAAGCCCCCCTTTGTTTCAAAAGGGTGGCGCGACATTATGCTGCGCCTTTGAAATAAACGCCCCCCACTACGTGGAGGGGGGCCCGCCTCTACAAAATGGGGAATTCATTCCCCGGTATTTACGGATCACGGCCGGCCTTAGGCCGGCCGTTTTTATCACATGAGGGACCCGCGGGTCCCACCTCTTTTGCAAACCGGCGGCCGGCACGGCCGGCCGCCTTCCACTACTTCGCCACGGCCCGATGGTTGCGGCTCTCCTCGTCTCTGGTGGCCGGTGAGGCCGGCCGCCTCCGGCTGCTCCTCCGCGGTCGTAGTGCCGCGGCTCTTCCTTATCCGCCGGTGGCAGGTTTTCCAGCCGCCCCTTCTAGCTCTGCCGCGGCTCAAGCCGCGGCCCTTGTTCGATTGGCACGGCGCGACGTGCCGCGCCCCTCCGCCATAGATCGCTCCGACCCCTTCCTTCCTCGTGTTCTCCGGTGCGGTGCGTCGGCACCACGCCCCACCACCGCGGCCCGCTCCGGCCGTGGTCCTCGTGATTTCTGCACGGTGCAACGGCACCGTGCCGCCTTCGCCTTAACAACAATGAAGATCAACGAAAGGTGGGAAGGAGGATCGACCGTGTTGGTGCGGTCCAATCTCCTTCCATTATTTCGATATCAAGCGGTCCAAGCGAATGAAATAAAACTTAATGACAGACGAGCACACTTTTATAATAATAAAACCGAACTAACCCCTACCTCATAATTGTCATTCGTTGACGATCTCGGGAAAAGGACGGATATTGATTCCTCGATTGTCGTGTTCGTCACACACTCCCAATTCTCACGCTCATGCGTCGTAAAGGAAGAAGGGTACTCGTCGTTGGAGTGAGCGCCGTCGTCGATGGTGACATTTCCCACGGTGATGCCTCCTCCCTTGACGCGAAGAAAGAAGGAGAGAAGACACGTTGTTGGTACCTTCGTGTTCTCCATCGGAGGGTCGGTGATCATCACATTCTTCGTCGAAGTCTCGACGTTCTTCAACGATGGTGATGAAGTTCTTCAAAACTAAGAGCTTCCTCTCTCAATTTCCTCACTTAACCAAGCAACCTAATAAAATAATCTCTCCCATTATTTTATTAACACATGCCAAGCTTTTCAAATTCCAAAATTCAAATAACTTAATTAATTAAGAAGTTGAACTCATTAATTAAAAAGTGTTGGCATGTACTTAAGTGGGGGAGAAGTTCAAGAGTTAAAGGGAGATTAAATGGGGGTTAAAGAAGAGTTATAGGGATGTGAATGGTTGGGGCTCGTGTGGGCCCCACATTTCAAGTATCCACTCATTGGAAGTTGGTTGGTCATGGGATCCACCAACAACTTCCCATGGAAGAGAATAACTCCCAAAGACATAAAATAAAATTGTTCACACAATTTTATTTATTTTAAACTAAAAACCCAAAAAAATCAAAAACTCAACCCGCTTAAAATGCAACTATGGTAAAGGTCCCCTTAAGCGATTACCGGTGTTGCGAGTTCATCGGTGCCATCAGATTTCAATTCTGAGCACCGGTTAAAAAGATAGAAAATCCCACTCGCTCGTTCACTAAACGTAACTGAGCCAAACTTCGGAAGTTGATTCCGGACACTCCGGGCCTCGGAATCAAGTGCCGTTAGAAACCACGTTCTTGTAAAATTCAAAAGAAAACTAAGACAAAAATTTCCTTGAAATTTCCGGGTATTTACATAAAAAATTAAGGGCTATCTTTACTTTAATAATATATTCTCCTAATATAATCTTACCCTTAAATCAATTTTCTTGCCCATTTTATCAATTCAACATATTTTCAAAAATCCATAGTGAAAAACATAAACCTAATACTCCTTATAAAATTCACTATTCATAATTCTTTGATCCAAATAAATGAATACATTAATCTGTCTAATTTAATGGTTGGCATCGAATATGCCCTTCCTTAGATTAGAAGTAAATTCTTATGTCTGGGAATTAATTTAGGTAATGCCCATTATTTACACAGATTATACATTGAACTCCATAACAATTGGTCACTCTATGACCCTTTTCCCTATAGAGATAACATCTTTACCTCCATTTGAGGTATTCCTGGAAGTTCTTCTTCCCTTCCTCTTGACATGTTGGAAGTCAAATCTTCTTTCTTCTATGATTCTTAAAATATGAACATTTATAAATGTTCATATTCCTCTTACATAGTGTGTTATGAAAGTCCTCAAAGATCCCATTTATAATCATATATCATGATAACTAATTCAGAATAATCACAATATATTTCTCTTCATTCATTATTCAATTTTGTTACTCCAAAACACCAGATTTTTCATCACACTCAATGTTAATCAAATTCCTTATGGTTTCCTCAATTAACTAAGACCAGAAATAATAGGGTGAGAAACACATTTCATTTATGAAATCCACATAAACAAGGGAAGGTTATTTCATTCTTTAACTTCTTAGGTTTAATCCTAGGTTATCCATGATTGTTACCAAAATTATAGGGAGTCTTTTGTACTTATCCTCAATGTCAGTCTAAGGTTTATGATCTCCAATACAGGTTTTCTAAATCTATTTCCAAGGTTTTTGTTAAACTTCCTTTGATACTAACTGTAATGACCTAACCCAAGAATCCTAGAGTCAGTGCATTATATTAATACATTCTCATTATTATAATGAATAAAATCTTGAAGGATTGATCGGTTTAACATTCTTGGAAAATATATTAGATGCATGAACATTAAATTTAAATTAATAACATAAAACACAACATATATAATCCTTTGAGAACGCCATTATTCCCCTAGATTAACCATGTATATCAATCATAAAAAAAACTTGGCATCCTGAAGAAACAAAACATAAGAAAGGGGTGATCTCGGATGCTTAGTAAGGATAAGCAATATAGCATAAGCTATAAAAAATAGTCATATAATTTTAAGCCAAGGTACAAAACAAAAACCCAATCCTTTTAAAACTTTATATTCGGCATAACCTAGAGATAATAAATCAAATAATTTAATTTAAACATTCATATATATATTCTAATAGTCAAATAATCATATGTAAAATAAATTACTAATCTCATAACAAGGGAATTCATAATATTGGACATCATTACTACTAGATCAAGGCCTTCTACCAATACCATAAACAAATATTCTATCAAGGCATAGTGTGAATACACTAGTTTTTATCTTAAGACCTACCGATGCATCGAGGGGATATATTGGACCCCACCCATCATTTACTAAGTCCAATATATTCCTTATTTAAAAATGGTTAAACATAACATAAACATTAGTATTAAAACTTTAATATGAAATGTTATTAATTTAACCATAAACCATGAATGGTATTAAAATAGAACATCGACATTCAAACATATCATAAACCCTTAAATAGAGTATATAAGATTTTATCATAATAACTCAATCTTAAGTAAGGATAAAAATCCAACAAAGAATGTTAATATATATGAAAATAATCTAATAAATTCATTAAAACTATTTGAGAGAACTATTACTTTTTATTCTGAAAGCATTAAAATTCACACAGTTTATAAATAAATATATTTAAAAGGTATTTTTAAATCAAATTATCCCATACCACTTTGATACTTTTAGAAATAATTAACATTTTAAAACATTCATGTCCATATAAATAAATCTTTTAAACCATTTTGAAAACACTGATATTAATGAGAAATATATAGCAGAATAAATCTTTAAAAAAATTAAAATGATGTTTTAGTAAAATATTCCCTTATATAAAACCTTAAAAATAATCCTTTTGAAAACATGTACATGGATGATAAACATGTCCTAGTAAATACTTACGAATAAATAATCTCAGATAATAATGAGATTGTGAGATTAACCATAAACATAAGTATGATACTCTATGTATGTGTATGAAACTCCTATATAAGGGTTTTGAAAAAAAAATTAACTTGTACCATAATTATAATAGTATTTATAATATTATTTATTATTTTTTTTGGCTTTATATTACACATTTACTATTAACTCCAAGTTAATGCAACATTTCAGGTAATAATCGTTTTATTTATCGGATGTGTTTTCACTTGTTATTCTAAATCGTATTATGTAGATCATGATATCATTATTTATATATCATATATATTCAAAATATATAAAATTTATAATGGATGTATATATGAAATGGAATACATTGTTCATGGAGATGGTAGGTCATACATATGCATGGACGCTATTTCCATTTTCTTATCATATTGAGTGGAACTAAATGACAAATATATACATAAGTAAATATATATATATATATATATATATATATATATATTATTACATAAAAACTATTATGTCAACTATTTCATATTTATTCTTAATATATTTTTTTATAATCCTTCTTGGATGGTGAACGTGGAAGATGAATCTCATCATGTCGTGGAGATAGTAAGTCGTAGATACGGACGAGTGATGGTATCATTTTCTTAATGGTTTAATGGTTTGGAATTGGATGGAATATGAATTTTACATAAATAATTTCATGTTATATTTATTATTTAATCCATTTATATTCTTCATTATACCTGTCGAAATAAACTAAAAATGAAAAATATTTTACACCACGACGTGGAGACGGTAAGTCATACGTACGCACACATGGTGATATTGTTTTTCATAGGATAGGTAAAATAAGTAATATTATAATCCTAGAATCGTAATAAAATATTAAAATATAGTATATTATGGAGTTTTTATTTTATTATGGTATCAAGTTAGTAAGAGTTAGTAGAAGAATAAAAGATGTTTGAAAGAAGGGATAAGAAAATTACATCTTCTTTAGGTGACTCCTTTAGATTTTCACAAAAGGACACCTTAAGATCATTTTATACCTGAAGGGGGGCCAATAGGATTAATTGGGGGTATTTATGATGATATTTGGGTACAGTGTTTCCGAGTAGATGGGATTTGGATGTGTAAATAAAAGAGAAGGATAACTGCCCCTTTATAGGGTAGGTGAGGGGCACTTTAGAAAATTCATGAAATGTTAATTTGTTATAAATTTATTTCCAATTTATAATGTCTAAAAAGTGATTTATTTCTTGGATAATATGGGTATGGGTCTAAAGAATCTCAAAAAATATGTTTTATATAAGATTAGTTCATGAATTTAAACTTATCTTTTGGCTTTTACCCTTAGTTAAATAAGTTCACTCTTACCATTTCTTCTATTATTTTAATACTATATGGTTAATATAGTTATTATAAAATGAAAATATAACATTAAGTGGATCACTAATGGAATTTTTATACTATATAAGTCATTTTTATGAATATGAGATTCTTATTATTATTATATCATTAAATAAAATATTGTTTGTTTTAAAAATTCATTTATGTCAATTTTGACACTATTTAGTGATTGATTTTTGTTAAAGTCATAAATGATTTATTCCTTTGAAAAAAATGTATTAAATCAAATATAATATTTCATAATCATCCATAAAATTCTTCTATGAAATAAAAATCTTCAAATTAAATTTATTTTAATATTTATAATATCATTTATTGGAATATTTCATTAAAAAGGCAATCACTACATCACTATTGTGCCATAAATAAATTTCATTATTTAATTTATAAAATTATAAATAAAATATCATTATATAGGAAATATTTTTATCATTATAATTACAATTTAAATTATAAGATATCATTTATATAAACCAAATTAAAATTGTTTTAGTTAAGGGATACATTTTTATGTTATATTTCCCATTTCTTTACATTAATCATTATAAAAGGTCATTATCACAGCCATGTGGCTCCATGGGGTCCCAAAATCAAACTAATGAATCTCATGGTTTTAACTATATCATAAAATAGTATTAAGACATGTTTTAGGGTAGTTTTATATTATTATAATATTATTTTTTTAACCTTATTTACTCGATTTACCCTTTAACAATGGTAAATAAAAATAATTACTGAAATTTATATTCATAATGTCCAAATTTAAAAGTTACCTATTTAAAACATTTTGAAATTATGATTCCAAATATGGAATCTATTTTTCCAAATTAAAAACATATAATTAGAAGAAATTAATTTAAAATTAATTCCCATTTTCAAAACCAGAAAATGGGTTTTTAAGGAGTAAAAAAAATAAACATTTGACATGTGTTTATGTCCAATTTCAATGTGAAATTACTTAAAATGAGAAAAAATGGATTAAATGATAAAAACATAATCCATTTACACTTTAAAACCAATTAAAAGGAAAATATAACTATATATATAAATATGATTAAAATGTAGTGTTGAATTAAAATGCAATATTTTTAATTATTTATTAAAATATGAATGTTATGAAAAAAACACTAAAAGATTATCTAAAATAAAGTTTTATGTTATTATTATAAAGAATAATTTAATTTTTTCAAACTGAATATATAAAAGTGTCAAATATTGGATTTAAAAAGGTTTCATCGTTAAAAGGCATAAAAACTGCATTTTTTTAAAATACTTCTTTTATCTAAAAATTTGAATTTGTTCTTATATTATTCCTAAGAAAAACATTATATGAATGTTAAAATTATATGTAACATATAAAATTCAAAATATATTTAATATTATTCATAACCTCTTTTTGATGGGCTGGTTTGATAGTTCGTGGCGCGCTCGTTCTCGATGTTGTGTGTAGCTCAAGCTAAGACGGTGTTATGTATAACACAAGATTATACTAGTGTAGTGTACCACACAATAAATTTAATTTATTTAAAAAACATACCATGGAATATTGTGGTGTTACATTATCCCCTCCTTTTATAAATTGAATCCTCCCAATTTTCAAATTTGGGTTTGGTAACTATGGTTTGATTATTCAAAATCCCTTTATCGTAATCCCACATAAGAAAAATTGGTAAATAAAACTTCCACATTAAAATAGAGAAAGGAAAGTAAGAAGGTTACTTGAGACAAAATATTCTAGGATTCCTTGTATGAAAATATGGGTATGGAAGAAAACACTAATGTTTATCTTCTTGATGCAGAGTGATAGTGAACCTGATTTGAAAAAGGTTAATAACCATGAAGGTATAAATCGGTGATGATCCAAGGGTCCATTTGATTCATCACAAAATAATATACTTTCAAAAAATTTTATTTTCAAGATCATTTCCCTAAAGTTAAAGAATATGAGAATAAATACTTACTTGATTTCAGTACACTCTCACCATTGGTCATGCCTTTAACAATATCCACTCCATCTTTTATTCAAAGAAATGAAGTTAATTTTTTCATTACCGAAGTGTTGTAAGATCATTAGATCCATAAATATAATGATAGGTCACTCTATATTTCTCAAAAAAAAATTAGCACAGGTTATCACATATGCATAAGTCCACCTATAGAGAAATAATATATTAATCTAAAAAACTTCAACCGGAGTATAATTTATATCATATATAAATAGATAAAATTACAATCTTTATAAAAATTGAAAATTGACCACTTTATAAATATGTGAACCAAAATGGCCTTGCATTTATCTCCCATATTTCAAAGGGTGGTTCTTGATTGTCACATTCCAAACAGGTGGACACCTTCATTCTGTATTCTCATGAGTCATGGTAACAACCTGAATTATTATATATTATTAATGAAAACATGCATGTTTCCTTATTCCAAAACATATTGGATTATTCTTTATGTCCAAAAAAGTTGTATACTTCATCCATGATAGCATAACCCTCTTTTCAACAAATCCATAATTAGTTCTCATGAAACTAGCATCATCTAATTTACTTATTCAAATCCAACATATCATTACCCAAACATCATTATCATAAAATAAGTAATACAATATGTGTTATCTTTACTTAAATCATATGTTATCAAAATATAATGTTACCCTTGAATCAATTTTTTCCGTTATAACTATTAAACATATTTTTGAAAATCCTTAGCGAAAAACATCAACTGAATACTCCTTATATAATTCATTACTCACAATTCTTAGATCCAAATACTTAAATACTTCCATCCTCTCAATTTAATGGTTGGAATGGAATAGGTCCTTCATTGGTTTATAATTTGATTCTTATGTCTAAGAATTGATTTTGGTAATTCCCATGATTTCCAGAGATGAAAAATTAAACTCCATGATAATTAGTCACTCTACGACCCTTTTTCCTATACAGATAACATATTCCCCTCCATTTGAGGTATTCCTCAAGGTTCATCTTCCCTTCCTCTTCAAATATAGGAAGAAAAGACTTATTTCATCTAGGATTCATAAAGTTTGAACATTTATAAATGTTCATCTTCCTTTTATGTAATGTGTTAGTAATTTTATTAAAGATCACATTATTAATCATATATCGTGATTACAGATTTTGGATTCATCCACTAACTAAGGCAATAAAGAAAAGGGTCATAAACACATCACATTGAAGAAATCCACATAAACAAGGGAAGGTACTTTCAAACTATAAAATCATACGTTTAATACTAGTATATCTATGATCATTACCAAAATTCATGGGGGTTATTCTATAATTAACCTCGATATATCTTAGGGTTATGATCTTTAATCTATATTTTATAAATATATTTCCAAGCTTGTTAATAAACTTCCTTTGATCCCAACTATAATTCCCCAACCCCAGAAGCCCAGAGCTGATTCATTATTTGAATACATTGGCATGATTACAGGGAATCAAATCCCAAAGGGCCAATAAATTTAGGGGTTATAGAATATAGATTACATATATGAACATTAAATTACAATTTATAACATAAAACACGTCATTGATAATCATTTTAGAACACCATTATTCCCACAACATAACCCAACACATCAATCATAAAATAGTTCTTGGCATCCTAGGAAAATAAAACAAAAGAAAGGGGTGAGTTTAGATGCTCCGTAAGGATAAACAATATAGATAAAGCTATTAAAAATAATCATAAACTTTTAAGACAAGGTAAAAAACTAAAACACAAGACATTTAAAACATCAAATTTGGTGTAAAATGGAAATAATAAATCAAATAATTCCCTTTAATCATTAACATGGATATTCTACTAGTCTAGTAATCACATGTAAAATCAATAACTAATCTCATAATAGGGGAATGCATAATTTTGGACATCTTAACCACTACGTCAAGGCCTTGTGCCAAGACCATACACAAATATTCTATCAAGGCCTAATTCCAAGATACTAGTATGTCTCATTAGGCCTACCGATGTATCTAGGGTATATAGCGGGCCACACTTTCCACTTACTAATTCCAATACATTCCTCATATGAAAAAGATAAAACATAATATAAACATTTTTATTAAAACTATTATATGAAATGTTTTTAATTTAACCATAAAATATGAATGGTATTAAAATATAAAATTCACATTCAAACATATCATAAACCCTTTAATACATTATTGGAGATTGTATCATAATAAATCAATCTTATTTAAGAAAAACAATCCAACAATGAACATTGAAATTTCTGAAAATAATATCATAAATTCATTAAAACTATTTGATAAAAATATCCCTTTTTTACTTTGAACACACTAAAATTCATATATTGTATAAATAAAATAATTTTGAAATGATTTTTTGAATCAAAGTTCCCCATACCACTATGATACTTTTCAAAGTAATTTCTATTTTAAAACATTCATGTCTAGATAAATAAATCCTTAAAACCATTTACAAACCAATGACATCAATGAGAAAGATCTCGAAGAATTAAACATTAAAACATTTAAAATGATGTTTTAGTAAAATATTACCTTACATAAAACATTAAAACTATTTATTTTGAAACCATGGACATGGATGATAAACATGTCCAAGAAAATACTTATGCATAAACAATCTCAGATAATAATGAGATTGTAAAATTAATCATTACCTTAAGTCTAATACTCTTCGTATCAATCGGAAACTCGTGTATAATGGTTTTAAAAATATTATTAACTTATTCCAGAATAATAATAATATATATTATATAATATATGATTGGTTTATGAATTTTTATTACACATTTATTAATAACTCCAAGTTAATGCAACATTTTGGGTAATAATGGCTTTCTTTATCAAAGTTGTTTTTAATTGTTATTCATGATCATATTACTTAAATCATGATATCATAGTTTATATGTCATATATATTCAGAATATAAAAAATTGTAATATATAGATATATTAAATGGGATACATTTTTCATGGAGATAATAGATCATACGTATGAATGAATATCATTTCCATTTTATTATCATATTGAGTGGAAATAAGTGAATGAAATATATGTAAATACATATATATATATATATATTATTCCAGTAGAATTATTATGCAGTATATTTCATACTTATTATTAATATATATTTTTACAATAATTTTTATATGGTGAACGTGGAAGTTGAATCTCATCGCGTCGTAGAGATGGTAAGTCGTATGTACTCACGAGCGACGACATCATTTCTATAATGGTTAAATGGTATAAAATTTGATGGAATAAAAATTGTGAATAAATAATATCATGTTATATTTATTATTTAATTCATTTATATTCATCATTATACCCATTTAAATAAATTATAGATGAAAATTATTTTACACCACATCGTAGAGACTGTAAGTCATACGAACGCACACATGGTGATATTGTTTTTCATATGATGGGTAAAAGGGGGAATATGGTCATTCTATAAAAATAAAAAAATCTCAAAATATATTATATTTTGGATTTATTATTTTAGTATGGTAAAAACTTAGGAAGAGGAAGTAGAATAAGAAATGAGGTTTGAAAGAAGTGATAAGATGATTACCTCTTCTTTGGGTGACTCCTTTTGATTTTCACATAAGGAAGACTTTAGTTTGTTTTCTGAAAAAAGGATTGAGATTAATATTAAATTAAGTATTTTAGAAGGATATTTTTCCAGTTTTTGGCCAATCCAAATGGATTTTGAGGTGTTAATAAAAGTGAAGTGGAAGTTCCCTTTAATAGGTGAGGTGAGGGGCTATTTAGGAATGCCTTGAAATATTAATTTATTATAAATTTATTTTCAATTTATAATTGGTATAAACTATTTTTTTTATGATAAGATAATTATGAGTCTAAATATTCTCAACCAATAGGTTTTAGATAAGTGTAAGTCAGTAATTTAACATTATATTTTGGCTTTAACCCTTAGTTAAATAAGTTGACTCTTACCATTTCTTGTATTTTTTTACTATATGGTTAATATAGTAACTATAATATTCCAAGAGAACATCAAGTGGATCATTAATAGAAAATTTATGACTATCTAATTCATTTTCAAAAATCTTATATTTTTATGACTATTATATCATTTAATAATATAGTGTTTGTTTTAAAAATTCATTTTTGTCAACTATGACACTATTTAGTAATTGATTTATTGTAAAGTCATAAAAAAATGATTACTTAGAAAAAATGTGTTAAATAAAATATATTATGTAATAATAATCCATAAAATCAATGCATGGAATCAAAACATTCAAATTAAGTTTATTTTAATATTTATAATATCATTTATTTGAATATTTCATTAATAAGGTAATCGTTGCATCATCATTGTATCATATATAAATTTATTTATTTATTGTCTAAACAATTATAAAGAAAAAAACTATTTAAAAATATTTTTATCTTTCTAATTAATATTTTTATTTGATGATATATTTTATATAATCCAATTTAAAATTGTTTTAGTTATCGCATACATGTTTATGTTATATTTCCTTATTCTTTAAATTAATCATTATTAAAGGTCATTATCATATCCATGTGGCTCCATGTGGTCCTAAAATAGATGTAAGGATGATAATGGTTGTATATATATCATCCAATAGGATTATTAAATGTTTTAGGGTAGTATTATATTATTATAATATTATTTTTTACCCTTGTTTACCTGATTTACCATTTAACAGTAGTAAAAATAATAATTACTGAAATATTATTCATAATGTTCAAAAATAAAAGGTACCTATTTAAAAAATTTATAAATTGTGATTCCAAATATTGAATACATTTTTTTAAATTCTAAACATTGAATTGGAAGAAATTAATGTAAAATTTTTTCCTGTTGTCAAAACCCAAAAATGGGTATTTATGAAGTAAATATTTATCAAAACATTGACATGTGTTTATGTCCAATTTCAATGTGAAATTAATTCAAACTACCAAGATTGGATTAAATGATAAAATCATAATCCATTTTCACTTTGAAACCAATTAAAAGGACAATCTAACTATACATATAAATTCGATGAAAATGTAGTTTTGTATTAAAATACAGTATTTTTCACAATTCATTAAAATATGAATGCTATGAAAAAAACCCTAAAATTTTAATCAAACTAAATTTTTATATCCATATCCTAATTAAAATTTTAATTTTTTCAAATAGGATATATAAAAGTTTCAAATATTGGATTTAAAAAGGGTTCACCAATAATATGCGTAAAAACTACATTTTAAAAAAAATACATCCTTTATCTGAAAAATTGAATTTGTTATTTTATTATTTCTAAGAAACACACTATATTAATTTTAAAATTATATGGATTATATAAAATTCAAAATATTATTAATAAAATTTATAACTACTTTTTAATCATCTAGTTTGATAGATCATGGTGTGCTTAAACTCAGTGTTGTGTGTAGCGCAAGCTAAAATGATGTTCTGTGTAGCGGAAGATTATCTTGGTGTAGAATAAAACATAATATATTGAATTCATTTAAAAAACATACCATGGAATCTTGGGGTGTTACATTATTCCCTCCATCAATAAATTTCATACTCACAATTTTCAAATTTGGGTTCGGTAACTAAGGTTTGATTATTTAAAATCCCTTTATTGCCATCCCACATCAGAAAAATTGGCTGATAAAACATCCCCTTTAAAATAGAGAAAGGAAAATAAAAGGTTACCCAAGATAAAATGTACTATGATTCCATGTAGGAAAATCTGCGTATGGAAGAAAACACTGATGATCATGTTCTGGTGCAGGGCGATAATAAACATGATTAGGAAAATGTTAACAACCATGAAGGTATAAATCAGTTATGATCCAAGGGGACATTTGATTCATCACAAAACAATGTACTTGAAAAACATTTTTCATTTTAAAGATCCTTTCCCTAAAGTTAAATAACATGAGAATAAATACTTACTTGATTTTAGTACACACTCACCATTTTCCATGCCGTCAACAATATCCACTTCATCTCTTATTCAAATAAATGAAGTTAATTTTTTCATTCTTGGTGTATGGGAAATCATGTGATCCATAAATATAATGATAGCTCACTCCATATTTCTCCACAAAAAAATTAGCACAGGTTACCACATATGCATAAGTCCACCTATTGTAGGATAATAAATTAATATAAAAAACATCAATCAGAGTATAACTTATACTATCCATAAATGGATAAACTTAATATCCTTTTAATAATTGATAATATACAACTTTTGAATGATGTGAACCAAAAATGCTTTGCATTTATCTCCCATATTTCATAGGCAAGTTCATGTTTTTCACATTCCAAACATGTGGAAACCCTCATTATTTATTCTCTTCATTCATAGTAACAACTCGAATTTTCATATATCCTTTTTGAAAACATGCATGTTTTCTTGTTCCAAAACATAGTGGATTATTCCTTATGTCCAAAAATGTTTTATACTTCACCCATAATAACATAACCCTCTTGTCAACAAATCCATAATTAGTTATCAAGAAACTAGCATCATCCAATTTATGTATTCAAATCGAACATATCTTTATCCAATAATCATTATATTAACATATGGAATATTTTAAGGGTTATCTTTACCTTAATCATATGATATCCAAATATAATCTTACTGATAAATAATTTTTTTGTCCATTATAACTATTCAACATATTTTTGAAAATACATAGTAAAAAACATAAACTGAATACACCTTATAAAATTCACTATTCATAATTCATGGATCCAAATACCTAAATACTTAAATCCTTCCAATTTAATGGTCGGAATGGAATAGGTCCTTCCATGGTTTAGAAGTATATTCTTATGTCAAGAAATTGAGTTGTGTAATTCCCTTGATTTCAACAGATAGTACATTGATACGCACAACAATTGGTCACTCTATGTCCCTTTTTCAAGCAGAGATAACATCTCCCCCCCCCCCCATTTGAGGTATTCATCAAGGTTATTCTTCTCTTA
The DNA here is from genome assembly GCA_963277665.1 of Viscum album. NCBI lineage: Eukaryota > Viridiplantae > Streptophyta > Magnoliopsida > Santalales > Viscaceae > Viscum > Viscum album. The sequence continues at coordinate 1,352,851,566 of OY728147.1, read as the reverse complement.
CTATTGACATGTAGGAAGCCGAATATTCTTTACTCTATGATTTATAAAATTTAACCATTTATAAAAATTTATCATCCTCTTACGCAATGTGTTAGTATTGTCATCAAGGATCACATTGTTAATAATATATTGTGATTATTGATTCAGCATAATCACAATATATTTCTCTCAAGTCATTATCCAATTTTGTTTCTCAAAAACCTCATATTTTTCATCAAACTCAATGATAATCTGATTCCTTTTGGTTTCCTGAATTAACTAAGACCATAAATCATATGGTGATAAAAACATATCATTGAAGAAATCCATATAAACAAGGGAATGTACTTTCAATCTATAACATCTTAGGTTTAATCCAAGTTTATCCATGATTGTTACCAAAATTCTAGGGGGTTCTTAAATACTTATCCTCAAAGTCTATCGTAGGGTTATAATCTCTAATATAAGTGTTCTGAATCTCTTTCCAAGGTTGTTTATAAACATTCCTTAGTAACAACTGTAGTTCCCTGACCCCAGAAGCTCGGATCCAGTGCATTATTTTAATATAATGGCATGATTACAAGAAATAAAATCTTAAAGGTCCTATCAATTTATTCGTCTTGTAATATAGATTACATAAATGAACATTACATTACAATTTCTCACATAAATCACACAATAGATAATCATTTGAAAACACCATTATTACCCTATCTTCACCCTACATATCAATTTATAAAAAACTTCTTGGCATCCTGGGAAAATGAAACATTATAAAGGGTTGAGTTTATATGCTTAGTAAGGACAAAAAATATTGTGGAAGCTATCAAAAATAAATATAAAAATTTAATACAAGGTACAAAAATAAAACAATAGTCTTTTAAAAAATCATCTTCAGTTTAATATAGAAATAATTAATCAAATAATTCTACTGAATCATTGACATAGATATTCTACTAGGAGAATAATCACATGTAAAATCAATAACTAATCTTCTAAGGGGGGAATACATAATTTCAATCATCATAACCACTATGTCAAGGCCTTATGCCATAACCATACACAAATATTCTGTCAAGGCCTAGTCCCAAGATTTTAGTTTGTCTCATGAGACCTACTGAAGAATTGAGGGGATATTTCATTCCATTCCCATCACTTACTATGTCCAATACATTAATCATATGAAAAGAGTGAATCCTAATTTAAACATTCGTATTAAAACTAGGATATGAAATCTTTTTAATTTAACCAAAAACCATGAATGGCATTAAAATAGAACATCCATAGTCAAAAATATCATAAACCCTTTAATACAGTGTGGAAGATTGTATCCTAATAAATCAGTCTTAATTAAGCAAAAAAATCCAACAAATAATATTGACATTTATGAAAATAATCTAATAAATTCACTAAAACTATTGAAGAGAAATATCCCATTTTTTAAATTGAACACATTAAAATTCATGTATTTTATAAATTAAGACATTTAAAAGTGATTTTTTGAATCAAATTTTCCAATACCACTTTGAAACATTTAAAAGAAATTAACATTTTAAAACATTCATGTCTACATAAATAAATCCTTAAAACCATTTAGAAAACATAGAAATTAATAAGAAAATTTTAAAAGAATAAATCATTAAAACATTTAAAATGATGTATTAGTAGAAAAATACCTTAAACAAAACATTAAAAATATTCCTTTTGAAAACATGGACATGGATGATAAATATGTCCTAGTAAATACTTACTTATAAACAATCTTAGATAATAATGAGATTGCGAAATTAATTGTTACCTTAAGTATAATACTCTTTGTATCTATCTGAAACTCATGTATAATTTTTTTAAACATATTATTAACTTGTTCGAGAATAATAATAATATATATTATATCATATATTATTGGTTTATGAATTTATATTACTCATTTATTAATAACTCCAAGTTAATGCAACATTTTGGGTAATAATGGATTTCTTTATCATATGTGTTTTTAATTGTTATTCTTGATCATATTACTTAAATCCTGGTATCACAGTTTATATATCATATATATCCAGAATATAAAAAATTGTAATAGATAGATATATGAAATGGGATACATTGTTCATAGAGACAATAGTTCGTATGTACGCATGAATATCGTTTCCATTTTCTTATCATATTGAGTGGAAGTAATTGAATGAAATATATGTAAAAACATATATATATATATATATATATATATATTATTCCAGTATAATTATTATGTCATATATTTCATACTTATTCTTAATATATATTTTTATAATAATTCTTATATGGTGAATGTGGAAGATGAATCTCATCTAGTCGTGGAAAAGGTAAGTCATACATAGGCACGAGTGACAGTATCATTTCATTATGGTTAAATGGTATTTAATTGGATGGAATATGAATTGTGAAGAAAAATATCTTGTTATATTTATTATTTAATTCATTTATATTCATCTGTATACCCATCTAAATAATTTATAGATGAAAAATAGTTTACTCCTCAGTGTGGGGATGATAAGTCGTACGTATGCAGACATGGTAATATTCTTTTCCATATGTTGGGTAAAAGGAGGAATATGGTCATCCCATAATCATAAAAACATATCATAATATATTATATTATTTATCTATTATTTTATTATAATAACAACTTTGGAAGAGGAAATAGAAGAAGAAAATAACATTGAAAGAAGGGATAAGACGATTACCTCTTCTTCGGGTGACTCCTTTTCATTTGCACATAAGGAAGATTTAAGTTGGTTATTATTCAAAATAATGGCCTCTTGGACGAATTTAGGGAAGTTGGAAGGATATTTGGGCTGTTTTTGGCTGATACAAATTGATCTGGATGTGGGAATAATAGATAAGGAGAAGTGGCCTTTTATAGGGGTGGTGGGGGCACTTTTGGAATGTCATGAAATTTTAATTTATTATAAATTTATTTTTGATTTAAAATTTGTATAAAGTGATTTATTTCTAGGATAATAATATTATGGTTTTAAATAATCTCGAAAAAAATTGGTTTTAGACAGGGTTAGGTCAGGGATTTAACCTTATCTTTTGGCTTTAACCCTTAGTTTAATAAGTTTACTCTAACCATTTCTTCTTATATTTTTATACTATGTGGTTAATATAGTTACAATGAAATTACAAGAGAAAATGAAGTGGATCATTAATGAAATTTTTATGAATATATAATTTGGTTTGAAAACTATTATATTTTTATGACTATTATATCATTTAATAATATAGTGTTTGTTTAAAAAATCATTTTTGTTAATTTTGACACTATTTATTAATTGATTTTTTTAATGTCATAATAACTTGATTACTTAAATAAATGAATTATATCAAATATAATATGTCATTATAATCCATAAAATTAATTTATTTCATAAAAATGTTCGAATTATATTTTTCTAATATTTATAATATCATTTATTTGAATATTTCATTAATAAGGTAATCATTGCATCATCATTATATCATAAATAAATTTATTTATTTAATGTATAAAAATTATAAATTAAATACCATTTTTTAAGAAATATTTTTATCTTTCTAATTAATATTTATATTTCAATAGATAATTTATATAAATCAAATTAAAATTGCTTTATTTAGTAGATACATGTTTATTTTATATTTCCTTTTTCGTTAAATTAATCATTATAAAAGGTAATTATCACACAAAAGTGGCTCCATGGAGTCATAAAATAGACCTAATGATGATCATGGTCGGACATATAGCATCAAATATGATTACTACATGTGTTAGGGTAGTTTTATATTATTATAATATTATTTTTTTACCCTTATTTATGGGATTTACCATTTAACAATGGAAATAATAATAATTACTAAAATTGATATTCATAATGTTGAAAAATAAAAGGTACCTATTTAAAAAATTTGCGACATATTATTCCAAATATGGAATTTATTTTTCCAAATTCAAAACATAGTATTGGTAGAAATTATTTTAAAATTAATGCATGTCTTCAAAACTAAAAAGTCGGTTTTTAAGAAATAAAAACTATCAAAAGATTAATATCGGTTTATGTCAAATTTCAATGTTAAATTACTTAAAATGAACAAAATTGGATTAAATTATAAAAACATAATAAAATTACACTTTGAAACCAATTAAAAGAACAATCTAACAATATAGATAAATTAGATGAAAAGACAGTTTTGAATTAAAATACATTATTTTTCGATATTCATTAAAGATTGAATGTTATTAGAAAAACACTAAATATTTATCCGAAAAAAATTATTCCCTCATTCTAAGGAAGAATTTAATTTTTTTAAAATTTTATATATTAATGTTTCAAATATTGGATTTCAAAAATATTCACCATTAAAAGGTGTAAAAACTACTTTTTTTGAAAAATATTTCTTTTTCTACAAAATGGAATTTTTTCCTTATATTATGTTTATGAAACACATAATATGAATTTCAAAATTATATAGAATATATAAAATTAAAAAAATGGTTAATACTCTTCATAACCACTTTTTAATTGGCTAGTTTGATAGGTCGTAGTGTGCTCTAACTCGGTGTTGTGTGTAGCGCAAGATTATCTTGGTGTAGAATACAATAAAATATATTGAATTTATTTAAAAAAACATATCATGGATTATTGTGGTATTTCATTTGGATATTCTTTTACAAGTTTAATATTTTTTTTTTAAATAAATTTTTTCTTTTATAACTATTGATCATTTTAAAAATAAGTGATTTTCAAAGTGAAAACGGGTATTTTCTTTAATAATTTTTCGATGATATCATTTAAAGTATTTTAATCTATGTTAAAAAAATTAATCTTATAATTCATTGATTTTGATCTCATATGATACCATATCATTTATTTTATTAAAGTTTTTATGATAAGTTCAACTATAGATGTACTATTTTAAAATCATCCACCTTATTACTCTGGATAAGTTTATTAATTGGTAAAATTATTAAAATTTAATATGATATCTTCAATATGAATATTTATGTTGAATTATTTACCCATTTCTTATAATAGAAACATTTGAATTAGTAAGTGACATGTGGGAACCTCTATAGCCCCTCGATTCATTGGTAGGTCTCATGGGATAATCTAGATTGGATTTTCTCTAAGGTTATACCCATTTTTTAGATTTTTAGCATTAAGAATTGATGGTATTAGATTATTTTCATAAATACTTGATGGTAAGTTTAAGATATCTATAATTATGTATTCTATCATTATGAATTAGATTTTTTATTTCCATGTGATTATTCTATTAGTAAAATATCCATGGTTTCATTCTCTATATCATGTGATTATTTATATGAAATTATTTGATCAACTTTTATTCCAGCCATATTTTCCTTGAGTTAATGATTAATTTGAATGTGTTTTATTTATTCACCTTTCTATAATAATTATTTCTTATTTATGATAGTTTCCTATATATATATATAACCTTATTGATCATTTGATATCACCCCTTTATTATGTTTTATTTTTCCCCAGTATGCCATGAAGTTTATTATTTCTGATATGTGGGGTTAAGCTAGAAGAATAATGGTGTTTTTGAAGGATTATACATATTTTATTTTAAATTTTAAATTTTTTTAATGTTAAATGATGTATCTAGTTCCCCAAAAATATTAAACTATTGGATCTATTGAGATGTTATTTATTTCATATTATGCCAATGTATTAAATTAACCACTGCCTATGGGATACTAGGTTCAGGTTCTTTACACTCCCACTCCCACAAGTTTTATTGAAGGTTCTCAAACTGTCAAAAAACATGCACCCAAGGTTAACACTTTCCCAAGAAGGGAATTCTCCTTCCCATTCGAAAATTCTATTAGGAACCAAAAAATGGTAACTCTTGCCTCAACTTCCATCTCATCCTAGTCAATATTATGCAATGAGTCATATATATATATCTCCAAATATATGCCACATGGAAAAATATAGGCACCAGGTATAACTTCATTCATAGGGTGAAGTGGTATTCCCCCTTGATAATCCTACATAGTATATGAAAAAATGGCCGACAAGCCTAAGAGATAGGTATCCACCTAGGAAAAATATTCACAATACTCAAATAAGTAGTATCTATAAAAAAATATTATTCTCTAATAGAACTCCAAAATATTCTATCATCATTCTATAATAGACTTTTTACGTCTCAATTAAGCCCTCATCTACCCCCGGATGAACAGAATCTTTTACAACCATCATTAGCACCAACTCTAGGCCCATAATCATTATCTTCTGATGGCTCTAACTAGTACAACAGTGAACTTTAGGTTTTTCATACATAGAATCAAATGGTGATTCACCAATGGTGGAGTGGTAACTATATTAATACGTAAACCCCTCCAATTGTAGACAATCCTCCATGTTATGGCTTGAATCTAACATGAATTCTCAAAAAAACATTTTCTAGATGCTTAATCTTCCCATTTACCTAGAGATATTTCTAGGGTAGATAAGTTTTGATCAAGAATAATTGAGTCTAAAATATTATTTAATCCTCTCCATAATTATGATTTAATGTTATCATCGTGATTAGAAATGATCATTAAGGTAACTATTTAAATTCGGACTACCTACTACACTCATACGCATCCTAGAATCTTCATTATGCTTTTCTCTCATATGGTTAAGAAATGGTTCATCCTGGATAGTTGGTATATGGTCACCCATATAGCCTAGTGACCTCTCACTAATTGCAGAAGTTCTAGTATGAAAACCAAAAATAAACATTCATATTTCCACTTCCATCTGGTCACATTTTCCTTCCCCAACTGAAAGGTGAGGTATCAATAGATAAACTCAACAACACGCTACAATATCCTACAATACCTAACATGATTAAAAAGGATATTGGTACATACTCACCTCGCCTGGATGTAATACTAAGGGGAAATACCATCACATGACCTACTCTCATAATATGTTTGGTTCCATCATCCATCCTCGAACAAGGATAGTTTACACCCACCATCTGAAAATATATCAGGACTGTGTTCAAGGGATACCAGGACATATAATATCTCATAGTATGTGTCTCCAAGTTGAGCCTCCCTAAAATACTAATGAATTAGAGGGATAACAACCATCAACTGGAGGTTTGTTGCACCATATTCTTTCTCAAGGGATAACTAAAAATAGGTGAACTGCTTCATCACCTCACTCAAAAATATTGAGAAGAAACTCTTACATAATAATATACTTCCATGGACATGCTTTTGTACATCCCTTAATCTTTCACTGCATCAACCCTTTCTGGGTCCAATATCACTATCATGTCTGAGAAGACATATGATAACAAGTGGACCTCCCAAATCCATATCTATCTCTACAAGATATCCCAATAAATATGGTTACCTAATAGTATTCCTCGAAATATCCTCAAGGGTATAACTTGATCCACCTTTTACATTGAGTACACAAGGGTTCCATCGATGGAGAATACCATGAACCATTCTTAGAGGTGTCTAAAATACTTTTATCATAAGTCTCTCAAGCACTATAATGGCATCAAACACATTTAAAGGTGTCACCATGAACTCAAAGAAACCATAATAGATTTATAAATCAACCTTCATTATATCCTACACTCAAACTAAGAGTTGTTGATAACATACCCTAAGTTCAATCTCTAAGAACCACTTCTCCCCAAACCATGAGTCAAAAACGACATTAGTTCTCAAGGGAGGGTACTACCTTATGATAGTCACCAGATTTTGTTGAATTAAATCCTCAAATAACATCAAACCTTCAACCTACTATTAGGAAAATATAATTGGGTTTCTTGGGTGGGAACACTGGTTCTAAAAATCCACTACTCTATAGACTTCCCAATCGCACCTCCATCTATTGGAGCTACATGGGGTCATCTTATATGATAGAATATATATCAGGCCATCCCTAGTGTAATTCCATGAAAAAGAAACTATATTGGGAGTAAAACATGATACATCATCAATTAAAATTTCATTATACCTTCCAACATCATAGGAAAGGAAATCTTATAGTATTTTTCGCTCCAAGGGTTATACTGGATAACTGAAAAGGAATCAGTTGTATCCTATTACACACAAGATCACCCTACCCAATTTGGAATTCCTTCATATCAAAAAAGGGTAAATTACATCCCACTAACTTGATTGAACTATATCCCTTGATGGTTTTATTCAGATTGTAATTGGTAGTAGAAACTAGTCGGTATAGAGGAACACATCCTAGTGTGTCACCGATGACTACTGAATGATTCTGTGTGAGTCTCTCTCCTCTCCCAGATCTTGGTAACACTGCCGGAAAAAGTGTAAAATAACTAATCCTATCTAAAGGATCCTATGAACGCAATGGTTATAAAAAATGATCCAATTATATTTATGTTCCTCAAACATTGGATAATTCAATGGAAAAATTTCATGTGACTGCAAGCAAAAAAAGAAACTCATGTAGAGAATCCACAGCTTATTATTTGATCATGATCAAAGCTTTGGGGTCAGAATACTTTATTGATTAAAGCCATATTTTCCCTTACCCACTTATCCACCTTTTCTAGGTCCCACTAAGACCCCTCATCACATTTAAATGAAGACAATCATACAAGAAAAATTAACATGTCAACCACACCATTACACTATCCAATTTGGATAGTACTGAATTACCTATATGGTTTTAGATCACATAAAAAAGGAAACATATCAGTGGAGAAAGTGAAACACTTCCTTTCATGTTTTAATCATTTTTAAAAATCACCATTGCATATCTCTACTAATGTACTATATCACCCAATAGAAGTATCACCTATAAAATCACTACCAAGATGGGTTCTTTCCATGTGAAAATTTCACACCACAGGATCATGTCAATCCTCTACAACCAAATAATGGGGTTTGGATCACCAAAAATTATGATTTTTTTATATTTTGAACCTATGATTTGAAATTAATATAGGATTATCATTTACCAGTACCAGTATAACCTGTTACTACTCTACAAGGAAGACTGGTTTTGAACATGACAATCTTGTCGGTAAGAGTTATCACAAGTAAAAAAACCCTAACAATCACCTTGATCCAATCCTATAATTCTTGAGGGACTATCTCAACACAAAACATATGTGGTATATGTTCTTGAAACTCATACAACTCACTAAGCCTATACGAACCATAATCTTATCCTTATGGAGACTTCTAGTACTAAAAAAGAAGATGATCGTCTTTCTAGACCTATAGTGGAACATTCATGCACTACTCAACTATTGGTAGCACTAATCTATTCAAAACTTGAGTAAAAACGTCAAGAGTAGGTCCTAGAACTAAGGTTTAATTTATTAACTAGTTTCCATAATGAAACTATCTGGAAATATTAGTTGGTTATCATTGTAGTGGAATCTCAAAAATTGTCAATATATACCACCATCAAAGAGAATATCGGGGGAGCTTACTCAAGAAGGAAAAGAAATACCCAACCCATTCTAATATGATGCATGAACAAATGTTCTCCTTACAACTAGTGTATATAGGTGTTGAGTCACCAAGAATGTTATCAAAGTCCAAGTAAATAGATGTGTCAGGTACTTCACCAATAGTGGGTTCTAGGGACTGAGAGTCTGACTAGAGAAACCCAAACACCATTTTCCTAGTTCCAAAACCATACTCTCTACTAGACCATCTATAAAATCTTGTCTAACTACAAAATTATCTAATGCCACTTTTTCAGGACCCAACCCACTTAGGGCCACATGGCTAGTGGAGATCCAAGTGTGACACCCCAAAACAACCTCCAACCAGTTAGGGGTTATGAAAATCACCATGAAATGACAAAATAAACTTGGAGGCCTTAGAATAATATACTTTTATGAATGCACACTACCATATCCATGAAAAAAACATAAAATAACAAAATATAGAAAATATAGTGTAAAAATACATGTAATTGCCTTTATAAAATACATAAATCAAAGTACATAAGTACAATGAAAATGAAACAAAGGGGGAAAATACACATCCAACAATGAATACAAGGGGAATCCAAGACGGGCGTCAGGTATAAAGAGTAGATCAAGGGAGATATCGGCTCAATTTCTAATGATCGACCACCAACTATGGTAAGTTCCACCTCATACTGATAAGATCCACTAACACCAATTCCTACATAATCACTTATAATCTGTCTATTTTCTACATAATACATTAAGAATGCAAGAAAATATCATAAACATGTGAGTAAAAAACAATTTCCAATAAGACACCCAATAATCACCAAACATAAATCATCAAGTAATAGTGTTTTGTTCATCACGATAAGGGTGTTTCAATCAGTATATGAGATAATAAACATAATAACCATACCATAAAAATCCTATATATGGTAAAAAATAATCCCAAATAAGATATAAAGGGGATCCCCATCTCTACATCCTAATTAAAAATTATGAGTCATCTTTCATCTCTAAAGGACCATCTCTGATTCCCAACATCATATGAAACCCTAAAATAATATATATATATATATATATATATATATAGGGTACTACACCTATCCACTATGTTTTGTAGTTGAGGGAGCTTCAACTATAGAAAAAAAAATTAGGTAACCTTACCAAAACCAGTGTGGAGATCCCACACTTTACCACTAGACTAAACAGACATAGTAGCACTATATCCAGCGGAGGACCCTCTCCTCGCCAGAGAAGAAATATGGGGGAGTACCACTCTATAGATATAGTTCTCATTCTCTACTATAGTATGTGGTTGTACCCACTATATCTATATAAAGAGTATAGGGGACAGGTGCCATGATGTGATAGGGGAGTACTGACCCTTGTGACCCACTAATGATCACACCTGAATGGTGCTACATAGGTAAAGAGTTTCCAGATCCATTCTGTGGTGTGATAGAGGGAGTTCTTAACCCCGATGTATCTGTAAGTATCAAACCAAATCACTTACATTAGGAAATAATTTCTGAAATAATACTCACACTCATATCACCTCATGACATACCTCTGATTCCCTAATAAATTCCACCATCGTATCATGCACGGAGATTTGCTCCTGATATGTTACTCCTATGCCAAAATAGGAGTCCTAAAGATCGAGGTATTTGGGTGGAATTACCTAAATAGGGTATGTCGAATGTACATAGAGACACACATTGTGTAACCCCACCTAGACTCCTAGCTGTTTCATCGCCTTCACATGGCTTGGTTTTCCATGTGGTAATACACGGCAGGTTCAGGCAGTATATGGGGTGTCTTTTTCACCAAAGGCCTACCTGTGTCCATATGGCCTATGTAAGTGTGCTTAAGATCATGATCATGTTCAGGTACCCTTATCTTCCTAAGTAAAGGGTAACTCCCATGTACTAGATCCATGCCCATGTACCTAGTTATGCTTGTTCCCATGTGCTACTAGAGTACACAGTGAGTCACTAACATAAGGTCACATAGTATATAAAATTTATACATTGAGTGTTATATTTATCTTAACTCGAAACCATATATATCACATTCAGGGAAATAGAAGAATTTTTTTCTTCTAGAATATACATCATGTAGTCGAGTTTTCCATAGGTAGTAAATTCTAGCATTCACATGATTTCTTGATCCAAAAACACCACAAATCGTACTGTTAAAGTCACCCGATATCACCAAATCTCAAGGATTCCATCTCAGATTATAGTTTCTTGACCTTTAGTGGTTGGAAAATGATAATATGATTACTTTATTAGTAGTAAACTCACTGAGTCTTCCACCTCTCATGTGGATGGAAACCCTCGAACTAGCCTCCAATCCATGCCTCAATCTCCCACTGTTTTAACCAATCATTGATTATGTTATCAATAACAAACCCAAAACCACTATATCGATCTAGTATGAAAAATAGAAATTTCAAAATAATAAATTATCATGTATTTCTTGAATATTATAATAAATTAATAGTCAATGATAATCATATGATGAAAGGTGGGAGAAGTCACAAAACACATAATAGAAATAGTACATGATTATTATCCAAATTGGGTAAGATTAATTTTCATTATAAAAATTAATGAAGACCAAATAAAAATCAAAAATTTATCATCAACATTAATCCAATTAAGATAAATTAGACCCTCAAATCAACCATCAATCTTAAAATCAATTTTTTTAGGATTCAATCATGTTCAATATGGGATAAACAAATAGAGATAAAACACAAAAAACAACATCCAACCTCAGTTTCAGATCAATCTATGGTGAATAACTCATCCTTAAGAGATTAAGGTAATGATCCTACTATAGTTTCCATCTGTCTCATGATCCACTTTGATTCATTCATTATTGATAGTTTTTTCCTTATATGATGAAAAGGTTCTCCTCCTATAATCCTCTCTGGGTTATGTGAATTATTCTAGAAAAAAATCATAGATATGTGTTTATAGATAATATTAGGTTTTTGGTTGATTAAATAAATTGATTTATTCACTTAACACACCCATCACTGGATCCCTCTAACTAAAAGCATGAAACAGACTAACATTTTGTCATTACTAGGATAAAACTCATATTCTATATTTAATGGTGGTATTATATTTTATATTGGAGAATTCATTTGTGATTTATTCCGTTATCTTTTAAAAATATCATTCTTTTTATATATTATAAATAATATTTTTATTATATCAATATCGGGCTTCCCCAGGCCCCATAATTCCATGCCAACTTCGCACCTAGAATTAATAATATTCCTAAAAATATTCCAAAGTATTAAAAGGATAAAAAAATTCAATAAAATTTTTCAAATTTGTAATGATCATATCGATTCCATAAATTATATAAATACAACATACTTAAATCATTTATAATTTCCATATATTTCTCTCAATGTAATATATTTTAATTCACAACATGTATATTTAATTCCTCATAGTCTACTTCATGTATACAGTTCTTTTTGTGAGTGTAGTTATTTTGGTCAATCTTGAAGATCCAAAGTTTCATATTTTAGATATCTTATTTGAATCTTAATCATGTTATAGTATTTTTAATTATTAGGACCATTTTTATTCTTCAAATGTATTGCTCAAATTATTATAATAAAATGTTGTTTCTTTTTCATATGGTGTGGATGCATTATATAATATAATAGTATTAATTATGACACAATTGTATATTCGTAGGGTAAATCCCACTGAAAAATCTTGGGTCGTTATATTCTTCCACACTAAAGAAATTTCAACCTCAAAATAGTTTTTTACAAACTATATTGAAAATAGGTTAAGGTACTTATTTTTCATGGATTCTTCCAGTTCCCATTTCACCACCTTGTATATATGGTTTTTCCATAATAATTTGACTATGTGAGTTTTCTTATTGTGTATAAATTTATCTCTATGGTTCAAGATCTTCAGCAGATAATCTTCATAATATAGATCATTTTCCAACTATACAACCTATTAATTTAGTACATGCTTGGGATCTATTATTTTCATCCTCAATAAGGATATGTGGAATACATCATGTACATTATAATGTTTTAGTGGGAGTTCTAGTCGATAGTTCATAGCTTTGATTCGATTGAGAATCTCAAAGGGTATGATGTACCTTGGACATAGATTTCCCATTATCCAAAATCTTATGACTCTCTTACATGGAGATATGTGGGGTAACAATTTATCTCTAATGTCAGAATCTAGGTCTCATAAACAATTTCCAAAATATTTCTTTTATAAACTGTGATCATATTTGAGGTTTTGTTGAATGGTCTTAACCTTGTCTACCATTTCCTCAACCATTTAAATTCCTATTAACTTGAATTAATCAATTATATCCCAATAAATGGGTGTTCTATATTTCTTACCATCAAATCATTATATAGAACAATTTGGATTATAGAATAGAAACAATTATTTTATGGAAACTAAATTAGAGGAATATGGTGATCCCATCCTTTTATAAAATTCATAAAACATGATCTCAATATGTCTTCTAGGGTTTCGATGGTCTGGTCATACTAGAAATCATTTTGGGGGTCATAATTTATACTAAAGTGTAATTATATTTTTAGATCAAGTCGATGACTTTTGTAAAACATAGAGGTAAATCTCATATATATGTTGGGTAAATTTGATAGTGGTGTTCCATATATCCTCTCCACTTCTTTGATGTATATCCTTACATATTTATTGAGTGAGAAGTCCACTAAAATTTCAATTATGTTGGAAGTATTTGTAATATGATTCACTATAACCCATCTATCTTTATTTCCTTTAGATATCTTCCGAAATCCAGGGAAAAATTCCATTGTGATGTTTTACAATTACTATATAGGTATGGGTAGTGGTTTCATCATCCCATAAGACTTTCTCCTTTCATCATTCACTTTCAAACATACCAATCACATTTATGAATATTCTGGGATTTCTTTCTTCATATTGTCCCACAAATAGATCTCTAGAAGATCATGATATGTCTTTAAACTCCTTGGGTTAATGGAGAAGGTCGAACTATGTGAATCATTCAATAACTCCTTCATATAATGATTTGACAGAAAACATATCTATGACTCAAATATTATTATTCATTATTCATCAATTTCGAGCTCTATGGATTTTCTTTTTCTCATAAATTTCATCTTATTATAGATTTCCACATCAACTCCTTGAGTATACATTATCTTATCTAGAAATAATGGTTGAGCACTCATCTAAGAAATCAATGATTATGTTCCTTTATTATTCCTATGTCTATACTTTGTAAGTCTAAGAATATTAGTTCATTATCAATTACCATCTTTGATAAGGCCATATAATTATTTCTACTAAGAGTAGATACCACTTTATTTTCTTTACCAGGATAGTGAATTATTATGCAGTCATAGACCTTGATAATATCTAACCATCTTCACTGGATCATACTAAGATTATTCTATGTGAATGTATACTTAAGGAACTTTTTACCCTTATATATTACACACTTATCCCTATGGATATAATACTTCTAGATTTTCAATATAAATATCAGTGAATCCAAATCCATACCATGTATTGGATAGTTCTTTTCATGAAATTTCAATAACCTTAAGGCCTATGATATCAATTTTTCAATTTAGATCAGTATAAAACATAATTCATTATTTGAAGAATCATTTTATTCCACAAAAAATCCCCCACATGGGGGTAGTGTAAGTAATGTTTCATTGATAAGGGTTTTTTCCAGTTCCTTCATGTTCTATTAATATTCATTAATGTAGATAAACTCCAATCACTTCCAAGTTATCTTGGTTAGTGGGTCGGAAAACCAGGCTATTTTTTTCAAAAATCATCATTAATTCTCTTATAGTCCCAACAAACATTGGAACTCTATTATAGATACTAGTTTAGGCCACTCAAAAATTTCATTTTTCTTAGAAGTGTCTACAAATATCCTTTTGATGGTTATAACATGACCAATTAATGATACTTCTACCATCCAAAACTCACATTTATTATACTTTTTATAAATATTATCCTTTCTCAAAGAAATTATCATAATATTAAAATGTTCTCCATGGTTCTCCTTTTAGATTATATAAAAATTTCATCTATAAATACTATAACAAATATATTAGGGTAATATATAATGACTATTAATTAAGTTGATAAATATTTATGGAGAATTACTGAGTCTGAAAGGAAACACTATGAACTCATAATGTTTATGCCTTGTTTCAAAGTTAGTCTTAGAAATATCTTCTGTATTAACCTTTAATGGGATATATTATAACTAAAGGTCCACTTTAGAAAAATATTGGATCCCACATATTTGACCAAACAATTCATCTATCTATGGAAGGGGATAATATTTATTTTTCATTATTTTTTTGGTTTTATGGTAATAAATGAAGAGGCACATTGACCCTTCCATAATCTTGCAACCGAGAACCAGCACACCCTAGAGTGATGATCTAATGCATATAATCCCATTCTCCATATTCTATTATAACTAATTTTTTAGTAAATCCCACTCAGTGATGGAAATTTTGTAAGAAGTCTTATATATGGGTAGAGTTCTAGGTATAATTTAAATTGATTACGCAACATCTTAGTCATGAGGTAGGCTAGGAAACTTTTCAAGGAACGCATCAATATAATCCTTCCCAATGGGAACATCTTCAACAAAGATTCTTTACTTTATATTTATTATTTGATATATGTAGTATTACTCTTAAGAAAATATCTACACTTGAAAAGAATATTCCAATGGAGATTCATCCTCTTCTTTACACTTGTAAATAATTAGAGGTTGACTTGGGATATGAAAAGTGATCTCCCTCTCCTAAAATTAGACGTTATAATTATATAAGGATGGACAATACATACTTGATATAGCATCAAAATACACTAATGGAGTAAAAAATATATTTTTATGAGGTTAAGTTCACAAAAATTTACTGTTTATGGTGTATATACATAGTATACAATAATTTCTCTGTTTTTTTATCTCAAGGATTTTTCAACCCCCATGTTTTGAAGTAGTTTTTGAATAGTTCTACTAAACATGAAATATAGGGAATAATGCATATAAATAGAAATAAAAATTGATTTCACTATTCATGAATGAAGAACCAGTTTATCTATTACCACCTCAGTTTAAGAATCCACCTCGACAGTAGGGATAGAATATCCCCTTCATTTCTCTCAATGCCTTGGTGGTTGTTTTCATTAATTATCTATGTCAACCATTTCCATTGTAATTGGTTTTCATAATTCATATGTTCCATGAAATTAAAACATTATACCATAGGTTGAGTGTTTATTTGAACCTTATTTTATTATTCAGAATTAATGGGATTATTCATTTCCCTTCATCATTGATTATCCTGATTCCACTATTTTCCAAAAATAAAGCATCTTCTGGTTCCCTTCATGTAGGTTTTTGGATGACCTAACAACAATTTTAACATGGGGATTTTTTTTTCCTTCCAACATGATATTTATCTATATATACTCCTAAATTAATGTCCATTTTATGTTTTTTTTCTTTATCCCCATGACACAACTAAGTGTCACCAATCTTCATATCAACCTTAAGAGAACAATAGAAAATATATTCATAGCTATCAATGTCTCAAATAACTTGTGATTTTCATATAATTTTCTTTAACCCAATAAAGAATTGGTCTATTATTCTTTCTGTATTTTTTTAAAAACTATTGTCATATCTTGAAAGACATTTGATGTTTTTCCCATAGAAATTGGCAGATTAGCAATAATTTTACTTCAGTCTAAAGAATACCCACTTAATTTTCATATAATGAGTTTGGAGACAATAATTAGTGAAATTGTTTTCTTGAATTTATCCCACTTTATGGAATCAATTTCCAATTTCAACTGCATTTTATATTAGTGTCCACTATTGGTCAGCTTCTTCTTTATGATGATAAATACCCAATAGGAAATACTCTTATCCTAAGAAATGGAGGATCAATAATAAATTCTCAATAGAGTTAATCCATATTTCTATGATCAGGGTATCAAAATATCCACTAATGGCATGAGTCCCTTTTTCATAAAGGATACAACTACTACTTTATCTTTATTTTGATAAAGATGGTGTTCCACAAGATAAAAGTAATTATTCATGGAATGTGCTAGCTGAGATGGTATTATCATGAGGTTCTAAACTCCCTCTTCCATAAGTTTATATAACGTCATATATTTTCCAAATACTATTTTTTGAAAATTCTTGGGAAATTAAGAAACCAAATGCTAATATGGCGTGCGATTCGAAGGCCCAGGGTGCCCGGAATGATCCATCAAAAAATGTTATGTTTTTAAATAGCATGTGTGAGCGATTTCCTAAAAAAGTGGAATAACTCTTAAATGGGTTCCTAGATCAGAAATATTAGTGAATCATTGTATTTGAGATGGAAAATTTTCCCAAGGCATGACTTAACTTTAGTCGGCATGGGTCTCCAATGAGAAAACCCCAAAATTTCATAACCGTAAATAATATAATTAAATAAAAAATTTTTTTATTAAAATCTTTCACTACTGGAAAATGGACCTATCCCCACGGTTTTCCTCAAAACTGTGGGGATAGGTACCCCCTATACCCACGTTTTTGGAAAACCGTGGGTATAGGTCAATTTTCAAGACCTGTACCCACGGTTTTCAAAAACTGTGGGCATAGGGGGGTCTATCCCCACGGTTTTCCAAAACCGTGGGGATAGGTCTTGAAAATTGACCTATACCCACGGTTTTCAAGAACCGTGGGTATAGGGGTACCTATCCCCACGGTTTTGAGGAGAACCATGGGGATAGGTATAGGATAAAAAACCTATACCCACGGTTTTGAAAAACCGTGGGTATAGGTTTCCCATGTGTGCGCGGGAAATTTTTTTTTTCCGCGGGAAAGATTTTTTTTTTGGCGGGAGTCCTATACCTACGGTTCTTCCCTCTATACCCACGGTTTATATAACTATATTTAACTAAATATATATATATATATATATATACACATAATTGATATTAGGGTAGTGGTAGACGCGGTACTTTGCAGCGAAGAGGTCGTGGGATCGAAACCCGCCTGCAGCATTATTTTAGGATATATACCCACGGTTTTGAAACCGTGGGTAAAAGCCATTGACACCGTGGAAATTGGGAATGTTTTGTTGACACAGTGGTAGAACACTTATACCCACGGTTTTGGAAAACCGTGGGTATAGGCTGGGGACCAATACCGACGGCGTTCCAGCCCACGGTTCCCAAAACCGTGGGTATAGCCTATACCCACGGTTTTGGGGGCTATACCCACGGTTTTGAACCGTGGGTATAGGCCTTTTTTCCAGTAGTGTTTATAACTCATAAATGGTGACTCATATTGAAAATTCAAGACCATGTTTGAGTTTGTAATGGGGTGTTTTCCTTAGGCAGGGCCAAATCTCAACCAGTGTGGGTTGAAGGTGAAATTTAGTTTTTGGACGTGAACATCCTTAAAATATTTAATAAAAATATTTTATTTGGATGTTATGTGTTAATGAACTGGCATTTTATTTTACTAAAAATCCTCATTAGAAATCCATGGTAATTGTTATAACACTAGAGTTTCCTTAAGGCATGGAGGACAAGGCTCTATCACCGGCGACGAAGGATCAAAGTTCGTGATTCAATCAAGAGATGAAGAATCGACGAACTCTGATGGAACAAGGACCGACCTGATGACATGACATAAATATACATATTCAAGGGATCCAAACTCAATGAAGGGGTTGTTATTCTACATGATTTTCTTTCTCCTTTTCGTGAGTCCAATGATGAATGCCGATCAACCCAAGAACAGGTTGGTTCGCGGATCAATCATTCTTGGAGGTTGGGTGAATTTCTATTAATTAGATTGAATCAAGTTAAATCAATTTTAATATTTGATTATTCTTGCCCTTTTTATTTATATAACATGGAAGGATCGAGGCCAACCTGAAAATTTACAAGATCTATCCATATTGGGAGTTCTAGATGTGTTTTCCTTCATTGTTATTCATGATTCTTCATTAAAATATTGTGGTCACAACATGACTATTTCCAGGAAATTCCGTATGTGTTCAGGCACTGAGATCTAAGGAGTTTTTATTATAGATACCATATCAGTGTAGATCGGGACTTGAAGATTTGAGATCTATTCCCAGAGGAATTTTTTTCGACCATTCGTGAAAAATTGGTGTCCCACCGAATGAGCAATGGTGTGTGGAAGCTCTCAGCGGTGCGGCCACCCTGCCACAATTGGTTGTCGACTCGACAGCTGGTGGTGGAGGAACCTATGGAAATGGTCGCTGGTGGTTAGTGGGGGCTGTAGAAAATTTTTCTATGGTAGTGCAGAGCAGCAGCGCCAGCACGGCGCTGTGTCAGACTAGAATACCCTACAACTTAGCCGTGGGTGTATACTAGGATGCGGTCTGCGGGAACCCGTGCATGGAGGGAGGTCAAAAACCAAAGACCTCATTTATTTGGAGAAGACGTGGTTGCTTCCATGTCTATGTGAGATGAGCCATCCCACTCACGGTGGGTTAGGCTACGGAAAATGGGCCACCCTGGTCTGCCCAACAGGTTGGAACCATGCCCCAGTGCGCAGGGCCCATGGCCCAGTGGGCTGGACACACAGACAAGACTTTCAGGCCTTCGGGTTGGGTCGGGTCAGTTTGGGTTGGTGGACCCTAGGCCGGGTTGGGTCGGTCATCTCGACTAGGTCGGACCAGCCCCAAACCGAAGTCGCCCTTTTTTAAAAAAACCTATTAACCTTCAAATCGTACATCTGAATGATAAGTTGTTTGCAGCTTTGGGACCCTTATGATGAGGAAGTCCTTTTGAAATACTCTGAGTGGGTTTTCATTTAATTCAATATACGACATTTGGCTTGAGGAGTATGTTCTCCCAGAACAAGCACGCTATGAGAGGGAATCATATGGCTGGATATGACGTGAAAATTATAACTACAAGTATAAGTGAACCAATGAGTCTAAGTGACTCAGTGGGTCTATGTGACTCAGTAGGTCTAAGGGACTCAGTGGTTCTAAGTGAATGAGCATGTACAAGTGACTCAGTGGGTCTAAGTGACTCAGTGGGTCTAAGTGACTTAGTCGGTCTATGTGACTTAACAGTACCGGGTGTTCTGTGATTACGAATTATAGTATTTATTTTTATAATTTATATTTATACATGTGTGAGCTAACTCTATTAGTGTTCCCTAGTGTTGTTCCTTCACGGTTTTCCTTAGTGGTGTTCCTCTGTGGTGTTCCTTCATGGTTGTCTTTAGTGGTGTTTTTTCATGGTTTTCCTTTGTGGTATTCCTTAGTGGTGTTCCCTTGTGGTATTCTTTAGTGGTGCTCCTTCATGGTGTTCCTTTGTGTTCTTCCTGAGTTGTTTTCCCTCATGATATTCCTTAGTGGTGTTCTTTCATGGGTTTCCTTCATGGTATTCCTTAGTGGTGTTCCTTCATGGTGCTTCTTTCTGCTGTTCCTTCATTATATTCCTTTGTGGTGTTCCTTCATGGTATTCCTTAGTGGTGTTCCTTAATGGTGTTCCTTTATGGTATTCTTAATTAGTGTTCATTCATGGTGTTACCTAGTGGTGTTCCTTAATGGTGCTCCTTCATGGTATTCTTTACTGGTTTTCCTTCATTGTATTCCATAGTGGTGTTCATTTGTTGTGTCCATAGTTGTGTTCGTTTGTGGTGATTCTTATTTCTCTTCCTTGTGGTTTACATTGTGTAATTCCTTTCTGGTTTGGTGTCCCTACAGAGTGTTGTTTTAGTCACCCCTAAAAGGGATTCTCCCACATGTGTCATGTCTTGTGAAGATGATTGGAAGCTCTAAAAAAGTCCTTGGTGGGCTAGAGACAAGGTTCTTTAGGGCAACCCAATATACATGGTACGCTTCAGTGACATTCATACAACATATTATACCTACCCTTCAAGTAGTATTTCCTGCAGGAAAGATCCAGGAGATTGTACTTTTCTATTTTAGTTGGGATTGTATTATATGCTATTTACTTTTCCGTTTGTATTGTTACTCATAGTGGGTTTCATATCTCTTTACTCAGTGTTTTCATTCTCAACAATTTTCTTGGGGATGGGAGGTTGTGTGCAGGTTTATAGAAATATGCCTCCCCTTTGTGGGAAATGCCTTATCGGTACTAGTTCCCAACCCTAGCCAATGGGAGGCGGGCTTTAGGTAGTCACAGAACAAGCCCTAGGGGACGGGTCGTGACCGAGTGGTACTAGAGGTTAGTTTTTTTTACTCTGTCTTTGGGAAAACAATGCTAAGTGTTTTGAGTTAATATTTTTGTCTAGGGAATGCAGTGTCGGTTCGATAGCCAATGTATCCATACAGTATGACCTTGAATTCTACTTTCCGACTCAGTACATGAATATTCTAGTTTCATGGGAAATTAATGGTTCTTTCCTAATTTAGGAGTTGAGTTTGTTCCCATTTCCATCATGAGTCACACTCATCTAAACATGTATACTCTATTGGTCATGGTATATCCTTTTTTGTTTCAAGATGGTTCTACATAGGCAGCCATCCCAGATTCCACCACGTGATCACAAGGATGATCTGTGGGGTGACGAGACGTGTACTATGATTTGTACCAGATACATAACCTATGGGTGGTGTACCATCTATACCACCACCTGTATAGTAGAACATGGTACTCATAGTACCAATGGATGAAATTCTCATACTGAGTGCATATCATGAGTTTCGAAGATAGAGACCCCTACGGTTCTAATGTAAGCCCGCCTTTCAAGTGGCTGAGGACTGTCTTAAGGTTGTAACTAATTTTTCTATCTAGTCAAGACACCATTAGATCATATGGTGGTCCTATTAGTGAGCCTTCTGCGTGGATCAACAGGGAAATGGAGGAGTTTAGATTACCCAATATTACGATTAAGTTACTCTTCAGTGGATTTAGTTTGAGAACCTTTCTCAGAGAAGGTGATCTCACCATAAAAGTTAAGGGCTGTGCATTCCAAAAAGCATCTATAGAATCAGCAGAATGACATGTTGGTAGCTGAGTATTCATCGAGGCATACTGACTTTCCCATGTACTCGATGAATACAATTTGACCAATGATTCAAGGATTAGACCTCTGATTGAAGTGTGTTTGGGACATTCGAGCTAGCTCTATTACTCTATTCACTTTTAATTATTCTAGCGTTCTAGAGAAATCATGTGTGGTTGAAATTCCTTTGGCTGAGCAGATACAACTTGTGAATGTTAGCAGTGGGAAAGTACAAGCACATACCTCAGAATGAATAAGCCAACATTAGACCTAGAGACTTGTTCATGTGAGACGTTCCGAGATGAAGTCCTAGGATTGAGGATCCACAGATCATGTCACGTAGGGTGAGTCCATTCAGATTAGGTAGAGGCAATGCATTTCATGAGACAACTAAGGGATCTCGCTATAGATTGTCCAGTCTATCTGGGTACTAATAGGAAAATGGTGGATGGGCCACTAAGGTAGAGATAGTGATAGGAACTGATGGATCTATAGGGCGGAAAATGTGTCAGTTGGGATGGGGGAGTAGTTTGAGGTGGTATACATTTTGACATGTTACCACCACCATCCATTGTGGTCCATACCAGGCTCAGGGGGCTGGAGGATATGGGTAGGGAGTAGGTGGATTCAGTCAAGTCATATGACCCAATGACTCCATGAATGATTTGAGGTACGGTCTATGTCTACTCATATCTGCCGTATTAATATAAACAAGTGCTAATCATTCCTTATTTTCACGAATCTTGTCCAATACCTATAGTTTCTAGATAAACTGTTTACTTGACCCTTATGTCTAGAGATACCAATAGAAGGACACTCAATAATAACATATGTTCTAATAGTTTGATCTAACCCCTGAGGCCAGAGTCTCAGTTAGAACCTCTTAGTGGAAGTTTTGTGACCTTATGATGTTAGTCTCAGTATGAAATGTTTATCCAGAGTTCATTCTCATATTGAGTATTTTAAGAAAATGTGTGTGGTATGTCTATAGTGATGGAATGAGGTTTTACTTGGTCGACAAAAAAGGAAAACCAAGCAACATGGGGTAGACACATGAATTGGAGGATGAATCCAATCACTCTTGAGTCAGCTAGCCATACCCTTTCAGTAGTAGATGTTATGATTTTTCAGTTCCCAGTAGTAGTGGCGGAGTATGAGGTTGTCTTTCTAGAAGACGGTCCATGTTTACCTCCCCATAGGGAGATCGAATTCAGAATTATTCTACACCATAAGATGGAATTGATATTGGAATCAGTATATTGGATGTATTTTGTAGAAATTTTCAAGTTGAGGGTGTAATTGGGGGATTATAAGATACTCGCAACTGATGATGGTGTTCATAGTTTCTAAACAAGGAAACGAAGCATTTGGACTCATTATAATAATTTTTCTTGGATATGGATAATTCATCATACCTCCAGTAGGTGTTTGTTACCCCTCCACTCTTATAGTGTGTCTGGGAGGCCTGAAATAGTGATGCCAATGGTGGGACTTTACCTGCTTAATTTTCCATGATAATTACACTAATGGATATTAGAAATGTGGGGAGCATATAATTCCTTTAATAGGATTCAAAATAGTTGTAATGGATGCCTATAGTGGTGAGATGCATCTAGATATGCATGTGGGTGTCAATTTTGACACTAGGGATGTTGGCATAGGTTGAATTTTTGCTTACCTGTTGATATAAAAGTTCGGAACTTGTTTGAATTAGTTTTTTGGTTTTTCAACTCACCGTGTTGAGGCCCAATTCTTGGAAGTCGTTGCTCTTTTCTTCCTTGGAGATCTAGTAATGGAGTCGTAAAGGATATTGATGGACTTTGTGATAGGTATTTCATGTACAACTAGGGGACACGATACCATCTGGGTGATCTTTTACCAACTCACCATGTCAACCACTTCATATCTTCTCAGGAGCAGAGTTTAGAAGGGATCTTGAGATGTCTCTATGTGCAAAAAATATCTCAACTATATGAAATACATTAGATAATAGTTCTAATTGGGATTCTTGCATCGAATACAGGTCATATAGATTGAGTATACCCAGAAGAGGACCCTCTGTGGGTATTCAACTCTCTTAGTGTGTTCCTGGTTGAAGTATGAGAATCTCTAGAAGAGCACATGGGGGCAGGGGTTCTAGTTCATGCCTGTACCCTCATTAGATTGGGTATCCCTTGGTTTGTCTTTTAGTGATGTAAATCCTTATGGTGGGAAGAATGTAATGATTTATATTTTTCAGATACAATTTTTATAAAATTATTTGGAAAAGAATGAGACTAGGAGCTAAGGCGGACTATGATTCAGAGTCCCACAGTTCCCAGAATGATCCATCGAAAAATGTTATGTTTTTAAATAGTGTGTGTGGGACGATTTTCTAGAAAATGTGGAAGAAATTTTAAATGGATACCAATATTAAAAATCTGAGGGAAACGTTGATCTTGGGGTGGAAAGGTTACCATAGGCATGACTTAACATTATTTAGCACGGGTCTCTAGGGAGAAAACCCAGAAATAGAAAAACTGTAAATAAAATTATTAAATAAAATTATTTTATTTTTAAAATATTTATAACTCATGAATAGTGACTATTATTGAAAATATGATACGACAATTGATTTTTTAATGGGGTGTGTTTCTTACTAAGGGATTAATATTGACCAGCTATGGTCAAGGGTGAAGTTAGTTTTTGGACATGAACGTCAAAAAAATATTTAATAAAAATATTGTATTTGGATATTATGTGTTGACACAGTGATGTATTATTTTTTTAATAAGCTTATTCATAAATCCAGGGTAATAATCATAACTCTGTAGTTTCCCTAAGGAAAAAAGGAGGAGGCCCTCTTTCCAGGGATGATGGATCAGAGGTCGGGATTCAATCAAGCGATGATGAATCAACAAACATCAGCAGAAGAAGAGTCGATGCCACGATGTGACTTCAATCTAAATCATCAAGTAATCCAAACATGAGGTAGGGGTTGTTATTCTTCATGATATATTTTCCTCCATTATTGATTCCAATGATAAATGTGGATCAACCCACGAACAGTTTGATCTATGGCTCAATTGTTCTTGCAGGTTAGATGAATTTATATTGTTGGGATTGAATTAGGTTAAACCAATTTAGAAATTTTTTTATTCTTACCCTTTGTTCTTCATCTAACCTGAACAGATAGGGTCCATCATGACCAAAGCCAAGATCCATCAATATTGGGTTTTCATGATGATTTTTCCTTCCCCATTCTTCATGCTTCTCCATTGAACACATTTGGTCACAACTCGTCGATTATTGGTTGGTTCCGTTTGTGTTCGGACCGACAGGTCAAAGGTGTTTCAACCATAGAGATCGAATTAGTGTAGATCAGGACCCGAGGATCCTATATCTATGTCTTGATGAATTTTTTTAGATTTTAGGTGAATTATAGAGAGCACACAAAAGATGTTCTAGCATGGGAAATGTCGGTGGTGGCACACGGTGTCGTCGGTGGTGGCACACAGTTTCCCCGAGGGTTGCGCGGGATGGTATTGCCAACCAGTAGCAGTCAGATACCAGTTCAACAACTGGTGGTGGAGAAACCCATGGAAATAGTCATGCACAGAGAGCGGAGGCTGCGGCCAGGCAAGCCATAGTGGTGCAGAGAAGTGACGCTAGCAGGGCATTGCGTTAGGCCGGAAGACTCGTGGATTAGTTGTTGGTGTGCACTAGAACACATTTTTTGGGACTTCCCGCGGGGAGGGTGGCAAGCTTCATTGTTCAGGAGAGGATGTGGTAGCCGCTGCGTCTGGGTAGGATAAGTTTTCCCACTGATGGTGGGTCGAGCTAAAGAAAATAGGTGGTTCTTTGGGCGAGGGCTTTGGGTCAGGCTCGAAGGGTCACGTTGGGCCCAACGGGTGGGGTTGGGTGGGTCGGTCGGGTCAGTCCAGGCTCAGACCCAACTGGACCCTTTTTACAAAAAAACATGTAACCTTTAAACTGTATGTCAAATAGACGAGCAGTTTTCAGCGTTGGGATCCACACAAAGAGGGGGTCCTTTTGAGATACTCTAAGTGGGTTTTCATGGAATTCGATATAAGGCCTTTTGATTGAGAATTATGTTCTCTCGAAATAAGCACGCAACGAGTGGGAATCCTATGGCTGACTATGATGAGAAGACTATGACTATGGGTCTAAATGAATTAGTGAGTCTAAGTGACTCTGCAGGTCTAAGTGACTCATCGGGTCTTATTGACTCAGTAGATATAAGTGACTCAGTGGGTCGAAATGACTAGACATGTCTAATTGACTCAGTGGGTTTATGTGACTGTACAGTACTGGGTGTTATGTGATTATGTCTAATAGTCTTACTTTTCATACTTTAGATTTATACATGTGTGGGATGACTCTAGTGGTGTTCCTTAGTGGTGTTCCTTCATGGTGTTACTTTATGGTGTTCCTTCATTGTGTTCCTTTGTGGTATTCCTTAGTGGTGTTCCTTCATGGTGTTCCTTCATGGTATTCCTTAGTGGTGTTCCATTTTATTTCTTAGTGGTGCTCCTTTGTGGTGTTCGGTCATGGTATTCCTTAGTGTTGTTACTTCAAGGTATTCCATAGTGGTGTTCCTTCATGGTTTACCTTCATGGTATTCCTTTTTGGTGTTCTTTTGTGTTTTTCCTTCGTGGTGTTCCATCACGGTATTCATTAGTGGGGTTCATTTGTGGTATTCATTAGTGGTGTTACATTGTGGTTTTCCTTAGTGGTGTTCCTTAATGGTGTTCCTTAGTGGTGTTCCTTCGTGGTGTTTCTTCATGGTCTTTCTTAGTGGTGTTCCCTCGTGGTATTCCTTAGTGGGGTTCTATAGTGGTGTTCCTTCATGGTCTTACATAGTGGTTTTTCTATGTGGTATTTCTTCGATATCTTCCTTGGGGTTTACTTTGTGTAATTCCTTTTTGGTTTGGGGTCCCTACTGAGTATTGTTTTACTCACCCCTACACGGGATTCGCCTGAACGTGTTGTGTCGTGTGCAGATGATCAATAGCTTTGATGAATTCCTTGGTGGGAAGGAGAAAGGAGTGATTTTGGGTGACCCAATAGACATGGTATTCTTTAGCAACATTTAGATAGTGTGCAGTACCTACCATTTAGGTAGGGTTTCTTTTAGACGAGATTCAGAAGCATGTACTTTTCTATTTTAGTTTGGCTTATATTCTTGCCAATTTACTTTTCAGTTTCTATTTTTACTCCTTGTGGGTTTCATATCATTTTACATAGTTTTTTCAGTATCTGTACTTTTCTTGGGGATGGGTGGTTGTGTGCAAGTTTATTGGAAAATGCCTCCCCTTTTTGGGAAATTCATACTCAGTGCTAGTCGCCAAACCCTAGTCTATAGGAGGCAGGCTTGGGGTAGTCAAGGCACAAGCTCAAGGGGATAGGTCAGGACTAATTATGAATATCGTTAGGGTAATCCTCACATTTCCTATCACATTTAATTTTTGAATATTTCCTCATATTTCCCTCCACTAACATACATAATGTAATAATGAGATTACATTACCTTAACTAATAAACATTAAAAAGGGAAACAATGAACATTGAAAGAATAACTTATAAACAGAAATTATATCCTAAATTTTGAGTCACTAGGTTTTAATCTTGGTTACCCATAGTTATTTTTCCTATTAGTTATTTTGACCTAACAATATATTCATGTCCTTCATAATGGTTTATAAAGAGAAATAATTTTCTAAACCATATCCCCTAGGATTTTTAATCTTGGTGCATAGTAAGGCCTCATTGTCTAGCACTAGGTGA
Organism: Viscum album; assembly: GCA_963277665.1. Taxonomy (NCBI): domain Eukaryota; kingdom Viridiplantae; phylum Streptophyta; class Magnoliopsida; order Santalales; family Viscaceae; genus Viscum; species Viscum album. The sequence continues at coordinate 1,352,823,243 of OY728147.1, read as the reverse complement.
TGACCGAGTTAATATACAATACTCCTTTTTCAAGGCTACTACCCCTTGGAAAAACTATACCAAACTCACATCCTTTTATAGTCTCTAGATAAGTATGAAATTTCTTCGAAACCACTCTCTCTATACTTCACCAAAATTTTCATATATTTTACTATTTGTTGGCTTATCCTTATGGTTCTAACAAAAGTATTATAGTAAAAATCCTTAAAAGTAGCTAGAAATTTCTCTAATAATAACTATAGAAAACCAATCCTTTTTCACATATTATTACATGATTTCCAACATAAATATCAAATAAATACAACCAAATGATTGAGAGGCCTAGTGTATTTGAAATACTTGGTACACAAAATATCAACATGATAATAAAATAAAAAATTATTATTTTGGTATATATAATGAGATCCTAAATACATTTTTCATCTAAAATTGTATAGGATAATCAGGAGAATACATAAAATGAAGGGGTGAGATATAAATCCCAGTTAGGGAATAAACATGGTAATAAAACATAGAACATGAGTTAGAAGGGATAACATCATAACCTAAAATATAAGGATAATGATTAATAATATCAAGGAATAACATAAATAACAAAAAAATCATAATATCATGGAATTATAGTAATTGGTAGTAACATAAAATATGACATGAACATATGTCAATTGTAACTGCCAAGACAACATCACATGGTGGAAAGTGTCCCATCAATGATTAAGTTCACACCCTTATCCCATAGATACTATCTCATAAGACACAGGTACTACCTGATTAATTAGAAAACTATTTGGTTTCACCCATCATAACATGTACATGCTTATATTTTCAAAAAAATTAAATAAAAAATAAGGTATAAATATAATAATTATTCATTTAAATAAATATGTTACATAATATTTGTCTCATATCATAATCAATGAAGGTTTTATTATGATTCCAAAGCGAATAAGAAAAAAATAATATATAAAATGATAAATTTTTCATGTTTTCTAACAACGTTAAGTAATTCTTATTAGTTTCTAAAAAATAAGAAAAACATTCTAGGTATGAGTCCGTAAGGGGTAGAGCACAAGCAGGATTTCCTCTATGACAAGATTTTCCCAGCTTCCGCCTCTCCCTTCCATTATCCATCTCTTCTCTCCTTCTCTATTCTCGCCACCATGCATGATTGGGCCAACCGGTCCTAATATCATGGTGTGTTCTTCGACCACCTCACAGTTTCACAGATTTTTTGAGATCTAATGAACACTAATTTCATTAACCCCCCCCCCCCCCTGATGAAATTGGTATACTGGTATTTGAACATTCTCACAATATAGCCTCACTTGTTTTTGGTTCGGATCTGTTGCAATGAGGAAAGGTTTTAGTCTTCTTCCCAAGTTATTTCAAGGTTGAAAAGGGAGTCCTCAAGAATAATCTGATCCAGCAACATCCACTTGCTTATTCTTTCCTCCATCAATGGCTCATTTTCAGGTCTCTCTTCCCCTTTTGGGTCATGTTGCTAACTATTTACTGGCTCTTTTTTTCCCCCATAATGGGTCTATCATTCTCTGGTATCCACTATAATGTTTCTCATATTCCTCACACAAGACTCCATTTGGGTCTAGTTTCATATATTTCTTGATGATTTGGGTGGTTCTTGTGGATTCTAGTACAGCAGCACGATTGGGGTTCTATTTTTTGTTGGTTTGGTGCATCTTTGTGCTCATGTTTTGAGATTCTTTTCATCGGGTGGTGTGGTTTGCTGTGTCAGTGGGATTCTCAAGTGGCTCAATTCACATTTGGCGATGATGATTTTGGATATTTTCTCCCAATGTGATGTAGTATTAATTTTCCAGGCATGTTAGGGGTTCTGATTGCTGCTATCCAGTTTATCTAGGTCCAAGGTGGATCTTTCTTGATTTAGTACTCATTCATTCTTTTGTATGTGGTGTGCTTTCAATGGTGGATCCCCTTGTGATCGACCTCATTTTCTTTCTTCTTGTGTGTTTCTAATTAGCCACAAATTTATTTTATCTAAAAATAATGAAAAAAATTGTTTGTGGGACATATATGATTACATAAACATAGGTCTAAAAATAAGGTATCCATTTTATAATAAATTCATTAAATTAGTTTCACATAAATGGATTAGGGGATTTAAAAGTTTTCCTTAATCAGGTTTCATTTTAAAGAAATGATTTGAGAAGTGAACTTAAGGTATATATTAACCCATCAACGGAAGGGGGAATATGCTCAGTATATATGTAAGGGACATATATACATAATTTAAAATAATTCCATAACATTAAATAGAGATATAAATTGAGTTAGATAAATAATGTCCATAACTTAAAGAAAATGGGTGGATTTAGAAGATCCATTACAATATGTCTGGATCCCTTCCACACTTATACATAACATCCAAAATAATAAAATAAAATTCACGAATTACGTAATTTATAATATTTTGCATCTCTATTTTATTTACTGAAATTTTATTGCGTTTGTTTATAAAAATATCAGCGAAATTTATGGTTTAATTTTGTTTTCCCATGAGTGTTCATTTTATGGTTTCGGGGTCGGATCACTTATGGATAATTTTTGAAGTTCTTTTCAAATGGGATTAAAACTCTATGAGTGTAGTGAAATAGTATTCCTAACCATTAGAAAATTTAAATGGTCCTAATTATCCATATGTGTTATAACATATTTATGATTCATTTATTAAATGGTCATTGTTATATTGTTAGTTTTGTTTTGACAATTTTACCAATAATCACAAACTAGTTACATTTAATTCAAAATTATTGAAAATATTTATTATACAATGTGAAAAAAAATATAATTTACATATTTAATTAATTTTAAGAATTTATTAGTGATTTTATACCTTCCATAAAGGTTTTAATTTTAAAGTAAAACACATGATCCACACAAGCGGTGAATCAAAATAATATAGATGATGTTTTCATTTCAATAATCAATTGAGGGAAAGAGAATATGATTGATGGTAGATATTCCATGAACACAAAGAAATTATATTATATATATGATACTATATTTATTATTCCATGTTGGATGGAATTTTGTTTTGGAGGATGAGGAGGAAGGAAAATTTAATGAATTGATTTAGGGAATTATCTTCTGATTTGGATTTCTCCTCTAAGGCTTCCACTTAAGGCACCTTGGATTGGTATTTAGAAGGTACCAGTAACACTGGGACATAGGGGAGAGGATTTAGAAGTGATTTGGTCATAAATTTATTAATCTATAAGTTATAGAAGTTTTGGGGAGAAGGGGTGTTGAGAGGTGGTAATTATAAGGAGAGGAGACTGGTGTTTTTAAATATTATACTCACTAGTTTATTATTTCGGTTCAAGGCTATCAGAAATATTTATTATTGTGACTATCTAAAGTAAATATAATATATTATTTTGAAACTAATAGGTTTTTACAATATCCATGACTCAAAAATTCATTTAATTATCTTAAGGTATTAAATACCATATTTCTCCATATTTCACTATTCACCAAAAATTTAAAGATTTTAAGAAAATAATACAAATTAAACAAGAATTTTTTTTGATTTTTATATCCCAGAAATGAAATAAATTAAATAAAAATAACATTACCTATATGATAAATTTAATTGTTAAATTAAATCCTCATTTATTTGAAAATACTAGTTTTCATATTACGATAAATTTTATGACCATTTGAAAAATTACTTATGGTCTCTAAAAATTAACTTATCATTATAATACAACATAATGTTATTTTATAAACCAATTTTATATAAATATAATTTATTTTAAAACATTATTTTTAAAATAAAATTGAAATTTAAAAATTTATGTTTTGCAAAAATGATATGCACTATCTTAATAATTTTGAAAACATTTATTTTCTTATACCATGGTTTTTATATATTATATTCACATTTTATAGGATAACGAAATAATAATTTAAACATACATAGGTAAGGTTACTATTCTAATGACCATTTTACTATTTCTAGTGGTCAGATTACTATTCTAATAGTCAAATTACTATTTTAATAGTCATATTACTTTTCCAACATTAATATTACAATTCTAAAAATTAGATTGTAACAATAATATTGATTCCCTATTTTATATAAATACCTCATATTTCATTCATTCTTTATTCACTTTTATTTATCTCATAGTTATATATTTTAATTTTATAAATAAATATTTTATTACAAATATTCTTCTTCATATCTATAGTGTTGTTCATGGGTTCATTTATTTTGTTATTCAGAGATAACCAATTTTTAAACCTATGAAAAAATATTATAGATATTGTCACAAATATAGTGACATTTTTTTTATTCATTACTTAAAATAAAATGAAGGACATTATCAAATAAAAGTGGAAATAAATTGAAAAAATTTAGAAACATTTATGGTTATTATAAAAGTAAAATTTTCTAATAAAATAAACACACTTTTTGGGGAGATTTTATGTGTTTAATCAGAATACTAACACACTTTTACATGTTTTGTTGTCAATGAGGTGAAAAATATTTTATATGGTTACTATGCATAATGAAAAAAAAATAAAAGTGACCTATATACCAAATTTGTATATGATGATTCAAAATATGGAATAAATTTTATCAAATTTAATTCCTACAATTGGTGGAAATAAATTTTAATATAAACTCATGAAATGTGATAAAAATGGTTTTCTAAAAAAATGAATTTCTAAGTATAAATACGTTTTTATATAAAAATTAAGGAAAATTTTAATTAAAATAACATTATTTTTATTATTTTTAAAAAAAGGAACTAATTATATTTTAAAAAAATCAAAATAAAATGAGACTTTGTAAATACTTTAAATGATATGACATTTTTTATAAATTTGGTATTTTCAAGTATTTATTGAAAAATAAATCTTTTCAAGAAAATCCCAAAATATAACCTTAATATAAATTTTATATGATGGTTTTAAAAATTATTTCATTTTTTTAAAATAAAATATTAATAATTATAAAAAACATTAATTTTCATATCCATGCACCAAATGGAATAAAACTAATTTTTGAAGAAAATGTATTTTTGAAGTATAAAATAACCTTATTTTCCTTCATTTTTGAACAACCATAATTAAATTAATGTTAATTCATTCAATTGAATATATAATATTCATATTTCATTATAATAATTTATTTATAGTGATGAATTTAATTAATTAAAACAAAGGTATATTTCCCACAAAAAACAGTTTTAGAAAAAATATATATTTTACTTTTAAATAATTATATCTTCATTTCCAAGAAATTTAAACCAAATATAACTTATATATATATATAATAACATTTTGTCCAATGTCCCTATATATAATATTCATATTAAATTCCTATATATAGCCTTACATGATTCACTAAAATTTATTTATTTATTTATATCTCATTATTTATATTGTATTCTTAAATTTTTTCTTTATTTCTAAAGTTTTAGATGGGGTCATAATCTTCTTAGAAAATTTTGAGGATAAATAATTAATGTTTTTGGTTTTTTTAAATATATTATAATTTAACCCACTTCCACTTGTCTTCATTTTATTTCATATTACAACTTCATAATGTATTGGTTTTTATATTTCATTATAATATTTCATTTCAAAAAAAAGATTCATGGTTAATTGTAGATTGATTTTGTGTGTATCACAATTTATCAAACATAATTTTTACAAAAAAATAAGTTCTGAAATATTGGTGTGTTACAGTAAATTAATGATTACACTATCAAATGGTTATATACAACCATAAAATAAATTCCCAATCATTTTTTATGATCATAATTATGTTATAAAATATGAAAAGATGTTTATTTTTTTCAAGCATGATTTTGAGAATCAAGAACCATGGTGAAGCTCTGATACTACTAATAGGTTTATAAGGATTAAATAAAACTTATTTAATGTAATATAAAAAATTAAAAACCTAAAATTCATAATCGTAATACTTTGAAAAACCAAAACTATGTAAGAAATAAATTAAGAACATTTACATCTCAACATTGATCATCACTACTCCTATTCATTAATAACATAGGTTAATTAATATTATTGATGAATAACCAAAGGAGTCTTCCCTTCATGGTGTATTCATAGATCATTTTAATCACTCAATGCTTGGATTGTTTTATCCACACAACTATGAAATTATAGAATCTATCAAGAACTAAGGTAAGAGAACTAACATATCTTCATCTTGGATAAATAATAGAAAAAACAGACCCATCTAAATAGATTTAGCTGATTTAGACATGAATTCTACATCTAGTTTTTTTATGATAATTACTCATATATTATACAATGTGTGAATACTGCTTCGGTTATAAACACTAGAACTCGATGCATAAATGTATTCTCCTAATAATTTTATCATGTGAAATGAAAATAATAAATTGAAACCATTTTGTGTAAGAGATATGAACATTAATGTTTAACATCTTATAGCCTCTGATAATCATCAAATTTGATTTGTATATATCAACACATTATTATATTAACATATTTTGTATAATGATATAGAAAATCCATCAGTGATACAATATCTCTATATCATAATGAATGATATATAAAAAATCAATAAGAATAACTTTTTCATTTTTTACCATCCCCTATATCAAACATTGTACCATCCCATGATTTCAGTATATATATATATATATTCCATTAAATAATTATAAGTTTCATATATTTCTTTTCACTCACTAGAATGAAGGACATGATACATTAGTAAATTAATTATCATTAAAAATCATTATTATATCTTATAAGATATCTAAATATGATATAAAATAATAAATTCTTTAAATTAGAAAATTAACATCATATAATATTAGAAACATTTAAGGTTTAAGAATGTTTTTTCAAAAGTAGTTTATATTTATTATTTTATATAAAAGTAAAATATATATTTTTTTAGAATTTTAATTAAATGAAATTAAATACATATTTGAGTTTCTAATACAATAATTATATTTTTATGAATTTTTGGGATTTTTCTAAAATAATTAATTTTGTTGTAAATAGTAAAAATACAAGCCTTGGTTAATATTATAACTAATTAAGATATTATCATAATATAATAATGAGTTATATATTTATGAAACCTTTTTTATATAATATTATATTTGTATATTTAATATATTTAATATATCAGGATTATAAACCCATGATTAACATTTATGAACATAAGACGTATTTTATTATAATAGTTGTATTCGATATATTATATATTTTCATTTAAAAGTAAATTTTCTATTATTAAAAAATTTAATTTTTCTAAATTGATGAAAAATTATAATTTATCATTCCAAATATTTTTGGGAAGGTTCCAGTTGTATTTTTAGTAATAAACTAATTTCCATGATTAATATTTAATTGAGAAAAATTTATGTTTAATAGAATAATATAATATATAATTAATTTTCCTAAGTTTACATTAACTATATACCTTATATAAATTATTTTTTAGGTTTTAAAGCCTTACTTACATCGCATACTAACCTTCCCTCACCCACCCCATTGAAATTTCATGTTATTCCATTTTTCCCCTTACATAGCATACTCTTCCATGGAAAGTTTCCATTTCTTCACCTCTAAAAGGGGATGATTACAACCCTTATTTACACAACCATAATTTATATTTACTTTTGTAAACTCAACCCATATTTTCATTATAAAACCCTATCTCATTAACATAATCTTTGGGTCACATTTAATTATCTTAAGCCCTTCATTTCTAAGGAAAATCAATGTTATTGATGTGAGTATTACTCTCCTATTAGTCTTCCTTTCTAATTTTAGTTCTCCTGATATTCCAAAAAGTTATTAATATAATTAATACATTATCATATATATACTAAAGTTTCATTATAATAATTTGAAAAAAACTATTCACTCATTCCAAAGCAGTCACTATTAAAAAATGCATCAATCAAGCATATATGAGAACTACCGCCTCCACAAGACGATATAGTTTGTTTTTCATCACCATTCATTATCGATGATATCAAGGATGTGTTTTAGGAATAATTTTGTTTTTTATTTCAATTAAAAAATCCTAAAATTTTTAATTTTTTCATTTATGTTTATTTTAACCTTTCATTATGGAATGATTTCATTAATCATGCGTATGTGCAGATTTCCAACTCCATATATGGCGTGTCTTATTTCTCTTGACAATAAAACATGGATGGAAATAAATTTATAATTATTGAACTAATATGTTTTTTATTTAATTATTATAAAATTTAAATTATTATTTTTCATATATCTTCACCCTATTCATTCATTGAGAAATGGGTTTGTTAATTGTGCCTACATACGGACTACCACCTCTAGGAATCATAAATTTCATTTTTCAAAACCAAAAAACATTAATGGTTATATTAATATATTTTATGAATATATAGGATATATATTTCATGAATAAACTTCTTTAAATATTATATTAATACTATATAATATAACATTCTTACACATTTGATCATTATGACACACATTTCTTCTTTTCTATTTACAGGCTACTAGGGAAATGTTGTAATTTTTATATAGAAAATGATTAAGGAGTATTATATACTATTAATGAAATTTAATTAATAATTATTAAACATTTTTTAAATTTTATGGATCTATTATATTTTCATTTAAACAAGTTAATAATATATCATCTTTGTTCATTAAAACTCACTAAAACAAGTTTGTATTCAGCTTCATCTTCCATAGTTATAATTAAAACTCTCATGATGGAAATGAAAAATTATAAATAATTATTTTTTATATATTACATAACAATATGTAATATTATATTTAACAGATTTATATCAAATATCAAGGATCTACATTAACATTACAAAGCATGTGTAGGACAATTAAAAGTGTTACACACAATGTTAACATTGTATTATGATGAACCTCTATATTAAAAGTAAATAATTATAAACTAAGTATATAAAAGGTTTATAGATATGAAAAATATTTTGAAATATATTATTGAGATATTAGTGGTAATTTTATTGGAAGTCATACTTTGATCATCTAAGAGGGGAAATAAGGTAGGGTATTTTTTCCTCAAACTCCCTTTAGTGAGACATGTTTTACTTTACCTGAAAATTTACTTTTATATATTGTATGTGTTTCCCATTTATTATGTTATCATGAAATGTGTTTTATTCATGTAATTTTAGATACATTTTCATTTTTCTTAGCCTTCAATGGTTTTGATTAAAATTTTACTCAATTCATAATTTTTTATCAACTCAAGTCTTTTTCCTTTGAGCCATGAGATCGCTTCTTGATTTTGATCTTCCAAGTCTTCTTTTCCTAACTTTATCTTTTCAAATTTATGATTTTATTTTTATCTAGGTATATTGATTATATTTATTAGTATCATACCCTTTTATGATGTGGTTCCTCAAATAAAATCACAATGTTGATTAGAATATTTTAATACTTTATAATGGATATTTTTCTTCCATGTTCATATTTTACATATCAAAAGTGTAATCTGTAACCCAAATATATTTCATATCAAGATAAATTTAAATTTAAATTCACCTATTTTCAAATGAAATATTTATTATCATGTTTAATACATATGTTTCATATATTTTTTTGAATTATTTTTAACTTTTTCCACATTTATAGTTTAAAAAAACCCATTCATGTAATATTATAAATATTTTCAAAATTATCAAATAAATATTTCAAAAATTTATTTTAAACTAAATTGAATTTTTACAAAAATGTATTTAAAGAATGTATTTTAATTATTTTCACAGGGATTGTTTTAAACTGAAGGAATCTATTTTATATGTTTCTGTTTTATTGTATATCTATTCTTCCATTAAAATTTTCTAAGGGACTTCCTCTCTACACTTTCATGTTTTAAAAATATAAATTTTCATTAAAATGGTTGAATAAAATATACACATTAAAAATATTCAATGTACATGGGGAATTCTTATTTCTGAAGAAATCTATTAATGCTTCTAAAAATTTTTTTCTTATAATTCATATTCTCGATCAAGGGTATTCTTTAAATGACATCTTCTACCTTCTTTGTCAGAATAAATTATTAAATTCACTTTAACATATATGGTATGATCTATCACAACTTTTTTTACCTAATCATATACTTATATAGTCATGATTTCCTTCCCATGTCTTCCTATCTAAATGGAATATGTTCCATTAATTTGATTGAAGGGTGTTCACCTTGATGTCTAATACATCAATTTATTATAAAAAATATTTTTTAAAAAATATATAATTATCCTATAAACTATAAATTCAAAATTCATAATCATGTTACTATGTGGTATTTAACTAAAATGATTCCTGATGTCAATGGGTACTGATTTATTTTCCATGGGATATCATGTTATAATTTTTCATGGAATTTTGAATTCTTTATTTATGTGATTAAATTTAAAATATAGGAACCCCATTTTCATTCACTCGGTTATTTATGATACGATAATTTATTTTCATGTGGAACAAAAATGTATATACATGTTATGTGATGGGTGGTATAGGTATTATATTTCCCGCAATTATGGTAATATTTTCATCTCATGATATATCATGTTGTATGGGAAGCAAGCCTATAATACTATAGATCATTGGTAGTTATGTTAGCTAGTTATGGTTTGTTAATAAGGACGTAAGGATTAACTTATGCTTGTGATTTTATGTTAGTGTTGTCACCGTATTCCTATGATTTTATTATCTTTTGTTATGATCATTTTTTAATAAATGTTTTTTGATATCATTTATTTATTCCATGATCTCAAGATTATGATCACTCTCACTATGATATCATGTTCTGCCTCACATCTCTCATGTTATGTTTATCATTATGTTTACCCTTAATGACTATTTGAGCTCACCCCTTTTAAGGTTCAACATTCACTAGGTTATTATAGAATGTGCTAATAATGCAAAGCCTAGAAGATTTTCTATTGTGGAGTAAATATGGGAAACATTGAAGACTCATTAGGGATTTATTATCTTCTTATATAGTTGTAAAAAAATTTATAACTGATGAGAAGTCTTGAGATTTATAAAAGTGTAATTTTTCATAGTTCTCTAAAACTCCAAAATAAATTGTCCTTGGATTGTAAACCTGTGATAGATATTTGAATCATAGATGTGTATCAAATAAAATGTAGTATGTTATGTATTTTTAGCACAAGATTCGGAAGTGTTGTTTTGGAGGTGCCATAATTGGTATTAGAGTAGTGTTTAGATATCTGTATAGGTTATGATGATATCATTTATATATAAGTTAAGATCTAGAAATAACATCAAGTGTATGTGAGTTAAGGATGATATTAGTTTCAATGGTATAAATAAATATTTAGGTTTAAATTTTTAAATATCTTATCTCGTTTGGGTATTAAGATAAGATAATTTTAGAGGAAACACTATGTATAAGACTAATTATAGGAGAACCTCCTGAAATTTTGAAATATTATATATTCAATGGTTTCACTAGAAATTACATCAATATCTAGATACTGCAAATTGGATGCGGATTTTTGTATAGATGCATCTAAGTGTAACAACCCCAAAAACAGTTGGTGAGGTATATTTCTGTCATCATTCTATTTCATAGTGAATAGGACTTAAATTCAAACCTATATAGACATTCCCAAGGGATATTATTAGGTTAATTAACAATATATTTTCAAACCATTATAAAGGTTTCAAACATATGATTTTATATATGTTAACTAGGATAGAGAACCTCATAGTAAAATAACCATTGATAACCAAAATTAAATCTAAATACTCATAAGTTAGGGTAAGCACATAATTTATAAATTATTTATTCTAATATCATATATTTCACTTTTTAAATTTACTAATCTACATATTAGAATCCCTAAACATTCTTTTAAAGTAATGGCTATAGAAATAATGAACCATATAAATCATGGATGTAATGGATACTTTAGTTATTGTCCCAATATATAATCAATTGTTATAGGAATTGTGGTTAAAAAATTATTACTATGATAAATATAATCTTTGGAATTATTATTCAAAAATTTAGGGTAGTTGAATCCCTTTCGCACCAAAGAAGAGAAGGATGGAATCTCATGATAATTCATGTGACGAATATGATCAAGGAGAAAAGTCATAGTTTCCTTTATAGAAAAAATGGGGGGAGAAACATACTGTAGGATGAATCAAAGGAACTAGAAAAAAAATTATTTGTGGAAAATGAGTATAGATATCACCTAGCTACTGATAAAAAATCAAACTTTCATTTAACTTGATATAGGAAAAAACAATTCCTCTATTTTTACTTAAGATATTAATAAAGACATTTCATTTGAAATTTTATTTTATTTCATTTCTATATTTTTATATATGTACTTAATGTATGTGTAAAAAAACTATGAGAAAGAAATTTATTTAAGGGGGTGTGGGACAATGTAATATCCTTATATTTCAGTATATATATTTTCTTTTAAATAATACTATATTTGATATATTTATTCAATCACCTTAAAACGATAGTCATGATACATTAGTAAGTTAATCATATTTAAAATATTATTATTATAACATATAATATATCTACATATTTTTTTAAATATTAATATTTTTTAAATTATAAATTTGGTTTAAAATAATATTAAAAACATTTAATGTTTAATGACACTTTTAAAAAAAGAAGTTCTTATTTTCTATTTTCTATTAAAATCATTTCTATAATTTTTTATAATTTTAATTAGAAAAAAATAGTTATATATTTGATTTTCCAATACCATAATCATATTTTTATGAATTTCTTGATTTTTTCTATAATATTTAATTTTTAGGTCAATAGTGAAAATTACTGATCTTGGGTAATTTTATTGATTATTATGATATTATCATAATATAAGATTGAATTAAATATTTATGAAAATATTTTTTTATATAATTGTATATAATTGTATATATTTATTTCATAAATTTAAGATATCCTAATTAAAAATCCATTATTGACATTTTTTATCATAAGTGGTATTTTAATATAAATACTATTTTTCAATATATTATATGATTTAATATAAAATTAAATTTTATCTTATTTATAAATTGAATTAGATTAAATTTGGATAAATTTGGAATCATCATTTAAAATTTTTAAGGGGAGGTTTCTCTTATAGTTTTTGTAATAAATTAATAACCATGATAAATATTTAATTAAGACTAATTAGTGTTTAAGAGAGTAATCTAATGTGGAATGAAATTTTCTATGTTTACATGACCTATAGTTCATATAGAATTAATTTTTTATGTTGTAAAGTCTTATCTATATGATTATGTGTGTATGACACAAAGCATCATGTTTTAAGTTATGATTATTTTGATTACATTTCACTACCATGATTTATCCCATGTTATGAAATTATAATCTCTTTTGCAGGGTAAGATTTCCAAAATGTTATGTTCTTATGAATATGATGTGATTGATATTTCTTTTATTTACCCTTACTGAGAATTTGAGCTCACCCTTTTATATGTTTTCTTTCCCCAGGTCAGGAAGAAGGTTATTAAGTAAGATATTCCAAAAGGAACTATAGATATGATGAAATAAATGGGAGACAGTGTAGACGCTTTTTGAACCAGTTGTTTATGTTTCCCAGTTTCTAAAGACACTATACCAATACGGTCCTTTCATGGTTTTTTTATATGTTGTAATAAGTGTACTTAAATTTTTAAGTACTCACAATGTATGTAAAGTATGGGTCATTATAGTTGGTATCAGAGGAAAGGTATAGTCAACCTTTGGAAACTAAGATGTGAAAGCCTTAGTAAGAATCCTAAGGATAAGTCTATGCATAGAACACAATTTTATTGTTTTAGAATTGGCCATGAATAACCTAGGATAAGACATTAAGTGTGAAATTTCATTCTTGATTATGTGGTTTTCGTATTATAATTAGTGTTTCTCACACTATTCTTCTTGGTTTTAGTCAATGGTGGAACCCGAAGGAACCGTGTTAATGCGGAATGTGACGGGCAATGCAATGATAGTCCCCCTGAGCAACCAAACGTTATGGGAGATGGAATGAAAAATCTTGTACCCATGCTCACACAACTTTCTCAAGCTATGAATCATGCTGGACTTCCAAAAGATCAAAGGAAGGAGCAACATTCTGTCGAATCCTTCATGAGACAGCGTCCACCTTCATTCAGCGGGTTTACTGATCCATTAGTTGCTGAACAATGGATCAGTACTACTGAAAAGATATTTTCAGCTCTTCAATGTTCTGAACATGATAAAGTCATATTACTAGTGTATCATTTGGAAGGTGATGTTGATCAATGGTGTAATCTTATCAAGAATACGAGGCCAAGAGATGAAATTGAGTCCATGGAATGGGATGAGTTCAAGAACTTATTTTTCGATAAGTACTTCCCTCGTATTCTCTGAACAAAGATGGAGAAAGAGTTTCTTGAACTAAAGAAAAAGGATGATGAATCTGTTGGTACCTATGAAGCAAATTTTACAAGACTTTCAAGGTACACTTCTGGGATTATTATCCAACCTGAGACTAAGATCGATCGATTCATTAGTGGCTTAAAACCAAGTCTTCGAAAGGCATTATCCATAAGGGACTTTAATAGCTATGAGGAAATCGTTCGATGTGCTCTCAAAGTTGAGATGGAGATTGGAGTAACCCATCAGTAATATGGGTTTGATTAGAAGAGGAAAATGGAATTCAAAGGAAAATCTAAAGAGCACACTGAAAAGAAGATGAGATTTGCCTTATGCTCAAAGTGTGGAAAGAAACATGCAGGGATTTGTCTTAAAGGGACAAGTAAATGTTTCAAATGTGGAAAGGAAGGTCATCGGGCATTTGAATGCCGCAATGATGGGAAGAAGATGTCTAATGATGCAAACAAAGGAAGGGATACACAGAATGAACCTACTACACTTCAATGTTTCAAGTGCAAGGATATGGGGCATTATGCCAATCAATGCCCAAATCCATGGGTTTATGATGATGGTCGACGTCAACAATCTCTTAAGGCCAAAGAAAAAGGAAAGTCACATGCAATTTCTATCAGTGATGTGGAGTACGATAACGAAGTGGTGAAAGGTACACTTACCATCCACTCTAAAGTAGAAAATGTTTTATTTGATTCTGGATCCACCCACTCTTTTATTTCTGAAGAATTTTCTAAGGGTATCACCGTATTACCTCAACAATTATATGTTGAGTTAGCTGTGACAACCCCTAATGGCACAACAGTCACATCAAAAGTTTATAATTCTTCTCCGATTGAAGTTTGTGGGAAAGTGTTTCCTGCAAATCTTGTGATCCTTCCTATAGTGGAATTTGATGTGATTCTTTTCGTGGATTGGATTTCTTTATATGGATATCATATCAATTTCTAAAGAAGGGAAGTCACATTTCATATTCCAGATCAATCTATGATCTTCTATCGATGCAAGGTTGAACATAACCTTCCAGTGGAAATTTCTTCCATCTTATGGGTCTTGATTCCACTAAATGAAGGTTATTTATCTCAAATGGTTGGTGAGAAACTCACGATTAAGAATATGCCAATTGTACGGGAGTTTGACGATGACTGTCCAGAGGAATTACCAGGTCTTCCACCAAATCATGAAGTTGAGTTTTCAATAGAACTCATACCGGGTGCTTTACCTATTTCAAAGACACCTTATAGAATGGCCCCAATTGAGTTGCAGAAATTAAAGAAGCAACTCCAAGAGAATCTTGATAAGGGGTTCATACACCCTAGTTCATCACCTTGGGTATCACCTGTTCTGTTTCTTAAGAAGAAATATGGATCAATGAGACTCTGCATTGATTATTGAGAATATAACAAAATCACTATCCAGAACAAATATCCTCTCTCGTGCATTGATGACTTATTTGACCAATTACGCGGAGCTCAATACTTTTCCAAGATTGATCTTCGTTCAGGGTATCATCAATTAAGGGTCAAAAGGGAGGATATACCAAAGGCGGATTTCCATACAAGGTATGGACACTATGAATTTATAGTGATGTCATTTGGTCTTACTAATGCCCCTGCTATCTTCATGGATCTGATGAATATAGTCTTTAGAGACTATCTTGATCAGTTTTTGGTAGTCTTTATAGACGATATTCTTGTATATTCAAAGATCAAGGAAGAATATTAAGATCACTTGAGAATTATATTGAAGACCCTGAGAAAGAAGAAGCTTTATGCCAAATTTACCAAGTGTGAATTTTGGCTTCAAAAAGTTTCATTTTTGTGTTACATAATCTCAAAAGAGGGGATATCTGTGGATCTAGCAAAAATAGAGGTTATCGAAGGATGGTTGAGACCAACAACAGTAACTGAGATCCAAAGTTTTATTGGTTTGGCTGGATATTACCGACGCTTTGTGAAAGATTTTTCACGATTATCTAATCCACTCACCAGGTTGACTCGAAAAGGATTTATGTTCGTGTGGACAGAGGAATGTGAAGGGAATTTCAAGGAGTTGAAAAGATGTTTACCCAGTGCACCTGTACTCACATTTCCTTGTAGTGGAGAAAGGTTTGTGATCTACGGTGATGCATCCATGAAGGGATTGAGGTGTGTTCATATGCAAAATGATATGGTGATAGATTATGTCTCACGACAATTGAAAATACGTGAGCAAAATTACCCAACTCATGATTTGGAGTTAGCTGCGGTAATATTTGCATTAAAGATTTGGAGGCATTATCATTATGGATAAATGTGTGATATTTATACTGATCATAAAATTTTAAAGTATATTTTCCCACAAAAGGAGCAGAATATGATCCAAAGAATATGATTGGAGATGATTAAGGATTATGACTGCTCAATTCATACCACCCTGGGAAAGGAAACAAGTTTGCAGATGCATTAAGTCAACAAGACCATGCCAGTTTATCCATGATGAGGATCACAAAAGATCCAATATTTATGGATTTATAAAGGATGGATCTTGTAATTATAATGAAAGGGGAAAAATCATATCTTTCTCAAATGAATGTTCAACCGTCTATACATGTGAAGATTAAAGAGGCACAGAAAGAAGATGTAGAGTTACAAAAGAAGGTGAGAAATGATCCTGAATTCAACCTTGATTATGATGGGATAATAAAGTTCAGGAATCGGGTTTGTGTTCCTCCCATCCCCGAATTAAAGAAGGAGCTGCTGGATGAGGCTCATAGTTCATCATTCTCTATTCATCCTGGAATCATGAAGATGTATAGGGACCTGAAAGAGTACTTCTGGTGGGATGGTATGAAAAGAGATGTTGCTGAATATGTCTCTCGATGCTTGGTTTGTAAGCAAGTTAAAGCTGAGAGACAGAAGTCTAAGGGGATGTTACAACCATTACCCATACCTGAATGGAAATGGGAAAACATAACTATGGACTTGGTCACAGGACTTCCTAAAACCTCCAAAGTCAATAATGCTATTTGGGTCATAGTTGATCATCTTACAAAGTCTGCACACTTCAATACAATTAGAGAGGATTTCTCTCTGGATCATCTTGCCGGGATATATCTAAAGGAAGTTGTAAGATTTCATGGATTACCACTTTCTATTATATCTGATCGGGATCCGAGGCTTACCTCAAAGTTCTGGAAAAGTCTTCAACATACTCTGGATACAGAGTTTAGTTTCAGCACTACTTAGCATCCTCAGACAGGCATTCAGTCTGAGAGGACAATTAAAACTCTTGAAGATATGTTGAGAGCTTGCTCTATGGATTTCAAAGGTGGTTGGGATCAACACCTACCTTTGGTGTAATTTTCGTATAATAATATCTTTCACTCCAGTATTCATATGGCTCCTTATGAAGCTCTATATGGAAAGAAATGCAGGACTCCAACTTGCTGGGATGAAGTTGGGGAAAGAAAGCTATTAGGACCTGATCTTGATGATGAGATGGCAGAAAAGGTCAGATCTATTCAACAACACATAAGAGCAGCTGAGGGTCGACAAAAAAGTAATGTCGACAACCAAAGAAAAGACTTAGTGTTTGAAGTGGGTGATAAAGTGTTCTTACGAATATCTCCTTGGAAGAGAGTAATGAGATTTGGAAAGAAGGGAAAGCTGAGCCCTTGGTATATCGGTCCTTTCGAAATATTGGATCATTTTGGGAAGGTAGCTTACCAATTGGCGCTTCCACCGAATCTCTCTCAAGTTCACGATGTGTTCCATGTATCTCTCCTGAGAAAGTACATACCTGATCCTTCACATGTACTCAGCTCAGAAGTTGTACTGCTGGAACAAGATCTTTCTTATGAAGAACAGCCGATATAGATTCTCGATCGTAGTGAAAAATTCCTACGAAACAAGACCACTCTCTTGGTGAAAGATTTATGGAGGAACCACCAATTAGAAGAAGCTACATGGGAGCTTGAGGATATGATGAGGGAGAGGTATCCTCATCTGTTTGTTACAAGTGATGAATTTCGAGGGTGAAATTCATTTTAAGGGGGGTATAATGTAACACCCGAGAATTTTATAAGAAATATTTTGTTTTTATTTTATATAAATCATCAAAGGAATCTTTCACTACACACAACACTAGCTTGGCTTGCTTTACATGCAATTTCGACCTTCCTTGAGAGCTTGCGTCGTACGCAATACCGAGTTTCACTAAACAACGATATGATATTAAAATATTATTAAAACTAGCCGTTATAAATAGTAATTACCAATTTTTGAAATTTTGTAAATTTTATTTTTCAAAATGGACTTCGGTTTTGGATTCGGCATGTCAAAATTATCCTAGGGTGAAATTTTGGTATTTTTCTAGAAACTTCCAATTTTTGATGAATAGTTAAAACACTGGGTTACTATTTAAAAACTGACTTTTTATTTAAATAAATATTTGTTTTATTTAAATTTATTTTAGGTCAAAATTGATACATAATACCTATATATGTTTAATGTAATTCATTGGAGTAATTTTATAATACTTTTAGATATATAAAAATTTTATTGAACTTTTCACCGTCTTTTACTCACCTCCTAGGAGAATTTACAAATGTACATAAAACATAATTTTACCTCTTCTGTGAGTGGAATTTCAAAAATCCAAGACACACGGTTTATGTCAGTATGTAAAATGTGGTTCAATGAGGTGAAAATAATTTATGGTGAATAGTAACTTTTTACTTTTATTTACCACGGTTAAAAGTAAATATGGAAATTACAGGTAAAAATGATATTATTATTACCCTAAAACATGTCCTAATTATATTGGATAAGTGTAATTCGACGAAAAACAACCTTAGGAATAAAATATGACCATTTAGGCCCACTTGGATTAGATTAGGACATTTATTATTAATTTATTTAAAGAAGGGTTAAAATAGTTAAAATCAAAGTTTAATAAGTAAATAATTTTTAATATAGGGTTATACATAAGATAAATTACACTATAAATATTCATTAGAAATCTAAAACGATTTCCTACATAATGGTATTTTATTTGTAATTTTTAGACATTATATAATTTAATTTATTTATGACACAATGATGATGAAGTAATTATCTTATTAATGAAATATTGACATAATTGATGTTATAAATACCCAAATAAATGTAATTTGAGACTTTTTATGAATTCCACTAATTTTATAGGTTAATATGACATGTTAGTATTTATTAAATTAACTTTTTTCGAACTATTCATTCTGTTTTGATTTTCACAAAAATCAATTACTAAATAGTGTCAAAATTGACATAAAATAGTTTTTAAAACAAATATTATATTATTAATTGTTATTTTATTCCTAAAAATCTAAGGATAGGCCAAATGACTTATATAAGGTTATATATATTAATAATAAGCAACTTGGGGTTCATTTGGCTTGTTATAGTAAGTTTATTAACCTTATAGTGTAAGAACACAAAAAGTCATGGTAAAAGTAAAACTATCTAAATTAAAGTTAAATCTAAATTATAAGGTTAAAATCGTAACCTAAACTTGTCCAAATTATATTGGATGAGAGTATTTCGACCCATCCCCACCATATATTTGAAATAAATCAATTTGGAGCTATTTAAAACCGAATATGGATTTATAATAAAATAATAGTTTTAGTTTTTCCAAAGGTGCCCCTCTCCTCCCTTCTAAAAGGGCACCTCCTCCCTCTCTTCCTCACACCACTTTGATCCTTCAAGCTCGGCCAACCCCTGCCAATTTCTCCTCTCCACTTCCCTAGAAACATCCTAGAGGTCCTGGTCTTCTTCAAATACCAATTTTAGTGCCCTAAAAGGAGGTCTCAAAGAAGCACTTCAAAGAAGAGGTAATGTCCGTTACCGATTCTTTCAACTTTATTTATTCTTACACTTCTTCTTCATTAATTGTTTCATTATGAATTAATAACATCAGTATCACTAATATACTGATATGTTATTATAAGTATGAAACAACCCTATTTCAACATCTATCCATCCTATAGAAAACGAAATCACTGCGTGTGCGTACGTACGGAATACCGTCTCCACGCCGTGGTGTAATCTATTTTCCTTACAAAGATGGGTATAATGGTGTAAAGAATGAATATATATGATTATTGTAAATTTATGATGATTATGGAATAGTATACATACACTCCAATACAATTCCACAATCATGGGAACGATATCATCGCTCGTGCGTACGTACGGAATACCGTCTCCATGATGTGATGCGACTCGTTCTACATGATTTTCATTTCATAATGATTACATAAATGAATTGAGTGAATAAATATGATATATATTACACTAATACAATTCTGGAAATGAGGTATCTATAACCTAAAAAGAAGAATAAGAATTTATTTGACAAAACACGCATAAGAACAAAAAGTAATAACCACCCGAATAACAAGTAGTAATGAAATATTACTAATAATAAGCTAAGAATATGACCATATATGATATCATAACAATGAGTATGATTCTGGAATAAGTCAATGACATTATTTAAATCATTATATAGGAGGTTAGGACACTTATGAAGCAAATCGGACCTAAGGTAAGGGAAATATCGCAATCTCATTTTTATCCGAGATTGTTTATACATTGGAATTTATTGGGGTGTATTTTATCATCCACATCCATGTTTCCTCAATATGTAATATTATTTCCATCCACCTACAATTGTTTAAATCCAATTTTACCCTTCTATTAGTTTTTAGTAAAATATATGAAATGAATCTTTTGTCGTTTTTCGTACGAGGTACTTTTTGACTTTTCTGACAAAAGTACAAGAAGAATGTTTTTTTCTTTTTTATACGGCATGAATGGATTTTTAAAACATTATTTCCAAGAAGATTCCTTTAAAAATTTTCAAGTTTATTTTTAATCAAATTCTTTTAGTTTATAATTGTACGACATGTTAAGAACAGAAAAGTTTTTTTGAAGCAGAAATGATATTTTCCTCAAGAATGGAGTTCAAGTGTTTTATCAAAATTATTTTCCATATAAGATAATAAAGGATTCTGTTTTTATCCCTATTATTACATTGATTTGATTATGTTGTGATGGAATTATATTTTTATGAATTCATTTATCTTATATGAATTGTTTTATGATGTCACGATGTTTAAGATTCCCATTTTTATTACATGGATTATGCTATGATGTATGGTTTATGATTTTGTGGCACACATAAGAATGGTATCATTATGAGATGGGTGGGACCTATATCTCCGTCCAATGCATTGGGTAAAGATTTTATATCTCATGAGATATACATGTCTCGAACGGCAGGTTAAAATGGTTCAGTGAAACAGGACTGAAATGAGGAATGAACTCGGTTCAGAAATGGACTTTTTCCACTAAGATAGTCTTGGCAATGAGTCTTGACTAATAAGAAATGATTATCTATTATTATATGTGTATTTCACAAAGCTTTATGTTTTAAGTTATTAATATTGTGATTACATTTCACTACCATGGTTTATCCCATGTTATGAAATTATGATCTCTTTTGCAGGGTACGATTTCCAAAATGTTATGTTCTTATGAATATGATGTGATTGATATTTATTTTGTTTACCCTTACTAAGCATTTGAGCTCACCCTTTTGTATGTTTTCTTTCCCCAAGTCAGGAATAAGGTTACTAATTAAGATATTCCGAAAGGGACAATAGATATGATTAAATAAATGGGAGACAATGTAGACGCTTTATGAACCAGTTGTTTATGTTTCCCAGTTTCTAAAAACACTATACCTATACAGTTTTTTCGTGGTTTTGTTATATTTTGTAATAACTGTACTTCAATTTTGAAGTACTAACAATGTATGTAAAGTATGGGTCATTATACTTATGGTTGTCTCTACCTCCACCATATACTTTCCCAAGATATTAACTTTCTACTGAGTCATTTATCCTTGGTACAATTCATCATACGAGCTCAAATACTTAATGGAAAATTACTATAGTACAATCCTCATATATTAAATTATTCTTATAACTATTATATTCTAGGAAAAATATTCAAATAAAAAGGTTCTTGATGAGGCATATTAATACTTCAACTTCATCTGCGGCAGTATCATGACAGGATCATTATCCAGTAACATCATTTGGGGCATATTCTTTGGACACTTGTGACATTGATTCGCATAGTGTCTCATCTCTTTGTAGTTGAAGCATTGTACATTGGAAACCTTTTTATTAACCTTGAAATCATAAAATTGGTGTAATTTTTCTCCAAATTTATAACAAACTCTCATTCCCTTAAATAATTTATTAGGATTATTCTTTCTATAGTTATCACATGTGGAAAACCCCCTCTTTCCCTTCTTCCTTTTATCCTTCTTTTTCTCTGTCATCTTCTTCTTTTCATGATTCCCTTCAAAGCCATAGGACATATAGAATTATTTACATATCTTATTAACACATGATACTATTTCATCATATGATGAGGATACTTGGGAGACTATATTACTTCAAAATGGTAGCTTAATACCATAAGAGATAATATCTTTATTACTATTTGTATCATGTTCATTAGTGAAGTTCTCATTCCTTCTTCTAGGATCCATTTCAATATAATAACATACACTATATTAGGTTATGAATCATAATGTATAATATCACCTTATAAAAATACTTAGAATAAATTGAAATCCTATGTATTCCAAATCTCATCATCATAAACATGTTTTCTTTGATGATAAATTTACATTTAAATACTTTATAATGGATTATAAAGAAAATTTGAATTATCCTAAGAATATCCCCCCAGGAGTGTCAAACTATGTGCACAGTAAAGCTCATTGTCCTATACTAGGATACCCCGGGTCAATCCCAAAACTCCTTGTCAAAGTTGATACTACTAGGTACATCTATGCCAGAACCACGTCCACTTGTAGTATCCAGACAGGGATATATTTTCTAGAAAGTTCCACATAATCTATTCCTTTCCAAAATTCTAAGATGATATCCTATGTTTATCCTCAAAGTCTATCTTTGGGATTTTTTCCGTAATCTAAAATTTCTAAATCTAGTTTCCATGTTTTTTACTAAACTTCATTTGATACCAATTGTAATGCCCTTACCCCAGTTTCCCGAAGACAGTTCATTATTTCAGTAAATTATCATGATTACAATAAAGTCTCATCCCAAAGGATTTAACTGTTTAGTAGTTTTGGAAAACTCGATACATACATAGATTTAACATTACAACCTTAAATGGAATTAAACATATAAGTTTTATTGTGAATATCCACAACTCTAAGTTTATCCATGTAGGTCATTCATAATAAAATTATTCATATCTTGAGAAAATGAAACATAAGAAAGGGGTGAGATTAAATTCTCAGTAAGGGAAAGCAATACTGAGGAAGATATTGTAAGCATAAATATTAGGCTTGGTAAATAACTAAAAACAAATTCCTTTAAAAATAAACTTGAACACATTATGTTAGGAATAAGAGATGAATAAATAATTCCATTATAAATAATAATCATGGGTATTCTAATAATCAAATAACCATAAGAACTTTCAATTAATAGTTTTATAATGATTTAATTCATTATAAGGGACCTCATAACCATACCATTATGGCCTTGTGCTAAGACTATAAATAAAAAATTTTCAAGGCCTCATTCCAAGACCATAGTTTGTCTCATTAGACCTAATGATGCACAGATGGGCTATAGAAGGCCCCATCCAACACATACTAAGTCCAATGAATTCTTATTATGAATGAGGATAATCATAAACAACATATACATTCATATTGAAGCAAACATATGAAATTAAAATAACTTTCCATGTACATTAATCATAAACACTAACCATTCGTAGTAAATTGTTGAATGGTATCAAGATAGAACATCCACATTCAAACTAATCAAAAAACCCTCAAAAAAATAATTTAGAAAATATCATAATATATAAACCTATATGAAATAAAAGATTAATCAAAGTATGTTGACATAAATAAAGATACTTTTAAATGATACCATTGAGAAATCCTTGAGGAAATAATCCTTAAACATTCCAAAGTGTCCCATACAACCTTGAAACATTCAAAGCATAATCCTATATAATATTATGAGAATAAGGAGACTCTTCATATTATATACCTAGGTTAAATAAATACACAACATTCAAGGAGTAAGTGGTTAACAAGGCATATATATCATAAAAGTTAATGTGAGGTGAGAAAAATCCATTTTTCTTTGAAAAGAAGAGTTCTTTTGGAAAATCAATTATATTTGTCATAAATATGGTTTTAAACATTTATATCCCAGAAAATAAAAGGGAAGTATATTGAGATTACATTTGAGTAATAAATCATGTCCCACTGAAGTGGAATCATGTAAAATGTGTTTTTAAAGAAGCTTTAGAATTAAAACATTTTAGTGTGGTTTAGGGAATTCATTAAGGAGATTTTAAAGCGAAAAGGCAAGTTTTCTTTCATGTAATCATAAATGAAACAAAATAGATTTTTCATATTAAAATTTATGATTTTAGAAAGATAAATATGGATTAAAATATATTATAGAGTAAACTTCAAATTAGGTAAGAATTTTAGAGGTTCGCTTTAATCGGGCTTGTATTTTGGGAAGAATTTTTGAAATAGCCTTTTAAAACATGAAAATACTCATAAAATAAAGAATGATTGTGGTTTTTAAACATATATAGAACATTCAAACAGAATTTATGATGAGTAAATAAGAATAAATAATAACTTCATTGAGGTAGGGGGAGAATAAGAGTAACCCGAATGAAAATGGAGGTTCGGGTTGAAATCCCTTATCACTTTGTGGTCAATCAATTCATATGACCCAAAATTAATAATATTAAAATTATATATTTAATACCATGAAAATAAATATATGAATGATATTATACATAAATTTTAAGTATACATACACCATATACAATTAATAGTAGTGAATAAGTAATATCTCATAGAAATGGAAGTGAGATGCAGAAACCCTTACCTTAAGACTGAAGGTATTCTCCACTTGATCTTAATGAGCTTAGTAATAAAATTTAGGGTCATTAATTAATAATTAAAAAATATACTTTTAATTTAATTGACATATTATAACCTTATTAAGTTAATTCATGGATTGTTTGACGAGTTAAGAGGTTCATTTTCATTGTTCGTGTCCATTTTTTCGTGATTCGTATAGTTATATACATGAATGGATAATCAGGTAAAATAAGGATGGTTTTCTATAATTTAAGTTATATGTTATTATTTATAATTCATATTTTTACAAGGTTTTAATTTTCATTAGGTTTCTTGGATTAAATATGAATCATTTTATAAATTATTTAAAGATAACTATTTGGGTTAAAAAGAAGTTTTTGAACACAATGAACTCATTTTTCTTTATAAATCAAAATCATTAATTAAAATGGATTAAAGAATCATATATGGTAAATAATAAATATATTATTTTCAGGTTATATCATAATAATGGTTTCATGACCATAATTGAATATGGTAATAGAAATTGAAAACCCATCGTCCTTGAATGTGGTAAATTAGCACCTCTCAGATGGCGTTTTTTATTACTATCATAAAAGAAGGGTAAAGGAGAGATGATGATATCTTATTACATAATCATAAAAAAATTAAAGTACATTTAAAATACTGGATTTTTGATAAAATTTGGATAAGGATAGTTTAGGATAGAAAAGAAAGCAAAGGAACTTGAAAAGAAAGTAAAAGAATTGAAACGAAGAATTTGCCTCTTGAATTAATCTTCTTTGAGAGCCTCTTTAAGGGAGAGGATTTGGTATTTTCATGAAACAAATTGGTGATGGTAGTGGGGTAGGATATTGGGATGATATTTGAGAAGAATTAAGGCAAGACACATTGCTTGAGAGGAGTGAAGAGAAGATGGGAGTGTGGGTGGTTTTATAGTGGAGGAGAGGAGTTTTTTCTGAATATTTTAATCATTAATTTGTTTTTTCCATAAGACTAGAAATAGTGATTATTACATGACCAAAAATAGTAATAAGTTCATTTTATTTCAAAAAAAATTCCATTTATATCATTCATCACTCAGTCATGGTTCTGAATTCACTTATGGAACATATTTCATAAACTATCGAATTTCACTATTCACCAAAAAAATCAAGTATTTCAGAAAAATCACCAACATTTACCCGAACCATTTTTCAATGTCTGGAATTAAAAAAAATTAACTTCATTTTATCAAAATAATTTTATAAATAATAGAAAATTAATTTTTTAAATAAAATCATTATTTACTTGAAAAATACATATTTTAAATTTTAAATTGATTTTATAATACACTCAAAAATTAACTAAGGTCTCATAAAATTATCCTAAACTCATAAGAAAAAATAATATTTATTTAGGAATACATTTATGAAAATTACTTTTATTAATTTATTAATTTTAAATTTTAATTAAATATTTATTACTGAAAAAAATACCAACATATAATTATTAATTTCTAAAATACTCTATTTCAATTATAAAGCATCTAAATTTTATTTACATTCCTTGATGAGGTTACTGTTCAAATGGGTACATTACTATTCATAAGGGTATCTTACTATTCATATGGGTAAGTTATTATTCACCCAAAATTTAAGTTCATCTTATCATAATCTAAATATCTTACTGAATGCCACCATGTATGTTAGTTTTTCGAAATTCAAATCACAGAAGAGGAAAATTATGCTTATTGGATAGGTTATAAAAAAGTGGTGTTTTATAGAGACTCAATATGTCATGCATTCAATATTAAATTTATTTATAAAACCTTTGGTTGTTACATATAACTCATCTATTAATTAGGAAAATTATTGTCTAGAAAATATATATTTTCCCTATATTTTAAATACCATAAACTTAATCATCTTTACTAATATATATTCACCTAAATGATGCCTAAAGTTGATGGATACCAATTTATTTTCAAGGATTAATCATGTTATCATTACTAATGAAATT
Organism: Viscum album; assembly: GCA_963277665.1. NCBI lineage: Eukaryota > Viridiplantae > Streptophyta > Magnoliopsida > Santalales > Viscaceae > Viscum > Viscum album. The sequence continues at coordinate 1,352,795,762 of OY728147.1, read as the reverse complement.
ATGAACACTATTTTTATGGGATTACATTTGAAAGATATGAACCCCATTTTATTTCCTTTAGTTATTTATGATACGATGATTTATTTTCATTTAGAACACATATCTTTTTACGTTTTATATGATGGGTAAGAGTGGAATTATATATGATTCCAATGTATTTGGAAATATATTCATCTTGTGAGATATCATGGTGTGTGTGAAGTTATCCTAGAAAAACATGGTTCATGGGTAGTTATCATACCTAACTTTGTTGTGTTAACAAGTTAGTGAGCCTTGATTAATACTTATGATGTCTTTTTTATATTGTCTCAAAATTCCTATGATTCCATGATATAATTTTATGATAAATTTTAATCAACATTTTTATGATATTATCTATTTCTTCATTGATCTCATGCTTGTGATAATTATTATTATGATATCATGTTATTCCTTATGGTGCTCATGTTATTATTTATTATTATGTTTTCCCATACTGAGTGTTTGATATCACCCCTTATTATGATTCCCTTTACCCATGTTATGTAATAATTTATTAAGTATGTTAATCCTAGAATTGTATATTGCTAGGATAATTTATGGGTAATGTTGAAGATTCTTTATGAATTTATTTCCCTCTTATATGGAGGGAAAAATGTATGTTTGATGAGAATATTTGATATTTATTAGTACCTAATTCTTATTAATTATATAAAACTCTAAACTAAATGTTACTTGTATTTTAAATGTGTGAAAGATACTATAATCATAGATTTGTATCAAATCAATTATTGTAAGTTTTATCTTTTCAACATTGAATACAGAAGCATGGGTATGGGGGCATTGCATACCATGTAATATTGTTGCCCAGAACACTCATCTAATTAAAAGTGTGACAAGACCTAAATCATGCCTCCTCGTATTCCAGAGGCATCCAAATAGAATAGATGTCTTAATCCATGTAATGGGGAGACTATTCCCTAAAATTTGATTGAAAAAAATAATGGAAATAACTAAGAATAATACACATCCATAATATCATAGTATGTAGAATAAATAATAATAAATCCATATCATAAATAAATGTTTCATACAAAATATACATATATCTATCTCCCACTGGTCTAATACTAACTAAATATAGACCAAAATAAAACACATACACATTGAATTTACTTATATTCCAAATCCTCACACGTCTTGTCTCCAATATTCCTGAGTTTTTTCCAGCCCAATCAATATCTAATTCCATGCTCAATATTGAAAAATTTACATAATGACTTCACATGCAACAATATTCCCTTGTTTAGTGTGTGTGTGTGTGTGCATAACCAATAGGGTATCACTATGAACCCTTATTTTGAACCTTCATATGTATGTTTATGGATTAGGAAATTAAAATGTCACAAAAACACTCTAATTAAGTGCACTGACCAGTCAACTGTGACTTCATGCATATTGGGTAATTGTGTGATAACCAAGCCACCATGAAAATCAACTATTCCAACTCCATCTCTATGTCAAAATAAACTTGTAATCTCACCCCATGCCTCTAATCTATGACACTAGGTATGGTGGAATCAAACCATTGACCCACAACCCAAAATAGGGCATGGTCATACAACCATATCTCAACCCGTTGCCCTATAACTCATAGTACGGTCCATTGGTTACATTTCAATTTATGAACCAGCCATTTTACTCATATTAGTCCTCTTCCATAGCCCAATACACTCATATTATAGTCATATGATAATCCATCAACCCATACCTTCTCTAACAAGATGTGTTCTGGCAGTCCTTCTTATTCAAAGATAAGTCCCCTTCCACAATAACTACCTTATCACTCATGTTACTTCCTAGAAACATGCACATGAATATTCCCTCTTACATAGGGTGGTCATATTCTATAAACTAAGAAACTCTTGGCATGGTCTTCAGATCATCAATTAACCGTCATATTCTCACTCAATATGTGGTCAAACAAGAATTCTTACCCAAGTACAAGGCCTCTTCCATAACCACTACCCTATCACTCATGGTATATCCAAACATTACTTCTCGGGTCAAAGAAGCTCACTCATAAATGACCCCTCTAGTACCATCTCACTCATAGTGAGGAAACCATATCTCAAGCCACATCTTCTCACTCATTATAGGTCCAAAAATAATGCATAATAGTGATGTCATATCACTCATGGAAGTCTCATACACACCATGTCACTCATAGCACATCCATACCTCAGGATCCATCACCCCTCAAGATAAATCTATCACATATCTGTTAAAAAATTCATATTGGGTCAACAACCCATCACATATCTCACTAACTCATAAAACCTATACATATATATCATCTAGCCCCCAACTTCATGATATGTCACAACCCACCCATAAAGGCATCCACTAAGGTCCTTTATACCAATCCCAACATCTACTGATTGATTTAAACTCATGTTTTCCACCCCTCTATGAAACTTCAACACATAGTCTCTAACCCAAATTTTGTCTCATTACGTAGGGTCCAATTCAATCCAATACCCCTTGGAATCCCAATGACATCCTCTAGTCAACTTCCTTGACCCATGATGGTGAAATGCCTTAGGTATTTGGAGGGTGACCTCTCAACCTTACAACTAAGGAAAAAATGTATTCATTACCATATTCCATGTACTGTAGGAATTATCTCACTCCAAGATCACTCTATAAATCACCTCAATTTTTAAAAATGATTTCCACATCTCTTGATATATATAGTATTATCTTTCACATCATCAATGATCCACAAGGATCACATGCCTGACAAAAATATCTTGGTCACTACTTGGTATATTTATGTCACCAACGATATCCTAAGACCTCCTATATCTCTCTTGTCAACTCTGTTATTTCCCTCACCCCATGGCAATATAGTTTTCTAACAATCATAATTTACCCAAAGTATTAAATAGTACTTCCACTGAGTCTAGGGGACAAATTATACCACCACAAACTCATTCAATGATTCTTTTGATCTTAATTCATCATACCCAAACCTATGAAACATATGAAAGCAGGAACACTCCTTTATAAACAAACATATGATTTTTTATCATAGGTACCACCTACCTCAATACCATAGTTTTACCCTCATTAATATTCATCGTGCCTCATACTAGCCCACTGCACCTCATCCATGATCCTAGGCACCTAAATCAAACCATAAGAAATAAATAATTAATTATAAATAATTATAATTTATTAAATAATATAATTAAATCATGAATAATATCCTAAAAACTTTCTAGGTGACCTATGATCACTAAAAACTTGATAAACATGTTGTGGTCCACTTTCAACACACAACCAAACCTAAGACACAGAGAATATCAAATTAATATCACCAATTCAATGATAACGTTTATCTAATTTCATCAAAAACACTAGTAAAATTCATTGAAAACCTTACCTTTGTTTAATAAATGTAAATAGTGTATTAAAAATATCTTCGGATCGCCTCTTTACAAACCATGAAAAATCCCCATCATCCTCAGTTGATTCCACCATGATCTAGTAGAATAGGCAGCAAATCCCTATGAAAATTGGTCAAAAAATATGTGGGCAGGTAAGAGGAACTAATAATGGTGACAAAATGGATTATTTTACATTGAATAATAGTTTTAATTCACTAAAAATCACCACCTCTCATTTGGTATTGAAGGAGTTTTTTCTACCATGGTGTGTCATGGAAGTATATGAATTCATGTTTTTTAAATTTTATTTACTGAATCTATATAAAAATAAACCATTGAAATCTTATAACCTAACATCTATGTCATTAACAAAAGTTATATTTTTATCACTTACTTATAATATAATAAATATATTACATGTTAAAATAGGTCCATTAACTCGACTCATTCTTCCCACAAATATTAAACAAACCTTGAATATTAACAAAATATTCATTCATTAAATATATTTTATATATTCACTTTAGTACTGGTAAATAAATTAAATAAATAAATTCAACTCCAATTAAAATATAATTTAATAATTGTGAAATTATTTTTTATTGATGATCATTTACACTCTAGCATCTCTTAGGCCCTGTGGTGGGGCCCACCATGTCTTATAATCTCATTCATTGGAATTTCAACATAATTTTGAAAATACTATGTGGGTGACCCTCTAGAACCTTATCCCAATATTGTTGAGTATTTCTCATAGACTAGGAGTGAAGTCTAGCAACCCAATAAGTCCCCCAATGAGATAAGGGATAGTCATAGAAATGATAACCACCTATGAACACACATCTTGTAATACAATCTATTTGTCCCGAGATATCTCATAAAGTAGGATACACACTTGGTGTAATTATCCATTTTTTTTATTATTTATTGGCCTTACTGGATGGACCTACTTTCCTCTACCATGGCCTTGTATTTAGAAAAGGTACTTCCATCCTAATAAATTGATCCGGATATATCACTTCCTTTCAGAAGTGACATATTCTATGTTAATCATTCAATCAATATCATACCACCAATGGCACAACCAATGATGGATACCTCATTATGACATAAATGTAATGGTTTTCATGTTTAATCAAATAATATAATCAAATTGTATTGAATGATAATAGTCTCAAGTGAGGATACCAATACATGTGTTAGTAGATAGAAATGACCAATCATGCCAAAACCATCTGGTGTTTATGTTGGCAGGTCAGTCCTCATAATCTCATCTAATCTAGATCACCAAGTGTAAACTTCATGAGAATAATTCTCGATGCATATGAGACCTAGAAAATAATTTTCATACAACATATGTTTCGTATTGGTATGATTTATCTAGACCACAGTACATATATTTGATATTGTTGTCATGGTAACTCTATTTTTTCATTATATCCCATAAACCACTACAACCTTTTGATATGATATGTAATCTAAGTAAATTACTTTAAATATTGTGAATGTATAAGTATCAAAACTATTGTTATAAGATACAAACATGTATAAATAAAATTCTATACTTTTAGTGTTAATAAAAGTACATATATGAGTTAGATCAAGTTCACCCACTCACAACACTCCCACTTACATTAACTGCTAGAAAATATCAACCCCCTAAGTATCACTTGAATATCATGCTTATATAGAGATATGGATTTAGATATAGGTTATACCATGTTATTATTTGTGGCTACTCTATAACTATGACTTCATCACTCTAAATAACATTCCTCAATATATAAAACTACTGAATTATATTAAATTCCCTCTCATGTGACCATGTCTCCTTAGATAGTACCACTACAACAATATTATCACAATATAATTGAATAGGGTATGAAATTTTATGTAAAACCCAATATCTTAGAACATTTTTGTATCCAAACATCCTCCTTAGTTTCATCAGAATCCACTATGTACTAATATCCCAGTACAGATTCAGTGACCTAAGGTTTCTTCAATCTTCTCATAGTCCCTTCATCACCATTAAAGTAAAATAAATAGCCTAACAACAATTTTAGATAATCTTGATCTATTTGGAGACTAGCATTAGTGTATCCCATCACTAATAGTTCTCCATCTCCTCTATACATGAATATCATAACCCTTTTTACATCTCAAGTACATCAAGATAGTTTTTTCATATGCCCAATGTATCTCTCCTATATTATCTTGATATATTCCCACTACACATAAATTAAAGGAAAAATTATAACTAGTACATATAAAGTCATTCATCATAGATCATACTAAAGAGGTATAAGGGATTATACTCATTCTATAAACCACATCCCTTGTTTGTGGACACATTTTATTAGAGATAATGATACCATGAGACAGTGTAAAAAATATCTCTTGTATTCTTTTATATTGTACATTTTTTAATTTCCCTATAAAAATATTTTTTTACTTATTTGGATATACCTTTATGATCTATATTGATGGATATTCATCCCTATTATGTAGTCTAACTCAAATAAGTATTTCATGTAGAATATTTCATTTAAACAAGTATTAATTGATTGTAAGACATGACCATTGTTTCTCATAATTAATGTGGAATAAAAATATAATACTACGAAAAAAAATTAAATTTAAACTAATGTTATTATAGAGATATTTCTCTCATTTGTTCTTGATAAAACAAAATTCTCAGATGGCCTCATCCAAAATAACATTTCATGATTGTGATTCCTGATTCAACCTATAAATATATCTATGAAGCTTTTGTACTTTATATGCAGTCTTTGACTCAATAAACCCTACATATTAAGTCATATAGAAATAATTAACCAACAACCCATTTAGAGAAGTAGTTTTGAAATCCATTTTTTAAATTTTATGATCATGGAAGGCTACTATTTCATAAAATATTCTGATGGATTTCAAAATTTCTACCTGTAATATGGGTTCATCATAGTCTGTTCCTTAAAATTTTATAATACACTTTATAAATAGCTCTGATTTATAGGTATTTAGTTTATATATATGTCTAGTATTTTCTTAAATACTCATTTTCACTTAATGGGTTTTACATCAACTAGTGATTCTACTGAAATAATATCTTGATTTTGATACATGGAATATGTCTCAGAATGCATCAATTCTTACAATTTACTACGTATTTCTTAGTTAGATGTTTATCATTCTCTAGGAGTAAGGTGTCACTAGCCTCAACCATAATAAAACCATATCAGTATAGTTCTATAACCCCTTGAGTATACCTACATGGTACCTTTTACATAGAAACAACTTCATATCTCACTATTTCTTATGGATATTGTTCCAATACTAACACTTGTGAACCTATAGTATCAATTTCATAAAATTCAATTTTTATCACACTATTTACATTATAAATGTGTTCCCTTTCTATAATTATGGGACTTATTACCACAATAACTTTTCTATTTAAAGGGTTATATTAGTAATATATTTAGTTTCATTAGGATAACCTATAAAGATTCATTTAATTATTAAGGATTCAAATTTCTCACTCAGTATAGTATTGATGAAACCTTCACATCCCCATACACATATATGAGAAAATGTGGTTATATTTCTATAACATAATTCATATTGAATCTCATCTAATACCATAGTTGTTAATTAGAAAAGGTTATATGACACTATCTACAATGTGTTTCCCAAAAGGATAATACAAGGGTTTCTTGACTCATTATTGATCTAACCATTTCACGAGAGGTTTTATTCCACCTTTTAGTAACATGATTTCACTATGTTTTATAAGGAGAAGTTAGTTTTGATATTATCTCACACTCCTTTAAGTGATCAGTCAAATCATTGTTAAGTCATTCCTCACTTCAATCATAGTAGAGTGACTAAATCATCTTACCAAGCTGGTTTTATACTTCATGATGGTATTAATTAAATATATAAAGGTAGTCTGATTTATATATCATTAATTATATATATCAATACCTGATATATTCATTAGTAAAAGTAGTAAAGTATGAAAAACCACAACATGCCTTTACTAGAAATGGACCACACACATCAGTGTGAATCAATTCCAATTTTTTGCAACCTTTTCTCTTTTCCCTATGAAGGGTTATTTATTCATTTTCCATTTTAAACAAGAATGAAATACATGAAAAGGATTTAAATAAAAAAATTAAATACCCTCCTTGATTTAATTTATGTAACACTACAAAAAAGTACTGCATAGAAGTGGTTTATTAGTGGCAGTTCAAGAAACTACTGTGAAATAAATCTAGATAAAAGAACATATAGTGGTGGTTTTTTGAAAATACTGCTATATTTATTGTAAAATAATAGGTAGTTTCAATTAAACTACTTCTAATTTTTTTTAAATCCCTAATTCGGCCCCTCCCCCGCTCCTTTTATACAGCCCCCACCCCCCCCCCAACCTCCTCTACCATCCATATTGGTGACCCCAACCTCACTACCCCCACCCCCCCCACCACCAGCACAGATCCAACCTACCTCCTCCCTTCTTAGTGAATACCCTGACCCACAACCCCCCCCCCCCCACCCCCCTCTGACCTCCCTCTCCTTGGCTTTCAATTCCCCTCTTCTTTAGGGTTAAGGACCCCCCCCCCCCCCCACACACACACACACACGCCTCTAACCTCCCTATCCATAGATCAGCTCCTATCCTCACAATCAACGTATACCCCCCGTAAAGTTTGTATCAACCTCACCCTAAATATATTATTGAGTGTCATTATATTGACAATCATGAATAACAAAAAGAGTATTGATTTTTTTATTCATTCAACAGTAATTTATATATGTATTTTATGTTTAAAATGTGCTATATAGATTTTCAATAATTTTTTTGGAGTTATAATAATCATTAATTTTGGTAATGTTATATTAAATAAAAAATAATATTTTTTATGATTTAAGTCGGTTATGGAATCAATATCATTCATAATTCCAGGGATTTTATTTGATAATAATTAATTCCAATTTCTTCTTTATATTTTAATACCTCCAATTTTTGACATATACATAATTGATACAATTTTCCAACTCATGACTAATTTTTTGTTGAGTTTGTGGTCACACATGGTTTCATCACCAACCCTAGAAAGGTCTCTGGGGATAAAGTCCATGAAAATGAGATATTATACCCTTTATAAATTTATCAAAATGTTTCATGTTTTATGTATATGTGTGGAATCATTTAATTTAATAAAATCTATCAAATAATAATAAGGTTCATATGGTTAAGTTTAACATGAATGATAATCTATTATTGGTTATGGTAACTAGATCAACCAATAAAGTTTCATTTGTTTTATTTTAACTAATGTGTTTTTTAAGAGAATTAATTATAGTGTTTAGTATTTTTTTGGGTCAAATAACTAAATTTTTATCATTTTATTTGAAAATCACAATACACATTATTCAAATTTATGTTACCATAATGTTTTTTATGTTTAGCTTAAATTGAAGGAATATCTAATTCGATGTTATGTGAAGATATTTCATTTATATAATTCATGGAAAAAGTTTTAGTCACACTAAACTAGTTAAATTGAATATAGATATATATAGTTGAATATTTTTGGTATGCATGACATATCATTCTATCCAAATAAAGTATACTTTTCATTTATATTTTTAAAGTGGTGATCTTGGTTTTGGTTAGATCGTGGGAAATAGTTCCGAAATTGATCAATGTAGCTAATTTTTTAATCTAATGAACCCTCTAACTTCCAACACATGGGTAGAATTCCCCATTATATTTTTCTCTAATAAAAATAATATAATCTATATATAAAATATTAAAAATTGATACATACTTATCATATTTAATATAGAGGATGTTTTCCACAATTCCATAATTAAATATTAATTGTTTCAATCATGTATCTAACTTAAAATACCAAGCTCTTGAGTCTTATCCTAACTCATATAGATCCTTTTTAACCTAAATAATAATAATTGTATCTTTACCGAGAAAGAAACTTTATCTTATAAATCTCAATTTATGATGATGTATTCGATATTTCTTAGAATGTTAATGGGTTTCCTTTTTGCTAAAATGTGGGGGTCATCTAATTTATATCATTATTCATCTATGTTTTTGAAAAATAATAAATTATTTGATTCATGTTTTTATATTAGACATTTATTAAGGAAAATGTAATTATTTTATTCATCCCATTTTCCTTTATATCTATTATGAAAGTGTCAATAGCGAAGTTGGGTGATATTTAATTTTGATTGTAACTATTTGATTAAAAATTTATATATTTATATATAAATATACAGGGGGAATACAATCAAATAACTATGAGTAAAAGTTGGATTATTTAACTCAAAACACACCTTGATATTCAATGGGTTTGGAAGAATTTTTATATTATGAAACTACAAACTAATCAGTGGATGGTAGAATAAAATGTCTTGTAAATTCAAGTTATGGTTGAATGGAAACAAAGTATATGAGAATATGATATTCAAACAGTTTCCTTCTTGTTATGCATGTTGGATTTGGAATGCTGAATCAAATGTTAGGGAAATTAAAAACAATGAAAATATTTTCAATGAAATAAAAAGTCATATGGAATAGGATAATCAATTTGAATTTTATTAAATGATGCATTTTGTTTTTCTGAATACTATATCCAATATTTTAATAGATCAACAGAACCTTCATTTATCCTTGAGTAGGTTAATCTTGCTCATAAATTTAGTGACCAAAAAAGGATTTTTTTGAATTAGTTGAAGAAGGAAAACAAAATCCATATGAAGGGTGTTCCAAGTATTTGAAGTTATCTTTTCTACTTAAGTTCTATCATATAAATTGTCTTTATTGAATTACTAAAAAATAATTTCCCTAAATTTAGAGTTTCTTGATGATGCATTTAGTGAAGATAATATCCATGCATCATTCTATGAGATAACAAAAGTAATAATGAAAACTAGTACATGATTATAGAAAGATATATGCATGCCCTAATGATTTCATGATTAAGTAGGGAGAAGAGTATAATAAAGAAGAATGCCCAAGATTTCATAAAATAATATGGAAGTCAATGAAAAAAAAGAGAGAATAAATCTTTATAACCCTAGAAAGAAGCATAAAAAATAAAATTCATGAAAATCTATTGTGTTACTTTCCTTTGAAACCATGCTTTCAAAGACTATTCTTTTCATCTAAGGTTGCTTACAACATTAAGTGATATATTTAGGAATGTTTTGATGGATTTATGAGAAATAAAAATGATTCAACATAATGGAAGAGTATTTATACTATATATCCAAAAAAAAATAGGTCCTAGTAATGTACATTTGGGATTGTCTTCTAATGGTTTTAACCCTTTTGGTATTTTAAGTACTAATTATATAATTCGCTGGTTTTTTTTTGGATTCTTTCATGATTTTGATTATTATTCCTTGAAATAAAATGCTTGGAAATGAAATTGATGTATAAATTCAACCTATAATCAAATAATTATGAGAATTATGGGATTATGGCATGGAAACATATGATTCTTCAATGAGAAAACTATTAAAAATGCATGATTCTTTATTATGGATAATTAGTGACTTTCATGGACTATAAATTTTTTTTGGTTGGAATAATCATATTGGTTTAGATTGTACAGTTTGTAATTTTGATTTTGAAGCTCAATTATTACCTCATATAAGAAAATTGTGTTTTATGTGTCATCATAGATTTCTTGACGATTCTCATAAATTCAGGTTTAACAAGACATGGTTCAAATGATATATTGAAAGAATAAATTCACAGAAGTTGTTATCTAGTTTATAAATCTTGGTATAATTAATGAAGTTCGCTGAAGAATTTGGAAAATGTCATCGGTTTAAAGAAGTGGGGGAAATGGTAAGAGGTATAGTATCTGAAGAATTAGGAACAAAAAATGGAAGAAAAAGTGTATATTTTTAAAACTTATTTATTGGGAATTTAATTTGACATGTCATAATCTTTAAATAATTCCTAATGAGAAGAACGTTTGTGAAAATGTAATTTTTACAGCGCTTAATAAGTATATTAAATTGAATGATCACCTTAATTCTTGTAAAGATTTGGAGTTAATGAATATAAATCATGGTTTGTGGGAAAATGAGAATTGAAAGTATCCTTCAATTATTTTTACAATGAAAAATCATGAGAAAGACGTATTCCTTATAAAATTAAAGAATGTAAAAGTGCCTGATGGATATTCAAGTAACATATCAAGGTGTGTTGACTTAAAACAATGAACGTTATATAGATTGAAAATTCATGGTTCGCATATTTTGAATAGGCATTTGTTTCCATTATCTTTTCTTAATACATTAATTGAAAAATTAATTGTAGTTCTGGTTGAGTTTTGTACCTTTTTCATAGAGATTTTTTAAAAACTCTAAATCCAATTGAGCTTGATAAACTATAAAGAAATAATTATTTTGAAACTATGTCATTTGGAAATGTTATTTCACACTTCATTATTTATAGTGATGATTCATTTGACTATTGATTTTGTTGAAGAAGCTAAACATGGTGGACCAGTACACTATCTATTGATGTATCAAATTGAGATGTATGTTGATTTTTTTTTGGAAATTTTATTTTATCAAATCATTATGTAAATTTTTTTAATTTGTTTCTTTTTTTTTCATCGGGTACTTAGGCCATTTGAAGTCATATGTGAGGAATAAATCTCAACCATAAGGCTCTATTGTTGAAGGTTACATAGCCAAAGAGTGATTCACCTTCTATTATACGAATTTGAATGGGAGTCATACTAGATTCAATTTATCTTGACATGCTGGTGACATCTCCACTAATTCTCATTCTAAAAATCATTCATTGTTATTTCCAACTATTGGATGACCAATTGGAGTGGGGTCAAATTTTACACTCACTGAATTGGAGTTGTTACAAGAACAAAGATATGTTCTACTCAATAGTGTAATTTCATATCCAATTATTGAAGAACCATGAATAAAAAAACTAGGTGACTAAGGGATCAAGACCAAAATGAGCTATAATTAACAAAAGTTGATAATAAAGAACTTTTTGAATGGTTCTCCTATCATGTATGTATATACTCATATTCATATTATTGACATGTAGTTTTTTTCTCTGTGTTAAAATAAATAAATTATATATTTCTGTCTACCTCCTGAATTTTGAAAATCAATCTTAAATATAAAACTATTTCAAGATTTTGGTATAAGGTCCACTAAGGCAGTCTAAGAGATTCAATGCTTAAAATATTCATGGATTTAGGTTTCAAACAATTTATCATGAAGAAGACTTGAGAACTCCAAATAGTGGGGTATTGAAACTTACAGAGGTAGAATAATATGAGAATCTAAATGATATAATTGAATTAAACTATCTTTCTTAGTTTTTAGTTGTCTTATTCAAATGAATGTGGGTCAACATTGATAGGCATATAATGAAATATTTATTACATTTTACTTCTGTAAACTTATCTCACTTGATGGATATTGTAAAGCATTCGGAGAATGATCCATTTATCATGGATTCACAATAGAAGATGGTTTATTATATGGATGATGAAATACATGAATCTTAGAGTGTTGTTGAACAATCAAAATAGATAGACTTATGTGATATTAGTGATGAATATCAATTGGTACTTTGTGAAAGTGAATCTCATAAACCAGAAAACATTGAACATTTTTTACTAATAATATGAAAATAGTGGAGCATTAAAGAGAGTGTGAAAATGAAGGACTCGAAACAATGGAGTTTCATAAAAATAAAGATAATAAATATGAAGTTAATTGAATTTATAAATTGTTAATATAAATATATATTATAATTTCTCCTGGATAAATGTTTCATACACATATATATTATTCTAGTTTATATTTTTTTTCTTATAAAAAGATTCTAGTTTTTTGATTTTTTTTATATATTTAATATTCCAAACCATTTGAAAATCAAGATTACTGAGAAAAAAATTCAGGACCCTAGTCTATTAGCATCTCAGAGCATGACACCATTGTCTTCATCTTCTATGGATACTAGTGATTCTATTATACCCAACACTACTAGTGAGCCACCTATTTACCCATATTTTGTTGGTATACCGCTACTTGATTCACCACCAATGATGGAGCATTTGGTCACCCCTCCATCTAGGGGATGTTGCAGAGTTATTGTTACTAGTACTTATGTCATTTTTCAAAAAAAACATTATATCTAATTACATTTTTAAGGAAAATTTCAAACCAATAAAGTAATCCATAGAATGTATATAAATATAAATAAAGAAGATATATGTTACTTGAAGAACTTCATGATTATCATTCCATTTGATGAGTTTGTGGTACCTACTAGTGACACTTTTGGAATCTATGGGAAGATTATTAAGAATCTTTCTTATGAGATGGTGAAATTTTTTATTAATTATAAATATTGGAGGAATATTCCTACAACTTGGAAAATTAGGTCTTTAATAATCCAGTAAAGGTAATATTAATTAAATATTCCTTAATGTCTAATTTAAAAGACATAAGTAAATTTTTTTAATATACTTATAAAGTGTAATGTTTTTTATTTTTAGATGTTTTTTCATTTTGATGTCCCTGACTCCATTTCACAACCATGGTATTTGAAAAAATTTGGGCAAGAAATGAAGTGATTTTAAATAGAGATTATGGAATGTGTTTAATGAAACTTCTCTAAGATCATAAAAATGTATGAGAAAGTGTTTGAAGGAATATTTTCTGATAAATATAATCTCTTTTTAAATATAAACAGAGATGAATATCTTGAGGTAATTTCATATTTTACAGTATCTTGATAACATTAACATAATAAAATTGTAATTTTAACTAATGATTCTTTTTTTTGGTAGAAATTTTCTAAAACAATATTGTGAATCATGAGAATAAAGACATTCCTCACCTCGTAGGATCTTAGATTTTTTCAAGAAAAAGAAAAATTTAGGTTTTTATTTTATTCATTAATATTTATATCATTTTATTATAACTCAAGGTTTTTATAATTTCTTATATTTTTTATAAAGTTGAATGAATTAAGTTATTTTGTTGTTCAAACAGGGAAGTGGTTTAAAGTGCATGGGAAACTCCATGGAAGTTTTGTTAATGACCCTACCAAATACATTGGAGTGAGTACTATTAATTACTATTTTATATTATTTCATTATAATAAAAACATAATAATGAATAATATATTTTAAAAACTAACAAGACTTATACCTAATTAAATGGGACTAGCTACATGGGTCAAATGATGCCAATTTGGCATCGTTTGATACATCTAGTCAGCCCTGAATAATTGGGTTTAGGTCTTGTTTGTTATTACAATATAATATTCATTTTTAGATTTTTATAGTTATTAAATAACAATAACAGTTAATATAAAATTTATCTATTAGATAACATTATAGAGATCAGATATTTTAAAAAAAATGTTAATATTTTTGTATTACCATGTTAACATTAAAAAATTATGGAATGTGAACCCTTCACAATCATCAACGGTTTTCTAGAATTATGATGTTGGAATAGTTTCGAAGAAAAACAAATCTCGAACATTTATAGGGGATGGCTTCTAGTCCAACACCATCATTTGTCTTCAGTAGGGTGGTGTCATCCATTACTGAAACACCCAGTGGGGGTTCAAGTAGTGCCATTAATTTGGAATAATAAAGAGAAATTGTAAGATTGAAAGAAAAAAGTCTCATAAAAAGAATCATCTAGGAAAACATAGGATAAATGGTGGTCAAAATGTAAAATTATATAGATTTTTTTGATTTCAGTGGATGACCATCATGATCCTCATGGAAATATCCAGCCTTATAGCTCACCCTGCCAGGGTAAATTCTATATTCCATAGAACATTCACACATTTTAAAAGAATACATACCACATCCATAAATAAAACTAAAATGAAAATTTTATATATAAAACACACATTTTTAGTAATACCAACCACATTTAGTTATGAATTAATGTTTTGTTGATTCCTACACATCAAAATTGAATTATATATCATTACCATAAGTTTGAAAACAATCAAAGTTTTTTTCTCAGTTTTGACTTGGTATACACTTCTAAAAGGTACAAAGGATTTTAAAATGGTTTTGAGGGATGAAATCTAGAAAAATGGCATCAGATTGGTCTAAAATCATGGGTAAATGACCATATATTTAATTTTTAATTGTAGGAACCGACAGTACTTCATTCTAAATTATGGTATGCTCATTATCATTATAAATTAATTTTTAGTGTTTTAAACCACTAAAACATTTTTAGAATGGTGAAAAACATAAAAAATACTTCATATTGATGTTCAATCACGAGAAAAATCACCAATAAGTTTTTTTACTTTTATGCACAATCAACACATCAATCTGACATGTGGTGTGGTCAGAATTACTCAGTATACTCTTCTGAAAGGTAAAAATCCTTCAAAACAAGTGTTGGGGGTCAAAACCAAGAAATGACATTAGATTTTCCATAAACAATGTAAAAACAATCGTATATTTTATTTTGAAATGTATTAATTTACGACACATCATTACAAATTATGGTTTTCCCTTTATAGTTGTAAATTCATTTTTAGAGTTTTTAAACACTAAAACATTTGTGGAATGGTAAAACCCCATAAAAATGCCTTAGATTGGTTGTAAATCATGGGAAAAAAACTATTGAGTTCTTTTTTACATGAACGCATAGACAACAGATCAATTTGACATGCGTTGTGGTTGGAATTACTCGGTATACACTTCTAAAAGGTACAAAATCCTTTAAAAACTAGTATTGGGGGGTCAAAACTATGAAAAGGTAATTGGATTGCCCTAAAATCATGGGAAAAGACCATACATTTATTTTTAAAATGTAGTAACTAAAAGCATGTCATTTCAAATTATGGTTCTCTCATTATGGCTGTAAAGGCATTTTAGATGTTTTAAAACACTAAAACGCGTGAGGAATAGTCAAAACCAGAGGAAACAACCTCATATTGATGTGAAATACTGGGTAAACCACCATTGTGTTGTTTTTGACATGTACGCATGGAAAACACGTCAATCTGACATGTTGTGTGGTCAGAATTATATCGTATACACTTCTGAAAGGTACAAAAGCCTTAAAAAATTATTGGGGGTCAAAATAAAGAAAACAATGTCGTATTTCTCTATAATCATGAAACCGAAACTGTAGATTTAATTTTGAAATGTAAAAACTGACGTCATGTCATTCTGAATTATGGTTTTCCCATTACATCCATAAACATGTCGCTAGTGCTTTAAAAGCTTAAAACATGCCGGGAACAATCAAAACCATGTAAAATGAACTCATATAGATGTTCAATCGTGAGAAAATAAATGATGATTTGTTTTTTATGAGTGTTTATAGACAACACATCAATCTGGTGTGTGGTGTGGTCAGAATTACTCAATATACACTTTTTAAAGGTACAAAAACCATTAAAAACAAGTGTTATAGGTTTCCAAACCATGACAATGGTGTCAGATTCCCATAAATTCAAAATCTAACGAATTTATATTTTATTTTTAAATATATGAATCAACCAAAATTGATTCTAAATTACGGTTTTCTCGTTATGGTTGTAAACATGTTTTTGTGTTTTAAAACACAAAAACATGCTTGGAATGATAAAAACCTTATAAAATGACCAAATATTGAGTTAAAATCATGGTACAACCACTATTTTGTTGTTTTTTATATGTACACATAGACAACACACAAATATAATGGAAGTGTGTTCATAATTACTCAGTATACACTTCTGAATGGTATAAAACCCTTTTAAATTAAGTGTCGACGGGTCAAAACATAGAAAACGACATCAAATTTCCCTGAAATCATGATAAAAAGACTTTATAGTTGATTTTTAAATTTAGGAATTGACAGCATGTCATTCCAAATTATGGTTTTCCCCTTATGTTTGTAAATAAGTTTTTAGTGTTTTAAAACATTAAAACATGCTTGAAACGGTCAAAACCATTGAAAACAACCTCATATTGATGTGAAATCATGGGAAAACCATTGATAAGTTATTTTTGATATGTATGAAGAGACAACATGTTAATATGATATGTGGTGTGGTTGGAATTACTCGGTATACACTTATGAAAGGTACAAAAGCCTTTAAGAACACATGTTGGGGGTCAAAACTAGGAAAACGGCATCATATTGACCTGAAATCATGCGCAAATGACTGCATATTTAATTTTGAAATGTAGGAATTGACGGAACATCATTACTAATTATGGGTTTCCTATTATGGCCCTAAACATGTTTTTAGTGTTTTAAAACACTAAAACATGTGTGGAATGGTCAGAACCATATAAAGTGTCCTCATATTGATGTGAAATCATGATAACACTATAATTCAGTTGTTTTGTAATTGTAATAATAGAAAAAATGCCAATAGGATGTTCAGTGTGTTCAGAGTTACTCTGTATACACTTGTAAAAGGTATAAAACCCTTTAAAAACAAGTGTTAGGGAGTCAAAAGAAGGAAAACAATGTCAGATTACCTTAAAATCATCTATATTTAATTTTGAAATTTATGAAAAAATCCCACATCATTATGAATTTTTGGTTTCCTATTATAGTTGTAATCATTTTTTTAGTTTTTTAAAACAATAAAACATGCATGCAATAAAAAAAATCATATCAATAAACCTTATATAGATATGAAATCATTGTAAAACCACCTCTAAGTTGTTTTTGGCGTGTACACATAGACAACATGTCAATCCAATGTGAGGTGTTGTTTTAATTACATGGTGTAAACTTCTGAAAGGTAAAGAGGCCTTTAAAAAGTATTAGGGTATCAAAACCAAGAAAAAGATGTCATATTTCCCTAAAATCATTGGAAAATTATAGTATATTTAATTTTCAAATGTATGAACTAACAGCAAATCATTTGGATTTATGGTTTTCCCATTATAGTTCAAAACAAGTTTTTAGTGTTTTAATACACTAAAACGTGTGTGTGTGTGTGTAATGGAAATAACCTTAGAAAAAGACCTCATATTGACATGATATCATGGGAAAACCAATATTGAGTTGTTTCTAATTTGTATGAAAGGAAAATACATCAATCTCATGGGTGGTTTGGTTGGAATTACTCGGTATACAATTTTGAAAGGTACAAATTCCTATAAAAACAGTGTCATGGGGTTAAAATAAGGAAAACAATATTTTATTCCCCTAAAATCTTGGGATAAAAACCATATATTTAATTTTAAAATGTATAAATTGACAACATGTCATTCCAAATTATGACTTTCCTATCATAGCTGTAAATGCATTTTTTGTGTTTGAAAATGCTAAAACATGTGTGGAATAGTAAAAACCGTATAAAACAACCTCAAATTGAATTAAAATAAATATTAAACAATTGGTGAGTTTTTTATATATGTACTCATAGATAAAACATTAATCTCTTGTGCGGTGTGGTCATAATTACATTGTATATACTTTTGAAAGGTACAAAAGGCATTAAAAACAAGTGTGAGGGGTCAAAAACCATAAAATAATGCTATATTTCCCTCAAATAATGAAGCAACAACCATGTATTTAAATTTCAAATGTAGTAACTAACATCACCCCATTCTAAATTACGGTATTATGGTTATGGTTGTAAATGCATTTTTATTATTTTAAAACACTAAAACATGCATGGAATGGTCAAAACCATATAAAACAACATTATATTAATGTGAAATCATGGGAAGACTACCAATTATTAGTTTTAGACATGTACGTGTAAAAAAAAATCCAATATGACATTTCGTGTGCTTAGAATTAATTGATATACACTTATGAAAGGTGCAAACACCTTTAAAAACAACTTATGGGTGGTCAAGACTAGGAAAATGACATTATATTGCCCATAAATCGTGGGAAAATGATTTTATATTTAATTTTAAAATGTAGGAATGGATGTTTCATCATTTCAAATTATGGTTTTCCTGTAATGGTCATAAATGTGTTTTCAGTGTTTTAAAACATTAAAACATGCATGGAATGGTCAGAATGAGAGAAAAGAACCTTAGATTGATGTGAAATCATGGGTAAACTACATCTAAGTTGTTTTTTATGTGTACTTCTAGAAAAAACATCAATTCGATGAGCATTTTTGTTGGCATTACTTGGTATACACTTTTGAAAGGTACAAGAGCCATTAAAACCAGTTTTGGGTCAAAACCAAGAAAATGACATCAGATTTCCCTAAAATCATAGGATATGACAATATATTTATTTTTGATATATATGAACTGAAAACACAACATTTAGAATTATGGATTTTCTATTATGGTTGTAAACATGTTTTTAGGGTTTCAAAACACAAAAACGTGCATGGAACAGTTAAAACCATAGAAAACAACTACAGATTGATGTGTAATCAAGGTAAAACCACAGTTGAATTATTTTTTACATGTACGTGTAGAAAACATGCCAATATGACGTTTATTTTCGTTATCATTACTTATTATACACTTCTGAAAGGTACAAAATCCTTCAAAAACAAGTGTTGGGGGTAAAAACCATGAAAGTGAGATAGGAATTCCCTAAAATCATGAGAAACATCCATTTATTTAATTTTGAAATATAGGAACCAAAGGCATGTCATTCTGAAATACATTTTGTTATTATGGATATAAACATGTTTTTCATGTTTTAAAACAGTAAAACATTCATGGAATGGTCAAAACTATATCAAACGACCTCAGATTTATGTGAAGTCATGGGAAAACCACCGTTGAGTTCTTATTTTTTAAATATTGGAATTATTTTGATATAAAAATCTTTAAAATTTATTTATTAAATAAATTTCAATCACACTTCATGACTCTTTAAAAAAATAGAATATAAATTTATCCCTTTTCAGTTCCATGTGTTTAATCTTATTAGAAATTGGTATTTTTAGGTTTTAAAAGTGTTTTGTATTATATATTTTTTGTTTTATGTTAAACTTTCTTCAGTTTGATTAATATAATAAAAAAAATTATGTGCAAAATTCTGTATATATTATGTATCTTTTATCTTTTTAAATTATTTTATTAAATATCCTTGTTTTCATTGTAGGTGGAAGATTCTACCAGTAGGCATGAGGTTTACAATTCTGATCCAAGACATTCTTCATAAGGTATTCATTATGGTTCTTAGTTTCCATGGTATATTAAAACTTTATCAATTCGTCTATTGTAATTCTAATTTATTATGTTTGGTTTTGATTTTTGTTTACTTTTCTGATAAAGTTAGTGAGATGATGTGGTCCAATTCAGTTGATTAGATTATATGGAGGTAGACAGATGTAGTGAAGGTCATGACATGGATGTATATTGGGCATGGCTTGTTGTTGTAAAAAACGTATATTTAAATTTTGATGACTGAAGTATTGTTGGATAGATGTATGGGTTGACTGATATTGAGGTTATGATGACTTGATGTTTTTATGTGAATGTAGATTTATGATCTCTGTATGATGGATTTATCATATATTTATGATTTTGTTTATTACATGTTAGTTTTTTTATATTTATAGTTTTTTATTAAATATTTTTAAAACGGAAAATAGATTTAGTGGATGTTTTAGTTAACCACTACTAAATACATTATATATAATATGTTTAGCAGTGGTTATGATTAATCGCCACTAAAATAAACTACCTCTAAAATTATATATGGTGGTTTCTTTTATTTTATATATATTTCCCCTATATATATTTTTTATAAAATAACCGCTATAAAGTAAACAACTAGCTTCCACTAAAGGATTCAAAAATAACACCTAACAAATCCACCATGAAGTTAAGGAAAACTCTGGTAAATAACAAGAGACCATGAAACACATGGAAATTTTAATAACTATCACTACAATATTAGGCGGCGATTTAAAACACCACTAGTCCTTAAAAAAGCACTACTATTGTCCCATTTTATAGTGTAAATTCATTTTTTTATATGACTAATCATAAAGTTCCATATTCATGTATTATATGAGAAATTTTCAATGGCTTTTCATCATTTTCATTAAAGGGTTTTTGAGTTCAGGTATATGCATGTCCTTATTAAGGTATGTGACACAATAACATATGTTATCCCTATAAAATAGAAAACATTTATTTCCTAACATGAAATAAAATCCCATGGGGTCCAAACTCGACACTAAGAATATGTTTTTGGTTACTATTGGTATATAATAATAGTTGTTTAATATAATAACCAAAACCCAAGGAAAATTTAAATTATAATATCTTATATCCAAGTAAGATAGTCTCACACCATTTATTCCATAGAGATATACTTAACCCTTTATAATATTCTGAGAACAACTTGGTTATTGTCTATGAATATGTCATGACCCGTCCCAGTGGGGTCAGTGTCATGACTCCTCAAGCCTGCCTCCAATAGGCCTTGTGCTAGTGTCTAGCATCGAGTAGGTATTTCACTAACATGGGAGGCATTTTCTAAGTACCTATACACACGCACGCATCTCTAAACACACAAATACCGAAATGTAAAAAAACCACTAAGGAAAAAAATTCATGCATACCACTAAACCCAACCAACATAAAATGATAGAAAATTATAGTGTAGTAATGTAAACTGGACCAAAATATAATCCCACCAAAATAAAGATTCTAAAAACTAAAAAGTCTTACCTGTAAACAAAACGGTATTTAGACTTCTACTCAAAGTTATAGGAACACCTCGGTATGTCTGAACTCAGAAAGCTTTGTTTGGTTCTATTCCACCCTGAACTCTGTCAAAAGGTTTCTCCTCTGTACAAGACATAACACGAGTGGGAAAATCCTATATAGGGTTGAGTATAACAATACTCAATAGGACACACCGAAACCACAAATAAATACACAAAGTAAAGGTACAGTCAGATCTACACAGTATATGTCTACAGTGCATATAACAAGAACATATCCAGATATACTCAAACCCCGACCTGTAGTCTAGAGGTAAGTCACAACTACCGCATACCAACACTAGGAATTTAGTCTGAATATTCCACAAAGCAACTCATTAGGGAGAACACACTTCTGATTCGGATAGCTCTGATGAAGTCCACCAGAGAATTACTATTCAATGAGAACCCTCATGAGAGAGATACACTAATCAATCTAAATAGAGATTCAATACACTCACTCTGGGAGTACTCAATCCATGAGTGGGGAAGATCACGATACACAAATGAGGATCACTACCAAGGACATGGGGTGATACATTGACTCATTCTAATTCACCTGCAATATAGAGGATCAATTTTTGGTAGGATTGTTCATGCCAATACCAAGACTTAACAAAGGGAACGGGAATGTATATAGCATCCTACTCTAGACCTCTTTAAGGGGATTCTTAACTATATCCAGTAAAATCTGGTTGAAGGGACCATACTCATATGAATAGGAAACGATAACAACTAAGAATCAGAGGAATGTGCAATAGAACCAACCCTAACTAAAATTGGCTGAGATAAAGTGGGAAAGAGATTCCAGACATGTAAGATGGGGTCCACAGTTTGTAGGTGGGTCACACATCGTGTCCCTTAACCTCAAGTACTACCCATGTTCCACAGCCTTTTTTATCAAAACATGTCATGTATAATAGGTATATACAGTGTGTACAAAGTCTCACATGTCATTTCCTACTATATGGGGTCTATTCATGTACTCTGACAACGTGCTAGTACATGGTGTCAACCCGTGTCCGCCTACCTGTGTACCAGTACATGAGGTAACCCATGTATCCAATCTGGGTATGGCTATGTGTGGGCTACACGCCATGCAAGCAAGGTGTGTACTCCACCCCATTTCAGTTTAACTCATGAGATACATGTCGGGCCTCAGGGAAGGGACCACATGTCGATTGACACTTTATTGTCTCCTAAAACCCTGGCCACCGCTCAGTGGCTTCCACATGCTGTGCATTCTGAAATACATGTCGTGTTCATTGGGATTTCTTATAATTACCATTATTCCTCCATTCATCTTATTTGATCCTCTGGTTCTCAATCTGTTGTTTTGTTCATCCCAAAACTGAAGATCCAAGGTCCCCTTGTCATTATAGCACCGAATTCGTGAGTTTCGGGCCCTTAATTAGCTTCAAAATCCGATTCCAACCAGTCGCACGAAGAACCCTCGAACAATGATATCTTCCAAAACACATCAATCTATCTTTATCCATTATTTTCACACCTCTTCTAGGTCATCCCAATTTCATATCTACAATATCGTATTGTGGCACTGTGAATTAAATTCATAAATATCACTCGTTCATTTCCCACGAATAACGAAGACTGTGTAGGAAAAAGGGGGAAGAAAATTTGTATAGATCAAACCTGATGAATGAACATCAACATTTTTCATTGCATCCTCAATATATTCCCATAAGAATGATCAACAAGATAAAT
This sequence comes from Viscum album, assembly GCA_963277665.1. Lineage (NCBI taxonomy): Eukaryota > Viridiplantae > Streptophyta > Magnoliopsida > Santalales > Viscaceae > Viscum > Viscum album. The sequence goes on along the minus strand of OY728147.1, from coordinate 1,352,771,870 downwards.
CAAACAATAATCAACATCATCCCCAATTAAATCCCAAAATCAACCCATCCCACAAGAATAATCAAACTGTGGGTCAACCAGTTCACAGATTGATCCACATTCATCATTGATTATAAGAATGGGAAAGAATGAACTTAAATAATAATTCCCTACCTAGGGATTGTCTCATTCAATAAAGTGGTTTGATTTCCGCATCATCTTTTTGGGAGATATTCGTCAATAACGGATCTCGTAAATCTTTGATCCAACTTCCATCATCATTTTTCATCTAGATAATTATCTAGGTTCTCTATAGAGTTTACCTAAAGTTATAGGGTTATTATTATAACCCTGGATACCTTATTAAATGAATAATAAAAATAAATTTTGTTGTGACCCTATGAAACATTAAAATATTAAATATATTCTTAATTTATTTTATCCTTTAAAACGTCCAAAAATTACCTTTCAAAACCAACCCATGCAGGACAATGTTAGGCATCACCTTTGGTAAATTCACTAATATGAATGAAATCATGCCCTCATATTTTTATCAAGGAAAAAATTTATAGGATATTCAACTATTTTAGGAAAACCCCTCGTGTACTCTATTTAATATATTTAATATATTTCAAACATTTATTCTACGCACACCAGGCCTCGGAATCACATCAGCACCTAGTCTCGAATTAATTCCATATAATATTTAAAAATAATACACTAAAAAATATGGAACATTACATTCTTTCCTCCATGGGGATTTACGTCATCAAAAATCCAAAAACAAAGTCTATAAAAAAGGATGTGGGTATTTCATACGAATTTGAGCCTCCCACTCTCATGTGCTCTCTTGGAGATTCATGTGCTACCACTGGACACACACTAAAGGAATCTCTCACTCAAGAAGGATAATATTCTATTGATCTGTGATCTCCACTTGGTAATTAGAAAAAATCACTCCATCTTCAATATTCATCTCACCCCAGTCGATGACGTATGATGGATCATGAACATACCTCCTCAACAATGACACAAGGATGATATCATGTACCCAGTCCAACTGTGAGGGTAGAGCTAGGAGATACACCACCTCACTAACTCTACATTGTATTTGAAATGGGCCAGTAAACCTTGAAGATAACTTTCCGCCCTAGAAAAATCTTTGTAACCCTCATCGAAGTGAAACCCAAAGAAGACATGGTCTTCTTACTTGAACTCAGAATGTCTCTACCATCTATTATCATAAGATTTATTATGCCTCTGTATAGTCTTCATCTGCTCCTTGATGATATTCACCTTCTTGATAGTAGATTGCACCAATTATGGCCCCATGAGTGTTGACTCTATTAGGTTATTCTAGTAGAGTGGTGACCTATAGGGTTTCCCATAAAAATCCTCAAATGGTTCCATACCAATGGTGGTCTGGTGTTTGTTGTTAGACAAAGACTCCACTAGTGGTAAGTGGTCCTCCCAACTATGATTGAAGTCCAAGATAAATGCTTGATGCATGTCTTGCAGAACCTAAATGGTTCTCACATTCTGGTTATCCTTTTTGGGATAAAACTCTTTGTGCAATCATAACAGAGTACCTAACACCACTTTTAATATCTTCCCCAACCAGGATGTGAAACAAGAATCACAATCAGAAACTATCATCGTTGGGACTCGATGGAGTCGACCTATCTCCTAGATGTAGAGGAATTCTAAGATATCTACTAAACTCTCCTCATAAATAGGTAAGAAGTTGGATGACTTGGTGAGTAGGTCAATGATTACCCAGATGGTATCGTTTCCCCTGAACGTTTGTGGTAAACCCATCATAAAGTCCATCGATATCCCATCCCTCTTCAATTCTAGCACCTTAATGGGTTGATTTAAACCCACTGTAACATGGAGCTCAGCCTTCACTTAATGGCATGTATGGCGTCGAGAAACAAACTCTACCACTGCTTTCTTCATACCTATCCATCAAAACTGACATCAGAGTTCCTAGTATGCCTTCTCCGCACCATGGTATACCACTAAAGGGTATGTATGAAACTCCATCATAACCTCCTCCTGTGATGCCAATGGTACAACTATGCATCCTTTGAAAATGATGATGTGTTCACCACCTTGTGAATATCCATCAGGTGATTTCTCTATAGAAATCTAAGCACATAGGGTATCGCAATTAGTATCCCCAAGTTGTGCCTCCTTGAATCATTATATGATTGGAGGGGTGAAAACCATAGACTGGAGGTAAGCTACTCTATCTCCATCCATGATGGATAATTGTAATGAGGCTAACTACATTAATGCCTCATTCAGCAACTGTGAACTGGATCTTCTATTGATATCATCTTCCACCACTTTATCATTCCCATGAGTATAGAAAATCTCAAAATCATAGTTCTATAGGAACTCTATCCATCTAAACTATATAAATTTCAAATCCATATGAGAGAATATATACCTGATACTCTTATGTTTATAGTAGACAATAAATCACTCACCCATCAGGTAGTATCACCACTTCTTCAATGAGAATACTACTACGGCTAACTCAAGATTGTGGGTCATGTAGTTCTTCTCATGTGGTCTTAACTGGCACAAACCATAGGCAAATCACAGATTGCATCTATATCATGACACAAGCTCATCAGGTCCTTGATGCTTTACGGAATACTACATACTAAACACCCTCCTCTGGAAATCTCAAGATCAGTGCACTTTTCAAACTCTGAATTCATTGCTGAAAATCCTACTAGAACATCTCTTTCCATACAAACAGATTCCCCTTTCGGGTCAAAGATTGTATAGGTGCTGATATCCAAGAGAAATCAAGTATGAATGTCAGGTAATAGGCTTCTATCCCAAGGAATCTCTGTACCTCCATCACTCTCCTAGGTGGATCCCTTGCTAACACTACCTCCACCTTGGTTATGTCCACTACCATTCCATCTTCTAAAATAACATGCCCCAGAAAGTGTATTTCTTGAATCCAAAATTGGAATTTCAATATTTTCCCATAAAGTTGGTTCTCTCAGAATATGTCCAGAACCATCTGTATGTGTCTCGCATGCTCCACCTTGGACGCCAAGTACACAAGTATATCATTGATGAATACTACCATGAACAGGTCTGTGTAAGGCTAAAATACTTGGTTCATGAGTCCCATAAACACTGTTAGGGAGTTCCCCTTTCCAAAAGGCATCACCATGTACTCATAATTATTGTAGAAAAATCTGAATTCTACCTTCAGTATATCCTCATTATTTTCTAGTAGATGGTGATATCTTGATCAATGTTCAACATTTGAGAACAATTGTGCCCCTCTCAACTGATCTAATAGGTCCTAGATCCTCAATAATGGATAGTTATTCTTCACAGACACCTCGTTCAAGCACTGTAAATCCACACACAACCTCAAGCTCTTGTCTGCCTTCTTGGAAAACAATAATAGGTTCGCCCAGGGTGAAACACTGAGCCCCATGAGTCTCTTCATATGTAATTCCTCCAACTATTCCCTCAACTCATGGTGCTCTATGGGAGACATCTGATATCTTTGTGAGGATATCGATTTCATCCCATGGTGTAAGTCGATGAAAAAGTCAATATCTTGATGGGGAGGAAACCCTATAACATCTTTTATAAAGACATACTTGTACACCACCACTACTAGTGTTAATTGAAAGCTCATAAAATCTACTAATTTGAGGTTAATTGAATCCAACTAATGAGTGATCAGTTTCACCCTACTTTGCATGGGCACATCCTATGCTACGTGGGTTTCCCTTTCCCCAACAAAGGAAAACCTCATCCCATTGTTATGGAAACATTGCACATTTCTCAAAAAAAATAAATATTGGCATAGACCTAAGATATCCAATCCATACCAAGAATGACCTTGTAAGGCCTTGACGCTACCACCAAGTGGTTCCAACCTAAACTCTCACCTCCAAGGGTCATATCACATTGTTGACACAAGTGTGTGATCATCAAGTCTCTTCTCATAGGTGTCTCAAAGCAAAATGTTTGATTCAACGGTTCTGTTGGAATCCTAAGGTCTCATACAATGTAAGTGGTGAGGAAATAATGACTCACATGTGTGTCAGTAAGTATAGAATATAAGGTATAAAAGGCATAGATCATACCTCAAATCATCCGTAGATCCCCTGGGTCATATGCCTCAAACACATGTAGCTACCCCATCCCCTGTCCTCCTGCTCTCTGATCCTGGTGTGGACCTCTTGGGGTGGTGGTGGTAGTATGTAAAAAAATCTTCCACATCTTATATCTTTCCCTTCTCCTCTACCCCATTCACCACCTAGTGGATCTTCCTGCTCCACTCATTGACTCCTCCTCGGTGGTATATTCATCGTCCCCCTATCATAAGCTCAAAGGGTTGGGAAATATCTATCAATGCATCCCCTATTATTGCATGTGTAGCATCGCCTCCCCCTATGCTGAATGGATCCATTTTGAGAGACCTAATATATCCTTTATCCTAGTACCTCCTATAATCTCTCCCACATCCATATCACTGTGCCTAATATAATCATCTGGATACTGAGGTCTCTACACCTATCTTTCGGTTGTTGACTATTTTTTGATGCATCTACTCACCCAAAAATCTCTTGACCGCCAAAGCTCTCTCAATCTCTCCTACATAAGTCAAAAAGCATAGAGGTATAACATTGTCTCATATGTTTTAAATTAGACCTCAGTAGATTGTTTGATACCTGAGGTACTAATCCCAAACCATATCCATCAAGTAATTATAGTGGTTTTTGAACCTCGATGAATAGTCATCCACCATCAATCTACCCTGGTAGAGATGAAGATGCTCATGTATATGTACTGCTGTTAGAATAACCAGAGATAACTCTTCTCTAAATATATGATCGAACTCTGTTCACAAAAGAGTCTCCTCATCATGAGTCTATGTGTTCCAACTCTAACATCGTCATGTTGAACCCTGAAGGAGGCTCGCCGTCAGGATCACTATCTGGTCTGTTGGTGTCCTCACTGGATGGGAAACATTGGTCACTGCCTCATGCCAATCCTTAGATTCTTAAAGGTAGGGATCACCTCAGAACCTAAGGGCTTTATGTATCTTATACTCATGGAGCATTCTCAGCATGTTCTCTTCATCTACTTGAACTACATTTACCACATGCTACTCTATTGGGGGTGGGATAGCTAGTGTACCACCTGGAGGAAACATCTGGGAAATTGGTCCATGTACTAAAGACACATCTTTAAGGGGGTCATCCTCAGGATCAAGATGTTGAATCCTAGATGTTATGAATCTAATAGACATTCTGTAAGAAAACAAGATGTACGATACTCAATGAGTATATCTAGAGAGAAGAATCAAGAAGTAAATAGAAACACAAGCCATTATTATATGATGCATGTACCATTATTTTCCCTTCAACTATTGTTCTCATGTACCAAGTTTAAAATCATGTTATCAATGTTCTGGTGTATAGATACGTTGGCCAACCATACCAACATTATAGTCTCTAGCCTGAAATCCAAAATCAAAACACTTAACATTGTTTCCCAAAAACAATATCACAGACTCCTTGCACTAAGGAATAACTGACCACCTCTAATACCACTTTCACATTACCCATCCCAGTGGGGTTCATGTCGTGATTCCCCAATCCCACCTCCAATAGGCCAGGGGATGGTGACTAGCACTGAGTAGGAATATCACTAACATAGGAGGCATTTCCTAAGTAGCTATACGCACACACATCTCTAAGACCATAAATGTTGAAATGTAAAAAAACCACTAAGGAAAAAATTTTGTGCTTACTAATAAACCCAACCAATAGAGTATGAGAGAAAAGTAGAGTGTAGTAGAGTAAACTAGACCAGAATACAATCCCATCAAAATAAAAAGTATGAAAACTACAAATTCCAACCTACAAATAAAAAGGTACTGGGAATGATTCTCAAAGTCATAGGAACACCTCGTCCTGTCTGAACTCATGAAACTATGTTTGGTCCTGGTCCACCATGGACTCCATCAAAATATCTCTAGTCTACACAAGACACGACTTGTGCAAGCAAATCCCATGTAGGGGTGAGTATAGCAGTAATCAGAAGGACTCCCAGAAATCAGAAAGAAATACACAAAGTAATGGTATAATAAAAACTAAATATTATTTGTCTACTGTACATATAATTATAATATATCTAGATATACTAAAACCCCAACCCATATTCTAGAGGTAAGTCACAACTACCACATACCAAGACTAGAGATTCTCTCTGAAGATTCCACAAAGAAAATCATCTAGGAGCACACACTCATGAATCTGATAGCACTGATGATGTCTTCTTAATAATTAATATTTTTCTAAAATACTCATGAGAGAGATACACTAATCGATCTAAAGAGATATACGATATAGTCACTCCAAGATTACTCCCTCCACAAGTGGGGAAAATCATGATACATAGATGAGGATCACTACCAGGGCCATGGGCTGATACCATGACTCATTCAGATTCACATGTTAAGTATAGGATCAATATTTGGTAGGAATGGTCAAGCTCGTACCAAGACTCTACATAGGGTACAGGAAAGGGAATATGATCCTAATTTGGGCCTCTTAGAGGGGATTCCTGACTATATCTAGTAAAATCTTACTCTAGGGACTATACTTCTGTGAATAGGAAATGATACCAACTAACCTTAAGAGGAATGATAAAGGGAACCAACCCTAATTAAACTTGTCTGATATATCATGAACAAGATATGTGAGCCATGTAGGAATGGTCACATGGCACTTAGTAGGGTCACAGGTCATGTCCCTTGACCCCGGATACTTCCCATGTTCAATAGATCATGCCATCTGAATATGTCATGTAGAAGAGGTATACACAAAATGTTGAAAGTATTACATGCCATGTCCTACTATACATGATTCACCCATGTTCTCTTTGCATGTTCATGTACACTATGTTAACCCATGTTCACCTTCCCGTGTACCAGTACATGGGGTAACATGTGTATCTGGTCTGGGTATGGCCGTGTGGTGGGGTACACGCCATATAGGCAATCCGTGTACTCCACCCCATGTATGTTCAACTCCCAAGATACATGAAAAGCCTTATATAAGGGCACAAAATCTATGTAATAGGGGTCACATGTAATTTAACACTTTACTACCTCCTAAAAACCTTCCCATCGCTCAGTGGGTTCCAAAATCTGTGTATTCTGAAATACATGTCGTGTTCATCGGGATTTTTTAGAACCACTATTCTTCATCCATGCCCCTCATCTAATCCTATGATTCTTAATCTATTGGTATTTTCATCTCTAAACTGAAGATCCAAGGTCACCTCTTCATCATAGAACTTAATCAGTGAGTTTCGAGCCTTTAATCGGCTCTGAAATCCAATTTTGGCCACCCGCATGAAGAACGCTCAAAGAACGATATCACCCAAAATACTTTTATGAGTTCATGTCCATAACCTTCAAACCTCCTTTAGGTCGTCCTAATTCCGAATCTAAAATCTCAGATTATTGTACATCGAATCAAAGGGCCAACAATATTCTTTTGATTTCCCACAAAGAACGAAGAACATGTTTGAAAAGGGGGAAGAAAATCCACATAGATAAATCCTAAGTAACGAACCTCATCCACTTTTCATTATGGGTTGGATTCATTTTCATAAGAATGATCAATAGGTTATGTCAAAAAATAATCAAAATTATCCCCAATTAAATCATAAAATCAACCCATCCTTCAAAAACGATTGAACTGTAGGTCAACCTATTCATGGGTTGATCTATGTTCATTGTTGATTATAAGAACTGGAAAAAAAGGAATTGAAATCAAAACACACTACCTTGGGTTTTGATCATTCACTAAAGAGTTTTGATCTCCATGTCATCATTATTGGCGAGATTCATCAAGAACGGCTCTTGTCGATCTTCGATCCAACTTCTCTCATTGTTTCTCATCAAGAGAATTTTTAAGGTTCTCTCTAGAGCCTCCAGAAAGTTCCAGGGTTGTGAACCTAACCCTATATCCCTAATTATAATGATAATTAAAAGAAATTTCAATGTTTCACTATGAAACGCTAAAAAATAAAATAAATTTTTATTTTATTTTATCCATTAAAATGTGAAAAATTTAACTTTTGTAGCCAACCCACATTGGCTGGAGTTAGGTCTCACCTAGGGTAAATTCATTTCTCTAAATGCAATGGTGCCCTTGAATTTCTGATCTGAGATTCCATTTAAAATATATTACACTATTTTAGTAAAATGACTCACCCATTCTATTTAATATTTTTAATATTTTTCAAAAATTTATTCCAGGAACATTGGGCCTTGGAATTTTACGCCGTCTCTGCGCCTAGTCTCAAATTAATTCCATATAATATTTAAAAATAATACATGTAAAAATCTAGGACATTACAGAATAATGTTTTTTGAGACACATGTTGTATCCAATAACCAATGTGTACATAAATTCATATTGAATTCAATGATAAAAATATATTTTGGATAAGCATCGCCATTATTCTTCTTCCCAACATTGCAATTTGTCTTCTGGTGACTTTTATTTCCACATGAAAAGAAATCATCCTCCTATTCATTATTCTCCCTATATATACTTGGATTTTTAGAAGGGTAGTTCATTAGTTTCTTCAGCTTGGTTCTAGTATTTTATGTAATAGTTTTTACCTTCCTCCTCTTCACTATAATGAAAAATGTTTTGGTATTTTTTGTATCCATATCAGCTTGGTAAACATAACCTAAGAGTTCTTGTAGTGATATTTTTTATGTAATTAAAGTTATATTTTACAATACAAGTCAAGAAGATATGATGTAAAGATTTATAAATGACAACAGTTACTATTTCTTGGTTTAGTTTAAGCCCAAAGGATTCTAGTCACTCAATGTATCCAATCAACGTAAGTACATAAGATCATTCTTGATTCCATTATACTATCCTACACATATAATGTTCACCTAATATCTCATATAATTCTTGTCAAGATCTCTACTGGTATAACTCTTGGTGATGAGATTGCATCTTTTAGGAATCTTCCTCCTCATTAGTTTTCTATAGTTTATTAGACATAGATAAAAAATGATACCTTGTATATCTAGTGAATCATACATATTATTATTATATATATATATATATATTCCTTGATTACTCCATGAGGAGGATCAGCAGAAAGTGGGAATCCACCACACAAATCCTTCTGTCTTAGTGCAATGATATGCTCAAGTGAATGTGCCATTCCTAGAATGTATTGTTGGTCAGGATATTCTATTTATCCAGTATTCATCATAGTTATATTGAAATGATGGTGGTGTTTTCCATTTTTATCTACAATAAATAAACTTATAACTTAGTACTATATCTTGATTTTCGATTATACATTACTAGTTAATTAAATCATTAAATGTCACCCACTTTTTTACCAAACCCTAGTATTTGTCACTACTAGATTCAGCATACACGGTCCCTTGAGTGTTATATTTTAAAGCATCCTTGAATCATATCCTCATAATCAGAGATATAACTACATCACTACTCAAATATTTTTAATGTGTTCTTTGACTATCCAACCACACTGACTTGTGGATCCATGAATTATTGAGTGAAGTTCCAACTTCTAGGAATTATAATCTTGATTTACTCAAAAAAAATTCTCTAAGATTTCAACAAGATAGAAATGGTTGTTACTTTGTTTCCAAATTTAGTTAAGTCATCTCATCACTCATATAAGAACACTCCAATAGTTTGAGGCAGCCTCAAATAAGGATTATGATCACCTCATACGCCTAATTTTGTTCAAATTCATGTGATGGAAGGCATTATGACTTAATATTTCATTGTTATATTTTATTATTACTCAATGAATGAAATAATTTTCTATTTTATGTTATCATATTATGTGATATAAATCACAACATGATAATATATACAAAATTAAAAACATTCCTCACATTTTAATTTATTTTAATCTATAAATTTTTATGTTTATAATTTTATATGATCATGAATATTCCCAAAATAGAAATATAATATGTACTAATTAAAAAAATATGACTGGTCTTGAATATTTAATATATTTTGATCAATTGAGTGTAAATGGATCAACCATGAACCTAGGGGCTAATACCTATGTCCTGAATGACTTGTGTTGTAGCTTGCACCCTTGTCCAATGTATCCAGGTGTTTTTTCGAATATTTTCAATGCCCTTCACGGCTTGTATCTTATATCATCGGTGAAATTATATATAAATACTTGGGAATCCATATAGTACATGAATAATAATACTCATGGACGTACTGAACATTATTCATATAAAATAAGGAAATAATATGTGAAGACAGTTAAAAATAAATTAATTATTACAATCATCACATGAAATGGTAAAAATAAAATAAATTAATGAATTTAAATACAAAAAATGGTTTTTTGATGCTCAATATCAATTAAAAACTAATAAATATGTGATATAAAATTAATTAGATAATAATTCTACTTGACGGTAATTTAAATGAATTAAAATATTTTTCCAATTTTATTTCAAAAAATTATTAACTGAATAGAACCCATAATTTTTTTAAAATATTCCAAAAAAATATTAATTTTTTAAAATTTATAAAAAATCAATTTCCCCATGGGTGGCGCGAAAACCCATAAAAAGGGTTCTGGGCTACTTATAAGCCCAAAAGGGGTCAGGTGGGTCAGAAAGGGCCCAACCCTATTTGTTTGTTGGACTGTTCTATAGATACATCCCCACACTATATGCACATTGGGTGGTAGTGGAGAGGGGGTGGTGGTGAATCCACTGCCTATTCAAGAAAAAAAATATTTTTTAAATTACCCTACCTACGGGAATGGGTTAAAAATATATTGTTTCCCTTTTTAAGGGAGGATTTTTATAACTGGGGCAGCTGATCCACCCCCTATTTATTTTTAATTTTTTTACCATTCTAAACTAGTTCACCCCACCCCTTATTTTAGTTTTTTATTTACTTTTACTTTTTTAATTTCTAAAAACCCATAATATGATTTTGAATATATAAAAACAAAAAATTATGTGGAATTTAAAGCACCCACACTAGTTACTATTTTAGGCATAAGAATCTATCCAGAAAGATTAAAACCATCATTTTTTCAATCCAATATAATCATAGTATATATATATAGACACACCCACACATGGTATTTAATTTTTTTATCACCCAAAAACCATTTTTGATCTAATTTAATACTTTATATAGTCGTAACATTTCTATATTGGATCATATCGAAGCATGGATTGTTTAAATGGAACCGTTACAATTCCCTATAGATAAATTTATTGAAAATTTAATTTATTATATGATTAAACACTTTTACATTCATTCTGATACACATTTTTTGTACTAGGTCACATAAAAGATATAAGTCAACCAAGGGTTTTAGAAAAAATTCTAGGTATTGATGTAACTATATAGACACAAGTGATGTGTATCCTGGTAAGAAACCCAAGGATTGCACGTGAAAGTATTTAATCACAAAATCAAATCAATCAAATACCTCATTCAATTTGAAGATTACAGTGATGACTGCTTATATTCGTTAATAGTTTCTTAAATGAACTAACATTGGATCCCACTAGATCATACGCATAGGTTTAAAATGACTGCTATAGTATTGAATTTCAGATTTTTGGTGCATGTATAGATCACTAATGATCCTTAAAAACTCTTGATGATCACCACAATATTGTTCCATCAATCCATAAAGGAGATCGTGGATGTTTTCTTGGAAAAGATAGCTTCTCTTTCTTTTATGTGGGATATATGAGAGAGGGGATGTAAAATTTGATTGGATGAATAGTATGTCAAATTGGAGATTACTATTTCTATATAGTGGGGTTAAAATACCTGAAAATGGATCCACAACCCCAAAATAAATATTGCCTTATGAATAAGTCATCAGTGACATCTTATAACATATTAGTTATGTCAAAAATAGAATTTATATTTTTTTAACAAACTTATAATATAATAAATATATTATGTGAAAAAATCAATCCATTAAATCATCTCATTCTTCTCATATATATAAAATGAACCTTGAGTATCAAAATAATATTTGTTCATTAAATATCTTTCATGTATTCACATTAATACTAGTAAACATATTAAATAAGTAAATTCAATAATAATTATTCTATACTTGAATGATAATGAATTTATTTGTTTCTTGGTGATAATTTATACTCAATCATCTCACAAATCCCCATGGTGGGTCCCACGATGTCTTATACTAAAATTTATTAGAATTGGACTAAACTTTTCAATATGTTAATTGTGTGGCCCTCTAGGCCCTTATCTCAATAACAGTGAGTATTATTCACTAACTTGTAGTAGACACTAGGAACCCATTAAAGCCTCTAAGGAGATAAGGTATAATCAGAGAAATAACAACCTCCTATGTACAAATACCATGTAATATAATCTATATTTATCACAAGATCTCATAAGTTAGGGTTCACACTTTCTGTCATCGTCCTTTTTTATTTTATTATTCATTGAACTTACTAGATAAACTTGCCATCTTCTACCATGTCCATATATATAGTTAAGGTATTACAATCCTAATTAACTTGGACTGATAAGTATATTCCTTTAAAAAGATAAAAAATCTATCTTTATCATTTAATCAATTCCATACAACCAATGCCAAACCCAATGCAAGATTCCTTTCCATAATACAAATTTCATGGTTTTCATATTACATTAAAGTAAATAATCAACTGGTACACACTAATAATAATATCAATCCAGCAGACCAATATATGTTTTCATATATATAAACTACCAATGAAACATAAAATATGTCATATTCTTATTGGAGGGTCAGCACTCATGATCTCATATACTCACAATCACCAAGTGCGAACTTAATGAGAATAAGTCTCAATTATTATGATCCCATAACACCTAATAGTCATACATCATCTATGTCCTATCATTATGATGTATCTCAGCTATAAGAAAAATATTTAATATTACTATCATGATATCTCTGGGTTCTTATTATAGCCCGTGAACTATTATAACCTTTTGGTATGACATGTAATCTACGTAAATTACCATAAATGTATGGGATGTATGAATATCAACTCTATTATAGTAATATAAACACATTTTTTTTATTAAATTATATACATGTAATGGTAATTAAATTATACACATGATTTGGGTTTATGCCACATATTCATAATAGAAGGGGTGAAGAGAAGTATAACTAGTCAAAAATGGACTCTCTTGAGCCCCACTCTCACTAAAAACCATAACACCCTTAATAATAAAGGGATAGAAAGACACTAGTTAAATATTTTATTCCCTTACTTCAACAGAAAGTTGTTGGGTCTCACCAGAGAACTTGTTATCCAATGGTCAACCAGTGATGCACCAGATGGATGTTGGACAAACTACTAGAAATCAGTAGTCCGGAAACACCAGGCCTTCAAAAATACTCTCCCAAACTACTAGGGGGTCCTCAAAACATCAAAATCCACCAAAAATATAATTATTATTGTCTAAACTCTTTGTGACCCTTTCAGAGTCTTGGTTTTGAAAAAAAAATAATCCACCAAACAAAAAATTAAAATTACCTTAGTAATTAAAATCCATAACAACATGGTTCATTACAAACTCCCCCTAATAATTCTTCTCATCCTCCAGAAACCATGGTAATCACTGAACCAAATTTCTCAACCTTCCTCAGTCACCAATCCACTTATAATATCTATTTTCTATCCCTAAACAATAATTATTCTTCCTCATCATAACTCTAAACACCATTGAGCTTCATCCATCATGAATTGAGACACCCGCTCATCACTAGTTCGAATATTTAGATAATTCTCACCTTTACCCTCCTCCTTTGAACACTGAAGCACTAACCATTAATCTAATCTTAGTATTATAATTCTTCATTCCATAATTCTTTTCTAGAAACATTAAATTCCAAGTTATGGTGCTCCACAGTGTTAGAATTGTCTTTCAAAAACACTTTCCTTATGCCCCACTGACCCACCACCATTCTCTAAGAAATTATCCCAATGTTTTTTCTAACATACCACATTCATTTCAATGTCAAAACACTAGTAAGACCCTCTACTACACAACATATCCTAAAATATCTCATTTGTGCCTACTAGTGAACCACCAAGATATCACCCCGAATCATGATTATTCACCAGAGGAATCATTGAATCATAAAATAACCTATAGAAAAGTAAAGACCTAAATTTTAGTGTGATTCCATGGTTGGATCACTAATCACTCCCACTTAATTCATTACTCTCAACTAAGCACCAGCATGAATCTAATCTAACTCACTCCAAATCACACAAAACTCACTTTAATATCAATGCTAGTACACCAAATCACACCAACAACATACATAATTAAAATTCTAGTATTTACCAAGGAAATAGATAACATTGGATCACTCTCCAAAACAATATCCAACCTTAATCTTGATCATCCACTAATTTGACTTCTCCCACTGCATAACCCTTCTGACAATAAGGTCGTTCGCCCATGAGAAATTTGATGTTCGTCACTAAGAGTATCACCATCATCACTCCATAAAAATAAAACAAATGATCTCTATATCGCATATAATATTTATTACCAAATGAAATGACTGGAAATGTATATCCCACTCATTCCAGGTCGCCAACACAAACACTAACCAACACATGTTTTTGGATCACCAAGAGTGTCATCATTCTATAACCCACAGTGTTCTCCATACCATGTTTCTTTTTTGCACCACTCATCGATTGCTGACCTTAACATGTCCCAAAACCACATGTGTCTCCTTATTTCTGAGCCACACTCACCCATTAAACCACCCTAATACTTCTTTCAAGCTCTAATTTGAATCTTCTAAGCCACTAAATTCAATACATCACCCATTTCACCTCTTACTATAAGGACATTCCCAATTCTCATTGAATCCCCATGCCTCCATTTCCACGAGTGTTTCACTAAACACATCAATCCCCTCACTTTGAGAGTGACCCTGAACTGATACCATCATAGTGTTACCACTTTTACACCACTCAGGTCTTCCCAATCCCCAAATATTTATCAATAGACCCACTCATAGACTATTTCACTGATAAATAATTCAATTATTCATTGTGTGTACCCAGTGAATACTTTCCTTGAACACTAAGTATTTTTTTCCTAAAATCCCCCCCAACTCCCGATCTCTTTTTATTGAGGTATAGTGATCTTCTAAGATAATCATCAATCTCATTCGTACCTTCAACTCTACTCAGTATCACTCAAATCCAACAGTTTCACACTCTCATGAAACCCAATCATACAATTTTACTCATAATCCCATGAGTTTCATCCAACCAAAACATGGCTCGTATGTCTAACCCTCTGCCCATGACCATTGAATATCTATCACCAAACTAGATCACCCAAGGAACTTTTCTTAAATATTGAGACAACTCACTCATGCTATGTTTTACCACATATCCAATCACCACCATATAATCTTCTCCATAACCATTAACATATATTCACTCTCTCACTATGTCACTGAAAGAACATCTAGAACCTATGTGGATATGAATCAAATTGATACTTCCCTCTCCAAATATGTCTCGATATCAAGATAACCTCTCAATATCTACATCATATCGCAAATAATATCACTCATCACCTTCCTCAACCCCCTCGTGTTTCTCACATAACCATATGAAAAAACATTCTCATCCTCAGATGACCTCTCAGGCAAACCATACTCTCAATGATTCATTATCAGCACATAAATGCTTTCACCATCCCACTATGGGTCTTTATACATCACTTAAGGAAGAGATTTTATATTCACTACCTAATAATGAATACACAAAGATCCACATGACCTACAATTATAATAAATGCATTCTCTATCTTAGTATAATTTTATCAAAAATTTATAGTGGAAAATGACATCTGATTATTGGTAATACTTTCAATAGATGAACCTCCTAGCAGTAAAATATTGCATAGATATGTGTCTGTCATGTGATCCCTATTTTCTTAACATAATTATTGTACACAACCTCTTTCCCGAGGAACAAGATCTAAAACCACAATAACATATCAAATACCCACATCATACTTTCATTAACATCCAAATCACAATTTTAAAAACAAAAAAAATCTCATCACTGAGGTGAACAAGATTTATGGACAAAAAGGTGTTCATGATACATCAGTATGAGGCCCATCAAAAGCTCTGACATATTCCTAGACCTCTTTTCTGCCATCTTCCCAAATAATGAGAACAAAACACATGGATCTAAAACAGTTTTTTAATTCCCTAGACCAAAACGCTCTTCATATATTGAATTTTATGTGAACAAAATTGTGTCTCCTTGTACTCCAGTGGATACTAACTGTAAACAAGGGACTAATACATAAAATAGGGACACTATAACCTTGAATTAGATCCCAAAAAACCATATAAATAACCAATAATCACACAAATCTATAACATTATAGTATGTAAAATAAAAATAAAAAATACATATCATTAATATTCTTTTCATACAAAACATACTTATACTGATCATCCATTCGGATGATCATAAATATAAATAAACTAAAATAAAACACATTCATACAAGACCTTATATAATATTCAGGCCTCATAAATCATGTATCCAATATGATCATGTTGTACTAGCCCAATCCAATACACATTCTATGCTCATACTTGAAAACATACATATGGACTTCATGTGCACCAAGGTCCTCATGCATGGTGTGAGTATATAACTTAGTAGTGTCTCACTAATCAAACTTAGTATACACTATCATATAAATTTGTATGAATTATGAGAATAACATGTCACACTAACACCTAAGATGTCCTATGTTAACTTGGACAGCATTAATCTTTATGGGTTGGGTTGCCTTTTTCTAACCAAGCAACTACGAAACTCAATAAAAACTTCTTTGGTTCTATTCTAGAGTCAACTCATCACCTCACCTCATTCTAATATAACCAATGACTAGGAAATTCTCTAAATACTGATGGTTGGGAGGCATCCTAACCTCGACCCAGTACCCAAAATAGGGCACAGTGAGACACATATAACTTGACTCACTACCTTTTCACTAAAGATAGGGTACATCAGTCTCATATTACATAATGAACCATCCCTATCACTCAGAAAGGTTCTCTATTATGATCTAAGACACTCCTATCATGGTCCTCAGATCATCTTTCAATCAACTCCTTCTCACTCAAGAAAATTTCGGTCAGACCTTCTCACTCAAGGGCATTCCCCTTCTCCAACCACTACCTTATCACTCATGGTATGTGCTTGGTAAATACACATTACCCAGACCTCTCTCTTAGGGTAGTCCTTTTCCATGACCCAATCCACTCCACTAGTATTCCTTAGATCATATTTCAACCCATGACTTCTCAATCGATACATGGTTGACTAGGCTTCCCCAATAAAAGAAAAGGCCCCTTCTATAACCACTATCATATCACTCAAGGTACAAACCAATATTACAACTCGCATATGAGAATATCACTCTTAGATGATTCTCCCCATCACCATATCACTCATATTGAGGAAGACCTATCTCACAATGCACCATCTCACTCATGATGGGTTAAGACATCATGAATAATATGGATTTCATATCACTCATGGAAGCCCCATCCATTCTATATAACTCATGGAATTAAAAAAACCTTAGGAACTATTTACCCTATAGATGAATAAATAACTTATCACTTGAATAACTAGCATATGTTCCGTAGCTAATTATATGGTACACCAACTCATCACATCCAATCTTAGACCTAACCTAGACCCCCCCCCCACACACACACACACATAATTTCATTTCACATCCATACTATCAAAGTATCCACTACGGTCCTCCAAACCCATCTCAGTCTCTTCTCATTAATTTAACCTCACACGAACCACCCCTCGGTGACACCATATCTTGTAGGATCTAACCTAACCCTATCCTCATTAGGAGGATCCCAATTCCATCTAGGAGCCCTTGGAATCCCAATTCCAAGCCCTTGTCAACTCCCACAACCCATGCTAGGATCCCACATCACATCTATGTTGGGAGGCCTCTCTACCTTCCACTTAAAAAAACAACTCTCCAACATCTCACATAAAATGCTGAAGGATTTATCTTTCTTTAAGAGCACTATAAGAATCACCTTCATCCTCAAGAGGGTTTTTTTTTTGTCACCCATGATATTAATGGAAATATTTCCTAAAATCAAATATTCATGATCCTTTAATTATTTTCTATAGGATATAGGTCACTACCTTGGCTACCCATATCACATATCAAATCTCATGAACACATAGAGGTCTTTAATTAACTTATATATTTCCCTTACCCTTTGAGACATAGTAATAGAGTGATCTAAAATTACCCAAAGTGCTAAAGAGAACTTCCTCTGAGTAAGGGGTCAATTCAACCCCATCAATTAATTTAAATAATTTTGAAGTCCTCGTTACTCAAACCCAAACCCATTAAATATATATAGTCATTCACGCCCTTTCATGAATAAACATTTAGTTTTTGTATTGTATGGTTATCTCTTTATTGAACTTCGTTGATCCTCATCCTATACCACCATTCCTCTTCCATGATCCTGGTCACCTAAATAATACCAAGAAACATAAATAATTAATTATAATTATTTATAATTATTTTTTAAATTTAATTAAATTTGGTATATATACTTAAGATTTCACCAACCGACCTTTACTTACCAACACCTCAGGTATCATGGTGAAATCTACCCCCTCTATACACTAAAACCTAATCCACATAGAATGTCCAATTAGTACTACTTATTAAATAAAAATTTTCATCTAATTTATTAAAATCCATAGTAAAATTAATTATCCATATACCTTTTATTAATTATCATTAAATGGTATACATACATGGTTTAAATATTCCCTTTACGAAAGTTAAACAAAAGCCTCATCGTCCTTGGTCGATTCCACCATTATCTAGTGTAATCAACACAAAAAATATATAAAGACCAAATAAAAACCTAGAGGGAAGTGAAGAGGAACTAAAAACACTAACAATATCAATGATCTTACTATGAATAATATTTTGACTACAACAAAAATAATCTCCTCTCACTAGGGGTCTAATAAGGGGTGAATAGGGGGAGAACCGGCCAAAAATAGCCTATCATAAGCCCCAATATCACCTAAAACAAAAAAAATCCTAACACTAAAATGATAAAAACTCCCATTTTAAAAATATCTTTCTTAAGATCCATCAACTAGATAGTGATCCTAAGAAATGAGCATGGCCACTGGACAACACATTGACTAACTGGTGGTGCCTCACCAGCTTTCTAGTAACCCTAATACTAGAAATCAGTATCCTAGACACCCCAAACATTCTCCAAAACTCTCTTGAACACCCTAGGAATCCTATGGACCTCCAACCTCAACCAAAAATATCATTTATGGACATTTAAACTCTTAGAAACCCACCCTAAGTTTCATTTCTCAAAATGTACCATCTACCAAAAAAAATTAAAATTCTCCCAAGAATATGACAACCCATAGTGATGTGAGTTGTTACATACATATATCACCCCATAAAATTTAGTATAGTCATATCATATGAATTTATGTAATATATTTATCAATTTACTTCTATCATAGTGTGTACCAACAATGATGTAGAATACTATGCTATCATCATGTGTTTGGAACTAGCTCTATAGATACTGACTTCTCAAGTGAACATTTAGGCTGACTTGAAATTTTTAATTAGGTAAAGAAATAAAGACTATTGAATCAACAAATAGTAATAGATACCTCGCCTCCACCACATATGGGTATCGATACACATTTTCCTTTAGATCTGATATTATCTCATTTTCCATTCTTACAGAACACTTAAGATAGTGTGTTTGAAAATGTATCTACTATATTGTCCAACTCAAATCTAGATTATAAAATGGTTAGTATTGATCATCAATGGTTGTTATCTCTCTTATAATCTATAATACAGAGGAGATAAATGAAAGTACTATCAACTCAGGTCAAAGTTATTCCTCACCCTCTTTGACCTACACAATAGTTGGTCAAATGTCTCTTAAAGTATAGTATCTTTCAAAAGATACCCTAATATAATATAAAAATAAGAAATAAAAAATCCATCGATGAGTTGAAAATTACATCCTTTATAATATCCTAAATTCTTAGAAATTCATCTATATATGAGGATTTAATATGGTCCTCCTTGATTTCCTTTATAGAGGAGAGTCCCTTTCTGTTATATATGAAGTACATGATGGTAATTATGGTTCTCATCGGTCAAGGGGCAATATCATCCACCAAATCTGTAGACTTGGATATTTTTTTCCATCGATGGTGCATAATTTCATAGAATTCACCAATAGTTTCCATTCATGTCAGATGCATAACAAATTTATTCATAAACCCCTAATGTTATTGAATAATGTTATATAATCCTATATATTTTCCATATAGTGGATAGATTTCATGGTTTTATACCCCCAACCATAGTTAGGTAGTTCAATTTCATCCTCACTATTAGTAAATTATTCTTTAGAAAGGCTGAATTTATACCCCTAAATGAGGTTAGGAAAAAAATTTGATCAATTTCTGGAAATCCATCATTTTTAACAAATTCTTATTCTCTTATAAAATCTTAATAGGAAATGACACTAATTTCTATTCCTTCAAGTTAAATAATTTATATATTTATCATTATATTTATTCTAATCACACATCCTACTATCAGGCAATGTAAAAGAAAAATATAAAGGCATGTATCTTGCAATAGATGGTAAACATGGACAAGAAGTATTAGCCTAAAAAATAATGCATTCATTGTGGGATTATTACTTCATGACATGTACTACCACACTGGTGACCCCATATTCACTAGTATATCATACATAAGTAGACTTCCCCATCATATTTTAGTTTTACTCACTCTACATTTCTATTTGAAATCAAATGTCTGAAGATGAATAGTCTCATATTCAACTTGATAAGAGGTTCAATGAGAAAAGGTTACACAAACTATATAACCATGATGTTTAATAGAATTGTGTATCATGAGAATTCAACAAGAAGTTATTCCTCTACTCATTTAACCAAATAGATTTCATTTTTTCCATGAAAACACCAATGATACCTAAAAATAATCCCCAAAAATGAAAACAAAAATGTGAAGGTCCTTTCATAATGTAGTAGTTCTATTTTTATTGAGATTATTCCCAGAAAATAATAGATGAAAAGAATATTAATTCAACCATAAATGTATGTTTTTTGAATAAATACTTTTCATAACTTCATGGTGGGTTCAAAAAATTCCTGTTTTCATGAGATTAAAATGCACGATATATTAACATTATCAAGAGATGATAAACTACATAATATAAGGTCTTATCCCGCATTAACCTTAAACTATGTGGAGTAGTGTTTTTATTATAACCTAGTTCCATTACATTATATTCTAATCTATGTAAGAGACTTTTTGTAAGGTTTCTCCCATCCATAGCAAAAAAATCGGATTAAAAAATACCCCCATATTTATGAACAATGTGTATCTGGATTCTTGTTATTTCATGACACATAATGATGTCTAAATATTATTTCATTTTCCTAAAAAAAGATTTTATTTTTCATACCATTTACCCCAATCTATCCTAGTCTTTGGTATTTATTAATTCAAGTTTGGATTACTTCCATAAGCCTAGAATAACAAGAAGTTAATTCATTTTCTCCTATGAATGAGCCTAATCTATATAAGGACCTCTTCTAAGAACATCATGTGTAATTATTAAAATTATTATAGGATGTGTATTTATTCATAAATTATTTATATCAATCCTATCCATAGATTTCATCCACTATAATTCCTAATTTTATCTTGGTTTTGAGATATCATTCATGTAGAGTTTCATCCATCTTTCTATCACTAGTGAACTTTTACATTTCACCATTTTTCCACCTGCATATGAGTAAAATATATTTAGAGACATTTTCTTCCAAAACTAAATGTATATTGATTACTATTTTCATATGATACATAGTGATATTTAGATTATCTTTCTTATACCTAGTGAAAATTTCCATTTTCATCACATTCACCCCCATTCCCACAATCATAAAACATAGATTTTCCAATCCGTATCAAGTTTTCATTCATTAACCATGTCTTATAATGAGAATTTTTGTACCATTTATATGAAATTTGTATTTATTTATTCTTATTATTATTTTATGTAAAGATACTTCTAAACCATTTATCCTAGACTGAGCTAAAAATTATTATCCACTTCCACTCCCCTTAATATACCATAAAAATGAAATATTGATATATTTTTTGACTGATTATTACTATTACCTTTTAAATGTTTATTTCCCATATTCCACAATCTATTCCTTGAGTATTTGAATCACGACATGTCTTCAATGGTTACTGATACATACATATTTTATTCCAAAAAGACACCTCTATTTGGTGATTACGTATACATCGCATATAAATTCTTCCCATATAAATAAAAGGTAAGTATTTTCTTGATAAAAATATATTTTAAACTCACGTGTTTTTAATAACATTATAGTGGAGCTTCTTATTATAATGTGGCCAGTATTCATCCTCAATATGATTATTTAACTATATGGTAATAAGTCAATTATCTAAGTGTGTTATTTTTTGGCCTTAACCTATCTTCTATCAATTCACCATTTCATAATTCAAATAATTGATGTTATGATTTATACCACTCTTATTCTCAATTCAAAGGTGTTGAAATTACATTAGCTATCAGAATCCCCATTTGGGTTATCACAATTACCACATTGGTCTAAGAACAAGTGTATTAAACTATGTGCACCTTTCTGATGTTCATTTATAATAGTATTGGGATCACCATTCATGTTAGGTTTACATTTCCCTCATTTCTATATAGAATTCTTCCACCTCGGTTCAAAGTTGTATGGCCTTGGAACAATGTCTTATTTTGGTCAAAGAATATGGCCTAAAACTTAAAAATTATTTTGGTCAAATATATTTAAATTTAAACATCAATACCTTTTTAGTTTGAATTTTAAGACCCTAAAATACTATAATTAAGATACATGGTTCTCTAAAGGTCAAAATTTGACAATAGGTGTTAAAAGGAATGGTTTATTCTTTTCTCCCTAAACCTACTCATTTCATGGATTTAAAAAAATTTACTGTTTTTTAAAGAGAAAATGGTACAAATATTTTTAATTTGAACACCTATGATTTTTTATCTGTGAAAAATCAAATTTTAGACCCACTAATGTGTTCCTTTTTCTAGCATGTGAAAAAAATCAGGGTTAAAATAAAAAATATGAAAAATCATGTGGAGACTACTATTTAGCCCTAGAAAAATCACGTCTTGAACTCTATGCATGTGGTTCTAGTTAAAAATTAGGTCACCCTACTATTACTCACCCATATTGGTTAAGATGGCCCATGTAAATTTTTTTAGGATATAATTTCAAAGTAATTGTACCCTCTTCGGCATTGATTCATCTATGCAGGACAACCTTCATAATTTAAATTATGATGATTCATTCACTCTTTCCTATCTAAATATACTATGATTGTCTTACAGTGATTCTAAATCAATTATGTATCTATCTTAACTGTGTTTATCCAATATTATAAGTTTATGAGTAAATTATAACTCTTTTAATCTTTGTATAATATGTTATCCTTAGTTTACACTAATGACACTTTGACTGTGTATCCAACCGTTGGTCAGAGTAGGACACTCAAGAGGGGGTGAATTGAGTTCCTATAAAAATTTTGGTTAAAAATATTATTTAAAGGATTCCACCAATTAAAATAAAACTATTCAGTTATCCAAGGAAGTAAAATTATAATATCTTGACTATTAAAATAGTTTAACACGTGTCATATTAAAAAAGTATTTTGAAATCTGGATTTACTAAATATGTATCTATTTAATGATCAAATGAATTCAGTTAATATAATGTTACTTTTCCTTTTCATGAGTTATTTAGAATCAGCATTTCATGTAATAGAAATTTTAAAAATCAATGACAACCTAAGAGTAAAAAAACCTCTTTGATTAAATAAAAGGGTAATGAGCTTATATATCTTATATTATCTTCTTAATTCTAGAAAATTTTAATAATAATATAAAATAGTATATTCATTATAATGTGTGTTTTATAAACCTTCATATTTTGACCATTGATCTCTCTGAGTCATCAAAATCTAAAGAAAGTTCACCTAACTCTGCAACTTCCACCTCCTCCTCATAAGTTAAGATTTTATCCCTAGTAGTGACATTATTTTATTCATTCTTAACCTCTTCAAAAACACTTTAGTGTTAATTTACTTTCTCCTAATCCTCACCAAGATCTTGGAAAAGATAGATAACTAGGGTTATTCCTTCATCATCTATTTTTCATTTCTCATCTTCTATTAAAACCTACTAATATCATTCTCAATGTGTTAAATCCCGAAGTTCCATGGGGAAAACCACGAATTTCTCCCCTAAAAATTCCATTAAAATAATATATTCATATTTACATGCATGAACTATTACCTTTACATAGCCATTGATTTCATTATTTAAAAAACAACCATACTCTAATGTGATGAGCAAATGATGAAGCTTGTGTATTTTTTCATTAAACTATAATAAATGAGTCTTATAGAGTAAAATATATATGTCTTTCTACACCATCTTACTAATTTTTCATTACAGTGAAAGGGTCTTAGGATCAGAATCGAAATCTATCAGATATAATGAGGCATAATATTCTAATGAGTCACTTAAGGTGAGTGTGAACTCAATACATATAAATAATCATGATGCCTCTGATGATTGGGACATTGGTTTAGTAGCTTTATTTTCCTATTTCTGAGAGGATCTCGATGGTATCACTGGATCTAATGTTATGAATATATATATTAAGTGTTATAGTTAATAATTAAATCTTTTGGTGTTTACGTGTTCCATTAGAGCTGTTAACTTCTCCCACATCCCTTAAGTCACTGGATGGTTAAAAAGAAGTACCCACCATCACTAATTAATCAAATTCCTCATTGGTTTAAGAAAGATAAATGATTATTCTACCACAATCTCATTAATTATGATGGATATTACACCAGGTTTATATTAAATTCAAAAAACACCTAGATAGATCATAAATTATCTTTTGTGGTCGTCCTTAATATCTCTCTCAATCCTTCCTCTAACTCTGCAAGCCTCACAGATCCTCCAGGTCCTATTTTTAAAATATTTTTAGATTATCTAAAACATTTTTATGAATATATTTAACAGCATGCGAAAAAGTTCATCCGATCGAATCCTATAAGTTTTAGGATAATTTGGTGATGACATCCTCTTCGTCTCATATGAAGACCTTATATTGGACTCAAGCACTTTTTCCCCCATAATTAAAGGATCTATAGTTATTCCTAGTGATTATAATTTAACTAGAGGGGACTATTTCTTGATATCTCAATAATTAATCAAAGATCACATAACATCATTAGTAAAATTTGAGAGCTTGGAATAGAGTATTGAGGTTTCTATTGTCATAGTTGAGGCTCGCACATTGGAATGATGTGATGTTATAGTGTTACACTGATTCTCCTCCTCTATACTCAATACATATGATATAATGGGTGATAATAAAATTTTTATGTCAATATTCCAATAAGTAACATAATAGGGGATTTGGTCAAGTATGAGGGTTTAGTTTGCTGTAGAAGGTTTCATTAACCAATTCATCATATTCTAATACATAATCATCATGTCTTTTCTTATAATGTTCCATATCTATGAATTGGGATACTATAATCATAACGAGGTTTGTTATCAATATCTGAATGAGAATATAAGAGTGAGGTTTGAAGACTAATAAATCTTAATTTTATAGATATTTATAGTTAGTATGATATTACTTATTCAATTTCTAGTGATTGATACTGGACTATCCATACTTTTCTCTAATTTAGATCATACTAGAGCTAGTAAAGTATATAGTGGGTATCTCCACATTGAATCCACCATTACCCTATGAATAAGTGATTCCATCCCTTCCACTAGTATTACTGAGTCTATTTTATTTACAAGAGAGATGAAATCCATCATATATTAATGAGAATATATCAATTTTCACACTACCTCTTCCCACTATGTGAAGAGAAAACCTATATGTGTTAATTGAAACCACAAGTATTGAGAGAAGAATAAATAAAAATAATTATATTCCCATCCATATTCAATTTCAAAGACATCATTCCACTCTCCATCAGCTGATTGGTTGATCACTCCTTTAATATGTTTTTTCTCCATCATCACTTGTTCATTTTTTTAACAGGACCCAATCATCGACAACATACACCAACATCTCTAAATCCTTGATATATTTACCGACGTTTAATAGATTTTTTTCACGGTTGATGCTGGAGAGTTCCTTCAAATTTTATATTTTTGGGAACAATAGACCTTTTTTAAGTAGATTTCACAGATATTGTAACACCCTAACTAAAATCACTCAATTGTCTTATATTTGGAGTATTGAAAGGCCTTAGGCATTCCTCCTCATATCCAAGAGGCTATCAACTAGTGTAAATAGTATATAAACAATTTTGGGGGTACTATAATCTTAATATTAATACCATTAATAATAATAAATAACCAAGAATCAC
This sequence comes from Viscum album, assembly GCA_963277665.1. Taxonomy (NCBI): domain Eukaryota; kingdom Viridiplantae; phylum Streptophyta; class Magnoliopsida; order Santalales; family Viscaceae; genus Viscum; species Viscum album. The sequence continues at coordinate 1,352,745,102 of OY728147.1, read as the reverse complement.
AATAATAAAAAATGAGGCTTCGGCCCAAACCTTTAAAAAAAATAACCAAGAATCAATTAGTGTGCATAATAAGAGTATGTATAAATAATATACAACCATGTTGTATTAAATGAATGTGAAATTCATACACCATTACAACCCCATAGATCACCCACCTATCTAATCATATAAACAAGAAAAAAAAGAATTAAAAGAAAAAGGAGTCTCTAGTGCAACCCTAATACTCACCCCATCCATATCTCCCAATGCCATCGAGCTACTCTGTCCCAATCCATTGTATATCTTGTGTTTTGAAATTAAAAAATAAGGTCAAATTATACAATTTGGGTCCCCACGTAGGGTATGAGAATTGAATCTTAGTAGGGCATCACTAAGTTAAAATAATACACACCATCATACATATGTGTATTCATGAGTAAAATAACAAAAAATATGGTATGAAAGTATGTTCTTCAAGACAGCATGTGATAAGAATATTTTCACGACACATGACCCTACCTAGGTCAGCCAATATTTGTAAAAGAAGACTCTTCATTCAATAAACCTAACCCATACCATGAATAACAAGGTAAGGTGTCATACTATATCATAAACAATCCCTAATTACTCATGATAGTGTCCATACCAAACCTAAACCACATCATACCAAGTATTGACGTCTACATACTAACTCTGTTTAGGTTATTACACTAAATATCTACTTCTACCCAATCACTCAAGATAGGGCCCCATACTGATTCTTGTTTTTTCCATCTCACACAAGGTAGGATCCCATACCAAATATTTACCTCTAACATCTCACTATAAGTATGGTCACATGGTATTTCTTGAACTCTACCCCCTCACATAGGGTAGGTTCCCATACTGAATCTTGACCTCCACCCTCTCACTCAAAGTAGGTTCTTGTACCATGTCCTAACATATACTCTCTCACATGGGATAGGGATCCATATATAATCTAAACCTATTCCCACTCACCCAATATGGGTTCTCGCAATCACATCCAACATCAATACCCTCTCACTCAAGGTAGACTATGACAATACCCTCTCATATAAGATAAGTCTAAGCATCAATCATATCATCAAATAATATACATAGATAGAGAACACAAAAAATAGAGAATCACAACCCAACTAGCTTTATACTAGTCACTAACCCAAGCCTAACACACCATTAGATGATATCCTACTATTCTTCTCATCATCAACTACCATTCAAATAGGGCATAACACATTGAAATACCCAACTCATCCCTCTCACCCATGAAGGTGTCCATCGGGTTACTAGACCCAACCCAGTCCCTTTTTTGACATACCAATATACATCCACCACCCTACGATGAAATCATGGCTTTTAGGCCCTACTTGGACTTTTCATTGAGATACCAGGTCCAATAACCCTTCTAATTCCTACATCAACATCATGTTATTGATCTATACTGACCATACCAAGCCTATTCCATAAATTAATCTTGAAAATAGTTTTGAAGACACTAGAAGATTCCCAATAACACATGATAGGGTTCTATCACGCACCTCTCAATAGATATCTCTCTAGAATATCACTTGAAGGAAACTCTCCCCAATGCACAAAATCATTCCTTAAAGGTAATAACCCACTCATAATAAGAAACAAGACTTCAATACACCATCCATAGGGTATTCCCAATTATATTTTAAACTAATATTGTATCAACCATCATCCCAAGACCCAAACCCCTCATTCCTACCACACTATCCAAAAGGAATCCAATCTATTATAATACTAACAAATCATTGGGACCATATATATCTCTATAATCACATAAAAACAATCATAATCCAAACCCCTTTAGTATAAATCCACATAGATATTATAATTACTTAACATTAGGAGGAGGAGTTTCTACAAAACTAGAAGGCTCGACGCTACCTCATTCCACTATTTAAGGTACTCTAAAAACCTATATATTTTACCGTAACCCATATTATCATGATGATATTCACAATCACACATAGAAAATTATATGGTTAAGTATATAGGAACCATTATCCTTGATATTAGATTTAACCCCTCAAAAAAAGATTTTCAAAGCCTCCTATAAGCCTGATCCCAATCGCATCCATGCCATATTCCCATATCTCAACCACAATTCCAAAAATAATAATTATGAGTATGTTAATTAATTAAAAAATTTAATCCAAAATATAATAATCATAATAAACTCACCAAGAAACCCTTCCACATTAATACAATAACCAATGAAACATGAAAGATCCATAGATCACCTAGGGAGCTTACAAAAAAATACCCAAAAATTGAAATTAAATTGGTTCTCTATTTCCTTAGAAAATGATGAAATCCTTAGGAAACTAATTAGGATGTGATTATAAACCAAAATAATGAGTGGTAAAATGTTCCCAACATATATCGGTACCCTCTAGAAATTTCATTCTAAATCCCAATCATAACAAGATCATTCCACCATGCTCTGGTGGAATCATCACACAAACACTGTCCTAAAAACACCAAAAATCAATGAAGAAAAATATGAATAGTTTGGGAGTATTTTGAATATCATACCTCAAAATCACAATGGAAAATCTACCTGAAATATTCCTCATCAAGGGGGGAAAAAGTAGGAAATAGGGGAAGGCATCTCCTAAATGGACCTTCCCTGAGAAACTTTTTCCTCTAATCATGAGAGGGGAGACACTATAAAATATGGTTCTAAACTTGATTAAATTAACAGGGTAGGAGTCCCATTATGGAATGAACACCTTGGGTACTAGTTTCAATCCTTACCTATAGGGTTTTATTAGAACATGAACAAATGTATGGAATCCCACTTTTTTATTACATAACTTCTCATTTCATTTTACAAGAAGAGGATCTTTATAGTTTAGTTCCTTGGAAAAAGGTACATAATACATGAAAACTCATAACATTATTTTAATACCATTGAAAATATTCTTGAAAAGTTCATTATAATTACACTTACTACATCTCATAACCTATATACATACATCAAAGTAAAGGATGAGCAGAAGGCCCAGTAAAGAAAACAAGTGAAACTATTTACATGTGAACTTGAGCGACATCAATAAGAACATGGGGAATATCATAAAGTAATGATAAAGTGGAATATCATAATAATAATAACTTGAAACATAAATTGAAAATTTTGATACAACATTTAATTTATACATTCATAATCATATCAACAAGGTCCATCCCCAAGGTGGCATAAAAATTACCAAGGTTATTCACCAAGGTATCGTAACAATTATTATCTTTAGAGATTAATTTCTTTATCCAATGAATTGGGGAACTATTAGGTAACACCCTTAATATGTCTTTATTTTCATGTGATCCAAATATATCATAATCAAAAATTTCATAAATAACCCATTGAAGAGTAAAATAGATGGGTTTTATATCAAAAACATGGTGTTTTAAAAAAATGCTTAAAAACATGATCATTATATTGTTTATAACCCATGGAATGGGGATGAGAGTTTTATGTTTATAAATTCTAGAATAAAATATATCATTTTTATTTCATTATTAATACCCCATGGAATTAAATAGTTTTCTGTATTCACATCAATAAAATAAGAGAATTTCTTGAGAAAATGAGAGGGATTTTGAGACGAAAATTCTACAGCATAACAGCTACACAACATGGTTTTAGAAAAAATTAAAAAGTGAGGGGAAAAGGGTATACCATCCATAAACTACTCATAATAAAGTATAGGTGTAGAATAAAATGTATATAAGAACATGGTATAGAAACGTGAAATTTATACTACATAAAATAGAACATGAATGGAGAAAAGATAAGTTGAGAATTCTCTTATGAAAAATTGACAGCATAACAGTGTCACTTAAATATTCATAAAATCAGTTGATGAGAGAAAAAAGGGTATATAATAATTTTTAAATAAAATTTATAGAAATAAGGATATAGGATAACATACCCCAACATAATTAAATGGAAACTAAAATACATAACATAAAACAAAGTCTTAACTAAAAGAAGAGGGTGAAAGGCTCCCTTACCTTGAAGATTAACTTCAAAAAATCAAATTTTGAGACCTTGGGGTCTTGAGGGAACCTTGGGAAGACTACATGGGAGGTAAAAAGACAATAGATTTGGTGAGGAGGAATTTTAATGAAGCAAATGAAGAAATGGGTTGGTATTTATAGAAAAATTTAGGAAATATTTTATTAACTTCCAAGGGACACCTCATTAGAGGTATTTTAAAACCACAGGCTTTCCCATGGTATTTTCCCATGGTATTGGCCACTTGGGACACCTCATAAAATATTTTATTCCTCAACAGTTTACTAGAATTATTAAATCATTATTACATCATTTATGATTCCATTAAATACAATGAAACTCAAAACTATGTTTTTATTATTCACCGAAAAACAAAACTTTTTATAAAGATCTCATAAATTCACCCTAACCTCATATCGATGTTCTAAATTAAAAAATGAACTCCATTTTATGAAAACAATTTTCTAATTATGAGATATTTAATTTTTAAGTAAAATTCATATTTACCCAAAAAATACTAATACTTAACTGATAATTTCTGAATCTATTAATTACTTATGCTATTATATCACATTACTATTCAAGAAGCCTAAAGTATATTTAAAATTTCTTAAGTGAGGTTACTATTCCATTGGTCACATTAAAATTCATAATTTACTAATCACTAAAAATTATGTTGATCTTATTGGAATCTAAATTTCTTACTGATAACAATTCTATAAAAATATTATTTGAAAATCATTTCACATTATTAAGTATTTAAAGTATAAAAAATATTTGAAAATACTCTCTTTTTTTATATTCATCAATCATATGAAACTTCTAAAAATTCATCCTATATTTATTTTGAAATTTGAAATTTATAAAATTTACCATAATAAGTAATAACAATTTTATTTATTCAAAAAGATTACACAATGTAACTAAGGCTTTGTTACAAAGCCCCTTATAACACCTGCATAGGGCCTAAGAGTAAGGGTGTTTGGGGTAGCTCAGACAACATTTCTCAAGTGGTTATTTCTATCATCTTGAACATTTTCAAAAGGAAATTACATTCAATCTTAAGATGTTATAGCATAGATTGGGCTTGGTCCAGAGCAAAGCCCAGTGATTATACCTCCTTCCCAAGCTCTGATAGATGGGATTCGTACGACCTGAGTCTATTGGATGATTCCATCGACTCTTCTTTTTGAATTAATTGTCCATTATTATTTATATTTTAAACAAAAATTATAACATGAAAAATTATTATTGTTTCCAACTTTCATGTTGACCAATGGTCATATAACAGTAAAAACCCAAAGGTCACATTTCATTTATACTTGTATATTTTTCATATATTATGACATAGAAATACATACATTTTCAGGAAACAAAATATTGTTCAAATGTTTGGGTCATTACATTCTTCTTCCCTTAAGAAATTTTGCCTCTGAAATTTCAACTCATATCCTAAGATAAGAAAAGGTGTGGGTACTTCTACCTCATACACTCTTCTAGTTCCCATGTGGCTTCATCGTATTTCTAGTTCCTCCAAAACACTTTAACATGGTGGGTAGTATTGTTGCGTAGAACCTTGTCTCTATGATCAAGATCTCCCCTGAATTAACCCATTAGAGAGGCCATGTTCCATTTGTACTACCTCTAGATTTAGAACATGTGAAGGGTTAGTTATGTACTTTTTCAAGAGGGATACATGGAAGACATCATGAACTTGTGCTAGATTTGGATGAAGTTCAATTCAATTCCCATTTATCCTATGTGATCAAGGATTTCATAGAGGCCAATGTACATAGGGTTGAGCATCCCATTCTTCCCAAATCTCATTATTCTCTTCTAAGGTCAAGTTCAAAAAAATACTTTTTCAACAACATAAAACTCCAAGTCCCTTAGACGGTTGTCGACAAACCACTTTTTCTAACTCTGAGCAGCCTTAATGTGTTTTTGGATGGAATTAACCTTTTCTATCATCTCTTTCACAAGATCGGGCCCAAGAAGATTTTTCTCACCAGCTTCATCCCAACAAGTAGAAGTTTTACATTGCTTCCCATATAAAGCTTCATAGGGTTCTATTTGAATGATCGAGTGGAAACTATTTTCATAAGATAACTCATCTAATGAGAGATTTTTCTCCCATCCACCATTAAATTCCATTGAGCATGTTCTCATCATTTTATTGATTTTTGAATAGTTCTTTTAGATTGTCCATCGGTTCTAGGGTGATAGGCCATACTAAAATTCAATTCGGTACACAAAACATGTTGAAGAATTCTCTATAAGTTTTATGTGAACCTTTGATCATGATCATATATGATAGAAAGTGGAACTCCATGAATCCTTACCACCTCCTTCACATAAATCAGGGAAAGTTGATCAAGAGATAAATCTTCCCAAATATAGATAAAATGGGCAGTCTTACTGTGATAGTCCACTATAACCCATATCAAATTGTTTCTTTTGAATGTTCTTGAGAGACCAGTGAAAAATCTCATAGAGATATTGTCTCACTTCTATGATGGTATGGGAAGTGGTTATAATTACCCTTTATGAAGTTGTTTCTCTACCTTCACTTGATGAAAAACCAGGCACATTTTAGTGTTGTCAACAATCTCCCTTTTCATATTTTCCCACCAAAAATTACTACAAAGGTCCCTATGCATTTTTGTGCTTCCAGGATGTATAAAGAATGTGTATTTATGAGCTTTATCCATCATCTCCTTCTTTATCTCCAGAGTATATGGAACACATAATCTTGTATGAAATTTTTTCACACCTTCTTGATCAATGTAGAACTTAGGAAACTTCCCATAATTCAGATCCTTAGAATTATTTTGTAAAAAAGAATCTTCTTTCAGAGCCTTTGTCATCTTCTCTAGTAATTATAGTTGAGAAATAATTTGGGATAGGGTTGATGATGTCCCTTCCCTTATAATTCCCATGTCCATTTTCACTAGGTCTTGGATAAAGGGATATATTTTAATCCTTATAATTTTTAAAACAATAGGGTCCTTCCTACTTAATGCATTATGAAATTTGTTTTCTCTTCTGAGATGATAATGAATTTAACAATCATAGTCTTTTAGAAGTTCCAACCATCTCCTCTGTTCCATGTTAAATTCCTTTTATCTAAAAATACAATTCAAACAATGATGTTATGTGTATATATCACATTTCTCCCCATAAATATTGTGCCTCTATATCTTCATAGAAAAAAGAACTGCATATATCTCTATATCATGTGTAGGATAGTTCTTCTCATTAGTATTCAACTTTTGAGATGCATAAGAAATTACTTTGTCATTTTTCATGAGGAGGAACCCAAGCCCTTTCAGAGATGCATCTATAAAAATAAAAAATCCTTCTCCACTTGAAGGAATAGTTAACATGGGAGCAGTAACCAATATCTTCTTCAACTCTTGAAAACTTTCATCACACTCCTTTGACCAGATGAACTTGACCGCTTTTCAAGTTAACTTTGTTAATAGATTAAAATGTTGTGAAATGTTTTTCACAAACCTCCTATATTATCTCGTTAATCCTAGGAAACTATGAATCTCAGTTATTGTTATAGGATGAGGCCACTCCTCTACAACCTTTGTCTTTATAGGGTTAACTATGATTCCTTCATTAGTTACAATGTTCCCCAAGAAATAAAGTTGTTTTAACCAAAATTCACATTTTTTGAACTTTCCAAAAACCCTCTCCCTCCATAGAGTTTGAAAAATAACCCTTAGATGATTCTCATGCTCCTCAAAACTTTTTTAATATATCATAATATCATTAATAAATGCTTCCAAAAGGTTATCAAAGTGGTCCTTAAAGACTCTATTCATAAAATCCATAAAAATAGCAAGTGAATTAGTTAGTCTTAATGGCATAACAACAAACTCATAATACCCAAATCTTGATTAGAAGGCTGTTTTTGGAATATCTTCCTTCTTCACCCTCAATTGATGATATCTGGATCTAATATTAATCTTGGAGAAGAGTTGATCCCCATGAAGTTGGTAAAATAAGTCATCAGTTCTTGAAAGAGGGTATTTTTCTTCACTATGATCCTATTTAGTTCCCTATAATCAATGCATATCCACCTTGATCTATCCTTCTTATTTACAAAGATAATTGGTGCTTCCCAAGGAGACGCACTCAGTTGGATAAACCCCTTATCCAAAAGATCTTGGGGTTTCTTATTTAATTCCTCCAGCTCCACATTTACCATCCTATATAGGGCCTTTGATATCAGATGAGATCCACATACAAGTTCAAAGGATAACTCAACCTCTCTTTCTTGGGGGTGTTGGTCAACTCCTCAAGAAATATGTCAATGTATTCCTGAATGATAGGGGCATTATCTATCCTTATACTATCATTTCCTTCTTTTTATTCACTAATCAACTCCATAAAGAATGATATAAGAGGTTATTCAAGATTAATATTAGGTTGAGATATCTCACTTTAGAAGATAACTATAGGTTTTCAATTCAATACTAATAATATTTCCTTGCTTATTTTATTTAATCTTAGAATTATACTTTGAAATCCAGTTCATGCTTCATATAATGTTGTATTCTAGCATGGTAATGAATAATATATTTACATTAATATTTTTCTCACTAAATTAAATAATATATTTTCTAAACATTGATGATGCTTGGGTAATCCCACCAAGAGTCATTCCAGATAACTTTAATTTCATAAATTCAGGGGTTGATTCTAAATTCCTTGAAAACTTGGAGGAAATAAAGAAATCTGCAGAACCAAAATCAAACAAATTATTTGCATGATTTGAGAGAACAACAAGAGTACCTACCACCACATCATTTGGAGCTTCAGCATTAGTTTTCATGATAGAAAAATCACAAACTTTTCTCCCTTGGCCTTTTCTAGGGTAGACGGGGATTCCCCTCTACTGCCCTTGGATTTAGACACAGATTAGAAAAGTTCCCAAGCTTTACACACTTTAATCATTGTACATCAAGTAGGTTCTAACCATCTTTCCCTTGTCTTTAATGTTTGAGAGTTGAGGCTTCACCTCACTATGACAATTTCGCATGATATGGTCATCTCTTTTGCACTTGTAGCACTTCCCGCTCCTGAGAAGGCAGTTCCCTGAATGCTTCTACCCACATTTATTTCACGAGGTATGTTGAAATTGCTTGCCTCCACTTCCCTAATCAAAGATCCTCCCTAATATTGGCTCTATTAATCTCTTCTTTTCATTGGATTTATGATACCATTGTGTCTCACTAAACTCTAGCTCGACTTTCATAACACTTCGCATGATCTTCTCATAGCTATCATAGTCTCGGTTGACTATATTCTTCCTCCAATAAGGTCTTAGTCCACCAAAGAATCTATCGACCTTCCTATTAGGTTAAATGACAAAGCATGATGTGTAACTGGAAAGTCTTGTGAATTTCATATCATAGCTTCCAACAGATTCATTCTCTTTCTTCTTTAGCTCAAGAAACTCCTTCTCTATTGTTGTTCTCATTGAATGAGGGAAATACTTATTGAAGAAGATCTCTCTAAACTCTACCCACTCTATATATTCAACCTCCACTCTTGGAATAAATTTTTTAATTAGTTCCCACCACTGATCAGCTTCTCCCTCTAAGTGGTAAACAACCAGGGTGACCTTCTCTTGTTCTGAATAGTAGAGTATACTGAAACGATCTTCTCGATAGAGCTGATCCACTTTTCAGAAATAAATGGGTCGATAGATCCACTGAGGGTTGGTGGTCATTGACACATAAAGGACTCAACAGAAATATTTTCCCTTCATATTGAAATCATTCTCCTACCTTGATTCATGTTATTTATTTTAACTTTAGTCATTTGATTCATCATTCTCATGAAGGTTTCCATTTTGACTTCTATCATAGGGTCGTCAGTGCATGGTCCATTGTGGTATCCATTTTCATGGTTCTTCATATTGCCCTCCATTTTCTAAAAGAATAAAATCTTAGTTAGAAGATTATTTCATTTATGAATACTTTAACTATAAAGTATTTTTAGGGCTTAAAACTTCATTCTTAAAAATATTGTTCTTTAACAACAATTACATTTCTCTATAAATCATTCATAATGATTAATAAAAAACTTGTGATTAACCAAAAATATCCCCCCGGAGTGTCAAACCAGGAGTGCAGCAAGGCCCATTTTCATGTACCAGTTCCCATTTGAGTCTATCTCAAAGTGGTGTTTTTAGGTTTTACCCCTAGATACATATGTGCTAGAGCCACATCCATTGGTTTGTATCCATATAGGGATCTATTTTTTTGGTAACTAATTACTTAATATTTCACCAAAATACCAAGATGTTTTCCTATATTTAAAATTTTCTATAGGATTTTTCTTAAAGTTTTAATATCAAAATTCCCATATATAATTAAACTATCATTTTATACCAACTACGACATCCTACCTTTTTATTACATAACTTTTCATTTCATTTTAAAAACAGAGGATCTTTATAGTATAGTGTCTTGGAAAAAAAGTACATAATACATGAAAACCTATAAAATTATTTTAATCCCCTTGAAAATATTCTTGAAAATTTCATCATATGTACACTTACATTATCTCATAACTTAGATAAATACATCAAAGGAAAGGGTGAGCATAAGTCACAGTAAGGAAAACAAGTGAAACTGTTTACATGTGAACTTGAGCGATATCAATATGAACATGGGGAATATCATAAAGGCATGATAAAAAAGGAATATAATAATAATAATAAATTGAAACGTAACTTTAAAATGTGGATACAAAATTTAATTTAGACATTCATAATTATATCACCAAGGTTCATCCCTATGGTGTCATAAAAATTACCAAACTTATTCACCAAGGTATCGTAAAACTTGTTATCTCTAGAGATTAATTTTTTTAACCAATAATTTAGAGCTCTATCAGAGAAAACCTTTAATATGTCTTAATTTTCTTGAGATCCACATAGATCATAATCAAACATTTCATAAATAACTCATTGAATAATAAAATATTTGTGTTTTATATCAAAATCATGGCGTTTTAAAAAATGCTTAAAAACAAGATCATTTTATAATTTGTAACCCCTCGAAAGGGAAAGAGGGTTTTATGTTTTTGAATTCCAAAATAAAATATATCATTTTTATATCTGATGAATATCCTAGGAAATTACATATTTTTTGGTATTCACATAAATAAAATAATATAATTTTTTAAAAAAATGAGAGAGATTTTGAGATGAAAATTTTGTTTCATAACAGCAATGCAGCATGGTTTTAGAAAAAATTAAAAAGATAGGGGGAAAGGGTAACCAATAAATAAAAGAATAATAATATAGTAGAGGTATAGAATAACATGGAAATAATAGCATGGTATATAAACCCGAATGCTATACCGCATAAAAGATAACTTGAATGGAAAAAATAGAATTTTCTTACAAAAATTCGGCAGCATAATAGCATCGCATAAAATTTAAGAAAATCAGTTGATGAGAGCAGAAAGGGTATCTCATAATTTGGATATAAAATGTATAGAAATATGGATATTGGAAAACGTACCCCAACATAATAAATTGGAATCTAAAATACACAACATAAAATAAGTCTTGACTATAAATGGAGGTGAAAGGATCCCTTACCTTGAAGAGTAACTTCAAAAACTCAAAGATTGGGACCTTGAGGTCACCTTGGGAGGAATAAATGGGAGTTAAAAAGACCATAGATTCGTTGAGTAGTAATTTTTAATGAATGGAATGAATTATTGAGTTGGTATTTATAGAAAAAGTGATGGAATATTTTATTAATTTCCAAAGGGCACCTCATTAGTGGTATTTGAAAACCATGGGCTTTTCCATGTTATTTTCCCAGGTATTGGCCACTTGGGACACCTTATAAAATATTTTATTCCTTAATGTTCTACCGGAATTATTACATCATGATTATATAATTAATGGTTTCATTAAACACAATGAAACTCAAAACTGTATTTTTACTACTCACCAAAAAACAAAACTTTTTATAAAAATCTCATAAATTCACCCGAACCTAATATTGATGTTTAAAATTAAAAAATGAACTCATTTTTAGGAAAATAATTTTCTAATTTGGATATTTTTAATTTTTCAGTAAAATCACTATTTACTTGAAAAAATACTAATACTTAATTAATAATTTCTGAAACAATTATTTACTTATTCTATTATATCACATTACCATTCAAGATGCCTGAATATATTTATAATTTTTTATGTGAGGGTACTATTCTATTGGTCACATTACTATTCATAAGGATAATATTACTATTCATAATTTACTATTCGCCAAAAATTAATTGGTCTTATTAGACTCTAAATTTATTAATAATCACAACTGTAGATGACTATTTTTTGAAAATAATTTCACATTATTAATTATTTAAATTATTAAAAAATTAAAATCCCAATCTCTGATTGATGGACTTCGTACGGCCGAATTCTACTGGATGAGTCCATTAACTCTTCTTTCTACACTAATTATCCATTATTATTTATATTTTAAACAAAAAATATAACATTAAAAATTATTTTTTTTTCAATAGTCATATTGAATAATGGTTATATAAAGGTCAACCCCCAAAGGTAAAATTTCATTTATTCTTATATATTTTTTATAGATTATGAAATAGTAAGACATACTTTTTTAGGAAGCAAAATAGTATTCAAAAGTTGGGATCATTATACATTGGGCCACGATGTAACCTCTAACCTCATAATAGAACCCAAAACCCTAAGGCCACTCACTATGACAAAGATTATTACCTTATGGAAATAACCTATACTTGAGTTTCCATTCAGGGTGTATACCTCATCCTATTTTTTCCTTCATGGTGAAGTACCCCTCCTAAGTATGATAATACTTCTTCCCCCAATGTACCCTTTGTGATACAACCCTTGGGTTAAAGCATGACATTTCAAACCTAATCTACCCTCATGTAACATTTTTTATTATACATCGTAATATCATATAACCCAAGAATTTTAATATTATATAGAGTATTTATGGAATAATCCCCTTCCTTTATGTAATTATCCTCTCTCACACTCTAAAAATTTAATGGCACACACCACACACCAAAACACACCTAGTTTTTTGTGTAATCTATCACATGCAGCATATTGATATAGTAGAGACACCCAAACCCAACTCTGATGCTCACCTAGTCACTTTAGACACATATAAATAATATAAACATACCCAAAAAATTACTGGAAATTTACAACACTGATTTTTCAATATGAATTCAAATTTTGATCACCCTTACTCAGGAACCAAAAAATAAAATTTTCAGTAATAATGATGACCTATAAATTTTCTGTTAATTAAAAAATCCCCATCACAAGACTTCTCATCCTATAGAAGGAGTCAAAAACATATCCCATATTCTAATACACTGATCAAAATTTGATCTCACTTATCATTCCCGATTTGGAACTAAATTGGTTGTCATTCCGCCGTTCATATAAGAAATAAGGATATACTATCTTTTCCCAAAAAGCGTCGGTCTGATCCAAGAAACACATCAGCCACATTCTAAATAATACACCTGATGTAGTTTCAATTTCACCATGTTTAATTATATTTAAAAACACCATTAGGTTTTCCATAGTATGACTTTTTTTAAAACACCAAGTCCCAAATGCTAGTGTTCCATAACACCACCCGATCATAATGTCGTGTCTACTAGAGGCATCATGAAATCATGTCAGGAACCCATATAGAATTGCAATCCTATTACACTATGATATATTATATTGGTATCCTTGACCAAACAAACACACCTCCTTTACTTACCCATGATAATTGATGTATCCTTCATCCGACGTATATTTATTTCACACCAAATTCCTGCCTAATATCAATATCAACATATAGACTTCATACTATAATGTATCTAAATACCAATTATGGTATTTTATAAGGAACTAGATATAATTAACTCATCTTACATAATGTATTTTCAGTAAATATTATCCATACTTGAATTGATCACACTATATTCAGGTTCCATTCGACATGAGGCTCTTACACACACTATTGATTTGATACTCCTTTACATAGGAGTATCCTTATCATCACCCTAATGAAACCAGACATTAGATATCTATAACCTGAATTCTATACATTACTAAATTTAATTACCATATTTGATTAACTTTACCATACCCAAGTTCCATCCTGAAACATTGATCACTTACCAATCCATTCCTATTAGGAACATTGTCTTTAACATTTTTCAAAATTCACCCATAATTAAGGTTACACTCTGTGACACTCAATGGTTTACTCCCTATTATATGTTTTCCCATAGACTCATCCATGATCATTGACTAATATATTTCCAAATATGGCACACATTCCTCTCATCAAAAACCACTCTCATCTCATACCTAACAACCCCTACCAAGACACATGCTCGGATTTGTTGTACCACAATGCAACAACCTATCACTAATGTTACCTCTTATCACAATGAAAGTACTTACTATTCACATCAAAACCTTTATCCACCATGGCCTCTAGTGTCTCACTAATTAAATAATTTCTTGGTCTATAACTGAACTAAAAAATCACATTGGATCTCTTATCACACCCCAAGTGTGATCATATACGAAACCCAAATAATATATCATGAATCACCTTTGAGTAGCTAGGAACTAGGGGTACTCATCAACATAATACCCTAAACATTGTTTCTTTTGGGTTCTCTTATAACATAAATGATTCCCAATAGACCCCAATATAACCCATTACATTGATCCACTACCTAAGAGGCATTGTACATAACCAGTGCACACTTGATCTTATATATGGAGACTCTATATTCAAGAGACCATGTGAACACTCACTTTCCTCTTTCCAAGTTAGAGTGAACTCTTAAGAACCCTAAAAGTGATTCTTCCCTTTTCCCATATCAATATAATCCAGAACCAATGGGTATACACTTTGATATTACCCAGTTACACTACCCAACACTATATCCCATTATTAATATCCCATTGAACATTGTCTTATGCACATAAATAACTAATCATGTTTCCCTTACATGTTAATATCACTGTTCTGAAAGCACCATCAATAATTTTTCTTTCAATGAGATCAAGGAATCTCACACCTTCCAAGGTTGTATACAAAATCACTATAGTGACCCAGTATTTTATATATAAAAATCACATCTTTATATGAATATTCAATACATATCATAAACATATTCTAGACTAGTGTAATAGTTTATCTTCTTTGGAGACAAGAAACAAAATATTTTTATTGCATGAAATTTCTTCAACATCTCCTAAAAGGATATTTTTACATAGTACTATTATTAGGAATACACTACCTTAGCCTTTACTTATAACCTAGGGAAATAAATATAAGAAACGGTGATCTCAAATGCTCAGTATGGGTAAAAATATGAGATATCAATCTATGATTATATGAAATCATAAGATTAGAATAAGGGTATGGGATCATGAACAAAATTTATTAAGTTCATACAAAACCTATCATAGATCATAACCATGATTCATGTTATAAAACTTTATCATTTTAGAAAACATATCCCAAAAGGGTGATCTATCATCTTAAATCAATCATTAACAATATGTTCATTTCATAAAAGTGTGAAAACATTATAAATATAGAAAAACCATTTCATATGTAAGTGTTAAATACCAATAACAAAAAAATAATGTATTTGGTCTTATAGTTTATTTTCTATTATGGATCATGATGCACCAATTTCCCTTAGTGGATCAGGATGCACCTATTCTTTATAATGGATTAGGACACACCTATTTCCCATAGTGGATAAAACCCGTTAACTTGTTTCGTGTTGTTATCTAATGAGATATAAATATTTACCCAATTAATTTGAGGGAGATATATTTCCCACCCATATCATAATGAAAACCATTATTATGTGTGCCATAATTTCATAAAATATTCATCATATCATCACATCAAACCCCGTGTAAATGAAATGGGTTTCATAAACATTTCATCAATTCACTATAGTATAATCAAAGAAAAATAAATGGGTTTTGTAAACATTTCATTAATAAAAACATTAACCATCCATATAAATAATAATTATACAATAACTCAATCTTATCCTGAGTAAAGCATAAGTAATATCAAAGTATTTCATCTTAGATGGAAAATTATTTCAAAAGATAACATGGAACAATTATTGAGGAATACATCTTTTTCACTAGGAAATATAATTTTTAAAATATAAAACATTTTCAAATTATATTTATTTAAATATAACCTCGAAATCTTGTAAATAGTGTTCTAAAATCATTTTAAACGTTTTGGTGAGGAAAATATCCATTTTTTTTTAAATTACCTTCCAAAACTAAAAATTCATACAACATTTTTGAAATCCTTTTCCTAGAAAATAAATTTGAAACACATAAATTAATCTTTAAGACAATTATTTTTTTATTATGGTGTAAAATATTATTCATTTCATACAAGTTAAAATAATGATTCCTTTCAAATTTTTAGTAAAAGTAAAAACCATCATTGTTTAGAAAACAACTCGAAGATTACTTTTAAAAAAATTAAAAATTAAAAAATGTGTAAATTCTTATTTAAAAATAATTTTAAAATTTTTAAAAAATATTTTGGAAACTTTTTTATAAAATAAGGTTTTGAAAGTCAAATGTTTTCAGCTGAAGAGATAAATAAAGACGTTTTTTCTTAAAAACACTCTTTTAATATCTTGAGAACATAAAGATAGGAAAATGAAGGGAAACCACATCTTCTCATAAAATAACTAGTGATAATAAATTTCAAGAGTTTCTTGAGAAATGGGTCATAAGATTTCATCATCAGAATCATAAACATAAACAATCCTGATAAATAATGAGATTCTATCATAAATACCTTAACACTTTTATAACATTCATACCATAAACCCCATGAAAGAGAGATAATAAAATGTAAATTTAATTACAAATATCATTTTGTATAATTATAATTAAATAAATTCATGATCATTATATACACCACATAAAGGAAACACACAGTGAATATTCCATGTGTCTAATAGAAAATAAAAGTGTGAAGGAAATCCCTTACTATAAATGTTTAATTCTTTTGTACTCATTAAAAACTCATGTATCATATTTATATGTTTGTTATAAATATATTAAATAACTATATTTATACATATCATATCATATATGATTTAATTATAACCTTTTATAACTATTTTATTAACAATTCCATGTTAAAGTCGCATTTTCGGAAATAACTTTTTTTTCTGTATGCTTTGATTTTTTATTTTTGGTCCTATTACATTTATATTGGTTAAATAATATAAATAATTTGAACCATGATATATATATATATATATATAATATATATTCATTATATATGTAATTATAGTGATCCATAAAGTTTCTAGATAGAAAATTAAATACCCTATTCATGGAGATGGTATATTGTACGTATTCATTAATAATGTTTACATTATTCAAAACGAAATAATAAATAATGTTAATAATATATTACTATTATATAATGATTTTTAAATCATATATATCATATTTTTTCATTAAACCTATTATTATTACCTTCCATGTAATGCATGAAGAAATCACTTCACTTCATGAGGCGGTAGTCTTCCATACACATGAACGATGTTATCATATTCCCACAGAATGGAAGGTAAAAAAGTAAAGTTTAATATAAATATTCCATAAGATTAATAATATCATAAAAATAATATATAAACAATAAATACATAATTTTATCTATCTTTGAGTGGTGATTATGGAAAATGAATAACATCGTTTTGTGAGGCGGTAGTCCGCCATGCACAAGAATGATTATTTTGTAACCAATTTGATGGAATAAGAGAAGGGTTTAGGTTATGTAATTAACATAATAACATTTTAGAATATATAATATATATAGAAAACTACAAAAAATGGTGATGGTTAGTGGCCGTATATTCATGGAAGTTTTATAAATCCCTACGAAATAAATCCAGTTAAAAAAATATAATATAGTAGAGGTCTCATAAAATAGCCATGATATTTTTCTTATGTTTTTAGTTAGAGGAGGTTTCAATTAAACTTACATTAAGATATTTTTTAAAACTTATCCCTCTCCCTCCCCTGCTTCCTCTATGTGACACTGACCCCTTCACCCTCCCCCCCCATCTCCCTCGACTTCTTCCTCTCCTCTCCCTGACGATGACGTCGAGCCCGCAACCCCGATCCCGCAACCCCAATCCCATGACCATGAACCCCTACACCCCCCACCCCCCCCCACCCCGCGACCCTAAACCCCACGACCCCCCCCCCATGACCTCCTCTCTATCCATATCATCGACAACGTGACCCCCCCCCACCCCCAACATCCCACACCCTAGCTTGGTTCCCCTCTTCGACAAAGATACAGACCCCTCCCCCCCCCCCTCTAAGCTCCTTCTGGCTGGATTTGGTCCCCTCCTCAGTATCAATGTGGACTCTCCTAAATTTTTCATCATCTTCATCATAATTTTATTATTTAATAGCATTATGTAGAAAATCATGGGTGATAAAAAATAGTATATAATTTTTTTTATTCATTTGACAGCAATTATTTATGTAATTTTGATTTAAATTTTTTTATTTGGGTTTTACAGTTAGTTGTTATGAGTTATAATAATACTTAATTTTGGTTATGTTGTACCAAATTAAAAAAATTGATATATGACAGTTATAGAATCTAGACTCTTCATAATTTTATGGTTTTTATTTTATATTAATGAATTCCACTTTTTTCTATATATGTTAATGCATCCAATTTTTTATAGATACATAATTAAGGCTAATTTATAACTCATGACCAATTGGTGGTAGGGTTTGGGGTCACACATGTTTTTATACACAACCCTTGAAAGTTCTATAAGGATAAAGGCCTTGAAAATGAGATATTAGGGCCTTTTTAAATTTATCATAATGCTTCATGGTTTAGGTAGATATGAGGAATTGTTTAGTTTAATAAAATCTATCTAATAATGATAGAGTAGTAGGGTTAATTCCTACACAAATGATAATAAATTATTTATTATGGTAACTGAAACAACCAACATATTTTCATTAATTTTATTTTAACTAATAATATTTTTAATAAAACTAATTAGAGTGTGCAGTTTGTTTTTCATTAGTAAAATGACTATTTTTTTATCATTTGATTTTAAAATCAAAATAGAAATTATTCAAAGATATGTTAAAATTGTGTCTTTTATTTTTTTATCAAATTGAATGAAAATATGACTTCATGTTATGTGAATAGAGTTGATTTATATAATTCATGGAACAACATGAAGTCACACTAAACAAGTTCAATAGAATATAGACATATAGAGTTAAATATGTTGAGTATGCATGAGATATCATGATATCCAAATAAAGTATAATTTTCATTTATATTTTTAAAGGGTTTTCTTGGTCTTGGTTTGATCATGGAAAATGGTTCGTAAATTGATCAATGTAGCTAATTTTTTGATAGAATGAACCCTCTTTAGTTACAACACTAGGGTAGAATACATCATTGTTTTTTATTTCATTAAACTCATTAATCTATGTTTGTGAAAAATAATAACTTATTTTATTCATGTTTTTATATTATAATTTCATTAAGAAAAGGTTCATTATTTGATTCATCCCATTTTCCTTTACAGTTGTTATAAAAGAGTCAATAGAAAAGTTGGGTGATATTTAGTTTTGATTTTACTTGTTTTATTGAACATTTATATCTTTATATATGAATGTATAGGGAGAATAAAATCCAATACTGATGGATAAAATTTTGATAAATTTATCTCGAAACACACCTCGATATGAAAAGGTTTTGGAATATTTTTGATATTATGCAATTGAAACCCAATCAATAGATGGTAGAATAAAATTTTTGTGTCTATATTGTAAATTCGAGAGATGGTTGAATAGAAATGAAGTATATGATAATTTGATATTGAAAAAGTTTTCTACTTGATATGTATGTTTTATGTGGCATGGAGAATCAAGTGTTATAGAATGTCAAAATAATGAAAATACTATCAATGATATACAATGTTACCAGGAAGAAGAGAATTTAGTTCGAAATTTATTAAATAATGCATTTGGTTTTGCATAATATAATTACCAAGATTTCAATAGATCAACAGAATATTCAGTTCATCCTGCGAAAGTTAATCTTTCTCAGAACTTCAGTGACCGAAAAATTATTTGTATGAATTAGTTGAATACGGATAGCAAAAACTATATGAAGGGTTTGTAAAGTATTTGAAGTTATATTTTATACTTAATTTGTACCATATCAAGTGTCTCTGTGGAATTAATAAAAAAATGTAAATGATTTTAGATTTTCTTCATAATGCATTTAGTGAAGCTAATATCCCTACATCATTCTATGAAATGAAAAAATTCATCCACAAACTTGGACTTGATTATAAAAATCTACATGAATTCCCTAATGTTGGATTAATTTACAAGGGAGAAGATTATGATAAATAATAATGTGAAAGATTTCATACCATTATGAGTAATTAAGTGAATAATAGTGATAATATAAATTAATGCAACCCCAGGAATAATCATAAGAAGAAAACTCCTACAAAGTTATTATGTTAGTTTCCTCTCAAACTACGATTGCAAAGATTATTCAAGTTATCTTATACTACAGATGACGTGAAGTGGCATGATCAGGATAGTAACAATATCTTGATGAGATATACAAAATATTCAACATCATGGAAGATTTTTGATTCTATATATCCAAATTTTTCTTTAGATAATAAGAATATATGTTTGGGGATGGCTTATGATGCTTTTAACCCTTTTGGTACTTCAAGTACTAATTATAGCATTTGGATAGACCTATAGAGTTGTCTCTGAAGAAGAATTCTTCTATTATTCTGATGATTATTCCTAGAAAGAAAATTTATGTAAATAAAATTGATGTATACCTTCAACCTCTATTAAAATAATTGTGATAATTAATGGATGATGGCATGGAATCATATGATGATTCCACAAGACAACTACTCAAAATACATGCTTATTTAATTTGGAAAATTGGTGACTTGTGTGTACTATGAAATTTATCTATTTGGGACAATTATACTGGTTTCGATTTTCCAATTTGTAATTTTGATTTTGAACCTCAATGATTACCTCATAGTAAAAAATGATGTTTTATGTGTCATCATCTATTTCTTGATTTTTCTCATAAATTCAAGTTTAACAAGACATGATTCAATATAGATACTGAAATTAGAAAGCCACAAAAAGTGTTATATGTTTTATAAATACTGGGACAATTAATGAATTCCACTGAAGAATTTTGAAAATGGAATCTATTTAAAGAAGGGGAAAGGGTATGAGGTACAATACCTAAAGAAGCTAGAACACAAAAATTGACGAAAAACGAGTATATTTTTTAAACTTCTTTATCAGGAGTTTAATTTTATACCTCATAATCTTAATGTTAGTCATATTGAGAATAACATTTGTGACAATATAATTTTTTCATGCTTAATTAGAAGGTTAAATCGAAGGATCTCCTTAGTGATCGTAAGGATTTGGAGTCAATGAATATAAATCATGGTTTGTGGTAAAATGTGAATGGAAAGTGTCCTTCAGCTAGTTTTAAAATGAAAAATCTTGAGAAATACGTATTCCTTCAAACTTTAAAGAACGTAAAAGTTCTAGATGGATATTAAAGTAACATATCATGGTGTGTTGACATAAAACATCAAAATTTACATGGGTTGAAAAGTCCTGAATCACATATTTTGAGGGACTAGTTTTTGTTGTTGGATATTCATAACACATTAACTTAAAATTAATTATGGTTCTAGTTGAGTTTTGTAACTTTTTTAGATATATTTTCAAAAAAACTATAAATAAAACCCAGATTGATAAACTTTAAGAAAGAATTATTTTGACACTATGTCATTTTGAGATGTTATTTTACCCTTCATTCTTCATAATCATGATTCATTTAACTATTTATTTGGTGGAAGAATCTAAACTTGGTGAACTGGTACACTATCGATGGATGTATCAAATTGAGAGGTACATTAATATTTTTTTATTTTCATTGGTGAATTCAATTGTATTAAATCATTGCATAATTTTTCATATTTTTATTATTTTTTTCATCAAGTACTTAGGTATTTTGAAATCATATGTGAGGGATAAATCCCAACCATAAGGCTCTATTTATGAAGGTTACACAGCTGAAGAGTGGTTGAGATTTTGTTCTATTTTTTTTATGGGATTATGACTAGATTCAATCATGAGGAATGTGTTGACAACATCTCCACAAATTCTAGTTCTGAAAATCAGTCATCAATATTCCCATCTATTGGATGACCAAGTGGAAAGGGTTCAAATTTTATAGTAAAAAAATTATAGTTGCAACAAGCACATAGATATGTGCTACTAAATAGTGTTATTAAATATCCATTTACTAAAGAATTTTGATTCAAAGGAAAGAGGAAACTAAGGGTGTGAGCTCAAAATGAGATGGAATTAACAAAATCTATTAATAATGAGCTTGTAAAAATGTTTACCCATTGTGTAAGTATATACTCATATTCATATTATTGACATGTAGTTATTTTGTATATGATAAAAGTAAATTATTATATCTGTTTTCTAGATAATTAATATTCACAGTCAAGATAAAATATTTAATGATTTAATTTTTTTTGGATCTAGTTCCTCTAAGGAAGGAAAAATGGTTTGATGCCTATAATAGTTTTGGCTTCAGGTTTCATATAATTTATCTTGAATAAGACTTCAAAACTCAAAATTGTGTTGTATTTACATTTTTAGAGGTGTGATACTATGGGAAGATAATTGATATAATTGAATTAAACTCCCATGGTCAGTTTTCAGTTGTATTATTCAAATATTAGTGGGTCAACAATGATATGGGTATAATGAAAGATTTGTTACATTTTACTTCTACCAACTCCTCTCGCTTAATAGATACTGGTGAGTGTGCATAGCATGAACCATTTATCTTGGCTTCACAGGTGAAGATGTTTAATTATATGGATTATGAAATACATGAATGTTGGAGTGTTTTTATACACTTAAAGACGAGATACTTATATGATATGGTTGATGAAGATCAATTGGTTCCTTGTGATAGTAAACCTCGTCAACCAAAAAATATTCAATAATTTTTCCTAACAATATCAAAATGGTAGAACTTTCAAAAGAGGATGATAATGAAGGACTCTTCATAATAGAGGTTGATAACAATGAAGATAATGAAAATGAAGATAATTGAATGTATAAATTTGAAGTGGAATTATATTAAAATTTCTCATTGATAAGTGTTTCGTACATATATACATTGTTTTAGTTTTTCTTGTCTTGTAAAAAAATTTAGTTTTGAATTTTTTATATATTTAATATAACTTAAACATTTTAAATGTATGAATATTGATGTCATGACCCATCCCTCGGGGACCGTTTTGTGCCTACCCCAAGCCCGCCTTCCATAGTCCAGGGGCTGGCGACGAGCACCGGAGGCATATTCCCTAAAATTGAGAAGGCATTGCCTTTATTACCTATAAGCACATGTAACCAAGCACACAACAAGATAGGAACACAAGTAAACTAAACTGTAAACAGAGTGAGTGAAGTAAGTAAAAGTGGCCAGAATACAAGCCCAACTAGAAAGTACAAGTACAACTAAGATACAATACAACTGAATAAAAGGAAAAGTCAGTTGTTGGGTCATCCTCCAATGACCCTACCTGAAGGGTAGGTACAGATCGTCTCCTCAGCACACTATTTCCACTCATCTCATCTACGTACCGACACACCATATGGTCCACCTCCGGGAACCATCCAATCCTGGTACTCTCAGCCTCAATCAGTATTGTCCGTCATCGGTATCCAACACAACAAGGTGCGGGCATAGCCCGTGCAGGGGTGAGTATAACGATACTCAGTTGGGACCCTGAGACCCTCAAGGTCTCAAAAAATCCACCAAGGATAAACCAAAAAGTATGAAATCAACAGATAACCCTACTTATGTATATGCCCATACATATACCTAAGTTATCAAGTAATCCATCTGAATCATGAGAAAAAAACACAGAGGTACAGACTCATCTCACACTAGGAATTATTCTAGGGTAGTATCAAGTAACATTCTCAGTCACAATGTCAAATACATCAGCTTCTGGAAAACTCCTCCTCTATCGAGTACATTGGGCCTAACGCATCACACAGAGGCGCTTCCCACTAACCTTCGACTGCTGAGGTACTCCTCCTATCGGGTACCGTGGGTCTGCTGCATCACCAAGGCGCTCCCCACTATGGGTCTGCAGGGTCACCAAGGCGCTCCCCCTCGTGGAATTATGAGGTAATCCTCCTGTCGAGTACAGTGGGTCTGCCATGTCACCATGGTGCTCCCAACTTTGGGTCTGCCCTGTCACCAAGGCGTTCCCCAATGGGCTTGTCAAGTCACTTCGAGTTGAAAAGGTCAGTAGTCATCATGTCTCAACCAGCCATTGGGTTTCTGCACTATGCTCGCTCGTCTCCGAGAGGATTCGCTCCACAAGCTACTAGTCAATATTCCAACTTCCAAAAAGTCCCACGAAGAAGTATCTCAAATGTCTGCCACATCATAGGGGTCTCAATGCAACAGACGGCACGTCAATCGGACGCCCGTTCTGTGAGTTATTATCCTTTTAGTCCCAGGGGCTCGGTTGGATTCATGCTCAATCCAATCGGGCCATTCCCCATATTAATCCAAAACTCTAGTGGTGTATAATCAAAGGGACCTTCTCGGTCCAAGATTTCGAGCACCATTGATGGTTCATCAAATGGACGTCCAGTGCCAAAGTTATGGCCAAAAGAAAGTAAATGGGTCGTAGTGGGCCCGGGTCCGGTTCGACCCGGTCGGACCCACCCGGCCCAGCCCACTGGGTCTGGCCTAGCAGGCTGTGAGGGGCCGCAGAGGGCTGCGGGTGGCCGCAAGGCTGCGGAGAGTGTTTCGAGGGTGCAAGGTCGTGGGGCAGCTCAGCCGAGGATGGCAGTTCAGCCGCGGGGAGGTGGTCCAGCCGCGGGGCTATGGTTCGGCCACGGGGTGGTGATCCAGCCACGGGGCGGGGGTCCAGCTGTGGGGCGGAGGTCCGGCCGTAGGGCCGCGGTCCGGCCACGGGGTGGCGGTCTGACCGTGGGGCAGCTCCTCGACCGCGGGGTGGCGCCATTGTTCCATCACCTTCATCACGGTCGGCGGTGGTGTCGGTCCTTGTTCTTGTGCCCCTACCATAGATGGTTTCCATCCTCCTCCATCACAAAGAACACCACAATATTTGCGGAAGGTTTAGGCCATGTTGATTTGGTTCGTACCCTCCGCGTTAGGGATGTAGCATATGGTTCAACAAGAACATGAAAGAAGAACATCAAGCATTAAAATCTCCTGCAATGTTTCATTCCCAAACTACAAAAGAAACCAAGGTAATAATATGGGAAAAGATATTCACATGCAAATAAACCCCTAACTCATTTTCTTGATTAAGTCGACGAGGTCGCAATGAAGAAGACGAATCGTTGGGAAAAGATGGACTTCGGTGTCGTCGGCGTTTTCCTCGATTATCGGTTCGTGCATCGTTAGAGATCCTTCGACGGAGTATGGAGAAGAATTTGTCGAAGGAGATGCATTATTCATTGGCATTCTTCATTTTAGATCTTTTCTCCCAATGCTCCTCCTCTACCAATTCCACCAAAATGAAAAAAAATCCAACTTAATAATTAATTTTTATCAAATTAAATTATGTGCACACATTTCAAGTTGACACAAAATTAATTGGATTAATTAATGTATGGTGTTGGCACAATTAAGGTTGGAGGAATCTCAATAGGCTCCTCCACATTAATGAGGGAGTTGCGAGGATTCTACCTCATTGAGAGGGGAGTTCAAGAGGTTTAGGCCTCCGGTGGTCCCCACCACCATAACCTCTCATGGGAGGTTAGGATCGGGTGGTCCCTACCACTATAACCTCTCATGGGGGGTTAAGGTCTAGTGGTCCCCACTACCAACTTCCACGTGGAGGTTCTAACAAATAAAATAAAATGTGATTATTTTATTTTATTATCTCCACAAAAAACCCAAAAATTATATTTCACTCTCGACCCACTGCGGTCTAGGTGAAGGGCTCCTTAAGCGAATACCAGTGCTGCGATTTCAACAGTGCCCTCAGATTTCAATTTCGAGCATCAGTTCAAAAGTTAGAAAAATACACTTGTACGTTTACTAAACGTACCCAAAATAAATTTTAGAAATTCATTCCAGGCACTCCGGGCCTCAGAATCACATGCCTTCAAATTTTTCAGATGCATAAAATTACCATATATTTAAAAAAAAAATACACGGAATTTCTGGGTATTTACATTCTCCCCACCTCAGGGCTTTACTTCCCTATAAGACATAACTCAAACTAGTTAAACAAGTGGGGGTACTAAGAACGCATCTGAGCCTCTCACTCCCGTGTGCTCTCCTAGAGGTTCACATGCTTCTAGTGAATGTGCACTAGAGGTATCGACCATCCATGAAGGACCTGCTCCTATCGATCCTCAATCTCTACTGAAACCTCCGTAAAAGTCGCTCCATCATCGATGTCTAGCTCTCCATGGTCGATGATGTTAGAAAGGCCGTGCACGTATCTCCTCAGTTTGGATACGTGGAAGATGTCATTCACCCGGTGAAACTGAGGTGGAAGAGCTAAGTGGTATGTCACCTCGCCAACTCTGCTGAGGACCTAAAAGGGTCTGATGAATCTTAGTGATAACTTGCCTCCTCGGCCAAATCATTGCAAACCATGTCGAGGTAAGACCCGTAGAAAGATGTGGTCGCCATCCTCGAACTCCAGAGGTCTCCATATCCTGTCATCATATTACTTCTACCTACTCTGTGCAGTCTTCATCCACTCCTGGACGATCTTCTCCTTCTCTATGGTAGCCCGTACCATCTCCGGTCTCACGAGTGCTGACTCCCCTGGGTTAGTCCAGCACAAAGTTGATCTGCAAGGTCTCCCGTATAACGCCTCAAAAGGTGTCATCCCAATGGTGGAGTGATAGTTGTTGTTTTATGAAAACTCCAACAAAAAAAATGTGATCCTCCCAGCTACAAATGAATTCAAGGACACAGGTATGTACCATGTCCTCGAGGGTTTGAATGGTCTGCTCATTCTGGCCATCCGTCTGAGGATGGAAGGCGGTGCTCAAACGAAGCTGCATCCCAAGAGCCTCCTCCAACCCCTTCCATAACCGGGAAGTAAAATGTAGAGACCCGTACATGAATTACATGGACATTAAATTACTTTTGCGGAATACTTAATACATAACAAAAAAAGACACCAAAGGACCGTAATAGTTTAGTGTCTTTGGAAACTTGGCACACAATCTTCTAGTCTTGGTGAAAGATCTTCAAAATCTTTTATAAAGATCTTCCCTTTTTTTACCTAAAACCTTTATTTATATTCTGGGGAAAAGAAAACATATAAAGGGTGAGCTCAAATGCTCAGTAAGGGTAATCATGGAGAAAAATAAAACAAACCATATACATTTGAAATTAAAAACATGAACATAATGTGTAAACATCAAAATCTTGAGCAATAACATAAAACATGGAAGTTCATAAGGCATAAATCATAAGGGAACATTAATACTGATAAAATATCATGGGAATAAAACATGTAATTATGGAAAACCATTAATCACATGATATTATTTCCATAGTAGCCAAGGCATTGCTGCAAAGACCATCTTAGTGGACAAAGTCCCTTTCTGAATCGATTTCACTCCTCATTCTAGTCTTGTATCACTGATCCGGATTAACATACCATTCCAGCCATGTCTATCTCATGAGATATAAATCTTTACCCAATGCATTGGAGGGAGATATAGGTCCCACCCATCTCATATTGAAATCATTCTTACTTGTGCCACAAAATAAACATAAATCATTCGTCATAACCCAAAGAATAAAATGGGTTTCATAAACATCATCTCATCATAACGTAATCCATATAAAACAAATGGATATCATTTCATCATAAGAATAATAAATCCATGTAAATAATAGAGACATTATACTTGAAACATAAACATGCTAAATAATTTCATCCTAGATGGAAATAGTTTTGATAAAACACTTGAAATGAATTCTTGAGGAAAATATCCTTTCTCATTAAAAATAATTTTCTTTTCACAAAATGCCAAAAAAAATTAAGAGAAAAGGATTTTATTGAAAATAACCATGAAAAATTGTAGATGAATATTCTATTAAATTAGGTGATATGAAACTGTAAAAATTTGTTCATGCCGTGTAAGTTAAAAAACATTCTCCTTGTACTTTTGTCGGAAAAGTCAAAAAGTTCCTTGTATGGTTAACAAAAGAAATATTTCCTTCCATAACATGTGGTAAAAGTAAAAAATGGGTAAAAATTACATTAAACATACATGAAAACATTTTTAGAAAACATGGACATTGATGATAATAATAACCCCAGTAAATACTTACGTATAAGAAATCTTAGATAAAAATGAGATTTGCAAAATTATCCCTTACCTTAGGTCTGATATGCTTCATACGTATCTGAACCTCCTGTATAATTATTTAAATAATGTCATTTACTTATTAAAGAATCATATTTATTGTTATGATATCATATATGGTACACTTATTACTTTATATTACCCGTTCTTTTATAAATTCCATGTTAAAGCACCGTTTTGGGTAAAAATCGTTTTATTTATCGTACGTGTTTGCACTTGTTGTTATTGATATTATTATTACTTATAACATGAATTACTTACTTCCAGAATGTAATTAATGGTTTATATATCATATATATTCAGTATATATATATATAATAGATAGATGAATGAAATGAAATACACCGTTCATGGAGACGGTAGGCCGTACGTACGCATGAACGATGTTTTCCTTTCCTAATTGACTTGAATGGAAGTAAGTAGATGAAATATATATATATACATAAATCCAGTAGCATTATCATGTCATATATTTCATTATTATTCATTATATATACTTTATAATCATTCTTGAATGGTTAACATGGAGAATGAATCTCATCGCGTTGTGGAGACGGTAATCCGTACGTACGTATGAGTGATGATATCATTCCCATAATTATTGAATGGAATTAGAGTGGATGATATAATATCTCATAATCAGTATGATGTTACAATAACCATATATAGTGATTATTTACACCATTAAACCCATCCAAGTAAGGTGGTGGTGGAAAAATAGATTTCACCACGGCGTGGAGACGGTATTCTGTACGTACGCACGTGCGGTGATTTTGTTTTCCGTAGGATGGATAGAAGGTGAAATGGGGTTGTTTCATATTTATAATAACATATCAGTATATTATTGATACTGGTGTTATTAATTTATAATGAAACAACTAAATAAGAAGAAGTTGAAGAAGAAATAAACTTGAAAGAATCGGTAGAAGAGATTACCTCTTCTTCGACGCACCTCTTTTAAGCTTCCTATTAAAGAACTAGATTTGGTCTTTTGAGGAGACCAGAACCTCTATAATGTGTCTAGTGAAGTTGATAAGGGAAAAAGGCAGAGTTTTTCCGAGCTTGAAAGCTCAAAATTGTGTAAAGAGAAGAGGGAGGAGGTGCCCTTTTATAAGGGAGGAGAGGGGCACCTTAGGAAAAACTTAAAATATTATTTTATAATAAAGTCATATTCGGTTTATAATAGCTCCAAATTTATTTATTTCGAAGATAAAGTGGGTATGGGTCTAAATACTTTCAAAAAATAGGTTTTATACAAGTTTAGGTCACTATTTTAACCTTATCATTTAGATTTAACTCTAAGTTAAATAATTTAACTTTTACCGTGTCTTCTTGTTTTCTTACACTATACGGTTAATAAACTTACTATAACAAGCCAAAATAACTCCAAGTGGTTCATTATTAATACATATAACCATATATAAGTAATTTTTCTGAACCTTATATTTTTAAGAATATAATAACAATTAATAATATAATATTTGTTTTAAAAACTATTTTATGTCAATTTGGACACAATTTGGTAATTTATTTTTGTGAAAATCATAACAACATGATTAGTTCAAAAAAAAGTTAATTTAATCAATACTAACATGTCATAGTAACCTAAAAAATTATTGTAATTTATAAAAAGTCTCAAATTACAATTATTTGGGTATTTATAACATCAATTAAGTTAATATTTCATTAATAAGGAAATTACTACATCATCATTGTGTCATAAATAAATTAGATTATTTAATGTCTAAAAATTATAAATAAAATACAATTATATAGGAAATTTTTTTATCTTTCTAATTAATATTTATAGTTGAATTTATCTTTTGTATAACCTTATATTAAAAATCTTTTAGTTATTAAACTTCGATTTTAACTCTTTTAACTCTTCTTTGAATTAAATAATAATAAATGCCCTAATCTAATCAAAGTGGACCTAAATGATGATATTATATTAATAAGGTTGTTTTTGGTCGAATTATACTTATCCAATAGAATTAGGACATGTGTAAGGGTAATAATAATACATTTTTACCCTTAATTACCCTATTTACTTTTAACCGTGGTAAATAAAAGTAAAAATTTACTATTCAACAAAAATTATTTTTATCCTATTTAACCACATTCTAACTTCTTGATATTAACCGTGTCTCTTGGATTTTCTAAATTCCACTCACAGAAGTGGTAAAATTAAGTTTTATGTAAATTTTCAAATTCTCTTAGGAGGTGGGTAAAAGACGGTGAAAAGTTCAATAAAATTTTTATATATCTAAAATTATTATAAAATAACTCCAATTAATTACATTGAACTTATATTGGTATTATGTATCAATTTTTACCTAAAATAAATTTAAATAAAGTAAATAACTATTTAAATAAAAAAATCGGTTTTTAAATAGTAACCTAGTGTTTTCACTATTCATCAAAAAATGAAAGTTTTCAGAAAAATACCATAAATTCACCATAGGCTAATTTCAATATTCCAAATCCAAAAATGAAGTTCACTTTGAAAGATAAAATTTATAAAATTTCAAAAAGTGGGTATTACTATTCATAACGGATAATTTATAATAATATTGTAATAATATCTCTTTTAGTGAAACTTGGTATTGCATACTACACACGCTATCAAAGAAGGTCTTGATTGCGTGTAATGTAAGACAATTCAAGGCTAAGTGTAGTGAAAGTTATGTTCGGTGTTGTGTATAACATAATCAAAACTTATTTTATTTATACATTAAACAAAATCTATATTTAATTTCGTGTAGAATATTTTCTACAAAACGAACTTGAAATTGTGTGTAACACAAGCCAAGAATAGTGTTGTGTATACTCAAATCTAATACGGTGTTACGTATAGTACAATCTAATCTTTTTGTAGTGTATAATAGAAGACATTAAAGAAATTAAAAAATATATATCTCATAAAATCTCTGGTTTTTTACATTCTACCCCCCTTAAAATGAATTTCGCCCTCAAAATTCGTCGGGGTTATAAATGGTTTACTACTTGAGTGTTTCTTTCATAGAAACCCACATCGCAAAAAGGAATACTAAAACATAATTTTAAAAATTGAAGTATGAATCATATCAGTGACCCAAATTAAATCATCATTGGGTTTCCACAAAGGAGAACATAGGTGAAAATATGGATATGGAAGAGAAATATAACCATCAAGTTCTGATAGAGTGTGGTAGAGAACACAACTATGAAAAAGACATCAATCACAAAGCCATAAATTTGTTATTATTTAAGGTACCATCTAATTCATCGGGTATGAGGGTACTAGGACAACGTTTTTAGTTCTCAATATCATTTCCCTAATGTTGAAGAATTGTTGAATTAAAAGAAATAATTACTTGATTTTGGTACAATATCACCTTTTTTCATGCCTTGAACA
Source organism: Viscum album (assembly GCA_963277665.1). Lineage (NCBI taxonomy): Eukaryota > Viridiplantae > Streptophyta > Magnoliopsida > Santalales > Viscaceae > Viscum > Viscum album. The sequence continues at coordinate 1,352,713,038 of OY728147.1, read as the reverse complement.
ATTTCCACTTCATCGCCTAAAGAAATGAAGTTGAATTTTTCATTCATGAAGTGTTAGCGGATCATACGATAGAATGATCGGTCATTCTATCTGTTTCTATCGCAAAAAGTTAGCAAAAGTTATTAAATATAAATAAGTCCATCTATAGTGAGATTAATCATATATGGTTCTTAAAATGGACTTATAATTCATATATAATACCACTTAATAAATTAAAACTAATTTCTACTAACCAGGGACTTCCTGTTGGCCAGTGGTAAGCGATAAAGGCCTGTCACATTTCAGTTGTGGGTTCGATTCCTGCAACCTTGTCCGACGTGACGGGTTTTCGCCCATCCTGCAGGTTGTCCCTTTTTATAAAACTACACTATTTTAACATTCTAGAAATAATATCGAAAAAAAGTTCTATCCTTAAACAATAATATCTGATGTCTAACATAATCAATTCCAATCTTTAGGCTCATCCAAAATACATAGGTCCAATCTCATAGTATAAAGAAAACGATTACTTGAAAGGTCACATAACAAGCACGTGAAAACCATAATTTATCCCCCATATATCATAAGATATATCTTATTGGTCACATTCCAAACATGTGAATACCATAATAATGTATTACCATAGAACATGAGTGTCATCAAAAGTTAACTCTTTCCACATACCAAAATCCCAAAATTTATATATACTCAAACCATGATATCACTTCGTCCTTATATCAGTCATGAGCTCATGAATACTATCAAACATTTCATTTTCTCCTTATCCCTTCATTATGTGCATATCAACTGCTTTCCAAAAATATTTCAATCACTTTTCATGGTTACCGGTACCATACAATTATTGAAAACCAATACATAGATATTCCAAAATTCCATGATACTACAACATTTTTTTTGGAAACCCATTAAGTAAACACTTTATCATTCCACCACATTGTTTCCATATTCAACATCACCAATAGTGATCGCATGTGACTTCCCTTTTTCCTTTTCCTTAAGAAGTTGTTGAATTCAATCATCATTAACCCTTGGATTAGGGCATTGATTAGCATATTTACTCATTTCCATGCACTTGAAGCATTAAAGTGTTGGTGGAGAGTTCTCTGTAGTCTTTTCTCTATTCACATCAATAGAAACCTTTTTCCCATTACTTAGGCACTCAGCTACTCTATGACCTTTTTTTCCATACATGAAACAGTTTCTAGTACCTTTTATACAATCTCTACCAAGCTTCTTTCCACACTTTGAGCATAAAGAAACATTCACATTCTTTTCACCATTGTTCTGAGATTTTTCCTTGAACTCCATCTTTCGTTTCTTGTCAAAACCATGAGATGGATATATAACACCAACATCCATTTCTACATTGATAGCACAATGAACAATTTCTTCATAGCTATTGAAGTCTCTTATAGCTAATTCCCTTTGAAGACTTGGTTTTAATCCACTGAAGAATCGATGAACTTTACTTTCAGGTTGGATGATAAATCTAGATGCATACCTTGCAAGCCTTGTAAAATTGGCTTCGTATATACCAACAGATTCCTCATCCTTTTTCTTAAGCTCAAGTAACTCCTTCTCCATCTTTGTTCAAAGAATATGAGGGAAGTACTTATTGAAAAAACAAGTTCTTGAAATCGTTCCATTCCATGGATTCAATTTCATCTTGGGGCCTTGTATTCTTTATTAGAGTCCACCACTGGTCTGCTTCACCATCTAAATGGTAAATAGCTAAAATTAATTTTCATGTTATGAATAGTGAAGTATGGAAAATATCTTTTCAATGGTACTGATCCATTATTCAGCAACAAGTCAATCAGAAGACCCATTGAAATAAGGTGGACATTGCCTCATGAAGGAATCAATAGAATGTGGTTCCCTTCACTGCTCATTTGGAAGCCCAAAATGATTCATAGCTTGTGTAAGTATAGAAATAATATTTTTCACTCCATCTCCCATAATGTTAGTTTTTCCAGGATGACAATCATTGCATCGTCCATTACATTGATCAACACGGTTCCTTCGGGTTCCAGCCATCGTCTAAAACCCAAAAAGAATAGCATGAGAGGCAAAATCGTGATAGGAAAACAACATAATAAAGGGGGAGTACCTTAAATATCTAACATCTTAGGTTTAATTCTAATATCTTTACCGTAATACTAGCACTATAACCTATACTTATACTTAACCTTAGGGACATACCTAGACATACCTTAGAAATATCTCTAGGGATCTCACTAAATTTTTTGCATCCTAGTTTCCAAAGGTTGACTAAACCTTTCCTCTGATACCAACTGTAGAGACCCGTACATGATGTACATGGACATTACATTACTTTTTTGGAATACTTAATACATAATAAAAACAGACACCAAAGGACTGTAATCGTTTAGTGTCTTTGGAAACTTGGAACATGATCTTCTAATCCTGGTGAAAGATCTTCAACATATCCCATAAAGATCTTCCTTTTTTTTACCTAAAACCTTTCTTTATATCCTGGGGAAAAGAAAACATATAAAGGGTGAGCTCTAATGATCATTAAGTGTAAGCATGGAGAAAATAAAACAAACCATATACATTTTAAATTAAAAACATGAACATAATGTGTAAACATCAAAATCTTGAGAAATAACATAAAACATGGCAGTTTATAAGGCATAGATCATAAAGGAACATTAATCCTGATAAAATATCATGGGAATAAAACATATAATTGTGGAAAACCATTAAGCACATGATATTATTTCCATAGTATCCAAGGCATTACTTCCAAGACCATCATAGTGGACAAAGTCCGTTTCTAAATCGAGTTCACTCCTCGTTCCAGTCCTATATCACTGAACCGGATTAACTTACTATTCCAGCCATGTTTATCTAATGAGATATAAATCTTTACCCAATTAATTGGAAATATATATTGGTCCCACCCATCTCATATTGAAATCATTCGTACTTGTGCCACAAAATAAACATAAATCATTCATCATAACCCAAAGAATAAAATGGGTTTCATAAACATCATCCTATCATAACGTAATCTATATAAAACAAATGGATATCATTTCATCATAAGAAGAATCAAACCATGTAAATAATAGATACATTATACTTTAAACATAAACATGCTAAATAATGTCATCTTATATGGAAAATAGTTTTGATAAAACACTTGAAATGAATTCCTGAGGAAAATATCCTTTCTCCTTAAAAATCACTTTATTTTTAAAAAATGCCACACAATTTTAAAAGAAAATGATTTTATTGGAAATAACCATGAAAAATTTTAGAGGAATATTCTAGAAAATTAGGCGATATTAAACCATAAAAATATGTTCATGCCGTATAAGTTAAAAAAACATTCTCCTCGTACTTTTGTCGGAAAAGTCTAAAAGTTCCTCGTATGGTAAACAAAAGAAATATTTCCTTCCATAACATGTGGTAAAAGTCAAAAATGGGTAAAAAGGACATTAAACATACATGAAAACATTTTTATAAAACATGTACATGGATGATAATAATAACCTCAGTAAATACTTACGTATAAGCAATCTCAGATAAAAATGAGATTTGCAAAATTATCCCTTACCTTAAGTCTGATATGCTTCATACGTATCCGAACCTTTTGATTAATGATTTAAATAATTTAATTTAATTATTATGGAATCATATTTATTGTTATGAAATCATATATGGTTCACTTATGACTTTATATTACCCGTTCTTTTGTAAATTCCATGTTAAAGCAGCGTTTTGGGTAAAAATCGTTTTATTTATCATACGTGTTTGGACTTGTTGTTCTTGATATTATTATTACTTATATCATGATTTAATTACTTCCAAAATTTAAATCATGGTTTATATATCATATATATTCAGTATATATATATATATAATAGATAGATGAATGAAATGAAATACACCGTTCGTGGAGACGGTAGGCCCTACATACGCAAGAACGTTATTTTCCTTTCCTAATTGACTTGAATGGAAGTAAGTAGATGACATATATATATATATACATACCTCCAGTAGCATTTACCTGTTTTATATTTCATTTTTATTCATTATATATAATTTATAATCATTCTTGAATGGTTAACATGGAGAATGAATCTCATCGCGTCATGGAGATGGTAATCTGTACGTACGCACGAGCGATGATATCGTTCCCATAATTATTGAATGGAATTGAAGTGGATGATATAATATCTCAGAATTAGTATGATTTTATAATAAACATATATAGTTATTCTTTACACCATTAAACCCATCCAAGTAAGGTGGTGGTGGAAAAACAGATTTCACCACGGCGTGGAGACGGTATTCTGTACGTACGCACGCGCGGTGATTTCATTTTTCATAGGACGGATAGAAGGTTAAATGGGGTTGTTTCATATTTATAATAACATATCGGTATATTATTGATACTGATGTTATTATTTTATAATGAAACAACTAAAGAAGAAGAATTTGAAGAAGAAAGAAACTTGAAAGAATCGGTAGAAGTGATTACCTCTTCTTCGATGCACCTCTTTTAAGCTTCCTCTTAAGGCACTAGTGTTGGTCTTTTGAGGAGACCAGAACCTCTATAACGTTTCTATGGAAGTTGAGAAGGGAAAAGGATAGGGTTTGGCCGAGCTTGAAAGCTCAAAATTGTGTAAATAGAAGAGGGAGGAGGTTCCCTTTTATAAGGGAGGAGAGGGGAACCTTAGGAAAAACTTAAAATATTATTTTATAATAAAGTCATATTCAGTTTATCATAGCTCAAAATTTATTTATTTCGAATCTAAGGTGGGGATGGGTCTAAATCCTCTCAACCAATAGGTTTTAGACAAGTTTAGGTTACTATTTTAACCTTATCATTTATATTTTTCTCTAAGTTAAATAATTTAACTTTTACTGTGTCTTCTTGTTTTCATACACTATAATGTTAATAAACTTACTATAACAAGCCAAAAGAACCCCAAGTGGTTCATTATTAATACATATAACCTTATATAATTCATTTGGAATAACCTTTTATTTTTAGGAATATAATAACAATTAATAATATAATATTTGTTTTAAAAACTATTTTATGTCAATTTTGACACTATTTGGTAATTTATTTTTGTGAAAATAATAAAAGCATGATTAGTTCTAAAAATTTTAATTTAATCAATACTAACATGTCATAGTAACCTAAAAAATTAGTGGAATTTATAAAATGTCTCAAATTATAGTTATTTGGGTATCTATAACATCAATTAAGTTAATATTTCATTAATAATAAAATTACTGCATCATCATTGTGTCATAAATAAATTAAATTATTTAATGTATAAAAATTATAAATAAAATACCATTATGTAATAAATCTTTTTATATTTCTAATTAATAATTATAGTTGAATTTATCTTATGTATAACACTATATTGAAAATGTTTTAGTTATTAAAATTTGATTTCAACTCTTTTAACTCTTCTTTGAATTAAAAACTAATAAATATCCTAATCTAATCCAAGTAGAACTAAATAATAATATTATATTCTTAAGGTTTTATCTGGTCGAATTATACTTATCCAATAGAATTAGGACATGTGTAAGGGTAATAATAATATCATTTTTACCCATAATTACCCTATTTACTTTTAACCGTGGTAAATAAAAGTAAAAATTTACTATTCAACAAATATTATTTTTATCTTATTGAACCAAATTTTACTCCTTGATATTAACCGTGTCTCTTGGATTTTCAAAATTTCACTCATAGAAGTGATAAAATTAAGTTTTATGTAAATTTTCAAATTCTCCTAGGAGGTGGGTAAAAGACGGTGAAAAGTTCAATAAAATTTTTATATATCTAAAATTATTATAAAATGACTCCAATTAATTACATTGAACTTATATAGGTATTATGTATCAATTTTGACCTAAAATAAATATAAATAAAATTAATAATAATTTAAATAAAAATTCGGTTTTTAAATAGTAACCCGGTGTTTTCACTATTCATCAAAAAATGAAAGTTTTCAGAAAAATACCATAAATTAACCCTAGGCTAATTTCAATATTCCAAATCCAAAAACGAAGTCCATTTTGAAAGACAAAATTTATAAAATTTCAAAAAGTGGGTATTACTATTCATAACGGCTAATTCATAATAATATTATAATAATATCTCTTTTAGTGAAACTCAGTCTTGCATACTATACACGCAATCAAAGAAGGTCTTGATTGCATGTAATGCAAGCCAAGTCAAGGCTGCGCTTAGTTAAAGTTATTTTTGTTGTTGTGTATAACATAATCAAAACTTATTTCATTTATACATTAAACAAAATCTATATTTAATGTTGCGTAGAATAATTTCCACAAAACAAACTTGAAATTGTGTGTAACACGAGCCAATAATAGTGTTGTGTATATTGCAAGCTAATACGGTGATCCGTATAGTACAATCTAATCTTGATGTAGTGTATAATAGAATACATCAAAGAAATTAAAAATAATATATCTCATTAAATCTCAGGTTTTTACACAAAACATGTATCAAGATTGGGGATAATCATCGAAGGTACTCCATGTAGCCGCACAATCTTCTACATATAGCGGAGTCCCAATCTCTCTACTGAAATCTGCTCTCTGATCGGTAGGAAGTGGGCCGACTTGGTGATTCAGTCTACGATCACCCAAATCGAGTCATTACCCCTGGATGTACATGGAATTACTGTCATAAAGTTCATGGATAGCCCATCCCACTTCCACTCTAGGCCCTCTAAAGACTGAACCAACTCTTCTGGTACCTGATGCTCTGCCTTCACTTGCTGACAAGTGAGGCACCGAGAAACAAATATTGCTACTTCTTTTTTCATTCCTTTCAACCAATATTGTCATCATAGATCCAGGTACATCTTCTCCACTCTTTGATGTACCGCTATAGGGGATGTGTGGAACTCCTTCAAAACTTCCTCCTGATGTGACAGTGGTATCATGGTATTTCCTCTGAAGTGGATGATGTGCTCCCCACCTTTATAAAATCAATCAGGTGCCTGTCTTGTGGATATCTGAGCACGTCATTTCTCAAAGTCAGCATCCCCACATTGTGCCTCCCTAAATCCCTGAAGGAGTGGGAGAGTTACGGTAAGATACTAAAGAAAAGTTGCTCTATCTCTATCCACAAAGGATATCTATAAAGTAGCTAGCTGCACCATCACCTTGCCTAGCAGCTGTATACCAGACCTCCTGTTGAGTGAATCTGCTACAACATTCTCCTTCCCAGAAGTATAGACTATCTCGAAGTCCTATACCTGGAGGAACTCAAGCCAACGTCATTGTCTCAGGTTTAGGTCTTCCTGGGAGAATATATACTTGATACTCTTATGATCAGAGTACACGGTAAAATGCTCACCCATCAGATAGTGTCACCCCATCTTCAAGGAGAAGACCACTGTTGTTAACTCCAATTCATGGGTAGCATAGTTATGCTCATGATGTCTCAGCTATCGAGAACCATATTCAATCACCGCTCTCTCCTGCATCATTACACATCCAAGTCCAGTCCCTAATGTGTCACAGTAAACTACGTACACTACGCCCTCCTTTGGAAGCTATAAGATGGGGGCACTAGTTAGCCTCTGCCTCAGCTACTAAAAACTCCACTGGCATTTCTCCGACCAAACGAAGGTTTTCCCCTTAATTGTCATTGCTGATAGTGGTGCTTCAACTCTAGATAAATCTGGCACAAATCTTTGGTAGTATCCGGCCAACCCCAGGAAACTTTGAACCTCCGTCACACTCCAGGGTGGCTCCCAAGAAAGTACCACCTCAATCTTTGCTGGATCTACTGCAACTCCAGCCTCTGATATAACATGTCCCATGAGGTGAACCTCTTGGATCCAAAACTAGAAATTCGAGAGATTGCCATAAATCTAGTGCTCTCGGAGTGTTTCGAGTACTACCTGCAAGTGGTAGGCATGCTCCTGCTCAGTATCCGAGTTGATCAGAATGTCATCAATGAAGACTACTACAAAGCGATCAAGGTATGGCTGAAAGATCTTGTTCATGAGTCCCATGAACACTACTGGAGTGTTGGTCAGACCGAATGACATAACCAAGAACTTTTAATGGCCATACAGACATCTGAAAGCCATTTCTTGCAATTATTCATCTCGTACTCTGAGCTGGTGATAGCCTGATCTAAGGTCAATCTTTGAGAACCATCGTGCTCCCTTCAGCTGATCAAAGAGGTCATCAATCCTCAAAATAGGGTACTTGTTCTTCACGGTCACCTGGTTCAGGCGCCGATAGTCAACACAAAGCCTCAAGCGCCCATATTCCTTCTTGGCGAACAAAATCGGGGATTCCCATGTAGAAACACTGGGCCGAATGAATCCCTTCCCCTGCAAGTCCACCAGCTGTACCCGCAGCTCAAGAATCTCCGCATGAACCATCTGATACGCTGGTGTAGATATCGGTGTCGTCTTGGGGTATAAGTCAATGTAAAAGTCTACCTATCCGCGAGGAGGTAGACACAGAACATAATCAAGGAAAACATCTGCATACTGGTCCACCACTACAGGATAGCTCAGACTCTCCACATCAATAGCTTCGAGGGTAAGGCTAGCCAACTGATGAGTGATCAGATACACTCTCCTCCGAGTAATTCCATCCTACGCTATAAAGGTTCCCTTCTCGCTGGTGAAGGTAAAACTGCTCCCATCTGTGCAGACACACCACACTTTGTGCCTAATACACTCTATATGAGCATGGACTGTAGATAACGAGTCCATACCCAAGATGATGTCGTAAGGCCTCGACGCTTCTACTAGGAGATCTCAGTCGAAGCTCTCACCTCCAAGATTAATCTCACACTATCGGTACCAGTGCATAATCATAGAATCTGCTTCCGTAGGAGTCTCTATCCGTAAGGATCGAGCCAACGGCTCCGTCGGAATCTCTGAGCTCCGAACGAGGGTAGTGGCAGTAAAATAATGACTGGAACCTGTTTCTATAAGTACTACAGCTAAGGTATAGTAGACACAAATCATACCTTGTATAATCTCCAGAGCGCCATGATTGTAGGCCCCAGCTTTCTGGAGCTTAGATTTCCCCTGTCCACCTACTCCATGCAGTCATGGTGGACCTCCTAGTGGTGGTGGTGGTGGTAACATCTCAAGTCATCACCCACCACCAGCTGCACGACCATCTCCTCTTCCAAATCTTCCTCCTCCCTACGGACCTCCTCGGTCGAACCTATGTCTCTTCCTGGGTGGTCCTTCAACCGTATTCTAATCATCTGTACGGCGGGTCAGACAGTCATGAGCCATGTGACCATGCCCACCGCATGTGAAACACTACCCGCTCCTGGTATAACTGACTCTACCTCGGGTGCCCCGCACAACTGATCCTGAGTCATTCGGTTGTCCACCTGTAGGTCTAGTCCTCTTGGACCTCTTTGATGTATGTCTTCTAACAGCTACAAAAGACTTTGATACATGATGACTGGTAGTGGGGCTCGTTGCTGGTGACTTCTTAGCAAAGAAACTCTCAACCAAGAGGGCTCTCTCTAACACCCTCGTCTACGTCGGGATACTGAGTGAGATCATCGAAGCCCTGATCTCTCGCATGAGCCCTTGCTCGAAGATCCAGGCCCTAAAAAAAGGGTCCCACACAATATCTCTGAAGTAGCATAAGAGTTCAATGAACCTCGGTGAATACTAAGCCACAGTCATGCTGCCCTATTGCAGATGAAGAAGCTCGTGTATGCGCACTGTGCGAAGAGTCGTTGGAACAAACTCTTCCCAAAACAGGATCTCAAAGTCTGCCCAGAGAAGCGTCACCTCATCGTAAACCTGGAGCATCAAGCTCCACCATATGCCTATTGCTGCCTGTAGAAGGCTGGTAGCAAGGATCACCATGAGATCATCTAGTGCCCCTACCCGTTGGAAAACTCTCTCTACAGCCTCTAGCCAATCCGCAGCTGCATGTGGGTTTGTCTTTCCCCGAAACCTGGGTGGCCTCTAGCACTAGAACTTGTGCAATGTGCTCAAGTGGCATGCAGTCTTTGCTGCTGGGGCTGGTGGCATTGGTGGCCCAATGGGTAATGGTACCGCTGGTGCCTCTACTGGTGCCTCTACTTTAAGAGGGCCCTACATCGTGGCCTCATCGCATGGTTGGCTACTCGTGCATACTACTCTCAAAACCCTAGCTAGCTGTCTATGTGGAGGCATCCTGAAAAAGGAACAGTTGCGTCATGCTTAATAAGTTATACCTAGTGAGATGACTCAAAAGAAAACTTTTGAAAACACAAATGCAATCAATGTTTTCGTGCACTGAGTCGGAAACCAGAAGTTAGGGTCCTGGTGTATGGATACGTCAGCCACCGCACCAACACTGGATTCCCTAAACTGATAACCACACTCACTACACTTAACACTATTTCTGTTCAAAATAAATATCAGAGTCCTATGTTTTTCAGTAGAACCGACTCCTCTAATACCAATTTGTCATGACCCGTCCCCCGAGGCACGTGCCATGACTACCCCAATCCCGCCTTTCATAGGCCATGGGTTGGCGACTAGAACCAAAGGCGTATTCCCTAAAATTGCGAATGTATTGCCTTTATAACCTGTAAGCACATGTAACCAAGCACACAACAAGATAGGAACACAAGTAACATGAACTGTAAACAAAGTGAGTGTAGTAAGTAAAAGTTTATAGAGTACAATCCCAAATAGAAAGTACAAGTACAACTATGATATAATACAACTGAAGAAAAGGAAAAGTCATTTGTTGGGTCATCCTCTAAGGATCCTATTGGAAGGGTAGGTACATATCGCCTCCTTAGTAAACAACATCCACCCATCTCCTCTGCGTACCGACACGTCGTATGGTCCACCTCCGGGCACCATCCAGTCCTGGTACTCTCAACCTCAATCAGCGTTGTCTTTCGTCTACAACCAACACAACAAGGTGCAGGAATAACCCGTTCAGGGGTGAGTATAATGATACTCAGTAGGGACCCCGAGACCCTTAAGGTCTCACAAAATCAACCAAGGATAAATCACAAAGTATGAAATCAACAGATTACCCTTCTTATGTATATGCCCATACATATACCTATGTTATCAAGTAATCTATCTCGATCATGAGAAAAAAACACAGAGGTAATGACTCAGCTCAAACCAGTATTTATTCTAGGGGTAGTATCTAGTAACATTCCCAGTCACAATGTTGAACACCATGGCTGCTAGAGAACTCCTCCTCTATCGAGTACAGTGGGCCTACCGTGTCACACAGAGGTGCTTCCCACTAACCTTGGACTGCTGAGGTACTCATCCTGTCGAGTATTGTGGGTCTCTCGTGTCACCAAGGTGCTCTCCACCATGGGTCTGCTGCGTCACCAAGGTGCTCCCCCTCATAGCTTGTTGAGGTACTCCTCCTATCGAGTACCGTGGGTATGCTGCATCAAAAAAATTAAAAATGAGTATATATATATATATTAAATATTCTATAATAGTATATATTAAATATATTTATATAAAATGAATAAATTAAAATAATGAAACCAAAAAATTAAAAATGATTAAATTAAATAATATAAATAAATATTTTTAATTATATAATTATTAATAAAAATGAATAAATTTAATATACATATATATAACTTATAAATATTAATAAATAGTTTATATTAAATATAAATATAAAATATTAATAAATTTCAATAATTAAACAAAAAAACTAAAAATGAATACATTACCAAATTATTACAAAAAATTATTAATGAAACGGTTACTAATAAAAATTATAAAATTTAATATAGATATATATATATATTAATTATAAATTGTAATAAATATTAAATATTAAATATAAATATAAAAAATAAATAAAATGAAATAAATAGAAACATATTAATTTCTTGCTCATTTTTTAATGGTTTTTATACATAATTATTCATTAATATATTTAATATTTTTAGTATATAAATATATTCGTATATATTTCTATACATACATATATATATATCAATATATATAATATTTCCTAAAATAGGATTTATATAATAAAAAATATTTATGCTTACATTAAATATGTCATATATTTAGTGAAAATGGTTTATAATTAAAACTTAATATAAATTAAAAACATTGACTAATTGTTTTGAGTAATGAAAATTTAATTAAACATCATTTGATTTTTCAATTTAACACATAAAAATGTGTGTTATATTTATTTCATAGATACATATATATAATTAATGCATTTTTATATATAACTCACACGCGCATAATATTTCTATAATTTATTCAATTTTTAATATTCATTATTGAATTATATTTATTAAAAATATATATTTAATATATATTATTTTTATAATCAGAAAATTTTACCATTTTTTATATTTTTATTCAATATATACTACTAGTGACATTTTAATATTTTTTTGGATTTATTCATTTTTAATATTATTTATTCATTAATAATATTAATTTTTTTAAAGATTTTTTTTAATTTATTCATTTTTAATTTCTCATTATTCAATATTTTTGTAATTGTATCCATTTTGAATATTTATTTATATATTTTTATTCATTGACATTTAATGTTTTTAATATAGTTTTAATTTATATAATTAATAGGTATTCATTTCCATTTAAACATACATAATTATTCATTTTTTGAATTATCTATATAATTAATAATATTCATATATTTTTAAAATGTATTCATTATTATTATTATTTATTTCATTAATTGGCATTATATATTAAGTAATTTCATTATTTGATTTAACATATATCAAACTTATATATATATACACATTATTTTCACACAAACAAATATTTATGTAATTGATGAAATATTATATACAAACACAAACACCTAATTGTTATTTAACTTATTAAAATTTTAATATTCATTTTATAGTTTAATTTTGTAACATAATTTATTTAATATATTATTATTTTAATTAGTAAATTTTATTTATTTAGTTTTAATATCATTACAGCTATTATTATTTATTGATTTTTACTCTTTTTTATTTTTTATTTTTTGGAATTTAATCATTTTATAATATTTAATCGTACATATTTATTTACTATATTTTAATATTTTCAATATGTATTCAACTTTATTTCAATATATATCCATTTTTATTAATTTTTAAATTTAATTTAACTTAATGTTTTTTTCAATATTTTTAAAGCCTCATCCTTTTTAATTATTCAATTTCACTCATTTTTAACATTCGTGCATTTAAGATTATATATTCATTAATAATGTTAAAAATATATTTGTAAATAACTATTTATAAATAAATATATTTATAAATTTACATTTCCTATATTTATAAAATTTAATATTTATAATTATAAATAAATATAAAGTTCTGTATTTTCGAACCAGAAAAAATCAAAAGGATTTTGAACCTTTTCATTTACTGGACTAGCCGAATTTAAAAAAAAACTTCGAAATGCATTTTTAGGACTTGGAACCTTTCGAAGTAATTTTTTGGACTAGGGTAAAGGCCCGAGAAGTTTCCTGAGTGGATCAAGCAGTTTTGGGGGTGTTAGACCCAAAAAAGCATAGTTTTGAAAGGCTGTTGAGGGCGCACGGTTTGTCTAAAACCATGAGACCCAATTTACAAAATTGTATGGCCATTTTCAAATGGGATAGTGGTGGTGCACATGGGTTGTGCACAGTTTTCCAAACTATATGCCTAGCCTCCGTGGTTGGAATTTTGAGGCAGTACCTTCACAGTGTTTATTGCACGGTTTGTGCATGGTTTGGAAAACCATTTGGGTCAAACCATGCTGTATACCTAGTTTTAGGAAACTAAATTAAATAAATTAAAACTCAAATTAAAATAAAAAGAAAACAAATATCACCCTCCCCTCTTATACCCACACAATGTGAACCTCCATGGGGCTCTCCTCTGTTGTGCGATGACACCCCATTTTGGCATCCTCCGAACTCTGATTTCTACCCAATTTCTCTATGTTTATTGTATGAACCTTCAAGTTGAGTATCCACCTCCCTTCACCTTCCAATTTATAGCCATTTTCTGTTCTATTCATCTCTCAGTAAGGTGAGTATGAACAATAGGGTTTAGTTTTAATTCATATTTTGGATTTATTTCGAATTTAGGGTGTGTTTTGCCTCTCCCAGGGCCACATTGTGCGAGTTTCGACAACAGTAATAAAAGGAGAATATATTCATGTTTTTTTGGTTCACCTATACCATCCAAGTAAATATTTATACCCACTTCTTGGTTTCTCACCATCTATTTTAGGTTTTTTAAGTATTTTGACTCTCTAATAATTAATCGGTAGTGCGTTGGACCTTTCCACGTGGTTTTTGAGTCGCCAGAGTCTAAGGTGACTTTCTTACATATGCATTGGTAATTTTATATATATATATTGGTCCCCCTATTATGTGTATATTCATCTATGGCAGTAAAAATACATGTATGGGGATATGTGTGCCTATGTATATATATGAAAATGCATACGTAGGTGAGTGGAGGTGGGTATGTGCATATAAGAATATATGTAAGAATTCCCTTTCACATGTTTATAGTCATGTAGATATATGTATAGGGACTAGTTTTCCTTATATATATGCAAAGGTGCATATGATCAGTAAGGGTAGTAGCATCTTTGAGATAGAAAGTCCCAAGAGCCGAAGTGTAAAGCTTGGTTCCACCCTATGGTTGGGTCCCATTCCTTTACCCATTTAAATTTAATAATGCATTTATTAATTATCATTACACCTTTAATTAATGTTTCTTCATGTGTGGTAGTTTTTCTAAAATTATTTCCTTTGGTAAATTAGTTGTGATTCTTAAATGTAAAAAAATTAGTTGATAAACAAAATCATGTTTTTATAATAAAACCCTTCCAATGGAGGTGTGCTTTTTTCAAGCTGAAAATTGGTGATTAGACTTTTATTCTTGCTTGGTCTATTATACTAATAATTCCTTATGCCTTGGTGTTACATTCAAAATATAGAATGTTTAGGACATGTCCCCTAATGGAATTAGAAAAATAGAGTTTCTCTTTTTAAATAATTAATGAACCAAGGAACTGTTTAAGTGGTTGGTCTTGTTTTTTAATTGGAATTACCAATGTATGTCATTAATGTTTTCCATTCACACCACATAAGTGACCCCTGGATCCTTATAAATACAATTGAATGCTTTTAAACCTTGGGTTATACATGGATTCCCATGTATGAATTCCATGGATGGACTCAATGATTTATCATACTTATACCTTGGTTGATACAAGGATACCCATGTAGGAATTCCATGGATGGACTCAGGTTCATAAATGAATAATTGGTTATATTTTTGTAGAACCCCTTACCATGATAATGGAAGGTAGCTGAGTAAACCTTGGTTTTGGAAAATGCATTAAATAGTTTAAATGAATTGTTTCATGGTACTTGTCCTTTCCACAATAATGAAAGGCGAGGATTGATCTAAATGGACTTATTGATTTCTTATGACATGATTAAATGGTTGCATTCCCAATTAGATTTTTCACACTAATGAAAGGTAATTTCTTGAACCTTATTAATTATATATGACTTAATTTTCAAAATTGGAGTGGTCGGACTTGAGCTCACCTTGGATTCCTGAGGAAATGCCTTGATTATAAGAGGACCCCATTCTGAATTCAACGATATGACTTGCTTATGTTGAGACCCACCTAGATCCAGATCCATATCTAACTTTGGATTGCTAGTATGACACTGTAGGATCCCTCATATAGTACTATAGGATGACATGGATATACTCCTTCGATCCAGCATTAACAATTAGGTGCCATGGTTAAATCCCATCAGGCCCAGTCACTACTTAGCCCCAGTTTACCTTGGATGAACTCCTTGAAATTAGTTGGAATCTTATTGTGGAATTCCTTAGACTATAATCCTTGGATTACACTCTTACCCTTAACTAGGCTATAGTCATTACTTATTTGGTGACCCTTGAATTCTATGTTTTCTTGGTTACTACCTTGGAACATCATTATTAAATATCATCACAAGTTTCCTTATTAAATCTTCAAACCTTCATTATTGAGAACATGTGACATGTTTATAAATTTTTAATAATCAATTAATAAACTGGATACATGTTCAGACACCAACCAATGGATGAATCAGGTATAGCCATCAGGTATCCTATAAGAACCAGGATAGGTGATTCTTATTTATTTTGTTTGTTATTATTATGTATACCTGCACACTATTTAATTTATATTGCACTGTATGTTTTGGGATAGACATCATGGGTGCAAGCCTACTGATATATCTATCACACACCCTACTTGAGTACCCTTGGTACATGAGTAGACCTTATATTTATAGGATCTAGGTTGATTGATGTATTACTAGTTCCAAGGAATTAGAATAAAAGGACCAAGTAGATGCTTGAGATACTCATGAAGATCACCCATGGGGATTTTCTATATTTTCTTTATTTTTGCACTATAATGTAAAGAATTTTGTTTGTTTAATACTTTATCTTATATATCATAAATCATCCATTAATTGTAAAACCTAGCATTGGTCACTTTGTTTAGTTATATAAAATATGTCTTATGCTGTTTTGCCGTTGATTTATACTCTTGCTATTCTCTATTGTTTATTCTATTATACCATTGTGCTTATCTGATTATGAGATTATAGTATCCCCACTGAACTACCACTACACTATAACTGATAGTCAGAAGCCTTTGGTGTATGGGGAGGTGTGCTTGAGGCCATGTGACCCATTGGTCTGGCTACCACTTCAATGGTAAGCTGGGTCAGGATGTTACAAAGTTGTATCAAAGGGGGGTTAATTTTTTTCCCTTTATCTTACTATTTTGGGTTCATAGACAGGATACTAGGAATGTTTCGGTGCCTGGTTAATATCCATTCTTAGTATTGATCATCCCATGTTTGGGAAATGACCAAGTGTCCAGGGTTGGGATTGTTGTTCATGTTGTCTGCTATTATAGTTGATATAATTTCACCTTTAGTGACTTGTGTAATTTCTGGTGCGTATGGGTTTATGATTTTATGGTATTTTTATCCTTGTCCTAGTTCACCAAGGAATTTACATTGCATGCATCATACTAGGCACATAGAAATTAACATGTCATGAATATTCCATTCCATCTAGTTGCATTTATAAGTTTCAAGGTGATTGGATTTTGTGCCTTGAGTGTTATTTCATGCTTATTAATAAGGATAAGGAATAAATGTAACACATAGAATCTAGAGTCAGTTTCAATACTGGAGGACATGTCCACGTCATTTTCGAAGCTCTTAAAATTTTACGAAGGAAAAATTATTGATCCTACTTATTTAAGGATGTAGATCAATTTAAAAGTGGTGTATAATCATCCTAGTGAATATATAGATATTTTAGTCCTTATATTATCATTGTAATAGAGAACTATGATTGGGGTGTATAATCAGTCACATAAAAAATGAACTATACATGGGTTATATAACCATACATTTGAATAAGAACAAAAAAATGTACCTCTATGATGATTAATCTAGGGAGGTATGTGGTGTAACAACTATTATCTATAGTGTTTAATCCATGAATGGGGTGTCTTACCAATAACAAAAATGACTATGTTTTCAAGGAACACCAATGTAAATCCTCATGTTCCTTTTTCTATGATCTCTCCTCTGTGCATAAAAGTAAGTGTGAGATAATAATTTGAGAGGGGGTCAAGATCTGAACCAGTCATAGAGGTTGAGTTCAGAGGGAGTAACTTTTAAAAAGAAAAATATGTCACTAATTCACCCTTTCTTACTCTAAATGATCTAACTAGTCTTTGAGTACTTCACATTCCTATCTTTGACTTCTATTCCCAAAATTATAAGAATACTAAAAATATACTCTTATTTCACTTTATAATTACATGACTAAAATCACTAATCTCTATAATATTCATAGTTCCAAAAGGACTCATACACACCTCCCTATATAAAATATGATTTCTATTTGAAATGGTAGTCTATGATAAATATTGGGATAACTATACTCTTAATATCAATACCATAAATAATAATTAATAACCAAGCATCATTCAAAACCCATAATCTAAGTACATTGAAATAAAAAAACTATGTTGTGTGAAATGAATATGAAAGTAATTCATTCATTCAACCCAACAGATCACCCCCTAGAATGATCTCATGAAAAAGATAAATAAATATAAATAAAAGTACAAAGAGGCTCCACCACAACCCCAAGCATCACTCAAGCCATATCTCTCTACATTATCAAGTTACTTCATCTTGATCCACTGTATAACCTATGATCTGATATTTTAAAAAAAGGATTTCATGTGCAGCAGGTTTCTCATGTAGTGTTTGTGAAATATATCTTAGTAGGGTATCACAAAGTTTCCTTAACATATTACTTCATATAAAAGTGTATGAATGATGAAAATTAAAAAAAAAATATGGTATAAATGTTTGGGTGTTGAATGGCCGTATGTTAACCATTCCACTGTAACACCTGACCCCACTAACCTCATCCAACACTAATAGAATAAGTTTACTCATTCCACAACCTTGATCCATGTTCTTTTTATCAAATGTGGGGTTCACACCATTTTATGACCACTACACATTCTCTCAATATATGGTACATACTGAACCTCAACCACATTGTACCAAGTCTCAACCTCTACCCTCTCACTCATTGTGGTCCCCTATACTAAACCTCATATTCTGCCCTCTCAATCATAATAGGAATCCATGTCATGTCTTGACATCTACCCTCTCACATAAGGAAGGGCCCTATATTGAATTTGGACCTATACCCTCTCAGTCTAGGTGGGGTATCATACCAAGTAATGAACTCTACCCACATACTAAGGGTAGGGTCCCACACTAAATAACAATATCCACCCTCTCATCAAGGGTAGGGTTTTATATCAAGTTTCTATATCTACCCTCTCACTTAGGATAGGGTCCCATACTAAATCTTGACATTTACCCTATAATAAAGGGTATGGTCTCCCAATATCATCCTGGACCAATACCCTCACATTGAGGGTGGTCCATGTCAATTCCCTCTTACTTAGGGTTAGGTCTAGAATTAGTCCCATCATCATATCATACACACAGTCAGGGCACACAACATCCAAAGAAGCACAGGACACCTATCAATCGGGTAGGTAAAAACCTAAATCTAGAGCACTTATAAAGGATATACATCTATGTTTATCATCATCATATACCCAAGCTTGTTCACATAGGAAATGACTCACCAAAATTATTGGGATGACTCTTTCACCCATGAAGATTTGAAATGTGTTTTAAGATCCAAATCAATCTTTATTCATTGATACCAATCTTTATCCACCACACTAGGATGGTCCCATGGGTTGTAGGACCTAGATGGACTTTTACTCATGAGTTTGGGTTTAATTACCCTTCTAATTACTACATAAACATTCAAATACTAATCCTCATAAACCATTCATATCTTGTTCCCTCAAGGCCTCTTGGAAACTCATTTACAAGCCACCAAAACTGCCCTAATAACCCATGATTGGGTCCCATTACACACCTATTAAATACGATATCCTAAGATCATCACCAAGGGGAAACCCTCCAGATTCACTGAATTTATCCCTATAGGTTTTACCCCACTCAAAAACTAATCCACAATCAATAGTTTTTTTCCAATAATGAATGAGGCATACAACCATCTCACCCTCTGCTTAATCCCCTCATGTCATCCACACTATCCTTAATGAATAAAACCTAGGTTAATCTCTAGTAATTTTAGAACCTAGATATATCCCAAGCCTCTTATAAGTTTAATAATCATCCATGCCCCCTTTTAAATAAGTCGCTGAGTGGTTTTATTTCATCATCTCTCAATGAAGATCTCTATCTAAACCTAAGAGGATCGACACCACCTCATTTCTACATTTAGGAAATTCTCGGTCCCTATCAACTTTAACCAAAACCAAATTATAAACTAGGAATCCACAATCACACGGAGAAATATATATAGTTAATTATTATAGGTACTGTTGATCGTATAACTATTCTCTATTTATTTCCACCCTTACACCAATGTTTTAAACTTGTTTTTTATTGAAAATTTCAAATATAATAGAAAATTTTACATCATGTTTTATTAAATAATTTAAATTTTACCAATGTCAAACAAGAAGATTTTAGTTGTTTTAATGGTTACACAATTGGACGAGGTTATTTGGATAGGCCATAATGAAATTTAAGAAAAATATGTCAAACTTCATGGAAGCCCGAACACACATGTTGAATTCAACATTCACTGTGGATACTATGTGCATCCAATTGGGCAGAAAATTGGTGTAAAAGTGTATAAATGTGTGGGATAAATTTCTCTTGAAGACCATAGATTCCAATTCATCCATTTTGAGGTTACAAAGTGGCCCAAAATATGAATATATTCTGTGAGGAATATTGGACCACCTTTCTATATTTGGGCCATGACATTTTCCCCAGACCCCAAATTGTGACGATTCCACCTAAATTTGATAAATAACTTGAAGGTACGCATCTCCAACTAATTTACATACAATTTAAAATGCTTTTTTTATAATCTGAATCAACTTGGTGTAAAAATATGTCATGAAAATTTCACCTAAACTCGTAAACCGTTGACTTTTCTTGGATCCAACTTGCCAAATTTATCTTTAAAAGCACTACATGGCTCATTTTCAAGTTTGAAATGACCCGAGATAAGTTTGAGTCAAATTATAGATATTTATTAAACCATTTTATACCTATTATACACCATATACTTCTAATTTTATGAGTGATCAGTTTGGGGTTTGTTCCTTGTTGTAATCCTGATCTCCACACTTGTAATATTTGGAAGGTGATTGAATTTTCATATTTGTAGAATATTGTTCTTACTTTATATATTTTGATTTTTTTTATTCTGGTTTGATATAATACAAATCAAAAAAACAATAATCATCATGCTACCATACATAAATCGGATCTTGTGATGATTTGAGTGAGGTTTCCACTTTTCTCTCCTCTTCTCTTTCATGAGTTCACTTATGGATTGTATAATTTGTTGAAATCTAAAAGGTATAACTAATGATTATGAATTTTTTTTCTCTTAAGAATAATTTCGACATAGACCCAAATCTATAAATCTCATCACAGTGTTGATGTGATGCCTTGATTGAATTTTTTTATTATATCGACATAATTTAATTAATTGTGAATTTTCATCTATAATCAATATCATCGATCGATAAAATCATAGGTGTTGTCCTATTAATAAATCAGATACCATAATATTTTCACTTTTTATAAATCAAGGAATCAATTATCCTTTCTATTTCCCTTGAGAGCGATGAAGGATTGAGAATCAAGGGACACTCACCCGGGTTGATAATGATTTATCCAACCAATTTATCTCACATTGTAATATAGTTTCAATTTATGTTTTAAAATCAAAAAACTCCAAGATTTATAAAATAGAATTCCCCTTTATGTTAAAAATCAAAACCTTATTTTAAAATTAATGATCTAATCCTTCTTCGAGAGATGACCCAGGGTTCCTGCTATACTGTAGAAATTATGGTAAAAACTAAACATTTAATTTGAAACGCTCGACAATGCGATCAAATTTTGGCACCATTTATAGGGATACAATATCATTTTTTCCTTTATTATTTATTTTATTCCTTTTTTTTATTTATTAATACTTTCAATATCCTCCCTTTTCTTTTGATTTTTTTTATTTTGTTTTGTCTTTTGTTTTTGTTTATTTTGGTGTGTTTCTTCTCTCTATATCTCTCTCTTCTTCTCTCTCTCTCTCTAATTTTGTAATATATCACTCTCTTTCATTATCTTGATTAACTCTTCTTAAGTGTTTTTTATTTATTAATATTTCACTAAAAATCAAAAAACAAACAAAATAAACAAACAAAATGTACATCATTGTTGCATCAAAAGATCAAGAAAAGGAATATTACTTGAATTCAACCCAAAAATTGAAAATATCATTCACTAAAAGATTAGTTCATATATAATATGATATTAAATTAACATTTATTAGACCCTTGTGGAAACTCAATTGGTCTAAAACCAATCAAAAAATTGAACTAAATCAAACCCCATAAATCATGGCTCCAAATAATTGAACTTTAAAAGAACTGACCACCCCTGATGTGGAGTACCGACCTATGTACATAAAATATTCAAAAGAATCATCTAACATTGAGATGAGATCAGGAATAATCCACCTCTTTTATAAATTCCATGTTTTTCCTAGTGATTCCACTCACAAACATCTCAAGTCCTTTCATATAGTGTGCTCCACCATGAAACCCCAAAATGTAACTAAGGACCTCATAAAGCTTAGGGTCTTCTATTTCTCCCTTGATGGTGTAGCCAAAGAATGGATATAATATCTTCCTATAACAATTGGGGGCTAGAATGACCTTAAACTAATCTTTCTAGGGACTTTTTCCCCAGATCTTACAATGCATTAATTACAAAAGAAATCTGTAGAATTACGCAGTCACAAGGAGAGACCCAAACTAAATATTGGGAGATATTCAAAATATTTTTTCCAAGTTTCCCAAACCACTAAATTAGTAGAAAAATTATAATTCAATACTTATATAATGGAATTATCCCCATGGATCATGGTATGATAGATTTTGTAGCCATTGGTCCCCAATTTGATAAAACTCATGTTGACACTCGTGACATAATAGCCAACATGGCTCAAAATACACAACAATTTGGTATGTGAGAAATTACACCAACCCAAAGAGTTCATGATGTAATTCATTAATACATAGAAAAAAAAGGTAGAGAATAAAATTGATTAGATTCATTCCCTTATAAGTTAATTATCTCAAGCATAAGGAAATTCACACTCTCTTCCCATTCCATTACATTTTTGTATTTGTTCTAAAAATGCTCATTTTTCTAACTAGTGCCAGCAACTTCAATATTTTATCTGAGTCTTGTGCAGCAGTATTCCCTCGGAGTTCATTCTAACAAGTACCTCACTTTAGGCAAGAACCATTCATTCCAAATCCAAACCCATAGTGGCAAGCACAACCACAGTATTGACGAGGAGGAAACTCAAGCTACCCCAAACAGAATTGGTATTAATAAGGACAAGGTATGAAACCCTTTTATCCTTCACCTTATTAGAATAATCCTCCTCCTTTCAAATTTTAATCAATCCTCAAGGACATGGTAAATTAATTAGAAACCCAAAACCTCTAGTTCCAATATACCACTCAATAGGCTATTCAAGACTTATAAACTCAAGTTGGACAATTAGAAAACACCATCATTGAGATAAAGATGAAAGGTTCTAGAAAAAAACAGTCACAACCTATTTCTAATCAGAAAGAAAGAGGTGATTTTTTTGAAATTACAAATTATAGTGGTAAATAATTTTCTTCTTCTACTAATTATACCAAATAGGTATGTTCCCCTATTGAAAACTTCGTTTTCATACCCTCAAAATATTCAAGTAAAGAAAAACATGACAAAAAGTGTAAAAAATTATCATTGAGGATTCCCATGAACAATATATTCATCTTAATTTCCCTCAAACACTCTCTTAAGATTAGAAAAACTTTGATAGTGACATTTCTAAAAGAAATAATGGATACATTTACAATGGTAAATGTTAACATTCCTCTTTTGGATGCAGTCAAAAAAATTCCTTATTACACCAAATTTCTTAAAGAAATTTTCCACTATAGACGAAAACTGAAGTTGAATAAGAGAGTAAACATTGGAAGGAATGTATCATCCTTAATAAAACTAGAAATACCAACAAAATTAAAGGATTCAAACACTTTCATGATACCTTGTACCATAGGGGGAATTTATTTTCTGACGCAATTCCAAATTTGGGTGTTTCGATTGATGTGATGCCTTACTCTGTATACACTTCATTAAAGTTTGGAGAGCTATAACCAATGGGCATCATCATGAAACCTTCCTACTGGATCACAACACACCCATCATAATTGATCCAGAATGTCCTCTTAAGATTGAAAGATCTCATCTTCCCTAAAAAAAATCTACATTCTTGATATGGAATATACTCAAACCCAAGGACATTATCCTCTAATACTTGGGAGGAAATTCCATAAAATAGAAAAATGATCATCAACATTCATAATGGTATGATTTACATGGATTTCGGTGGATAAAATGTATGTTTTAATATAATTGGTGAAATGAAACACCCCATTGAAGATCACTCCACTCTTCCTTTCTATTTGATGTAAGTTCTCTCTATCGACACACATACACATAATATTATCTCCTTGAACCATAATCTGATTCATTTTCTTCTTCTTCAATCTTGGATGATTTGAGTTTTGATTCGTTTTTCTGAGTGGTGTTTGGGTTCATAAATATGTAAATTTTGTGATTTAATTGACGAGTGTGTTCATTCTGAGGTACCCATGGTCATCGATGATTTTTTAAATCGCATTTTCATTGATTCCCTTTCCTTAGAGAATAAATAGGAGTAGATAAACATTTTCATAGACATCACTCCCACTAAATCCCCTCCCAATGTCCAAAAATAATTGGTGTTGGAATTAAAACCGCTTCCATCTAATTTAAAATATGCATATCTAGAGGGTATTGACCAATTTCATGTCATTATTTCTAATAACCTCTCTCTATGAGAGGAATACAATTTGATTGATCTTTTGAGTTAGTATATAAAGTATATAGAAAGGGAATTGGAAAATATTATTGTGATTATCCCATATATTTTTATTCACCATATACTTTTAGATTATGAGGATAAACCCATAAGGCATTCTCAACGCCGGGCAAATCCCACTCTCCATGAAGTAGTAAAATTGTAAGTCAGTAAATTACTTTATTATAGGATCATTTATCCTATATATAATAGTAAATGTGTTTTCCTAGAGAAAATTGTGCCTAAAAAATAGAATAATTGTTGTTTAAAATGAATAGAACGAATTGGTTCCAACACAGGTGAAAAACAGGTGGTGAGTCTATATTGACTACCATTGACTGAATCAATCCATGATAAATGACTACTTTCCTCTACCTATAATTGACCAAATGTTAGAAATACTGGATAGTAAGTCCCAATATTGTTTCTTTTATGGATAGACAAGTTATTTTCAAATACTTATATCCCCTGAGGATCAAGAAGAGACAATATTTAACTATCCATTCGTCTCATTTTCATACAGAAGCATGCCTATTAGCCTATGTAATGCTCTTGGTAATTTTTAGTGATTCAAATTGATTGTTTTTTCTAAGTAACTTGAGAATTGTGTGGAAGTTTATGTGGATTATTTCATGGTCGGTAGCACTTTCTTTAATGAATATTCGATACACATAGGTTTTTTCTATCATAGTTTTATTGAAAAATATCTTGTAATAAATTACGAGAAATTTCATTTCATGGTTGAGTGGGGGATAGTTCTTAGGAATTTTATTTCAAATAAGGTAATTCAAGTGGAAAATAAATAAATGAGTTAATTTTATTCCTTTTATATCTAAAATAGGTTCATGAGGTGTGATCTTTCTTGGGTCATGTTGGTTTTTACCACTAATTCATTAAAGAATTTAGTAAGATTTCACGTCCTCTATCACATGTCATAGATAAAAAATTTCTGGATTCATTCAATTCATTAAAATTATTCTTATGTTACCTACCATCATCAAAATACAAAGGTGGTATCTCTCCTTTGAACTTATATGTGAAGACTCTAACTTTATAGATGGGTAAATTTATCACAAAGGGTTGAGAAGGTGCCTCGTGTCATTGTATATGCCTCACATACCCTTGACCCTACCTAGGGAAACTAAAAAGCCACTAAAAAAGAACTCTTTTCAATTTTTTCCCGTGTAAAAATTTTATTCAAATATTCTTGGGTCAAAAATCATTATTTTATCATATTTCCCTTTGTTTTATCCTTAAGAAACCTAAACCTAAGCCTCAACTCATACAGTGGATACTCTTACTCTATGAGTTAACCTTGATATTAGAGATAAAATGGGAGTGGAAAATGTGGTAGATGACCATGCTAGTACTATTTTCCAATCATTAGACCACCATGTTGACTCCTCTCTCCCCATTGGAAAATTATTTCCTCATGAGATCCTTTGTTATGTTGTGGACCTTACCCCCTAGTATATAGACATTATGAATATTATAACAGCATCTAAGGTCCCCACTGATTTCAATACTTCAAAATCCTAGATACTTAAGCATGATTCGCGATGGTAAATTTGGTTTGTCTCATACTTTTGGAGAACTTGTAGTGACCAACTAATTTTTAGGTTCATCCCATACTATGAGTTCACCTCATTTTTTATCTTCTGCAACACTTTGGATTATGGGGGAACTTTGGCTCTCAATGAAATACTCAAAAGGTCCTTAACTTGGGACTTTATCAGAAAAAAATTTATAGATATTACCATAAATTTTGTAAGTGATGTACTTGATTTAAATTCATAGGGAATATCTCCTATAAGAATGAAATTCCCCAACAACCCATGTTATTTTCTGAGATCTTTAATGCATGGGGAATTGACTTCATTGGGACTTTTCCAAATTCATTTGGCATTGTGTACATATTATGTTTTTTTAACTATGTCTCTAAATAGGTGGAAAAAGACCACTAGGAATGATAACTCTTGAGTAGTTGTTGATTTTGTGAGGTACTATATTTTTAGCAATTTTGGTTTTCCAAGATTCATCATTAGTTATCAGGGTTAACATTTTTTCAATAGAAACATAAAAAACATTCTTCATAATTATGGGGTTTTTTATAAAGTATCTACTACATATCACCCCCAAACTAATAGACAAGATGAAATTTTAAATCAGGAAGCTCATATAATCTTGGAAAAAATAGTATAACCCAATTGGAAAGATTGGAGATTGCACTTAGATGATATAATTTGGGCATACTGAACAGCATTTAAAACCCTTATTAGAATTTCACCATAGAGGATTGTGTTTGGAAGGGCTTGTATACTTCTGGTGGAGGTAGATGAATATGAATATTGGGTGGTCAAACAATTTAATATGAATCTCTCAAATGTAGGTGAGCATATGAAGTTACCGATTCAGGAGTTAGAAGAAATTTAGCGTGATGCATATGAGAACTCCCAAATATATAAATATAAGACAAAGGCCATCCAAGATGAGATGATTCATCAGTGGAATTTTCATATTGGTGAGAAGTTCCTCATGTAAAATTTCAGGCTAAAACTCTACTCCGGTAAGCTTTGTTCCTGATGGTTCGATCCTTACATTGGCCTCAATCTTTGGTTCTATTGTATTCTATCTTGAATAAATATATAAAAATGATGATGATGAATGTGAAGTGACTTAAACACTTTTACGAGGATTTTTAAAAGCACCTCAGAGAGGAAATCCACCTTCAAGAAGAAACTTACCAGTGAAACTCACCAGGTCTTATCCTTATTTCCCACATTATCTTTTATTATAGTGAGAAAACTATACACTCTAGGTATGGGGGAGTGGGTAAAATCATTGGTTCGTTACTGTTTTTATTTTCTTTCTTATTTCTTCAATTATTTTCTTGATGAATCATATTTTTAAATTCCTTAACCTATTTATTTCATTAGGATTGTCATCACCTTTCTTATTTCTTCTCTTTTTTCTGGTTGAATTGTACTTTTACCTTTCCACCAGCCTATTTTTCTTTCTAAATCATGAAAATTACTGAACAAGCATGTTGAAATTCCAAATTCCATGTTGTTTTAACAATTAGTGAAAAATTTTCTTAATTATAGAATGTGAATTTCTGAATGAGTTTAACATTTTCATGTGATTTTTAGTAAATTGGTTTTTTTTAATATAATATAAATGGTTATATATTTATGAAACATTTTAGATGACTGATACCCTTTGTGTGAGTAGTTTATGGGAAAGCTTTTCCATTAATATCTCCATACATCTTTAAACCAAGACATGAAGTGTGAATATTTATTACTTAACAAAAAGTAAAAATAAGTTAGGTGAATTTTTATCAGATTTTAAAAAATATTTTCCCATACTTATGTCCCTTATCAGATCTATTTCATTGTTGTATCAAATTTATCTTTCATGTAAACCTGTTATATACCCTCCAAAAATAAAAAATAAAATAAAATAATAATAATAAATAATAATAAGGGGAGTGATTAAATGTAAAAAAATTGGTATAACTAGGTAAGGATCTAATGGTTTGACTTATAGGAATTCATAATTGAGTGGGTCTCGAAATTTGATTGTAAAGGGAATAGGTTGGGTTTGGGGGAAATAATCAAGTAAGTAGAAAATTTTTAAAATAAACTATATTTACTAGATAGAAAGTGGAAATACTAGCATGAATTGGTTTTCACACACACACATGGAGAGTTAGTTGAATGCTATAATTTTGAATTAATTTCTCATATTTTTAACATTCATCTCTTTGAAGTTTATTCTAATATAATTTATGGGAATTTTTTTCCATGATCATTGGGAATAACTCTTTAGTGAGGTTTTTTCTTTGATATCATTATTATAATGAATTAAAATTTCATTGAATGTTAAATATTCATGAATTTGTGAATATATAAATGCAGAATATTTTTTGTGTAAATGTTCCTTTTCTGATGAGTGAAAAGTTTTAGGTGTGGGGGTGGGATCACATAACGATTCAATATTTATTTCCACCCTTACACCACTATTTTAAACTAGTTTATTATTGAAAATTAAAAATGTAATATAAAATTTACCTTTAAGTTTTATTAAAAAAATTAATTTTTATTAATTTTAAATTTGGTAAATTTAAATTATTTTAATGGTTACACTTTAGGAGGAGGTGATTTGGAGAGCCCATGATATAATTCGAGAAAAATGGGCCAAACTGCATGGGATCCCGAGCACACTTGTGAACATCAACATTTACTTTGCATAATATATAGATCCAATTGGATTGAAAATTGGTGGATGAGTTTAAAATTGTGTGGGATACATTTCTATAGAATATTATGTAACCTAATTATTCCATTTCAAGGCCCAAATGTGGCCCATAATGTGAAGTGATTTCGGGGGACCAGATTAGACAACCCTTCTTCATTTGTGCTATAACGTGTTCCTCAGACATACAATTGGGCTGATTAAACCAAAATTTGATAGATAACTCGAATACCCACATCTCCACTAAATTTAAATACAATTTAAAGAGTTTTTTTAGTAAATAAACCGAATCAACCTGTTGGGAAAATATGTCATGAACAGCTCACCTAAACCCTATACCATTGACTTTTCTTGGATCAAACTTTCCAATTTTCTCTTTAAAATCACTCCATGGATCATTTTCAAGGTTGGAAAAATTAGGGGTAAAGTAGAGTCGAATTAGAGATCTTTATTTATCCATTTTATCCCTATTTTAAACTATGTACTTCTAAACCTCTTAGTGATCAATTTGGGGGGTGTTCCTTATTATAATTTCAATCTCCATGCTTTAATATTTGAAAGAACATTGAATTTCAAGGATTGAAGTATATTTTTCTTAATTTATATATTTTCAATTTTTTCTTTCTGGTATGATATAATACAAATGAAAGGAACAGTAATCTCAATGCTCCCAAGCATAAAGCAGATCTTATGATGATTTGAGTGTGAGTGACTCTTTTCTCACCTCTTCTCTTTCAGGAGTGCGCTTATGGATTGTATCATTTGATTAAATAAAAAAGGTATAACCCATTATTATTCATGTATTTGTATTCATATTAATTTTTATATAGACCCAAATATGGAAATCTCATCACATTGTTGATGTGATTCCTTTATTGATGTTAGTTCTAACATCAACATAATTTTATTGATTGTGAGCATTCACCGATAATCAATATCATCGATCGATAAAATACTAACTGTTAACCTAGTATTAACTCAAATACAATAATGATTTTAGTGTTTATAAATAATTAAATCAATTATCTTTTCCATTTCCCATGATACTAATGATGGATTGAACATCAAGGGACACTCACCTTGGTTGATCAAGATTTCTCCAACCAATTTTTCTCACATAGTAATACTGTTTTAATTTATGTTTAAAAAACTAACGCCAATTTTTCTAAAATATCATTCCACATTTATTTTCAAAATTAAAACCTTCTTTTAAAATTAATTATCTAAGGATCCTTTGAGAAATGACCTAGTTTTCCTTCTATACTGTAGAAATTCAAGTAAAAACTAATAATTTAATTTGAAGCATTTGACAACACAACTAACTATCAAACTTGATACAAAAGTTAACCCCTCATGACAAGGTTATAAAACCAATATACAAACATGAGACAAATCTCATCCATTCCACATTCCTGTATCTCAACCAAAAACACTAAAACTAAATATTATAAAACATTTATGATTTATTTAAAAAATGAAATCAATTTGTAATAATCATCATCAACTCACTGAGGCACCTCTATACACTGAAACAATGACCAATGAAACACAAAATATCCATGGATCACCCACAACACTTCTATAAAAATAATTCCTTGTCAACTAGAATTAAATTGGTTATAATTCTTATAGAAAATGGTAAAAATCCCTATTAATCTCACTATGAAGTGATTCTCATTAAAATCATTAATATAACACATGTATTGACCCTTTATCAACACCATTGATCTATCAAAATCCAAAACCCCTTCATAATGATTTGAATTCGCAATGATTTGATGGGATTATGAATTAAAACCTATCACAGACACCAAAAAGTAGTATCCAATTAAAATAAAACTAATGAAGGTGGAATTTAAAGATCACAGATAAAATTTTCATGTAAAATCTTCTTAAAACACCCCTTGTCAAGGGGTTAAGTGGGAAGAATATATGGGTAAAGAACTAGTCAA
Organism: Viscum album; assembly: GCA_963277665.1. Taxonomy (NCBI): domain Eukaryota; kingdom Viridiplantae; phylum Streptophyta; class Magnoliopsida; order Santalales; family Viscaceae; genus Viscum; species Viscum album. The sequence continues at coordinate 1,352,682,111 of OY728147.1, read as the reverse complement.
ATGTACCTTCCTTGAGCTCCCTTTTCCTCTAAATTGTGAGTGTTATGACCTAGAAAAGATGATTTTACCCCTTATAAAAAAATAGGTAGGATTACCATTATAGCATGACCCCCTTGGGTTATAGTGAAAAAAACCCACATCTTGGGTTACATTAAAAAATGACCCAATGTGTCATGGAACAACCTTTCTCCCTAGAATAGAACCCAAAACCTTGAGGCCACTTTCTCTAACATAGAACAACTGCTTTTTTCATCGCCTCAAATTAGGAAATCCTTTACAATGTATCCCGCCACCAAGATGACCATTCAATTCAAAACACTCTTCCTAGGAAGCATGGTATATCTTACCCCTAAACACCCTTTATGGAATTTCCCTAGAGATTTGGAATGATATTTCACCCCCTAAACACCTTTTAGATGTACTAACTATGTTTTAGAATGATATCCCATGACCCTAGAAATTTAATCATAAAAAAAGGGTTTGTAGTATGAACCCCTTTCTTCATAGTGTGAAACTCTCTCTTTCTCTAAAAAATAATCACTTGAAATTAATTCCATGTTGTAACACCCCCTAGTTGTAGTGTGATTTATCACTTGAATATATTTCTATAGTAGTGTCATCCTGATTCTACTTTGATTATCACTCAGTCTACAAAGACACCACTAGGTCCTCCAAACATTCTTAAAACCCTCTTAAATATTTCTAGGACTTGGATTTCCAATCCCAATAAAAAATATCTAGTCATCCCTACTATGGAACCAAAAGTAAGAATTTCTTCTAAAATCAATGAGTATTAAATTCAAGGGTTATTACAGATCTTTAGATAATTCAATAGATAACCTAATATCCCAAAATTATAAATATCCAACATATAAATAACCTAAATGGGTAATTGGGTTCTTTTTATTTAGCTTAGAATATTTCTTGAGCTCGTTTTCCTTTAATTTTTTATACAAAAAACTATCTTTTTTTGAATAACTCTCTCACTTCCTCTGACCAGATCACCTCATCTAAAGCTCATGTTTCATTGGTTCTTAAATTGTGGCCTATCATGAAACCTGGTAGTTTATTTTCTCTATATATTTTTATATTTTAACTATGGTTCCATTCTTTCAAGGCTTCTCGGTACCCATTTCTCTAGATTCAAAGCTAAGTCATTACTCATCATGTGGAAATTTTAGGATAGCATGTCATAGGGATATAAATATATCCAATAATGTGTATACCCAAGTAATAATTTGATTTGGGAATTTGAGTAAGAAAGTCTAATTTGGTAACAGGTGGTCTTATAGTTTGTCATCAACCAAAATTTTCAAGGAACTTTCTAGTTTTGACCTATTCTTACTTCTATGGATAATGTTAACAATTTTTTATATGAACATTTTAATTGATTTTCAAACCTATATAGTGTATAGGCTTTGAAAATAACATCACAATCCACCCACACTAATAGGATTCAATCTCTTAGAGTTTTTATATATTATCTTCTAATATACCCTACATGGTCTACATCTATTATTTTTAAAACATGATATCCCTATATAGAAATAAATTGAACTTTGAATGCTTATTCATGGATTATATAGCCTTTTCATCCTTCATCAATAGGGTTCAAATATTGAATATGGTCTAAATCACTGGCCTAAACTTTTACCTTATTAATGTTAAAAATGTTTTTTGGTTTTATTTTTTTCAATTTGGCTCATTTTAAATAATATTTTCACTATAATTAATTTAAAGACAATGTCTTGGGTGATGGATTTAGTATCCAGCAAATGGATGAGAAAGTGATGTGTTCACTATGTTTACATGGAAAATAATAAGAACAAAGTTCCTTGAAATATAAATTTGGAAAAATTCTTTAGACTAACACATCTATTAACTATTTGAGATGATCTAAATATCTAATACCAGTACTACAAGGTAAAAGAATCATTTTTTACAATAGTAACTTCTGAATTTGAATTAATGAGAAAACCTGGATGTTACACCTATATTTAAATGATGTTATCATGTGGATAAAAAGTTTTTAACGATTTAAAAGTGTTTTTGAAAGATAGATGAAGATAAAAACTCCATCCATGACTAATTGAGTTTGAAGGTGGATAATTATCATGTTTTATATCTCTTGTATGATGATTTATAAAGGTTAAAATGAAGTTGAGTTGAGAAGGAAAAAGTGTTCTTGGAAATACTCTACCTTGATAATTTAATATGTATCAATACATTGGAACTTGATAAAAGATGTTTGAAATTATAATAATAATTTATAAAAAAAATTAATAAAATTATAAAGTAATTTGAGCTGATTTAAAAATTACAGAGTTGAGTTGGAACAGTTGTGAAGTCATTTTGATGAAGTCTAAAATTTTGGAAGAAATCCACATTGTATAAATTTTGTACAGATCGTATGTCTTTTTGGTCCATTATATGACTTTAAACGACATCATGTGACTTTTTATTGATCATATGACTTTGATCCAAAATTTTAACTTTTTTGTGTTGTATGAATTCATTATAACTATATTTGTCAAATGTATTACATTATGTTCCATCCTTAGACTTCATTTCAAGAATTTTTCACTATGAGACTACCAAATTATTATGATGAAGATATTATATGAATTTTATTCCATTCTAATTTCAGTTTCTTATGATGAGAATAATTTATTACTTCACCATGTGAATTTTCTAATCATGAAACTTTCATGAAGATCGTATGTCATTAAATTCACTATATTAAAATTCATCCAAATGATATATCATAAGACTTCATGGAACTTATGACTTTCAGAATTCATATGATGTTCTAAAAATATGGTAAATACTAGAATTAATTATTTTAAGTGGGAAATAATTTTGGATGATTCCAAAGATATTCCTAAATGATAAAAAAAATATTAAGCTTTGATTATCCATGATTCAAGAATGAGAAATTTATCTTCAAGCTATTAAAGAAGAAGATCAAAATTTGAAAGAACGTCTGAAAAATAAAATTTTCTTGAATAAATTTCATAGGTTTATTAGAATAATATATACATTATCAAATTTAACCCTTCTCATTCATCAGTTCCTTAAATAATTTATGAAGTATGTTTTTTGAGAAGAAGGAATAAGGTAGAGTGTTGACTTATTTATATTGTGTATATACTCAACCTATGGTCCCTACAGGATTTCATGTGAACATATTATGCTGAAGAATAAGGTTCCACACAAAAATATTATGTGATGTATATTTTTATACAGCTTATAATATTTATATTTCATGATTATGGAGATCTATTTAAATAATACTAAGTCGATCATAATGAATAATAAAAGATAAATATATTTGATTGAGTTAAAAATATGAGAAATTGAAATAATGAGTATTTTTTTAATACACTTTTAATTGAAGATGAGATTTTGGGAGACATTATCACATGCTCATAATAAATGAGGATGATATTAATATCATAGGCAAATTTTGAAAAGGGAAAGTGGATTTGGTATGTGGGTGTTCACACATTCTCTAGATGTATTTATTTTTGGAAAATGAGAAGACCCCATACATTGAATGATAGTGACTCTTGAGGAAAATGGTGACCTGTAGAAAATAAAATTCACTCTCAAGAAAGAAGCTGGTTATGTGATGCATTATAAGAAGCCGAGATAAAAATATAACTCTCAACGTAAGAAAATATAAGAGGTGCTATAACCTATAATGAAGAAGTAGAAGAGATTCAAGCCTATCTAAACTTTTTTCCTCATTGAAATTGAATAATAATTAGATATTATAAGAATATTAACTTGTATTAATGATTATTTATAGTTGAGTAAGTTGAAATAAAATAATAGTTCCTAAAGCTATGTGTACATTGATTATTTTGAGAAGAATACTTCTATTAATAGTGACAAAAATAAATTCTAAAGAATATCCTAGAATTTGTGAAGTGTTCAAAGGTTGAGTTTCGTGTGTATTTATTTATGATTTTAAAAAAAGTAAAATATACTCTATGTTGAGTAAGAATATTAATTTATGGGTGCAGATACATCCATGTTCTGAACTTGTGATCTAATTCAATAGTAGTACTAAGTTATACATATTAATTAGTGGAATTATAGTATAAATAAGATTATTGGTATACTTATATGATCACTTATGTAATATAGTGATACCATACATGTTAAATATGGTGGTCTTGGTTTTAGGATAATACTTAGAGAACTATACTTGTATTGATAACAAAATTTATATTTAAGAATCTATAGATCAGTGAAATTTGAACACTGAATGTATTAAAATTCCCAAGAGGGATCGAACCTATAAAAACACATAATCCTTTTAATGTTGATTTTCATTGCATAAAGTTGTATAATATTTTAATAAACAAAATATATAATTTTCATAACTATCATTATAGGTTCAAAGTTCAATTTTTTTTAAAGGTTGAAATAAAAAAATACAACTTGGTAAAATTAGGTCACACCTGATTCACCCCTAGGCGAGTCTTTATAGGTCCAATGGGGACAATAAGTGGTATCAGAGCATAAGTTTCCCCAAATTTAGATCCATTATTCTATATCAAAGTGTAATAAGAACATTTGGTTACCTTGAATATATTTTTAAACTTTATTTCCCTAGATTAATTGTATTGTGTCATATAAATTATATATTCTAAGTCATATTAGAAGAGAAATCAAAAGAACCTTTGTTGGAATAATTAATCACAATCCTTGTCAAGAAATATTTTCTAGTATTTTAATGGAACATAATAAATAATAAGAATAAATATTCCAAGAAGTTGAGAAGTATTTCAATTAGGAAATAAGAACAACCAGTAACTAAAGTTAGTTAGAGAGGTAAGTTTTCTATTAAATCTATTGATATTGGTTCCTCTAATTAGTCTAATATAAGTTTTCATAAGGAAAGTCCTATAAAATATGTTGAAGACCTCTAATTTGTGATTAATAAATATGTACAAAATATCACTCAAAAAAATTTCACGTATTTATTTGAATTCATTTAGGAAATGTATGATGATAAATAATAGATTATAGTTGATTTTAAAGAAATGTAATGTGAATTTTTTGAATAGTTGTAAAAATGAAACTCTCTCATTCAGGAATTAAAGGATAAGGGGTAATACTTACAAAATTATAGAGAAAAAATTTCAATTCCTGATTAGAAGGAAAAATTATACATGGATGAGAATGAAAATATTATTAAAATCAGTTATTATAAGATTCATTCTTGAGAATAATCATATATAGATACTCTTGGTGTCAATAATTCCAAATAGAAGTCAAGGATAAAATAATAATGGAAATTGATAATTATATAAAGTAAAGTAGATAATTTCATAATCATTAACTTCAAAATATTAAAATTGAATGGGAATTTAGGTTGATATTAATTGAGGTTTATAAAAATAATCTCATCATGATATGTTCTGATTTAGAAATCAAACTGAGAAATATGGAATCTACCCATGCTGAGTCTTCCAAAGAAGATGAGAAAAAAAAATAGCGGCCACAAAACATTAGAAATTATTTTTTCTTCTAAAAAGACTCAAAGTAGTGGATTAAGGATCTTTATAGCATCAAGAGAATCATCCTCCTCAAGCTCATATAAAACAATATCTCATGAAATTGATAATTTAGTTTACATGTAATTATTTTTTGATATAAATAAAGGAAATATATATATATAAATATGAAAGGAGAAAAATTATTAATCACCCACCACATAATAAAAATTATAGGTCAAAATAAAATATAAAACATTCCCCCCAAAATGATCCCAAATATTTATTATTCCATCCCAAATATGGCAAGCATGAAAATCTAGATAGACTACATGAACTTGAAAAAATATTGAGATTAATTAGAAGGTTTCAGTATTTTTGAATGTTTTTGAACATTGATATTGATTAATAGAATAATATTTAAGTATTTTAAAATCATATACGTTATAAATAAAGGGAAATAAAAGTTCAATGTGTGGGGAAACCTGCTATAAGGAAATAAATGCCACATATGAGAAGAAATTTGTCATTAAAGAACAGTTTTAAATACTTGGAGAACATTATTGAGTTTTAAAACAAAGTTTTCCATTTCTATGATGAGTTTTGGTATCTAACATTTCACTATAATTATTTTCTTGATGTTAGGATAAAGACTTAGTATATAAGAAATATGTTGGAGAAGATAATTAAGTCTTCCTTTTGAGACAAATATATAAAGATAGTTGCTGGACAGGAGACTCCCAACAAGTCAATGAATAAATTTGATCAGGGCGTTAATACAATAGTAAATATACAATTATATTATGGTAATATAGGACACATCTAGTACCATTGAAATAATATAGGATAAGATAATTATTTGATGATACTTGTGAAGAGTTGAGAATCTTCCTAATAAGTTAAAGTTAAAAGAAAATGAGGATGTGTGGGGGGTGAAATAAGCTAGGATACATATCTACTAAGTGTCTGACATGGATTCCTAAGTAAGGTAGTCTCATAAATAAAAAAGGAAAAAAATGAATCATATTTCTAATAAATTAGTTGTAAAAAATATCACACACTCCTAAAGATTGTTGAGCATGTGATTAAGGAATATCTGACAATATGTCTAGCTCGATTGGATCAGGATGAAAGAAAAGAACTTTTTTGTAATTTCTCAAGTAAATAAGTTCATTCCATATATGAATAAATATGGAAAAAATATTAATACTATTATTCTAGAAAAACAATAAGATTAGGAAAATAATGGAAGGATATAACATGAAGATTTCTCGAAGGGTTGGATTTTCTAAGAAGAATATGAATGGGTTTAGAAACAAGTCTCAGTACCACTTCTCAAATTATTAAGCTCAATATGATCCAACTTATTATCATCTCTGTATAATTTTGATCAAATTTTGGTAGTTAAAGTTTATGGTGTATGGTGATCATCCATTGAGGGAGAGTTTTCAAAAACTTCTAAGATACTCGGAGTTCTGTAAATTCTACTAAAGAAAACATTTTTTGAAATAATTGAAGGAATATAAAGTTTTAGGTATGATTTTTACTTTACCATCATTTTTTTATTCATATTTAATATATTTATCATGGGAATTGATTATATTAACATATGGGAGAATAAATACCTTGTAGATGAATTTTTTGATGTGTGTGTTCGAGTGAAGTGAGGTTTCTTGAAACACTTATTGTAAAACTATTTGGTAAGCCTCAAAGTAGTGAGGTTAAGATATTTTTACCATATTAGAGTGACAATATGGATATATTTGTTGTGTAAAAATTCTTCAATTACTTACTATGAAGTTTTTCCCTTTATAGACTTAGATTTTATGAGTTGATGAAACATTTCTAAGAGGGTATGGAATCTTTATTCTCCCATGGAACAAATAGAGAACTTGGATTGTTGATGGAAATCATATATGGTGAAAACAGGTTTATCAAAATTAGAAGAGTTTTTTTAGAGGAGATATCCTTCCCAAAGAAGTTATGAGAATAATAAAGGGGAAGAATTTAATTTTTATTCTTCTATATAATTTCATTTATGGTGAGGGAAAATCTCCTCTCTTTGTATATATTGTTAATTAGGGGTCAAAAATTGCATGGACTAATGGCACTTATCTTTAATTGAAAACTAAAATAAGGGGTATGGAAGTTCCCAAATGTTTTTTGTTGTATTTGTGATCATTTAGTCATGTTTTGAATAATATTTCCACTATAATTAATTCAAAGGTGATGTATTGGGTTTTGGACTGATTATCCACCCAAAGGATGACAAAGATTTTTTATTGTGTTTACATTTAAATAGAAAAGATAAAATGTTTTTAAATGGATAGCTAGATAGATACCTTTGACCCACAAATTTAAAAATTGTTTGATATGATCTAAATGTATATCCAAATTTATATAAAGTAATATATGAACTATATAGAATAGTCACTTCCAAATTTAAACAATGGAGAAAAGCTGGTTGTTGCATCTGTATTGAATAGCTTTCAAAAGATTAAGAAAATAAGACTTTAATAGGTTAAAATTGTTTGGGAAGGATAGATAAAGATATATAATATATATTTAAGTGATAGATCACTAATTTCACTAATTATATAATTTTATGTCTCTTGGAAGAATGTCTATAAAGGCTAAAATGAGGTTGAGTTTAAATGGTAGAGGTTTTCTATGAAATACTTTATCCTTAGTATATAATATGCTATAAGGATTTTGAATTTTATAAAATGGATTTAAAATTATTATAATAATTTCTGTAATTATTTGTAGAAGATATAAAGTGATATGAGTTTATTTAAGAATGTTACGTCATATTAATTTTTCCATATTATATAACTTTGATCAAGAAGATATATCTTTTTTAGATAATATAACTTCATCGTAAGCCTTTTTGTCGAATGTAAGACTTCAACTTCCGTCATTTGACTTCACTATATGACCTATGCACCATGACACATCCAAGGTCATATGATGAGCTTACCATATGAATTTTTGTTTCATGATACTACTATGGAATTGGCTACAAAAAAATAATATATAATCACTAGATGCTTCAACCTTGAGTTTAATAGAAATTTTTATCCACTTATAGTTCATTATAGGGTAATTTTAACAACCAAATCTTCTCTTTGTTATCTTAGAGCATTAGAATTAGGAAGTCAAACTACACCCAAATCACTTCTCAAAAGATAAATCAAACGCACTCAAAACATACACACAAGAATTCAAATGATGGAAAATACAAAGAAGTAACATTGAATTTACATGGTTCAAGATTTCATCATATGTCCAAAACAGAACACTACTAACACTTTTGAATTATAGAAAGAGATAATATTTACAAACATTATCGCTTAGTAAGATAACATTACAATTTTCATAATTAAGTAACTACCATGTGCATAGTTATCAAATTCAACCACTTTTTATATATGTTTATTTCTAGTCAAAATAGTTTGCAACGTCATCAGAGATTTATGGTCGTCCATTAGTTGACATTGATGTTCAATTAAGGATTCCAAAAACATAACTAACTTTGCTGGTACACTGTTCATAGAACCCAAAGACCATCATTTACCTATTTCATTGATATTTTATAAACCTTAGGTATCCTAGAATATATAATGAGGGTTATTTCTTCCACTATTCTGATAAGATCAAAGCATACAACCGAAATCCAATCTTTTGGTGAATGAACTTTTGATGATTTGAACAAACTTCATGATCACAATAATTTTATACAAGAGTATTTCTTCAAGGAACTTCATTAGCATCATCCAACACTTAGGGTAAACCAATTCCATATTCAAAATTATTTTTAGTGTTCTATATTCTTCTATCATTCCTTCAAGTCCCATTGAGGAATAATGGTGCCTCGATATTTCTCAGACTAACACCTTTGTTAACATGTTGTCTGGATTTTTCTTCTCTAACATCTTATTTTGTTAAACACATTATCCTATAGTAGATTTAGGATTAAATGTAATTTTTGGTCAATTTTTCATTCTCTCATGAAATGTCAAATTTTTGAAAATATAGATAGTACTCTGATTGTAACAAAAAAATGTTCCGACATTCGATTATGTTCTAAGTTCTTCCAACAAGTGTATTGACTCGATCAACTCCTTTATAATATATACGGTTTTGATATACTCAAGTTTAGTTTAGACATAGTTGACACTAGTTTTATCTATGACATAAAGTTGATCTATAGAGACCCATAGCCTGACATACATAGACATTACATTACTTTTGCGGAATACTTAATACATAACAAAAATAGACACACATGGACCGTAATAGTTTAGTGTCTTTGGAAACTCATAATATAATCTTCTAATAGAGGTGAAAGATCTTCAACATCTCCCATAAAGATCTTCCCCTTTTGTTTTCTTACCTAAAACCTTTCCTTAAATCCTGGGGAAAAGAAAACATATAAAGGGTGGGATCAAATGCTCGGCAAGGGTAAACATAGAGAACATAAAACAATCCATAATCATTTGTATGAAAAAACATGAACATAAATTCTAAACATCAAAATCTTGAGAAAATACATAAATATTGGAAGTACATAAGACATATATCATAAAGGAACCTCAATCATGATAAAATATCATGGGAATAAAACATTTAATTGTGGAAAGCCATTAATCTCCTGATATGATTTCCATAGTAGCCAAGGCATTGCTGCCAAGACCATATTAGTGGACAAAGTCCCTTTTTGAATCGAGTTCACTCCTCATTCGGGTCATGTATCACTGAACCGGATTAACTTACAGTTCCATCCATGTATATATCATGAGATATAAATCTTTACCCAATGAATTTTAGGGAGATATAGGTCCCACCCATCTCATAATGAAATCATTTTTCCATGTGCCACAACATAAACATAAATCATTCATCATAACCCAAAGAATAAAATGGGTTTCATAAACATCATCCCATCATACCATAATCTATATAAAACAAATAGAGATCATTTCATCTTAAGAAAATTGAAACCATGTAAATCATAGAGACATTATACTTGAAACATACACATATGAAATAATGTCATCTAATATGTAAAATGGTTTTTATTAAATACATGAAATGAATTCTTGAGGAAAATATACTTTCTTCTTCAAAATCATTTTCTTTTCAAAAAATTCCATGAAATTTTAAAAGAAAAGGATTTTGTTGAAAATAGTAATGAATTATTTTAGAGTATGCTTCCTAAAAATAAGGCATTATAAAACCATAAAAATCCTTTCATGCCGTATACGTTGATAAAACATTCTCCTCGTACTTTTAACCAAAAAGTCAAAAATTAGCACGTATTGTAAACAAAAGAAAGATTCTTTCCATAACATGAAGAAAAAGTAAAATAGGGGTAAACATGACATTAAACATACATGAAAGAATATTTAACAGTTTATTAAAAACATTTTATGGTCATGGATGAAAAATTTAACCCCAGTAATTACTTACATATAAGTAATCTCGGATAAAAATGATATTGCAAAATTATCCCTTACCTTACGTCCAATATGCTTCGTATGTATCTGAACCTCATGTATAATGATTTAAATAATGTCATTGAATTATTACAGAATCATATTAATTATTATTATATCATATATGGTTCACTTATGACTTTATATTACCCGTTCTTTTTTAAATTCCATGTTAAATCAGCGTTTTGGGAAAAATCATTTCATTTATCGTACGTGTTTCGATTTGTTGTTCTTGATATTACTACTCATATCCTGTTTTACTTAATCCCATAATGTAAAACATGACTTATATATAATATATATTCAGTATATAAATATATGTGATAGATCGATAAATGAAATGAAATACACTGTTCATGGAGACGGTAGGTCATACGTACGCATGAACGTTGTTTTCATTTCCTTATTGAATTGAATGGAATTAAGTAAATAAGACATATATGTACATAAATCCAATATCATCATTATGTAATATCTTTAATGATTATTTATTATATATATACATTATAATCAAACTTTAATGGTTAATCATGGAAAATGAATCTCACCGTGTTCGTGGAGACGGTAGTCCATACGTACGCACGAGCGATGATATCATTCCCACAATTATTGAATAGAATAAGAGTGGATGATATAATATCTCAGAATCAGTATGATGTTATAATAACCATATATAGTTTTTCTTTACACCATTATACCCATCCAATTAAGGTGGTGGTGGAAAAACTAATTACACCACGGCGTGGAGACGGTATTCCGTATGTACGCACGCGTGGTGATTTCATTTTTCGTAGGATGGATAGAAGGTGAAATGGGGTTGTTTAATATTTATAATATCATATTATTATATTAGTGATACTTATTGTAATACTTTAAAATGAAACAACTAAGGAATAGGAAGTTGAAGAAAAAGAAACTTGAAAGAATCGGTAGAAGAGATTACCTCTACTTCGACGCACCTTCTTTAAGATTCCTCTTGAGGGACTACAGTTGGTATTTTGAGAAGACCAGAACCTCCAGAATGTTTCTAGGGAAGTGGATAAGAGAAATGGTCTGGGTTGGTCTGAGCTTTAAGTCTCAAAGTGTTGTGAAGAGGGGAGGGAAGAGGTGCCCTTTTATAAGGGAGGAGAGGGGTACCTTAAAAAAAACTTAAAATATTATTTTATAATAAAGTCATATTAGGTTTATAATAGCTCCAAATTGATTTATTTATAAGATAAAGTGGGTATTGGTATAAATACTATCAACCAATAGGTTTTAGAAAATTTTAGGTTACTATTTTAACCTTATCATTTAGATTTAACTCTAAGTTCAATAGTTTAACTTTTACCGTGTCTTCTTGTTTTCTTACACTATATGGTTAATAAACTTAATATAACAAGACAAAAGAACCCCAGGTTGTTAATTATTAATATATATAACCTTAACTAAGTCATTTGGCCGAACCTTATATTTTTATGAATAGAATATCAATTAATAATATAATATTTGTTTTAAAAACTATTTTATGTCAATTTTGACACTATTTGGTAATTGATTTTTGTGAAGATCATAACATCATTATTAGTTCTAAAAAATTTAATTAAATAAATAAGAACATGTCATATTTACCTAAATAATTATTGTAATTTATAAAAAGTCTCATATTACATTTATTTTGGAATTTATAACATCAATTATGTTAACATTTCATTAATAAGGTAATTACTGCATCATCATTATGTCATAAATAAATTAAATTATTTAATGTCTAAAAATTATAAATAAAATACCATTATGTAGGAAATATTTTTATATTTATAATGAATATTTATAGTCGAATTTATCTTATGTATAACCCTATATTAAAAATGTTTTAGTTATTAAACTTTGATTTTAAATCTTTTAACTCTTCTTTGAATAATAATAAATGTCCTAATCTAATCCAAGTGGACCTAAATGATAATATTATATTCCTAATGTTGTTTTCGTTCAAATTATACTTATCCAATAGAATTAGGACATGTGTTAGGGTAATAATAATATCATTTTTACCCTTAATTACCCTATTTACTTTTAACCGTGGTAAATAAAAGTAAAATGTTACTACTCACTAAAATTTATTTTTATCTTCTTGAACCACATTTTACTCCTTGATATTAACCTTATCTCTCAGATTTTCTAAATTCCACTCACAGAAGTCGTAAAATTATGTTTTATGTAAATTTTCAAATTCTCCTTGGAGGTGGGTAAAAGACGATGAAAAGTTCAATAAAATTTTTATATATCTATAATTATTATAAAATGACTCCAATGAATTACATTGAAATTATATAGGTATTATGTATCAATTTTGACCTAAAAAAATTAAAATAATATAAATAATTATTTAAATAAAAATTCAGTTTTTAAATAGTAACCCAGTGCTTTCACTATTCATCAAAAAATGAAAGTTTTCAGAAAAATACCAAAAATTCACCCTAGTCTAATTTCGATATTCCGAATCCAAAAATGTAGTCCATTTTGAAGGATAAAATTTATCGAATTTCAAAAAGTGGGTATTACTATTCATAACAACTAGTTCATAATAATATTATAATAATATCTCATTTAGTGAAACTCGGTATTGCGTACTACACACGCTATCGAGGAAGGTCTTGATTGCATGTAATGCAAGCCAAGTCAGGGCTGCGTGTATTGAAAGCTCCTTTTGGTGTTTTGTATAACATAATCAAAACTTATTTCATTTTTACATAAAACAAAATCTATACTTAATGTTGTGTAGAATAATTTCTACAAAATGAACTTGAAATTGTGTGTAACACAAGCCAAGAATAGTGTTTCATATACTGCATGCTAATACGGCGTTGCTTATAATGAAAAATAATCTTTATGTAGCGTAAAACAAAAGACATCAAAGAAAATAATTCTCATAAAATATCAGGGTGTTCCATTCTACCCCCCTTAAAATGAATTTCGCCATCGAAATTCGTCGAGGTTATAAATAGTTTTCTACTTGAAAGTTTCTTTCATAGAAACCCACATCATAAAAAAGGAATGCTGAAACATAATTTTAAAAAGGAACATTAAAAACATAATGGATACCCAAAGTAACTCATCATTGGGTTTCCACATAGGAGAATATAGGTGAAAATATGGATATGGAAGAGAAATCTAACCATCAAGTTCTAATAGATAGTGGTAGAGAACATGGCTATGAAAAAGACAATAATTACAAAGCCAGAAATTTGTGATAATCTAAGGTACCATATAATTCATAGGATATAAGGACATTAGGACAACATTTTTTTATTTTCAAGATTATTCCCCTAAAGTTGAAAAATTGTTGAATTAAAAGAAATACTTACTTGATTTTGGTACAATCTCACCGTTTTTCATGTCTTGAACAATTTCCACTTTATCAATTAAAGAAATGAAGTTGAATTTGTCAGTTGTGAAGCGTTATCAGATCATGTGATAGAACGGTGGGTCATTCTATTTATCTCGAATAAAAGGTTAGAAAAAGTTATTAAATATACATACGTCCATCTATAGTGAGATTAACCATATATGGTTCCTAAAATGGATGTATACTTCGTATATCATACCACATAATAAATTGAAACTAATTTGTACTAACCAGGGACATCAAGTAGGCCTGTGGTATGCGATAAAGGCATGTAGCACTTCGGTTGTGGGTTCGATTCCCACATCCTTGTCTGACGCGATGGGTTGTCGCCCGTTCTGCAGGTTGTCCCTTATCTTAAGCTACACTATTATAACATTCCATCAATAATATCAAACAAAAAATTATATCCTTAAACAATACTAACTTATGTTCAACATAATCCATTCCAATCTTTAGGCTTATCCAAAATACTTCTTTCAAAACTCATAGTATAAAGAGAACGATTACTAAAAATTTCATATAACAAGCACATGAATACCACCATTTATCCCTCATATATCACAAGATATATCTTGTTGATCTCATTCCAAACATGTAAATACCTTAATATTGTATTCTCTTGAAAAAATGAATACCCATTGAAACTTAGTGAAAACATGAATGCTGTCAAAAGATAACTCTTTCCACATACCAAAATTCTATGATATAACTTTGTCCTTTTATCAGTCATGAGCTCATTAATACTATCAAACATTTCATTTTCTCTTTATCACTTCATTATGCACATATCATCTTCTTTCCAAAAATATCTCAATCACGTTTCATGGTTACCGGTACCATATAATTATTGAAAACCATAATAAACCAATACATAGATATTCCAATATTCCACAATACTATAAATGAGATTATAATCATTCCACTACATCGTTGTCATACTCAACATTTCCAATAGTGATCGCATGTGACTTCCCTTTGTCCTTTGCCTTAAGAGGTTGCTCATGTTGATCATCATTAACCCTTGGATTACAGAATTGATTAGCATAATGCCCCATTTCCTTGCACTTGAAGCATTGAAGTGTTCGTGGAGCGTTCTTTGTAGTCTTTTCTCTATTCACATCATTAGCTACCCTTTTCCCACTACTTTGACACTCAACTGCTCGATTAACTTCTTTTCTACACTTAAAACATTTTCTAGTAGCTTTTAGGCAATCTCCACCATGCTTCTTTCCACACTTTGAGCATAAAGAAACATTCATCTTCTATTCACCATTGTTCTGAGATTTCTCTTGGAACTCCATCTTTCATTTTTTGTCAAAACCATGAGATGGATATGTAACACCAAATTCCAGTTCTACCTTGATAGCACAACGCACAATTTCTTCATAGATAATGAAGTCTCTTATAGCTAATGCGCTTCATATAGCATCCCTCCTTTTTGTCACATAAACTTTCATTACATTATACAAAATTGAGGATCTTTAAGGTTTAGTGTCTTAGAAACCAGGAACATAAAACATGAAAACAACATAAATCATTCTTCTTAAACACTTGAAAGGCTTCTCCTTAAGTTAATCCTAGGTTCATTACTGCATCTCATAACCTGTGGACATACATCAAAATAAAGGGTGAGCAGAAGGCCTAGTAAGGGAAATAAGAGAAACATTTAACATGTGAACTTGAGATACATCAACTATGTCATGAAAAATAACTTTAAGGCATGAGAAAGAAATCATGTGGCATATCATAATAAAAATAACATTTTTCATAACATTAAGATGTGGCTACATCATTTAACATAGAAAATCATGATCATATCACCAAGGTCCATCCCCAAGGTGTCATTTGAAAATTACCAAGGTTATTCACCAAGATATCGTGAAAATTGTAATCTCTAGTGGTTACATCATTACCCAATGCATTGGAGCGCTATTAGGGAGCACCCTTAAATTTTCTTTTATTATCATGTGAGCCACATATATCATTATAAAACATTTCATAAATAACCCATATATCATAAAATAAATGGGTTTCATTTCATAATCATAACGTTTTAAAAACTGCTTTAAAGGCATGATCTTAATGTCACTTTAAACCCACAGAAAGGGAAAGCGGGTCTCATGTATGTAAATCCACAAATTTAAAATAGAAAATTTTGATATATATGTGAATACCCTTGTAGAAATTGGATCTTTGAGTATTCACTTTATAATATAAAATAATTTTGAGAAAAGAGAGAGACATTTTGAGACGAAAATTCTGCAGCATAACGGTTATGTTTCGGGGTTTTAGAAAACATTGAAAGAAGAGGGGACATGAGTCAAACATTCATAAATGACCCATAAAACAGTATAGGGACAGAATAAGAAGGAAATATGAACATGGTAATGAAATTTTAAGGACATACCATTTTAAATGAAAAGCATGGAAGGAAGACAAAAATTAGATTTCTCTTATGAAAATTATGCAGCCTAACGGCGTCACATAGACTTCAGCCAAAAATGAATTGATGAGATCAAATAGGGTCTCTAATCATATGAACATAAAAGATCAGTATGATAGATATAGAGATCATACCCCAACATAATAAAAAGGAACTTACAAGGCTTTACATGTAATTAGAACTTTGAAAAAGGAGAAAGGTGAAAGAACTACTTAAAAATTCGGCAGCCTAACGGCGCCACTTAAAACTTCAAAATACTGAATTGAAGAGATAAAATGGGGTCTCTAATCATATGATCATAAAAGATCAGTATTATAGATATAGAGATCATACCGCAACATAATAAAAAGGAACTTGAAAGACTTGACATTAAAATAGAACTTGAAAATGAGAAGGGTGAAAGAATCCCTTAAAATTTGGCAGCCTAACGGCGCCACTTAACATTCTTAAAACGAAATGATGAGATTAAGAGGGGTTCTCTCATCATATGAACATAAAAAGGAAAGTATAATGAATGTAAAATAACCTCCTCTAACATAAGAATATGGAGCATAAAAGAAATGACATAAAAGAGATCACTTGAAAAGAAAGAGAGGGGTCGGATCCCTTACCTTAAAACGTAACTCTTAAAACTCAAAGGTTGGGACCTTGATGGATTGGGGGCACCTTGGGAGGACTACATGGGAGATAATGAGACCAGAAATTTGTTGGGGGGAGAGTGGGGAGTTGAATGGATGAGAGTATGGCCTGGTATTTATAGGGAAAGTGAGGGGACAAGGCATTAATGGCCAAGGGACACCT
The DNA here is from genome assembly GCA_963277665.1 of Viscum album. Taxonomy (NCBI): domain Eukaryota; kingdom Viridiplantae; phylum Streptophyta; class Magnoliopsida; order Santalales; family Viscaceae; genus Viscum; species Viscum album. Next base: position 1,352,664,474 of record OY728147.1, on the reverse strand, counting down.
CATTAGTGGTTTTGGCAAAACCATGGGCTTGCCCATGGTATTTGCCCATGGTATTCACCACATGGGTCCCCCATACAATAATTCATCACATTTGGTCGTCCAACCCTTAAAATATCTCATGAAATCCTCATGATATAGTTATGATGTCATTAAACATACCGAAACCCTAAAACTGTATTTTCACTATTCATCGAAAATTCAACTTTCTCAGAAAAATCCAAAAATTTCACCTTAACCAAATATCAATGCTCTGATTTCAAAAATAAACTCCATTTTTTAAAAATAATTTTCTAAATATTTTTAATTTATTTTTTAAATAAATACACTATTCACCGAAAATTCATTTTTTCAGAAAAATCCCCAAAAATTACCATAACATAATATCGATGCTCTGAGTTCAAAAATGAAATCCATTTTATTAAAATAATTTTCTAAATATTTTTAATTTAATTTTTAATTAAAAAACACTATTCATCCAAAAAAAACTAATACTTGAATAATAATTTATGAAACCATTTTTTAACCATTTTATTGAATCACATTACTTAATCAAGGTGCCTAGATTATATTAATACTTTCTTTAAGTGAGATTACTAATCCATTTGGTCACATTACTAATCCTAAGCGTAAAATCACTATTCATAATTTACTATTCATCAAAAATTAAGTTAATCTTATTAGACTCTAAATTTCGTACTGAACATAATTGTAGAAGACCATTTTTTGAAAATCATTACACATTTTTAATTATTTAAGGTTTACATAAACATTTTTTAAAATATACTTTCTCTAAAATTCACCAAAAATATGCATACTATATTTATCCGGACATTTGAAAAGTCATAAACATCATCATAAGAAGAAATCTCAATTTTTATTTAAAAAAAGGATTACACAAGGCAGTTACGGTCTCCTTACATATCCCCTTATCACGCCAACATAGGACCTAAGTGTAAGGTGTGCTAAGGTGAGAGAATCCGAGGGAGGCTCGGCCAACATCGCAGGAGTAGTAATTTCTATCAGTTTGAACTTCTCGCGAAGGTGATTCCATTCTAGCTTCAAACGATGAAGTTCGGCTTGGGTTTGGTCTAGGGCAAAGTCCAGTGGTGCTACCTCCTTCCCAAGTTCTGTTAGATGGGCTTCGATCGGTCCAAGACTACTGGGTGAGGCCATCGAATCTTCTTTCTATAGTAATTAACCAAGATTACTTGTATTTAGAGACAATAATCGAAATATTTAGTTTACAGCGGTCATATTGACCAATGGTCATATAACAGTCAAAACCAAATGGTCTAATTTTAATTATACTCATGTTATAAAATGAAACATTTTTGTTGAGTATAAAAATAAAATAAAATAACACATAAAATTAGAAAACAAGATTTATTCAAAATTTCGGGTCGTTACAATCTTCCCCCTTAAGAAATTGCATCCTCACAATTTTTAAAATTGGGTTTTGAAATTTCATTGAAAGTCCCACATCGGAAAAGGAGTCAGTAAAACTATTACTTTAAAAGAAAGAAATTGAAGTACAAAGGTCACCCGAGTTAACCCACACTAGGATTCCATGTAGGAAAACATAGAACTGGAGGAGAAAACAAAGGATCAAGTTCTGAGGGAGAGTAATAGAAAACATGATTATGAGAAATTTAACCATAAGAAAATCCAAAACTTATGATGTGTGTAAATGGTCTTTTATTACCAAGTAGGAAACGTAAACCAACAACGTTTTTGTTTTACGTTCCTTTTCATAATTTTGAGGAATTCATTTACTACATAGAACAAAAACATATGAAATATACCTACCTTCATGTTGAGTTTCATCCTTTAATAATTTTCTACCAAAACTAATCTTTTCTCTAAACGATGAGCATTCAAAACTACTTGGTCTCATCAAAACACAGGAATCTTCTTCTAGAGAATCAGATAATCCACAAAAGATTAACTATCTATTTCTTCTATCTTTAAACATTATCCCAAAAACAGAAAGGGTAAGGTAAAACAACTCTTCAAAAAGAATTAATCCCATAGGAATGGAAACTAATTTTAAATCTTCAAAGTTTCATGGTACTAACCAAAGTTCATCATAGACTATTCCATAAATAACAGTCCTTAAAATTCCTCAAAATAAACCAAACTAAGATTGAAACCCAAATACAAGAAGTATTTGATAACATTGTCTTCCAAAATAAACTTCATTGTTCATCTCCAAACAACATCAACCACTCCTAACATCTTATAACAAAATTAGCTAACCTAAACATATTTTACCCAAGATAGGTTAATCATTCCCATAAGTAACCTAAATTACTATAAGTACACCTTAAATTCATCTATTCTTCAAAATATAAGTCAACATTACTCCTCAATGAAAATACTGTAGTAATCTCTTTACCTTGATCATATAGGGTCCCCAAAATAGTGAACATCTTCCAAAATAATAATCATCTTTTAATCCCCTAATAATCTCTGTCATATTAGTATGGAAATCATCGCATTTCCTATCACATTGGTTTTTGGGACATGTTCTTCCATTTCCCACCATTAACCAAGAAGAGAAAGTATAATTAGGGGCTTAAATACTTAGCTAATAATCATGAAAAGGAACTTAAAGCATATAAGGATAACTTATAGAATAAAAGTATACCCTAACTTTTGATCCCATAGGTTCCCATCTAGGTTATCCATGATCATATATTCTTATGTGAATCTTTATTTTATTTTATCTTTTCCCTTTAATAATGGTTCATACTAAGCTTATGAATTTACCAAAGCATATCCCCCGAGAGTGTCGTAACCAAGAGTGCAGAAAGGTCTGTTGTCATGTACCAGTTCCAGTTCAAGTCTAGATCAAAGTGGTGTTTTCGTGTTTTACCCCTATGTACATCTGTGCAAGAGCCACCTCTACCTGCTCGTATCCAGATAGGGATGTATTTTCTTGGAAACCCCTTACTCAATACTCACCAAAATACCAGGAAGATTTCCTATATATAAACTTTTCTATAGGCTTCTTCCTAAAGTTTTCATATCCTAATTTCCACAAATAACTAAACCATCCTTTGATACCAACTATAGCATCCCACCTTTTTGTCACATAAACTTTCATTACATTATACAAAACTGAGGATCTTTAAGGTTTAGTGTCTTAGAAACCAGGAACATAAAACATGAAAACAAAATAAATCATTCTTCTTAAACACTTGAAAGGCTTCTCCTTAAGTTAATCCTAGGTTAATTACTGCATCTCATAACCTGGGGACATTCATCAAAAGAAAGGGTGAGCAGAAGGCCTAGTAAGGGAAACAAGAGAAACATTTAACATGTGAACTTGAGATACATCAACTATGTCATGAAAAAGAACTTTAAGGCATGAGAAAGAAATCATGTGGCATATCATAATAAAAATAACATTTTTCATAACTTTAAGATGTGGCTACATCATTTAACATAGAAAATCATGATCATATCACCAAGGTCCATCCCCAAGGTGTCATTTGAAAATTACCAAGGTTATTCACCAAGATATCGTGAAAATTGTAATCTCTAGTGGTTACATCATTACCCAATGCATTGGAGCGCTATCAGGGTTCACCCTTAAATTTGTCTTTATTATCATGTGAGACACATATATCATTATCAAATATTTCATAAATAACCCATATAGCATAAAATAAATGGGTTTCATTTCATAATCATAACGTTTTAAAAACTGCTTTAAAGACATGATCTTAATGTCACTTTAAACCCACAGAAAGGGAAAGCGGGTCTCATGTATGTAAATCCCAAAATTTAAAATATAAAATTTTGATATATAAGTGAATAACCTTTTAGAAATTATATCTTTGAGTATTCACTTTATAAAAAAAATTTGAGAAAAGAGAGAGGGATTTTGAGACGAAAATTCTGGAGCATAACGGCTATGTTTTGGGGTTTTAGAAAACATTGAAAGGAGAGGGGACATGGGTCAAAAATTCATAAATTACCCATAAAACAGTATAGGGACATAATAAGAAGGATATATAAACATGGTAATGAAATTTTAAGGACATACCATTTTAAATGAAAAGCATGGAAGGAAGACAAAAATTATATTTCTCTTATGAAAATTCTGCAGCCTAATGGCGTCACATAGACTTCAACCAAAAATGAATTGATGAGATCAAATAGGTTATCTCATCATATGAACATAAAAGATCAGTATTATAGATATATAGATCATACCCCAACATAATAAAAATGAACTTTCAAGACTTGACATGGAATTAGAACTTTGAAAAAGGAAAAAGGTGAAAGAACCACTTAAAAATTCGGCAGCCTAATGGCGCCACTTAAAAATTAAAAATACTGAATTGAAGAGATCAAATCAGGTATCTCATCATATGATAATAAAATATCAGTATTATAGATATATAGATCATACCCCAACATAATAAAAAGGAACTTGAAATACTTGACATGAAAATAGAACTTGAAAATGAGAAGGGTGAAAGAATCCCTTAAAATCAGGCAGCCTAACGGCGCAACTTAACATTCATAAAACGAAATGATGAGAGTAAGAGGGGTTCTCTCATCATATGAACATAAAAAGAAAAGTATAATGAATGTAAAATAACCTCCTCCAACATAATAATATGGAGAATAAAATAAATGACATAAAAGAGATCACTTGAAAAGAAAGAGAGGGGTCGGATCCCTTACCTTAAAACGTAACTCTTAAAACTCAAAGGTTGGGACCTTGAGGGATTTGGGGAACCTTGGGAGGACTACTTGGGAGGTAATGAGACCAGAACATTTTTGGGGGGAGAGTGGGGAGTCGAATAGATGAGATTATGGCTTGGTATTTATAGGGAAAGTGCGGGGACAAGGCATTAATGGCCAAGGGACACCTCATTAGTGGTTTTGGAAAAACCATGGGCTTGCCCATGGTATTTGCCCATGGTATTGGCCACATGGGTCCCCCATACAATAATTCATCACATTTGGTCGTCCAACCTTTAAAATATCTCATGAAATCATCATGACATAGTTATGATGTCATTAAACATACTGAAACCCTAAAACTGTATTTTCACTATTCATCGAAAATTCAACTTTCTCAGAAAAATCCCAAAATTTCACCTTAACCAAATATCAATGCTCTGATTTCAAAAATGAACTCCATTTTGTAAAAATAATTTTCTAAATATTTTTAATTTAATTTTTAAATAAATACACTATTCACCAAAAATTCATTTTTTTCAGAAAAATCCCCAAAAATTACCATAACATAATATCGATGCTCTAAGTTCAAAAATGAAATCCATTTTATAAAAATAATTTTCTAAATATTTTTAATTTAATTTTTAATTAAAAACACTATTCATCCGAAAAAACTAATACTTGAATAATAATTTATGAAACCATTTTTTAACCATTTTATTGAATCACATTACTTAATCAAGGTGCCTAGATTATATTAATACTTTCTTTAAGTCAGATTACTAATCCATTTGGTCACATTACTAATCCTAAGCATAAAATCACTATTCATGATTTACTATTCATCAAAAATTAAGTTGATCTTATTAGACTCTAAATTTAGTACTGAACATAATTGTAGAAGACTATTTTTTGAAAATCATTACACATTTTTAATTATTTAAGGTTTACATAAACATTTTTAAAAATATCCTTTCTCTAAAATTCACCAAAAATATGCATACTATATTTATCTGGACATTTGAAAAGTCGTAAACATCATCATAAGAAGAAATCCCAATTTTTATTTTAAAAAAAGGATTACACAAGGCAGTTACGGTCTCCTTACATATCCCCTTATCACGTCATCATAGGACCTAAGTGTAAGGTGTGATAAGGTGAGAGAATCCGAGGGAGGCTCGGCCAACATCGCATGAGTAGTAATTTATATCAGTTTTAACTTCTCGCGAAGGTGATTCCGTTCTAGCTTCAAACGATGAAGCTCGGCTTGGGTTTGGTCTAGAGCAAAGCCCAGTGGTGCTACCTCCTTCCCAAGTTCTGTTAGATGGGCTTCGATTGGTCCAAGACTACTGGGTGAGGCCATCGAATGTTCTTTCTATAGTAATTAACCAAGATTACTTGTATTTAGAGACAATAATCGAAACATTTAGTTTACAGCGGTCATATTGACCAATGGTCATATAACATTCAAACCCCAATGGTCTAATTTTAATTATACTCATGTTATCAAATGAAACATTTTTGTTGAGTATAAAAATAAAATAAAATAACACATAAAATAAGGAAACAAGATTTATTCAAAATTTCGGGTCGTTACACTTCAAAGACTTGGTTTTAAGCCACTGAAGAATCGATCAACTTTACTTTCATGTTGGATGATAAAGCCATATGCATACCTTGAAAGGCTTGTAAAATTCACTTCGTATATACCAATAGATTCATCATCCTTTTGCTTAATCTCAAGGAACTCCTTCTCCATCTTTGTTCGAAGAATACGAGGGAAGTACGTATTGAAAAACAAGTTCTTGAACTCGTTCCATTCCATGGATTCAATTTCATCTTGGGGCCTTGTATTTTTAACTAGAGTCCACCACTGGACTGCTTCACCTTCTAACCGGTAAACAGCCAAAATGAATTTTTCATGCTCTGAACAGCGAAGTATTTGAAAATATCTTTTCAATGGTACTAATCCATTGTCCATCAACAAGTGGATCAGAAGACCCACTGAAAGAAGGTGGGTGTTTCCTCATAAAGGACTCAATAGAATATTGTTCCTTTCTCTACTCATTTGGAAGTCCAGAATGATTCATAGCTTGTGTAAGTATAGCGATAAGATTTTTCACTCCATCTCCTACAACATTGGTTTATTCAGGACGAAAATCATTTTATTTTCCATTATATTGATCAACACGGTTCCTTCGGGTTCCAACCATCATCTAAAACCCAAAAAGAATACTGTGAGGAAAAAATCATGATAGGGAAAAAAACATAATAAAGGGGGAGTACCTTAAATATATAACATCTTATGTTTAATTCTAATATCGTTACTGTAATTCTAGGCCTATTACCTATATGTATACTTAACCTTAGGGACATCACTAGACATACCTTAGAAATATCTCTATGGATCTCGCTAAAGTTTTCGCATCCTAGTTTCCAAAGGTTAACTAAACCTTTCCTCTGATACCAACTGTAGAGAACCATATCCTGACATACATAGACATTACATTACTTTTGCGGAATAATTAATACATAACAAAAACAGACACACAAGTACTGTAATAGTTTAGTGTCTTTGGAAACTCGAAATATAATCTTCTAATCATGGTGAAAGATCTTCAACATCTCCCATAAAGATCTTACCCTTTTGTTTTCTTACGTAAAACCTTTCGTTAAATCCTAGGGAAAAGAAAACATATAAAGGGTGAGCTCAAATACTCAATAAGGATAAACATAGAGAACATAAAAAAATCCATAATCATTTGTATGCAAAAACTTGAACATAAAATCTAAACATCAAAATCTTGAGTAAAGACATAAATCTTGGAAGTACGTAAGACATATATCATAAAGGAACCTCAATCATGATAAAATATCATGGGAATAAAACATTTAATTGTGGAAAACCATTAATAACATGATATGATTTCCATAGTAGCCAAGGCATTGCTGCCAAGACCATCTTAGTGGACAAAGTCCCTTTCTGAATCGAGTCCACTCCTCATTCCAGTCATGTATCACTGAACCAGATTAACTTACCATTCCATCCATGTCTATATCATGAGATATAAATCTTTACCCAATTCATTTGTGGGAGATATAGGTTCCACACATCTCATAATGAAATTATTCTTACATGTGCCACAATATAAACATAAATCATTCATCATAACCCAAAGAATAAAATGGGTTTCATAAACATCATCCCATCATACCATAATACATATTAAAAAAATGGATATCATTTCATCATAAGAAAGGTGAAACCATGTAAATAATAGAGACATTATACTTGAAACATACACATATGAAATAATTTCATCTTATATGGAAAATGGTTTTGATAAAACACTTGAAATGAATTCTTGAGGAAAATATCCTTTCTTCTTCAAAATCATTTTATTTTCAAAAAATGCCTTGTTATTTTAAAAGAAAAGGATTTCATTGAAAATTTTCATGAATTCATTTAGAGTAAGCTTCAGGAAAATAATGCGTTATAAAACTGTAAAAATCCTTTCATGCTATATAAGTTAAAAAACATTCTCCTCGTACTTTTAACGGAAAAGTCAAAAATTAGCACGTATGGTAAACAAAAGAAAGAATCCTTCCATAACACAAAGTAAAAGTCAAAGAGGGGTAAACATGAAATTAAAAATACATTAAATAATATTAAACACTTTATGAAAAACATTTTATGGCCATGGATGAAAAATATAACCCCAGCAAATAATTACGTATAAGCAATCTCGGATAAAAATGAGATTGCGAAATTATCCCTTACCTTACGTATGATATGCTTTGTATATATCCAAACCTCCTGTATAAAGATTTAAATAATGTCATTGACTTATTACAGGATCATATTCATTTTTATGATATCATATATGGGTCACTTATGACTTTATATTACTCGTTCTTTTGTAAATTCCATGTTAAAGCAGTGTTTTGGGAAAAATCGTTTCATTTATCGTACGTGTTTCAATTTGTTATTCTTGATATTACTACTCATATACTAATTTACTTAATTCCAGAATGTAAAACATGATTTATATATAATATATATTCAGTATATAAATATATGTGATAGATCGATAAATGAAATGAAATACATCGTTCATGGAGACGGTAGGTCGTACGTACGCATGAACGTTGTTTTCGTTTCCTTAATGAATTGAATGGAATTAAGTAAATGAAACATATATGTACATAAATATAGCATCATTATTATGTAATATCTTTCATTATTATTTATTATATATATACTTTATAATCAAACTTTAATGGTTAATCATGGAAAATGAATCTCATTGCGTTCATGGAGACGGTAGTCCGTACGTACGCAGGAGCGATGATATCGTTCCCATAATTATTGAATAGAATTGTAGTGGATGATATAATACCTCAGATTCAGTATGATGTTATAATAACCATATATAGTTTTTATTTACACCATTATACCCATCCACGTAAGGTGGTGGTGGAAAAACTAATTACACCACGGCGTGGAGACGGTATTCCGTACGTACGCACGCGCGGTGATTTCATTTTCTATAGGAAGGATAGAAGGTGAAATGGGGTTGTTTAATATTTATAATATCATATTAGTATATTAGAGATACTTATTGTATTACTTTAAAATAAAACAACTAAATAACAAGAAGTTTAAGAAGAAATAAACTTGAAACATTCGGTAGAAGAGATTACCTCTTCTTCGACACACCTCCTTTAATCTTCCTCTTAAGGGAATAGAGTTTGTCTTTTGAGAAGACCAGAACCTCAAGAATGTTTCTATGGAAGTGGATAAGAGAAATGGTCAGGTTCATCTGAGCTTTAAAGATAAAATTATTGTGAAGAGGAGATGGAGGAGGTTCTCTTTTATAAAGGATGAGAGGGGAACCTTAGGAAAAACATAAAATATTATTTTATAATAAAGTCATATTCGGTTTATAATATCTCAAAATTGATTGCTTTCGAAGATAAAGTGGGTATGGGTCGAAATAATATCAACCAATATGTTTTAAACAAGTTTATGTTACTATTTTAACCACATCATTTAGATTTAACTCTAAGTTAAATAGTTTAACTTTTACCGAGTCTTCTTGTTTTCTTACACTATATGGTTAATAAAATTAATATAACAAGCCAAAATAACCCCAAGTGGTTCATTATTAATATATATAACCTTACCTAAGTCATTTGGCCGAACCTTAGATTTTTAGGAATATAATATAAATTAATAATATAATATTTGTTTTAAAAACTATTTTATGTCAATTTTGACACTAATTTGGTAATTGATTTTTGTGAAAATCATAGCAGCCTGAATAGTTAGAAAAAAGTCCTTTAATCAATACTAACATGTAATATTAACCTAAAAAATTATTTTATTTTATAAAAAGTCTCAAATTACATTTATTTGGGTATTTATAACATCAATTATGTTAATATTTCATTAATAAGGTAATTATTTCATCATAATTGTGTCATAAATAAATTAAATTATTTAATGTCTAAAATTTATAAATAAAATACCATTATGTAGTAAATCTTTTTATCTTTCTAATGAATATTTATAGTCTAATTTATCTTATGTATAACCCTATATTAAAAATGTTTTAGTTATTAAACTTTGATTTTAACTCTTTTAACTCTTCTTTGAATAATAATAAATGTCCTAATCTAATAAAATTGGACCTAAATGATAATATTATATTCCTAAGGTTATTTTTGGTCGAATTATACTTATCCAATAGAATTAGGACATGTGTTATGGTAATAATAATATCATTTTTACCCTTAATTACCCTATTTACTTTTAACCGTGGTAAATAAAAATAAAAAGTTACTTTTCAACAAAAATTATTTTTATCTTATTGAACCATATTTTATTCCTTGATATTAACCGTGTTTCTTATATTTTCAAAATTCCATTCACAGAAGCGGTAAAATTATGTTTTTTGTAAATTTTTAAATTCTCCTAGGAGGTGGGTAAAAGACGGTGAAAAGTTCAATAATTTTTTTTTATATATATAATTATTATAAAATGACTCCAACTAATTACATTGAACTTATATAGCTATTATGTATCAATTTTGACCTAAAAAATTTTAAATAATATAAATAATTATTTAAAAAAAATTGGTTTTTAAATAGTAACCCAGTGTTTTCACTATTCATCAAAAAATGAAAGTTCTCAGAAAAATACCAAAAATTCACCCTAGGCTAATTTCGATATTCCAAATCCAAAAATGTAGTCCATTTTGAAAGATAAAATTTATCAAATTTCAAGAAGTGGGTATTACTATTCATAACAGCTAGTTCATGATAATATTATAATAATATCTCGTTTAGTGAAACTCGGTATTGCGTACTACACACGCTATCGAGGAAGGTCTTTATTGTGTGCAATGAAAGCCAAGTCAAGGTTGCATGTAGTGAAAGCTATGTTTGGTGTTGCGTATAACATAATCAAAACTTATTTCATTTATACATTAAACAAAATCTATACTTAATGTTGTGTAGAATAATTTCCACAAAAAGAACATGAAATTGTGTGTAACACGAGCCAAGAATAGTGTTGTGTATACTGCGAGCTAATACGGTGTTGCGTATAGCACAAGATAATCTTGGTGTAGTGTAAAACAAGACATCAAGGAAAATATTCCTTATAAAATCTTGGGGTGTTACATGATCATCATTCTAAAAAAGGTACACAGAGTACATGTTATACTTTTATGAGTGTTGGAATAACCAAAAAAATCAACATTAATAAATCCTTATAAAGGGTTTTCTTACCCAAAGAACAATGTCGTACCTTCCAATACTTTTAGGTATTGGATGATCCACTTCAAAACTTTGTATTTCTCCTTCCCAATGGTAAAAATAAAATAACTTACTACCCAAATATTAAATTAAATGTCAATTAATTTACATATTATTGCACACATCAATATTCAAAAAGTTTAAGGGTACAGTACCTTCACCTTGTAAAAGGCCTCATATTATGTTCACGTTAAATATGCCTTAGATAACATGAAGTGTCTAGTGAGGGTAGTTTCTACTGATTTATATCCTATTAATTGAAATCTTTAAATGATCTTCCAGATGTATTCCTTCTAGGATAACACTAGAGTACCAAATTTTTAATTCCTCTCTATATTCATCTCAAATATTTTATTATCTTGAACAATGTTACAACCTCGTACCCCCCCCCCCCCCACTAGTACCCCTCAAGGTATTTAATTGAAAAGAAAGAGTGACCCCTAAGTCCCACCCCTAGTAGGCCTCATGATAGTGACTACCAATGAGGGTAAACCACAAAACCACAAACTCATATAATGGGATTCATTACCCTTTAATATTTTAGGATCATAACATAAAACCACAAACCAATCTTCTATATTATAAAATAAATAACCTAAGATCCCATGTAAGGAATATCACATAATTTATGAATATAAAACTAACAAAAACATCTCAAAAGATAAAATAATATCAAACAAAGTCATATGGGATCAATAAAAACAACCCATTCTCTAAGTTAGTACTATCCAACTCAATCCTTATATCCCTCCTAGATACATGGAAAAAAATTTATATATATGTATGGTGCTCATAACATGTCTATTTAGTAGTATCATACATAAGGTCTCTCGTGAAAAAGTTGAAAGAGCATACTAATTCCTCAATAAACAGGTAGAAAAACTAACTAGAACCTATATAGGTTAAATAGTTTCCAAGCCTCACAAAGGATCACTCACCAAATAAAACATCTAAGTATAATAAGATAATAACTAGAAGAATATAATAAAAGGATCCCTGCAACCACTTCCCCGCAGATTTTTTACTCTCTCCTAATGAGAATCCATTATTTTCTCTCATCCCTTCCATATCCGGCAATAACTGCCCTAACAGTTTCATATCTTGTGGAACCAACTATATATCACATCTTGTGACACCAATCGTGCATCTTGTATATCATAACCATAGAATTAGGTTATCATGAATTTTTTTGCACATCAACCTCACACCCTCCTCCCGCTATTCTTAACCCCCACCATGTATCTCATCATCCACTATCAAAATCACAATATGATAAAGTTAAATGCAGAGTGGGGGAGAGGGGGTAATTATCCATCCATATTCTCCCCATATTAGATATTAGGAAAAACATCCCTATGGTGTCTAGTTCTCGATCATGTTACCCGAATCATGTGGGGTGTTTAAGAAAATACAATAAAATATATGTATATAATAATTTCAAACAATCCCACACTTATTGTTACTCAAAAGAAACACTACTACATCCACTTTCATATCCCTACTAATATCACTCCACCTAGTGATGTTGTTGATGTTGAAAAAAAAACCATAAGCATCACAAAAAGGGTACACAACACAAGTTCCATTTTTTATTTTTTTATTCAATGATCAAACACGAATATTTAATCATTTAGTTATTATTTTAATTTCTTACCAATGATTTTTTGACCATAACCATGTTCATGTTTGTCAATATTATTATTATTCCATTGCTACTAAACTTTCATAAAAAACCACCACATTGAACCACCATATAACAACCAAGGAAACTAAGTTACATACAACCAAGGCCTCTAAGACACAAAAGACCAAGGTGACTAAGATATAACAACCAAGGTAACCAAATCACAAACAAAAAATCAAGCATAAAACAGGCATACTCTACTTAGATTTTCCATTTAATATCATTAAGTACTTGACCAATTAAAGGGTATTCTCAAATAAAGTTATCACTAAAGGGAATAATTCCATAAAAATCATATATTATGAAATAATGAAAATAAAAACAACAATGTCAAGGAAAACTAGTAACTATATACATATCAATCAATTCCCTTTCAATTTCATTAATCTTGTTTGTTATCTTTATTATGTTGATTTATAGTAATCACCCAATGGAAATAAAAATCATGATAATCCCACGAGTTTACATAAAATGGATAGAACTCTAATCTCAAACTTCAAAAAAATATATTTTGATTCACTATGAAATCCAAAGTAAGAGAGGATGAACTATAGGGACTCAACCACATGAAGCCTCAATGAATTAATTTGAAACATAGTTATTTATCATCAAAATCACATCCCAAAAATACACCATATCCAAAAACTAAATCCACATAAAAAAAGCATAAGAAAAAAAGAAAGAATTCATATAGTAATAGAATAATAACATACTCAAAATCACCAACATCTAACCTCAAGAATCATAAAATGAAGGACAAAGATCAGAGGCTGATAAGGCACTCAAAATTTCTAGGAATAAACTAATTTTTTAGAGGAATGATGGGATAATATAATATATCATAGGGAGTCTAGAACTTATAAATATTCAATAAATTTCTCTCTTTATATAATTAATGTCCGGTTCACATCATGAACGTCACTTAGTTTAAATTCATCAAAAAACAAGGTTATTAATCCAAGAAAACTCAAGCAATTTCATGTCATGAATATATACTTTCACTCTATAAAGCATTCAAATATCAAACCACCAAAAACTACACCATGAACATTCATGATGTGAAAAACATTTCATATTATGAATAAAACTAAGTATATATTACATAATATGTCATTAATACACCCTACGAAACATTTTTTGTTTTGAATCGATGATTTAAGGTTTGAATATCCCCTTATAGTTGACAATTTTACTCCATATCCTTATATACATTTCCCAAACTCATCCTAAGACTTTCAAACCCAAAAAATCATAAAGAAACTGCCTATAAGTGTTTGAGAAATTATAATAAATACCTTTCAAATGATTCTTTTCCTCAAGAATCAAAACCAACCAAAAAAGGAAAGGCAATACCAATCACAAAAAAAACTAAAAAACACTCCCCCATGAGATAACTATCAAAAAAATATGAAATCATTCCCTAAAATATAATAAAAAGATCTCAAAACATAGAATAAATATGTCAAAAACTATATATCAAAAGTTTAATATCAAAACAATGAAAACATTATAGAAAAAACCACTCTAGGAATTGGTTATTAATCTATGATTCCTACCCCAAAATACTCTCTTCCAGACTGCCATGAATCCCTATAACTCAAATCATGGGGAAAGAATACCCTAGAATCACTCTCACCCAATGGTCATGAATCTCCGTCAATCATTCCATGAACATCATTTCATCCTCAATATTCTACTACCTATCAGAGATGATGTGGGAATCATTATGAAGATTCCATGATAAATGGGACACATAGAAGACATCATGAACTTTTTTCAGCTATAAAGGTAGAACTAACCAATAATCCACTTCCCCAATGTTCTCCAACACCTCAAAGGGTCTAATAAACCCTAATGATATATTACTTCCATGATTAATCCTATGTTAACCACCCTTAGGGGAAGCCTTCAGGAAAACATGATCTATGACCTCAAATTATAAAGGATCCTTCATCAATCAACATAATCCATATAAAGTTCATATGTCACATTCATCCTCTCACAAACTACCTAGATCTTCTATGTCATTATCTACACTAGTTCGAGGCTAAGAACTTTTACTTCCCCAATCATGGTTATCTCAATGGGGATCACCATAAACTCCCATACAACACCTTAAAGGGGTCTATATTGATGGATTAGTGGTATCTATTATTATAATAATACTAAAAAAATGGTAGTTTTCATTTCCATGATCCACCAAAGTCCTAGATTTATTCCCATAAAATATCCTCCATTTTATAGATGGCATGTTTCATATTCCCATCCATATGGGTGTAGAAAGTAGTATTAGGGCATAATTGAGAGCAAAAGGTAGGATTTAATACCCTTTAAGCATGAAATTTAAATCAATGGTCTTAGTTGTAGATGTTGGTCCTCATGGATTTATGAATCCTTATCACATCATCTATGTATCATCTCACCATATATTCCACGGTACTTTATTCTCGGATTTCCATATTATGATCCGACTTCATTTATAATTCCATTGTCTTGAAGATTTTGTCATATCCCCCCTAATCCTAGGGTTTCCCAGGGATGATATCCTTCAATATCTACTCCCACATCAACTTGGGTTGATCCAAAGTTTAAAACAACCCACCATGGATATGATTTTCTCCCTTTACCTTCTAGAAATATAGGCATCACTCCATGAACTCTACCACATATCACTTCATCCCTATCCACAAAAACTGCCACCTTAATCCATGACACATCTTATAAATTCTAGGGTGTATCAGTAAGGGTGAGATATAAATCCCATTGAGTACACCCTTATACATTACCAACATGATGAAGGTCTTTTCCTAAAACATAACCTGGTTTTGGCCATTGTCAATCCATACCACTAAGGAATCACTATGAATGACTCAATAATGCATCAAATCTACCTCTAAGTATCTTCAATGAAATTCTTATACCTAATACAACAAATTGGGATATGTCATTATCTATAATAGATATCCTTTTCCATAAACCTATTCTTTTATTATATGAAAATCCACTAACTCCACCACCTCCCTATAGGTATCCTCATATTCTTGAATATGTTGTAATAGTGGGTGGACTAGACCCAAAAAAATAGTACTTTTGGATTACCATATCACGGATATAGTTAGATATGCCTGATTTACACTTACAATTGCAATATCTACATTTCTGTGTCCATTGTTTAAAAATAATTTCTATATATATTATTTGTTGTACCAAAAGGTTATAGTATATACTATGCTATAATAAGAACCTCCATATACTACGAAATTAATCCTAAAAAATATCTATGGTCTAGATACATCATTCTGATGGGATGCAGGTGATATCTGACTATCAGGTGTTATGTGGGTCATAATAATTGATACTTCTTCTCCTGAAGCTTGCACTTGGTGAAATCTGGTATGTGAGATCATGAGGATAAACCTTCCAATATGAACCCCACTTGTTTTAGGTGTCATTAGTTGTTCCTATCTATGGACATGTGTATTGGTCTCTTAACTTGAGATCATTATAAATGTGTGTCATTTGATCACTTACATTGATGAAAGGCAAAGACCATGATAATGAAATCATCATGAGGTAATGTTTGTAGGGTGCATCATTAGTGGTATGGCATTGGCTAAATGATCAAGATAGAATTTTTCACTTCTATGTTGAGGAGGTAATATATTTTGGGCCTGGTTGATTAGTATGGTAGTAAATTCACAAATAATTGGAAAACATTGTTGAGGGTAAGTCCATCAGTTAGATAAACAAATAATATAGCAAGAAATGACAATGATTCAAGTGTGTGTCCTACTTTATCAGATATCAAAAGATAGAGAGATTATATTACATGGTGCATGTTTTTAGGCTGGTTATTATTATCAGGACTATTCCTTATCTCTTTAGGGGCCTTGATGGGTTTCTAGACTCCACTCTTGGTCTATGAATACAATTTACTACTAACAAGATAAGGGCCTAGAAGTTTACACACAATTGTGTATTCAATAATCATCCATATTCAGTTGAATAGGTATATAAGAAACAGTGGATACCCACTATAGGGTCCAAGTGTTTTCCATTTTATTAGTCACTTATAAATATATGGATTTATTATTATTAAAGTAATGAATAATTGGGTTGAATTTATTTATTAGTAGTATTTATAAGAGTAAGTAAATACAAGAAATATATTATACAAATGAATATTAGTTTAATGTTCCATGTTTTTTTAATATTAGTGAGAATTTTGAGTCAAGTTAATTGAATCAGTTTTATAATGTAACATATTTATTATATGAAAATTATGTGATAAAATATAAATAATATTTATAATCCAGTTTAGTTTATGATAATTATTATTTATTACTTATTTAGTGGATATTAAATATATGGGGGTTGGGGAACCCAATATGAGTATTTGAGAATCAATAATATATAAGAGGGGAGAGGTCTCACACAATGACTATTCACTATGAGTTATTCAAAGCCACTATTTTCTCTGTCACTTTCTAGAGAGAGAAGCTCTTGATCCAAGTGATTGGATTGATCTCATCTCCATGAATCAAAGGAACGTAGATGTGGTGATCTTTGGGACATTGAAGGCATAATCATATTTCCATGCTAGAACTCAAAATCCATTGATCGATGCTCTTGTAGATTTTTTAAGTATGTGTGGATGATCTAGAGGGGTTTTATTTATATCTTTTGGAAGTGTTCACTAGAGACAAGCAGATGTTGTGTACAACTTCAGATATAAAGAGGTATTTTTTTTGTTTATATTTTGTGCTCTATTTTATTCATGTGATAATCCTGGACTGTACCAGGGCTCCATCGCTGGAGATGATAAGTTCTATCATTCTGAAGATAAAAAATATTAAATCCCCATCCCAATAGATTCTGTTGTGAGCCCCGATACCTTCCAAGGAGGTTTTAATTGGTAATAAATTTAAACCCTCTACTAAATTTAATGCAGTTTAATTGTATCTTAGCTTAGATAATTCATCCCATCCTCTTCCTTGGATGAACCCATAGGCGTCACAACTTGCCCTTCTTCTCTTACATGGCAGCAGCCCAATTGGTTCCCCACTGCAGATCGGTCGTCGCCCATGCTCATCTATCATCGCCTAGTGCGAGTACACCCCCAGACCAGTTTTCCCCTTCATATTCCATGACGTCGCCCAGCTGACCAAATCTAGTTGATTCATGCCACCTCCCTATAGTAAATTGTTTTCTAACTGGCGTGTAACCCGACTAAGGGTCCATGCCATCATCGTGTGTTCCTCAACCTGGCCGAGATCTTAGGCTGTGTCATTATGGCTCTCTCCTCCACTGCAAACTACCATCGCAAGGACATCACTAGAACAACACTTGGTTGGCCTCCGCAATAGCATTGCTGCCTCTATATCGACAACCTCCCATATCCACCACACTAATGCATGTCATCACCACCCAGATCTCAATTTTCACCCCTACTGGTATCCCCCTAGTTGGACCAATCTTCATCTCTAACTGTGAGTGTCGTTTTTCCCCTGACCTGTCACCATCGGCTAGTTACTAGCGTGTACTAGTGTGCCTACCTCAGGCTGAGACATATACCCTTCCATTGGTTTTCATCAATTCTATGAGCCCTGATTGACTCGACAAGCTCTCTAATAGGCTGAGGCAGATCATCCCGACCTAGAGTGGGTCAGGATGGGTCTTCCGGGTCGATAAATCCCCTGCATTGGGTTTGCACATCCCAGTATAGACCTGTGAGGTTCATCCCAACCCACACTAGCCTAGAATGAGGTTTTGGCAACCATGAATAATTTAAATAATCAGAATTAATTAAGTTATTAAATTTAATTTCAGTATTACATTAAATTAATAAAAAAAATATTTTTTGTTTAAAATAATAATAATTTAAATAGGCTGAATAATTAATTTAATTTTGGTATTATATTAAATTAATTAATTAATATAATTTTTTTATTGAAAATTAAATTAATTAGTGGACTGAATACAATTAAATTATTTGAATTTCATTAATTAATTTAATTTAATTAAACACTATCGTACTTTAATTTATTGTAATTTAGTTTTTTTATCACATTTTATTTTACCATAGACCAGCCTTGAGAATTGTCTAACCTTTTTATGTCTATTCTATTTAATTTAATTATTGATTATCTGTGTACAATGATTTTAAATAATTAAAAAAAATTGCGGTTTGCGCATCTTCCTTTTTATTCAATATGTATATGAGTGTGTGTGTCCATCGTTATCTGTATGTACATTGTAATCTCAAGATCCCCTCACCTATGTATGAGTATTATTGTACATAGATGATGAAGACATTATATGTGGACCCTATTGAAATGAGGAAAAATCCAGATCAAGTGTAAGCATTTTGGATGGGGAAGAGATACATCATGAGTTAAGCCATGGATTTGGTATGATTCCCCTAGGTCATGGTTGATCCGCTGAGTTTAAATAGAGGAAATGATTTTAGGTGTTAAAGACCATTTTGTTAGTTTATCACCTTTATGAATTTAATTATTATTTTATGCATTTTCATTAAAACGGGAAAACAAATAAAATAATAAACATGTGAAATGCATAAATAATATATGGATGTTTTTCTATTAATGTTTAGTTGTGAGTATGAAAACATAGATTGAACAAGATTAATTGAAATGTATTACATTCATCAAGAAAAATTTGAACACTATCAAAGAAATATTAAGTCGTAGAACGCCTTCCATCATTAGAATTTGAACAAAACCAAGTGTCCAGTGTGTTTGGTCAGCCATAGTTGAGGGTGTCTCATACTATTGGGGAGTTTTTATAAGAACGATGGGCTAACTTAACTAAAGTTGGCAGAAAAAAGTATCAATGTCTATCTTGCTGCAACATTAGAGTAAATCATTGAATAAATCATATTTATGATTTTAGAAGCTAAGACTTCACCCAATAGATCAAGGAGACACACTCATATACATATTGAATAAATATGATTTATCCACTAGAATACTCAAATTATAGAATATTTTGATTCTAGTATAGAGAATTCCAAGAATTTGATATAATACTAGGAGACATTTAAGGATTTAATTAATTAATTAATAATGTGTAAACCAGTACATATTATAAAATTACAAATCTTATAAATTTTTTGTATAAATTTATATGTAATAAAACAAATACATATTAATAAATATTGGAGAAAGTAAATTTATAACTATAATGAATTTTAAAGTGTAGTGTAGGAGGTTTCACACATTACTACAATATATAAAATTCAAGGTGTTGGTGTCCCCATTACCTATTAAGCCACCTCATGAAGTGAGGGTGTAAAATTGCTTACAGGAGACTCATGTATGTAGCATGTGATGGTTATGTCTTAATGTTATCATCAACGTCTGATAAAATTTGTGGATAAAACATTGGAACATGGATGATTTAACATGTTTTCTAATATTTAAGTAGCATATGAGGAGAAATTCAAGCAATATATGCATGAGGTGATGATTACACTGAAAATGTGTAAATTGAAAGATGAATCATGATCTTTTAATGGATCCATTTATCATATCATATTCACCCATTTACTCTAGTGTTTTTTAAGATTAAAAAATTATAAGTATATAGAAAACCCTTCTTTACCCTTTAGGTAAGGTTCTCCATGTAAAAAAGAACATTAAATAATGATTTCTCATTAGTTCTTAGGGAAAACAAGTTGAAATAAAAGGTGAAAAGGAACATGGAAAAATCAATTCAAAAGGAACCTTTACAATTTTCTTCAATAAAATGAGGTTTGATATTAAACAAGAGGTTTTTTATATTCACCTATCATAAAATATATATCAATGGAATTTTGCAAGAAATAAATTGTATTGAAGAAGAAAGTAGTCGCTTCTTCTTCAAATATATTCATCAATTATTTGTAACTTTTTAGTAATACTTTTTGGGTCTTGAATACAATATGACTATAACATATGTGTATCTAAATATGGTAACAATTATGTATAAAAACTTTACTAGAAGGAATTTTTTTTCTCCAAGAAATGGAGAAAGGGTGGTTCCTTAGTCAGCGGTAAGAAACACAACTTCTATATTGCCAAGTAATTGATTCTAGTTGAACAAGTTATTGAGTATAACCAAAACAATTTATCTCATGTGTCCATTGGATTCTATGAGTCATTATTCATGGTTCAAGAATGAATTTTATTTCTTTTGTTTTATACTCATCAAATTAGTTTAGTCAGACATGAATTATAGGTAATACATGATGAATATAAAATGTAAGACTTATATACCCAGTTGTGTCAAGATAATTCTTTATCATGAAAAGCTAAAAGTTGTTGTCAAGGATATACCCAGTATGGTATTTAGACTCAGTGGAGCTAGAAATATTTGGTATTATTTATGTATATACTTATTTATTTTCAAAAATGAATACTTTATAAATAAAAGTAATCCAAAAAGGCTATCAAAACTAGTTCAATTATAGAGTCAGAACTATTCCAAGAGTAATTTAGAGGTATATTCTTATACTTCATAAGATTCCATTAATTTATTAACGAATATGAAATTAAAGTATGTCATTTTCATGGTTAAAATATATGAGATGCTTTAGGATAGTATGTCGAATAGTATCTTGACCAAGCATTCATCGATCAAAATAATGTAGTATCGAGTAATTCCAAAACACACATTACCTTATCAACATTAGATATATGATTCCAGTAATGAGGATCGATTATGAGTCTTACATGTAAACAATGATCAATAAAATTTAGCATGAATAAATTACTAAACACACATTTCCTTTTACATAGCAGATTCATGATATAAGTATATAGAGAATAAGTGTTAATATATATATATATATATATATATTGTATAAAATTCTATGATATTTCAAGAAGTAATTCACAAATAATAGAGATATACCATGAATGTTTTCCAACTATAATAAAAAATGTATATCATATGATTCATATTATGATGGAAATTCATTATTTCATAAAACATCTGTTTAAATGCAAATAGTTTCTTAAGGATGAAAACAAACATGAATTAATCAAAACACAATGTGTATCTAAAGTAATAATCATAAAAGATTCTTCGGATATTACAGACATCCTTATAATAGAAAATTAGTTGCCAATTGATAGACTACATTTCTATCAAATGTTGTACATATCTACTTAAAATAATGGGATAAATATTGAATTGGGTTTATTCAATGCCAAAGATGCACAAGTAGTTGTCATAGGAACAGATTCCACAAGAAGTGTGAAAGAAGAATGTTCTAGGGACACATACTATGTTGGAAGGATAAAACCATGGTGATGGTTTTATATTCACCACAACTAGTTATACATTATTCATTGATAATAATAATTCCTATAAGTAAGCATTATATATAAATTAGATAAATTTTACAAGACCAATTAAAATTCAATAATTCATTCTATGTATCATAGAATAATGGAATATTATTTTGAAAACATTGTGGGTATTCAAGTGAAAAGATACATGATGGTACAAGCATGGTACCAATAATACTTGATTTGTAATACCAAATCATCATGCTTAAATCCATTATAATTTTAATTTTCATAGATAATTTATATGATCATATTATTGAGAATTGGATGTCAATACCATCAATCATTGAAGGTTTGTATATGATGTAACCAGAAAGGGATGGTGATGTCACAGAATTCCAATAAGGAGTTCAAGTTACTACAATCTAGTTTTGGATTGAAGTAGGCAATAAGATCATTGAATATTCATTTGGAATGAATCTTTTCCATGTGTCTCTTAGAGATTATAGGGAGTTCCATTGTTTTCCAATTTAAATATGATGGGTAATATGTTGAAAACAACTATTAGTCATACAACTAATTAAGACCAATATGAAATATTCTCTAGATATTGACATAAATTAGCAACCTATGTTCTTGGAAATAACATCTACTAAGGTAGATATAAAGGTTTTTTATACCTCTTCAATCATACATATACATACATGGTATTGAAAAAAACAATAATGATCAATTCATGAAATAATTGTTACCTATTTCATATGGAATATATCTCTCTAAGAACACATTCATAAGAATAAGAGGTGATTGAATTTGTGAGTTGAGTTTCATATGCTTTAGTGGTAGATCAGTAATGTATTCCATGATATGTACAAGAAATAATATTTCCAACATATACATTATGGTAGAAAAATTACATTTATTTCTAGGAGTGCTATAAGGGAATTAGTTAGAACTGTCCAATAATACTTAAGAGAGTGCAAGGGATATATACCTGGTATGTGTTGAGGAAGGTATACTAGTTTTGAGGGGGGGTACTAGTTTTCCATAGATCAAGGTGAACCAATATCATAGTTATCCTAAGTAAATGAGAAAGAAAATATAATACAATCCATTGGTATCCATACCTATAAATATTGAGTACGTTTCATCTTCTAAGGCATCTAAGAAGCTGTTATTAAATCCAATGTTTTTTATTTCGATTCTTCAAAAAAAATTAATAAGTATTTTTTTTATCATGATGATAAATATTTTACTGGTACTAGCCAAGATTTCACGTTATGATATTGGAAAAAATGTATATACTTAGGGATAATATCTCTTGAGAAGTTTTACTCAAGGAGGCGAGGTCGCACATACCAGAATTGCCACGCAGTGGAAACATGGCCGACCTAGTGACTAAATCCATTTCTCAGAAGAAAAAAGATCTTAATTATGTGAGATATAATAAGGACGGTTATCAAGTTGTATCTAGAGTAAGTGGGATTGTTATAATAGTGGGTTACCTAGACCCAACTATATAGTACTTTTTTATTACCATATCATGGATGATGTTAGATATGCATGATGTACAATTACCATTTGAGGGTATACATTTCTACAAAAACTATATAATGATAATTTACATTGATTATTTTTTGTATAAAAAGTTTATAGTGGATCCCATGATATAATAAGAACCTCAAGATACTATAAAATAAATCTTTAAAAAATGTATTACGGTCTAGAGACATCATTCTAACTAGACACATATGGTGTCTGACTATCAGTTGTTGGGAGATCATAAGCTTGATACTTATTCTCATGAAGTTAACACTTGGTGATCTATGGTAGGTGAGATCATGAGGACAGACCCTCCAATTAGAACACCTCAGATTTTAGGTGTCATTGGTTGTTCCTATCTACAGACATGTGTATTGGTCTGCTGACATGAGTTCATTATCAATGTCTTCCATTTTATCGCGTACTTTGATTCAAACCAAAAACAATGATAAGGAAGTAATGGTGAGTTAGATTGTGTTGGGTATGTAATTAGTGTTATGGTATTGGTTGAATGATCAATACAGAATGCGTTTTTTTTAGTTGGGGATGTAATATATCTCGATCCTAGTTGATCAAAATGGTAGTACCTTCATAAATCCATGGAAAATGTTGTCAAGGGTAAATCCATCTAGTTAGATAATCAAAAAATAATGAAATAAAATATGATGAAACAAGTGTTCATCTATATATATGAGATATTGAAAGACAAAGAGATTATATTACATAGTGTGTGTTTATAGGTTGGTTGTTATTCCAATGACTATTCATTATCTCTTTAGAGGCCTCGATGGTTTGTTAGTCTCTTCTCTTGGTCTATGAATATTATTAATTATTATCATGATAATAGCATAGAGGATAACACACAATATAACATTCAAGAATCTTCCATATTAAGTTGAATAGGTATATAGGATGTGGTGGGCCCCAATATATGGTCTGAGAGTTGTCCAAGTTATTGATCATCGATAAATAAATAAATTCATTATTATTCAAGTAAAGAATAATTGGATTGAATTTATTTATTAAATGTATTGAAAATTGAACGTAAATATAGGAAAAATATTATATGAATAAATATTTGTTTAATATTTCAGGTTCTTTTAATATATGTAGGAATTTCTAGTCAAGTTAAATGACTCGGTTTTATCACGTAATATATTTATTATATTACAAGTATGTGATAAAACATAAATAATATTTATGATTTAGTTTAGTTATAAATAACTATTATTTATTACTTATTTAGTGGACGTTAAATATACGGGGGTTAGGGAACCTAGTTTGGATATTTGAGTATCCTCTATATATATGAGGAGAGAGACTCTCGCACAAAAACTATTAACTACAAGTTATTCAATGACTCTCTTTCATATCCAACTTCCTAGAGAGATAATATCTGGATCCAAGTGATCAGATCGAGCTCATATTTATGTATCAAAGTAACATTGATGCATTGATCATCGGGACATCAAAGGAATTGTCATATCACTATGCTAGAACTTTTAATTCATAAATCGATGCTCCTTTTTTTTTGAAGAATTTGTGGATGATCTTGATGGATTGTACATTAGATACATCAAGAATAAATCATTGATGACAAGCTGATGTTGAGCACCTCTTCATATCGAAAGATGTATTTTTTCAGTTTATATTTTCTTCTCTGCTTAATTCATGTGGGATCCTCAAACCATATTGGGTCTTGGATCACCAAAGATGAAATTTTTCTTCATCATGATGATAAAATAATTTTAAATATTTAGTTCACTATCTTCCTCTACATGACCGATAAATTTAGAATATCTCCCAATGAATTTCTATTCAGTGTTTCCACCATGATGTTTCCCTTTCCTAGTGTATAATAGATCTCAAAATAATTGTCCTAGAGAAACTAGATAAACCTCTAGAGTCTTATATTTAAGTCACTCTAAGAAAATATGTACCTTAGGATTTTTTGATATATGAATTTCACAAAGTGTTCCTAGATGAGAAAATGTCACCAAAACTTCAAGGAAAACACCACTTCATCCAAATCAAAATCAGGGGTGGTGTAGTTATGCTCATGGGGTTATAACTTCCTAAACCCAAATAAGATCACTTCCTAATGGTTAATAAAAATTCATCCAAAAATCAATAGTTAATTATGATATAACACCTTAAACATCACATACACCTCAGTTAACTCAAGAAATAGGGTGTAAACCATTCACTCCTTCAGGAATTTAAATATGGGTTGGAACTAATCACTCTAAATGAAATACTGTTCCTTATGTGTCAAGTTATTAAATAGGTTTCAACCTGAGATAAAGTAAACACAAACCTCTATTAATAACCCATGATAATAAGAAATAAACATACCTCCTTCATGTTCCTAAGTGATACCTAAGAAACAATTAACTCATCCTTTATTAATACACTGCTTCTCCCTAATAAGAAACCACATACCCAAGGAAATTCACATCTTATAACTAGAACTAACACTTAGAAAATTTCATGAATAGATGGTGTCAAAGAGTCTAAAAAATGATCTTGAATTTATTGGCATGCTTATCCTATGATATCAAGTAAATAAGAATTTTTTTCAATGAACATGAATATGAATTGGTCCTAGAACTCATGAAATAATGAGCTTATGATCCCAATAAACATATCTAGTGAATTCATAACACTGGATGAAATTACTATAAAATATATGTTTCTATACCATCATTGGAAATCATCCATCACAATATTTACCTCTTTTACCCTAAAATGATTATATCCATATCACCGATTGATCTTAGAAAACCAGATAGCTCCCCTAAAATGGTCAAAGATATGGTTAATTCTTATAAGAGGGTAGTGATTCTATATCATCATCTAATGAGTCCTCTGGTTGTCAATGCACAACCTTAGACTACTATTTTCTTTCTTGGAGAAAAAATTGGATCTCTCCATGGTGATAAACTAAGCCTGATAAAGACTTGATACATTATATCATCAATCTATATTCTCAAATCCCACAAAATTGAGGGTTCCATCTAATATGGATCCATTAAAATCGATGTATCATTCAGCTAGACCTATATTACAAACTTGACAGCACATCCAGAAGTTAGTACCATAAACACACCAAGGAAAATATCTAGAAAATCTATAATACTCTCATGTGTCTCCAATACTAAATACCATAATATATCTACCAATGACTCACACATAAAGGAAATAATGGGCTCCACTCACCAACCACCCATCCAAAATCCTCACTTGTTGTAAAACACAACTTTTCATCCTTCCACAAGAGAAAAATATACTCACCATTAGATATTATAAACCACTACGTGAATGGAATAAAACCAATACATTAAGATATTAACATTATATAGATTTATCTATAGCATAAAGAACTATCCAAATGGTTGTTTCTTACATATCATCATTTTTCATCCTCATTACACATCAAAAAATATAGCCTACCCTCTAAATAGTGTGCATAACACCAAGGGTATAGAAAGACTCTCTATTTCCAATACCAACATGTGTAATAATATGGGTACAACAATAGTGTGTGAATATCTAGAATCAAACAAATTAGAAACAATGGTAGGTGATAAATTGATCATACCACAAACAACTCGAGACACTCTAGCATTAACACCTCCATCATATGCATCATTCTTTAGTATAATCTTATTCTTTAATGCATACAACCCCAAAATCCACACTCAATATTAGCTCCTTGATAAGGAGGAACTTCCTAGGATTTCCCTCTCCAAACTATAACTCCTCTTAGCTGAAAGTAGAACTACTGAATAGGTTTAAGTACATATGTTTGAATAACATATAGCTAAAATTAAATCAAGGGGTAATGATAAATGATTCTATAAGGGGTATGGAACTCCCAATCCAAAATAACTGTCTTGGAATGAGGGTAACTACCAATAGTAATAACCACAACCTCTACGGAAAAATCAAAAAATAGGAGAGATCCTTGTCTACCCATGAGAACTTCCATCCCTTGAGGAATGTTATGTTGACTATTGTGGATATTTACATGCTGATCAAAACCTTGATTTCCCCATCATCCAAGACCCTTCATCTAATTTCCTGCTCCTCAACGGTCCTTACTGACTCTTGACTAAGAGTGTTTAGACTTTCTCATGAATCTTATCAATCATTTCAACCTTCCACTATACCTTTAAATAAATAGGTAACATAAATAGAGATACTATATAATAAAGTTTGGGGTGAAATGTTACCTCAAAAAATTATTCTTGGGAATCCTCATTTGGAAGTTCATCAAGGGTAAAAAGAAAAATGTACTTAAACTAAATCCCCAACTCTCAAACACTCATGCTCCCATTCCAAAGGCACATCAACTCATTCCTTTTCTCCTCCCTCCACTTCATGAATAATAAATCATCCTTGAAATCATACTATAAATCATCTCATGATACATTAGCCTCCACTAGCTCTTTAAGATACAGATTCCACCACTAACATGATTCTCCCCTCAACTGGATAACTTCTAAGGGAACTCATTACTTATATTGGGAACAAATCAAGCCTAGATCAATCTCAAAATCCTCCAGCCAATACTTCATCTTTATATTAGATATTTTACCCTCATACATTTCCTATATTTGATTCTTAAAGATGCAAAATTTCCACTTCCACTACTCATCATCCTAATCAAGATCAACCCTTCAAAACACAACTATCTCAACATACTAAAACTACCCAACATAGACCACATGTTGATGGTGACCAACTGGAATATCTATATGAAAAGGAATAAAACTTATGCATAACACCAATGGTTTTATTTTGATTCATTTAATTTCTTCACTTATTTATTACTAAACCCACCCCCATTCCAAAAAAAACTCAAGCTAGTATGATATATTTACCTCTCCTAAGTATCTACACCACAAGTAGCATTACATTATCTAGTATATTTAGAGATATTAAGGTCCTAACATCATATCACAAGGGGATAATATCCTGTGTCCTATCTAGTCTCTATTTTTTCATCACATACTATGTTTAGTTAACATCATTACTATACCAACCAATACAGTCCTCACAAGTTCCTAACTCTAAACTCCACACTATCTCTTACCAAAACCTTTTATACCACTATGTAATGACCCCCCCCCCCTCAACACTGGTACCCCACCTAGGATGATAGTTAAGAGAATGAGTGAACCCTCAAGTCCCAACCCTAGTAATCCCCAGATTGGTGAGTAGATATGAGGTTATAAATGCACATATTGGGAGGCATTACCCTATAATATCCCTATATCATAACATAAAACTACCAACAAATCCACCATATAATAAAATAAATAAACCAAAATCTCATATAATAAATATCTCATAGTTCATAAATGTAAAACATATACAAACATCTCCAAAGATAAAACAATACCAAAAAAATCTTGTCGTATCAACTGCACCAACCCAAACTCTGAACTAGTACTATCCATCTCGATCACCAAATCCCTCCTGGAAACTTGAAAATACTTTATATATACATAGTTTGATCATAACATGTATACTCAGTAGGATCATACACAAGCTAAAAAAATGGAAATATCATTCTAATTACCTAGTAAACAAACTATATAACTAACCAGCACCTTCATAGGTCAACTAGTTTCCCAATTCCCCAAGCCTCACTTAAAAAATAATTCATCCATGTATAACATGATAATCATAGAAATAATATAATCATATGAACCTTAAAAACACTTCCTCACTGATTTTATGCTATCATGCAATGAAAAGACATCATTTCCTCTTATCCCTTCCATATCCACCAATAATAATAACAACCATATCATGTCTTGCATCATAAATCACATATCATATCTCACATAACAAACTACCAATATGATTTATCATAACCAAGGTAGTAGGGTATCATAAATTCATATGAAATCAACCTTGTTCCCTTATCCTACCACATATGAACCCCACCACATATCTTATCTTCCACCATCAAAATCACCAAAATCTACTGATGAAGGGAGAGTGGGGGAGAGGGGGTAGTCATTCATCTAAATCTTCCCCATCTTAGATGTTAGGGGAAAACACCCTTGGGTATCTGTGTGTTAGTAAGGTTACCTAATTCATGTGGGATACATATTAATACACAAGAAAATATAGGTATATGATAATATCACATAGGCCGATACCCATGGGTCCATATAAGAAACACTTCCACAACCACCATTAGGACACTATTGATGTAGTGTTGCAAAGAATTGCCTATGATGTATAGTAACCAACTAAAATAATTAAAAAATTGGGCCATAATCCAAGTTTCATTTTTTTAAATTCAATAATCATAAACTATTAATTAATCATTATGTTTTTAGTTTAAATATGCACTGATGAATTCTCTAGACATAACCACATTTATGTATTTCAATATTATTATTATTATATAGCTACCAAACTATAATAAAGCAAACACCATATTGAAACACTTCATAAAAACCAATACCACCAAATCAAAAACAACTAAGGCCAATAATCCATAAACAACCAAGGACACCAATCCATAACAAACAAGTACACTACGATGAAACAACCAATTCCACCAAGCCACAACAACCAATATCATCAAGCCGTAAACAATAAATCAATCATAAAACTTGCATACTCAACATAGTATTTTAATTTATTATCTATAAATATTTAACCATTTAAATATTATTCTAAGATCAATCCATCACTAAATGGAATAATTACATAATAATCATATAGAATGAAACAAAAACAATCCCATAGAAAACTAGTAATCATATACGTATCACACCATTCCCTTTCAATTTTGTTAGTCTAGTTTGTTATCATTATTATTTGAATTTAAAATAATAATCAAATAGAAATAAAAATAATTATAATCCCATAAATTCAAATAAATGGAATAGAAATTCAATCTTATGCCTCAAAGTAAGATTTATGTTTTGATGTTCAAGACATAGTAAGAGACGATGAACCATAGGTACTCAACCACAAAAAGCATCGTAAAATAAATCTAAAATGCAGAAATTTATAATAAAAATAACTACCAAATAAACCCCCATATCTAAAATACATAGCCTCTTAAAAACATTGAATAAATAAGTAAGAATATACATATAAAGAGAAGAATAATTCATCCAAAATCACCAATGTAGATCTTTTGGAAGCCAAAGATGAATGAAAAAGATCATAGGCTGTTAGGGCTCTAAAAAATTTTTGGGATTCACCAAAATTTTCGAGAGAAATGATACGATAATAAGGGATTTTAGAGGGATTATGGGATTTACAAACATCATGGTAATCACCCCACCCATGAAATGAATGGCTTGTTCACATTGTAAACCTAACACAATTTATATCCAACAAAAAACTAGGTGATAGATTCAACAAACATGGTGAAATTTGAAATCATGAATATACCCTTTCGTACCTTTAAATCATCAATGACATAACCATCAAAAATTACACCACAAACATTAATGACATGAACAACATTTCATGTTTTGAATTAGAATGATCATAAATTATATAAAAATCCATAATTACACCCTATGAATCATTACTCGTCATGAATTAATGACTTATAGCATGAACTTCCACCTATAGTTTCATATTTGAGTTTATCTCCTCCCCTCCGTTCCTTAAAACCATTATAATGATTGAAAAAACTAGAAATTATAAATTAATGGTCTGAAAGGGTCTAGGCCATTATAACCAAGATCATCCATTTCAAATCTTCTAGACAACTTACTCTTTAGCTCCTTAATCCACTAAATATATGGTCCTACTAGTAACATTTCATCAATGTAGAGTAGGAAAATAATGTAAGAACCATAATTACTAGACATTGAATATAAACAGGGATTAGAGTCACTCCTTGTAAAACTTTCCTCATTTATCAAAATATCAAACTTTTGGTTCAACTTTTGAGGTTTCTATTTCAATCCATATAGACTTCTCTTTATTTTACAAAAAATATATCTTATTCTTGGTCTTTAAACCCTTTGGGATGATTCATCTAGATAACTTCCTTTAAATAACCATAAATAAAGTCATAATTCATATCCTTCTTCTCCAAGTGTAAACCAGTGGATGAAACAATGCATCACATTGTTCATATTGTAATATGATTTACTGTCGGTGAAAATATTTTTTGGAAATAAATTCATTTATTCTATTTAAATAATTTCACCACCAACCATATTTATATATTAAACTTTTATTAAATTATTATTTCATAAAATAAGCCCATTTTTTCACAATTTCTCATTTCCATTTTGTAAGTTCGATCATCTCCTAAGTTTTATTTAACTTTAAGGAATTCATATCTTTCTCTATGGTTGACACCCACTACTTTGATTCACTAAGTGTTACTACCTCTTATAGAAATTTGGTTTTCTTATTATCTGTTGGAAATAAGAAATTCATGTCATACCTATACCATGGGATTGGTCATATAACTCTAGAAGGTATTCTCAAATAAATCGCATTATTTATAGGAACTTAATTTTTTGGTTCTTCAATTCTTGGTGCTCCTGCAACTGATTATTCTGTTACTAAAGCATTCCCATAGAATTATGTACTTCCCTATAATTCTAGAAAACCTGTCATTGGTCAAACTTAGAATGAATTTTTTTTGATATATAGTATCATTGGTATTTTTGAAATTCTATTTTTTTCATTATGACCAACTTTCACTTTAGTATCTGACCTCTTTTCCTCAACTTCTAATTCAAACATGTTCTGATACTTCAAGAGAATTGTCTCATCGATTATTAAAATTTTACTTTTGTTTATATTCTATTGATTGTCACTCCATAGTAGATATTTAAAATCACATTTTCCATTGCCTATAAGAAAAAAAGATATATATTTTCCCTTCACCTTATCTTTTTCCTTTACATCAAAAATAGCATAAGCAATGAAACTAGAGATTTTGAGGTGTGAAGCTTCTAATAGCTTATTAGAACAAAGTACTTTGGCTTGAATTTTTTCAATAATAGAGTTTGGAATGATATTTTATAAGTATGATATCATTTTAATTACTTTAGTCCAAATGGCCTTGGTCACACCAGAGTTCACAGACATGCATCTTGTATTCTTTGTCAAAGTCTAGTGCATACTCTATACAAATCCATTCTATTTTGGAGCTCTAGGTATTATTCTCCCAACCTTGATCCCCTTATGCTGATGAAAGTTATACAAGTTTCTACTATTGTATTCACTGCCATTATCATATATTTATCACTTTAATTTCTAGAAAATTTCCAACTCCACCATGGTTTTCTACTATACAAAGTCATTAAATGCATAAGATTTATTTTTAATAAAATAAACTCAAACATTCATCATGGAATAATCAATTAATATAACAAAGTATCATAACTCTTTATGAGATTAAACTAAATTATATTCTCAAAAATATTTTTTCACTATCTCCATATTTATGGCTCTGGGATTCCATCCATTCGGATTGAATGATACCCATTTTTCATTCCAAGTATATATATCTCACAGCTTCTAATAGTTTTATAATAGATATTTAAAATATACTTCCCTACTATAACCTTTATATTCTTCTAACTAAGGTGACCAAGTATATAAATCTAGACCTTTGGATTTTAATAGGATAAAATTATAATCATTTAATTTCCATTTTAACTTTCAATCATAAAAAAAATTCAGGTCCTTTACTCCTCATTCCACAACCATGGAACATCCAGTAACATTTCAAACTCCATTATTAAAAGTAATATTAAAGCCTTCATTATCCTACTACCTAACTAAAATGATATTCCTCCTAAGACCTATAATTTGTATCTCTCCTCCCAACCAAAGAATAATCCCATTCTGCATCAAAAGATTTACATCTCCTTTTCCAACAACTTCTAAAGCTTTATTTCTACCAAATGAAATTCACACAAGGTTATAAATAATTTAATTATCATGAATCCATGATTTGATGATGATTGGTGGGATGCACCTGAGTCAACCACACATGACTCCATTTGATTATGAATATTAAGTAGTAGATCTCTACTATCTTCCATTGCATTAAGTGATGTTTAATTTACATAATTTTTCCTTCTGGTATCTTCTTTGTAATTTATGAAGTTACTATAAATAAATCCTCTATTACTATAGTTCTAGTAGGTATAACATGTTCAATTAAATTTTCCATGAATCGTATCTTTGTGATTTTCATCCATTTTTTTATGATTCCTCCATTTAGGTGTGTCTCCAATTTTATTAGTATTCAACACACTATAAGAAGGATTTCAGAACTATATTCTTCTAATATCCTCATTAAGGATCAAAATCCATATGTATAAACACATAAAATTATTCTTTCCATGGAAATTACTTATTTTTGTGACCATGCCATCCCAAAATTCTGATTAATATGAGAGTAGTTTTATATCCCACACATAATCCGCAAAAGTAAATTTCACTAACTTGAGCATAATTATGATCATGTTGAATTTATTCACATGATA
Source organism: Viscum album (assembly GCA_963277665.1). Lineage (NCBI taxonomy): Eukaryota > Viridiplantae > Streptophyta > Magnoliopsida > Santalales > Viscaceae > Viscum > Viscum album. The sequence goes on along the minus strand of OY728147.1, from coordinate 1,352,629,927 downwards.
TATCACTGGTTTTACTTATAATATCCTCAATATAAACAAATGCCTCGTCAAGACCACTTTATTTAAGTCTGCTGGTTTTTAATAAATCTCCACATGGTCTACCATAAGTTTATTTGTGGTCATCTTCTATTTAATGTTGAAGGAAACATTCTATGCCAACATCATCCTCTCCAAGCCTAATGCTTTTTAGTCAAAATTTTCTCGCTATAGATTCTTTATTTTATTAGGTTTCTCACCCAAAAAAAGTTAAATATCCTTTTAGATGAGATATTTTTATATTTTCACCTTCCAAAAATCAAAGTTGGATTCTTTGAATTGAATAATTTGAACCATGCCTTCATCTATTTCTATATCATCTAATGATAATATGAACAACTATAATTAATTATGATTCTAAGGTAAGTCAGAAAAATTCATGAGTTTTCGAGTGTTTCCAAACCAAAGTATCATTTAATACCACTTATTTGGTATGTAGGTTCCAAAAAATCCATTAGAGTCACTCGATGGTTAAATCTTGAGTTCACTGGAAATTCATATCTTCATGTAGTTTAGTATATTATAATTTCAACTACTAGATTTACCCATTACTATTTTAGAGCACTGAAATTTGGAAGTCAAATTGAACCATAATCATCTCTTAAAATAAAAATCACAACCATACACATAAGAATTCAAATAATGGGAAATACAAAGATAAAACATCATTTTTATGTGGTTTGTAATTTCATTATAAATCTATGGGAGACTGCTAGAAACACTTTTGAGTTATTGGAAGAAATAATATTTACAAACCTTATTGCTTAGTAAGTTGTTGTTACAATTTTTTTATTTAGTAAGTACCATAAAAATCAGTATCTATTCCCACATATTTTTATCTAGGTACACATTCAGTTAGATAGGTTGAACCACTATCTGAAATTTTCGGTCAACCATCTGTTGATTTCATTATTTAATTGTGGATTTTAATAACTTACCCGGCCCAGTTGGTACATTGTTCATGGAACGCAAAGACTAGCCTTAACATAATTCATCAGAAGTTTTTGAACTTCTGCTAGCCTAAATTGTATGTTGATGGTTCTTTATAACATTGTTTCGATAGGTTCAAATCATATAACTATACATTGAACATTCAGTGAGTGACCTTTCAATGACTCGCAAAAACTTCATGATCCCAATAGAGACATCCAAATTTCATTGATGGGAATAATAGATGATTTCACTGTAAAACGTCTCTAATTGTATTACCTTCATAAAGACCATATGAACATAAATTTATATGATAAAGATTCACCCATAATATAGATTATAAGACTTCATCGACCATATAACTTTCAAAAGTCATACGATGCACTAAAAATATTATAAATTCCAAAATTAATTATCTAAAGTTGGAAATATTTTAGGATTATTTTAATGTTATTATTAAGTGATAAAAACATATAAAGGAATTTTTATCCTTCATTAATTCATTACAAACTAATCTTCAATAAAATGGAGAATAATATTAAAGTATAAAGAAGAATCGTCACTGTAAAATGAAAAAAAATGAATTTTAGGGGTTTCCAAGCATAAAGAAAACATTTTCAAGAAAAACATTACTCATTAATAATTTCCTAAATTAATTTATGAAAAAACCTATTAGATAAGAAATAATAAAGAAATTTTATGAATTGAAAATTTTTTCTACAGACACAACCCGATCTCTGTACAACATTTCACATGAAACTCTAATGTGGTAAAGGAAGGTTCCACACCGCATGATTTTTTGTTGTATATTTGTATACAACTAGAAATATCAAAATGTATTGATTATGAATCTCTACTTGAATAAGATGAACCCAATAATAATTAATGATAAAATAGAAATAAATTTTTTCATGTTAAAATTATGAGAAAAAAATAAAGGGTATATTTATAATGCTCTTTGAGTTGAAAAATAAATCATGGTAGACACTCCAAAATAATGATCTTAAATAATTATGATATTAATATAATGGAAAAAGGTTAAAAATACATCATGTTCATGTTATTTTTAGGTATGCACACATTCCATAAATGTTTCTATTTTTGGAAAATAGAATACCCCATGAATTGAATGATTATACCTCTTATGAAATATGGTTAGTTATAGAAAATTAAATTAAATATCAATAAGGATGGTGGGTTTTTTAGGAATTATAAAAGTTCAGATAAAATGAGCACTCTAAAATGAATAAAAAATATGTTCCATTATAACCTATAATTATGAAGAAGAAGAAGAGATTCAAGACTATATAGCTTGTTCGGTCTCAAAGAAAGAGAATATGAGAAGGATAACTTGTACTCTTAATCAGTTACATTTGAGGAAGTGGAAATAAGAAGAAAAGTTTCCATATATATGTTTATAGATTTAATTTTGATAATAATATTGAATTTTATAGGGATAATAAAATATCATAAATAAGAACCTGGAAATTTTATAATGTTCAAAGGCTGATTTGAATGTGTTTTTATTAAATAGTTTATGGTGGTCTAAGATAATCTGAGTGGAGGAAGTATATCAGTTTTTGGGTGTAGATACATACCTATAAAAAAATTAATCTAATTGATTAGGAGTAGGAATATCTATAATATAACCAATGGGATTCTAATATAAAGAAGTGTAGTGGAATGCTTCAATGATCACTGGTGTAATATAGTGATCCCATAACTATGCAATATGTTGTGATTATTTATGGATGATACATGGACAATTCTAGTTCTATTGATAACAACATTTATAATGGATAATCCATATATAAATGGGATATGAACATTGTGGTTAGTATTATTATTGGGTAGGGAAAACGATGAAAAATACCGTGTTCAATTTACTAATTATATGTGTTAAATATAGGTTCAGCATATGTTATACAATATAAGATCAAATTAGATTAACTAATATTAAAGTTTCAAAGTTCCAGTGGGTTTAAAAGATTTAAATAAATACTTAGAACTTAAAAATTAGATCACACTAGATTCACCCTCCACCCTATAATAGAACAACCTAGGTTAACCCAAAATCCCTCCCAATATAAGACTTCCACAATGCCCAAAGCACATACCTAATCACCACAAGCTTTTGATAAGAACTGGGGTATCATAAAAAGAAATGTGAGAAATATTTCATACTCTAATAGAAATATGATTATACAAAAAAAATTAGAGTATTACAGTAGATATCCATAATTCAAAAGGTAAACCTCCACAATAGGATAATAAGTTCTAAAGAAACAATTGAAAAACCATAAACATAGAGCCTAAAACAACCAATGTTTCAATCTACTTGTAAAAATATGTCACCAATATCTCAAAATACCAAAAAGGAAACATGATTTAGGAGAGTCATCCAATAAATGAATAACTTCCCTTTAGCTATATCATGTAAAACCAAGGCTATAAATGCCCAAATATAAAAGTATTATGTGATCTCAAGAACCTAGTAGGATACAACCAATAATATATACAATTTCTATCCACACGAATCCATTAGTTATTGTTTAAAACAAATTTCTAAAACGCTTTCAAAAAAATAATTTACATATATAGATAAACCTTTGGTTTTTCATTTTCAAAAACATACAATTACTTTCAAAATCATTTTATATCTAAATAAATAGAGTAATATGAAAGATCACATATCCAATGAAAGAAACATATGAAATAAATAGTCTTTAAGAATAAATATACATATCAAGATTAAGTGGAAAAATAATCATATCAACATATATGCACATAATATAACCTCAAATCAGTAAAGGTTATCTAAGAAATGAGTGTATACAAAACTAAACTACTAATACACATAAAGTAACACTATTAAACATACATGAATCCTAAAGTCTAGTAAGCTTGATCCCTAGGGAAGTTTTACCCCTATAACTCATGGTATTAAGGTAACCTCACATATTGATAGCTTACTCCACTAAAGAGCGCACATTTTTTGTTTTTTCACATAACGCAAGGTCTCCTAATGTGATTTATATCATCATTACATTCAAAAAACCGAGTTTAAGTTTTATAAAAGAAATGTTACAAGGAAAATCAATTTCAAATAAATGCCCAAATTTTCATAAAACATTTTCTATATCAATTCTAGAAATATTTCATACTTTAAAAAACAACTTTCATTTCAAATTCATCTTTGAGTCATTTTTTCAAACACATCATTTGCATAAGTCTAGTTTTTAAGAAAATTCATTTCTAAACACTCTTTCTTTCTAAAAAATAGAAAATCCAATTAAAAAATAAAATTTCATAAATAAAACCAAAGGAAATAATCACAATAACTCTAACATTGACAAGATAATGACCTTAGGATAGAGATACCTACCTTATGAATAATGAAACTGATGTTTCCTTATTGATTGGTGAAGGGAGAGGAAGATATTGGATCTTAGAGAACATTGATCTGTGGTAAACAAAGTAAATTATTCATTCCAAATGTTAGGTCCATTGATATATCCATTTGATACATAGAAAACATGGATAATAAGAGAATAAAGTATACTATAATGGATCCAATTATAAGATTACACCCAGCAGAGATTTAAGATTTCAATTTCCATCAATGTCCATCAACAATAAGTGGGGAAGATCCAAAATCATCACTAAAGAGCTCTTAAACCTAGATATAATGATTTAGGGTATAGGGGAAAGTATTAGAGAGGTTAAATGATTATTTTATATGGAAATAACACGTTCACCTCTACTAAACCACATGCCTAATGTAATTACCAACTAGCCACTGGGCCTCACTAACTGGCTAGTGGAATCCCACCGGATGGTTGGTGGGAACATATAGAATTTTTGTACCTTTTAGAATCTACCAAATGGCTAGTGCAACCTATAGAATATAGGTTTTCTTATTTCCAACACTGGCTATTAGATTCGATCCACCATCTACTTAGTTCCCTCTTTATACCTCCAACTTCTAAGGTCCCCTCTCTTGACCTATGAGTAACTTGGAAACTGAATAGAAAAAGTAAAAAATAACTTTATAACTTATCCTCCATACATATTTGTGAAAATTATACCCACCATAAAATATTTATATCCCTATAAAGACTCAATATCATGAACCCAATAATATATAGGGTCATTGTTATATCATCAAACCCTCAAATTCCCATGTCTCATGGTTTTTCATACCATAATGTCATATCAATAAAAATAATGGGATTGTCTTTTCATTCAGCACCTTATCATATCAGTCCACTATTAGCATAGGTATTTTAACCACTAATTGGGTTCTATCTCAACATGCACCCACTTATGCGGGAAATATATGACTGGTATATCTTCAATTGGGAAATGTGGAACACATCATGGATATAAGTAAAATTACTATGTAAGTATAAATGATAAGCCAACTTCCTGAGTCACTTTAAAATATCGAACTATAATGACTATGCCCTAGTGAAAGCACAGACACCCCACCTTAATATGATCATTAGGTCATGGCCCACTAGGTACCACCAGTTTCCCCACAGACATGTGGCCCCCACCCTAGGACCCACCCACATGCCTGAATGGGTCATCTAGCTAATAACTATCCCCACAGGCCAACACATGTCCTCTCTTGTGTGCTTTGATATGATTCATATCATTTACTCATTTGTCCCTTAATCATTCTAGGTGTTACATTCACCCCCCCCCCCCCCCCCAGATCACAACGTCCTCGATTTGGACCCTACATCTCAACCTAGGCAGTGTAGCGCACTTAAGGATGGGAACAACCTCATATACCAAATGTAACAGCTGGTCCTCAGTGACAACAAAGACACCCCACCATAACATGGCCATTGGGTCCTGGCCTTCCAGGTACCACAAGTTTCCTTATAGACACATGGCCTCCACCCTAGGGTCCACCCACATACCAGAATGGGTCATCTGACTAATGAATATCCCCACAGGCCAGTAGATGTCCTCTCTAGTCTTCTTTTTCCTCACTCACACACCCTGACAAACATCCCAGAAGGTCACCCATCCTGATAACTACTACATTTCAAGAATGCTTAACTGTGGAGTTCTAATCAGATGGGTTTCTGAAAAGGAAGGTTTACCTTTTTTACATGAGTCATATCATTTAGTCATTTAACCCTTTATCATTCTAGGGTGTTACAAAAATAGTTTTATATAATGAGGTATTAACATACCCTACATCCTAGAATGTTTCTATCCTAATCGAGGTGAAACTATAAGAATAATCCAATCACCTACCTGAAATTTCAACATACGATTATGTTGATCTATATAAGATTTATAGAGACTCTCAGTTGTTTCTATCCTCTTTTTGATCAACTATATGGTATTATTCATCTCATGAATGATTATTGGTCCAACCAAGGACTGATATAGAAACTCTACATAATAATGAAAAGATTAGTAAGTCTTCTCTTAAAACACCTCATATTGATCCATCCACATTAGAGTCTAATAATTGTTGTTATAGTAAAATTACATTATGGTTATATATTTCTTCTATGATCCAGTAAAGTCAATAATGTATGCCCAAATAATTTCTTGTAGAATATGGATGTCTTTCTCAGTCTTTACATTCTTTTTTGGATAATAATCCACGCACAAATTCAACTAAGAACTCATTTTTTTCTATAAACCAATCCAAAATCAAGATGTAAAAAAAAGGTTCTCTATCCAAATGATTTCTAATGGAAAACCATAAAGTCTGATAGCCACCCACACATATAGGTTCTCAGGGACCTCTATCTTAATCATATACCTAATAGGTAGTAAATTCACTAATTTTATGATTTGGTCAGTAATAAACCTTATCAAATCCTTACCACTATGATTTTGAGGTACCCAAATCACAATGTCTATGGATATCTCATCCAATTTCCACAATGGGATGAGTAATACAAGTACAAACTCAAAAGTTCTTTGATGTTCCTCTATAATTCTCTGACATGTAAGGAACTAAGATACAAAACCTTCAATAAACCATCTCATACCCTACCCGCAATAATGATGTGTCAAGTCATGGTACATCTTAGTAGCTCTATGGTTCATGGAAAAATTCAACCAGTTTCTATTATTCATCAACTCTTCTATAAAGTCAATTAGAACAACCCTCCTTCCTTATAAGTGTAAAACTTCATTGGGATACAGAGACCATTCACCGGAGTTCTCCACACCACAAAGGTTCCTGATAAAACACTAACACTCAACATCCTTAGAATGTCAAAGTTCAATCTAATCATCCATAAATAATTCTTCCAAAGGAAAAGCTAGTAGTACATTTCCTTCATCTCTTCATTTATCCAATAACATCTCAATAAATAAGCTTGTCAAGAACCACACTTTCACAGATTCCTTTACTGCATGAGTTGGTAACAATTTTCTCAAATATTTTGCAACCACATACCCTTTATTAGAGTTGTAATAAATATCAAAATAAAATGTATAAAGTTACTATGTATCTAACCGTCCTAGGCCACCATATAATACAACACCCAATCCAACCCACGAGTAATAAGAGGGGCATCCATGATCCACCCTGTAAGATGATAAGTATAAAGGGTAACCAGAATGACCATTGGGGATGATTTTAACCTCAAGAAAATAAAAAAAAATATCCAACCAAGTTATAATAATAGATAACTAATAATAAATTCCATTAAAGTCATTTCCAATAAAAACCATTAAATACATGATTAAAAAACTATAAACTAAAACTAAAAGAAATGGAACAAGAGGAAAAAGATGCTGAAACCTAACACAAGCAAACAATTTCCGTTAAACTGATGGACTTCCCAACATCTCCATGTGACTCTTGATTCACTTCCATAATACAAACAAATTATATTCTTCCAAAGGAATACGGCACTAGATAAAACATAACATATAAGACTTGAAGAAACATCTATAAGACATGAAGACTACATTCCCACTAACATGAGTATATAGGGTGTGATATAAAGGATAGTAGGATACAACCATGAATGTTTTCATTCCTTTTATAAAATAAACTAAAAATACTAATTTTAAAATAATGTAAACAAATAGGTTTTCATTTACTTTACATGATATAGGAATAGAAATATATAGAAATTTCACTTTATCAAAGTAGTACATTTATAAAATATGGTAAAAATATGTTTTCCACAACACAATGCTAATTCAAAACTCATTAATATAACTTTAAATAATAATTCTTTGACGAAAAACCTCACATGTTTTAAAACACATCAAAGTAATTTCTAATAATAAATATCACTTTGAAAACAACTTCCCCATTTTTTCTTTATAAGATTCAACACACCCAACTCATAGGTAAGTAAGGGATGAGGTAAAACAACAATGAATACATAATTTAAGAATTCATAAATAATTCCAATAAATAGATGAAATAATACTAATTAACATCAAAAAAATCATAATAGCATTAATAAGTCAAAGAATGTCCATTCGAGAAATAAGAAACACACATGCCAATAAATAATTAAAGGCATAACATTGAATACATATCATGAGGTAACACCTAGGGGAATAATGGGATAATTATAAGCCATGCAGGTTGGACTAACTACTAGTAGGTTAATTGTTACACATCTATCAATTTAATCTCTCTAAAACTAATCTCATGAGTGACACTCCCTATAGATAGAAATATGTATAACTAGAGGTGACTAGCTAGTGTGTAATCTAAACTAGCCTAGAAACATCAAATGAATTCCCACTTATTATCGTAGAGACCCTCATGGAATAACTAAGGAGGTGGCCCAGGGTAAAAATAAATTTCATCCCATCAAAATAAAAAATCCCAAAGTTTAACAACATAGTCACATCATTCCCACCTCACACACTTCCCTTATAAATGTCCCAAACCCATAAGCACATCATTAATCACAATAAAAAAAATCCTTCACATGGATACGCATAAACATAATTAACAAAAAAAAGGGCTCAACAAGGGAGAAACAAACCCATCAATCAATAATCACATCATAAAGTGAAAACTAGGTATTTCACTTGTCACATATAGTATATACATTTGTAAATATCTTTATAAAACCTTTTGGAAACTGAACACAAATCCAAGGGAAATAAAAATTATAACTAATCACAACTAAAAAACTCAAAGGAATATTTTATTCATCTCATAGTTCTAAATCAAGAAAACCCATTAAACCTAAAAGGTAAACCCTCTTTGAAAATAACATTTGACTTAAAACCCATTGAATATGTGTTTTTATTATTAAAAAACCATCCTTGGAATTTATCAGACATTTAAAATGCATAAATTACCAATTTACAACAAATTCCAATTTAAATATGAAATTACAACCTTTAAACTACATAAAAACCAATTGAAGTTAATGAAAACTTTGAAAACCCAAACCTAGATAACCCACGTCATAATTATCTAGATTAAAGATGAATTTTGAAACCTAGGAATCCATGTAACTATTAAATAAAACACAATTAAATTAAAACACATATCTTATGTGGTGTAATTATATCACCTTCAAATAAAATCACTGTTTTAGGTCTCTAAGGGGGGATTATAACCCCTAAAAAGCAGCACCACAATTTTAGAACAACACTATGTATGGAAATCATCCAACCATGGACACTAGGGTTAGAGTAGAAGACAAAAAGGGAACAAAATTTAAGTGGAAGGAGAAGGAAACCCTAAACATTAAATTCAAGTAAATAATCACAAATAAACCGTCATAAATCTACCATGGAGGAACTTGGAAGAGCGAGAGAACCCCATAGAAGGAACCTAGTTCAAGGAAGAAAGAATGGGGAATCCAAGGAAGGAAATTGCAATTTAAAAACACAAAAAAAACACCCCACTTTGATTGGGTTTCATGGATTACCAAACTATGTTGTTACCATGAACAACATCACTATTAAAAGTTGTATAGGATGCATAGTTAAGCTACATGGTTCGTTTACTGTGTGAATTAACTGTGAAACCTAGAAAAGGTCTCTAAAATTATAAATTTTTTGTAGGAAACACCTAAAACTCGAGGTTATAAGCCATCCATCAAAAACCCACACACAAAATTGACATTAGGGTGTCACAAAAATTCCACCCTGACACTTTCTAGCACATAAATTATTTATAAACGTAAGAAAATTATGAATTCCAAGACTTACTTCCCTCTATTGAGGAATCAATTAGTAACTAACTTCCTAAACCTAAAAACCAAGGACACAGGATAGAAATAACCCATTCCTTAGGATAACCACTGGTGAACTATTAGGAATTCACCAATGTAAAATACACTATGATTCCTAATAAGTAGATTCCTCACAAAACAAAAGTGAAGAGGCAATAAAAGATTATGATCGAGTATCCACACCTATGATCTAATTTGAAATTTGGATTATCAAGATTTACACCACTGGTCCTAAGAGCCTACTGAATCCCAAACCAAACCACATGCTCAAACAAAAATACCACCTCTAGAACATTTGATGCCACTATAGAAAAATGATAGTACATCCCAACCAAAGTTGGCCTAAAGGATCATTCCAAAAGAATAGGAAAATGCATGGAGACTTGGCATGGGTCTCCCTACCATTTAGAGTTTATCTACAATAAAGAAACATTAGATGGGTTCACCCAAAAGAAAAATCATCAATAATGAGACATGATTCCACTAACCATGAAAAATAGCTCAAATCCCACAAGATAAAATGTCCTCGAGAATAATCGGGAGGTCATTGGACCTAATCACCAAGAAAAAGGCACTTCATAAAACAAGAGGGACACCCCAACATGAACCTTAATCAACATTTAATGTCATGGTTCTGAACTCAGATCCCCAAACTACACATATGGTAAATTGGGGATAAACTCATGGATCACCCACTCGTGAAATTCATAAATAAAACCTCAACATGATATCACTCCTGGTCTAACAAAAAACCAACACCTTATCCCATTACCATAGCATGCACCCATAACATCCTTATATCATCCATCAGAAAACATCAGCACATGATCCTCGTTATACTTAGAAAATAACAAGAATCATGAACTAACGAAGAATTAACATCTCAAAAGATACCAAAATAAGGTCAAAACCCCTTTAATCCATTATATATTAATAAATTGGGTATATAAAAGAAATTAAAATTCCAAAACTAAAAGAAAAATTTACAGAAGAGGATGTTTCATTAAATAAAACTTATCTTCTAACTTTACCATGGAATTGATAACATAGAACACTGACCAGATTCAAACTAGGTTATAGAATTTTTTTTAATGCCTAGACATCTTAAAAACCTATGAATGTGACAATTACAACTACACAAATGATAGGTTCTATGATTTGAAGGACAATTGATATTAATGTGTCTAGAATTCCCACACTAGAAACACACTATTGATTGTTTCTTTATTGAAATGGAATTATTAGGATGAAAAGATAGATTCCCATATTTATCACTTCCTTGTTCCCCCTTCTCATTAGCTAAACCATTCTTAAAATCACTAATTAGAGTCAGAGAATCTCCCGCCATAGGCTTCCCTACTAATATTTTCACAATGATGATAAAATTACAAACTACTTCCATATAGGTAGTTATGCACAACTGAAAAAACTAATTAATGTTGATCTAAATGAAGGCCTCTAGAAAAGGCCACACCTTATTTGAATCATTAACATATAACTCTATAGATAAAGTCACCAATCCATAAAAATATTAAATATAGACTTTCACTGAATAATCACCCTAAAGGAAACATAGAAATTTCATCACCTTTTCAAATTTCACTTTAAGATAAAACCAATAAATTAAGAAGGAATTAAAATATATGAATTATAAAGCCTCAAATGGTTGGGAATGAATAATGAGATTCCACTGCACCAAACCCAATCCTTAGAAAAATGGAATAGTGAACCTCACCCTAGAGGCTTCATGAGTTTATAGTAAGTCTAAAATATTTTTAACCTTTTCTAGCCACTCAATCACCGCATGGGATCCTCAATAAAAAAATACTAGAGGATACCAATTTAAAAACTCCCATGTATTTTCCATGAGCTAAGAAGAACATGTATTTTCCACTCAATCACTAATATGAGAATATTTAGAGATTAGAAATACTAATCATGGGTCACTCGGATAACTACCCAAGGAATTAACTTATTTACTTACTATTTATTGCATGGGGGACTCATTTTAAAACATTAGAAAACAAAACACTCAATAAATAAACATTAAATTTAAACACAAATAGGATAACAAAAAACCAAACCAAATAAAAATTACAAAACAACCTTAAAACTCTTTTCATGGGAAAAATATTAAAATAAAAAAATCAAGGTCACCAACCCCTTTCATTTTTTTACCCAAAATATTTGGAAACATTTCAAACCACACACCCGAAGTTTTCTAAAGCTAACACCACCACAAAATTACTTCCTTTACTAAAATCACTTCAAATAAGGCTAAAACAATTTCATAAGAACACCTCACTCTACTAAAATATGGTTTTTAAAACCAGACCAACTATTAAATAAAAAAATTATTTTAAAAATTGATTAGGAAAACGTCACAATAAAATAAGTTCCACACAAACACCCACATCAAACACTATCAATCAAAGAAGAATCTAAAATAATAAAATAATAGAAAATGGTAAAATTTAAAAAACAATATTCATTGTGCACAGTTTTTTTTCACATTTTTTAGATAGTTCACTAACCATATGAGTTCCATAGGAAGGTATCCAGTAGGTTTTTCTTGGAATGTTCATGGTTTGATTGACCATGGGCCTTAACTATGCCCCCTCTGTATCCTTTCCAATTTCATTCTGAATTGATTAATTTCTTGATACTTATCCTAAAAAATCCCTATAACTCAAAGTAACATAAAATCACATCAGAATACTAAAAAATAGTCAACTACAAAACAAAAACTCAAAATAAAACACATGATCACCCATGGAAACTCAACATCCAATATAAGGAAGAGTTGTCTAATCACTTCCCTGAACCTACCACCCAAGTCCCAATATTCTTTGATTCTATATACCATCAACCCCAAATAAAAATAAGTTGAATCTATAAAACCTAGTCCCATTTCAAGAAACCTATCCTATTATTCTATTTGTAATGAACTCGCTCAGACCTTTATCCATACGTGAACCTAATCCAACACTCCACTTACCCAAGGGGTGTTCCGAATCCCCTTGAGCTAATGATAAGTTTCAAGGGTATAAATCATGACCATTGGGGATGGTTTTACCCTCAAGAACCCTAACATAAATATCCAAACAAGTAATAATAATATATAACAAAAAAATCAAAAAAATCTTAATTCTAATAAAAAAAATTTAATATATGATTACAAAACTACAAACTAAAACCAAAAAAATCATAGTCTAAATAGTATGAAATATGAATTGATAAAACTAATTTAATTAAACCTAAAGACCAAACATTATCTCTATGTGACTCTTGATTCACTTATAAAATCATACAAACCCATCAACTTCCCAAAGAAGATAGCATGGGATCAAACCTGAAATATAAGAACAGAAGAAACATATATAAGACATGACGAGTAGATACCAACCAACATTAGTATGTAGGGTGTGAACCAAATTATTATTGGATGCCACTATAATTATTTTTGATACCTTTTATAAAAGAAACCAAAACTAATAGTTTGAAAAAAATGTAAACAAATATGTTTTAATTTCCATAAAATGATATAGGGATAAAAAAATATAAGTTACAGTTTCTCAAAGAACCTTATTTATAAAATATGGTATAAAAAAGTTTTCCCTCAAAAAAATATATTTAAAAAGAATTAATCAATATTTAAAACATAAGAATTTTAAAAAAGAAACCTCATATGTTTTATAATACTTAAAATTCATTTCTAATAAAAACTATATCCTTAAAAATATATTTCCCTTTTTTCCTTTAAAATATTTAACACACAAACTCATAGGTAAGAAAATAATAAGGGAAAACTATAATGAAAATAGAATCAGTGGAATTAATAAAGAAGGATAATAAATACATGGAATAATACTAGTCGATAAAAGGATTAAATTACTAGAGGATCAATACATCAAATCATTCATAACCATGAAATAAGAAACACACATACTAATAAATAATGATATGTGTAACATAAAATATATATCATAAGGAAGCACCATATGGGCTAATAGGAAAAGTATGAGACACAAAATGTGGACCTACCATCGAGGGGTGAATGGTCATACATCTATCAGCTAAATCACTCTAAACCTAATATCATTGATGACCCTTCCACTATCAATAAATACATATGACTATGGATGACTAAATATTGTATAATCATAACTATCCTAGTAATTTCTAATGACTTCCTACTTAGTATCCTAAGGTTCCTCGTGGAATAACTAAAGTAGGTGTGCTATATTCAAAATATGATTCAACCCATGAAAATAAAAAATTACAAATTCTAAAATTACAATCACATACTTTCCACCTTATAAACTTTCCTTATAAAGATAAAGAACCCATAATCACATCACTAATCACAATAAAAACATCCACCACATTTATGCATATAAAAATCACAAAATAAATAAAAAGGTTCTCAATAAGGGAACAACAAACCCATGAATTAAACATCACATCACAAAGTGCCAATCAACCATTTAACATGTAACATATAGTATATAAATTTTTAAATCCCTTTAAAAAAATTTGGAAACCAAAAATAAATACAAGGGATATCACAATCAATAATAATAAAAATTTAACAACTAAATGGAATCTCCATTTCATCTCATAAGATAACATCGCCCCTTAAAAATCATTAAAACCCTTTAAACCTAGAAGAGAAACCAAATTTAAAAATAAAATTTGTTTTAAAACCCATTGAACATGTGTTTTTTTATATAAAATCATCCTCTTAATTTTATAAAACATGTGTAATGCATAAAATACCCATTCAGCTGAAATTCCCATTTAAACATGAAATTTCAACCTTTAAACCACATGAAAACCAAGTGAATGTAATGAAAACATTGATAAACCAAATCTAGATATCCCATTCCATAATTAACTATATTAAATATGAATTTAGAAATTAAATCATCCTTCGAACTCTTAATTAAAATACAGTGAAATGGAAACACTTACCTTCTATGGTGGAATCTTATTTCTTTTGATTAAAACCATTGGTTTATTTCACAAAAGATGCCTCACAACCCATGGAAAAAAACACCCCAATTTTAGAAAAACCCTAGGTATGGAAATAGACTAACCATGGAAAATATGGTTAATATAAGAGAAAAATGAATGAAACCCCATGAGGAATTAGAAGGCAACCATAAACTTTTAATCTGGGTAAAGATTCACCAAGAAACCATCACAAATTCACCTTGTAGGAGCTTGGAAGAGGGAGAAAATTACATTAAAGGATCTTATTTCGGGGGAGAAGTAATGCAGAATCTATGAGAGGAAATCCTAATTAAAAATGTACTAAAAAGATTAAAATACCTCTATTCAAGTGGGTTTCATAGATTACCTGCATGATTTAACAAATCATGTAGTAAATGTGAAGATAGTCACTATTAAAAGGTTAATGGGTTTCACACATAGGATGAATTGTTAGTTTAACCATGCAACCTTGAAAATGACCTCAAATTTTCACCTTTTTGGGCCAAAACACCTCAAACTTGTGGGGAAAATCCATCTATCAAATAAACACAAGAAAAGTGAAATTTTCCTGTCACATACTCCACACATCATATCTTTCTAAAATTTAGATGCCTCAAGGTTAATATATATTACATATTATTATATTTTGAATACACTATTAACTAATCTCTTAAGAGTTAATTATGAAAAATATTAACCTCATTCACCATTACTACCAACTCCAGATCATGAATGGGGTAATTCTTCTCATCGGGGTGTAACTAATGAGAGCCATAAGCTACTACCAATATCCCCTATATCAAAACCCATCCCAAACTACCTAAGGCATCAAATTAAATATCATAACCAGCTCTCATCTTAAGAAGAATCAATATTGGAGCTGATGTAAATCTCACTTTCAACACCTAAAAATAAAACTATCACTAATCTATCCAAAAAAATTACACCCCTATAGGTAAAATCTATCATAGGGGATACAATATTTAAGAAGTCCCAAAAAAAGAAATTACAGTCACCAGATAACCCAAAGAAACTCTGGATTTAAAACAGATTTTTTGGATACTCCCAATGAATCACTACCTAAATCTATTTGAGACCACTTATATACCCTTCTCAAAGATCATGTAGCCAGAAAATTTCACTTCTGGAATCAAAAATAGAAATTTAGATATCTTTCTTTATAGATGATATTCTACCAAGATTCCAAGGAAAATATTTATATACTTAGTATTATCCTACTCCAATCTAGAATAAATAATAATAATGTCAATAAAGATAACCATAAAAGAATACAATAGTCTATGGAATATTCAATTAATTTGATCCACAAACACCAAATGAGTGTTGTTATGACCAAAAAGTTTAACCATATTCTTGAGATACCCATACCTACTCTTAAATACAGTCTCATGGATATCATCTTCTTATACCCTCAATTGGTGGTACCCTAATCTTAGATAAATTTTTGAAAACCATTGGTCTCCCTTGATAGTATAAAAAGTTCATCAAAACTAGGAGAGGGATATTTGTTTTTCTCTATCAACTAGTTGAACTTTTGGTAATAAATGTAAATACATAGACACTAATCCACCTTTTTTTCAAATATCACTGGAAATGGCCAAGGTAAAACACTAGAATTAATAAATACCTTAGTCCCAATATCCTTAAGTTAAAGATTTAATTATCTCAATTTAGTGGGTGTTATTTGGTACAAAGGTAAAGAAATGGGTTTTCTACCCAGAAGAAAGTCAATAGAAAACTCAACTTCCCTAAGAGGTGGTAACCTAGAGAAATTATCTGGAAATACATCAGGATACTCACTAACCACAACTATAATCAAACCACTATTACATAGATCAACAACTTCAATAAATTACTTTGATAGCTATCATGAGACCATCTTAGCACTAGAAGTAATGGGACCTACTCTTCCCTAACTTAGATATCACTCACCCTAGAATACATGAGTGACTCCATTGGGAGAAAGAAACTATATCTGACAATGATAGAAATCAATCTATGCTTTATATCTAATAATACAATCTATTTCAATGATAATATCAAAAATGTCGAAATCAAGAACTAAAAATTCCCATATGGTTTCATGGTTAGACCCCACACTCGCTAAATTTAAATCCCCACTCTAAATTATTTCCCCAAATAGTGGAAAGGGACATCAAGAAAATTCATGATATCAAAACATAAGCCTAATGTATCAATCTTGTTAGATAATATAAAGGAATGAGTTTTACCATTATCAAAAAAATTTGTAACCATAGAATATGCAATCAAAATCACACCTCTCACAATAGTTGATCTTGCCTCTAACTCCTCTGGTGCACACTCCACTACATATAATTGTTCATCCTTATGATTCCCCTTCTTCGTCATCTAATCATCACCCTTAGAATAAGGTTGAGTTCTTACCCCTTTTGTTTCATTAGATTTAAACTAATATCCCTTAGTGAATGTGGATCTATATCTACTACCCCAATATTCTCTCTCATAAAAACACTAAAGATGACCATATTTACCACATTTTTTACACAACCTAGGTGTTTCCTTGCAATTAGGTTTGAGGTGTTCATTTTTTCAACACTAGAAATAGACCACCTGACATTGGCATAATTTCTATTATTCACCCCTATCACTACCTTAACACTAATCATCCACTTCATTTTTAGACTATAAAGTGAACATTGGATGCATCTTATAGTCGCTGATGCTCCAAAGAGTCTTATCTTCCTAGATATTTTCACCTTATCCATAGTTTCCTTATAAAAAATCTCATTGTAAGTGGATAGGCACATAAGAGTCATCAGATATTGAATATATTCCCTTAAACTGGTTTTAAACCTTTGTTCCTTGATAAAATCATTTCATAAAATCTCTATAAATAGGTTTGATAACTCAAAAAATAGAGTACCATACTCCATTATAGAATAATATCCCTAATCCAAATTAATGAGCTCCAATGCCTCCACTACTCTCAGTGTATTAAGCCAAAACTATTATTTTAAGGATTTATTGAAGGTACTTCAGGTGAGATCGTCATGAAACAGAGCATGAAAAATATATTTCCACCACTTCCTTCTCAACCCTTTAAACATATAAGTGGAAAAGATAACATTGGAATCTTCTAGAGTTTTTAAAAAATAAAATATCCTCTCTATCCTATTAATGCATTCTTCTGTATCTTGTGGACCTTTGTTAATATGAAATATCAGTCAATAGTTCTTAAATAATTTTGAATTACATTACACCTTTAATTAAGGTTCAATTATGGTGACTTGTCCCATAGACTGGACCATTCAAATACTAGTTTACACCAAAACTAGGTCAACCATATGATTTGTTTGTGGGGATTATTCCAGAACCTTCCCTCTAGTATTCCAAAATATTATTTTTGGAGGATCCATGATTAGTAAAATAAGATTATGGAAACTATTTAGAATTCAATTCAATTCCTTTACCATAAACCAAATTTAAATAACATAAACCAAAACACTAAAAATATAAACAAGGAAGCTAGAAAACCTCATACTTCCTATGGTAACTTGAGGCTTGTAATGAAAAGAAGTTATCTAGGAACACTCCCACACTACCTATCAAGTCATAAAAGTCCTATTATAGTCTAAAAAACCAAAGACATAAGATGGTGATACACAAGCATGATCATTCGATTTAACACAAATAGAGGATCTAATGCCAATTTGTAATAAACCAACCTGGGTTAACCCACAATGTCACCTAAAATTAACCCACTACAAGGTCTGAAGAGCATTCCCAATCCCCAAGGGATAGAGAAAAGTACCAAGGTTTCATAGAATGAATCATAGGAATGATTTCACCCTCCAATAGACATATGATGAGATAAAAAACAATTACATTATTACAGTATATATTCATAATACACCATATGAAAATGAACTAAACTATATGGTAATACCCAAAAATGGGAAAACAAGGTATAAAAAAACAACTGAAACACTTTAAACTTGGAACCTAAAAACCCCCGTGGGTATATCACCTTATGGCCATATTTTACCATCATCCCAACCCATATAAAAGGAAACATGATCTAGGCGATTCATTGTAATGTCCTGGAATTATATCAATGGAATATACCTTCTAATATGTCATATTTATTAGTGCACATAAACCACATGATAAAATCAAAAAAAATTATATTAATATAAACATTAAATTTAGAGAATAAATATGGCCATCATAATTGAAAATATTACAATGCAATACAAATAGATAATATAATAACTGAAATATGAAAAAATTTATCTACTTAATCAAGCAAATAACCACACTCATAAACTACACTATAGAAATAAATAAAAATATTAGTGATGAAATATGAATTTTTAAAATTAATATATATATATATATATAAACATTATATTAAATAGAAGTGTATAAATAATGAATAAAAATTAGGTATTTATAAGAATTAGGGAACCATATAACAATTATAAATCTGAATGTTGGGTTAGTAATCAAACCATTAGAATAGAAACATGATCATTAGAATAGTAATATTACTGTTGGGAATAGTAACCTAATTGTTAGAATAGTATACTCACCTATTAAAGTGTAAAATTGTTTTTAGGTGTCTTTTAAAATGAAAATACGATATATTTATGTCATGGTATAAGTAAATAAATGTTTTAAAAATGATAAATTAATTGTGTGTATCTTTGTAAAACATAAATTTTTTAATTTCACTTTTATAATAAATATATTGACTTAAAATAAGTTTTATTTCCATAAAATGGATTTATAAATTAGTATTATCTTCAATTATAATGATAATATAATTTTATGAAACCATGTGTAATTTTTCAATGGGTCAGAAAAATAATCAAAATATTAGAATTAATATTTTTTAAATAAATGAGGACATTATTTAAAAATTTAAATTACTCATATTTGGAAAAAAAATCATAAAATCAATTTCTTTTTTTAAATATTCATGTATAAAAATGGTCAGGGTTGATTTTTTTTAAATAGTTGAATTTTTTGAATAGTGAAATATAAAAAAAATACAGTATTTGTAAGATAAATTAATGAATTATTTTCCATGGATGATGTAATAAACAGTTACTTCAAAATAACATGATCCATTTAATTTATATAATCATAATAATAAATAATATTGGTATTATTAATCCAAAATAATAAACTAATGAATTTAATATTCAAAAACACCCCTCTCCACCCACTTATAAATATCTCCCCTCACAACCCCTTCTCCTCGCACCTAATAAGAAATGGGGCTTGAAAATTTTATCCACAATTAACTTCCTAATCCTTTCCCACATTTCTTAGTAATTTGGTCGTATCAAAAGACCAATCCATGTGCCTTAAGTGGAATCCTAAGAGGAAACATCCAAAGGAGGAGGTAATGCCCCCAACCAAATCTTTTTTTTTTCTTACTCATCATCCTCGAAAAATTACCTTAAAATGTAATAATAACTCTAGTATAATATATATTCTATATTTTTATTGTGTTAATGGAATATCTATCATCCATTATCTTCCCAACTTCTCATATTCTAAAAATGAAAATATCATTCATATTATGTCTCTTTACTGCCTCTGCGAATGATAAGTTTACATTTCTTATTACTTCATAGGTTTGAATTAAATTATAATTGTTTAAAATGACCTAAATAAGTATATTATTTATTATTTCATATTATATAATAAATATATTTCTATAATATTAAATAAAAAAAATCGTTTGTGGTGTTCAGTAATTCCATCAAAGTAAACTAACCATGTAACATTAACATTTTACTAAATTAATCATCCACATGTCAGAACACATACGGGTATTTGAGACCATTTTAATTCCTATAAATAAATTAATTATATTTCTTTTAACTTCTTTATTTATGTCACCATTTGAAAATAACATCAATAATTATCAACAAGTGATACGAACTTGGAACCATGAAATGGACACTCTTAGAACAATGAATTTGTATTTATATATCCATGAAATGGTTATAAATTAGCATAATAAAATTATATTAAATAAAATATATATAGAAAATGTTCTTAATTATGTGATTGATTAAATTAATTATATTACTTAGTACATTAAGTTCAAGTGAAGAATGATTCTGGAACATAAGGTACGGGATCTCTTCGAGCCCCCATTTTCTTCATGTTCTGATATTCATATCTCTAACTAACTTTATATATTTCCATTTGATGTTATGAAATTCTTATAAATTCATTATATATTTTTGTTACATATATAAATATCCCATTCTACATTCCTTTAATGGGGTAACACGTGCCTTAATTTTATTTCTCAAATTCCTTGTGATTATGCCTTGTGATTGATTCCCCTTTTTGTCACACATAAGCATGTACATGTTATGATGGTTTCACCTATACATTTCTCCAATTAATTGGGTATTTTATCATGAGAATTTATGTTTGTAATTATGGAGTGAACCTAATCCATGATGGGAATTTTTCCACCATGTGATGTTAACTTCAAAATTAGCCTTGACTTATGCTTATGTCATATTTTTTGTTACTGTCACTTTAATATGTTTCCATGATTGTATGATAAAATGTTATTTATATTATTGTCCCATGTAATTATTCATCAGACTTATATTTTATGATATCATATTATTTACTTTGACTTGCATGATTTGCTTCATTATCATGTTTATTCTCATAATGGGTTTTTTAGCTCACCCCATTATTTATGTATTTGTCCAGGTTATCCAATGTAGTTTTAGTAACCTAAAGATATTTAGAAGATAATTTTTTGTAGAATAAAATAAATATATTTTAGTTTAGTTTCTTTTGATTTATTATAAACATATTCTTCCAAATAAACTAGGACTCGTGATATCTAGTTTGTCTTTATAGGATATTTATGTTTCGAATCTTGTTATAATATGTGTAAAAGGATTGGGTCACTATAGATGGTATCATAATATGGTCTAGTTATTTTCTGGGATTATTATAAGATTACTTTATTTAAAACCCTGGGGGCACATCTAAAAATAGAATAATGTACAAGACTTTTGGTGAATAATAGAGAGTATTTTTAATAAATTATATCTCTATCTAAATACTACATGTGGATATGGCTTTGGAACAGTTGTACCTTTGAAAATAACCCAAAAAAATGTTTTTTGGGTATTAAATGTATCATAACCTAGTACATGATAAAGTGGACTTATTGTACACTTAGTTTTCACCCCAAGGGGATATTATTTGGGAAATTCCAAAACTCTTTATGAACCATTATAAAGCACTTGAATAGATTGTTAGGTTTGAAAAAATAATAGGGAAATTACGATGGATAACTTAGATTAAAACCTAAGGGCTCATAAATTAGAACATAATTTTTATTTATAAGTTACACCTTCTAATTTCATAGTTTACATGTTTATACACTTATTTGTTTGAGTATTATCATCCTTAAGTTTATTTTGGATATTGTAAATATCAAGACAGTAAATAAAATAGTGAATGGAATTATCATTATCCATTATTGAGCTTTAAATATCATATATGATTATAGTTATATAGATTATTTCATATCTTGAATTATTAGAATAATTATTCAAACACATCCTGAAACATGGAGTTTGAGTTATATATGATAATAGAAAATGGGTAAATTGCTACATCCCAAGTGTATAACTCTTACTAGGTCAATGTTTGTGGACTATACCAATTAGAAAATAATGAATTCATACCTTTAGTGGATTTTTATTAAATATTTGGAATTTATTATCTATCCTGATATAAATACAACATCAAATATCAGGATAAAGAGATTACTCTTCACATCCAAAGTCATCCTATGATTATGTAGAAGTGTAAGAAGGTGGATAAATCTATTATAGAATCTTCTTCTTAAGTGTGGTTATTATTACCTAATGAACAAGAATATTTATCTCAAATAATTGAGACCAAGGATATAATCATGATTTAATTCATTGATATTGTGAGAGATTCTGCTGATGTATTCCCTGAAGAGTTTCATGGTCTAACTCCTGACTAATAGGTTGATTTATCAATCGAACATATACCTCGATATCTACTAGTATCAAATAATCCTTATAGAATGGCCATAATTGAGTGGGAAAGACTAAATAATCAGTTACAAGATTATTTGTAGAAGGGTTTTATACTCCCAAGTGCTTCACCATGCGGTGCATCAGTTCTCTTTATCATAAAGAATTATGGGTCAATGCACCTCTATATTGATTATCATGATCTCAAAAAATCATGATAAAGAATAAGTATCCCATGAAACTAATATATGGATCACTTTATTAACTACATTTGTCCCAGTATTTCACCAAGATGGACCTTATTTTGGGATTTCACTAATTAGAGGTGAATAAAGAAGATATTCCCAAAACTTCTTTTGAATAAGGTATGGATACTCTGAGTTCATAGTGGTTCCATTCAGTCTCACTAATTCTTTATAAATCTGTATAGACAAATGAATAGAGTATTTATAGATTACATCAAAAAATTTATGGTAGTATTTATAGATGACACTTTGATATACTCCAAAAGTAATGTGGATCATGAGGAACATTTGTATACTATTATCAAGACTTTACAAAAGGGGAATTTTTATATAAATTGTAGTAAATATTAGTTCTAGATAGAGGAAATGTAATTTTTGGGTATGTTATCACCAGTAAAGAGATGTATTTTGTCCCTTTTAAGATAAAGAAAATTGGGTAGTATTCCAAACCAACATCTGTAATGGAGATCCATAGTTTCCTTGGAATAGCTAGGTATTATCGAGGATTTGTGGGAAACTTCTCCTAATTTTCAAACCTAATATAAACGTTTAATCAAAAGGGACTAATGTTTTTCTAGATTGATTAATGTGAAGATAAATTTAAGGAATTGAAAATAAGGTTTATCGCTAAACTATTTCTTATATTTCCCTCAGTTGGGTAACTTTTCATGGTATATTCTGATTCTTAAAATAATTTATTGGGTTGTTTACTAATTTATAATGATAAATTAATAGCATATGCCTCAAGGTTATTGAAAGTTCTTGAGAAAAAACTATCCAACACATGATATGGAGTTAGATATAGTGGTATTCATTTTGAATATATGATGGAATTATCTATATAGGGAAAATGTGAAATATATATGGATCATAGAAGCCCTAAGTATATATTCGCATAGAAATAAATTAATATGTACTGGTAAAGATAGCTAGTTCTAATTAAGGATTATGAATTCTCAATCAACTACTATCCTGGGAAAGAATATAAAGTGATAGATGATCTTAGTAGAAATGACCCTACAACCTTATAAATTATGAGAATTGAAAAGGTCCAATTTTATTAGACTTAAGAAGGATGAAAAAAGGGATAATAAAGGAAGGAATATCATCATTACTTTATCAAATTATTTCTCAACCATACCTTATGTAGAATATATAGGATGCTCTATGAGATTATATGTAAATTTAAAAAAATGTGTAATCTGTAAGAAAAGGTAAATCCTCAAAGTTAATAATTAATTAAGAAGGGGTTGTAATATCTATTTTGTGACTATGTGAACCATTAAATCTTGATTTAAAAAAAGGTTGTTGAATGATGCACACAACTCAACCTTCTCCATCCACCCAGGGGCACAAATATGTATCGAGATATCCAATATAACTACTAGTAGGATAATATAAAGAATGATATCATAGAGTATACATCAAAATGACTAGTATTTCATCTAGTGAAGTAAAAAAGGGAAAAATCAAAGGGGATAATAAGATCATTACCTATACATACATGGAAATGGGAAAATATCACCATGGAATTTTTCACTAGTATTTTAAATACATAAAGAGGAAATAATTCTACATGGTTTGCATTGGATAGTATTAAAAATAATATTCACTTCAATTAAATTTTGTAAGACTTCCCTCTTGAATAACTTACAAGGATATACATCAAAGAAGTGGTGAGGTAGCATAGAACACCGCTATAGATTGTATCCAAAGGAGATTTAATATTTACTTCCATGTAATGGAAGAGTATATAACATGATCTAAACACCGAGTTAAACATTAGTACATATTATCACCCCCAAAATCATGTCTAATATGAACAATATATCTAGAAATTTGAGTACATTTTGAGGAAATGCTTGATGTACTTAAAAGAAGCATGCAATCAATATCTTCCTCAGGTTGAGTTATCATACAACAATAGTTTTCATTCAAGCCTAAAAATGGATCTATATGAATCCGTTTATGGGAAGATATGTATAATACCTTCATGTTGTTAAAAATTTGGATAATGTAAGATATTATGTCCTAAAATGGTTGAGGAAATGGTAGGAAAGGTCAAGACTATTTAGCAGCACATTGGGACTTCTCAAAGTAGATAGAAGTGAAATGATGACAATATTTGATGAGACCTAGAGTTTAAGGTTAGATATAAAGTGTTACTTCACATATCTCCATGTAATATAGTTATGAGATTTTGGAATAATTTTAATCTAAGTCTCATGTACATCGACCCCTTTGAGATTATCGATTGCATCTGATT
Organism: Viscum album; assembly: GCA_963277665.1. Taxonomy (NCBI): domain Eukaryota; kingdom Viridiplantae; phylum Streptophyta; class Magnoliopsida; order Santalales; family Viscaceae; genus Viscum; species Viscum album. The sequence goes on along the minus strand of OY728147.1, from coordinate 1,352,604,180 downwards.
TGTGGCCTATTGAATGGAACTCCCAACAACCCTATCTCAAGTATATGAAATGTTCCACATATCCCTATTGAGTGAGTACATACCAGAGGCCTCACATGAACTAAATTTAGAGGTGGTACAGCTAAAAAATGATGTCTCTTATGAGGAGCATCCAGTGAAGATCTTGGACTATAGAGACAATGTTTTATGCAACAAGACAACTCACCTAGTCAAATTACTATGGAGAAACATTAAGTAAAATGAGGTATGGGAACCAAAGGAATTCATTATGTATAATTACCTTAAAAACTTTTCACCTAAGTTTTTAAAATTAAATTTTTAAATTGAGATTTCATAAGGGGAAAGAATGTAATGACCAAGAATTCTATCAATGCAATTTCCCTTATGATATTCCATATTTAGTAATGTGCATACACCACATGATAAAACCAAAAAAAAATTAATATATCAATTTGAACATTAAATTCAGATAATAAACATGTCAATAAAATTAGAAAATTTTACAATGGGATAAAATTTTTAAATAAGATAACTAAAATATGAAAATTTAGATCTACTCAATCCACCAAAATAACTGCACTCATGAACAACATTATAAAAATAAAGTTAAATATTAGTAATGAAATATGATTTTTTTTTTAATTAATATTTATATATATAACCTTGAGAGGAAATATAATTGAATTAAGTATGATGTTTTTATATAAATTAGGGAACCATGTGACTATTACATATCTAACAGCTGGAATAGTATTCTGATAGTTGGAATTGTAACATGTCAATTCGAACAGTAATATGAGCATTGGGAATAATAACCTGACTGTTTGAATAGTATCATCACCTATTAAAGTGTAAAATAATATATATTTATCTTATAAAAATAAAATATCATATATTTATATCATAATACAAGAAAATAAATGTTTTAAAAATGATAAATTAAGTGTGTGTATTTTTATAAAACATAAATATTATAATTGAAAATTTATAATAAATATAATGATTTAAAAGAAATTTTATTTTCATAAAATGGATTTATAAATTATTATTATGTTAAATTATAATGGTAATATTATTTTATGAGACCATAATTAATTTTTCATAAGGTCAGGAAATTGATCATAATATTAAAATTAGTATTTTTCAAATAAATGAGGATATTATTTAAAAATTAAATTTCTCATATTTTGTAATTTATTTTCATGAAATATATTTAATTTTTTAAATATATACATCAAAAATAGGTTAGATTGAATTTTTTTATTTTTCTGAAATAGTTGATTTGTTTGTAAATAGTGAAATACAGTAAATTACGATATTTAACATTATAAGCTAAATACATGAATTTTTTAGTCATGACTAATGAAGGCATGCATTACTTCAAAATAAAATGAACCATTTACTATTTATAGTCAGAATAATAAATACTATTTGTAGTAATGAGCTTAAATAATAAAATAATGAATATAATATTCAAAAATACCACTCTCATCCCCTTATAAATATAACCCCTCACAATCCCTTCTCCCCACACCTTATATGCCTTATATATTCCCAAATTTTTTAGAAATTCAATTAATAGTCTTATACCCATGTCTTATTGCTTATATTATCATAAAAATACCAATCTAAGGTGCTTTAAGTAGATTCCCAAGAGGAGATATCCAAAGGAGATGGTAATACCCCCACCTATGTTTTTAATTTTTATCTTTCTACACATCCTACAAAAAATCCATTAAACATGGTAAAATAACTCTAGTATCACATATATTATATAATTTTATTTTTTAATGGAATATATATCATCCATCATCTTCCCTACTCCTCTAATTTAAAAAAAAACTCATCTTTATTATGTCAGTTCACCACTCCTACGAATGATGGGTTTTCTTTTTATATTACCACCTTCATGGAAGGTTTAAATTAACTTATATTTTTTAAAAATTACCAAATTATATATATTATATATTTATTCACATTGCAGATTTATTATATGGATATAATATAAAATAAAACGAAACTAATTAGTGGTGGTCAGTAAAACCACCAAAATAAACTAACCATGCAACATTAACATTTTACTAAATAAATTTTTCATATTTCATAAATAATATGGGTATTTAGAACCATTAAAATTTATGTATGTACATGAATTATATTTCATTTCACTTCTAGAGTTGTACTTATATTTTAAAAGAACCAAAATAATTATCTACAAGTGATCTGACCCTAGAACCATGAAACGAACGCCCTCATAACAATGAAATTAGTATATATATTATCCTGAAATATTTGTAAATGAACAAAATAAAATTATATTAAATCAAATATAGATGGAAAATATTTTGAATTTATTTATTAATGAAATTAATTTTATTATTGAGGATATTAAGTTCAAGTGAATAATGATTCTTGAATATAAGGTAAATGATCTCTTTGAACCCCCCCCCCCCTTATTTGGGTTATGATATTCCCCTATCTAACTAACCTTCTATCTATCTTTGATATAATGAAATTCTTATAAATTATTTATATATTCATGTTACATATAAACTTATTTCATTTTATATTACTTTGATGGGGAAATACATTCCTTGAGTTTATTTATTAATTACCTTATGATTATGACTTATGATTGATTCCCCCTTTTGGAACACATTAAAATGTAAATGATATGATGGGTTTGCCTAAATATTACTCCAATTAATTAGGTAATGTTTTTTATCATGATACATTCTGTATGGGATTAGGGAGTAAACCTAATCCATGATGGGACTCTATCCACCATGTGATATTGTGTTGGCAGTTAGCATTGACTTGTGCTTAAGTTATGTTTTATGTATCTTCCTCTTTCATATGATACCATGAGATTATGATACCATATTATTTATTTTGTCTCCCATGTGATCATTCATCAGCCTTCTATTTTATAATATCATGTTATGTTTTTTGACTCACATGTTGTGCTCTGTTATCATGTTCATTCCCTTACTAGGATTTTTATCTCACCCCTTTGTTTATATATTTCACTAGGTAATCTTATGCAGTTTTAGAAGCTTAAAGGTATTTAAGATATCATTATAGAGAATAAAATAAATATGATTTATTTTAGTTTTATTATGTATTATAAACCTAATCTTACAAAAATAGTAGCCCTCACAATCTTTAGGTTTTCTTTATTATATATTTATGTTTAAAATCATGTAATAATATGTGTAAAATTATTGGGTCAATATATTCATTATCTATATGATTCCATTATCTTTACCTATATCATACCAAACTAAGGCTACCAATTCTTAACGGACAAAGTAGGGTACGAGAACAAGATCCTTGTATGATACCACTAAGAATCTATACAATGTATATTCACATGCATCCATTAGTTCTTCTTTAAAACGGATTTATAAAACACTTTCAAAAGAAACAATTTTCTACATAATGATAATCCTTTGGTTTTTAGTTTTAAAAAACATTTATGTCCTTTAAAAATCATTACATATCCAAATATACATATAAATATCACATATCACATATATGATCTAATAAAAAGATAAAATAAAAAAAAATTCAAGAAAATATATCCATATCAATTTATAGTGTGAAAATAAGAATATCCGTACACATGAATATAATGTTATAACAAAATACCAAAGTAAATCCATGTCATTAGTGTCTTCAAAACTAAACCACTAAGGACCACAAAGGAACAAAAACTGGTATGTGTGACTCATAAAGTTCGGGAACCTCGGTCCCTTGGAAAGGATGCCCCCTAGAATCCATGGAATCAAGGGACATCACCTAGTGACATCTTACTTCACTAGGGCTCATCCATGTTTAGTTTTTTCCCATAACCCAAGGCCTCCCAATGTGATTTGTATCAGCATTATATTCAAGAATCCAAGTTCATGTTTCATAAAAACATATCGAAGCAAAAAATAATTTCAAATCCATGCGTATATTTTAATAAAACGTTTTATATAGTGATGAAATATCATTTCCATGACTTAAAACCCTATATCAATAAAAATTCATCTTTGAGTCATTTTTTCAAATGTGTCATGTGCATAAATCTGGTTTTAAACAAAACCCCTTTCTAATCACTCTATGTTTCCACTAAATATCAAAGATTATTTCAATATTCAATTTTATAAATAAAAAAATGATCCATGATAATAAATATAATATTAATAAGGTATATATAATATGATAGTGAAACATACCTTAAGACTGATGAAAATGATGTTTCCTTCTTGACCAGTGATTGGATAGGAAGATATTGAATCTTATAGAACCAAGATATAAGGAAAAAAATTGATTCTATATGTACATGATAGATACATTTATATATATTATTAATTAATCAAACTAATGGATAATAATAGAAGAAAATGGACTATAGGGGATCTAGTTAATGGATTACACCGAATAGATATCCAAAATTTCAATTGGAATCATGATCCATCAGTGGGAAGTGGTTAATAGATAAAATCATCACTATAGAGCTCCTAAAATGAGATAAAATGAGTTAATTTCAAGGGGAAATGGTAGAGTTGTTAAGTAATTATTTCACGTGGAACTAACACTTTAACCCTTACCAAACTGCATGCTCAATGGCATTACCAGATAGCCACTGGGCTGCATCAATGGGTTAGTGATCCAATGATTGGATAGTGGAATCCCATTAGATGGTTGATGGGTACATGTAGAATATCTATATCTTTAGTCCCTCCACCAACTGTCTGGTGGAATCCCACTTACTATTTTTTGGCCCCTACAGCAATATAGGTGTTCTTCTAGACTACACCGACTAGCCGGTTCCCTCCACCAACTAATCTATGGCCCTATACAGCCACCAACTATCAATATACACCCTCCTAAACTATGAGAAACTTGGAAACTAAAAAAATAAAAAAATATCTATGTTACTTATTCTGTATATAAGTTTGTAACCCCCCCCCCCCCCCCACTCTGGTGTGTCTACACATATCCAACAAGAATAGCACTTGTAATCTCAATCATATTATAGATCTCATATTTTTTGTGTAATTATTTCCACCCCAAAAGCACCCATAATAGCCATGAGATATGGAAAAATGATTTTCTATTATATATATGTTATAGAAATTGATGAATCTCAGATAGCATCGATGCCACCAAGATCACATGAATTTCCTTTTCTAACCTATTCGCCATCACAAAAATGATTTCCCTTATCCCCATGTGTAAATAATGGTCTATAATCATATACATATTAATCTAAATTATATGCAAGCTAGAGAGGTCAGTATAGGGATATACGTTGGAGTGGACATGATATCCCCATCCTTTATATTGGACACATTCTAGTTTAGACCAATGGTGGATCACAGATCCCCTATTCTTCACTGTAGGTCATGTTTTTTAGCATTTTGATGTTTTCTTATCATCATTATTGACTGGAAATCCAGGTGTCAAGGGTAATTTATTTTCATGGATGGATTTTCTTTATTATATCATAAGTGGAAAACAAATTGAGATTGCGGGGGTATACTTATAGTGATTACTTTGATATACCTTGGGGTGAAATCAGCATTCATTTCCCCAAGGATTGTCACCATAAAGATCGTGTACACATCCTATAGATTGATATCCACCTCTTCATGTTATATATGGAAGATCTTTTTGGGGGACTCCAACAACCTAACAACTGAGGAATAAAGTGTAAATTATTGTATATGTATGTTTGCGACACCCAAATAGCCTTTTATATTATATAATTTTTCAAATGAACTTAAAATTATATGTATATCTATCAAATACAATATCATCACATATATTTAATCTTGTACATACCCATAGGGAACAAATCATATCCAATATTCCATCCTTGGAGTTGGTCGATGATTTCCTAGTTCTATTAGGATTCTTGGAAGTGTGTATGAGGATCTGGATCATATTGATGATTTTATATAGTTAATTTTGATGGGAATATAATATAAGAGATTTTGTTTTAGGCCTCCTTAATGTATTCACAACTCAATGTTATGTTTTATAATACTAAGATTATTTAGTGATTAAACCAATAATCCAACATGTTTTCATCCAATCAGGGGATGTCCACATAAGTTAGGACCCTATATTCATATAAGGTAAGGATGTCTAAAAATGGATTCATATCATGATATTTTATAAGAATATTTTAAAGTACTGATAAATTTGTCCAACACTGCCATAATTTAACTTATTCAATATCACTAATCACAAAATCAATACGAGATATTTTGACTTATTCATTAATTATTTTTGAATATATAACCATTTCCTAAAAGGAAATCCATAAATATTAAATTAAAATTACATAAAATACAATAAAATAGAAGATTTCATGAGAAAACATAATGAAATAAGGCTTAAAAGATAAGCGGGAGAAATTTTCATGTTTGAATTTTCTTTCCAAGATTTTTCATGCTTGGGTTCTCACATCAAGATTACCAATCACTCTCATATAGGATCTCAAACATGAGGGATTGGTCCTAATATATCACACCCAAACTCACATTGAGCCTCTAAAACCCAGTGTTTAAATAAAGGGGTGCATAGGCTTACATTTACTATTTTCTTAACTTGAGTAAAAAGAGATAGCCTCATCTATAGTAATCTTAGAATTCATCAATATGATTTGACTAAGTTCTCACATCCTATTTATAAGGGAATATTATGTATACATAGTGTCCCATTTTTTCTTACAAGACTAAATATGGTGTGAAACTATGACTAGACATACATGCATTCAAGTGTTTCCAAATTTTCCTAGGCACTCTACTTAAAATTGAGTTCATACCCTAATTCAAATTAACATAGATTCGATGTTTGAATCAAAATTTAATTCTCGTAATCCCAATATGATCATATTATAAGGGAAGGTTATGTTTTGGATCTCAAATTTGATAAAATAGTTTCTATAAAAATATATAAAGTGAATTAGAGGCTTTATAAATCAATAAATAACACATGGGAATGACTATATCACACCATGTGAAAGGGTTTCATGTCTCATTACATGTCCAATAGTGTCACATCCTATACAAAGTTCACCAACACTATGTCTCATGCCCCATTTGTCGATGTGCCGTGTTCTCTCTTTAAAGTAACTAAACACCCAAGGTTGTTTCCAGTGGTTACCTAGGCTCCCAACTCCCCATGCCTATATAAAAAATCCACATCCTCTAACATATGGAGACAATAACTTCCAACAACATCTAGTCACATAAATCTCCATGTATATCCACTCAATCCTACCCAACATCCCCTTAAGTGATTTTTGAATAAATCCTCATTGGGAAATAGTGGAAATTAAAGCGTATTTATGTATTTCAATGATTATGACCATGATAATAGACCGCTTATCACTGTTTTCATCAAGACTATGGTAAATGACCCTTCCCAAATGGTATTCCTAGGAGACCAGAGAATGTACTTGTAACACTCAATATATACCTCAAAGGATCTAGGTCTAGTTCTTACATACTATATCTAGGAACCCATTAAGTTAGGTACCTTAACATGGAGTACACTTATCCTCTAAGGTCTCCAAAACATAGAGAACAATTTTTAATGATTGAAGCTATGGTTTTATCACCTAATTGGGAACCCATCTATCTAGTTAACTCAGCACCAAAATGGTTGCATATTCATCTAAACATCCCACTATGGGGAACCCATAATGGTTCTAAATTTTCTACTCCAATAATTCCACTACTATCCTATATTAATCTTATTTGGGTTTCTTATTCACCAAAGTTAACTAATTGGGCTATATTGTTTACCCAAACACCTTTAGGACACTCTTTTTCCCAAGAAAACCCTTTCAAAATCATACCCACCTCGGCCTCCACAAAGACCTCCAATAATACATGATTAGGTTATGTAAATCAACATGCACTAGTTTAATCATGTATTCCTTTGATAATGTGTGTAAGAAATATAGTAAGATATATCTCACTAATTTCCCTCTCTAACCAGGGAGGACCTAGAGGTATAGTCAATCATGTGTTTATTTGATAACAATGACTATCCATTTTAGAGGGCAAAAGTATTTTTCTCTAAATTAATCCTTCTATATCACCTGACACAGGTATACTGAGTTAAAAAAATTCCATCAAAAACCCATCCAATACATTAATCAAACTTCCAAGTCTGATCAATTTTCAATTATTATTAATGGTCTTTTAATCCAGTGAAAACCATAACTTATCTTTATTGGAATCATATTTAAAGATAAAATAGAAAGTTCCACTCGTAAGTAAGTCCCACAAAACCCATTACTATATATCTACATATAGTTTATCATTTCTCATGACTTTAAACTACTTGAAACTAGTCCTTGTAATATGACCTCAAACTTTAAAACATTATAGTCTTAGATAAATGGTCATAAAATGAACTACATGTGGTCTTAGTTGTATGACCATAAATGGAAAAACATTGGTCCAGGATTCAAAACTATAAAATTCAATTCCCTTGGTCCTTATTTTAAAACTATAAAAGGAATAACATTGCCTCTAGATGCACAAAATTCAAAGGAAATTTACTTGGTACTAGTTTCATGAGCTTAAAATCCACAGCATTAGTCCATGATGCATTTTCTTAAAAGTAACTTCACTTGGTCCTACTTACATGGCCTTAAAAGGCACAACATTGGTCATGGAATCATAATATTAAAAGGCACCACCATGGTATTTTTCTCATGAAATTAAAAGGTATGACATGCCTCATAAAATTTCACTATATTATAAGGGTTTTTATTCCCTTCATAGGCATTTATAAGTATCCCTTAGCAAAGGTAAAATCCAAACCCCACAACACCTACTTCCTCTCTAGATGATGATAAATTCTTGAGTGACTAGTTTTATAGATTTAAACCAGGGAATAAGTAACAAGTTAAAGGTAATATAGAGAACCTATTATATATATAGATAGAGAACCTATATTATATATAAATGTTCACACCAATTCATGATATCAATTTATCACTTTCATGAAAAGGGTAACTATTATTTTTAATAGGAGTGATGTTATCAATATGACATAAATCCAAAAGATATCCCCAAACTAAGAAATAATACTATTAATGGTATGAGACAACCTATATTACTTTGTATCTTAATTCATGATTTGAGGCATTGTTATTAATATTAATGACTTCCCGCTAATGTAAATAGAGTCCATGACTGAAGAAAACACTTGGGAATAGTGTTAATGTAATTTTATTCTTAAATTACAAAAATAATTCTTAAAAATTTTCTTATCATCTATAATTTACACCCTTAAACATGAAATTCAACATCAGTGAAGTCAAACTATGTTAATCTGTGATAAAACTTTTACAATACCTAACCAATTTATGAAAGAATTAGATTTAAAATAAATTCTTGAATATATCCATAGATTTAATAGATTTTAGGTTTTAAAGATCCACATAAATTTATTAATATGAAATATAATTCCTAAAAATTTCACTTACTATATCAAGATGTGATATTTTGAAAATTTTCATTCATCTAATACTCCCAAAAAATTCCTGAAACAATTTTTAAGTATCTCTCATCATCTTCCACTGATCTTGAGTAAATAAAGATATCATCCACAAATATTACCATGAAGGTCTCCAAATTCTTATAGATGATTTGTTTAATCAATTTAATGAACACAATAAGTGAATTAGTGACACTTAAAGGAATAATCAAGAACTATAATGACCATATCAACTTTGTAAATATTTTGTTGGTATATCTTTCTCTCTTACTCTTAATTGATGATATATCAATTAGGAATCAATTATATAAAACCATTAATCCATCTTTAAAAAAATTATAAAATACAAAAATTAATATAAATGGATACTAATTACTTATTATCACATTATTTAACTTATTCTAGTCAATATACAATCACATATTACCATTGATTTTTTTTAGAAAAATATTTCTGTCACTTAAAGTGAAATGCCAATAAATCATTATATCACCAATTCTTCTAACTATGCATTCGGTTCTCACAAATCTTTTACTATCATGTAGTAATAAGTGTAAGGAAATTTAATTCATCCCAAAAAAACAATGGATAACTCTACATATATTTCCAAAGGTAGTCTTAAAAATCATTAATAAATATATCAAGATACTAATAAAATACCACTATGAGTTTAGGTTATCTACCCACATCTATGGATTCAAGAACAAAACCCAAAAATTAAAAATTTATGTATAAAATTTATTAAACAATCACATCACTTATAACTACATTAACTCCCCATTTCCCTAAGAATATGTAGACAATTCAATCTAGAAAAATAAAGAAAACCCACTAAATATAACAGTTAATTTGATCCTTATACTTAACAAGTCAATTTGTCTCAATAATTATATCATATGTATTAAACTTGAAAAAAAATAAATCTCAAAATACATCAACACCACTAATTAGTATCATAAATGATATAAATTTGAACCCTTATCTAAGCTTTGTAACAAGTCAATATATCTCAATAATTATATGAAATATATTAAATTCAAAGAAAAATAAATCTCTTGATGCATAAATAGCACTAATCATTATCATAAATGATATAAATTTGAACCCCATTATAATATTTTCACCCAATGGTATCTCAATCATTAAGTAACAAGACATTAATTCCACTCATAGTCTTATTTGATCTTTTTCTTACACAAATATAAGAAATGTGATTCTCCTATATTAAATAATGTAGAGATAAAATTAGATTAAATTTTTACAACACCTCATATAGTTGAATTACTCATCTTATAATTCAACTACATTTTCTCTTAATTAATAATGAAAAATCAACCATGATCCTTCAAATATAGAGGTGTATCTTCTTGTTGGGGTCTTCCCACACTACCTGGGGTATTGATAAAGTTTTCCCCCATCCTTTCCATTGTCTTCCTCAATACAATTACATTGTTTGAAGCACCTCCACAAAAATAAAATGAAAACTACTAATGAAATTTATTAATTCAACTCATCCACCTTAAATAAAAAAAATTTCTTGAAATATATTTTTTGAATTTGTATTAAAAGGTTACTAAAAAAATTTAAAGTAAAACAGAAAAATTTCTATATGAAATTGATTCTGAATGTGTTTTTGAAAGACAATGATATATGTGTTTTATTAAATATATGTTATTATTCCTAAATATTATAATTAAATTTTAATGTCTCGTACCTATACACGTAACATATTTATATTTAAACTAGGTATGAATAAATGTTTAAATAGATCTTTATTATAAATGTAATGTTATGTATCCATGATTATTTTAAAATAAAGTAGTTAAAGTCTGCTTATGATATTTTATAATAAAAAACATGTAATGTTTGATAAAGAAAATTTTCACTAGAACTATCAGAATGTATAAAACATTTGAGTTAATCTATACACACACCAATGTAAAGAACTTAAAATAATCTTTATTATGTTTTTGAAATATAATTTATTTGTTTTATGGAAATTAAATTTAATTATAGGATGTTTGGACTGACAAAAAAATTCAATTTCAATTATGAAAAATGATAAAATATTGGAGTCTCATCAGGATTATTAAAGATATAATATTGAAATGTTATTAATTATTGATATTGTAAAACCCCACCCCATACCCATTAGCTTGTGAAAAGGTGTAAATGCTATTGACCATAGGTGAAATACCCTAGACACCATAGGATGGGAAAAATTACAAGTTATTATGAAATCGTTAGGGAATGATTTTAACTTTAAACACTCACATACTTCCAATACAAAAAAACTACCAAGCCATTGCTATATGATGCAAGAAATGTAACAATACAACTCAAAATCAAATAACCAAACAATATTAGAGTAACAATGAAAAAAAAATAACAACAAAGACTCCAAAAAATAAAACAAGGTTAAGGCACCATGGTGGCACCGCTCTATACTCCAAGACCTAACTAAATCCAAAACTCCAATTTTAGATATCTAAGATTCAAACCTCAATAAGTTCAAATAGAGAAATTTGAAATCATTCCATTTACTATATCATTGAAAACAGCATATTCATATATAAAAAATTGAATATACAAGGGTGAATAATCATACCTAGTAAAAACCCCAAAAATAGTTCCCACATACACCACTAGAACCAGAAATAAGTTATCTTCAAAGTTATATACAAAAAGATAAATATATTTCAAAATAGTTTATCCAAATTAAAAGTTTTACAAAATATACAAAATATATTTTTTCAATACCCTTGGAAATATTAGCTTCAGTCCCCCCCCCCCCCACACACCCACACAAAAACACCCCCATATATTCCAAATGACAATCCCAATACTCATTAGTGGTGATATGTCCTTAACTAATTTGTTACTTGGTGATATATCCTTTTTGTTTTTGTTCTAACACCACGCACTAAGATTGTACCAAAAATCCTCATATAATAAAAATGAACACATGCCAACCAAACTATAGAACTTCCAAGTTCTCATTCCAAAATCAAAATTTTAAACCAAAATTCATCACCAATTTCACCACACATTTAAAAATACTATTTTTTCATCTCAAATCTAAAAATTCCATTTGATTTTCATATATTTTTAGTAAATGTTTTCTCTAAAAACATTAACCATGAATCACACATATAAAATATCATTTAAAACCCAAAACCAAATTATTTTATAATCAAAAATAGAAAATATAAATCCTTTATAACCATATAAATTCATTATAAAATAAAAATATGTCCAATTCTATAGAAATCGGGGTTATAGAGAAGACACTTACCTCTTAAAATCTTTATAAAACCTAAGAAGAAACACTCATTAGAGGCACTAATCACACAAAAAGGTCTAGATGAATAATATTCATCATTAGGGGAAATGTCATCCAAAAACACCTTTATGAAACCTTGAATTGATATCTAATATAGGGATAAAGAGAAGAAAAATTAATCTAAAGTAAATATTGATTGAAAATATCCCCATAATCTCCCATGAAATCTCCCTTAAAATCATATAACTCCCCCTCCCAAAAATAGTGCTCAAATAATCTATTTAAAAAACTGGTCTGACCAATACCCCATCCTGGTGGTGTCCACCACAACCATGGTTCCTTCATTTACCCTAGTTCTATGAATCCACCATGCCACCTCTGTATGTCATGTTATAAAAATCCAATCTATTTTTGACCCACCATACCCTGGAGAACAGTGTGGTGTAGTCACCTCTAGTCATGTTTCAAAATAAGACCACTAACGTTCTACACCCAATAACACCCATTTTACATGACTAATTTCAATGTTTTTCGGTGCTCATATTACAAAGTTTCACTCCCAATGCACGACATGATCCACCATGGTCTGTAGGTATTCGTGGTGCACCCAACAAATCTCAAACTCTCCCAAACTCTCTGATAAACCAACCAATACTTCACAAACCCAAAATAGAAATCCCAAATATTAGAGATAGGCTATAAAAAATGTAAATACCTCAAACTAGGGGTTTTATAGATTTATATAATATTTAAATTGTTTAAAAAATATCTGAGGTAAAGAAAATTACATAGAAGTTTCTGAATTGACAGAATATTTTGAAGTAAATGGAAATAAAATTTTGATTTATTTTTTTAAATGTTTTTTTTTTGTTTGGTATTTATAGATGGATTATTTTTTATATAAATCAATATAATAGAACACTTTTGACAAGTTTAAAAATTCTAAACATGAATAAATAAGTTGTTTTATGTGGATAGGACATGTGAAGGTTGTCCAAAAAACATTTAAATAGTTATTAATATATACTATATTAATTGTGTTTTAAGAGTTAATTATGATCATGTAAATCATGAATAACTATAACACCCCGAGATTTTATGAAAAATATTATTTTAATTTCATTAATGTATTATGTTGTATTCTACACCAAGATTACCTTGCGCTATACGCAACACCGTATTAGCTTGCAGTATACGCAACACTATTCTTAGACTGTGTTACACACAATTTTGATAATAGTTATTCTACGCAACATTGAGTATATATATATATATATTAAATGTATAAATGAAATATGGTTGGATTCTGTTATACGAAACAACGAAGGATTCTTTCACAACACGCAACCCTGACTTGGCTTGCATTACACGCAATCGCGACCTTCCTCGATAGCGTGTGTTGTACGCAATACCGGGTTTTAATAAACAATGTTATATTATTATAATATTGTCATGAACTAGCCATTATGAATATTATTAACTAAATTTTGAATTTTATAACATTATTATTCATCTTACAAATTTCTAGAACATGTTATAAGAACAAAATAAATTTTTCGGGTAAAATAAGTATTTTTCAAAAAAATGCAATTTTGTCGCCTTTTGATGGCGCACCCACTTTAAATCTGGTTTTTGACATGTTTATAAGTTCAATTTGACAAAATAAAATTCTTCTTTGGAATCAAGAAATAAAAATTTACTTTGGATAAATTTTTCATATTATTCTGGTAACTTTCACATTTTAATGAATAGTAAAAACACGCTGTATTTTAATTAAAAACAACTTTTTTCATCGTAATATCTTATGTGTTTAAATTATAATATTGAATGGTTTGAAGTATAAATAGAATATATTTTTACCATTTAATATAATGTATGTCATTAGCATTGATTTTACCTTGAATTCGTAGGTTAAATCAATTCAATCTTTTGCAATGTTTTAAACAAAGACCCGTTTTTATTCGACAACGGGATTAATTTTAATTTAATTTTGCAACTTCTGTGTTTTGAATTTTAAAAAAATTGATTCCATATTTGGAATCAGTGGGTCCAAATTATGTTAATAGGATACTTTTTATTTTGGGAATTATGAATAGTAACTACGGTAAATTTTATTTACCATAGTTAAAGGTAAATCGGGTAATTAAGGGTAAATATAATATTTTAAAATTACCCTAAAAAATGTCAAAATCCTATTGGATGACTAAAAAACGACCCATATCACCTAAGGGTCGGATTAGATTAATTTAATTAAATTTTTTCAATGAAAATAATTTAATTATTATTAAAACCAAAGAAAGTGACAACATGTCACTCTCTTAAATCTTATAAGTATAATAATTTTAAATTAGTGATAAACATCATAAAATTTCTAACACGAATAGTATCCTAAAAGCTAACAAAATTATCTACATCATGAGAATTTATTTATAATTTTTTGGGATTAAATAATTATCATTAATTGTGAAACAATAGTGATGCAGAAATTATTTATCTAGTGAAAAATCAAGAATATAGTTTTTATTAAACTAATAGTGACCATAAAAGGCACAAAACCCTGACCAAAACTTATTGGTCATGTAAATGGAAACTATAATCATCCAATGGTCGAATATTTGACCATTTGGAGCCTTATACAAGCTATTATGACACTTATATTATTTTATTTTAAATGATTCCAAAGTTGTCAACTTCATAATTTAATAAATATAACAATTTAAATATTGTGATTTTAAGATGATAAATTCGAGTAAAAGTATTATTGGGAAATTTAATATATTTATCTTCATAATAGGATTTTATTTTAAATTTTTATACAACAAATAAGTATATTAAATAATTATAAAAAATGATGTAGTAATTATTTTATTAAGAGATAAACAAAATAAATGGTTTTAAAAATAATAAAATAAATATTATATGAACTATTTAATGTGATACACTAATTTTATAGATACATATGACCTTTTATTAATATATTAAAGTTTTTAGTTCGAACGTATCTTCTGTATATATTTTATTTAAATTCAAATAAATGAATAGTGTCAAAATTGACACTATTGTTATTTTACAAAAATAACATATTATAAAATCTTTTAAAAATCACAAAAATATTTAAAAATTATAAGTTTATATTTATATGGTCTATGATGTTATAAAATAAACAATAATGAAAATTCACAACAAATAAGTAATTATTTGTTATAATTTAAAATTTAGAATTTTATTACCACAAATAAACTTAAATAGATTAAATAAGGATAAATCAAAATGATAAGGTTTAAAATAAGATCCAAACATGTCTAAATTTTATTGGTTGATGATATTACAACCCTATCTCATCTAATATTCGAATATGAGTCATTTTTGGAGGTTTTTAAGTGGGTTTAGATTTATTATAAATTATTATTTTTAAGAATTCCTATGGTGCCCCTCTCCTCCCTTATAAAAGGGAACCTCCTCCCCCTCCTCCTCACACCAAATTGAGCACTCAATATTGGCCAAACCCTACCAAAATCCCTTCTCAACTTCCCTAGAATAATCCTAGAGGTCCAGGTCTTCTTCAAAGACCAATCTTAGTTCCCTAAGTGAAGGATTCAAAGAGGCGTTTCAAAGAAGAGGTAATATCCATTACCGATCTTTTCAATTTCTTTCTTCTTCAACTTCTTCTTATTTAGTTGTTTCATGATAAAGTAATAACATCAGTTTTTATTATATACTGATATGTTATTATAAATATTAAACAACTCTAATTAAACTTCTATCCATCCTACGGAAAAAGGAAATCACCGCGCGTGCGTACGTACGGAATACCGTCTCCACGCCGTGGTGTAATCTATTTTCCGCCACCACCTTAATTGGATGGGTATAAAAGTGTAATGAGTAACTATATATGATTATTTTAAATTTATATTGATACTGAAATAGTATACATACACTTCAACACAATTCCACGACCATGGGAAAGATATCATCGCTCGTGCGTACGTACGGACTACCGTCTCCACGACGCGATGAGATTCATTCTCAATGATTAACCATTCATGAATGATTATAAAGTATATATATAATAAGTAATAATGAAATATATGACCTAATAATGATACTGTAATTATTTATATTTATATGTATGTCATCTACTTAATTCCATTCAATTCAATAAGGAAACGAAAACAGCATTCATGCGTACGTACGGACTACCGTCTCCATGAACGGTGTATTTCTTTCCATTTACTGATTTATTATATATTTATATTCTGAATATATATATATAAATCATGTTTTATATTCTGGAATTAATTAATCATGATCTAAGTAATCATATGAATAATTACAAGTTAAAAACACAAACGACAAATGAGACGATTTTACCCAAAACGCTACTTTAAAATGAATTTACAAAAGAACGGGTAATATAAAGTCATAAGTGGACCATATATGATATAATAACAATGAATATGATTCTGGATTAAGTCAATAACATGATTTAAATCATTATACAGGAGGTTCGGACACTTACAAAGCAAGTCAGACCTAATGTAAGGGAAATATCACAATCTCATTTTTATCCGAGATTGTTTATTCGTAAGTATTTACTGGGGTGTATTTTATCATCCACATCCATGTTTCATCAATATGTAATATTATTTCCATCCACCTAAAATTGTTTAAATCCATTTTTACCCTTCGGTGAGTTTTTAGTAATATCTATGAAAGGAATCTTTTGTCGTACGAGGTACTTTTTGACTTTTCCGACAAAAGTACGAAGAATGTTTTTTTAACTTATACGGCATGAATGGATTTTTAAAACATTATTTCCAAGAAGCTTCCTTTACATTTTTTCAAGTTTATTTTTAATCAACTTTATTTATTTTAAAGTCGTATGACATGTTATGAAAGGAAAAATGTTTTTAAAGTAGAAAGGATATTTTCCTTAAGAATGGAGTTCAAGTATTTTATCAAAATTATTTTCCATCTAAGATAATAAAAGGGTTCTGTTTTTATCCCTATTATTACATGGATTTGATTATGTTGTGATGGAAACATTTTTATGAATTCCTTTATCTTATATGAATTGTTTTATGATGTCATGTTGTTTAAGAATCCCATTTTTATTACATGGGATACGCTATGATGTATGGTTTATGATTATGTGGCACACATAAGAAAGGATTCATTATAAGATGGGTGGGACCTATATCTCCCTCCAATGCATTGGGTAAAGATTTTATATCTCATGAGATAGACATGGCTGGAACGGTAGGTTATACCGGTTCAGTGAAACAGGACTGGAACGAGGGTGACTCGATTCAGAAAGGGACTTTGTCCACTAAGATAGTCTTGGCAATGAGTCTTGACTAACAAGAAATGATTCTCTATGATTATGTGTGTATGCCACTAAGTTTAATGTTTTAAGTTATGATTATTGTGATTACATTTCACTGCCATGATTTATCCCATGTTAAGATATTATGATCTCTTTTGCAGGTTAAGATTTCCAAAAGCTATATTCTTATGTATATGATGTGATTGATATTTCTTTTGTTTACCCTTACTGAGCATTTGAGATCACCCTTTTATATTTTCTTTTCCCCAGGATATAAAGAAAGGTTTTAGGTATAAAAAAAAGAAGATCTTTATAGGAGATGTTGAAGATCTTTCACCAGGATTAGAAGATTATATTCCGAGTTTCCAAAGACACTAAACTATTACGATCCTTGTGTGTGTGTTTTTGTTATGTACTAAGTATTCCGCAAATGTAATGTAATGTCAATGTACGTCAGGCTTCGGGTCTTTACAATAACTATTATGGTTATTAAGTGAACATGTTACATAGAAAATATATTAAAATTTGGTAATAGAAAAATTGATGATTCAGAGTGAAATTAGAAATGTACTACCACAAAAAAATATACCACATTACATATTTAATATAACATTTGGGTGAATTATTTTTGAGAACATTAAACCAATAATAAATTATTATAATGGAGATTTTTTAATTTATTAGCCATTATATTTTAGGAATTAATTTAATAAATATTTGAGATATATTAAGTAGAAAACATGTGGGAGAGAGTAGGGATGAAATCTTTGGAATTAATTTAGAAATATATTGATATTTAAATAAAAAAATTATATATTATATTATATATTTAAATTAATAATTAAATATGAAAAAAAACTAAATTACTTGAGACTTTTATAAAATTAAATTATTAAACTGAAAAAAATTCTAGGTGATAAATTATGGAAAATATATTCTCATATTTTAGTAAATGTGATCAATAGAAAACATTTTTTATGGGATTTGTATTTTAAATTTATTGAAAATTATTTTATAACTATTATTATAATAAAATATGAGAAAATATAATAAAACATTTCAGATATATTGATATGAACTCTAAAGAGAATTTGTGAAAGTGGTTGTTCATCAACTAGGAGAAAATAAAATATCTAATTTCATAAAAATGATGAGAGAATATGTTTTTACTTAATAAATAAAGTATAAATAAACTAAACCATAAATGATGATATTTTTTTGAAATAATATCTATAATAATATAATTCAATAATAGAAATAATGAGAATTAGCATCAAAGAATCTGAAGAGAAATCATATTTTTGTGTCTGGGACCTCAAGATTATAATTTGTTTATGCATTCATGCCTAGAAAATTGAAGAGAATGTTGATTTTATATAATAAATTATTATAATAAATTAGTATTTTCACAAATAATAACTCCATTAAAATATTTATGGAATAACATATATAGATCTATCAAGGAGGAGGTTCATTTCTGACAATTAACCTTGTATAACTTAATACAACATAAGGATTCTTATATAAAACAAGTAGAGTTCTTGTAACCATGGTAGAATTATAATAAAGTGTTAATTAATGATATATTCTCCTTAAGATTAATTTTAATTCATATTAAAAAAATTATAAAATTATTTATCTTGGATGATATTAGGAAAATCAAGGATGTAGTCTTCTAAACTAAAAGATAGATCTTATAAAAATTTATGTGTTTGTTATATATTTGTTCTATATTCATGAAAAATGTGAGGTTATCTAAAAAATTAATTCATCCTAATAGATAACATAGGTTGATTTAATTTTAGAAATCATAAAAAGGTGAAAATGGTTTTGAAATGAAATAAAAATTTGAGAACAATGATTTGCCCCTCCATAATGTTCATCACCCTTAACCTCGGAATCCCACAATATCATATTTTTTAAATGTGTAAGTTAGATATTATTACTATATATTTTTTATAGGACTTTACAGGTCTCCCAATGAATTAAATTATATCAAGGTGGAAGTCAATCAACTCACCATGATAGTTCACTTTTTACCAATTTGAGAGACTTTTGTAGTGGAATATTTAGTAAAATTATAGATGAATATGTTTTTCAAAATTTACAAAGTACACATATCCATTATTTATAATAGTTTCCCCTATTTCACCTCTTTATTTTGGAAAAAAATTAAAAAATATTTATGTAATCAAGTAAATATGAGCAATACTAATTATCCACTAACTAATGCAAGGTGGGGATCTAGGTGATCAATGATGCATAATCTAGGGGAGGGATAGTTCCTGTGGGTTCGGCCTACGGGTCATGTATTGGGCATAGTATGCCTTTGGGCCTTCGGGTCATGTATTGTGAGTTGTGTTGGTCCTTATGCCTTGGGCCTATGGGTCATGTATGGGTTCCCCTTCATTTCCTTAAAAGGGGGGTTATCTATAATAAAATAAAATAAAAGGCCTTCGGGCCATTTGGGCACTTACTAAAAATTATTATGATTAGACTACTCATACTTTAAAAGACATAAAGTGGGAAATTATTATAGACATTGGTAGCTCATGGTAGGATTATTTACTATTCATGTAATTTTCATATAACTACAGAAATTAACATTTTACTCAGATAGTTCCCTATGAGGCATCATATATAGGTAAGTGAGCCTTCACTTTAAGTGACTTAATTGGTCTGGGAGATGACTGAGCACATTAATTTGATGTATAAGTTCATGGATATAGATTAGAGTTAAATAAATTCTTACGTTTATTATTTTCAATAAGTTTTAAAATTTATGGTTAGTGACCATGTGTTTTTTTGGGTGTCTCTATGATTGGGACACCAAAAACTAAGGAAATAGGTAGATTTGACACCATAGTTCATTGAAACATTTGATAACATGAACTAGATTGATGATGTGGAATACATTTTAAAACTTCCTTTATGATTCACATTGGTTTATATTATTTCTCATACATCTCAACTAATGAGATATGGGTTAAATTTATCCCATGATATTAACTGGAAGGATGTTGAGTTTGAGAGAGATTCTTTATTTAAAGGTGGATAGTTCAGATAATATATCAACAAGAGAAATTTCTAATAGGTACACTAATATCTATAGTTAAATGTTTATAAAAACAAAAAATTATAAAAGATGAGACCTTTAGAGGGGATACCCTCGTCCTTCACTATTCTCGGCCCCCATAGGCCTTCATGTTTGTATGTTCCATGGCTCCCATGACTTTCTATTTTAATAAAATAAATATATGATGATAAAACAGGATACCTAGGAACATATTCTCAAGATGATTTATTAGTGACTTGAGTTTTTTATGGATGATACTCTTTGATACCTTTGTAGGAATGAAAAGTTTGATATAGGAGATATTATAAAACATATTATCTTTTAAGGTAATATAAACTTCCATTTATTTAAATATAGATTATTTTTATTTATTTTTGTCAAATATAGTTGATTTATTACTAATTATGTGGTAAAATATTAATTTTTAGAGGACTATTTTTTTAATATATTTATATAATTAATTTTTTAACATTTAATTGTTATGGGGAAATGATTATTTATTTTAGTGATAATTAAATACTTCTAGAATTAAGTAATTAATGAAAATAGTAATGGTTAGTGGGATATGGGTGGAAAAGGGTAAAGGGGGTGGAAGGGTATGGAGAAAGAATTATTTTCTTTGAGAATTTCCTATATGCTGGTTTTATGAGATTATGGTTTTAGAAAAGTAAAAAATAGGATTGATAGTACTTTTTTGGTTTCAATTGTATTCCCATCTCAATACCAATATTCAATCTCGATTTTTCTCTCTCAGTCCCCATTTGATAGACGCACAGATCCCTCCCCCACCATTCCCTCACCCCCACTATTTTGTCACATTGAGATTCTATTATTTCTTCCATAAATAATGTATTAATTCTTTATATGGGTAAAATATAAGCTCGTCCATATTTTTATCTATAATTAAAACATTGTATTCCTTGATTTGTGTTATGGTTTGATATTCATGATTGATGTGTTTTATTATAGTTGGTTCAATAAACCAATAGTGAGGCTCAAAAATGTTTTCAGGTGACTTGGTATTAATGGAATATATATGAGGTTTTTTCCTTGATCCCCCATCATATTTTTAGAATTTTGGATGTTTTATAATTAAATTAAAAATAAATAACTATTGTAAATTATTTTAGGTTATTTTGGATAGGTTTTTATCACAATTTATTAGTAAAAACACATTCCCAAAATACTTGATAAAATCCACTAAAACTTATACCAAATGATACAGTAATAGTTTATTTTAATTTAATGAAATAAATAAATAACATACCTAAATATTTTGAGGAAATAAATCTTATTAATCTTTAAATGTTCTTGAGAGAGATCCTATAGAACAAATCAATAAATTAATTCATATAAATTTGTTTATGAGTTCTAAGAATCACTAAGAACACTTCTTAGTAAGATTCTTCTTCACTATATGGACACCAACAACCTCTATCAATGGCAGTAAATAATGAAATTTTATGACTCTAAAGAGTCTCAACACATATCTTTACACACCATCTAATGGTAATATGACATATTTATAAGTCTCAAAGACACTATTAAAAATAATATATCATTAACACCAAATGTTTCATAAATTCTTGTGTTAATATCATATATAACAGTAATTCAGTAATCATTCTACTTATATAAGGATATAAATGTTAAATATAAAAAAAATGTTTTATAAAATCCCATAAATAATTTCATTGTAGTTAAAATAAATGTAATTGTAATCATGAGGTTTCTCATAACACAACAAGGTTAATTTTAGAACATAAGGTTTTTCTATATCACAAAGCGTGTTTTGGTGAATTTCACCATGTTTTGGTTTTTGATTTTGGGAGTAATTATTGGAATGTCTCAATTTCACTAAAGAATCATAGAATTTATATAATTTTTACTTGTATAAAATAATATATAAAGACTTGTGAAATCTCTAAAACTCATTTAAGAGAAACTATCATTATGATATTAAATATTTTTCAAAATTTTATTATAATAAAATTTATCATCATTCACACATCCACTATATGTGGCCTCATAGTTTGTTGAAGTTTTAATAATAATTTTTAGTTATTTGATCAATAAACCTATATAAAATAGATGGTGCTACTCAATATAAAAGGGGGATATGTTGTGATCTATATCAAACACATGCATCTCTAAAACTATGTCAACTATAAGTATTTCATACATCATAAATAGTCATATAATACCATTTTCATGATATCAAGTCTAATGACAATACAAGGGATAAATTAATCATATATAGTTCAACTCATATATTCTCAATTATTATATTAGATAACTAATAAGATATATGATACATCTCATATCATTCATGAAATTAGAACAGTGAATCCCATGGAACTTGCCTAAATGGATAAGAACATCAAGTGTCACTTATCTCGATATGGATATGTACTTCAGCATTATTTCTGAATCAATGGCCTAAATTTAATAATCATTATATAGTTTAATTAATCGAATTTTTAATGGTAAAAATCTACCATGTTATTATAATCATAACCAACCCCTAATTAGCTTTACATCAAGGTCTGTGTATGTAAGGTGTCGAAGAATAATAGTTAAAATAGAATATTTCTTATTAAACATGCGTTATTTGGATTATTATAAAACATTCACTACAATAATTACAATTTTGTTGTGTTTAACACTCCATGTGGAATACTCAAGTGTGTTATCAAGGAAACAATTATCATTTTGTGCCTCCAAAGGCGCTGATATTCATGGTCCACAACTTTATTGTTTCTAAGTGATAAAGGGGTTAGAGTGGAGATCTGAGACAAACCAACTATAATATGCAAAAATAAAACATGATTATATATTATTTTCCATTAAAAATCATAATATATCACACCCTCGTAAGTTATAAGTTTACTGTCTTTAAATATTTTCTACATAAATAACTTATTTTACAGCCAAATGTACATTTCTTCCTTAATTACACAGTACTTCATTTCATCAAAAATTCATCACATGTTATATTCTTCATTATAACCTAAGGAATGGAACATAATAAAAGGGTGTTGTCAA
Organism: Viscum album; assembly: GCA_963277665.1. NCBI lineage: Eukaryota > Viridiplantae > Streptophyta > Magnoliopsida > Santalales > Viscaceae > Viscum > Viscum album. The sequence continues at coordinate 1,352,579,934 of OY728147.1, read as the reverse complement.
ACACTCAATAAGGGTTAAAGCATGTAAAATATCAACTTCAACAACATAAGAGACAATAATGAATATCATATATAATATAAGATGAATATGTGGGTATGATAACATAATAATAGTAACACACCATGATTTTAGTAATTATTTTTATTTAAATAAATGTTGGGTATTCAATAGCTTATAATACATGCAACACCAAACATAATATAACCATGATATATTTCATTATGGTAAAATAATACAATGTAGGATAATTATCAATACATAATAAGAATAAAATATGAGACACTATTAAGAAAACTATAGGAGGGATACAACCATAAGTAAGTAAAAGGAATATTAATATGAAATACTTATCTATATGGTTTTCACTAAAGATCATTCCTCCTATTATAACTATATAAAGAAGGAAAAACATTATAAACATAATAAACATTTTCAGAAATAATTAAACTAATAGGGAGAGAGAATTTCCATGATTCATGTATAACTGTATATATATATATATAGTTGATAGATATATTGTCATACTTGTATCGAGTAAGTACATTTAAGTATCATAATTAAAGGTAAAAAATTAAGAATAATATAATTCACATATAATAAATAATTATGGAAAGAAATAAAAATACAACAATATTTTATAAAAATAGGTATTTTTATTCATTATATATTATTTTTAAAAATGTTTTCATGTGTTAAAATACAAATACTAATATTTATTTATTTAAAAAAAATATTGGTTGGAAGGTAAATAATTGGATTTGATAAAATTCATGTTGAAAGGATAATTTTTAAATGATTTTTTTCATTATTTTGGGTATTGTTGAATAAATAATTAAATTTACCACTATTAAATAATTATTTTACTGGAATGTATTTTTTAAACCTATAATAAAATAAATTATAATTTTTCTAATGATTATTATTAGGTAAGGAATAATAATAAATTTATTTTTGGGATATAAAATTTATTTTTCAAAAAATTATTTTTAGGCCTTATACATTTATTATTTTAAAATAAATTTTTATCAATTTTATAAATTGAATTCAATAAAATACTTTTAATATTTAGAATAATCATTTTCAAATTTTTTAATAAGATCAATTTTATTTTTAGGCATAAAATTAAGTTACCAAGGAAAAATTTAGTCACCATAGTAAAGGTTAAAATATGGTAAAGTAGTCTAAATAAGGGGTAAAGACCTCAAATGTCAAAAAAAACTTATTTAAATGGATAAAAAAGATAATTTTCAACATCCCAATATCAATTATATATTATCTATTCACTTTTTTCCACCTTCAATTTTAAAACTACAACCTTATATATTAAGTAATGGGTATTTCTAAAAATTGCTACTCAATATCATCTATAAATAGACCTCCTCTAACCACATCAACCCACGCCTTTTTTTATAATTTCTCCTAAATACCTACCCAAATTCCCTCCCTCACAATCCTCTCCTACAATTAGAAACCCTTTTTCAAAATAATATGTCCCAAACCTCTAATTTTCATGTGTCTCTCTAAGAGGAGATTCAAGTTCTCAACGTGAGTGTTATCTTCAACTTAGTCATTATTCTATATCTTCTTAATAAACCTCTTATTGAATTTAATTTATCAATTTAATAATATTTTTTGAACTATAAAGTTTCATCAAAATTGATATTATTACTATAAAAACATTTTATTACTCATTTAGTCGTTATAATGTGTTCTTCTTTTAGTAAGTTTTACCACCTACATGAATGATGTTACAAAATTTACATGATTAATGACTAATGATACATAAATATTGGTAAAATATTTAATAATAATGAATTTAAAGTGTTTTCATAATTTTGGGATAGTGATATATATAAGTATATTCATTAATAAAATCCACATTTTAAATGAATAATAATTTATATGAAATTAATGATTTTTAGCACCCCATGTGAACCATCACAATATGTTTCATGAAATTAAAAGTGAATATATAAATATATAAATAATAAATAATAACTATTCATGAAAATCTTGGAGATTATGAACCCATGATCAAGGACCAAGGACCTGAAATGTCAAACTGAAGTATACATGGGAAGTAGAAAAGTTGACACCTCAATATTAATTTTAACAATAAACAAATATTATATGGTTAAAAATAAATTATAAATAGTTTATAATGAGTAAAATAACTCCTAAAATATTCTTAATCATATGAATAATAAACTAAAATTTATTATATGGGGATTTAGATCATATTTGACCAAGTGAAAGATTGGGGTAAGGGTTTATTTTTCAACCTCACTTTTGAAATCGAGGTTTTTTTAGTTACATTTTAATTAGGAAAATTTTATTATTCATTATCTATAAAAATGATCTATTTTCTTCTCATTTAGTTATCTCATAGGTTTCACAAGTCTTCCCATAATTTTTATTCTCTTTGATTCAAAAATCAACAGAAATGATGCTTGTAAATGTAACCGACTTTTGGTCGGGAGTCTTTTTACTCCATATTCACATTATTTATTTTGTTCCATAAATTTCCTTATCTATAATTATATTATTTATTAATATTATTTTTTATTTCACTTGAATTTATTTATAAACGAAATAAAGCAATCTATTTTGAAAAAAATCATGGGTTATTTTCTCTCGCCTTTCACTTTCTTTACAAGTGTGAAAGGAATATTTTTTTACTTTTTACGTATAAATTCATTTTACCGTCATTTTATTAATTTGTATTTAATAATATTCCTCTCTAATTTTTTTTGTGTTTTTTAATAAAATTTATATTTTCATTGTTTTATAAATTATTTTATATTAAAATAAAAGTAATCAAAAGTAAAGGATGTTTCTTCTTATTTTCCAAAGAAACATTTTAATTCTCTTATATGTATTTTTAAAATACTTAAATATCCTTTAATGTTTCTTATTATTCACTAGGGATATGATGATACCATGAAACTCATTACTTGAGATGGATTATGATCATGTATTATTAGAGTTTTTAAGAAACATGTTTCTTTCCCACATGTTAATTAAGCTATAATGAAATTATGGATGTTTTCATGTTCATGTGGCATTAAAATATATAGTTTTCATTATATTATGGGTGGTATTGGAATCATATATCCCTCTACTAAATTAATTAAATATTTATATCTCATGAGATGACATGTAAGGTACTGTAGAGTGAACCCAATCCACTATGGGAATTTTTTACCTCTATTTATTGGAATGGAGAATGAACCCAATCTATTAAGGTACTTTTTACATTAGGTGATGATGTTTTTGGAAGGGATTATTTAATTAATTAATGGTTTTCAATGCGTTTGTATATTCTATATTCTTAAATATATGTTAATTTCTTATGGATCCTGATTATTTACTCATGAAATTACACCCCAATTACTCATTTTTTATGTTATGCAAAAGCTTTATGCCATGACTCATGAATTATTATCTATGTTTTATTAGTAATTATTCTCTTATTATATGTTCATGATATTTGATTATGTTATCATATTGATATTCTAATCTTTTTATAACTTATGATCTTCAACTAATATCTCTTATGTTTACCCTTACTGAGTATTAGATCTCACCCTCTATTATATTTTCATTCCCCGGATTATGAAGAAGAGTATTATATATGATGTGTTTATAAGGGTTTCATGTGTAAATATTATGTGTGGTAGATATTGAATATTTTATAAAAAAAATAGTTTTTTATCTAATATCCAAATACACTAAACCTATAAGTTTTGTTCTATGATTTATTAATATATATAATAATTATTCATGTAAAGTGGTGTAATATGCATGTATGTTATGGTTGGGTCATCTCAGTTGGTATTAGAGTAGGGTTTAGTTATTTTTTGGGATTAGGTTATGATTAATTTTAGGATAGAACCTAAAAAACTTATATTGGACCAAAATATTTATTGGATAAACCTAAAATATTATAGGTTGAAATAAAGGTTTTGAAAATTAAGACATGGTATGATTGATTTTTCTTATCAAATAATTGATTGCGTTGATTATTATTTATTGATGCTCACACTATCCTTTTTGGTTTTATTCAATGTTCAGGACAAGGAGGAAATTAGTTAACAATGAGTGTGATGGAAAATTAAATGATAGTCCAGATGATAAAAAATTATATGGGATCTAGAATATAAAATCTCATGTCTATGCTCACTTAACTCTATCAATCTATGAACAATATCATGAATCATTCCAAACTCTAAAACACTAAAAGGAAAAATTATCCATTTAATCATTCATACAAAAACATCCAACCTCTTTTAGTGGGTCTTCTGATCCACTAATTTTTGAGAAATGGATTAATACAAATATATATATTATGTATTGTTTAGTGTATGAAGCGTGAAAATTTTATTTTATCTATTTACCATTTATGTAACACCCCAGGTAAATAAAGAATATGACATCTTTATATTTATCCATATTTGTGAATAAAATATTAATATTACTTTAAAGGGTATGTTGTGCTCGATGGCGTACCCAATACGCAACAACGAGTTTCTTCAGAATCTTACATTGCACTCTAATAATAAAATAATATTATTTTAAATAGTAGTTAACGCCTAGCCGTTTTAATAGAGGGAATGAACAGAACTAACTAAAAAATGATTATATATGTTTGTCAAATAATTTTACTTTTTACAATAAATGTTAGAGGATTAAAAATGCGAATGAATCCAATTTTAAGCGTAAACATTCTAATATTCTTTAAAAGGTCGATTAACCGCCTTTTGATGGAGAACCTATTTTAAATACACTTTTTGACAATTGTATGTGTTAAATTTTACAAAATAAAATTCTTATTTAGAATCGGGACATCAAAATTTACTTTGTTTAATTTTTTGGTATTTTTTCGAGAAAGTTCAATTTTTAATGAATAGTGAAAAATGTTGTATTTTAATTCAAAACCTCGTTTTAATCTAATTTATTCATATAATTAGATTATATTTTTAATTGTTTTTAAAGTGAAGTTAGAATATATTTTTACCATTTAATCAAATAGTGGTTGTTGTAATTAATTTCACTTTGAAATCGGACTTAAACTAGTGTCAATCTTTTGATACATTTTGATTCATAAAAACACGCTATTTTTTTTGAAAGCAGGAATTAATTATTAAATTAATTAATGAAACTTATATGTTTTGAATTTTTTAAAATATACATCATTTTTTAATTCGGAATATCGAATATAGCTTAGGGTGAGTTTTTGGTATTTTTCTGAAAAACTTCAATTTTTGATGAATAGTGAAACCACAAAGTGGTGGTTACAAAACTTGATTTTTCGTTTAAATGGGACATTACCACTTCTATGATTTGAATTTCAAAAATCCAATTTAAATGATTTTAATTGTTTAGTAAAATTTGGTTCAATGGGATGAAAATAATTTTTGATGAAAAGTAACTTTTAAGTTTTATTAATCGCGATTAAAGGTGATTAGTGTGATTTAAGGTAAAAATGATATTATAATAAAATGAAAATATCTTGACACTTGTCCTAACCCTATTGGATGAGTTATGGCCGAAAAATACAACCCATGGGTCAATTTTTGGTACCCCATGGAGCCACTTGGGTTTTATAATGACATTTATGCCTTTTATTTAAAGTTAAAATAAAAATGTCACAAACATGATTTTTTTTACTAAAATAATTTTTACATGTGGTTATAAAAGTAATAATTTTGACTATAAATATTCATTGGAAAGATAAAAATATTTCCTACATCATTGTATTTTTTTTATAATTTTTTGACATTAAATAAATGAAATTCTTTATGACATCATGATGATGCAGCGATGACCTCATTATTTAATGATTTAAATAAAATGGAAAGATAATGAAAAATATAGGACCTAAACATGTCAAAAACCTATTTTATGGGTGGATGTAAAACCCGTATCACCTTATCCTCAAAACAAATCAATTTTTGATCTTTAAAATCCAAAAATCATTTGAAAATAAAGTAACATTTTATACTTTTCCATGAGTGCCCCTCCTCTCCTCTTATAAAAGGCCCCCATCTCTACCACCTTACCCACACCTCTCAAGCCTTTGGTTCTGCCAAGCTCTGAACATTTTGTCTCTAAAAATCCCTCTCCTCATCCTAGAAGCCTTAACTTAGGCAGGAAGTCTTCAAGAAACCCTTTTGGTTCAAAACAAAGGGAGTTACCCGATTTTAAGGTAACGTCTTAACTTGTGCTCTTTCATTTTATTTTGCTTCTCCAACCCCCTAAACTCTTTTTATTAATTTCTTTTGTAACAACTCCAGTATCTTAAATATACTATGATGTTTTTATAAAAATTATTTGAGCTACACTTACACACACCTTCATCTAATGGTTAAATAACATACTGTTTTTGTGGATGGCGAATTTCTGCCTCACGAAACGATGATTGTTCAACACTCATATAACACCTTCAAAGGTGGCCATTAAGATGTCACTATACTTATATATGATATAAAATATGTTTATGTTTTACTTAAGATTCTGTATTTTTCATTTGTGACATACCTTTATGGCTTCCATTATGGGTATACGCAATATCTTCATTTTAGGAAGTGCGGACTACCGCCCCCTCAAAGTGATTTGATTCGTTAATGCCATATGTGGGATGTATAAAGGATGGATTTAAAGTAATTATATATGATTTTATACTGTAATTATAATATACCTTTATTGTTTTCTTTCCATTAAAGTATGATATATAAATGAAAGTAGCGTTCATGCGTACGTACGGCTTACCGTCTCCATGAACGGTGTATTTCATTTCTTATCCTCAAATGTAATGTACTATTATAAGTACATATAATGGATATATATGATTTATTATACATCTAAAGGATCAATATAATTCTGGAATTAAAAATATACATATCTCTCATTTAGTTTTAATTCCATTAATATGACATAGAAATGAAAATAGCGTTCATGCGTACGTACGGCTTACCGTCTCCATGAACGGTGCATTTCATTTCTTACATATAAATGATTATATAATATTATAAATACATGTATATGCTGGATATATATGATATATATGATTTCCAAATCTTTAATATCATTATTGAGATAATGGATATTTGACTACGTGAACAACTTGTAAATATAAGATGTTCACTTTTGACTCAAGTACCAAATAACGACAAAACAACCATTATTAACTTAAATGATTACATAATGTTCATGATATGCTAATAAGTGATATAAAACGAATAATTAACTTTAAAAAGGTTCTTAAGGAACAATAAATTAACTCAATTTTATTATTCAGGAGATTAAAATACGATCGAGTCAAGTCGGACCTGAGGTAAGGGATCATACTCCTCTCTTTCTTTTTAAGTACACTTTTTTATGTCATTCCTTTTAAAGCTCATATTTCTTGTTATTGGGATGTTATTTTATATTAATTTTACTGTAATTTTTATGTTCATATGATGAGATACCCTATTTTCTCTCATCAATCCATTTTGGAAGTTTTAAGTGGCGTCGTTAGGCTGCCGAGTTTTCCTAAGGGATTTTTCACCTCACTTTTAGTCCCGTGAGATTTATGCTACATTTTCCACCATTTCCTTTGAGTGGTGTATGTACTTACAATTATTATACTCTTTGTGTAATATAATTTCATTTATGGGTATTTACATATTTATTGTATGACCCTTCTTCAATGGGGTGTACGTTTCGAAAGTTACCCAAGTCGGTAAGGGAACCTTTCACCCTCCTCTTTTTAAAAGACTTCTTTTGTTATGTCTTTTAATTCACATAATATTATGTTGGGATATGTTCTTCTATATCCTTATTGATTTACATTTTATGTCCATGTGATACGATACCCTTTTTATCTCTCATCAACTCATTTTATGAATTTTGTAGTGACGTCGTTAGGCTGTCAAATTTTTGCAAGGGAACTTCTTAACCAAATTTTGATTCTTTGGAATAAACTTGTACACCTTGAATATGTTGTTCTATGATTATGTGTTAATATTCTCTAATTTGTTTACACTTAATATGCACTTATATTTCGTGTATTCGTTTTTCACACATAATTATGTAACTGATTTATCCTTAATCCAAGGATACCATCTTTATAAGGGACTTTGTCTCAATCTCATTTCATTGAGGCATATTTCGTTTTATAAACAACTATCTTTTATATGGTGTATAAACCCCTTTGACTTTTACTTTTATACAAAAGGAATCTTTTTCTACGAAGTGTTTTACTAAACGACAAAAAGGAATGTTTCTTTTAACATACGCGGTGACAACGACCTTTTCCGCCGCCGCGAGTATTATTTGGTATTTGGCTTCATCAACAAGCCGTAATGTTTTTAAAATAAAATAAATACCATATTCTATTTTATGTATTTTGGTATTGAAAATGGTTTTGATAAAGGATTCTATTATGTCAATATATTTAAATGATATATTGTGATTGAAATGTGGAAATGTTATCATTCCTTTATATTGGTTTTATGTTTTATGATTTTATATTGGTACTTGGACATTTGACGGGTGGTTACGTGATAAACCATATGACGGGTGGTGCCATGAATACCAGGACGGGTGGTTACGTTATAACCTCCAATAGTCGGCCGTATGGCTATTCCATTAAGTATGTATGGAAGTTGGTAGTATGGCTATTCCATTAAGTGATATGTGTGGAAGTCGACCGTATGGTTATTCCACTTAAGTATGTTTATGTCCCAAGTTACCTTTATATGTTATGTGGTCTTTTTATAGGTTTTATGGTAATATTTTTGTTACAAAAGGGTAAGTAATGATCTTTTATTCAGTTAAGAGTTTTTACTACTTCATAAAGGTGAAAAGTATTACTTTGATAAAGTATACATGGTTTACTTGTTGTTTTGATAAACTAACAGTTTTCATTCTTTGTGTTTCCCTTACTGAGCTCTTTATGCTCACCCCAAGTTTTTTTTGAAATGTTTTTCATAGGACCTAATGAGTAATAGGGTCAAGGATGGGATCAATGTAAAGTCATGCTATATAAAACTTGGAACTAGACATGTTTCTTTTTAAGAGTTTTTTTTTATTCTATGGAAACTTAGTAGAAGTTTCTACTTTGTAATCTTTTGAGATGTAGTAATTATGTTCTAATTCTCTAAAACTCTAAACCTGAAAAGATCCTCAATGTGAATTATTCATTTAATTCAATATTAATAGATGTTAAAGGTCAGGGCCTTATAGTTGGTATCAGAGGTCGGTTTAGACAACTTTAGGGATTAGGATTTTTTGTTAGACACATGATTAGTCCCTATATCTATTATTTCAGTTAAATCCTTGTTTTATAACTTTTTTCAGGTCAAGTAAAGTCGGTTACGAATGGAAGGAGAAGGATCTCAAACGACATTCCTAACTCTTCCTGATGATATGTTTGCAATAATGATTGCAAAGTCATGTTCGGATAATTGTGATACATTTTCTAGCGTACAACTCACTTGCAAGAAGTTATTTGAGATATCAAACACCTCCACTATACCTCGTTATCATCGTGGATCATGGGTTGTTTTTAGACAAATACTATTTTCACAATATTCTCATATTTTCAAGAAAGGTAAATATTATCAAGGTATTTTCAAATATTTTACCTTATCACAAGAATTTGAAGCATATTATGATTTTAAAAATGGTGCTGAGGAAGGAGACCCTTGCGCAACCTATTTATATTTTCTTTTAAAATATAGTCTCTCAGCACATACTTATGGTATTTTAAAAGGACCAATAATAGAAAGTTTCAACTCAAATTATGTCCGACTATTTTATAGAAATCATGTTTTATCAGATGTTTTGGAATTATATGTCATACATGATTATTTTCCAAAACTATTTTTCTATGAACACCCATATGACCCGTGTTGTACAAGGTGTATTTGGATGGAGGAAGCAAATTATTTTGAAAGATCTCTAAATCATTGTTGTAATGCATGGGACTTCTACCTATGTGAGCAAGATGATGATAAAACCGAGTGGACGCCATGATCAAGGTATGATGTTATTCTTTTTGGGAATCGTTTTATTTTATCTTATGGTGGTGAAATAAGACTTCAAGAATTAAGATGTTGAGATCATAACGAATTTGGATGAAAATGATAGGTATAAGGAAACTATTGAGGTTAAAACATATTAGGGTTATTTTTTTAGTTTTATAAAAAGGATAACACGCAGACCGTGTGACAACCCGTTGCATCGGACAAAGCTGCGGGAATCGAACCCACAACCAAAGTGCGACTGGTATTTATCGCCTACCACTGGACTACGTGAAGTCCCTGGTTAGTTTGACAGATTCTTTTTAGTTAGATGATTTTATTAATTAAGAGTAAGTTGATTTTGGGGTTATCTATGGAAATTTATTAACCTATCATGGAGGATATGTGATTAGGTTAATTACTTTTCAATACGAGACATTAAGAGCAACTGATGTTGTTTGGAGATAAATGTTACGATTTAGCTTGGAAGACTATGCGACTAAATATTTCAAATATTTGGGTTTCAATCTTATTTTGGTTTACTTTTAATAATTTTATGGACAAATTGTTTATCGAATGATCATCGTTGAACTTTGGGTTTAGTTGGACAAATTTTGGAGATTTAGAATAGATTTTCTTTTTATAAAGGGTTATCCTTTTCTGGATTATCTGATCTTGTACTAACCTTTTTGGTTTTGGTTTTGGTTAAAGTCTAAAGACATGGGAAGTATATAGTTCTCTTTTGTGTATTAGGTGATTCTCTAGAAGTTGATTATAGTACTCTTAATGTGAACAAGTCTTCCTAAATACTCATCTTTTGGAGAAAATATTAGTTTGTGTAAGGAATCTAATAAAAGTTGAAAGACAAGATGATAAGTGATTATGTTTCCTTATGAATAATTTCCTCAATAAAATGTAACTTTAAACAAAAATGTTGTCTATTAACTTTTCCTACTGGGGAATCGAATACCGTTTAACCCATCACAAGTTTGTGATTTTCTTGTGGTTAACTTTCTCCTAAACATGTTTTCTATCACTCTCCATCAGAACATGACCCTATGTTTTCTCATCCATGTCCATGTTTTCCTACATGGAATCCTAGTATGGGTTAACTCGGGTGACCTCTGTACTTATCTTTATTTATTTTAAAGTGATTTTTTTACCGACTCTTGTTCCGATGTGGGACTTTCAAGGATGTTTCCAAGCTCAATTTTAAAATTGCGAGGATGCAATTACCAAAAGGGGGGAAGGATGTAACACCCTAGGTAAATAAAGAATATGACATCTTTATATTTATTTATATTTGTGAATAAAATATTAATATTAATTTTAAACGGGATGCTATGCTCGATGGTGTACCCAATATGCAACAATGAGTTTCTTGGGAATCTTACATTGCACTCTAATAATAAAATAATATTATTTTTAATAGTAGTTAACGCATAACCGTTGTAATGGAGGGAATGAACAGAACTAACTACAAAATGATTATATATGTTTGTCAAATATTTTTACTTTTTACAATAAATGTTAGAGGATTAAGAATTTGAATGAATCCAATTTTAAGCGTAAACATTCTAATATTCTTTAAAAGGTCGATTAACCGCCTTTTGATGGCGAAACTCTTTTAAATCCACTTTTGACAATTTTATGTGTTATATTTTACAAAATAAAATTTTTCTTTAGAATCGGGACATCAAAATTTACTTTGTGTAAATTTTTGGTATTTTTCCGAGAAAGTTCAATTTTTAATGAATAGTGAAAAATGTTGTATTTTAATTCAAAACCTCTTTTTAATCTAATTTATTTATATGATTAGATTATATTTTGAATTGTTTTTAAAGTGAAATTAGAATATATTTTTACCATTTAATCCAATAGTGGTCGTTGTAATTAATTTCACTTTGAAATCGGACTTAAACTAGTGTCAATCTTTTGATACATTTGGTTTCATAAAAACACGCTATTTGTTTTCACAACGGGAATTAATTATTAAATTAATTAATGAAACTTATATGTTTTGAATTTTTTAAAATAGAAATAATTTTTGAATTTGGAATATCAAATATAGCTTAGGGTGAATTTTTGGTATTTTTCTGAAAAACTTCAATTTTTGATGAATAGTGAAACCACAAAGTGGTGGTTACAAAATTTGATTTTTCGTTTAAATGGGACATTACCACTTATATGATTTGAATTTAAAAAATAAAATTTAAATTATTTTAATTGTTAAGTAAAATGTGGTTCAATGGGATGAAAATAATTTTTGATTAAAAGAAACTTTTAAGTTTTATTAATCGCGATTAAAGGTGATTAGTGTGATTTAAGGTAAAAATGATATTATAATAAAATGAAAATATCTTTAAACTTGTACTAACCCTATTATATGAGTTATGGCCGACCAAGAAAACCCATGGGTAGATTTTTGGTACCCCATGTAGCCACTTCGGTTTGATAATGACATTTATGCCTTTTATTTAAAGTTAAAATAAAAATGTCACAAACATGATTTGTTTTACTAAAACAATTTTTACATGTGGTTATAAAAGTAATAATTTTGACTATAAATAGTCATTGAAAAGATAAAAATATTTCCTACATCATAGTATTTTTTTATAATTTTTATACATTAAATAAATTAAATTCATTATGACATCATGATGATGCAGCGATGACCTCATTATTTAACGATTTAAATAAAATGGAAAGATAATGCAAAATATAGGACCTAAACATGTCAAAAACCTATTGGATGGGTGTATGTCGAACCCTTATCACCTTATCCTCGAAACACATCAATGTCGGACCTTTAAAATCTGAAAATCATTTGAAAATAAAGTAACATTTTATACTTTTCCATGAGTGCCCCTCCTCTCCTCTTATAAAAGGCCCCCACCTATACCACATTATCCACACCTCTCAAGCCTTTGGTTCGGCCAGTATCTGATCATTTTGTCTCTAAAAATCCCTCTCCTCATCCTAGAAGCCTTAACTTAGTCAGGAAGTCTTCAAGAAACCATTTTGGTTTAAACCAAAGGGAGTTACCCGATTTTAAGGTAACGTCTTCACTTGTGCTCTTTCATTTTATTTTGCTTCTCCAACCCCCTAAAATCTTTTTATTAATTTATTTTGTAACAACTATAGTATCTTAAATATACTAGGATGTTTTTATAATAAGGATTCGAGCTACACTTACACACACCTTCATCTAATGGTTAAAGAACATACTGTTTTGTGGATGGTGAATTTCTGCCTCATGAAACGATGATTGTTCAATACTCATATAACACCTTCAAAGGTGGACATTAATATGTCACTATGCTTATATATGATATAAAATATGTTTATGTTTTACTTAAGATTCTGTATTTTTCATTTGTGGCATACCTTTATGGCTTCCATTATGGGTATACGCGATATCTTCATTTTTGGAAGTACGGACTACCGCCCCCTCAAAGTGATTTGATTCGTTAATGACATATGTGGGACGTATAAAGGATGGATTTAAAGTTATTATATATGATATTATACTGGAATTATAATATACCTTTATTGTTTTCTATCCATTAAATTATGAGATATAAATGAAAGTAGCATTCATGCGTACGTACGGCTTACCGTCTCCATGAATGGTGCATTTCATTTCTTACCCTCAAATGTAATGTAATATTGTAAGTACATATAATGGATATATATTATGTATGATACATCTAAATGATCAATATATTTATGTAATTAAAAATATACATACCTCTCATTTAGTTTTAATTCCATTAATATGACATAGAAATGAAAGTAGCGTCCATGCGTACGTACGGCTTACCGTCTCCATGAACGGTGCATTTCATTTCTTACCTCTAAATGATTACGTAATATTATAAATATATGTATATTATGGATATATATGATATATATGATATCCAAATCTTGAATATAATTATTTAGATAATGTATATTTGACTACGTGAACAACTTGTAAATATAAGAAGTTCACTTTTGACTCAAGTACCAAATAACGACAAAACAACCGTTATTAACTTAAATGATTACATAATGTTCATGACATGGTAATAAGTTATATAAAAGGAATAATTAACTTTAAAAAGGTTCTTAAGGAAGTATAAATTAACTCAAGTTTATTATTCAAGATATTAAAGAACGATCGAGTCAAGTCGGACCCGAGGTAAGGGATCCTACTCCTCTCTTTCTTTTTAAGTACACTCTTTTATGTCATTCCTTTAAAGCTCTCATTTATTGTTATTGGGATGTTATTTTATATTACTCTTACTTTAATTTTTATGTTCATATGATGAGAGACCCTATTTTCTCTCATCAATCCATTTTGGAAGTTTTAAGTGGCGTCGTTAGGCTGCCGAGTTTTCGTAAGGGATTTTTCACCTCACTTTTAGTCTCGTGATATTTATGCTACATTTGCCACCATTTCCTTTGAGTGGTGTATTTAATTCCCATTATTTTACTCTTTGTGTAATATAATTTCATTTATGGGTATTTACATATTTATTGTATGACCCTTCTTCAATGGGGTGTACGTTTCGAAAGTTACCCAAGTCAGTAAGGGAACCTTTCACCCTCCTCTTTTTAAAAGACTTATTTTGTTATGTCTTTTAATTCACATAATATTATGCTGGGATATGTTCTTCTATGTCCTTATTGATTTAAATTTTATGTCCATGTGATGAGATACCCTTTTTATCTCTCATCAACTCATTTTTTGAATTTTGTAGTGACGTCGTTAGGCTGTAGAATTTTTGCAAGGGAACTTCTTAACCCAATTTTGATTCTTTGTGATAAACTTGTACACCTTGAATATGTTGTTCTATGATTATGTGTGAATGTTCTATGATTGTTTTACACTTAATATGCACTTATATTTCGTGTATTCATTTGTCACACATAATTATGTAACTGATTTATCCTTAATCCAAGGATATTGTCTTTGTAAGGGACTTCATCTCAATCTCCTTTCATTGATGCATATTTCGTTTTATACACAAATATGTTTTCTACGGTGTATAAACCCCTTTGAATTTTACTTTTATACAAAAGGAATCTTTTTCTATGAAGCGTTTTACTAAACTACAAAAAGGAATGTTTCTTTTAACGTACGCGGTGACAACGACCTTTTCCGTCGCTGCGAGTATTATTTGGTCTTTGGCTTCCTCAACAAACCGTAATGTTTTTAAAATAAAATAAATTCCATATACTATTTTATGTATTTTGGTATTGAAAATGGTTTTGATAAAGGATTATATTATGTCAATATATTTAAATGATATATTTTGATTGAAATGTGGAAATGTTATCATTCCTTTATATTGGTTTTATGTTTTATGATTTTATATTGGTACTTGGACATTTGACAGGTGGTTAAGTGATAAACCATATGACGGGTGGTGCTGTGAATACTAGGACGGGTGGTTAAGTGATAACCTCCAATGCATTTGGTATGGAATTCGGTCGTATGGATATTCCATTAAGTATGTATGGAATTTGTCCGTATGGCTATTCCATTAAGTGATATGTGTGGAAGTCGGCCGTATGGTTATTCCACTTAAGTATGTTTATGTCCCAAGTTACCTTTATATGTTATGTGATATTTTTATGGGTTTTATGGTAATCTTTTGGTTAAAAAAGGGTAAGTAATGATCTTTTATTCAGTGAAGAGTTTTTACTACTTCATAAAGGTGAAAAGTATTAATTTGATAAAGTATACATGGTTTACTTGTTTTTTTGATAAACTAACAGTTTTCATTCTTTGTGTATCCCTTACTGAGCTCTTTATGCTCACCCCAAGTTTTTTTGAAATGTGTTTCACAGGACCTAATGAGGAATAGGGTCAAGGATGGGATCAAGGGAAAGTCGTTCTATATAAAAATTCGAACTAGACATGTTTCTATTTAAGAGTTTTTTTTATTCTATGGAAACTTAGTAGAAGTGTCTACTTTGTAATCTTTTGAGATGTAGTAGTTATGTTCTAATTCTCTAAAACTCTAAACTTGAAAATATACTCAATGTGAATTATTCATTTCATTCAATATTAAGAGATGTTTAAGGCCGGGGCCTTATAATTTATATGGTGAATTTTTTCAATGGTGGACTCTCATTGAGAATATGATATGGGATGAAGAAATCAACTTCATGGAATGAAAATAGTTTAAGACGATATTTTTCAATTAATATTTTCCCTAAAATTTTTTCACTAAAATAGTGAAAAAAACCTTCAAGATAAATAAAAATTTGGATGAATTCATTGGTACCTATGAATCAAATTTCACAAGTATTAAATGATATGGTTATTCTTTTACCATTGACCACAAATCCAAAATCAATAATTTCTTTATTATTTTAAAACTAAGACTCCAAAATTCATTATTGATAAGAGACTTTGGTAGCTATGAGAAAATTGTTTAATTTGTTGTCAAGGTGGAGATAGAAATTGTAGACTCATAATATTCTCATGATTTTGGGGACAAGATGATATAAATGGAATTTATAGTAAACTTAGTTTATAAAACACATGGGAAAATTAAATGAAGCTTCCTACATGTAGAAAAATATGGGTGAAGCATAGAGGAAATTTTCTTAACGATATAAGAAAATTATTCAAGTGTGGAAAGGAATGTCATCAGACACATGAATGTTAAAGAGACATAAATATTCTAACCAATGAGATAGATGAAAATAAAACTCAAAATAATCTAGCACCCACACTCTAATGCTTTAATTATAAGTAGTATGGAAATTTTACAATACTGTGAACCAATCCAATAGCTAATGATGAAAATTGAAATAATAAATATCTTAATCCATGGTATATAGTGAAAGCCTATGCAATCACAACTACAGATGTAGGTCATGAAAACTATATTGTTAAAGGTACACTCATATTTCACTCAAGAAATAAAATTTTTTTGTTTGATTATTATTCTACTCACTCCTTTATATCCATAAAGTTTTCTAAGATCATCAAATCACCACACTAACCATTATATATTGAATTATCAGTGAAAACTCCCGATGGTGAGACTATAGAATCCCAAGTCTAAAATTCTTCTCTAATTGATTTTTTTAGGAATATGATTCCTTTAAAACTTGTTATTCTTATTTTAGATGAATTTTATTTCATTTTGGGCATGTATTATCTCTCTCTAAATAGATCCTACATTAATTTTTTGGACTTGGAAATCACATTTTATATTCGAAATCAACCCATAAATATTTTTTGATACAAGGATTTCTATGAACTCTATATGGAAGTTACTTTCCATGTATGGGTCATGTTACCTATAAATGAGAGATATATACCTTAAATGTTTGGGTAAACCCCAAATATTAAAATCATGTCAATTATTAAATAATATCTTGATTTATTTCTATAATTTTTTCATGGTCTTCTCCTGAATCATAAATTTTAGTTTTCAATATAAACATAACTAGTGTTGCACATATATCAAATAATATTTATAGAGTATCCATGATTGAGTTGTAATAATTAAAGAAGAAACTCTAAGAGATTCTAGATAAGGGTTGTTTAGACCCATGTGCTTAACCATGGGGTGCACTAGTCCACTTTGTAAAGAATAAATATATATCAATGCATCTATGAATTGATTATCATAAACCTAACAAGATCACAATGGAAAAAATTATCTTATACATCATGTTGGTGATTTTTTTATCAATAATAAGGGTATAAATACTTCTAAAATATTTACCTTCGATCCGGTCACCATAAATTAAGATTTAAAAGGGAGGATGTATCCAAGATAACCATACATACAAGATATGGAAAATATGAATTCATAGTGATTTCATTTGAACTTAAAACTTCCCTTGTTATATTCATGAATATAATTAATATAGTCTTTATATAACACCTAGATTAATTTTTAGTAGTCTTTATAGAAGAAATTATCATATATTCTAAGATAAAGAAATATTATTAAGATTATTTGTGGATTGTGTTGAAGACCATGAAAAAAGGGAAACTGTATGCCAGATTTATAAAGTGTGAATTATGGATATAGAAAGTATCATTATTAAATCATGTAATCACAAGTAAGGGTATATATATGGGTAATTCAAATACTTAAGCCATTAAATAACATCCTAGACAAACCATTATAACTAAAATCTATTGTTTTATTGAATTGGTTGGATACTATAGATTCACTGTGATAAATTTCTCATAATTTCTAAATATACTAAATAAGAAAATTTATATGGGAGTTAAGTTATATTGAAATGATGAATATAAAGAAAATTTCAAGGATTTGAAGAGAAGTTTCTTCAGTTCCATTGTAATCACACTACCATGTAGTAGAGAAGTATTTTGTATATACAATGATGCATTAAACAAGGGATTGGGATGTATCGTTATATAAAATGACATTGTCGTAGCGTATCTATCATGTAAATTAAAGGGTCTTGATAAAAATAATCAATGAAATATTTTGAGATATAATAATTAATATTTTCATTAAATATATAGAGTACTTATCTATATGCTTAAAAGTGTGATATATATATTTCTCACCAAACATAAATTACATATTAACACAGAAGGAGTTGAATGTTTGGAAAAGAATATGATTGGAGTTATTCAAGAACTATTATTACTCAACATATATCCACCTTAGGATGGTGAAAAATGTGGTTAATTCTTTGAGTATAAAGGAACAAGATAATTTATCCATTATGAGGATTTAAATAGACCCAATACTCATATATTTTCAAATTATAGACCTTGGAATCATAAGGGAAGGAAATAAATCCAATTTTTATAAATTACTTCTCAATAATACATCTATTTGAAGGTCAGGGAGGCATAAAATGAGGATATAAATCTATATAATAAAGTAATTTATATTCCACATTTCAACCATGATAGTTATGGAATGATAAGATTCAAGAAATTAATTTGTGTCCCATCAATACCAGAATATAAAGGAGTTACTGGATGATGCACATAGATCATTATTCATTATACATATAAGAAGGGAAATTATGTATAGATATTTTAATAATAATTCCAATTGGGATAGCTTGAAGAGTGAGATTATAGAATATATATCTTGACTCTCGATGATTAATAAATTTTAAGAAGAATGATATAAGTCTAAGTGGATGATACAACTATTACCCATACCTATAAAGAAATGGGATAAAATCACCATGGATAATTTTTATACATCTTACCAAGGCTTATAAAGGATATAATACCATTTTGGTTATATTATATTTCCTTATGAAGTTAGAATAATTCATTATTATTCAAGAAGACTTCTTGATCAACTTGCCAATAAATATATAAAGAAAGTGGTCCGGCTATGTAGAATTACACTTTTAATTATATTTCATTAATATATGAGGTTTACCTAAAACATTTAGAGAATTATTTACTAATAATTGGATAGGAAGATGAGATTCAACACTTCTTATCGTCCTTGGACTAATTTTTATTATAAAATGACCATTAAAACTCTAAAAGATATGTTGAGATACTATTTAATTGATTTTAAAGGATTTTTAGATCAACACCTTCCTCTGATAGATTTATCATATAACTATAATTTAAATTATATCATTAAAATGGAATTATGTGAGGATATATATGGGAATAGATTCATAATTCCAACATGTTGGGATGAAGTTGGAGAGTATAACCTGCTAGGAACAAATATTGCTCAAGAAATGTCTATAACACCCCAAAATTTTAGAATATTATTCTATTTAATAAATAAATATGTTTGATATATTTTTAAAAATGTAAACCAGAACTTATTTGAATAATTATTAAATTATAAAATTAATCACATTATATTGTATTTAAATGAAATATAATTGCTGAAAAAAATAATTCACTTGGAAAATATTATTGTTCCTAAAGAAATGTTTTCAAATACTTTGTTAAATAAAATTATTTCTTTCATTTATGTTTTATTTAAAAATTAATCTATTGTATTAAAATTACAAAAAATTATTGTTTAAACTTGTATAAAAAAAATTTATTGGTTATATATTTCTTATAAATTAAAATAAAAACATTTGAAAGTGAAAAGGAGTTGTTTTTATGAAAAAATGATTTTATGCATAAAATGTGTTTTTATATTATTAAATTAAATTAATCACAATTTATGAATTATTTTAATAGAATTTATAGATGATATATTCAATAAAATATCTTAACATTAATTTAAGGGTTGTTACTAGGAAATGAATGATAATAAATTCAGTATTATTCTTAAAAATGAATTTTTCAAAACAAGGTTTCCATTACATTTTATGTGACTATTTTAAAATTAATTTCTTACACTTTAATAAATTTAATATAGTAAAATATTTTATATGTTTTAAATTATAATTTCCAAATTTATTAATAAGGCCAATTTTATTTTTGTTCATTATGAATAGTAAGAATTATAATTTTTTTCTCACCATAATAAAGGGTAAATCGTGTTAATTAAGGTTAAAAATATGTAATAAGGATAAAAATTTTCATATTAAATATTATTGGATAATTTAATTTTTAACATTATCACCTTATATTACAAATTTTATTTATTTAGTTCCAATTTTAATTGATTGATACATATATTATATAATAAAGTTTCAATTTTTTATAAGTTTTCCACCCACCTCTCTTATAAAAGGGCACCTCCTCTATTCATGTATTCCCAAACATTGAGAACTATTTATCATATAATAAAAATCAAAAAAACCTTAAAAACATCCTTAAAAACTTCATAGAGAATATGTTCTTCCTATATTACCTAACCAAGAAGGATTAAGTTGTAATCCAATGAAGTTTTTACAAAGAAGAGGTAATTGGCATAAGTGCCTCAACCTAGTTGGTGAGGAATCGGCAAGTGCATCCAAGAGACCAGATATCAAAACCAAGTGGAGGGATAATTTTGGGGTATTGGAGTAGTACTGCAGAAGTACTGTAGCAGTTATTGTAGAGGTTTTGTAGCAGTTATTTTTTGGTGTTGTAGTAGCCAAAACTATTCACTAGATTGGACCTTTGGGCCACCAATTTGATCTTTGGGACCTTTAACACCTTCATTACACCCAATTACTTCAGGACAGTAAGGATTTAAGGGCACCACAAGGCCTTCAGGCCGCCTTAAGGATTTCGGGCCACATGATCAATGCAGTTTCCCCAGATAGACTCTACAAAAAAGGAGCATCCCTAGAGGAGGATTTAAAGAAGGTGAACCCACCAATGTAGAACCAAAATATTTGTAAGAATGAGAGGGTATGAAAATTCCATCGGGACCAGCCTGTTCCTTCACAGGAAGCCTAGTCAGACGACCATGCGAAGGTGGATAGCTATCATCACAATGCAAATGCTGGGGAGGGGTAGTTCCTTGTAGTTATAGTCTGGTTGAATTCTCTAAGATATTAGTGTCATGAAATGTCTCTAAAGACTATGTTCCATATAATATCTAAGCCTACAGGCCTTGTTAGGGTTCCCCCTCATCCCTTCAAAGGTGGGTCATCAAAAATCAGTAAAAATGGCCAAAGAATAGGTTATTGTCTTTACCGATCTATTTCGGGTTTCTTTCTCACATAACCTCATAAAAATATTCTATAACCATTTTAACATGATAAAATATTTATATTTACTATACTAATATATTTTATGTTAATTTTATTTCCATTTTATATCTCCATTATCTCTAATGTAAAATAAAATCATCATCCATTCGTATATATAGACCACCATCTCTACGAAGCAGTGTATTTTATAATTCATCACCACCTATCATGGATGGTTATATGGATGAATTTAATGGATATATATAATTTTTATATCATAATTATTATTATTTAATGGTTAAATATTATCTATATTCTTACCCTCTCATCTTTTGGAAAACCATGATGTCGCTCATGTGTACGTGTGGACTATCACCTCCACGAAGTGATGTGGTTCATTTTTTCACCACTTCTAACCATAGATGGTAATAATAATATATTTAATGAATATATATTATATTTATGGTATTATTATAATTATTTAATGATATATTATTATTATTTATTTTTATTTTTTCTATTTATTGTAAAATGAAAGCACCACTTGTGTGTGTGTACGTACTACCATCTCCATGAAGTGATGTAATTCATTTTTCATCACCCCTTATATAAATATTTATAAAATTGTATATAATGGAAAAATATAATACTTATAACATTATTATGAATCTTTATATGATTAAACCATTGCCAAGGTTTAAGTATCGGAACTGTTGAACCAAAACATACATAGAAAATGGAATAATTAACACCCTAAATGTTGATTTTAATAAAAAATTGATAATAAATTGGTAATTGGAAATTTTAAGGTAATGATATATTTTAATAATTATTAAAATGTTTTTATTATTGGTTTATAATAAAAAATAATTTTATTATATATGATTTTAATAACACATATTAATAAATTTGTGACTTGTGGTAAGGGTTTATGTTACAACCTCATTTATGTTCAGTATTATTTATGTTAAATTTACAATTATGGAAGTTATATGATAATTTTATTTTAAACTCCATATATATTCTTATAATATTTTTATTTATATATTATTTATGTTTTCCTTTCATTCTATTCTCTGTTTTACTTAAAATTATTGATAAAATTTCTTCAATAAAAACCAACCTTATTCTCCTTTTAAGCAGGAATATTTTTCCTCCATGTATATGTTCATTAAAAATTTTATAATAATGTTATTTTATATGATCCTATGACTATTTAAATCCATTTTCAAAAA
The DNA here is from genome assembly GCA_963277665.1 of Viscum album. NCBI lineage: Eukaryota > Viridiplantae > Streptophyta > Magnoliopsida > Santalales > Viscaceae > Viscum > Viscum album. The sequence continues at coordinate 1,352,557,127 of OY728147.1, read as the reverse complement.
TATTTTAATTTATTTTCAAAGCATTGAAAATTCATTTTTATAATTTTTTCTGAAAAAGTTATTTATGAATTTTTATAAAAAGTGTGAAAGGAATATTTGTTTGAATGTTTACTTCACAAATGAATTTAACACTATTAGTATTGTTCTTTAATTTAAATATTTATTTAAAATTTTACAAGTGTATTTTCAAAGTAAATATTTTTATCAAAATTATGGGATTTTTTGTTTTTTACAAGCACCAAAATAAAATTATATTTTCTATATTTTCAAAGAAATTTTAAAGTTCAATTTTAAAGGTATTTTTTATTATTGTAAACATCCTTTAGGTTTCTTATGATTCAATATGGATATTATCTTATGATTCTATTTTTTTTCTTTGTATGTATTATGATTATATGATGAGGAAATATTTATAAAACTTGCTTCATTTCTATGGGTTATGATATGATGAATTTATAGATGTTTTAGCATCTTATGTCACACATGTGTATGGTTTTCATTATGTGATGGGAGGGACCATAATTATATATCCCTATAATTCATTATGTTATGACTTATATCTCATGATATGGAATAAAATAGGATAGGGAGAAAACCCATTCCAAGAATGTGAATTGGTTAGGTAGTGAATCCAATCCATTATAATACTTTTTCTACTATGTGAGGATTGTCTTGGTAGTAATACTTGACTAATGAATTCATTTAATATGATTATGAATGTTCTACAAACTATTATGACATGTTTTATGCTTATGAAATACTCCCATGGATCATGACTAATTAATTATAATTCCTCACTCTTATGAATCATGCCATTTGAAATGCTAAATATTTATGTCATGACTCATGATTTATGATCTATGACTAATTTGTTTTGAACTTCATAAGTTATTAATATTCCATCATACCCTTATTCTTATCTTATGTTTGTAATTGATCCTTGATTTATATCTCCCATTTTTACCATTACTAAGCATCTAATCTCACCATTTATTATGTTTCTATTTTTACCCAGGTTATAAATAATTTTTTTAAGTAGTATATTTCTAGATATCATACTATGAGAGAATAATGTTATGGTATATGTTAAATATATTTAATTAAATATGTTTATTATGTATCTATTATTCAAAAAAACCAAAATTTTATGGTTTTTTTGTGTGAATTATTGTGAAATGTATTAAATATTCATCTATAGAGATTAAATATTTATGTATGTAATACTCAGGTCACCTCAGTTAGTATAATAGTAGTGTTTATTTGTTTTTAGATAATGTTTTATGAGTAAAATACATATATGACTTATGTAGATGATTAATAAATAAAAGTGACATAGGGTGAACCTAAAAGTTTCATATATTGATAAGAATGTGACATAATTTATTACATATCTGGAATGATTTTTATGACTGTATAATTTCTCACTCTTATTATTATAGATTTATTCTTATGAAATTCATGTTGGTTTTATTCAATGGATAAAACTAGAAGGTATCCTATTAATAATAAATGGGTGGAAAATTCAATGATTTTCCTCTTGAGAAATTGAATATAAAGGGAGATGTAATGAAAAATATTATTATTATATTCATGAAAATCTATCAATACATGAATAATTCTAATATTCCAAATGATAAAAGTATGGGCCAATAGACTATTGATTCTTTAATAAGGAAACATCCACCTTATTTTAGTGGGTCTTGTGATTTACTATTTGTTGATAAATTGATCAATACAAATGAAAATATATTTCCCATTCTCTAATGATCAAATAAGGAAAAATTTATCCTGATGGTATATCATTTGTAGGGAAAATTATAGAAATAGTGGAATACTATTAAGGGAATAAGGAAAATTAAGGAATTGACTCCATGAAATGCGATGAGTTTAAGAGGGTATGTTTAAGTAAGTACTTTATCTATATTATTTACATAAAAATAGAAAATCAATCCCTTTAGATAAAGTGTAAGGATGATGAATATATAGATACCTATGAGGAATTATTTATATTACTTGAAAGGTATAATTATATTTTATCATCAACCCTACATTAAAAATTGATCAAATATTTAGTGGATTAAAACTAAGTCTCCAAAAGGCGTTATCCATGAGAGACTTTATTAGCTATAAAAATGTAATTAGATGAGATATCAAGGTAGAAATGGAGATTAGATATTTTCATCACTATCATGGTTCTAATAAGTATATAAATATGTAGTTTTGAGGAAGTTATAATAATAAAAACCATGGAGAAAAAAAATGAACCTTCCATTAATTAATAAGTTTGGAAAGAAGTATAGAAAATGTTATCTTAAGGGGGTCGGTAAATGTTTTAAGTGTGTAAAATAATTTCATCAAACAAGTGAATTCCAAAGAGATATAAAGAGCCAATATAATGAAATGAATGTTGAGAGATCTCAACTGAATGCACCACCCACACTATAATATTACAAGTGTAAGGAGTATGAGAATTATTCCAACCAATGCATGAATTCAAAGGTTAACAGCAATAATATGCATAAAAAACTCCTAAGATAAATGATAAAGGAAAAATCATGCAATCTTAATCACCAAAGTGTTTACATGAATAAAGTGGTGAAAGGTACACTTATCATCTACTCTAGAACTAAAAATTTATGATTTGATTCTAGTTCCACCTACTCTTTTATATCTGAAGAATTTTATAATGGTATCACATAACGACATTAATTATTAGATTTTTAATTATCAATCAAAACACTTATTGGTATGATGATTTCATCTCAAGTCTATAACACATCTCTAATAAAATTTTGTGGGAATGTTCTACCTAAAAATATTTTTATTCTTCCTTTTGTTGAATTTGATGTGAATTTGGGTATGTATTGACCCAATATCTATATATTCCATATCAATTTCTAAGGAAGGGAAGTTGCGTTCTATATTTTGAATCAACCTATGATTTTATATGGGTGTGAGGATGAACATGAAAATACAAGGGAAATTACTTACATTATATGGGTGTTATTACCTATTCATGATGTGTAATTGTCACAAATGGTTAGGGAGAAACTCAATATTAAAATATTAACATTTTTTAGGAATATTTTAGTGTATTTTTTGAAGAGTTTCCTATTCTTCCACTGAATCTTGAAGTTTAATTTTCAATAGAACTTGTACCCAGTGTTGCACCTATTTCAAACAATCCTTATAGAATGGAACTGTTTGAGTTTCAAGAATTGAAGAATTAACTCTATGGGAATCTATATAATGGATTAATATTATTGATTTCACCACCATAGGATGAAAAAATTGTTTTTTTAAGAAAAAATATGTGTCAATGTATCTTTTCATTGATTATTGGGAACATAACAAGATAACTATCAAGAACAAGTATTGTCTACCTCGTATTAATGATTTTTTTATCAAATATGAGGAGCTCAATACTTTTAAAATATTGACCTCTGATCTATATATAATCAATTGAGTATTAAAAAGGAGGAAATATCCAAGACAATCTTTCATATAATTTATAGAAACTATAAATTTATAGTGATTCCATTTGGACTTACTAATTCCCCCTCTATCTTCATGGATAAAATGGATTAGGTATTTTGATATTACCTTGATAATTTTATAGTAGTATTTATATATGGTATTCTTATATACTATAATAGAAATGAAGATAATAAATATCATTTTAGGATTGTGTTGAATACCTTGAGAAAGGAGAGGTTTTTTCCAAAATTTATAAAGTGTAAATTCTAGATACATGAAGTACCCTTATTGGGTCACATAATTACATGTGAGGATATATCAATGGATACCTCAATGATGAAAGTTATTAAACATTAGACTAGAACAACCACAATGACTGAGATACATGCTTTTATTGGACAGTTTGGATGCTCTTGATGCTTTGTGAAAACATTATAATGGATATTGAATCTAATAATCAAGTTAACATTGAAGGTAACTATGTATTTTTAGACCAATTAATATGAAGAAAATTTTAATGAACAAAAGATAAGGTCATTTAGTGAACTTGTTCTCACACTGACTTAAAGTGGATGAGGATTTTTGATCTATAGTGATACATCAAATAAGGTAGTAGGATGTTTCCACATAATAAATTAAATAGTAGTAGCATATGACTCATTCCAATTTAATGTTCATAAGAAAAATTTCATGACTCGTGATTTAGAACTAAAGGATATAATTTTTTATTTGAAGATATGTATTCATTATATTTATTGGAAAAAGTTTTATATATAAATAGATCATAAAATATTTAAATAAATATCTAGGAAGAAAGGGTCGAATATGTGTTAGAAGAAATGGTTGAAACTAATTAAAGATTATGACTACTTAATAAATTACCACCCTAGGAAGGTGAGCAAGTTTGTTGTTGCTCTAATTCTGAAGGAACATTCTCATTTTTCCATTATAATGACTGAAATATATCCAACACTTATATATTTGTAGAGGATATACCTTGAAATCATATTTAAATAAGAAATATCATATATTTCTCGTATTAATTTCCAACAATATATTCATTTTAATATTAAAGAGGCCTCAAAGGAAGATATAGAATTTAAAATGAAGGAAATAATTATTCATGATTTTAACCTTATCCATGAAGGAGTGATCAAATAAAAGAATCAGGTATGTGTGCCATCGATACCTTAATTGAAGAAGGATATGTTGGGTTAAGATCATAGTTCATAATCCTATATAAATCCTAGAAGAAAAAATATATATAGGTATATTAAATAGTATTTCTAGTGGTAAAACATGAAGAAAGATATTGTGGAGTATGTATCTGGGTGATTGATATGTAATAAAGATAAGGCTCAGAGACAAAAGTCTAATGGGATGTTACGACCATTAACCATACCTAAGTGGAAATTTGAAAATATCACTATGTATTTCATCATGGGACTCTCTAAGACATCTAAATTGAATAATTCTGTTAGGTTTGTAGTTGATCACCTTATGAAATCATTACACTTAATTTCTATTATAAAATATTTCTCTCTTAATCAACTCATGTGAATATACATTAAGGAAGTGGTGAGGTTTCATGGAGTACCACTCGCAATCATATATAATCAAGATTCAAGGTTTACCTCTACATTTTAGAGAATATTTTAGAAATATTTTAATAAAAGGTTTATCTTTTGCAATGAATATCATCCTTATACAAATGGTCAATCTGAGAGGACCATTCAAACCCTAGCAGATATGATGAGAGCTTTCTCTATAGATTTTAAAGGAGGTTGGGGCTAACAACTTTCTATAGTTGAATTCTATTACAATGATATATTTAAATAAATCATTAAAATATCTCCTTATTAATAATTATATGGAAATAAGTTTTGAACTTCAACATGTTTGGATGAATTTGGAAAACAAAATATATTGGTATTATAGATAGCTAATAAAATTTTAGATAAATTTGGAACCCTTGAAAATCTCAAAATCAAAAAAAAATAGTTATATGGATAACCTTAAATTGAATTTTAAGTTCAAATTTATTAATATGTTGTACGCATATGTATCTTCTTGGGATAAGGTTATGTTATTTGAAAAGAAATGTAAGTTCAACGCCAAGTATGTCGGCCCCTATAAGATTTTTGATCGTATAGGGGAAAGAACTTAACACCTGGTCCTTCCTCCAAAACTCTACAAAGTTAATGATGTGTTCCATATATATTCTAAGAATGAAAATACTTTATCCTTGAAATTTGATGAAATTTGAGACTTTACCATTGGATCATTATCCTTCTTATGAAGAATAACTAGTAGAAATCTTGGATCATAGATATAAACATCTATAGAAAAAAGATTATTCACCTAGATAACATTATTTGGAAGAATTATAAATTTTAGTATGTAACATGGGAAACTGAGGATGTGATTAGTTATAGTTATCCTCGTTTTTTATTATTTGAGTGATATAATTGTGAGGGAAAAATTCTTATTAGGGGATAGAATATATTACCCCAGAATTTTAGAATATATTTCTCATTTGTAAATAAATGTGTTTGATAGCATGTAAATCATGAAACCCTAAAGTTATGTGAATAATTATTATAGATTAAAAAAATAATATTTTATATTCTATTTAATAAAATATAATTTTTTGAAAATAATTTCTAATTTAATTAGTAAATTTTATTGATCCCAAAGAACTGTTTTGAAATGTTTTTTTATTAGCATTGTTTCTGTCATATCTGTTTTATTTAAAATTAATTAAAATTATTATAATAATGAATAAATACTTTTTACATATATATAATGTGAAATAATGGGATTGATTCACTTATATATAACCTGAAATTATTTTCCAAATGGCCTCAATTGCACCTCCGTGTGTGCCAGATGATTCTGACTAGAAACAAGGGTCTATGATGGTAATATGGGGAGACTATGGACTCTTTATCAGAGTGTCACACAATGGTGATATAAAAATAAAAAAACAATAGTGTAAGAAATATAATAATGAACATTTTAAGTATATCATTCAGATAAATATAATCAAGAATAATCAATATCTGGTCTCTTATACAAAATGATGATTCCATGATGTTATACAAGATTGGGAGCAGGTATAAAACACAATAAATGACATAAAAAACATATAAAAATTCAAAAATATATCTCCAATAGAATATCAAACACCATCTCAGTCCTCTACTCCCATACTCCAATCTAGTATAGAATTTTCAGCATTTATAGTTGGTCAATTTCCCTTATCACAACCTACATCCATGGAGTCTATCTGAGTACCAATCGATGGCCCAAATATGGTGTGAGTAAAACTCAATAGGTCACCACCAATGGTGTCTATAAATAATTTACTGTGTGAGTATATAATGAATTAGTGTGTAGGTAATAATAAGAAAATAAAATAAATTAACCAAATAAAACACACGTTAGCTCGGGTTCCACACAGGACACCCATCCAACACTGCTGGCTTTAAACTATTTCATAATTCCTTGAAACATTTATTATTCTTATAATAAATAATAATAATCATTTAACTTATTTAAATATAATATATATGTAAATTAATTTCCATTTATTAAATATTTTCAATAAGTAATTTCTGGTCCATTTATTCAAAATAATTAACAAAAAATGTCATCTCCTATAATTTTGTTACATAAGAAGGGACGTTATGTCCTTTAATTTAAAATAAGTAGTAAGGAATTACATGAAATTTATTTCCAATAATAAATTATTAATTTCATATTCATTATATGATGATGGAATGATGTAATCACAACTATTTCATTTAATCAATATAATCTATCATTTAAGTCGTGTGAAAAAATAGTAATAAGAAGGAGCCAATTGTAATATAATTTCCATTACATCATTAAATAAGGGTTAAGTGACATGGTATTAACACTCACCTTTTATTTAATTAATTCATAATTACTGAATTGTTCCATGGGTAGGTACATACAATATCTCAATTCATCAACTCAATTTAAAACATATCACAGGAAAGGTTAATCCAAACTTACCTTAGTGGTGTTTTGGTCCCAAGGAAAGAATAATTCATTGATTAATTTAATCAAAAAAACCAAGGGGATAGTTTGGGTTGAGTTTTTCAACATCCAAATGGTCACTTATGTCATATATCATGTCTATTCAAGGTCTAGGTGACCAATTTAATATATAACATATTTTTGAAGTAATGCATGGAAGGTCTGTGTGAGGCACAATGGAGATATGATATAAACACATAAACTTTTAAGGAAAAGGTATATACCACCTTTCTTATATGAGAAGAAGAATCCTCATCTATTATCAGCCTTTAAATTTTGGTTAGAACAACAGAAATCGAAGGAATATAGAAACACTCTAAAAATAGGGCATATTATCCCACTTAAAGATATCATTCAATATAGTGGGAGAAACTAACAAAAAGTGAAGTTGAATCATAAAATTATCATTGGATATCCAATGAGATGAACAGTGGTTGATTTCAATATATTATGAATAAGGTATCTTAAATACTTTTATGGGTAAATAGGTGATCAAGATTGACTATTGTGAATGATAAATGAAGGAGGATGAGAAAGAAATAAAGTTAAAATCATAAGGGGAAAACAGGGAAAACCCCTTTTTTTAGGCCTCATGATATTTATGGTGTAAATAAAAAATTTAAACTATAAAGTCTCATTTCATGGGGTTTTTTCGAACTTATAGGTATTTCAAGGAAATTTTATGACATAAATTGAAAATTTGTGGTCTGAAGAGACAATTTACACCATAGATTAGTTCTGAAAATAGAATCTTTCTTCTTCCTCACAAACCTCCACCAAATATCCAAAGAACCCTTTTATAAGGTCCAAACATGACAAAAAAGCCTGACAATTAAATAATAAAAACCCTATAAAATATTGGATCTTATAAACTCCCTCCATAAAATAACATTTCCATGAGTTTCCCTTCTAAGGGTGGTTGAACATTATTTGAGAATAATTCCATCCACTGAGCTTGTACGTGAACCTATCACTATCAATTCTCATCTTTTACATGGTCATTCTTACATATCACCTATACTAGAGTAACTTTCCTTCATCATAGAGACTTCATTCTATGATCAACATTATGAATAGGATAATCCTTAAAATAAGAATCAACATCCAACTCAACCTCATTAGGATAAAGGGTATGAGACGGGTCGGATTGATAACGACAAATCTATGAAACATGGAATATGTTATACATAACTTTTTACCACTACGGTAAAACTAATTGATTGGAAACTAGCATGAATATCTCTATAATCATGAATAGACTGAAAAATATAGGTGTCATCTTCCCTTATCTTTGAATCCACCAGTGCCCCAATCAAAGTGAAACATGTAAGAAGACCCGATCTTCCACCTCAAACTCTAGAGGTAAATGATTATGATATTTATAATACTTATGCTGATAGTGATCTATTTACTAATTATTTATGATGATATATACCTACTATGATGTCTCATGAATGATACACGGTCCCAGTAGCACTGCCTCACCTACTTTTAACCATTACAAAGGTGATCAGAACATCATACCTTATAGGGCCTCATAAGTATCCATTTTTATACTCACTTGAAATATATTATTATATGTGAATTTAGAAAGAGGTAAATTTTACTCTCAAGAACCTACAAAATCAAGGATTCATGCCTAAATCATGTCCTTTGACACCTATATAGTAAGATCTAACTGACCATCCATCTAGGGGTGATATATTATACTCATAAGTACCTGTGAACCCAAATACCTCTATTACCCTATCCATAAACAAGAATTAAACCAATAATCCTTGTCTAATAAAATATTACATGGGACCCATTAAGGCATATGATATCTCATACATATATACTTCTAAGTTTATCTACTAATAAGGTCTCCCTGATAGGTAGGAAATGAGAAAAAAAATTCATTCTATCCACAATAACCCACACTGCATCACTTACTTGGGGTGATTTCAACAATAATATCATGGAATCCAAAATTAATTCACCCCATTTCTTCTTCATAATGGGTAATATCTATAAAATACCACAAGTCTACTGGTGTTTCACCTTCATCTGTCGGCAAGTGGAACACTGAGTAATAAAACCTAATATATGCCTCTTTATACTCAGCCACCAATACTGACAATATAATTAATGATACATATTAGTAAGCCCTAGATGTACTACCCATTTTGAGGCTTGAGATTCTCACACCATCTCTCCTTTAATGTCTACAAGCATCTAGACATTCCCATGAATGTATAAGATATGATACTTATCAATGACCTAACCAAGAGGTGGGTCCTCACCTGAAACACTTTCCCTCATGACCAAATCCCCAGGATCATAAAGATATCTCATATTTACTTAATCTAGAAGTGAGGAAGTCACTAAAAAAGTGTAAAAAGAGGCTTCTCGTGAACTATTGAATATTAAGATACATCTCAGAAATTTGATCCATCAACTACAACTCAATGTTGGCTTCCTAAACTACTTGTGTATGAGTCTTCTTGATCAAATCATCATCCACTCAATTGTTCTTTCTAGGTATATAAGCAATCTCAAAATTGAAAGACTAAAGTTACTCAACCCACATTCAATGTTTGAGGCTTAAATCGCACTGATTAAATATGTATTTGATATTTTTATTGTTTGTGTATACAATGAACAACTCTCCTAATAAATAGTACCTCCAACAATGCATTGTATGAACAACCGCAGCTAGCTCAAGATCATTCATCGAGTAACTATACTCATGATGCCTCTACTACTAAGAACTTTATGCCACAAATCGATTCACTTTCAAAAAAAATGGCTCCCATACTGATTCCATATGTATCACAATATACTTTATATCCTTTACTAGGATTAGGTAGAATTTGGAGCGACACTAAAGTAAGTCTTCATTTCAAATCTAGAAAAGATTTTTCATAATATTTAAACAATAAAAACTAACACCATTCTTTTTTAAGCCTGTAAGAAGTGTTATAAGGTGTGAGAAATCAAAAATAAAATTCCTATAATACTCAAATCACACCAAGAAACTCTATATGTAAAATAAATTATTGGGATTATCCTAAGAAACCACAGCTCTCACCTTCTTTGGGTCTACAGAGACCCATGATTATGATATGATGTGACCCAAGTAGTGAACTTCATCAATACAAAAGTGTAATTTCATGATATTATCATATAGATAGTTCTATATCAGTGTATTCAATATTATATCAAGGTGATTATGATTATCATGTGGAGTCTTTCAATACACCAAGATATCATCCATGAAAACCACTACAAAGGAATCCATGTATGGGTGGAAAAACTGATTCATCAAGGAAATAAAGACTGATAGAACATTCATGAGACCAAATGGCATTACCAAATACACATATAATCCATATCTACTTTTTAAAGCTATATATAGTAAATATAAGGTTATAAAACTTACCTGATGATAGCCCTATCTCAAATAAATATTTAAGAAACCCTAGGATCCACAGAGCTAATCAAAGAGATCATCTATATGAGGTATTTTATACTAGTTCTTAATTATAATCTAATTAAACCACTGATAATCCATGAAAATCCTAAGGGTAGCATCTTCACTCTTGGAAATAATCATGGGTTAACACCAGTGTGAAGTACTATGTTGGATAAACCCATAAGATTTTAGTTCATCTAATTGTATTTTGAATTTCTGAATCTTGTTAAGATATATCCAATAAGGACAAATAGATACTAGTGTTACTCATGGAATAATATTAATAGTAAACTATGCCTATATCATGGGGTTAGCTAGGAAAAGTAATTAGGTTTTAATTCCTTGAAACAGTCCACTATAGAAGGGAATTATATCTGAAATGATCCTTGATCATTCAGAAAATGGATTGCAATCTGGGATGACACTCTTCTAAGCCCATTATTCTTAGGTCCCACTTTAATTTCCTGAACATTTCATTCACCTTTTTAAACATACTTTATTCCCTTAGGTGATGTGATGGAAACCCATCAATGATAGCAGTTGATATTGGTTAAAAAGAGCACTAATCAGTCCATCCTAAGAATGATGTCAAAACCTATCATTTTGAGGATGAAAATAATCCATAAGAAACAATATCCACCAATCTCGTAGGGAAACTCCTTTCATTAGATTACACTTTATAATATCACTCCAAATAAATTATTTAGAGTCATCACTCCACCAAAATAATCAACCTCAAGTCCAAGGATTTCCATGATATCCATCGATATGAATGAATATGAATCTCCTATATCAAATAGAATAGATACTAAAGTCGAGGCTAATAAAATCATACCTCAAACTGCAGATGGGATGGTACTCTATTCCTCAGGTATATGATGTAATAGATATATCTAGCCCGATTTGAATCTCAAATCTATAACCTGGCTATCCTGAGTGGGTTAACTCTATCGGCATTACATATCTAAGTCTAGATTCCTTGACCACAACTACATCCTCAGTCTGAATAGCCTATAGTACTCTAGATCCCTGCTTAACATGGATTTATTGATCTCGCTTCAGAACATGGATTCAGTTTAGACCCTATCTCACTAACCACTATAGGAAAGGTCCTCCAAAACAGAGGGAAGATGACCCATCCTACCATAATCCCATCACCCTACTGAGACCTTACTACACTAGAGATTTATGTGTATGGGCTTACCACACTGATGACATGTCACCTGGTTACCCGAGCACACACTCTGACCTCTTCTACACCATGAGAAAGCTCAAAATGATGTTTTATACCATTATATGAACTACTTCCCTACCCTGACACTAAACTATCATACCCCTCACCATTATCATTCCTCAGATTACACTCAAATATGAGTGCCTTATCTACTATATCAGATATGGTAGTCAAATGAAATGTATTATGATAAGAATAGATGGACTAACTATGACCATCCTCAAACTGCCTTTATCTAGTCAAATCATCACTAGAAATATTAGGAATAAATTTTTGGTGCTCTGTGAAGTGAGTTGAGTAGTCCATAATAGGCAGAATATCCTATTCAAAATGCAAAAAATCCCTAACTTGCTAATCTCTCAATGACTCTGAGTAGAAGTAATCATAGAAACTGCACAAAAAATACCTCAAACTCGTCTCTTGGTGCATAATTTCATAATTTAGGACATCCCATCAATTCTTGAAGGATCCATAAAGAATATAAACTACAATATTGACCCTCCTCTTCGGAGGAATCACTATATGATAGAATATAGACAAAGTAGCCTCTAGCCATGACTCAAAAACCTAGGGTCCACTATCCCCTGATAATGTGGGTAGATGTTTCAATTGGAATTATAATATAAACTATGCTATAGTAGGGGTAGGTCATGGGTCTCCCTACATAGTCTTCGTGAACCATAGAAAATACTCTTGAAACAAATCATAGGTTCCCAGATCAAGAATAACAAGAGGTGACACAAGTGGAACTACATGTGGTAATACTGGTGGTGGAGGTCCCACCACCTCTGGGGCATGGTTATCACCACCTTCTTACATTTTAATTGAGTCTGTAATAGAGTCATATATATACAATTCCAAATACATGCCTTAAACAAGTTTTAATAACAAAACTCATATAAATTAAAAGAATAGGAATGGTAAAAATCCTTCCTATATAAGAGTTCATTACCATCTTACAACTTCAAAATCTAGGTATATGTTACTTAGAAGAATATATTAGGACATGAGAGACACCCCCAACACCAACTAAAAAGGTCGAATATGGGTCAAGGCATCATATCATATTGCTAAGGTTCTGGTATATAGAGTTTCAATTACATGTTATATAGGAAAACACACTTTAAGTTTCAATTTGAATATCTATTTAACAATATAAATGCCATTTAACAATTATAATCATGTAGTTATATATATATATATATATATCATGGTTTAGTTAGATGAATCTTTAATTCCCAAGTTATATAGTCCTATTATTTATAATTAATAATTGGTATCTCATGTAATTTCAACCAACCTTTGACCATGGTTTAATTATATATATCACTATTATCAATTTATAGAGGTCCATACACATTATAAATGGAAATTGGCATCCATTTAATTTCAACCAATAACGATTCATCTCATGAAACCAATGGTCCATCACTCAAACATACCATAATTGGTTACTTAAGGTGACACCATTAAGTTATGTAGTAAAACACCATTTAGGTTGATGTAAAACTTTAATTCACTAATTATTTATCCCATTCATCCAATAGAAACATTAGTTAAATAACATATATTTCTCTTACAGCACATACATCAAGTATCAGAAAATATAGAAATGCAATCTATATGGTATGGAATATGCATGGAATGTGATTCACTACAAGATTATAATTATATATGAGTAATATCTCCTTAACATACTAGGAAAAGAGTAAAGTAAAATCCAAAATGATAATAAATTCCACAAGCCTTATGTGTAACCCAATGGTGAAATCATTATAACTGTAATAGGGAAAATCAAGAACAGCAATTCCCATCCTAAGTAACTCATATTTTTTCCTATGTGTTCATAAGATACACTTAGAAACAAGCTCATTAGAAAATTATAACACTTATTATTTTCCTATCTACCAACCCTAATAGTAATAAAAAAAATTAAAAATAAACATTAATACCACTTTGTGACATCCCAGGTCCGGTTCAATTATTAGTAACCAAACCCAATTGGCCACATAGCCTCAATCGCACCTCTCAATATACTAGAGGCTACTGACTAGTAGCAAGGTTAAATGATGGTATGGTGGGGAGACTATACCCTCTTTATCAGAGTGGAATACAGATATGATGTAAAAATAAAACAAAAACAACAATGAAAGAAATATATTAATAAAAAAAGGTAAAATAACATCAAGATAATTATAATCAAGCATAATAAATGTCCATTCAAATATATAAAATTATGATTTCATGATTCTATATGAAAATAGGAACATAAAAACAACACAATACATGTTATAAAAAACATAAACAAAGACTAAAAGTTTCCTCTAATAGAATCACGAGCACTATCTTGGTCCTTTACTTCTATAGTTTAACAAAGTATATAAATTTAAGTGTCTATCAAAGGTTGCTTTCTCTTTTTCCAACCTATATCCATAAAGTCTATCTAGGTACCAATCGATGGCCAGAACAGGGTGTGAGTAAAACTCAGTAGGCCAAAAAAAATGGTGTCTATAACTAATCTAGTCTGTAAGTATATAATGATTCGGTGTGTAGGTAATAATAAAAAAGGAAAATAAATGAACTAAACAAAATCCACATCAACTCTGGTTCCTCATAGAACTCTTATCCAACACTACCTACTTTGTACTATTCCAGAATTCCTCTGAACATTTATTATTCTTATAACTAGTAAGAATATACATGTCCCTTATTTTCATATAAACTATATGGAAAATAATGTTAATTTTTTATAGATATTCAACAATGATTTTTATTCCCATTTATTCCAAATAAGTAATAGGGAAAATCATGTCCTACAATTCCATTTCACAAGAAGGAACATCATGTCCTTCAATTACAAAATAAGTAATAAGGAATGTGAGGTAATTTATTTAAAATGATCAATTAGGAATTTTTTATCCATTATAAGAGTTAAGAATGATTTAATCACATCCATCACATATAATAAATTCAATATATCATTTAATTTATACTACTAAAGAGTAATAATTAGGTATCTAAGTGTAACCAATTTCCACTACCAGATTAAAAAAGGGTCAAGTTAAATGGTCTTACCATTAAAAGTTTATTCAATACATTCATAATTACTCAAGTTTTCCATGGGTAGTTCCATACCATATATCAATTCATCAAAATGATTTAAAACATCTCAGTGGACAAGGTCAATCCAAGCACACCATAGTGGTTCTTTGGTCACAAGGTAAAAATAATTCATCAAGGAATTTAATCGAACCCACCTAAGGTTATGGTTAGGGTTGAGTTTCTCACCTAAAAATATTTACCAATCTCACATAGAATGTATTTTAAAGGTACAAGTGACCAATTTAATATATTACATATTTTAAGTGTATTGCATGGAAAGTTCAGTGTGCGATACAATGGTGACATTATATAAACACCTAAAATTTTAGGGAAAAGGTATAAAACATCAAACTTATATGGGTAGAAGAATACTTGTCCAGTATCAACCTTAATCTGGGATGGAATGACAGAAATAAAATAAATAAAAAAATTCCTTGAAAATATGGAATATTAGATCACATGAAGATAACATTCGATACTGTAAGAGAAATTAAGAAGTGAAGGATGGGGAATCATAGATTTACCATTGTCTATCCAATGTGATGAATGATGGTTGATTATAATATATTATAAACAAGGGAGATAAAATCCTATAAGGTATTTAATAGGGTAGCTTGAGTGGCTGATATTCATGCGAAATGAGGGAGGAGGAGGAGGAAATAAAGTTAATATCATATGAGACGGAAAGGTAAATCCACCCTTTTTCAGACCTCACAGTATTTATTGTGTAAATTGGGAATTTAAACAATAAATTTCCATTAAATTGGGTCTTCCAAAACTTATGGGGTCTTTATATGATAATTTATACCATAATTGACAATTTACGACATAAATTTATAATTTAAACATTCAATTTGTCCCGCAGATATACTCATATTGTTTCCTCACATATCTCCCCCAAATAGCCTAAGATCCCTTTCCAAGGGCTAAACCAAAAAACTAAACCAAAAATTAATGAATAACATTCCTATAAAAATATATTATCTTAGATATAAAATTAACACATTGGTTATCAATTGATTATAAATGAAAATAAAATCATTTGAAGGGAAAAAATATGCGTTTCTTAAAAAATTATTTTATGTGGATAATGTATTTTTATATTAATAAATTAAATTAATAAGTATTTATGAATTATTTTAAAAAAATAATTAGATAATATATTCCATAAAATATTTTTAACACTCATTTAATGGTAGTTACTAGGCAAGGAATGAGAATAAATTCATTTTTATGCTTAAAATGAATTTTTATAAAAACTTTTTCATTGCATATTGCACACTTAATTTAAAATGAATTTATACCAATTGTAAAAAAAATATGGTAAATTTGTTTCAATATTTGGAATTATTATTCATAAATTAAGTAATAATTTGTATTTTATTTTTGGACTTAATTAATAGTAACCATGGTAAAGAAATCACCACAGTAAATGGTAAATCGTGTTAATTAAGGTTAAAACTATGTGATAAGGCAATATAATTTCATATTAAATATTATTTAATGAGAATATTTATAAAATTATCACCTTATATTCAAAATTTTATTGATTCATTTCCACTTTCACTTAAGTAATACATACATTATATAATAATGTTTCAAGTATTTACAAGTTTTACACCCACCTCTCTTATAAAAGGGAACCTACTCTCTTAACTTTTTTCAAAAAAAATTATCAATATATCATAGAAAATCCCTACCAAATTACCTTAATAACTTCCTTACATATGTAATAGATCTTATAGTCTTACGTTAATTCTAAACCAAGAAGTGTTAAGGTGTAATCTAAAGGAGGTTTTCCAAAGAAGAGGTAATTTTCAGTACTGATCTATTCGAGTTTCTTTTTCCCTAACCTCATCCAAATCTTATATAACCATATTAAAATAATGACATAAATATATTTACTATACTTAAATATATTTATGTTAATGTTATGTCTATTTTTAATCTCCTTTATATCTAATGTAAAATAAAAACATTACTCATGCATACGTACGGACTACCATCTCCATAAAGAGATGTATTTCATTTTTTATCACTTTCTCTCATGGATGGTTATATAAATGAATTTAATGGATATATATGATGTTCATAAAATAATTATGATTATGTAAAGGTAATATTTTATCTTCCTCTAATGAACCAGCTTGGGCTACCATCAAACTCGACCCGTCATAAGGCCTGAAGGGTGTTCCCGATCCCCACATACTAGAAATCGATGTTTGGGCATCACACGAATCTATTTGATAATGATTTAACATAAAATGTAGATAAAAATAAAAAATATATAAATACTTATTATAAACAAATAAACATACCAAATAGTTCATAACCAACCACCATGACCTAACAAATTTTCATAATCATAAACAAATTCCAAAAAAAATATAAAACTAGGAAGAAAAGAAAGAACACTAACAATAAATAAAACAACTACGAGCCAACTAGAGTCAATATTTAACCATATCCACACAACCTTTAGTTTCTCATCACCACCAAAATCACCCCACATCATCCATGAAGAAGAAGAAGAAGAAAGGATCCAACTGAGAACTTGGAACCTAAAATATATATAATCATGAGGTAAAAGTCCTAGTAGATCACTAAAACCCACTAAATATATGAAATATATTTCATAAATAATTTCATCAATGATATTCTTAAAATAAATATTTAAAGAAAAAATTTCACATATGTATTCATGGAAAACTAAAACAATTCAATAATAATAAATCAAAATATTTTTCTTGGTTTTACAAAACCAAACTCGCACATTTTGAAAAAAAAAACCAATAGCCTAAGTCGTTTCCAACCCATAAACATCATGTTAATTTCAAAAAAAACAAACCACTTTATTAATTTAAATGAAAATAGTCACTTTAAATAATGTAATCGGTTGAATCCATCTTTAATCAATCACTCATTTTTAAATCCACTTTAAAGCACCCATGAAATATTCTTTAAATTTAAAATAGTTTTTCACAAAACATATTTTAAAACTCACTTTTCCAAATAAAATAACCCAACTCACACAAGGGGTCAAGAACAGAAATTAAGAAACCACACATCACAATTCATATAATAATTATAAGAAATAATAGGTTTATAATAATGGATATAGGTGAAAATATACAAAAATTTACAAGATCAAACTCCCCTTAATTAGAAACTCACCAATAAATTGAATGTTTCATGGGATATGCCCTAGGATTCCTAGAATTTCATTATTATAATAATATATGGGTATAACCACCCAGAACTAGATATTGGCATGCGATGGAGTTTAACAACCAATCATCTAATTATCTCACTCAAAATCATTATATTGACCAACTCACAACTTTCCCTTATGCCTAGAACTATTGGTGGGAAACTAGTGGCATGTGAACCAACTATTGGAACAAGCTATATCATCCACATAGTACTCAGTTTCCCATAACCAATAAGATGTAATGAATAATAGAAACAAACAAGCCAAGTCAAACATGCAAGGCATAACCACTCAACTATAACCCCTCACACCCAATTATGAAAATCCACAAACACCAAAAATTAAATCACAATATAAAAATCACATTCCCACTTAAGGGGAGAAACAAGCATCACATAGTGATAATGAACCCACATAAGGGGTATACAAGAAAGGGTAAATCATGGGGTGTCTCACATCCACCATTTAAAAAATGAAGGGCCAACTATTCCTTTGAAACACCAAAACATAGCTTGAAATTCCAATCCCATTTTGATATTTCATAAAACATCAGTTAAAAAAATTATTGGTTCAATGAATCCACTCTCCACATTAAAAATTTCAAATAAACCCTTAAGGTTCTTTCTCTTTGAAATTCAAAACAAGGAAAAGGTCCAACCATTTTATTTAAAACATTTCCAAAATTCAATAAGGAATTTATCACAAGGGGAAATAAACATGCACATTTCAAATCACCAAGGATATATGAAATATAATAATACATTCATAAAAATGGAATTTAGAAATCACGGGCACATTTTTAATTCTAAAAGAAACAATTGTATAGAAACACCTACCTCAAGGGTTGAAAATCATGTCAAAACCCATTATAACATGTCTAATTCATTAGTGACCACACCCATGGGGATAAAAATGGTTTTGAAAAACCATAGACACCAAAAAACAAAATTTTACCCACTTGGAACTCTTAAATCGATCACCAAGAGATATAGGGTTCATGGGGGAAGTAAAAACCAATAGAGAAGAAAGGGGAAGATAATAAGAGGGAATATGAGGCAGAAATAGCTAAAAACTCTTAGAAATCACCAAAGGCTGAGAATAAAGTGGAATAATGTGGTAGATATCATACTCATCTGCGAAGGGTTAGCCGATGTAGGAGTGGAGAAATTGGGGTGAAAACCCCTTAAAATTGAAGTGGGTGATTTTGTAAAAACCCAAACATTTAACACCTGGATAGGCCATATGGTTTGGCTATATGGTTTTATAATTCATGCTCTAATCATGCAGTGAATACTACCTAGTCTTGGAACCACCTTTCATGATTACTTCTTAGTTGTCATATGGTTTGGAAAAACTATGCACCTCACCACTAACACTCCCAAAGGCCTACATCTCTTCTAGGTAACTTTGTGCAGTTTGAAAATATAAGTGGAAGAAGTGCTAAATGGATTTGTAAAAAATTAAAAGCCTACTAAATTCTTTCCTCATGGTTTAACAAACTGTGTAAAGGTATTACACCATACCACAACCCCTCTAGGGAACCAGCGTGGGTACTGCATGGTTAGTACTAACTATGCAGGATAATTATGATCCTCCAAAAAACCTCTCAAAATTAAAAATTATATCCCTCAACCAAATTAAACTCAAAAACTCTTGAGTCAAGATAAAATAATAAAAAATAAACAACCTCGTGACATGTTATGTGTCACAAACTAACCACCATGCCACTTTCTTTGCCCAAAAATTCCATAACTTGAAAGAAGAGGCAAGAAGGAATGGGATATACAAAGAGGACCCACTCCAAAAGAAGTAATCAATGTGATCCAACCATAAAACCAACAACTAACATCCTCAAGATAATCAATCAAATCAACCATAATATTACCCAATGTATCCAAACACAACTGGAATAATAAACTCAAATAAAAAGTCTTAAAAATAACAACATACCTAACATGGTATCCCCACCCTTTAGAATTACTCTAAAACAGTCTCCCCTACATTTAGAGTTCATATAACATTATAGAACCAAATAAAAACAGCCAATATATTCATCCTTGATCAACCAAGTAACCAATATATAAACTCAATCTTAACCACAATCACTTCAAACTCAAAGGAAGGGAAAACCCAAAACAACTCTAAAGAACGGAATGAGCTCTTACCTCAGGTCATGATGCATGTGGATAAACTAGTGTTAGAAATTAGATAACCCACATATAGTGCATATAAAATGGCCACATCCAAATACTAACTAGTATAATAAACTCAATTTGAGGATCACACACCCTAGTTACTCAATCATGCACCCAAGACCTCCCTCAAATCAACACAATGAGAACCTAAATGGCTCAAAAAAAGAACATAATAGTCCAAAACCTCAAAGAATGTTCTCTAAAACAAAAAGGCTCTACAAAATGGCACTCACATCCAACCACAGAACTCCAAAAAAATGGGGAAGTAATCATTCCACATAGAAAAAATATATTCCATAAAATAGTATTCAAAACATCAATCAAAACGTCTTAAAAAGAAATCATCAAAAAAATCAAAACAACAACAACCAAAGATCCAAAACCAATATTATAATTCACAAAATAAATTTCCTAAAACAAAAAATCCATTATCAATAAATAAAACCTAAGACATCTTCTGAAAACCCATCTTACCAAACTTCTGAATATTACCAAAATTAACTTAGGCTCATCATGATTTTTTCTCCTTTCTCATTAGGTTACCCTTTTCCCCCAGTTAGAACTCAGGTTTCACCAACTTTTATCTACCTAGAATTATTGGATTATATTATAATAGCCTCATTGACCATATCATATGAATATTTTGGACTAGAAACAAGAAAAACTTCACCAAAATCTTGGTGAATACCACCATCTAAATAATAATCTTTATTATCATCGCTGACAACTTGATTGAGAAGAGATGACCAACTCTAAAAAGTGATCGATATACTCTCTTACTTACTGATCACCTGTATACATGATCATAATCTCAAGTTCTTTATCCCATTTCATCACCTTAAAAAATATACACTTATCAAATACAATCTTATAAATCTCCCAATACATACCTTACACCACAAAGGAGGATCCAATGACTCCCAAAAAACAAAACTAAAATCAAAAGAAAAGCTTATAGTATCTATCAATAAAGAAGCTTCAGGTGTTCTAAGAAAATAAAAGATTTCCCAAATCTCTTCCAACCACCTTACTTCTTCCACTATCCCCTTATCACAACTAAATAAAGGTTCATTTTCATCCAATAATTCTAAAATGGGTTCTAAGATTAATGATGGTTATGTTTCCACAACTTCACTTAAAGTATGGGTAGGCACAAAAACTGAAGAAACCCTTTTGAATATTCTATGGGACAAACAAAAACAAAAAATCAAGTCATGAACATTGAAAATTCATTCCTTAAAACCTATACCAAATGATTCCACCACACCAAGAATCAATCCAAAACATCAATCCATCAATCATGGCACACAAAACACATTAAGAAAAAAACTCTTTCAAAATAACCATTTTCAACAAGGGATTTTGAAATCACTATCCACCAAGGTATTTATAAAAAACTAAACCAATGTAGATTTGAAAAAAAAAGTGGCCTCAGTGGAACACACACATTTCTTAATCAAGTCATAACACCAAAATTCCTTTTAAAAATCCTATTACATTTTTAAAACCAATTATCTAAGGAATGGTTATCAAAACAACCCATTCCATTTGAAAACACCATCCATAAGAGAAAAACATTTTCAAAACCTTTAATAAGAACAATTTTGAAAATAATAATTTCCTAAAATCTCTTTCTATTTTCCAAAAAATAGTTTCAAAACCAAGTTCAAATAATCCCTACACCATAATTCAAGAAAGGTTCATACAAACCACATATATAAAGGGAACCAAAACACTCCTAATTCCACCTCAAATAAGTGAAAACCTCATTTGGAGAAATATAGGATCATGAGGAGTTAAAATAGCTAATTGGGGATGAAATAGTGTTTTTTACACATTGGCCACAAGGTTGGGCAGTTGTTTACCAACTGAGAAATACACTCTACTAAGGAGGCAGACTCAACCACATGAGCATCGCATGGTTTCCCAAGATAAGTGTGATAACCATTTAACTCAAGTACTTATCCCTTTCCACCCAAAAATCATAAAACATCCCCAATATCACTAACATAATAAAAGGGGATAAAAATATTAATTACATCAAAATCCATTAGTAGCAACTAGAAACAACTCAAATCCATGATTCAAACCCAAATTCCCCTGGAATATTGAGTATTAGGATAATCAAGATCTACCTAGACACTTCCCACTATTACCTATAAATATCTAACAACCTTAATATCCTTTATACCAGTAAATCCCAAAATAACAAGGGCTACACAAAAAGAGATTAGGATTATTACTAAAGAAACCCCAAATATCTGATACCGTTTTGTAATGAACCGACCTAGGATTTCATCTCACCTAACACCTAACCTATCACATCACAAGGTCCAAAGGGAATTACCAATCCCCATGGGAAAACATATTGTGCTTTGGCATCACAAAAATCCATTTCATTATTATTTTTCCTAAAATAGTGATAAAAATAGTAGAATAGATAAATACTAAATCCAAATAAATAAATGTGCCAAATAGGTCATAAACAACCACCACGATCCAACCCATTTTCATAATCATAAGAAATATCCAAATGGAAAGACACAATCATAAAAAAAAAAGAAAAAACATTAAATACAAATAAAACAACTACCAACTAACTTGATCTGAGCTCGAACCATCTTTATAAAACCTTTGATTGCTCACCACTGCCAAACTCACCCCATATTAGCCATTATGAGCAGAAAGGATCCAAATGAGAACCTGTAACCTAAAATATATATATGAATGGGCTAAAAATTCAAGTAGCTTACCCCAAACCTTTGAATATATGAAATATGTTTTATAAGGTAATTCATCAATGCTAGTTCTAAAATAAAGCTACAAAGTTATATTTTCATATATTTATTTATAAAAATACTAAATAATCCCATATTCATAAATCAAAACATTTCTCTTTATTTTACAAAACCAAACTCACACCTTTTAGAAATAAATCCTCTAGACCAAGTTGTTTTCAAACCATAAAATCAATGTTCATCTCTCAAAAAAACCACTTCCATTATTTAAATGAAAATGGTTACTTCAAATAATTTAACCAGCTGAAGATATTTTAAAATCAATATCCTGTTTTAAAATACACTTAAAATATCCCATGAAATATTCTTTAAATTCAAAACAATTTTTCCTCAAGGATCTTTGAAAACATAGTTTTATAAATAAAATGATCCAATTCACACAAGGATTTAAGAATAGAAAGGCAGGAAATACACATCACAATTCATATAGAAACTATAAGCAAGAACAGATGTCATAATAATGAATGTAGGGTAAAAGATACAAAAAATAAATAGATCAGACTCCCCTAAATCAGAAACTCAAAAAGATATAAAATGTGTTGTTTTCCATACCATATAATTCCTAACATGATGATCATCTAACTATATATGGGTAAAATCACCCATAACTAGCTTCCAGCAAGCGCTAAAGTTCAAAAACCAATCATCCAACTATCCCACACAAGAATCATTATAATGGACAACTACCATCTAGATCTTATTCCAAGCCTAGCTAGATGGAAACTAGTTGTGTGTGAAGCCAGTAGATAAAAAAGATATATATTCCACTTAGTACATAGTTTATCATGACCAATAAAAGGGAAAGGTGTATAGTAAAAATAATCCAATTCTAACACATGAGGCATAACCACTTTACCCTCACCCCTCACACTCAATAATGAAAATCCCCATACACACAAAATGTACCCATGGAATAAAAAGAAAATTTCCACTCATGGGGATCAGCATAAATCACATAGTAATAATGAACCCACACAACTAGAATACAAGAAAGGGGAAATCAAAGGGTGTCTCACATCCACCATTTAAAAACCAACGTACCAACCGAGCTGTTGAAACACTAAAACAAGGCTTATAATTCCAATATCATTTTTTATATTTTATAAAATAACATTTAAAAATTATGAGAGGTTTAACAAAACCACCATCCTCATTAAACATTTAAAATCCACCCTTCAGTAAGGGTCATTTTCTTTGAAAATAAAAAGAGGTCCAAAGTCCAACCATTTTCTTTAAAATATTTCCAAAATCCAATAGGGAATAATTCATAAGGGGAAAACTGCACACACATTTCAGATCACCAAGTATATATCACATATGGTAATAATTTTATAAAAAGGAAATTTATAAAGCACAATCACATTTTGAATTCCAAAAGGAAACAATTTCATAGAAACACCTATCTCAAGGGTTGAGAATAAAATTGAGACCCTTCATGACATGTCAACTTCAGTATATACCACACCCATGAGGATAGAAATGGTTAATAATAATTATGGACGTCAAAAAACAAAATATTAGACCCAATAAGAACCCTAAAATCGATCCAAAAGAGACCTAGGGTTTGGGGGGAGTCCAAAACCAAGAGAGAAGAAAGGGGTAAGGGATGAAGAGGGAATAAGAGGAATAAATACATCAAAATCTCTTGTAAATCGCTAAAGGAAGGGTGATAATAAATAGGAGGAAGGTAGTGGATCTCCTCCTTGTCTACCAAGGTTCTACCGACCTAGGAGAGGAGAAATGGGGGGTAAAACCCCTTAAAATCAAAGGGGCATTTTGGGAAAGCCTCATATTTTAACACCTTGACAGGCTATATGATTTGGCCACACGGTTTTCCAAATTGTACACAAACTATGCACTAGACACTAACTAGGCTAGAAACTTCCTCACATGATTACTCCATAGTTGTCGCATGGTTAAGACAAATAATGTGCTTCACCCCTGACACTCCCAAATCCCCAGACAACTTCTGGGGAGCTCTACACTATTTGGAAAACCGTGTAGAAGCTATGTGAAATGGCTCTACCAAAAATGAAAATTACAGCTGTATGATTATCTCATGGTTTAACAAAATATGTGCAAGACATTCACCACACCATATCCACACTAGGGAACCCACACAGGCATGACACTGTTAGTACTAATTGTGCATCCTAACCGTGCTCTACCAAAAAACCCTCCAAAAAATTGAAATTCCTACTTTTAAACAATTGAAACTCAAAACCTTTCAAGGAAAGATAAAATAAAAAAATAAACAACCCTATGTCATGTGAGGTTTCACACTATATCTTTACCTTAATCCATTAAAAAATAATAACATCGTCCATGCGTATGTGTGGACCAGCACCTCCACAAAGTGAAGTGATTGTTTTTTAACATCACTTAACATGGAAGGTGATAAAGATAGATTTAATCAATATATATGATATTTAATATATTTTTATGATTCTAGAAAGGTGCATTGTTTTTTTTCCTTTATTCCTTTTAATTATTTGTAAAATGAAAACATCACTCATGTATAAGTATGGACTATTATCTCCATGAAGTGATATAATTAATTTTTCATTACCACCTTAAATGAATGGTTATAAAAGTGTATATAATGAATAAATATGATACTTACAACAATATTAAGATTCTAGATATGATGAAACAATAACCAATGTGTAATTATTGGATCCATCGAACCAAAACATACATGAGAAATGGAATAGACACTACAAAAAATAGCCATTTAGTGGCGGTTTTCAAAACCTCCATTAAATTCTTGATTGGTAAATTTTTAGTAGTAGTTTATTGAAAATTACCACAAAATTTGATATAATATTTTTTAAAATTAATGATAAAATATTATTCATATTAAATTATTAATTTTTATTTACTATTTAATAATAATAATTTAATATTTTTAATTATTTATTATTTAGTATTTATTATTTATTATTTATTATTAATTATTTATTGTTTATTATTTATTATTTATTATTTATTATTATTTACAGTCATTTATTATTTATTATTTACAATTTTAATTAATTATTAAGTGTAAATTATTAATTATTATTTATTTATAATTATTAGTTAGTAATTATTTGGAAAATAAATTAATTTTTAATTTTTAATTTTTAATTTTTAATTTTGAATTAGTATTTATTTATATATTTTTTCATAAATATATATATATATATATATATATGAAAACCATGGCCAAAATTTCCTCACTTAAATAATTTATAAGAGTTGTTGAAAATCAGACATCAGTATCAAATGACCATAACTTTCAATCTGGGTGTCTTTTTGTGCTATGTGACCTATAAAATTGAATATTATAAAATGAAATATGATCACATTGAATAATAATTTGGTAATATTTAATACTATAAAATTTATTAACTTTCTAAGAGAAGTTAAAAATCAAGCTTTAACATCAAACAGTGGTAACTTTTGATCCGGGTGTATATTTGGGCTCCACATCTAGTCAAATCAATGATTACAATGATCTATAAATTGTATGGATTTTAACAAAAGGAATAGTAGAACCTATTTTTCATTAGTAATTGAATCATGTAATTCCTCCAAAACATATTTTTTATTTGAGTTTCCCTAATTTTTAAACATTCAATGGATTCTCAACTTTGTTTAAGGTGATTCTATTATTCTTGTTGGGTGGTCCTCTTATTATTATTATTATTATTATTATTATTATTATTATTATAATTATTACTATTACTATTATTAAAAATATGGGGCTTAGTAGTGTTCTATATGCTGAATCTAAAGGTGATCTTGATTTTTAGGGTTTTTGAAACACCCCAAACATTTTATGGTAAGATCCTCTTAAATATATTCTATTCATGGCCTATGTTTCATAAAGAATTGTGTTCCTTTGAAAAAACACTTGTTTATTAAGTAAATAGTAAAAAACCTAGCCATTAAATAGAAATTTTCCACTTCTATGTTTTGAATTTCGAAAAATGGTCATCAAGAGTTGTGACTAGTAAGTCATTTGGAGTCTAATAGAACCAACTTGATTTTTCTATTAATAGTAACATACCCTTATGAATAGTAATATGAATAGTAATATGACCATTATGAATAGTAAATAATTATAATATTTTATTTTCTTAATGTAATAAGTTAATGAAATCTAAATTAATTTTTCAATGTGATATAAAACTAATTATACCTTTAAAATTGTTATTTTTCAAATTAACTATGGTTTTATTTAAGATTTAAATTAATAATATTTAGAAAATTATTTTTGAAAAATGGAGTTCATTTTTGAATTATCTACATCGAAAAATGGTTAGGGTGATTTTTTGGGATTTTTCTAAAATTCTAGAATTTTCGATGAATAGTGAATGACGATAAAATACTGTATATTCAAATTATCAATAAAATGCACTATTTATGACATCATAAGTGATGAAAGAAAACTTGGTTCGAACTAACATTCCATTATTAATATTTTGGGTCACCCGAATTAAGATTATTCATATTCTTGAGCAAAAATATTATAATAATGATTAAAATAATGACAAATACCTTCTCTCCTCCACTATAAGTACCACCCTCATTCCCCTCTTCCTCCCACACCTCTCAAGCCTTGATCTTTTCATAAGTTCTGCCAAATACTCTTCCCAATCCATATTATCCATGTCCTAGAGCTATTGGTCTCACAAAAAGGCCAAAACCAAAGGCCTTAAGAAGGATCTCAAGGAGAAGAGATCAAGAGGTAAACATCCTCTTTAGTTTTCTTTCTTTTCATTCATTTTATGTTATTATTTTTAAATTCCATTTAGATTATGTTGGGATATGTAATTACATATCCCCCTTACTTTACATGTTATTTAAGAGTGATGAGATACCCCCTTTCTCTCATCAAACTATTTTATGAAATTTTAAGTGACGTCGATTGGCTGCTGAATTTCCGTGAGAGATTTATCAATTTTTTCTTCTATTTTGAGTTCCTTTATTTTTTTTACTTATTTCCTCATATCCTCTCATCCAAGTGATATGTTAATTCAATTACCTTAAATTAACTTGAATTATATTATTCTAATTTAATATTTCACCATCATCTCTTTCCCCTCCTCCAATACTAAAAATGAAAACATCGTCCGAGATGTGTTGATTTATAACGTTCAAGGACGACGGGTTCTCAATTTTCATTACCATCTTCAATTATGGTCATGAAACCATTTTTATGTTTGAACCAGATAAGAATATATTTATTTAATCTCATTAATGTTATTAAATCCCTACACACTCATAATATGGAAAAATAATACAAAACAAGTTCATTGTGCACAAAACAGCCAAGCAAAATCCAAACATTTATCAATAACTTTTAACTAATGATTCATCCTCAAGAATATAACCTAGAATAATTATAAGATCATTTATATCTATTTAATTTCAATAATAATATATATTGAAAATTATGGATGTTTAACCATATTTCTAATGAACTTCCATTCATGAATACGAATAAATGAATCATGAAAACCAAGGAAGAAAATGCCTCCAAAGCGATACAATTGAACCTCTTAAACCCATAAAAAGGGCCATGAATGAACCTAATAAGGTTATACTAAATAAATTACATGTATAGGATGTTTTTTAATTATTAACTAATGAATATAAATTTTATTATTCTGGTCATTAAAACAAATGAAGAACACACTCGAGCATAAGGTAAGGGGTTTCTCATCTCACTTTCATTTCCGTGAGATTTCCATTGTTCGCCACTTATTTATTGTATGTGGTGAATTGTGTAATGAATTTGAATATATATTATTATGAATAATTTTATATTCATGTTATTTTGTGACTCATTTGGTGGTAATTATATTTTGGTCATTCGACTCGATTGATTACAATTGGGTAAGGGATTATGTCTCAAATTCCATTTCATTGTTAGGTACTTGGTATTGTGCACCTAATATTTCGTAAGTGGTGTATATAATACCCATTTCAGATCATTTTTCATTTTAAATTTTAAATATATTATATAAACATATTATGGTTTCATGGATATGAGTATTTTCTATACCATATACCATTTTACAAACGATTTTTATTTGGAATGTTGTTTTAATTGTGGAAATATTGATGAATCTGTACCCTCTACTCTATACAAATTTTAAAAAGGCATATTGCTCTGATATTAAATCAATGTATAAATAATGATTTGGACTTGAATTGGTGGGTGGGTCCCTCTATATCCCCTCAATGCATCGAAAGGTCTCATGAGACTAATCAGTGGGTGACAAACCCTTCGAGTTTGTTTCCAAAAAACAGAGAGGTTTATACCCACAGACTTTAACCGTTTTAACAGTATTATGGTATCATGTGCCAGATACATGAATTCAAATCAATAATCATTCCCTTTATTCATTATTGTTTATTACTATCCATGAGTTTTTCATTATGAAAAAAAATCTATAGATGCATTTTCATTCTCAATTTGTTAATCGTGTGAGTTTTTCATTTATTCACCATGCCATATTGATTATGTAAAATTGTTTATGATTCAGTTATTATTGATTCATTATTCCTCCATTTTTAATCATTATTGAGCATTTGATCTCACCAATTTAATTTTTTTACCTTCAATAGGTTATGAAGAGGAGACTATTTACTGAGTTCTGTGGATGTAGTTTTCATTTTTTCTTATGTATTGTATTTTGTAACATTTTCCAATTTAATTTTAGTTACATATATGTATCTAGTTTATTAAAGACTAATAAAATAATCGTTCCTTTGGGATTTCATTCTTTATAACCATTCCAATATAACTATTAATGCACTGACTCTAGTCTATAGGGGTCAAGGTGTTACAGTTGGTATTATAGGAAGTTTAGTAGACAACTTGGAAACAAGAGTAGGAAATGTATAGTAGGGAACAAATACCTAAGGTAATATTTTAGGATAAACGTACAAGAACATACTGGTATTTTAGTAAGGAATATATTATGTGAATATTTCTAGAAAATAAATCCTTGTCTAGATACAAACGGGTAGAGGTAGATCTGGCACAGATCTACCTAGGAGTGAAAACTCTAACAACGAGTTTCGGGATTGACCCGGGGTATCCTAGTACACGAAAACGGGCCTTGATGCACTCTTGGTATTGACACTTCTTGAGGATATTCTTAGGATAATTCACATTTTCTTTACAATCCATTATGAAGGATTTTAATGTAATTTTTTCCTCAGAGAAACCAATTTTGTGAGATTAGGTATGAATAGAATTTCAATCTGTGTTAAGTGCATTTCTATTTGAGATTCATAACCTACTCTAGTGTATGCCATTATTTAGAAATGGTGCCTAATGTAAGAAGTGGAATCAATACTCGTGGGTAATGTAGGGATCTCTCCACTGAGCAAGTCAAAATAGTCAATAATGGAGTAGATCAGATCATGACCATATTGCGACAACTTACTCAGGTTGTGAAGAATAACCATGTCGCACCTATGTTGGATCATTTCATGCATCAGAACCCCCATATTTCAGTGGAACTACTAATCCATTGGTTTCTGAGTAGTGGATAAAGTCCCTTGAAAAGATATTCAAGGAATTAAGATGCAATAAAAATGAAAATGTAGTGTTGGCAGTATATTATCTAAAGGGTTACGCAGATCAATGGTGGTCCTTAATTCATAATAACACTGAGGAAGAAGAAATAGAAGATATAGAATGATGTAATTTTAAGGAAATATTCTTTGAAAAATATTTCCCTCGTGAGCAAGGAACCAAAATGAAGATGAAATTCCTTATCTTAAAGAAAAGGGAAGAAGACAGTGTTACAGTGTATTAGGCTACCTTCACAAGACTATCCAGGTATGTCATAGATTACATACAAGACTCAGAAGATAAGATTGATCAATTTTTTGAAGGTCTTAAGCCAAGTCTTCGAAGGGAGCCTATTTCTCAAACATTTTCATCATATGATGAAATTGTATCAAGTGCCATAAAAATAGAGAAGTAATTTTCTAGATCAAATTTGTTCAAGGGAAACCAAGATAAGAAGTGGTACACTGATAACCATGGAAAAGGTGAAGCGCCAAATAAGAACAAGGGAACAAAGCAATTCCCATTATGTGAGAACTATGGAAGGAATCATCTTTGAAAATTCTTGAAGGGCATGGGATTATACTATAAGTTTGGAGAAAAGGTTCATCAATCTAATTAATGAAAGGGTGAGAAACAATTCAATGATGTTCAGTGCTGCAATTATAGAGAGATAGGACACTATTCAAATGAGTGTCCTAAGCTCTAAGGAGACTTGCCTCAGAAAAGGCCAAGAGATCAAGGGAAATCTTAAGTGATTATAACTATGGAGGTTAAAGTTTCTAATGACATGGTGGCAGGTACTTTAATTGTTTCCTCAAACTTGGACAATGCATTATTTGATTCTAGATCATCACGTTCCTTTATATCTTCCCAGTTTTCCAAGAAAATTAGAAATGTCCAATTTGATTTAATAAAGGAGTTATCAGTCAAAACTCCTAGGGGATGCATCATTGAAACAAAGGCATGTCTACTAGTCCCCCTCATGACACATAAACGTTCTTTAGTTTCTAACCTTATCATTATACCAATGAATGACTCTGATATAGTTCTTGGTATGAATTGGTTTTCAAACTATGATGTGAATATTTATTGCAAGTAGAAGGAAGTTTCAATTTTTTAAAATGGTTTAGAATACCATATCTTTAGAGAAGAAATATGACCACCTGATTCTTATCTAGATCCACCCCCAGTAGCTCTACTGAATGCAATACTTGGAGAGGAAGATAAACCAATATATATGGGTGAGGAAAGAAATGTTCAAATTGAATATGTGAATATGTTTAAAGAATATATTAATGTTTTTTCATAGGATTTACCTGGACATCCTTCAGAGTGGGAAGTTTAGTTCTCTATTGATTTAATTCCTGATGTAAGACCTATATCAAAGACTCCCTACAGAATGTCCATTATAGAACTAGTGGTTCTAAAGAAACAACTAGAGGATTTGAGTGAAGAAGGATTTATTCGACCTAGTGTTTCTCTATGGGGAGCCTCTGTCCTCTTTTTCAAGAAGAGGGATGGATCCATGAGGCTATGAATTGATTATTGGAAAATCAAGGATATTATAATAAAGAAAAGGTATCATTTTCCAAGAATTGATGATTTATTTGATCAACCTTAGGGAGCCCAATATTTTTCAAACATTGACCTTCAATCTGGATATCATTAGTTGCATGTGAGGAAGGAAGATATTCCAAAGACAACATTTCGAACCAAGTATGGGCATTACAAGTTTACAGTGATGCCTTTTGGACTAATGTATGCACCATCTGTTTTCAAGGATTTAATGAATAGAGTTTTCAAGGAATATCTTGATAACATTGTTTTGGTATTCATTGATGATATCCTGGTATAATTCAAAATCTATAAAGACCATGATAATCACTTGCGAAATATTCTAAAAACTCTTTGTTGAAATGAAATATATGGGAAGTTTAGCAAGTGCAGATTTTGGCTTTAATCAATTTCTTTTCTAGGCCATATTGTCTCTAAGGATGGAATACTAGTTGATATTTTGAAGACAAAGGAAATCCAAGATTAGACCATGCCAACAAACATAACCTAGGTACGCGGTTTTATTGTCTTACCGGGATACTATCGGAGTTTCAATCAGAATTTCTCCCTACTGGCTAACCCACTAACCAAGCTCATGCGTAAAGGAGTTAAGTTTGTGTGGAAAAAATAATGTATAGAATGCTTCAAATAATTGAAAATAATATTGGTCAATGCTCCAATTTTGACTCTTCCATCTGGAATTGATGGATTTATAATATATAGTGATGCATCAAAGAATAGGTTGGGTTGCAT
The DNA here is from genome assembly GCA_963277665.1 of Viscum album. NCBI lineage: Eukaryota > Viridiplantae > Streptophyta > Magnoliopsida > Santalales > Viscaceae > Viscum > Viscum album. The sequence continues at coordinate 1,352,523,705 of OY728147.1, read as the reverse complement.
CCTTATGAAAAATGATAAGGTTATTACTTATGCATCAAGGCAGTTGAAGACTTAGGAGAAAAATTATCCAACACATGATCTTGAGTTAGAAGGTGTAATATTTTATCTGAAAATATAGATACATTATCTTTACGGTAAAAATGTGGGATATACACATATCAAAAGAGTTTGAAATACATTTTCACACAAAAATAACTCAACATGAGGAAAAGGAGATGGCTCGAGTTACTCAAAGATTTCTATTTTTCAATACACTACCACCCAATAAAGGAAAATAAGGTGGAATATGCATTAAGTAGGAAAGATCATGGACTTTTGACTCAAATGAGGATTGAGAGACATCCTATATTCATGGATATACTAAAGATGGATATGGGAATTTTTAAGGAAGGGGAAACATCTTTCCTCTTTCAAATTATTTCTAAACCATCTTTACTAGAGAAGATAAAAAGATCTCAATCTGATGATGAAAATCTAAACAAGAAAATTATTGCTGTTAAGGATGGGATATTGGAAGACTTTGTGGAAAAGGAAGTATTTCTGAAGTTTAGAAATAGGTTATGTGTTCCATCAGTACCTGAGCTAAAAAGGGAACTATTAGATGATTTTCATAGCTCAAATTTCTCTATACACTCGAGTATCACAAAGATATATAGAGATGTGAAGGGATATTTTTTTTTGAATTTCCCTACAATAATAGTTTCCATTCTAGTATTCAAATGGCTCTATATGAAGCATTATATGGAAAGAGGTGTCTAACTCCAACTTGTTGGGATGAAGTTGGTGATAGGAAACTTATAGGCCTAGAACTTATTGAAGAGACTGTAGGTTCCAGGAACAGCGGAAGTGTAGTGGTGGGTCACCCAACTTTAATTTTAGCGTTAACAACGATCAATCCAAGATCCATCACAATGTAAAACTCCAGATCTTCGGAATAGAATGAAGAATGAAAAACAAAAGGGGGAGTCCTAGAACCATAGATATAGGATCATCATATGTTGGTTATAATTAATTTTATTAGTTGAAAAGAATTAACTTGATGGAATTCTTTCTTCGTTGATGTCTCTGGTCACGATCTGATGTGATCTGTCATTGTGTCATAGAATCCAAGTGTAGGATTCCTCTAGCACTGATCCACTCATGCTCCACGTATCTCTGTGTGTCGTCGAAGGGATATCTGGGTGCTAGCATGGAATAACCTTTTCTTTCAATGTCCGCCTTTGATCGCCTTGATCCGATGGTGGTGGATATCTCTCTGTCTTTATAGCGTTCTTGAAGGAAGGAGTTATTTCAGCCTTGAGAGAACTCTCTATAATTTTTGTGCACAATGATTCTCTATTGAAAAGTGTTGGGGTTGTGAGGATATTTATAATACGGTTTGAGGTTATAGATTTATTACAATAAATAAATGTGTTACATGTTTTATTTATTTCATTGACTCTTATTGGAAACCCCCCATGTCGAATGATTAATTCCTTGACATGCGCCCACACTGATTATAATAAATATCATTTAATAAAATGATATTATTTCCTAAAAATACTGACTAGAAAAACTACACATCGTGTAATCATTAATACACAGTGTGTACTTGTTTTCCATAAAACTACACGGCGTGTATATTTAATATACATGGAGTGTACTTTTATTTTCCATTTTTCTTTATTTCCTCCACCACATTTATTAGTCCATGATTAATTGATATTTATTTATTAAATAAATGTAACTGCATTACTCACTAATAAATATATATTATTTCATCCACAATATATTCTCTCGAATAACTAATGTCGAAATAAATGCAATCAGGCATCCTTAAATAATTATTAAACCATAGTTGGTAATGATCTTTATTTAACTTGTTAAATTAATATTTAACTAAGATACATGGACACACTTAGCATGTGACCCTCTAGGCCTCTTTCTTAGTGGCATTAGGCGGAGCCTGCCTAAAGTCCAAGGTTAGCATCTAGCAACATGCCAAGGCACCCATAGAGAAAGAATTTTACGCCGAAATGATGTGTCACCTCATACGAATGCTTAAGGTGTAATATAATCTCTTTGTCACGATATCTCGAATCAAGCGGGTTTCATGCTAGTTCCATCAACCCATGTGCTCGATTATTCTTTCTTTGAATTTCTGGAATTGAACTTTCTCATTCCTTACCATGGCCATGGATTTATTTAGGCTATATCAATTCCATAAAAGGGCCTGAGATATCTACTTCTGTTATGAAACAAAAGGTACAAATCCTTTCTCACATTATCTATTAATTCAGTATTACTCGTGACGCACCCAACGTATCCTACCTCACTGCAAACAGTGTTTCATTATAGTTTTATTCAATACATCTAAGTGCACGAGTTGTAATACCCATTAATAATAATCTTAAAGTCTAAGGACCAATACACATGTCCACAGATAGGAACATCCAATGACACTATGAAATGTGGATTTCCTACTGGTGGGTATCGTTCTTATAATATCCTCCTGGATATTACCAGGGGTGAACACCATGAGAAGGTGGCTCAAAGTTTTATGAGTCCTCAATCCTAATTGCCTATAATATTTGTGTCCTTCAAATAACATCATCCATACATAGAACATATATTAAATAACAGTGTTATGGAAATTCCAGGTTCTCATCATAGCAGGGATCCACTTTGACCCTTTAATGCAACAGTTATCCTTAGGAAATTATCACATGTATTTTCATGAAGAAGAACAATCATGATGTGATAAGGCTTTTATTAATGAATAAAGTACAAAGTAGTTGGTTATAGGCCACAAACTCCAACAGACACCCACTTGAACTAGAGCCAACTGCTAACAACCTTTAACATGCTATCTCTCACATGATATTCATGATTCTGCTGAGATAGGCCTTTAGTCATGGGGTCTGCCACGTTCTCTTCTGTGGACACTCTGCTCACTACAACTTCACCCCTCTGATAGAAATCCCTCAAGAGGTGATACTTTCGGAGTATGTGCTTTGTCCGTTGATTTGACCTTGGTTATTTTTCAAGAGCCGCTGATCTTATATGATCACAATACAATTTCATAGAATATTTACTGCTAGGCACCACATCAAGCTCCAGGACAAAGTTCCAAATCTATAGGGATTCCTTGGCTGTATCAGAAGCCGATATATATTCGGACTCCGCTGTAGAATCGGAGACAACTGGCTGCTTTGAACTCTTCCAGCTCACAGCTCCTCCATTGAGACAGAAAACATATCCAGATTAGGACTTCAGATCATTCTGATCTGTCTGATAACCAGCATCAGTATACCCTCTGATAAAAAGCTCCACGTGTCCTATATACACTAGGAACATATCCTTAGTTATTCTTAGATACTTAAGGATAGTCTTAACAGCATTCCAATGTTGTTCTCCTGGATCTGCTTGATATCTTCCTACCATGATCAGTGCATAGGCAACATCAAGCCTGGTATATAACATGGCATACATGATGGATCCTATAGCTGAAGCGTATGGGATCCTACTCATTATATCTTTCTCTTATTGTGTTTGGGGACACATTTTCTTAGAAAGATATAAGCCATGTGACACTGGAACCAATCCCCTCTTGGATTATTACATACTAATTATTTTTAGTATCTGGTCAATGTATGTACCCTGACTTAGTCCAAGCAGCCTCTTGGATCTATCACGGATGATATTGATCCCTAGAATGTAGGCTGCTTCACCCAAGTCCTTCATGGAGAAACACTTGTTCAGTCAGTTCTTAGCTGACTATAAGAATGGTACATCGTTTCCAATAAGCAATATGTCATCAACATATACTACTAGGATAACAATTGCATTCCCATTAAACCGCTTATAAACACATGGCTCACGTTCATTCTTAATGAAACCAAATTCATTTATGGCTTCATCAAATCAAATGTTCTATGACCTGGATGCTTGCTTTAATCCATAAATGGATTTCTGCAACTTGAAAACACATTTGGCTTCACCTGGTGTCACAAACCCTTCTGGTTGTGTGATATAGACATCTTCATGAAGGTTCCTATTAAAGAATACCATTTTGACATCCATCTACCAAATATCGTAGTCATGTTAAGCTGTTATGGCAAGTATAATTATTATGGATTTAAACATGGAAACTGGCGAGAAGGTTTCATCATAGTCAATTCCTTGATGCTGTCTGAATCATTTATCCACTAGCCTTACTTTATAGGTGCTAAATTTACCTTCCATGTTCAGTTTTCTCTTGAATACTCATTTTCATCCAATAGGATTTACATCAACTGGCTCATCGACCAGAACCCATACTTGGTTCTGATACATGGAATCTATCTCAGAATTCATAGCTTCTATCCATCTTGTAGCTTCTAAGCTTTCTACTGCTACTTATAGGATAGAGGTTCATCATTTTCCAACAATAATGATTCACCATCTCGGTGACTAGGAAACCAAATCTCTCTGGTTCCCTTACCTCTCTTGAGCTCCTACGCAGTACTTGTGTTTCTGGAACCTCTTCCATGGGGACCTATAGAACTTGTTCCTGTACCAGCTTTTCTGTATCTTGAGCATCAACTTCGTCGAAGTCAATCTTCCTCCCACTATCCTTCTTGAGGATGTGATCCCTCTCAAGAAAGACGGCTTGTCTGGCGATAATCACTTTCTTGTCTGAAGGGTTATATAGGTAATATCCTTTCATTTCCTTGGGATATCCTATAAAGATACACCTTGTGCCCCGGTGTGCTAGTTTGTTGCCTGAGAAGGCCTTAACAAATGCCTCGCATCCCCATACACATGTGTGTGACAAAGTGGGTTTCCTTCCATTCCATAACTCAGATGGAATTCAATTTTCCACCTTAGTTGGTATTCATTTTAATGTGTATGCTGCAGTTTGTAATGCATATCCCCAAAAGGATAATGGAATATCTGCATGACTCATCATCGACCTCACTATGTCCAACAAGGTGTGGTTCCTCCTTTCACTAACACCGTTCCACTATGGTGTATAAGGAGGAGTGAGCTGATATAAAATCCCAGACTCCCATAGAAGATCAATGAACTCTTGGTTTAGATATTCTCCACCTCAATTCGATTGAAGTTTCTTTATCTTCTTACCAAGATGATTCTCTACTTCATTCTTGAATTCCTTAAATTTCTCAAAGTCTTCTGACTTATACCTCATTAAGTAGACATATCCATATCTACTCAAATCATTAGTAAAATTAATGAAGTAATAATATCCACCTCTTGATTCTACTGGAAATGGTCCACACACATCTATGTGCACCAATCCTAGAAGCTCTGTGGCCCTTTCACCTTGTCCACTGAAGGTCATCTTGGTCATTTTTACTTGTAAATTAGTGTGACATCTATCAAGTGGTTTTAGCTTAGTAGAGTCCAAATAACCATCTTGACAGAGCTTTGTCAAGCGCTTCTTGTTTACATTACCGAGACGGTGTTTCCACAACTGGGTGATGTATGAGTCATGTGAGTTCTTTTCGTTATAGGTTGCCAACACTTGGTTTTCGTAATTTAATACATACAAACCATTATTTAAATTCTACATACAATAACATACATTTTTATTATAAAAGAGACAACCCTTATTTCCAAACTTGAAAATAAATCCATCTATATCCAAACAAGATACAGAAATTATGTTCTTGGTAACACTAGGCATATAATAATAGTTATGTAAAACCAAAATCATCCCAGTCTACAATGATAGGTGGTAATCACCAATATCCACTGTAGCTATCCTTGCACCATTTCTAGCTCGAAGATCCACCTCTCCTCTTGTAATCTTTCTAAATATACTTGGTTCCTGTATTTGAATACAGATGTGATCCCCACAAGCTGTATATAATACCCAATGAGTATAAATAGAAAAATTACACTCGATAATGAATCCACCTTTAGCGTCCCCATACTTCGGGGTGCAGTTATTGTTCTAGTGTTCTTTCTTTCCACATGCAAAACACACCACCTCCTGTTCCTTTCCATGCCTCTAGATCTTCCCCTTCTTAGAAGGAAGGTGCTCGGAGGCTTCAGACTGTTTATAAGTCTTTGGCCCCTTTGCCTTGTCCTTCCTTTTCTTATTCACCATAAGGACTGCGGGTTTGTCACACCCCATGTCCTTATCTACCTGGCGAATTAAGGTCAGAAGTTCTGATATAATCTTCTCACTGTTTCTCATGTTATAATTGACAATGAAGCTAGAGAAGGTTTTGGGTAGTGATGATAGGATGAGATCTGTACACCACTCATCTGAGAACTTAATCCCTAAGATGTACATGCGTTCAATGTAGCCAATAAGATTTACTACATGAGTCCCAGTTGGCACAGACTCTCCAAGCTTAGTTGTAAACAAAGCGTTGGAGATCTCATATCTCTCATGTATCTCCTTCTCTTGGTAAAGATCCTTAAGGTGAGACATCATGTTATACGCATCCATGTTTTCATGTTGTTTCAAGAGAACATTAGACATGGACGATAGCATGAAACACTGGACATCTGTGGCATCATCCATGTGTTTAATTTTGAGAGATAGTTCCTCATCACTGGCCTCCTTTCTAGGTTCAACTGGAATAGGCTCTTTTAGCACATACAATTTCCTTTCGTGGCAAAGGATGACGCGTAAATGCTTCTGCCACTCTTGTAAATCGGTGCCAGTGAGAAGGTTTTCCTTCTCGAGTATGGTTCGCAATGATATGTTTGAAGTCATTTTTCTTGTCTTTTCTAAAAACTAATATGAGCAAATGTTTAGTACTTTATTATAAAATTGAGACAAATAAATAAATTAATACTTATTAGCCTCCCACTATTTTATCAAAATTCAATATCCATCATCATTGACTTCGGAATATTCTGTTTCCTGAATATTCTAGTTGAAAGGATTCATATTTCCCTTCGCATTCCCCAACTAGGGTTGTTCAAGAAACTTTAAGGGTTTTAGGTAGGCATTCCAAATGCCAACTTCATTAACTTACAGCTCCTTGATCCGTTGAGTGGACTCCCCAATCCTAAAATCCTTTTATTTTGGATTTCCTCAACCTTTGCCTCTTGGTCACACCAAGTCCTACTGTGGCAGTCAACCCTTGATGTGAACCAAGTCAAGTCATCCCAAAACCTTGAATTATAATTCCCTGATAATTGAAATCACCCCAACTAGGGTTGGTTAAGCACTTTGAACTATGGTTCGATTCTAACTAAGATTATGGAAGGCTATACCGACTTAATATTTCTTTGAGGTATTTTATCCTTATACATAAATTTTCAATTTATTATCTTTTATTACATGATTTTTAATATTAATTGGGATATAATTAAGTGATTAACCATGTCTAAGATAATATTTACATATAATCTGGTTTTATTTTAGTTTCATCTTGCATGCTTGTTTAATTCATTAATTGTGTGATTGTGACAACACACCCACAATAAATAAACCATTCAACTAACAGAAATAAAATAAATGGTATGATCATGTTCTTTTTCTATTGGTTAGTTTATCTAGAGGTTGATAAACTAACCCAGGACCTAGGGGATAAAAACCTTGAACCTTTCGGGTTCATGTTTACAGTTTTCCACTTGTCCACCTTTGTATCTCCTTGGATTGGTTTCGCCTTGGCTCCTGATTTGAGCTGCCTCCACCAGCTTGGGAGTTTCATCCATTACATATGCATTTTTCTCACACAGAGGTGAGGGGTAAAAAAGGTTTTTTACATAAAATAATCCTTGTGCGTGTAGTCCCTATATATTAATGAGGAGAAGGCTCAAAGGCTAAGAAAATTTTATTTAAATAAATAAATTAAAAGAAACCATTCACATACAAAGGTATTGGTCTAGCTCATGATCATCCATACATGGAACGATATTTACGCATAAATAAAACTAGCATTCAATTCTTTAATCATTCTTGTTTAAGATAAATTATGCCCGAATCAATTAATTATGATTAATTAATCAATCCTTTTATCTTAAACCCTTTTCTAAATTTCCTTGAGATTCTCATCCATTATAATTTTAAACAAATAAATTCATTTAAAATTATCTTTTTACATAACTTGTACCTTGGAGGCAACTTGGTGAATCCCACTCATTACGTAGATGTTAAATTAAACACATATATATATAACACCTATCACGTGTTGTGCCTCAGCTTTATGCCTACACTATGGTACATGTCTCAAGGGTTTCTATAATATAATAATAAATTTTAATAAATCTGCGTAATTTGGATGAGTACACGGCATGTAGTTCGTACTACCCGGTGAGTACTTTTGTTCACCATCCATCTAAAGTACACGCCCAGGGACATGGCGTGTAGATGTACTGTGCAAATTTTCGGAGTACACGGCGTGTTCAATTGGACACACGTCGTGTAGTATCTACGTTACACAATTTCCAGTCGGGAAAACCGTGTATGGGGTACACGGTCTAACCCTAACCGGAAGGGACTACATGTCGTGTTTAGTTGGACAACACAATGTGTAATCCAGAAACTGTGTGCCTCCTATTTCTGGTCAACACATGGTGTCATAAATGACTTAGATAGGATCCAATACACAGCCTGATTTGGCTAATCAGTCAATGCATTGAACCTAAACTACAAGACATGTACTTCCAAATACATGTTGTGTATTATAGTGTTGTACATCCAAGAGCGTTTGGAACCTTTGGATGAGTTACTTTATTTTATTTTAATCAAAATTAAGAGAAAAATTCATTTCTTTAAGGTGAACGAGAAATGAGAGGGGAGGAACAGATCTCGAGATTCAGATTTTTAAGAATGATTAACTTGAATTGAAACAACTAAATTATTAAATGTGTAAATCACCAATAAAAAACTAAATAAATATAATCAACGATATGACCCCTCTGATACCACTTGTAGGTTCTGGGCATAGTGGAAGCGCGTTGGTGGGTAACCCAACTTTAATTTTAGTATTAACCACGATCAATCTGAGATCTGTCACGATGTAAAACGTTGAATCTTCGGAATAGAACGAAAAACGAAAAAAAAGGGGGATTTGCATAACTATAGAGATAGGATTATCATATGTTGGTTATAATTAATTTAATTAATTAACAAGAATTACCTTGATGTAATTCTTTCTTCATTGATATCTCCGGTCACGATCTGATGTGATTTTTCATTGCGTCGTAGAATTCATGTATAAGATTCCTCTAGCAGTGATCCACACATACTCCACGTATCTCTGAACATCGCTGAAGGTATATTCGGGTGCTAGCACGGAATAAAAGTCTCTTGTGATGTCCGCCTTTGATCGCCTTTATCCGATGGTGGTGGATCTCTCTCGGTCTTGAGAGCGTTCTTGGAGGAAGGAGTTCTTTCAGCCTTGAGAGAACTCTCCAGAATTGTTGTGCACAACAATTATCTCTTGAAAAGTGTTAGGGTTGTGAGGATATTTATAATCGGGTTTGAGGTTATAGAGTATTGACAATAAATAAATACATTACACATTTTATTTATTTCATTAACTCTTATTGAAAACCCCCCATGTCGAATGATTAATTCCTTGACATGCACCCACACTGATTATAATAAATATCATTTAATAAAATGATATTATTTCCTCAAAATCCCGACTGGAAGAACTACACACCGTGTAATCATTAATACACGTCTTGTACTCGTTTTCCATAAAACTAAATGGCATGTATATTTAATATACATGGATTGTACTTTTATTTTCCTTTTTTATTTATTTCCTCCACCACATTTATTAGTCCTCGAGTAATGGCTATTTATTTCTTAAATAAATGTAACTGCAATACTCACTAATAAATATATTTTATTTCATCCACAATATATTCTTTTGAATAACTAGTGTCAAAATAAATGTGATTAGGCATCCTTAAATAATTATTAAACCACAGTCAGGAATGATCTTTATTTAACTTGTTAAATTAATATTTAATTGAGATACATGGACACACTTAGTGTGTGACCCTCTAGGCCTCTTTCTCAGTGGCATTAGGTGGAACCTACCTAAAGTCCAAGGTTTGAGTCTAGAAACACGTCAAGGCACCCATAGAGAAAGAAGTAAATGTTGCAATGACGTGTCACCTCATACGAACGCTTATTGTGTAGTATAATCTCTTTGTCATAATATCTTGAATCAAGAGGGTTTCATGCTAGTGCCATCAACCCATGTGCTCGATTATTCTTTCTTTGACTTTTAGGAATTGAACTCGCTCATTCCCTATCATGGACATGGATTTATTTAGGCTATATCAATTCCATCAAAGTGCCTGAGATATCTACTTTTGTTATGAAACATAAGGGAAAAATCATTTCTCACATTATCTATTAATGCAGTATTACTCATGACGCTCCCAACGTATCCTACCTCACTACGAATAGTGTGTTGTCACAGTTTTCATCAATACATCTAAGTGTGCGAGTTTTAATACCATTAATAATAATCTTAAAGTCTAAGGACCAATACACACATCCGCAGATAGGAACATCCAATGACACTATGAAATGTGGATTTCCTACTGGCGGGTCTCATTCTCATAATATCCTCCTAGATATTACCAAGGTCACACACCATGAGAAGGTGCCTCAAAGTTTTATGAGTCCTCACCCCTAATGGCCTGTATTATTTGTGTCCCTCAAATAACATCATCCGGCCATAGAACATATATTCCGAAATAGTGTTATGGAAATTCCGAGTTCTCATCATAGCAGGGATCTGTTATGACCCTTCAATGCAACAGATATCCTTAGAACATTACCACATGCATTTTCATGCAAAAGAACAATCAAGATGTGATAAGACTTTTATTAATGAATAAAGTAAAAAGTATTTGGTTCTAGGCCACCAACTCTAACAAAGACCACAACAAAGGTGAAGACAACCAAGCCCATACTAAAGCAACCCAAAGTAGGAAAAAGATTTATGATGACAACTGGAGAAAGGATTTGGAATTCCAATTGGGAGATCATGTCTTTTTGAAAGTATCTACATGGAAGGGTGTCTTAAGGTTTGGTAAGAAATGGAAACTGGTCCCCAGGTATATTGTACCATTTGAAATTCTGGAAAGAATCGGAGCTGTAACTTATCGTTTAGCAATGCCTCCAAGTATCTCCAAAGTCTGTGATGTGTTCCATGTGTCATTGTTGAAGAAATACATGCCAAACCCAATTCATGTACTCACCTATGAAGAAATAGAACTGTAACCTGATTTTTCATACCGTGAAGAGCCTATCGGGATCCTTGACACAACGTTGCAGGTATTGAGAAATCAGATGACTCGTCTAGTAAAGGTTCTTTGGGAAAATCATAATATGGAGGAAGCAACATGGGAACCTAAGGGTGTTATGAAGAATAAACAACCACATCTTTGTGGTGGGCTTTATACATAAAATTTTAAGGATGAAATTTCTAAGTGAGGGAATAATGTAACACCCCAAACATTTTATGACATGCTCCTCTTAAATATATTCTATTCATAGCCTATATTTTATAAAGCACTATGTTCTTTTGAAACAACTCTTGGTTATTTATGAGATAGTACAAAACCAATCTATTAAACATAAATTTTCCACTTCTATGTTTTGAATTTCAAAAAACAGTAATCTAGAGTTGTGACCAGTAAGTCATTTGGAGTCTGATAGAACCAACTTGATTTTTTGATGAATAGTGACATACCCTTATTAATAGTAATATGAATATTAATATGACCCTTATGAATAGTAAATAATGATAATATTTTATTTTCTTAAGGTAATAAGATAATGAAATCTTAATTAATTTTTCAATTTGACATAAAACTAATTATACCTTTAAAATTATTATTTTTTGAATTAACTATGATTTTATTTAAAATTTAAATTAATAATATTTAGAAAATTATTTTTGAGAAATCGAGTTAATTTTTTAATTCTCCACATCAGAAAATGGTTAGGGAGAATTATGGAATTTTTCTGAAATTCTATAATTTTCGATGAACAGTGAAAATGGTAAAATACCGTAAATTCAAATTATCAATAAAATACACTATTTATGACATCATAAGTGATGTAAGGCCACTTGGTTCGAACTCATATGTCATTATTACTATTTTTGGTCATGTGAATTAATATTATTCAAAGTCTTGAGAAAAAATATTATAATAATGATTAAAATAATTAAAAATACCTCCTCTCCTCCACTATAAGTACCACCCTCATTCCCCTCTTCCTCCCACACATACCAAGCCTTGAGCCTTACCTAAATTATTCCAAATACTCTTACCAAGCCCTCTTCCCCACGTCCAAGAGCTTATAGTCTCACCAAAAGGCTAAAACAAAAGTATTTAAGAAGGGTCTCAAGGAGAAGAGATCACAAGGTAAACTTCCTCTTTAGTTTTCTTTCTTTTCATTCATTTTATGTTATTCTTTTTAAATTTCCTTTGGATTATGTTGGGATATGTAATTACATATCCCCCTTACTTTCCATATTATGTAATAGTGATTATATACTCCCTTTCTCTCATCAAAATATATTATTAAGTTTCAAGTGATGTTATTAGGCTTCCGAATTTTCATGAGAGATTTCTCAATTTTTTCTTATATTTTGAGTTCCTTTATTTTATACTACTTTCCTAATATACCCTCATACAAATTCTTTGATAATTCCATTACCTTACATGAACTTCAATTATATTATGCTAATGGAATATTTAATCATCATCTCTTTCCCCTCCTCCTATGCTAAAAATGAAAACACCATCCGAGATGTGTTGATTTATCACATTCAGGGATGACGGGTTCTCAATTTTCATTACCATATTAAATTCGGGTCATGCAACCATTTTTATGTTTGAAAAAGATAATAATATATTTATTTTATCTCATTAATTTTATGGAATCCCTACACACTCGTAATATGGAATAATAATACAAAACAAGTTCACTGTGCACAAAACCGCCAAGCTAAATCCATGTGTTTATCAATAACTTTTAACTAATGATTCATCCTCAAGTATATAAACCAGAATAATTATAAGATAATTTATATCTCTTTAATTTTAATAATAATATATATTAAAAAAAATTATGTTTAACCACATTTCTAACAAACTTCCATTTATGAATACAAGTAAATGAATCATGAAAACCAAGGAAGAAAATGCTTGCAAAACAATAAAATTGAACCTCTTAAACCCATAAAAGGGCCTTGAATGAACCTAATAATGTTATAATAAATCAATTAAATGTATAGGAGGTTATGGAATTATTAATTAATGAAGCTAAATTTTATTATTCAGGTCATTAAAACAAACGAGGAACACACTCGAGCATAAGGTAAGGGGTTTCTCATCTCACTTTCATTTCCATGAGATTTCCATTGTTCGCCACTTATTTATTATATGTGCTTTATTTTGTACTGAATTTTGATATATATTATCATGATTCTCTTTATATTCATGGTATTTTGTGACTCATTTGGTGGTAATTATTTTTTGTTCATACAACTCGATTGATTACAACAGGGTAAGGGATTTTGTCTCAAATTCCATTTCATTGTCAGTTACTTTGTATTGTGCACATGATATTTCTTATGTGGTGTATCCATTTCCCATTTCAGATAATTTTTAATTTGAAATTGTAAATATATTATATATACATATTATGGTTTTATAGATATGAGTATTGTCTAAACCGTATACCATTTTACATACGGTGTTTATTTGGAATGTTGTTTTAACTGTGGAAATATTGATGAATCTGTATCATGTACTCTATGTGTATATTAAAAAGGAATATTGATCTTGTATTAAATCAATGTATAAAGAATGATTTATACTTTCAGTGGTCTGTGGGGCCTTCTATATCCCCTCGATTAATCGATGGGTATCATGAGACAAATCAGTTGGCGACAAACCCTTCGAGTTTGTTTCCAAAAATCAGATGGGTTTCTACCCACAGACTTAAACTATTTTAACGGTATTATGGAATCATGTTATAGATACATGAAGTCCAATCCACAAGCATTAAATTTATTCATTATCATTTATTACTATCTATGAGGTTTTCACAATGACAAAATCTATGGATGCAGTTTCATTCTCGGTTTATTAATGGCGTGAGTTTTTCATTTATTCACCATGCCATATTGATTATGTCAAATTGTTTATGATTCGGTTATTATTGATTCATGTTTCTGCCATTTATAAATCTTATTGAGAATTTGAGCTCACCCCTTTCATTTTTTTACCTTCAATAGGTTATGAAGAGGATACTATTTACTGAGTTATATGGATGCAGTTTTTAGTTTTTGTTATGTATTTTATTTTGTAACCTTTTCTAATGTAATCTGAGTTACATATTTGTATCTAGATTATTAAATACTACTAAACTAATCATTCCTTTGGGATTTATTTCTTTTTAACCATTCAAATATAACAATTAATTCACTGAATATGGTCTAGATGGGTTGGGGTGTTACAGTTTTTAATTTTTGATGTCTTTTCCAAGATAGATTAAAAAAAATATTTTGGATAGAGGGGGTATACTCAATCCTTTGTAAAAGGATAAGTCGAATGGTTTAAAAGTGACTATTTCCTCCTCTCTCTAATCTAGATTGGGTGATGTGAAATACGTATTCACCTCAGGAAATGATGCAATTTCTAATAGAATGATTAAAATACGTAACTCTACTCATATTCATGTTGATTTGGAGTTGATTCTAGATTGGTTCAAGATCAATAAATTCTTGATTATTATAATAATGGTTTTACCTTTGGGATAAAAAACTTTGAATATTTTGGATCTTGAATGCTAGATTTATGAGGTCTAGGGATTTTGGTATTGAAAGTGTATTCCCATTGGTTGTGGGAACTTCCAAATTCTATTACCTTCAAAATATTTGAATCAAAAATCTTGGGGACTCATTCTGATCTCTCTCAATCCAGGCAGACTCTATATCTAGGATTTGTACCCTCACTTCAATCACTTCAAAGTTTGAAATTAAAGGACTAAATTTTGGGTTTGTATATATGTCTTAAACTAGATATTTTGGCATACACATATCCTGTTTGACATTGCTTTGGTCAGGGACTCCTATCAAATTAGGTCATGCTACTAAATAATCACACTTTGGAAATTTTTATCATTTTTTGGTGAAGGTGGATCTCAACTCCAAACTCATTAACAATGTTTCCCTATGCACTATGGATTGAATTATTCTATGATTATAAATTATGAGAAACTGACTTTGTTCCACATTGGTTTTCATTTAATTGGTCATCTCTATGAAATGTTTCTAAAGGATATTTTTTGATCTTTATAAAATTCAAGAGAGGATGATCTATTTGGTTATAAGTGAAAGGGTGATCATAGGTATGGTAATGTTGTATTAATGGGGGACTCTATTCCCTCACATCTTGTTGCAATTGGTACTTCTAATAAAGATAAAAGGATAGTCATAGCAAGATATTCTCAATTGGCCTCTAAGGAGAAGAGGCAGGGTGTAATTGAATATGTTGATCCATGGGCTTCTCAAGTTACTATAGAAGTGCAGGAGAAGGTCCTTAGTTCATGGGGTGATGTAAATGAATAGGGTTATGATAGGGATAATGTAAAGTGTATTAATACAGTTATTTTTATGGTGATATTACTGCTCAAAAATTTAAAGATAATCAACTGATGGAGGATAAAACAACTGACTCAAGAGATATCATGGGAAAGAAGAAGCTTGATAATGAAGATACTTTGAGGAGTAAACCCAAGAAGTAATCTTATTAGATACTTGAAAATGGGGATTTTTTTGGGATTAACACTAATGTTGTTGATTAAAATAATATCATGACCACATTGAGTAGTATGGAATATAATCATGTACCTCTTATGGCCATAGTAGGTACTATGTTGGATATAGTTGAGGGGCCTATCTCTCATACACATGTTGTTAAACTAAGAGGTTCACCTTGAATAGTGACTAATGAATATAGTTTCTCAACACTAGGAGATGATTCATCTCATGTTCATATGTTTTTTTCTCAGGAACCAAGGTAAATAAGTAGGCTAGATTTAATTTTGTGGACTCTATAATTTCACCCTCACATAAGAGAATGAAATTACATTCCTATAAATCTTTTCTACTGATTAACTCTAAAATATCCATGTAGGGGGGTTATCATTCTATGAATGATTGGGAGAAGTAGGATGAGGATATCTAAACTAATATTGTGGATTATAAGGAGTCATATTATAATGATAATGGGTTACCTTTCAAACAAGATAAAACCTGAAAGCATGGATGACATCCATGTAGAAGGGGCTGAGGGGATTATCATAATATGGATATATAATCATATCAGTTATAGTACCTTAAAATCATTGTAATTAATGCATATATATAAGTTCAACCTCTCTAGGATAGTCTTTATGATGTTTTTTAGCCTTTTTTCATCTTTTCAATTATCTTGGATTGTGGAAAGCTTTCTTATTTGACCCATATTTCTTATTTCTATGTACTTTTTACATATTATTAATAAAGGTTCTTGAACCCAAACTTCATATTATTATTAATATTATTACTAGTATTACTAATATAACTATTATCAGTATTATTAGTATTATTAATAATATTAGTGTAGTTGGGGTGGTGGACTAGTGGTTTAGGAAATAGTGTAATACTGTATCAAGCCATGATAAAATCTTAGTAGCCCCAAAATTTAGTAGATTTTATAGGCACCACCCAAGAATAATAATTGGTCACTCCTCATGATGGAAGGATGGTTATATGCATGCATGGATAAAGGGGTGAACTCTAGAATCAATTTCCATGACGTTGAAGTTGGTGATGGCCTCAGGTGATTTTAGTTATCATATTGAGAGGCTTAACATCTTTAGTTGTTTTCAATATAAGATCAGTTATTTATGGTGTAGACCCATGTGGTTTATGACCACCTTGGCATGATTAGGGATTGATGGTTGAGGGCTTCTTGGCTGGTTTTTGATGTGGGTGATGACCTAGGGAAGTATTGGTTAGCATATTGAGAGGCTATGATTTTATAGATATTTTCCATAGTAGATTAGGTATTCAGGGGGAAGACCCATGTGGTGGATGACCACCTCGGTGTGATAAGGTATTGAAAAATGAGGGCTTATCAAGAAATAATCGATGTGGTTAGTGAAGAAAATCCACTTCCAATGTGTGACCTTAGTGATTATAGTGACGTATATTGGAGCTGTTGTCAATGGGGGCAGGCGCACGACCTTACTGCATATCCTCCTAGTCAATACAGGTGAGGTCGATCCCCAGAGAGTCAAGGGGGTTCTCATAAAAGGTATTTGTACATAATAAAAGATGAATCTCATGCCTCTTGTAATGATTTTTTTTTATGATTATTTTTCTACATGGAATTTTTTTATTGGTGGCTTGTTTATGTCACATTTTAACTTTTATCTCCATAGTTCTTTTATATGTTTACTTTTATTAATAAATTTTTGGAGACATGGGTTTGGGTGTCTAAATCCATGGTTGATTTTTCCTGGATTATACCAATATGATTCAACCATGGACTTGAAGTTTCAAATCCATGACCCAAAAATTTATTAAAATGATAAAACAAAAAAGAGAGAGCGAGGTAAATTAGGGTCTGAAAAAGCCTTAAATTCACAAAAAAGAGAAAGAAATACATCAAGTCATGTCACTCCCACTATAACTCAGATTTATGGGATTAAAACCTCTACCATTTGGATGTATACCTCTCCACCATGATTTGGTCCTTTAAGGTGGCTCAATCTCATTATCTAAAGATAAAATAGTGGAGTCCGCTAAAATGATACAACTCTTGTGTTTCCAAGAAATATTTTTAAAAACCGATCTTTGGATTAGATCAATAATTATCTTAAATATTTTTTATAACAATTTATGTACTATAAGGTAGTCCTTATAGTAAAAAAATTATAAGCCAATTTTGGAGAAGGAAAATTAAAGCTATGAATCAAACCATTTTCATGTTTCTTTTTTAAGACCCTAAGGGATCCTTCCACCCTAATAATCCTTTGGAGGAGTTTTAATTTTTTTTCCCTTGTATTATCACATTCATTGATCAATTCCTTTCCAAAAAATTATCTTAAGTGGTTTTCATAATGTTGGAAAATTGATATGGGTAAAACAATTCCACATTTTTTTCATTACATAAGGTTTAATCCTAATAAGAAGAATTACCTGCAAAGTAAGTGCATCATCCAGGGTACCTTTCCCAGCCAAGAGTGTCTCAACCAACCAATGATCAATGGAATAATTAGTAGATGAATCAGACATAGAATCATTTAGTTTGAGTTTCCTATGAGAAAAAAATTGTAAACCCTCAAAATACTGCATGAATTCCTTTCAGACTTGAAGTGATACATATTGTAAATGGATTGGTATGGGTGGATAAATTATAAAATGGACATAATTTTTCATTATATATTTCTTATAAATTTTATGAGAATCTGCCAACAGTTTTTATTTTCCTTTCCCTTTATATGACAACCATGATATTTTATTACACAATTAAACATAATTTATTACATAAAATTCACTTTATAAAACATAGAATATCAATAGGTCTAGTGTATTTGGGGATTAATATCATTACATAACAACTTAAAACATGAAATAAAACATCTTTATTGAAAACTTCCTTTACATGACCACTACAGTCCCTCATACTTAATTTTGCATTGGATAACCTAAGGACATGCATAAGAAAAGGGTGAGCTATAAAGCCCAGTAAGGGAATAATCATGGAATAACATGAGGAATACAATACATATTAGACAATATACATATCAATAGAGAACAATATAAGTATAAACATGAAGTCATAATAAAACACGATAATCATAACATGGAAATGTGGAAACAACACTTAACATGGAATTAGCATGAACCAAGGCTCATTGCACATGGATCATGAGTAAACCATCATTAAAATTGAATTAGAATGATTAAACACCCATTGCACATGACTTATCATGATACTATACGTTACCCAATGCATTGGAGTGCTATCAGGGCGCACCCTTCTTAAACATTTCATTTCATGCATAAGTGTGCCACATGGATCATAAAACATTGAATCATTCAACATAATCATTTATTCCATGATAAATTAATGTGGAATAAATACATGAAACTCTTTAAACATTATGTAAATGTGCATAAATGTGAATACCCTTGATAGATAAATTGGCATGGAATTCACTACACAATGACTTTGGCTTGAAAAGCGCGGTGCAATTTCGGCAGCATAACGGCGTGACATAAGAACTCATAAAAATGTTGACGAGAGAGAAAGGGGTGTATAATCATATTTAAATGACATGTATAGTAATGGGTTCATATATATACATTTCCCAACAAATTTAATGGAATTTATATTCATGATACAAAATAATTTCTTGAATGTAAATGAGGAGAGAGAAGTCCCTTTCAGAATTTCGGCATAGTAATGGGTGTACATGGGGGGAATTTAATGAGAGATAAAGGGGTATCCCATTATTAAAACATAAATAGTAAATTATGGGGGAGGTGTGAAACCATAACCCAACATTTTTAATTGAAAATAAAAGGTCATAACACCTTAAAGAAAATTGGATAAAAATGAGAAAGTAAGAAATCCCTTACTAGGAAGAGTGCTTCCAAAGGATTGAGAGAGGCTTGAGAGAGGATTCTTGGGAGCTTGGGGCACCTTGGGAGGATTCTAGAGAGAGGAGCTAAGAGTTTGGATGAACTCAAAAGGATTTTAGTGAGGAGGAAGTGGGAGCTTGGGTGGGTTTATATAGGAAAGGTGTGGGAATTCTTTATTATTTAGGTTTGGGACACCTCACATTAAACTAATCCAAACCAAAAACCATCCCATGGTTTTTGGAAAAGTTAAGTGAAAAACAATATTTTATAAGTAGAAAGTCTGAAATTCTTAAAATAATGGGGTTTCTTATGTGAAGATGAGTCACACTCCCAAGGAAAACAATTTAAAAAAACAAAATGTTTAATAAGTCTTGAAGGGTCCACTAAAGCTTTGTAAAATAAATCAAACAAACCCAAAATCACATTATTTTAATGGTAAAACATATATTTTCCGAACATAAATTTTATAGTATTTTATTACATCATTATTGGGTCATTATGATGCCATAAAACACATTATATATTTAAACGGTATTTAATTTTTACCCAAAAATTTGACTGTCTCGGAAAAAATGGTTTTCAAACCTTAATAAAAATTACAATTGCATTCATAAAATTATACGATCATTTATATTTAATAAAAATTAATTTAATAAAAATAATAATATTTTATTAAAATATTATTTAATTCAAAAATCCATTAATTCATCAAAATAGATTTCAAAGTTTAACATTAACTAAAAATACTATTTGTGATTTAAAAACAATTTACAAGGTAACAATAATAAAATAAAAGTGTATTCCTTATTATACACAAAAATAATGTACATAACTATAGTTCTAAGGTCTTGTTACATAACCCCTTATAACACCTGCATAAGACTGAAGAGTAAGGTGTGCGATGGTGATAGACTCTTGGGGTAGCTCAAATAACATTTCTCGGGTGGTAATCTCTATCAACATACACTTCTCTCATAGTCAGTCCTGCTCGAGCTTAACATGTTAAAGCTCATCTTGGGCTTGGTCAAGAGTGAATCCCAAAGACGCAACATACTTTCTAAGCTCTAACAAATGGGATTCGTATGAGGCACGTCTACTGGATGAGTCCATCGCTTCCTTTGTCTGAGTAAATTGGATTTGTTAAAACCCTATATTTATACTAATCATGTGATCACTGTTCAATGACTATATTAGAAAAGGTCACAATTCTTAATAGTATTTTAAAATCAAAAAACATAAAACCAAAGAAGTTAACATTTTATATAAACATTTTACATAAAGAGACATTTAATTAGATCAAGATGGATTTCCATTAATGAAAGTTTGGGTCGTTACACTTTATCAATGGCTACGATATATTCCTACTTCAATTCCAAATCCACTTTTTCCTGTGCATAAATCTCATGATAAAAAAGGTTATTATAGAGAAAATCATTCACTATATTAGGAATAACAAAAGTTTTCTGAATGACCTAATCCCATACCATAATGTCTATCCATGATCTCTTTCATTTTCCACTGGATTGGGAACTAAATTCTTCAGCAACAATGAATGTATTCAAGATAAACACCTTTTCCTTATCTATAAAGGGTTTCCCCCTATCATTAGTATCACCCACATCCTTCAGATTCTCAGGTATTTTTATCTATTCTCTAGTAGATAACCTAGTGGTATTTCTCCCTGGATTTATAGTGCCAACAGGAGGATCAGTATTATTCTTTGAATCATTTATTACTATGTAATGGTTTAGGTTGTATCACTTATTATCACAGTTCAAACATAAGACATCCACAAAACATTTGGAAATTGAATGTGGAATAATTCTACAGGATGGACAGAATGGGGGTACCTTCTCATATTTAATATTAATGTAAACCTCATCCTAGGGGGTAGAAAGGATCACTTTCTCTATTAAGGTAGTTGTGAGGTATATCTCAACCAGAACCCTTGCATAATTACCAAAAGAATCGGATCTAGTGGCATTGTCCATCTTTATCAGTGATTCAATTGAGGATGAAATATAAAAAAAAATTTGGGTTACATAAAACCTAATTCAATAAAAATATCTTAACCCAAATCTACACATAGGTTTTATGGAATCTCACCTTTTTATTACATTACTTTACATATAATTTTACAAACAGAGGATATTTTAAAGTTTAGTGTCTTGGAAATATGGTATATAATACATGAAAACATTATTATAATACACTTTAAATGATTAAAAATAGGTTCATCCTAAGTATAATTACTAAATATAATAACTTGGGTACATGTATCAAAGTAAAGGGTG
Source organism: Viscum album (assembly GCA_963277665.1). NCBI lineage: Eukaryota > Viridiplantae > Streptophyta > Magnoliopsida > Santalales > Viscaceae > Viscum > Viscum album. The sequence goes on along the minus strand of OY728147.1, from coordinate 1,352,501,777 downwards.
AGCATAAGGCCCGGTAAGGGAAGGAAAGGGAAACAGTTTACATATGATTATGAGAAATATCTAAAAGAACTTAAGAAATATCATAAAGTCATGATAAATGGTAAGAGAGACATATAATAATTAAAATAACATTATAAATAACATATAAATGTGGCTACAACATTTAATTTATTCATTTATAATCATATCACTAAGTTTTATCATTGAGGTGTCATAAAAATTACCAAGTTTATTCACCAAGTTATCGTAAAACTTGTCATCTCTAGAGATTAAATTCATTACCCAATATATTGGAGCACTATATGAGAACACCCTTAATATGTCATAATTAATGTGAGACACATATATCATAATAAACATCTCATAAATAACCTGTTGAGAATAAAAGAAATGGGTTTCATTTCAAAATCACAGTGTTTTAGAAAGCTCTTAAAAACCAGATCATTTTTGTGATTTTAAATCTGTGAAAAAGGAAGGTGGGTTTCATGTATGTTAATTACATAATTTAATAGATTATTTTGAAATCTATGTGAATACACATGGATAAGAATTATTTTGTGTATTCACAAAATAAAACAAAATAATTTCTTGTGAAAAATAGATAAATTTTGAGAAGTAAAATCGGCAGTATAACGGATATAAAATGTAGTTTTAGAAAACATAAAAAATGGTAAAAGGGTATCCCACAAATAAAATAATCTTAATATATTAAATTTATAGAATAAAATGGATATAATAGAATATTTTAGAAACTTGAAATACATACCACATAAAAACAGAACTTGAAAGGAAAAGAGAAGTTGAGATTTCCCTTACCTAGAAGAGTAACTCCTAAAACTAGAATATTAGGACCTTGTGGGATTGAGGACTCCTCGGGAGGACTCCTTGGGAGGTAAAAATATTATTTTTTCAAGGATTATTAATTGGGTATGAAAACTAATGGGGAAATGGGTGGGTATTTATAGCAAAAGTGAGGTATTTTTTATTGATTTCCTTGGACACCTTAGTAGTGGTATTTTAAAAAACCATCGGCTTGGCCATGGTATTAGACACTTGAGACACCTAATATGTTATTTTAATCCACAATAGTCTACTATTATTTTATATTAACTATTAAATCATTATTATTTCATTAAATATACTTAAAAACGCAAATTGTATATTTACTAATCGCTGAAAAAAAAATATTTTAGAAAATTCTCATAAATTCATCCTAACCTAATATCAATGTTTTGATTTAAAAAATGATATTTATTTTATCATAATAATTATATAAGTATTATAAATTTAACTTTTAAATATAAAAAACCTTATTTATTAAAAATAATTGCGGAGAGAAAATGCATTGTAAAATGCATAGTAAAATTTTTGACACTTGAAAAAAATATTTTACCATTTAAATTTAAATAAGAATGTTTTAATAGTACTATTAAATTAAAATAAAAATTATTAATAATACCTTAGTATATTATAATAATTATATCTTTTCTAAAAAGTAAAATTTCTATCCGAAAAATCCATTTGTCAAATTCATCATATTTTTAAGAAAAACTATTCTCAAAAATGGAATTGATGGAATAAAAATTTTATTTATAAAAAGGGATTACACATTAAGTAACTTATGAATTCACACAAAACCCCTTATAACAGTTGTATACAACCTAAGTTTGAGGTGTGCGATAGTGATAGACTCATGGAGCGGCTCGGCTAACATCGCCCAAGTGGTAATCTTTTCTAACTTGGACTTCTCCCATAAGAGATTTCATTCAAGATTAACATGTTGAAGCTTAGCTTGGGCTTGGTCAAGAGAGAATTCCAAAGACGCTGCCACCCTCCCAAGTTCTGACAAATGGTCTTCATATGGCACAACTCTACTGGAAGAGGTCATCGACTCTTCTTTCTACATTAATTACCCATTATCATTTTCATTTATAATACTAATTATAAGGTTAAAGTTATAATTACGAGTATTGTTTCCAAATTTCATATTGAGAAATGTTCATATAACTAATAAAACCCAATGGTCACAATTCAAATATACTCACTCCATTATTAAAGGGATATAGTTTTGTTGAGTACAAAATAATATAACACACATTTTTGAGAAACAAATTTTATTCAAAATGTTCTGGTTGTTACATTATTCCCCCTTAATAAATTGCATCCTTAAACTTTAAACTTGTGCAATCAGAATATAAAATGTGTGGGTAATTCTACCTTATATTTTCCTCTGGTTATCGCATGTATTCTTTATATTTATGGTTCCTCCACAACACTTTAACCAGGTGGTATTCTTTTTGCATAGAACCTTGTATCTATGGTCCAAGATCTCCACTGGCTGCTCCTCATAAAAGAGGTTGTGTTCCAATTGTACCACCTCCTGATTTATTACATGTGAAGGGTCAGGTATGTACTTACTCAAAGAGATATATGGAAAACATCATGAACTTGAGCTAGATTTGGAGGAATCTAAAGCTGATAGGCCACTACTCTTATGCAATCAAGGATTGCATAGGGTCCAATGTACCTTGGGCTGAGCTTCCCTTTCTTCCCAAACTGCATGACTCTCTTTCAAGGTGAAACTTGAAGGAAGAATTTACCTCCAACATCGAACTCCAATTCCCTACGACGGTTTGCAGCATAGTTCTTCTACCGAATCTAAGTAGTTTTTATGTGTTGATGGATGGAATGAACATTTTATATCATCTCTTGCACAAGATCAGGATGAAGAAGATTTTTCTCACTAGTTTCATCCCAACAAGTATGAGTTCTACATCACTTTCCATATAGAGCTCCATAGGGTGCCATTTGAATACTCAAATGGAAGATGTTGTTGTATGAGAACTCAACTAATGGGATATATTGATCTCATACACCATTAAATTCCATTTATCATGTTCTCAACATGTCCTTAAGTGTATGAATAGTCCTTTTAGATTGGACATCAGGTTTTTGGTGATAGGGTGTACTGAAATTCAATTCAGTATTCAAAACATGTTAAAGACTTCTACAAAACTTTTATGTGAACCTTGGATCTTGATATGAAATGATATAAAGTGGTACCCCATGTAGCCTTACCACTTCCTTCACATAAATCATGGCATGTTTATCATGAGAGAAATCTTATTGAATAGAGATAAAATGGGCAGTCTTGGTGAGATGGTCTATTATAACCCATATCACATTATTTTCTTTGGATTTTTTTGGGAGACCAATGAAAAAATACATAGTGATATTATACCACTTCCATGTTGGTATGGGTAGTGGTTTTAATACACCTTTAGGAATTTTTCATTCTATATTCACTTGTTGACACACCAGGAACCTTGTAGTATAGTCGGTAATTTCTATTTTTATGTTATCCAAACAATAATGATCATGAAGGTCCCTATAAATTTTTGTGCTTCCAAGATGTATAGAGTAAGAAGAGCTATGAGCTTCATTCATCATCTTCTTCTTTTTTCTAGAATAGATATAACACGTAGCCTTGTATGAAATTTTAGTACACCTTCTTGATCAATATTGGACTCAAGAAACATCCCATTCTTCATAGCCTCTAACTCCTTCTATAATAAAGGATCTTCTCTTTGACATTTCATTATCTTCTCTAGTAGTTATGGTTGGGAAACCATTTGGGATAGGGTTGATGATTTCCCTTCCCTTACGATTCCCATGCCAAGTTTTACTAGATATTTGATCAAAGGATATCTTTGAATCATCATCATTTCCAGCACAATAAGTACTTTCCTACTTAAAGAATCAGTGAATTCATTTTCTCTTCTGGGATGATAATGAATTGAAAAATAATAGTCTTTAATAAGTTACAACCATAACCTTTATCTCATGTTCAATTTATTTGGGGTAAAAATATACATCAAAATTTTATGGTCTTTCTATTTATCACATTTCTCCCCATAAAGATAGTGCCTCTATATCTTCATAGAAAAAACAACTACATATATCTCTAAGTCATGCATAGATTTATTCTTCGCCTGAGGATTTAACTCTCAATATGCATAAGCAATCACCATTTCATTTTGTATGAGTATACACCCAATACCTTTCAAATATGCATCTCTAAAAATATCAAATCCTTCTCTGATAGGGGTAGAGTTACATGGGTGTAGTAACCAATCTATTCTTTAGCTCTTGGAAACTTTCTCCACTCCTTTATCCAAATTAACTTGACCCCTTTTCAAGTTAACTTGGTTAGTGGATTATAAATTCATGAAAAGTTTTTCAAAAACCTCTTATAATATCTTGTTAATCCAAGGAAACTATGAATCTCAGTTACTGTTATAGGATGAGGTCACTCCTCTACAACATTTGTCTTTTTAGGGTCAAATGAGATTCCTTCATTGGTTATAATACTCCCAAGAAAGAAACTTGTTGTACCCAAAACTCACATTTTTTGAACATTCCAAATAGCCTCCCTTTCCTCATAGTTTGTAATATAACTCTTAGATGATCATAATGATCCTTGAAACTTTTGGAATATATTAAAATATCATCAATAAAAACTACCATAAATTTATCAAGTTAGTTCTTAAAGACATTATTCATCAAATATATAAAATGGTAGGATCATTAGTCAAGTCGAAGTGCATAACAACAAACTCATAATTCTCGTATCTTGATCGAAAGGTGGTCTTTGGAATATATTCTTTATTCACCCTCAATTTATGATAACTAGATCTAAGTTCAATCTTAGAGAATAATTGAGCCCCACGAAGTTGGTCAAATAAATCATCAATTATTAGAAGGGGTACTTTTTCTCCACTGTGATCCCATTAAGTTCTCTATAATCAATGCATAGACACATTTATCTATCCTTTTTATTTGAAAATAGAATAGGTTCTCCCTAAGGAGACCCACTTGGTCAGATAAACTCATTTTCCAAAAATGTCTTGGAGTAGTTTCTTTAATTCCTCTAGCTCCATATTTTCTATTCTATAGAGGGTCTTTTAAATTGACTTGGAACTAGGCATGAGATCAATGGATAACTCTAACTCTCTTTCTAGGGGAGGTCCATGTAACTCCTAAAAAAAATACATAAATGTATTCCTAAATTATGGGGACATTCTCTATTCATATAATTTCATTTCCTTATTCATCTTCACTATTCATTTCTATAAATAAATCGGTGGTAGGTGTTTCAAGAAAAATCTAAGGTTGATATATCTCTCCTTTGAAAACCATTATAGGTTTTCCATTCAAGACTATTTATATTTCCTTGATTCTATAGTTGATCTTAGTATTATACTTTGAGAGTCAGTCCATCCCTAGTAAAATATTGAATTCTAGCATGGGAATGACTACTAGATTTGTGATGATATTATGCTCACCAAAGTAAATACCAGAGTTTATACACACTTTTGATTATTGGATAATCTCTCCAGGAGTATTGACTGATAAATATACTTCTAGTAGTTCTAGGATTGATTATATATTATTTATAAACATGGAAGAAATAAAGGAATGTGTAGAACCAGAATCAAACAAAGTACTTTATAGTTAGGATGGAATGATGAGGGTACCTTCCACCACATAATTTGTAGCCTCTACTTAATCTTTTGTGATATAAAAAGAATAACCTTGCTCCCTTGGCCAATGATGAGTTTTATGGTGATTCCCATCTATTAACTTCGGATTTGGAAAGTGATTGGAAAAGTGCCCAAGATGTCCACACTTGAAGCATTGGACTTCATGTAGGGTCTTCACCATCATCCCTTTGTCCTTAGTGTTTAAAAGTTGATTCTTCACCTCATTATGATAGTTTTAATAAATATGGCAACCTATTCCACACCTGTAACATTTCCTTCTCCTGAGCAAGTAGTTACCTGAATGCTTCTTCCCATATTTTTCACATATGAAACATTGTAATTTATTTCCTCATATTTTGTGATCAAAGATCATCCCTAAGCTTGTATCAATTGGTCTCTTCTTTTCTATAAATCATTCATAATTGTTCATAAAAAACTTATGATTAACTAAAAATATCCCCCAGGAGTGTCAAATTAGGAGTAAATAAAGGCCTGTTGTCATGTACTAGGTTATATTGAGTCAGGATTGATACACTTTTTCTGATTTTTTACCCCTAGGTACATATGTGCCATAGACACATCCACTTGTTCGTATCTATAGAGGGATTTATTTGTTCAAAAACCACTTACATAATATTTCAAAATAATACCCATAAGTTTTACTATATTTAAACTTTTCTATTGGGTTATTCCTAAATTTTTCAAATCCTAATTTCCACAAATAACTAAACCATAATTTGTTACCAACTATGGTGTCCCTCTTTTTTATTACATAACTTTACATCACATTTTATAAAAAGAGAATATTTTAAAGTTTAGTGTCTTTGAAATAAGGTACATAATACATGAAAACATTATTATAATCCCATTTAAAGGCTTCATAATAGGTTTATCTAAAGAATAATTCTATATATCAGAACCTGGGGACATTCATCAAAGGAAAGGGTGATCATAATTCCTAGTAAGGGAAAGAAAGTGAAGCAATTTTCCTATGATTATGAGAATTATCGATAAAAACTTAAGAAATGTCATAAATGCATGAGAAATTGTAAAATAGGAATATAATAATGAAACTAACATGATACATAACATATAAATGTGGCTAAAAAATTTAATTGAATCATTCATAAGAATATCACCAAGCTTAATCCCCAATGTGTTGTAAAATTCACCCAGGTTATTCACCAAAGTATCCTAAAACTTTCCATCTCTAGAGATTAAATTCTTTACCTAATGCATTGGATTTTTATCAGGATTAAACATTAATATGTATTAATTAATTTTATACACATATATCATATAAAAAATTTTATAAATAACCTGTTTAGAATAAAAGAAATGGGATTTATTTCAAAATCACGGTGTTTTATATCCAACGGCCTGAAGACCTTAAATTTTTTATTATAATAAATATCTTTTTTTCATTTTAAACCCATGGAAAAGGATAGTGGGTTTCATGTATGTTAATACTAGAATTAAATATATAATTTTTAAATATATTTTAATACACATAAAGATTAAATTGGTTTAGGTATTCACAAAAGAAAATAAAATATTTTTTTGTCAAAAATAGAGAAATTTGGAGAACTAAACTGGTAGCATAACAGGTATAAAACATGGTTTTATAAAACATTAAAAATCGAGGGGAAAATGGTATCCTAATGATAAAATTCTATTAATATAGTAAAATGATAGAATAAAGTGGATATAAGAACATATTTTTTAAAATTTAAATACATACCACATAAAAAGGGGACTTAAAAGGAAAAAGAGAAGTTGAGATTTTCCTTACCTTGAAGAGTAACTCCTAAAACTCGAAGATTGGGACCTTGGGGGATTGATAAACCAATATAAGGACTTCTTGAGAGGTAAATATATCATATATTTGTGTATGATTAATTGGTAATGAAAAATAATGGAGAAATGGGTGGTATTTATAGAAAAAGTGAGGGATTTTTTATTGATCTCCTTGGACACCTCGAAAGTGGTATTTTAAAAAAACCATGGGATTTTCCTTGGTATTGGACACTTGGGAAACCTAATATGTTATTTTAATTCACAAGTTTATACAATCATTCTATATAATCTATTACATCATTATGATTTCATTAAACATGCCGAAAAACTTAAACTGTATTTTTACTATTCATCGAAAAACAAAATATTCTAGAAAATTATAATAGATTCACAATAACCTAATATCAATGTTCTGATTTAAGAAATGAAATTTATTTTATAATAATAATTATATAAGTATGATAAATTTAACTTTTAAATATAAACATTCTTATTTATTAAAAATAATAGCAGGCAGAAAATGTATAGTAAAATGCATAGTAAAATTTCTAACACTTAAAAAAAATTATTGTTTAAATTTAAATAAGAGTGTTTAAATAATACTATTTAATTAAAATAAATATTATTAACAATACATTATTTTATTATAATAATTATCTCTTTTCTTAAAAGTAAAATTTCTCTCTAAAAAATCAATATATCAAATTTGTCATATTTTTAAGAAAAACTATTCTCAAAACAGAATTGGTGGAATAAATTTTTTATTTATAAAAATGAATTATAAATTAAATAACTAAGAAATTAATACATAACCCCTTATAACACCCACATAAAAGCTAAGGGTGAGATGTGTGATAGTTATAGACTCATGGGGCATCTCGGTTAACATCACCTGAGTGATAATCTCCACTAAATTGAAATTCTCCTATAGAAGATTTCATTCAAGAATAACATGTTGAAGCTCAGATTGGGATTGGTCAAGATAAAATCACAAATATGCTACCTCTCTCCAAAGTTCTGAAAAATGGGCTTCATATGACACGACTCTACTAGATGAGGCCATCAACTCTTCTTTCTGCATTAATTAACCATTATCATTTCTATTTAACATACTAATTATAAAATTAATATTATTATTAAGAATATTATTTCCAATAGTCATATTAACCAATGTTCATATAATGGTGGAAACCTAATGGTCACATTTCAATTAAACTCACTTCATTATTAAATGGATATAGTTTTTTTTAGTACAAAATAATATAACACACATTTTTGGGAAACAAATTTTATTCAAGAAGTTCAGTTCATTGCAGGTTTCTTTAAAGTCACCTAGATTAAAATTGAGACTCCATTCCTGGATTATCAGAACACCCAGTTTCATACTAACCAATCTAAATCCTAATGATTTACTCTTCATTTACACATAGGGAAGTAATATGTGATAAAAAAACCCTACCAAGAGAGATACATTTCCAATCTGAAAATCCACAAATTGTAGATAAACAAAGAACTAGATATAGTTGGTTCCATGGAATTAAACCCTTCCCCAAAGAGATTAAAGTAATTATGGAGTACTTAAATAGGTTTAATATTTCTATTATGGATGAAATATTTTCTAATACATGAGCTACGTGGCCCTTCTTGAGGAATTTCTTTCCTCCTTCCTTGTAGCAGTTGGTCTTGATTTCATAGAAAACTTAGTCGTATTTAAGGGTCCAATGAAACCATCATGTGGGTTAAAGTTTCATTCAAGGTTGATCACCATCAATATCAAGACCTATCACTATAATCATTAGGATATGAGACTCTCTAGAGCTTCTCTATCAATATCTCCAATGGATATTAGGGTTCTAGTTAATGATGAAGACCGATCTAGACTACTTCAATCTGAATGAGGTATTTATTGGTCCTCCAAAGAAAAATGTTGAGGCTCTAGAATATATGGCCTATCATGCTTCAAATGAACCTGATAAGATCCATCGTCATCTCTTCTCATACATGAGGTTAGGGTCTAATATTCCACATAGAAAAATTAGATGAAATGGATCTTTAGAATTTGTTGAATCCAATGCTAAAGTTCTCAGTGAGAGGGTCAAGGAATGAATGTTTTTAATTATTTTACATTTAATATTACCATCAAAGAATAATAACTTTAATTTTGAAGTCTTATGGAAGTGGATCTTCCAAATTTTGGGGATTTAGTGGCTAGATAATTCCTTTGATAGGTAAATTATTTTTTTCATATTATTTTCCCATTTAATGAACTCAATGAAAAAACCTAGGCTCTCAGGCCCATCGCTTTCAATACTGAATATTAAGACTCCAAGAGTAAGATCCATTGTTTGAACAAGTGACGGTCAAAAACTCTATCACCCAAACTTGGGTCCAAATTTTTGGTCTTAGTTGGTATTTTGGCATGCCTAGGTCCTTTTGTATGTGTTCTCAACAATTAGAATCCTAATAAAATTTGATTGGGAGACTGAGTGTTCTCACTATGGATACTTCATGTAGGTGCTTGTTTAGGTCAACCTCTATTCCCCTTGATTGAGTCTATCATCCTAATTTTCATTGATCATTGAATTGAGATTTCCTTTTAATTTGATATAATGTCTTCTTTACATAAAAAATGAATTTTTATTGGGATCTCTCTTATAGAATGTTGTATGGATCTTTATAGTGACAATTATAAGAAGTTTGGAAATTTAATTAGTCATTTCAAGTTCAAAATGCTTTTAGATAGTCCATAAGATAAAGGGAAAGGTTCAAAATTCAAGACATCTTATAAATCTCCTGAATAGAATATATCTCACCCTCATAAGGATAATTTTAATTTTTTCCAAGTTTCGATTGTTTTAACAACCAAACAACTTAGAAGGTGGTCTGGTGAAGCTGCAGTGGTCAATAAAGCTCCTATCATGGACATCGTCTTGAATTCCAACCACTTCATCAATAATGGAAACAAGGGTTCTATGCTGGAAGGTTTTGACACACCTGGAAAGAAAATAAGGATAAATAATGGCTTAATTCACATCTATAATTCTAGGGTTTCATATCCTCTCAATGTGGTAGTCGTGATGGATGGCCCCAAGGAATTTCACGGAATGTAGCATGATGGTGTTTTTTTATTATAGGATTTGGTGGGCACTATGCTCAAACCTTACATGAGTAAAAAATGGCAGATCATGATTCTATATTAAATAATAATGAGGGTCTTGATCCCACTGATTTGATTTTTGATTCATTTCTAAATTATGGAAATCGAAAGAGAAAATCTTCTTCCATGTTGAAGATATATAAAAAAATACTGTTGTAAGTGTGTTGGAGGTATGGCCTCATCTAGAAAAAGGAAATATATTGGAAATGAATATCTCTCTACAATTAAGCCTCATGATGATAAAAATAATACTATAGGTCAATACAAACTAGTTGATGACTTGACTAATCAAAATGTTGTAGATCTAGTTGAAAATGTTTCAGCCAAGATAGATAACCAGTTTTATTATTATTATTATTATTATTATTATTATTATTATTATTATTTGTTTTTGTTGTTGTTTTTTTGTTTTTTTTGTCCTTTTGTTATATTATTATTCTTGTTGTTGTTGTTGCTGCTGTTATTTTTATTGTTGTTTTTTTGTTATTGTTGTTGTTATTTTTATTGTTGTTTATGTTTCTGTTGTTCTTGTTCTTGTTCTTTTTGTTATTTTTTTGTTGTTTTTGTTTTTTTTTTTGTTTTTTTTGTTGTTGTTTTTGTTTTTGTTTGTATTTTTTTGTTATTGTAATTATTATTGTTGTTTTTGTTGTTTTTTTTGTTGTTGTTGTGGTGGTTTTTGTTATTGTTTTTTTGTTATAATTATTTTTTATTATTTTTATTGTTATTATTCTTATTATTATTATTTTTTGTTGTTTTTTTATTATTGTTATCGTTATTGTTATTATTGTTATTTCTATTATTATTGGTTTTATTGTTATTGTTATTATTTTTATTATTATCGTTGTTGTTGTTGTTGTTGTTGTCGTTGTTATTATTATTGTTATTATTATCGTTGTTATTATTATTATTGTTGTTGTTGTTGTTTTTTGTCGTTGTTTTTTTTTATAATTATTATTGTTATTGTTATTATTATTGTTGTTTTTATTTTTGCTTTTTTTTTGTTTTTTTTTGTTCTTATTGTTATTATTCTTATTGTTATTATTCTTATTTTTATTATTATTATTTTTATTATTATTGTTATTATTGTTATTATTGTTATTATTGTTATTATTGTTATTGTTATTATTGTTATTATTATTATTGTTATTTTTATTATTATTATTATTTTTATTACTATTTTTATTGTTATTATTATTATTTTGTTGTTGTTATTGTTATTGTTATTATTATTGTTATTGTTATTATTATTATTATTATTATCATCATTATTATTATTTTTGTTCTTATTATTATTGTTATTATTATTGTTTCTGTTGTTGTTGTTGCCATTGTTATTGTTGTTGTTGTTGTTGTTGTTGTTGTTGTTGTTTTTGTTATTTTTGTTTTTATAGTTGTTGTTGTTGTTGTTTTTATTTTTATTGTTGTAGTTGTTATTGTTTCTGTTCTTGTTGTTTTTGTTCTTGTTGTTCTTGTTGTTATTCTTATTCTTATTACAATCATTATTCTTATTCTTATTGTTATTATTCTTATTGTTATTATTATTTTTATTCTTATTGTTATTCTTAGTGTCAGTGTTACTATTACTATTACTGTTACTGTTACTGTTACTATTATTGTTACCACTACTGTTACTGTTATTATTGCTTTTACTATTACTATTACTATTACTATTATTGTTACTAATATTGATATTGATACTCTTATTGTTACTGTTACTGATACAATTACTGTTACTCTTACTATTTCTGTTACTGTTACTGTTATTGTTACTGCTATTGTTTTTGTTTTTTCTGTTGTTGTTACTATTATCATTACTTTTATTGTTACTCTGACTGTTACCGTTAATCTTACTATTACTATTACTATTGTTGTTACTGTTAGAGTTAATATTATTTTTACTGTTACTGTTACTATTACTGTTACTATTACTATTATTAGTACTGTTACTAGTATTATTACTATTACTATTACTATTACTATTACTATAACTATAACTATTACTATTACTATTACTATTACTATTACTATTACTATTACTATTACTATTACTATTACTATTACTATTACTATTACTATTACTACTACTATTACTATTACTATTACTATTATTACTATTACTATTACTATTACTATTACTATTACTATTACTATTAGTATTATTATTACTATTACTATTACTGTTACTATTACTGTTACTATTATTGTTACTATTACTATTACTATTACTATGACTATTACTATTACTATTACTATTACTACAACTATTACTACAACTATTACTACTACTATTACTACTACTATTATTACTATTGTCATTACTACTATTACTACTACAATTACTACTATTGTTTCTAATACTATTACTTCTACTATTAATACTACTATTAATAATACTATTACTACTATCGTTACTAATACTATTACTACTACTATTACTAAAACTATTACTATTATTATTACTAATACTATTAATACTACTATTACAACTACTATTACTACTAAAATTATTAATTCTATTACTAGAACTATTACTACTACTATTACTACTACTATTACTACTATTATTACTACTATTATCAAGAAGATCCAAGATTCAGGCATAACATGCCCTAAAATTTATTAAATGAAAAGTAAACGAATAATTCAAGCATTACAAGGGGACTTACCAAGACAGGAGTGGATCACTCCCCACATATCCACATCCACCATAGGTGCACCAAAATCGAGAGTCTTAAATGACCACATTGTACTCATTTTCATAATCTCTCTCTTCAACAATGCATCCACCACTTGATTTTATTCTCTATATACATGCGAAATAGTCAAATTGAGATTATTGGCATAGTTGATAAATTTAATCCAATGATGTATGATTATCCAAGGCAGATTTCTAGTTGTGGATTTGAGATTGTTAATAGTATGTTCAGAATATGATTCCATCCATATGGGATTCCAGTTTTTTTGGATAGCATGCTTGATAGAATTTATCACGACCCATAAATCAGCTTCATATGCAATTCAAAATCCAATGCAATTATGAAAAAAACAATTGAAAAATCCAAGGTGGGTGAAGAAGACACCTCTACAACCTGAGGGTCCTAGCATGTTAGAGGATGCACCATCAAAAATTACCTTCATCCATGAGGATATCAGAGGGATACAATAGATAAATTTCATCATCAAAGGATTCATGGGAATTCCTAAACACCCATCATTCTGAGGATACTGAGATCAATGAAACTATTATCCATGGATCCCATATGCACATTTTCAACTGCATGTACTTCCATGTGCATGGAATAGATACCAGCCTGGATAGATTTGGAATATTGTCAAACAATAGTTCATTCCTTATTTTCTAGACATAGGAAAAAATAGATATAGTAGAAACACAAAGAATATTCTAAATCTGGTCAATCTATCCAGATTTACTGATGAACGCCATGAAATCATTCAGCTTCAAGAATGTGCCTAAATAAATGCTGAACAAGTTTCCAGCATACCTCCAGAGTTTCTAGGGAAACCCATATCCCATTAAAAGGTGTTGGATGGTCTCTTAAACCCTCAAGAATATGTGAAATACTAAAAAGAGTTTCTTCCCATCCTTCTTCATTTGATAACGTGTAGATGATCTATTTTTTCAAATCTTCTATAGAAGAATAAATATTTAGGGTTTTATGAAAGGTACCATAAATTTTAGTAGCCATGGTGGTCATAATATGGATCCATCACATTCCAATATATATAATTATTTGACCATAAACTGTCTATTTCTATTGATCCCCCAAATCAAGGTGTCAGTATCCATGAAGGTTTAATTTTGGATTTCCAGGACATCTTGAAGGGGGAAATATCATCAAAATTGTTTTGGTATGACAAGAGATCTACAATAGACATTTAGAGCCTTCTTAAAGAGATGGTAAGGGTGTTGGGTGGGTTTTCCAACCCGAGAGTTCTCCAACAGATAATATTGGACCATCTACTAACCATCCATTTTGATTTCTTCATAATATCATTGAAGGAGTTCTTGGTAGATGTCCATATAGATGATTGAAGATATTGTATGTACCCATTCAGTAGCTTTATTATGAACCTACATGATAAAAATCAATAGAAGTTTCATTATAAGTTATAATATTTCATTTAAATTTATTAATAATACCATCATTGATGATCTTAAGATCCTTGATTCCATATTCCCCCATTCCAATGGGTATGATACATTCCTTCCAAATGACAGTTATCATCTACATTTAATACACCAAACCCATCCCAATAAAGTTCCTAATCATGAATTGAGAATCACTGTTGAGGATTATCATCCATATATAGAAAGAAAATGCGTAAAATAATTTAGAGGTGATAATTTATTTGATTTAGCACAGCCTTCCATATTGGGACACGGATTTCCTTTTCCACCTAGATAGTTGTTTGATGATTCCAGATCATATTCCCCCAATATATTGTCTTTTCACCTGATCCCAAAACATGGGGACACAGAGGTAGTTAAATGGAAGGGATCCTATCTTCACTCAAAGGGTTCTAGTAATCATTTTTTATTTTCCAATAGATATTACATCTCCAAAAACAATAAACAATTTATTATTACTGATGGTTTAACCAACCACTTCCACATAGTGTGCAAAAAAAATATTTAATAACATATATGGTTTTCCTTAAATCATTACCAATTTCATCCATGTACAAAAGGTGTGATGGAGTGAAAGTGTCTCTAACAACTTTTAATGTATTATAGAATCCAATCTGATAAAGTTTGTGGATGAATCAGTTTATGTAATCTTTAGAAATGGAAAACATGAGTCCTAAAAGTGGTTCCCATTGTTTAACACCACTAGTGCATTGGAAGAAGTCTAGGGGGTCCATTTATGAGGATGGACATCCTTATAGAGATAGGGATGGTGCTAACTAATCTGATAAATTCATTTGAGAACCCATACCTTTTGAGGATAGCAAATAGGAAACTCCAATTTAGTGTTTCAAAATCCTTAGATATGTTAATTTTAAGAGAGAAATTTCCTTGATTTATTTTCCTCTTTATTATATTAACAATTTTTGATACAATTATTAAGTATTACTGAATGATTCTACCAGGAATAAACCCAAACTGATTTGGGGTGATATGATCCTTAATTATTCCACTAATTACAGTCATAATGATTTTTCTAATGACATTAGGAATAGTGTTCCAAGGTAAATTAGTCTGAAATCATTAATGTTAATTTCATTCATCTTCTTAGGTATAAAGGAAATAAAATTTGAGTTGATCCCATATGGCATAGATCCATGAGTGAAGAATTCTCTGATTTAATTGATCATTTCAACTTACAAAATATCCTAGTAGAATATGAAGAATTTGTTAGTGAATCTATCAAGACTAGAAACACTCTTCATGTTGAAAGATAAAATAGCTTCCTTGACTTACTCTTTAGAAGGGGTCATGATGAGAGCTCAATTTTGATGATCCTAAATTCATCGAATTAGGTTGTCAATCATTTTTTGTGTTTTGTTCAACCCATCATCTGAGTACATCTCGTTGAATTATTCCACCACTACATTTGAGATTTCATTCTCAGAGGTGTGAATACATCAAATGATTCTAATTCCATTGGTCTCTACCTTTACTCTATTTTCCTTGTGCATCCTATGAAATAAATTTGAGTTCCTATCACCGTTTTTAACCATTTTACATCTAATTGGTTCTATTCCAACCTTTCCTTAATAATTAAAAGGTCATCAAGCCTGGAAATAGATTGCATTTACTCTCTAGAGGGGGTTTTTTGATGTTAGATCCTAATTTGGATGCTTGAAAGTTGTTCTTTATAATCCTTGATATAAATATCAAGCTTGGAAATGACTTTCTACTCTATTCTCTTAATATTATTTTGACATGTTTTAATTTTCCAGCAAGGTTCTAAAGTGGGATACTAAGGAATTCTATCCTCTATGATTCCAGAATAATCTCCCTATATACAATAATAATAATACACCCATTTTTTAATCTAAATGAGAGATGGTATGACCTTTCAATGTGATTTGATAACTCAACAATGATAGGGTTATGATTTAAATGATTTTTAGGGAGGGTGTAACATTAGACCCTAATGGAAGCACCCTTGTTATCCATTTGAAAAAAAATATCCAGCTTACTTACCTAAATTCCATTCAAGTTTTACCTACTCCAAGTGAATTCATCTCCAGCAACTGGAACTTCAACAAGATTGCATTGATCAATGTAGGAGTATAATTGCATACAGGATTCCCTACTGAAATTTGAACCCATTTTTTCTTCAGGATTCAATATATTTTTGAAATCCTCCATAATAATATATTTATGATTTATATTTTCAAATAAAACCTCAAGGTTTTTACATAATTACCTTCTACTAATGTATGATGTGGAAGTATACACACAAGTGACAAAAACATCGTAGCCTTGGATGTTGAAAGAGACTAAAATATTTTGTGATTTTTTATTGCATGAGAGTATGTGGATATTCTCAAGCTTTATAATCTAAACATGATCCATATTAATCTCTTGTAGATTTTGGGAAACAAAACTATACCTAAGGGAGGCCGATTTTAATGGTTTCAAGTTATTGGAGAGTGTTTTTGTCTTTTAAATTCCAATACGATTAGATTTGTATGCCATAATGTAGTGTCTAAGGGATTTTTCCATTAGGTAATTCCCTAGACCTTAATAATCCTTGTATAGAAGCTTTATTTTTTGAGGGATTTTCATTTTGTCAAAGGCCCTCCTTACTGTGCCACATTCCCATGGCCTTTTTTTCTTTCTTCCTATGTCTATTTTATTCCTTTATATTAGAGTATTATACACTCCTAATTTGTTTTTATTCAAAATTGTATCATTTTCATCTAGCCTATCATCATTTTGATCCTCCTTCTTATTTACATTTGGAGTGTTCCCTATCTGTTCAAGGGTTATGAGTCTTCATCCTCATCAGACCAAAAAATGCCACTTAGAAGAGTAATATTTTTACTAGATTTCATGTGTTTAGGAGACTAGTCCATAGGGGATTTCCTTCTAGTAGGCAAAGAAGAAGGTAATTGTGAGAAATATCCTTCCAGAATAGTGATATCATTAGGTCTTTCATGCTTACCTCCACTCTTATCAATCGTTCCAACATAGGGGAGTGTGTTCAACAAGTCTTCATGAATATTCTTATCAAAAATAAATATTTAATCCTCTTTATTTTGATCATGAGACACTAACTCTATCATTTTAATTGTTTCATCATTAGGGTGTGCTCCTGGGACAAAATATTTGGGTGAGGGGGACCATTGATTTCTCTAGTGAGGGAACTTCAGTGATTACCACTATTACTCAATCATTTTCAAGAAGGATACACTTATCCATATTAGAGAAATATATCACTTGATTGAGGGTGGATTCATGCCTCTTGGAGATATCATGTTTAATTTAAATTAGTAAGTAATTTTCATAATTTCCTTTAACCTAGAAATATTTAATAGACTTTTCAATTTCAATGATTCCAATTAGTGAAAGAATGTCATTATCTAGCTCTAACACCTGAATCCCATAGGTTGTTGAGGGTTTTCTAGAGTGTCTATATAGTCCTTCCATCGAGGTGTGTTCGAGATGTCCAATCCCAACCTTGTCCGCTTACCCTTTCTTAGAAGTTCTAGACTTGATGTTACTCTGGGAATCAAAAGACCGAATTTTTTCTGTCCCCTTTCTCCTTCAACAGGTGGCATCATCATGCCCATTTTCTCTAAAAAATATTCATTCCTAATCCCTATTACATTCAGAAGTTAAATGATCAAATAATTTTCATCCCATGTAGAATTTCATCTTCCTATCATATTGAATCTCAATTCTCATGTTATCATCCCTTTTTGTTAGCAACACCTCCTCCACCATGGTGTTGGACATATCAACCTCCACCAAGATTCTGGCATAATATCCAAACCTTGGATTTTTTTCTTATCCATTTAAATGGGATTACCTATAGAGGATTATATGTCTCATAGAATCCATGAATTACAATATATCTAGTTCAAATTACGTATGGGGATTCATATTTGTTGGTGTGTGTTCTAGACATTAGCAGGATCAAAATTCCTATCACATTCCAAAATTATTAAAAACTAGGTTTTTAGGTAACTGAGCCCAAGATCCATGCTCTTTATTTTCAATAATCAAAGGGGAAGACAACATGGTAATATCCCTACCAAATATAAATCACCCTACACTCATAAAAGCCCTATATCACTATAATTATTTGGGTGAGACAATTAAACTTCCAAAAAAAATCCCCTTTTAGAATCAGGAATTACACAATGATAGAATACCTGCATAGATTCACTCATTCTTCCACTGCTTCTTGGTTAGATGAAATTTGATCAATTCTACCCTTCTTGATCACTCTTATATGAGGAGGTGTTCCAAAGTATGAGAAAGAAATACTAAAATCATTCTTCACCACATCTATGAAATTATTAATTGGGCCAGTGGCATCAGTGGGAGAACAACCCACCATATTTGATTTTTTGGTCACAAGATATAAATGATATGTATAACCAATATTATCACTCTGAGTATTCTCTAGACCTGATTCATTTGTATTTTCATCTGAATTTTTCTTCTCGTAGGCTTTTTGAACTCTGGATCTAGGGTTTTCCCCATTCTCCCCTTACTCCACCATCATTGTCATCACATAATTATTACTACTATCATTACAATTATTATTTCTACTATTATTAATACTATTATTACTACTAGTATTACTACTAGTATTACTACTATTATTAATACTATTCTTAATACTATTATTACTATTATTATTACTATTATTATTATTATTATTATTCCAAAACAGTACAAACCATGAGTTAAAAAATCAATGTCCCAAAAAGATTTATTAAAAAAACTAAAAGATGGTATAAGGGGTTGAAAAAAATAGAGAATTAAAAACATGCCACCAAAATACACAGGGTATAGTATTCCATCCGTATTTCCAAAATCTACTACATAAGTCTGTGAGAATGCATATGGAAAAACAAATCTTCCTTAGTGCCTATTATACAAATTTTTCACATTGTCGTGACCCTGAGGGTGATGTACCCTTTTCTATTTATAAATAACCCAAGGGCCACCTAGATCATGGTTCTTGGTGGTATATTCATTAACACCACTTGCCTCTTTCTCATTCATGCTTTCTTTCAAGACAAAGGGTTGTTCACCCTTTCCAAAATAATTCATTTTATCAATTTCTTCATGCTCAAAGTCCACTTTTTCTCTTTATATTCCAAATACTTGTATTTAGTATCATGTAGTCCAAAAATTTCAACCATTTTCCTCATCTACACATCCAAAATGTCTCTCCCCTCAGGAAGATCCAAATTTGCAACCCCACCTACAAGCTCTTTCCTGAAGCCCTACTCATTTAAAGATGGATTGGTCCCCTCAACAAAATCTACATTATAGAAAACATCCCATATCTTATTGATGAATTCTAAATATAAATCCCCAAAATCAAGGGTGATGATCAAATATATCATGGTGAAGAGGTTTGGTGGATATTCATTATTGCCTTCCCATATTGGCTATCATCACTACTTCCCTACCCCATGACCAATTCATCATCCACAAGTTTAAGCAATACTATAACAATAAACCCTTCTTCTATAACCTTAACAACAATAAAAGTCTCATTATTATCCTTTTAATTTCCATCTATGTGAGTTGAAAAACTATAACCATACTTGGGAATTACTTACTCACCCCCTTCATATTCCATCCCTTTAGAAGACACACAAGTTGCTAGATTCCTATCCTTGACAACCTGCCTTGACTCATCTCCCTTAACTTTTGTATCTTCCATCAGATTACCAGTATTCTTTCCAAAATTCTTTTTGGGATGAAAATAAATTGATCCTGAATTATGATCTACCTTACTAGTGGACAATAAATGATCCTCAAGAGCATCAATATGGTCACCTCCAACACTACTATCAAAATCCTCATATTCATTAAGATAAATCCTATCAACCCATGTCAAACAAGTCCCATCCCACATACTTATTTTAATAACTATTCCAAGATATGATTTTACATGAGTTATATACTTAGAACCAGCAACCACATTAGTAAAGGACATTGGTTTTATCAACAGTTGTATTGACTCAATCCTCCACTCATCCATTTTATTCATCTATATTGTAAACATATAGAGAAAAAAATTGTTAGAAACATGACCATTAGCAGTTTATCCCCTTATATACATAGGTCTAAAGACCTTATAACCCATAAAATTATCCCTTATAATAGGCTCCCTATCATTTATCAATTCCATGTTTTATTTGGAATTCCCATATTCTATTACTGGTAATTTAATCTTATAATTGTCTACAAGATTCCCATTATTTTTTCAATTAGAGAATCTCATGCCTTTAAGGAACCATTACCTAAGATTCCCAATGCATTGAAAATTAAATAAAAAAATCAAGAACATGATCATATTCAACAGATAAATCAAACTTTAACTCATCAGCTACCAAAAAAGATAGTTTCAATCATCAAATAATATAGGTAAATTTCAACAAGAATTATAGCATAATTCTTAAAACATTCTAACATGGTTTACTTGTCAAATTTTATTGGGATACCCACCATTGAGGAAATATCCAAAATAATTTTAGAGGGTCAAAAGAACCATTTTATCCCCTAGTCTAGATACAATTTTGAAAATTTGTATTTATGACCTTTGATGGATCAAACCAGGTGTCCTAATTTTTCAATATCAGGGACCCAAACTTAATAGAAATGAAACAAAAACTCCATGCCTTACATTTAATATATTTCAGAGAGAATAAGATATAAAAAAAACCAATACCAATTGAAAAAATTCTCAAATCATAAAACCCCAAAATATAACGAACTCGTATATTTAAATCCTAGATCTTCCATGTGTTACTCCTATGTTGCGTAGATCACTGAACAATAAGAGAGTGCTTTCAATCATGAATATTTTCTTGGAAAATTTAGGGTTAGATTAAAAAAAATACATGGATTATTTATTCATTAGGTTATTATTCAACTGTGTTCCATTAGTAAAAGTGTCATAAAAGAACCTAGGATTGGTATATTTCTCTATATTGGAAGTCAAATAGTTCCTCGAGACAACCAGATTCTTGTTCAGATTAGAAGACCAAGCTTTACAGATCTCCTGACCCAAAAAATTGATGCCACTTGAGAAAAGATACAATGTGTGTCTTCCACTGAAAACTCATTCTTATTCTTCAAGAGACTATTGAACACCTCATGAGGATCAAAAAACCATATGTGATCCCGTCAAGTCAATGAACTAGAGGCTATAAAGAACAAGAGAGAGAATATATTGTGTTTACTGCATCACAACCCTACTCTAATCATCATCATCGTCATCATAATCATCATTATAATCATCATCATCATCATTATCATTATCAATATTACTATTATTATTACTATTAATCTTACTATTACTATTTCTATTACTATTACTATTACTATTGCTAAAAATATTACTATTAATATTACTATTACTATTACTATTACTATTACTATTACTATTACTATTACTATTACTATTGTGGTTAGGGTTTGGCTTGAGTGGAAAAGCACCATGTTGTGCTACATATAAGGAAAGGTTCAAAACCTATCAACCCTAACTTATTTAGAAATTACTGGGTGGTGTATAAATGGAGTGGTTTGTGTGGTGGGTGGGGTGTGTAGGGGGAAGTTCACATGGTGGGGGATACATATTGAGGGGAAATTTCTATGGTGGGTGAAGGGTAGTAGGGTTGTCGTAGGGGTTCCATGATAATCTTGGGATGAAGGTGAGGAGGTGGAAGTGGACTCCGGTCTGGTCTGTATATGACAACAGGTGAAGATCATAGATGAAGGAGGAGTACCACAGGTAGTAAAAATTGATGTCACAATGACAGAAATGGTGGGAGAGATGGTCTCGCGGTGTTGGGAAATGGTGATGATAGTGTGGTGTCACTGATGACAGATGATGGAGGTATGGTCAGATCACTCGAGATCCATGATGATAATGGTTTAGTGCCACCGATAATGAGATAGTATGATACAAGGGGGTTTTCACAAAATTTGTGATGGTGGTGAGAAATGACAGGACTGATGAGTCCGGTAATGGAAACCCAGTTTGACGGTAGAGTAGGTGACCCGTGTTGATGGCAGATCTCATGGGTGGTGGGTGATGGTGACATGTTGTTGTGAAGTGAGTGGGAGATGCCTACTAAGGCCTTGAGGCCAGATCATATGTGGGCCTTTGGGCCTCTATAAAAATATTAATTCCTATAATGTCTTTTAATGCAGGTATCAGGGCATGAAATGGAAGCCACTAGGATCGGGATTTTAAAAAATTTCATCACCAGAGTGATGTAACTTCATCATCTCCAGTGATCTGATCCCCTATGGAGGTCTGAGGATCTCATTTGAATAATTCAAATCATAAAAATTAATAAATGGTTACCTCATTTGATTCAATTTATATTTGACTGTATCTTGTTATCGGTGATTGTTTCTTGAAGGATCAGAAGTTTAACCCCTCTAGATCATCCACACACACTTTAATAATTTGTTAGAGCATTGGTCATAAAATTATGGGTTCTAGCACAGAGCTCTGATGATTCATTCTATTTCATAATGATCACCTCAACTTGGTTTCTATGATCCATGAAGAAATCCTTGGATCGATTTCTTGGATGGCATATTTCTCTCTCAATGATGAAGAAATAGGGAGGAGATCTAAATCTATTGGAATGAAATTGCACATGGAAATGGGCTCCTAATCTGCTTATATAGTGGATTTATAAAATACCCAATTAGGTTTCCAAGACCCCATATATTTAATATTGACTAAAGTAATGAATAAATAATTATGATGAACTAACTGCATCATAAATATTATTTATATTTTATCACATGATTATAATATATATTAAATATATTACATGATAAAACTTCATTCACTAACTTGACTCAAAATTCGTGCTAATATTAAATGAACCTTAAATATTAAAATAATATTCATTTAGATAATATCTTTCCATGTATTTTCATAAATACTGGTAAATAATTTTAATAAATAAATTCAACCCAGTTATTCTATTCTAAAATAAAAATGAATTTATTTATTTATCGACAATCAAACATGGACAACACTCAGACCACGTGGTGGACCCCACCATTTCCTAAA
This sequence comes from Viscum album, assembly GCA_963277665.1. NCBI lineage: Eukaryota > Viridiplantae > Streptophyta > Magnoliopsida > Santalales > Viscaceae > Viscum > Viscum album. The sequence goes on along the minus strand of OY728147.1, from coordinate 1,352,478,015 downwards.
AACCAATTAACTATAATAGAGTAGAATCTTGAACACACTATTGTGTGTGACCCTCTAGGACCTTATATCAATAGAATTGAATAATATTTATGAACCAAGAGTAAATTCTAGCAACCCATCAAGACCCCTAAAGATACAAGGAATAGTCTTAGCAACAATTCACCATCCTATGAACATATATTGTCTAATATAATCTCTTTTTCATGTGATATCTCATAAATCCTGACACACACTTATGTCATTATCCTTTCCTTTATTTATTATTTCTTGGTCTAACTAGATGGATTTACCTTTGACTACCATTACCATGGATTTAATAAAGGTACTACAATCTTGATCATCTATGCCTGAGATATCACTTCCCCAACTCAGAAGCAACAAATTCTATCCTGATCATTCAACTAATGTCAAACCACCAATGATTCACATGACACAAACTACATTTCCATGACTTAATTGTCATTGTTTTCACATTGCATCAAATTCCACAATAAAATGGCACACAATGATAATGATATCAATTTAGGAGACCAATGCACATGTCCATAGATAGGTACAACTAATGACAACCAAATATTGTGGTGTTCCATTGGCAGGTTTGTCCCCATGATCTCACCAGTTAGATATCACCAAGTGAAAACTTCATGATATGAAGTCTCAATTATTATGATCCCCTATAAACTAATATTTATATATCTACTATGTCCTGTCAATATGATATATCTAGAACATATGAAAATATTTAATATTAGTTTCATTGTATCTCGAGGTTCTCATTATAGCCTGGTATATGCTATAACCTTTTGATATAACAAATAATATATGTATATTAACATTAAATAGTATACAAAGAAATTTATACAATATAATAGTAAGCTTAAATCATGTATATCTCACTACATATATTAAATGGGAGTTAAAAAGTAATGATCAAGTTGGTTCTAGGGAACCCACTATTACAACAGTCCCACTTAAACTATATCTAACTTGCTAACTAACCTTTTTATCTTCACATTATAAGATCATATTTCTACTAAGTTATGGATTTAGAAATGGGCCTTCCATGTTTCCATCTCATGAAAATTATGTTTTCTTTGACTTCACTTCCTTGATCAAGACTTCTTAAGATATGATATCCTTGAGTATTTCACTTTTTTACACTGTCAAAAACTTGACATCTTATTTAGTACTAGTAGTATAATTATCATAATTTATATTATGATAAACTTTAATTTCTAAGTAAAATTACAAGAACCGAAACAAAATGTCGTGTATTATATACTACTTCTTTAGTTTCCACTAAATCTATAATGCACTCGATATTTGTAGATATGGGTACCATTGGATTGTGTGATCTTGTCTCACTCATCACCTTAGATTTACTATGATGTTAGATCACATTAATCTAATGAATAATAGATTATGTACCCTAAGGAACAGTATCCCATCTTCTCCAAAAACTGAGTATATATTATTTGTACTTTCTCTTGTACAATTGGATAGTTCTAACTACATCCCATGCAGTTCTCCAAGATATAATTGATATTTTCCTACCATAAAGTTTATGTTGATAATATAATTTCTTGTAAATATCATGGAATATGTGATTGATCCATCATATACTCATATGGGATTCAACTTTCCACATTAATATCTTCATATGTTTCATACATGTCTTATTGGAGAGATTTATGTCATGTGCCACTAGTGATAGTTATATCTCAAATTGTTCCAAATTTTATTTTTTTAATACACTATCAGTGTATATACAATTTACTAGGTTCAAGAAACCATTGGATATACCTCATTAGATATCATTCCTTAGAATTTAGGTTTTTACTTTAATTTAATATCTGGAGAGATAGATTCATCCTGATCCTAACTTACTATATGACCAATAATTATTTTCCATATGTTATCAAAGATATTTTACTTGGAAAACAATGGTTCTTCAACTAACCTTTGGAAAAAAAACATGGAAATAATTCATTCTAAACGAATATTCTATGATCTTATTGCTTAATTAAACCCTAAAATTTATTTTAGTAACATTCACCCCTTATTAGAATTCCATAATGTCCCAAACCCTTTCTGGTTTCTTCATATATACACATTCCATGAAAGTTGGTCTTGACATCCAATTCTCAATAAAATGATCATAGATAATAACTATGACAAGTAAAATTCTAATGTATTTAGTCCTAAGGATTTGGTATAACTAATCGAGCCTTAGTGGTACCTCACTTATACCACTTTTGTATGGTGTTACTTTAATACCACTACAGTATTCAAGATAATAATCCCCTAAATGTTGATACATGGAATCCATTATTGAATTCTAATTAATATTGTCAATCTTAGCTAATTTCTATATAATTAATTTATGGATTACTATTCTAAAATAATAATGTTTCACCAACCACGATGAATAAAAAACCAATACCATGGTTATAACCTACCTACACAGTATGTGTCTCTAGAATATTACTTTTCCATAGGATCTTGTGGAATAGTTCCTATACCAAATTCTTGTGCATCTTTGGAATTGACTAAACCCAAGTCAATTTGGCTCCCACTATCTCAAATATATATGTGCAACCTTTTATAAAAATTTAGTCTATCACTTGACTATAACTATTCTATGATAGGGATTTGAATAATATCTAATATAAACATTAGGATATTAACTAAGATGAAAATTATTTTTTCTCCATGCATGTTCATTTATATTCTTAACAAACTATTTACATCCATACAAAATTTTCTTACGACATGATGGATTTATTTAATATTATAACTCATATGATACCCATTTGTAATTATATTTGGAATATTGTTATGGGATAACACCATTATTTGTGTTTCTTTTCTTGAGAAATAATTTAAGTATCTGTAGTGGATATAATTTGAAACATTTATACTCCTTTTATATACATTTGGACTTTGATGTGTATAAGAAATATGATTTTAGGAATTGATCCATGCTACATTTTTTTATCAATGTTAAGTTGTAATACTTAACATTGATCCACCATAATAACATCATATCTTTGATCTGGATACGGTAATGTGATTTTAGGAATTACTTTACACAACATTATGATGATCGATGAATGCTTGGTTAAGACATTTTTCGGCAGACCATCCCAAAGCAACTCATATCTTCTGACCATGCATATATCATACTTCACTTTCACATTCCTTAATTAAAATTAAAAGAAATATTATGGATTATATTTACCACTATCTTACCCATGGAATAGTTAATTCTCTCTAGCTGATCTAATTTCAAAATATTTTTTACTTACCTTTATTTTTAAAGGTTTCTTGTCCAAAACTAAGTAAAAAAGTTTATTAACTTGACATAAGGTCTTTAAATTTGAAGAGCCTAAAACCATATTGGGTATATCCTAAAAAAACTAATTATTTTTTTCTTGAAATTGTATCATCTCTCCATAGATGGGTATATAAGTATTATATTTTATAATCATAAACTATTGTAAATCATTCAAGAATTATTGAACTATTGGATGAGTATTACAAAGAACAACATTCATTATAAAATGGAATAATTTCTCCTTGTTTCTAAAGTACACATGAGATAAATTTTTTGTAAATACATTAAAAAAATCAATTATAACTATTAAAATTAGAAATATAGAAGTTGTGTATGTTCCATTTCTAACTTAGGAGACACCATTTCTCAGCTACTTATAAAACATACATTAATTTTTGAAACATTTGTATACTTATTTAGTTTCTGTATTTAAATAAAAATGTGTGATTGGAATATTTTATTGAATACCCAATAAGAAAAGAAGAAAAATTACATTCAATTAATGAATATATTGGAATAATAAGTGATTACTTTCCTCTTTGAATCGCATCATTGCATTTAAACTTTCAAGGACTTATGACCTGCAAAGAAAATAACATCTTGTATGATAACCAACCTTTTTTTATTGAAATAAATTAAAAAGGTACCTTTTGTATCAAACATTCCATTGAAGTTTTTTCTTTTTATTTCAAATTATTCACCATAAGTACTAAATATTATATATTTCTTAAGTTCTTATTTACTTAGAAAACTTTTACCTAAAGTTAATAAATCATTTTATCTAGAATACTTGTTTTTGTAATCTTAAAAGAAACTAGAGTGAATTGGTGATGAATATATAATAATGGGATGTATTTAAAGATAATATCTCGTCTTTGAATTTACACATATTAGGTGTAATAATCATCTCATGTACTGCTTTCTTAAATTTCTCCTTTCAAGCTTCTCGGAGATGAGAAAACATGTGTAATTATGAATGTCCAGATGTAGTATCCATAACTCTCATCGAAAAATATAATTACGAAATAACCATCATATGTGTCATACCTGAGTCTCTTGTAATCAGTTTTCTTACCCTTTCTTCTAGATTTTTCTCAACAAGTATTAGAGACACTAGTGCCTTGAATTTATAATGTCATAGTAATTTGTGTAATCACCTATATTATCTATTAGAAACTTATGATAGTCTGGACATTTTATTTGTCCAATATTTACAATAGTGTACCTATGGTATTACTTTCCATTTTATATAAAAAAATATAGAAAATTATTACTTTTATCTTGATTATTGATTTATACATTATTGATTAATTAAACCATTAAATATATCCAACTATTTTATCAAACTCTAGAAACCCTCTATACTATAATTGGAATTCTCTATCGCTTGAGTATTCAAGTGTAAAGGATCTTGGAACCTCACCTAATAGTCTACAAGCTATGGAAATGACACTAATAAAAGTGTTCAAGGTAATATTTTGACTAGACAACCACTTTAACTCATGGCACCTGGATCTTTTGAGTGAGGTCTCATCTTCTAAAATGAAAATTTTTATTTACTCAACACTTGCCTCCAAAGTAGAAACAAGCTAGCTATGGCTACTCCCTTTCTACCATCTTTAGTTAAGTCAACCCATAACTCTCATAATAACTCCCCAGTAGTAGGATTCACCATCAACTATGGTCTATCGAGCACCCCATACACCTAGTTTTGTTTAAATTTGAATGATGGAAGGCATTTGTGACTTAATATTTATTTGAGGGTTTTATTATTTTCGATAAATGTATTCCATTTCTATTAATATGTTAAAACAATTTTTTCATTGTCTCAAATGAACGTTAATAGAAAAACATTCATCGTGTCCATGAATTTTACTATTTATTATTTTATGTGTTTCCCACTGTAAAAAATTAACATGCATAAAGAGAATAATTTTACCTAACTTTTCTTGAGAATATAATAATGGTTCATCCATTTAAACTCAATGGATCAACTATGAACTAGGGGTATCATACATGAATCATATCTTATATCCTGGTGTAACTTGTCCTCTTCTAGTGTGTCCACTTATCATATATAAAGTGCCTCATCTTAGTAGGGTTCATTCTTTACAACGTCATTGTCAAATGTATAAGTATACTCACATGCAGGTGAGGGGGTCTCAGGAGAGTAATATACAAAAAATAAATTGGATGCATAGGACCTTTACATATTTAATGAAAAGAAGATGATGTGAAGACCATAATATAACTAAATACTTATTACAAACATCACACATAATAAATAATTAACTAAATTATCCATACATGAATAGGTTTGATCAATTGTTCAAGACCAGTCGGTATGAAAAGTAAATCCGTGATGAAATTAAATTGAAATAAATCTAAAGTCACAGGAATAAATATAAATTAACTAAATTATATAATACAAATAATTTATTTTCTTTGGTTTAGAAATTAATTTAATCTAATGACAAAATTATATTAATTATTTTTAAAAAACAAAATTTTTAGTATTTTTAAACCAATAAATTAATAAATTGATTTTAGTTTGAATTAAAATTATACCGAGACAAAAATTATTCCCCAGACCTATTCCAAGTTGGGATGAACCCACTCATTCCTATTTTAGGAATGATAGATCCCGCCCAGGGCCTTTATGGGTCAGGTAGACCCCATGCAAGGAAGCTTCAGGTTGGACAGACTCGCCTTGACCCATTTCAGTTCAGGTAGCTCTACCCAATCCTGTTATGGGGTGGGTTAGGTAAAAAATGACACATGGATTAGATGGAAACTAGGATAGGGATTCATCTCAGCAAGGTTCATAGCCAGAACGACATCTGAAGAGGTTGTAGGTTCTTGAAGAAAAGGTGATGTGGTCGTAGTAGCTACGACATCTATCAGGGGACCCCGTTGTGGTTGGTTTTAGCGAAAATGGATATGGTGGGGTCCAACTGTGAGTGGGGGACTCTAGTATAAAGGTTTTGGAGGTTCCACACCAATGGGGAGAGAAAATTACTTCCACTACAAGTGATCTACAGTGAGATCAGGTGGAGGCGGTCATCTAGTAGAGGTAGTGGCATGGTCGAGCGGGCCAGCCTCGGTTGAGGGTGGAATGATGGTCATGCCTAGTGAGCGATGGCGACATATGGGTATCCAAGGAGATATGAGATAGTTTTTTTCCATTATAGGAGGATGAAATGGGTGTTCGTGTGGGTTTCTTAGTCACTGAGAGGCAGGAAAATCTACAGGAGGCAAGCATCACTGGACCATGGAAGGAGTCAGTGGACTTAGGTGATAGACCGCTCAAGACATGTCAGAGGAGGGCAGTGTTGTGGCCATGATATAAGGAGGAGGGAGGAAATGTCTCATGTTCTAGGTGAGAGAGGGAAGTAGGTGGATGGGTGTCATTGGTTTCTATCCACTTTGTCTCACTGAATATGGAGGAGGAGGCCCACATCAGCTATCTGGTGGGTGGTGTTTGGATGAGGTGGTAAGGAGGGGTTGGGAAGATGTGACCAAGAGAGGTCTGGAAATATATCGTGCTAATCGCGGTGGCACTCGAGGGATAGGGGAGGTGGGAGGCCACCTTCCCTTAGCTTTTACATGAAGTTTGATGTTTTTTTATTATTTATTAATTAAAACCTTAGCTTCCTCTAGAAGTTGGGTCTCCTAGAAAAACTCATCAATATGATGTTGTAAATAGCCTATCTCCTCCCTCACTTTCACTTTTAAAAAATTCTACAGCATATCCTTTTTAAAAATTATTATCATTTTTTTTCTTTCTTCAAGCTTCCAAGAGAAGAAAACCCTCATTAAAGAAAAGAGTTTTGATAAGTGGAATTATGATCATCAATTTCCAACTAGATATTGATCAAAAATGGATCACATAAAATTAAAAACATTAACAAAGATATATTTATATTGTTCATCAATTTTAAATCAAAAAAACCCATTTTCGATCCATATCAAAAAATTTGGATAGCCATAACTTGGCCATCCAGAATCAGATCGACGTGAAGCATCTTCCATTAGGACTAGTTTAAATCCCTTTACTTAATGTAATGAAAATTAATTTTTCCTGAGCTCAAAAAATTAAATAAATCCCTCTGATACCAATTTCAGGTACCAGGGCACATAGCAAAATCCAGTCAGCTGGGGATTTCAAAAATTTTATCACTGTAGCAATGTAACTTCATTGTCTCCAATGATTTGAGATCTGGTGGAGGTTTGAGGATCTTGGGTGAATAATTAAAAGCACAAAAAAATGGTTACCATATTTGATTAGATGTTAGTTCAACTTTATATTTTCACCAGCGATCATTTCTTGAAGGTTCTGAAGTCGAACCCCTCTAGATCATCCACACATGCTTCAAGAATCTACAGAACATTGATCATCAAATTCTAAGTGCTATAATGGAGCTCTAAAGATTACTTCAAGGTTGTTATGATCAACTCAACTCCATTCCTATGGTCCATGAAGACATCCTGGGATCAATTTCTTGGATGGTGTCTTTCTCTCTCAAGGATGTAGGAAGAGAGAGGATCTCTCAATTCATTAGACTAAAATTGCACATGCAAATGAGCTCTTCATCTTCTTATATAGTGGACATCTAAAATACCTAGTTAGGATTCCCAGCTCCCATATAACTAATGTTTAATAAATAAGTAATAAAAAAATTATGACTATCTAACTATAGCAAAAATATTATCTATATTTTATAACATTCTTGTAATATATATTAAATATATTACAAGATAAAACTCGTGTCATTAAATTGACTCATAATTCCTGCTAATATTAAATGATCCTTGAATTTTAAAATAATATTTGTTCATATAATATCATTCTATGTATTAAATTAAGTACTTGTAAACAATTTTAATAAAAAATTCAACCCAATTATTCTATTATGGAATAATAATGAGTTTATTTATTTATTGGTGATTGAACATGGACAACACTTGGACCCCATAGTGGGGCCCACTATGTCCAAAATATATATTCACCAGAATATGGAAGTATATTGAATGTGATATTATGTGTGACCCTCTAGGACCTTATCTTAATAAAAGTGGATAATATTCACAAACATAGAGCTAAGTATAGCAACCCATAAAGTCCCCTTAAGAGAGAAGAAATAGTCATTGCAAAAAATATAAAGACCCAGAATTTCATTGTAATTTTCTTTTTAAAAAAATGGGAATTTTTTGAGTCCATGAAAATTTACGGCACATAATTCTGAGTCTTGGAGTGGATGGAATGAATTTCTGAACTTTATTTCATGTACGTTCAGTAAACGTGCGAGCAGGTTTTTCTAACTTTTGAACCGGTGCTCGAAATTGAAATATGAGGGCACCGTTAAACTCACAGCACCGGTATTTTCATAAAGAGACCTTCACCTTTACCACAGTAGGTCAAGGGTGGAAGTTAGCTTTTCACATATTTGTGAAAGAATAAAATAAAAATAAAATTTTATATCTTTTATTTTTATTTTTATCCCATGTGGATGTTGAGAAGTGGGGACCACCAGACCTAAATATCCCATGAGAGGTTATGATGGTGAGGACCACCCAAACTAACCTCTCATGAGAGGTTATGGTAGTGGGGACCACCCAAGGTATAAACCCCCTTGAACTCCCCTTTAATGGAGAAACCCTCAAACTTCCTATTAAATGTGGGAGAGCCTCTAAAACTCCTCCAACATTTATTATACCAACTCAATTTAATTAATAAGGATATTTTTAATTTGTGCCAACAAACTAAATAATAGATATCATAATATATTATCTTGGGCTACCTTTTCATTTTGGTGGAATTGTAGAAAAGGCTTGGAAAAAGAGAGAGCATTGGAGAACTTGGGAGAAAGCTCTCCAAATAAGAACTCTAACCTCGACTTTAACTTTCTTCCTCGGTACATCCTCTAACATGGGATGTCTTCAATCGAAGATCGTCTTGCCCTCCACAATGATGTCATCTTCTCCCTCACGATCTTCATCGATAAATCAAACGAGGTAGGGGTTTTGTTCCCATGTTCTTCCCTCCTAGGTTTATTTTGCGGGAATGGGATTAGTGATTGACGAAGGTTGTGGGGATTAAAGTTCTTAAATATCTTCCATACATATTATTTTTCTTGTTGAGCCGCTTGATACTGCTCTAACATAGAGGGTACAGGCCAAACAAATATGGCCCGACCCCTCCACTATTCTTCTTGAATGGTGTATCCTTCGTGATGGAAGAAGGTGACTTTGGTAACGGTGACTGGTGCCAGCGTTCGGCACCGATGGAACTCGAGAACCACTGACAAAGACATGGCGTTGCGCCACCCTGAGATCTCTGCACCCTGTGGCGCTCTGCTGTAGGTGGCCATCACCGAACCGCAGCCTCTGCCGATCCACGTCGTCCGTAGTTGAGCCGACTTCAGCCGCCGCCACTGTATCGACTCAGGTTTTTGGCCCTGTCAGACTTTGTAATATTTCTACGAATAATTCCAGTGCTAGGCACGAAGACGGCGTGCGATTCCGAGGCCCAGTGTGCCCGGAATTAATTTTATAAAAATATTAAATATTTTTATACTATGCACGTGGAGAGGGTGTGATATCTCCTAAACAGTAGCTCAGAACGGGAATATGAGGGCACGGTTGCATCCGGAATGTGTCTTTTACCCTAGGTGAGGTGTAAAATTTGCTGGCACGGGCCTGCGGTGAGAAACGACACCAGGGGCGTTTTCGTAATTAAATGGATAAGTTAGTGTGCGAGCGTCGGCTCGAATAACTTTTGAACGGAGTCTCGAATGGAAAATATGAGTCCACCATTGCGTTCATAATGGCGCGTTTACCCGAGGGGTGACCTTACCTTTGTTCACATAGGGCGTCGGGTCCGAGGCGGGTTTGGCGTCGATGGGTGGCTGATATAAATATCACCCCCCCCCCTTATCGTTCCTCTCGGCGTTATTCGCCACCAATCTGCCGAATCAAGAAAACGAAGTGCCCATGAGCTCGGATTTCGACGGCGGACATTCCAGGAGCGTGCAGCGGAAGCTCTGGAGCGCGGATCTAAGCCAGAACGTCGGCGTTTCGCCCGCGAGGTAGGCGGTTTGATTTTTAATCCTTGGTCCCATTTCTGCTGCATTTTTTCTTCAAATCGAACCCGTAGCAGTGTAGTAGGTGTCCCGAGGGTCGCGCAGTTGCTTCCGGATCAAAAAATGGACCATCGGGGAGCTCCCGGCGGTCCGCGGAAGTTTTCCGGTGAAGGGGGCCGATTCCGGCGGGTTTCCGGCGAGCTGCGAGGTGGAGGCGCTCCGGCGCAGTGGTGCGGCAACTCCGGCGCGGTGGTCCGGTGTGGTGGCATGGTGGCTCCGGCAGGGCCAGCGGTGGAGTGCCGGCGAACCAGGCTTTTACAGAAACCATTGTATCTCGCAAACCAGAAGTCTGTTTCGCACACGGCCCTTGGATCTAGATGGACCTTTTTGGGATAGGTTTGGGAATTTTTCTGGCTAGGTTTGTGGCCCGGGGTCATGAAACATCGTAGAATATTAATATTTTAATCATTATCCGACTTGACCGGCCGTAACTTTTTCCCGGAGCATCCGATTGGCATGTCGTCAGTGGATTTGAGACCCTGATGGTACGACGGACTTTTTGAGATGGTTTCCGAGTGTTGGGACTGAGAACGGGGTGCGGGCCCCACGAGGCTGGGTTTTGGCATTTGCGGAGAAACGCAGCTTTCGCACCAGGAGTCCGATTTTGATGGATGAATAGTCAGTCCTATATGTTTTTCCGAGAGGATCGCAATGGTGCGATCATTTCGATGAGTTTCAGGATCGAGGCGTGGGCCCCACCCGAGCTGGCTTCGGTGAATAGTACCTTTTTCACCGGGTGTCCGTTTCGGATGAGCGAGTAGTCGATTCTGCTAGTTTTTTCTGAGGGGGTCGTCGTGGTATTGTCCGCTCGATGGGTTTTGGGATCGTTGTGTGGGCCCTGCATGGCTAGCTACGGTGAATAGTGCATTTTTCACTGGTGCTCCATTTCGGGCGAGTAAACAGCCTATCTTGTGTGTTTTTTCGCGTAGAACGCGATGGTGGCCTCAGTTTTGGCCTTGGAGGTGCATAGTGTGGCGTTGTTGCGGGTTGCTCGGGTTAGCGACATTTTGGACCAGCAGTGGTTGAGGGTACTCCCTTGGTTCGTTCCCACGAGGGTTCGTGTGGCATCACAACCTTTTTATATGTTTTTGATCCTCTCGATGGGATGTTTAAACTGTTAGAGTTGTGGAATCCCTCTGGTGGGCCCGGAGCGGGATCCTCTAGCATCTTTTCCCAAGATCGGGTTCTTGGTATTATTGTGACCGCTTATTCAAGGGTGGCGATCCCCTATCTAGCAGGTTAACCCCGTAGGGTTTGTGGCATCATCAGGAATATGATCCCATACGTAGTGGGTCATGCTCAGTAGGGTTGTGGCATCGTCGGGTATACGATCCCCTGCTCAGCATCAGGTTTATAGTAGGGTTGTGGTATCGTCGGGTTTACGATCCCCTACTCAGCATGAGGTGTATGTAGGGTTGTGGTATCATTGGTTATGTGATCCACTACTCAACACGTGGTTTCGGTAGGTTTGATGCATCATCGGTTTGATCCCCTACATCGCGAGTTATACCAGATAGGGTTCTGGTATCGTCGTGACCACCTTTATATGGGCGATGATCCTCTATCTAAGTGATGTGCTTCTATCGAGCGCCAGATTGGGTTGTGGTGTCCCCCAGCGGATCCTGGGTGTGATCCCCTATCTGTGAGAACTACGTATGCCAGATCGGGTCGTGGTATCCCCCAGCGGACCCTGGTAGTGATCCCCTATCTATGAGCTACGTATACCGGAGTGCGTTTTGGTATCCCCTAGCGGACCCTAGCGGGGATCCCCTATCTGAGGAGTTTGGTGGTTATGTTGTTTCGGTGATTTATGCTCAGTCATGCCAACCGACGAGCGTGATCTCCCGGGTGAGCGTTTGAGAGGATTGTGAGAAACCTGAAGGAGTGTATTTCTTGGATGAGTGTCATATGGGATGATAGTGATCGTGGGGTGTACTCTTCTGGTTTTGGATAGTTGCTGGTGATGAGGTCGGTACCTCTTGTGGTTTGTTGCATGAGCTGATTATATCTGGATTTTTCAAGGTGTATGTATGGTCATACTCCTGAGCTAAGCTGACTAGTTGTGTTTAGACGAGGATGGTCACGAGATGGAGTTTCTCTCTCGTTTGGGTTCCCTCTGGCTGGGATGAGAGGACTGTTGCCTTTCAGTTGCTCTCTTTTGTTTTGGGTTTTTAGGGTGCCTACTGAGTATGTTTATACTCACCCCTTCACGGGCTTTGCCCGCACATGTTTGTGTCTTGTGCAGACCATAGGCCTTTCGACGGAGTCCCAGGAGGACCCGAAGCAGGCAGAGCTGAGTGAGCGAGACTGATCGGGGTGTTTGTCGGTGCGGTGCCGAGGGAGCCTTCCGGCGGGTGTTTGTGGAAGTGTTCCCCTTCTTCAGATCAGGTTGGACGCGCTTTTGTGGATTTCTTTTGGTGGGCCCTGTTTTTCCCTTTTTGTACTTCTGTTGTACTCTGGTTTGGGATAGATGTATTCATGCATTTTTTTTTAGTTTTATATATCTCTGCACTGTTGCATAGAGGTGTTTGTGGGTGCGTGTGTACAGGTACCTTAGGCTAATGCCTCCCATGTGTGTGATAGCCTACTCAGCGCTAGACACCAGCCCCTGGCCTATTGGAGGCAGGCTTGGGGAGTCGCGGCTTGAGCCTCGTTGGGTCGGGTCGTGACAGAGTGGTATCAGAGGAGGTTCCACCTTTGGGATCTCAGAGCGTAGCTGGTCTAGCTGTGAGTTTGGTTTGGGTTTCATAGCGGCAGTGTTATGATGTTTTGAGCTCGGAGTTCAGGCCAGAGACTCCAGTGTTGGTACGACGGCCGACGTATCCATACACCAGGACTCTGATAACCTGCCTTTCGACTTGGGAAATTCGTACACTGGTCACAGGGACATAACGGTACATGCATCATATAGGACTAGGTTTTTGGGTTTTTCCTTGTCCTTCTTGAGCCAGCTCTCCAGATATACTCTTTGACTGTGGTGCATCTTGAATGTATTTTAGTATGCCTCTATGACGACAGCCAGCGAGGGTTCCGAAGTAGGATTATGGTGACGATCTTCCCTGTGCAGAGGCTATCGACCAGGGCGCATGTTCTGAGGCTGGACCTCCATGTGGTCCACCAGTTGAGCCACAACCTGTCAAGCAGTTGGTTGTGCCGGCTGTGCAGGATGAGGTTACGCGCAGGCTGAGTCCCCTGCACGAGTTCCAAAGGCAGTGACCTCTGAGGTTTCAGGGTGATCCAGACCCCGAGGCAGCTGATGATTGGCTTGAGGCAGTCACCCGAGTTTTCCGCCTAGTGAGGACACCTCCAGATCAGATGGTGGTCCTAGCAGCAAGCCTTCTACATGGTTTGGTCAGGCGATGGTGGAGCCTGGTGACGCAGTCCCATGATGAGGAGATGCTCATGTGGGAAGAGTTTGAGCGGCTCTTCAGGGAGGAGTTCTATCCTGTGACGCTGAGGTCAGTGCGGATTCAGGAGCTTCTGTAGCTTCGACATGAGGGAATGACCGTGTCGGATTACTCAGAGAGGTTTGCGGACCTGTCGTGCTACCCCTAGATAAGGTTTGAGACCCGTTATTTAGGGCTCGGACCTTCGAGCAGGGCTTACGTAGGGACATCTAAGCAGGTTTTGTTTCCTTGTGCCTACCCACCTATGCTGGAGTGTTGGAGCGAGCGTTGGTGGTGGAAAGTTTTCTGGCTGAGTAGTTTCCCCCCGTTAGTGCTGGGAACGTGAGAGATGAGACTTCGTCAGTCGGATCTGCATCTGGTAGCCGACGACAGACTTAGGGGTCTGGACGTGGTTGACATTTCAGGAGGCGACCCGAGGATGGAGGAGCTGAGGCTCAGGGCTCGCAGGCCAGTTTTGGTCAGCCGTAGGAGAGGCGGTGTTACGCTTGCGATGGCCGGGGACATCTTTCTAGAGATTGTCCGAACCAATGTGTTGCTGAGAGTGAGCCGATCGATGGACCGCCTTGGTAGAGGCAGCGTCTCGAGCAAGGAGGTCCGTAGGGCGGTGGACGTGGCGGCGGAGTGGGTGCAGTAGGAGGAGGTGATAGGCAGTATCAGTTGCCACCACCCCCACCCCCAGGTGGTCCACGCTAAGCTCAGGGAGCTGGCAGCCGAGGGCGAGGATAGCTGCATGCCATGGAGACTGTTGACCCAGAGGCTCCGCGGTTGGATAGAGGTACGCCTTGTGTCTTTTCTACTTTCTGTAGTAGTTTGATAGACACTATTTAGTGGTACCCTTCCTTTTTGGTGCTTGCTCGAGTTTTGTTCAAGGCATTGGTAAGACCCTATGTGAGTGTTGTTCAGCATGCTTCGAATGTGTGAGGAAGAGGGATCCTTCCCCCATCGAGATGCGTTTTTGTGACGCGATTAAAACTGTGCGGGCGAGTTAGAGCTTCCAAAAGAAGATAGTATCTAGGTGTGGTGGATGAGTCCCTCTGACTTATGTGTTCGGGCATGGGCGTTTATGGTTGAACTCGCTGGTGTGCGGGACCCAGTTGAGAGTTCAGTCGCATTCCTTGTGCTTAGGGATTTTCAGGGATGAAAATTTCTAAGGGGGGGAAGATGTAGCGACTCAGAGTTTTGGCCCAGTCAGACTTTGAAATATTTCTTCGAATAATTCCAGATCTAGGCGCGAAGACGACGTGTGATTCCAAGGCCCGGTGTGCTCGAAATTAATTTTATAAAAATATTAAGTATTTTTATACTATGCACATGTTGGGGGTGTGATATCTCCTAAACGGTAGCTTAGAGTGGGAATCTGAGGGCACAGTTGCGTCCGGAACGTGCCGTTTACCCTAGGCGAGGTGTAAACTTTGTTGGCACGAGCCAGCGGTGAGAAACGCCACTAAGGGAATTTTCGTAATTAAATGGAGAAGTTAGTGTGTAAGAATCGGCTCAAATAACATCTGAACGGAGTCTCGGATGGAAAATTTGAGTCCGCCATTGCATTCAGAACGACGTGTTTACCCTAGGGGTGACCTTACCTTTGTTCGCATTGGGCGTCGGGTCTGAGGTGGGTTTGGCGCCGGTGGGTGGCTGGTATAAATATCAGCATCCACCACCCTTTTATCGTTTCTCTCAGTGTTCTTCACCGCCAATCTGCCGAATCGACCAAATGAAGCGCCCACGAGCTCGGGTTTCGACGGCGGACATTCTAGGAGTGTGCAGCGGAAGCTCTGGAGCGCGGATCTAAGGCAGAACGTCAGTGTTTCGCCCGCGAGGTAGGTGGTTTGAGTTTTAATCCCTGATCCCATTTCTGCTGAATTTTTCTTCAAATCGAACCCGTAGTAGTGTAGTAGGGGTCCCGAGGGTCGCGCAGTAGCTTCCGGATCGAAAAACGGGCCATCGGGGAGCTCCCGGCAGTCCGCGGAAGTTTTCCGGCGAAGCGGCCGATTTCGGCGGGTTTCCGGCGAGCTGCGGCGCTCCGGCGAGCCGGCAGTACTCCGACGCGGTGGTGCGGCAACTTCGGCGCGGGGGTCCGGCGTGGTGGCGCGGTGGCTCCGGCAGGGCCAGCGGTGGAGGGCCGGCGAGCCAGGCTTTTACGGAAACCACTGTATCTCGCAAACCAGAAGTCTGTTTCTTGTCCCGTCTATGGAAACACGACCCTTGGATCGAGGCGGACCTTTTGAGATAGGCTCGGGAATTTTTCGGGCTAGGTCTGTGGCCTTGGGTCACGAAACGTCGTAGAATATTAATATTTTAATTATTATCCGACTTGACCGGCCGTAACTTTTGCCCGGAGCGTCCGATTGACATGTTGTCAGTGGCTTTGAGACCCTGATGGTACGACGGACTTTTTGAGATGGTTTCCGGGTGTTGGGACTAAGAACGGGGTGCGGGCCCCACGAGGCTGGGTTTTGGCGTTTGCGGAGAAACGCATCTTTCGCACCAGTAGTGTGATTTTGACGGATGAATAGTCGATCATGTGTGTTTTTTCGAGAGGATCGCAATGGTGTGATCCGTTCAATGAGTTTCGGTATCGAGGCGTGGCCCCCACCCGAGCTGGCTTCGGTGAATAGTACATTTTTAACCGGGTGTCCGTTTCGGAAGAGCGAGTAGTCGATTCCGCTTGTTTTTCTGAGGGGATCGTTGTGGTATGGTCCGCTCGATGGGTTTCGGGATCGTTGTGTGGGTCCTGCACTGCTAGCTACAGTGAATAGTACCTTTTTCACTGGTGCTCCGTTTCAGGCGAATAAACAGTCTACCCTGCGTGTTTTTTCGCATAGAACGCGATGATGGCATCGGTTTTGGCCTTGGAGGTGTGTAGTGTGGTGTTGTTGTGGGTCGCTCGGGTTAGAAACGTTTTGGACCATAAATTGTTGAGGGTACTCCCTTGGTTCGTTCCCACGAGGGTTCGTGTGGTATCACAACCTTGTTATAGGTTTGTGATCCTCTCGATGGGATGTTTAAACTGTTAGAGTTGTGGCATCCCTCCGGTGGGCCCGGAGCGGGATCCTCTAGCATCTTTTCTCTAGATCGGGTTCTTGGTATCATTGTAATCGCTTATTCATGGGCGGTGATCCCCTATCTAGCAGGTTAACCCCATAGGGTTTGTGGCATCATCGGGAATATGATCCCCTACGTAGTGGGTCATGCTCAGTAGGGTCGTGGCATTGTCGAGTATATGATCCCCTGCTCAGCATCAGGTTTATAGTAGGGTTATGGTATCGTCGGGTTTACGATCCCCTACTCAGCATGAGGTGTATAGTAGGGTTGCGGTATCGTTGGTTATGTGATCCCCTACTCAGCACGTGGTTTCGGTAGGGTTGAGGCATCGTCTGTTTGATCCCCTACATCGCGAGTTATACCAGATAGGGTTCTGGTATCATCGTGACCACCTTTATATGGGCGATGATCCTTTATCTGAGTGATGTGCTTCTGTCGAGCGCCAGATTGGGTTGTGGTATCCCCCAGGGGATCCTGGGTGTGATCCCCTATCTGTGAGATCTACATATGCCAGATCAGGTCGTGGTATCCCCCAGCGGACCTTGGGAGTGATCCCCTATCTGTGAGCTACGTATACCGGAGTGGGTTTTGGTATCCCCTAGTGGACCCTAGCAGGGAACCCCTATCCGAGGATTTTGGTGGTTATGTTGTTTCGGTGAGTTATCCTCAGTGATGCCAACCGACGAGCATGATCTCTCGGGTGAGCGTCTGAGAGGTTTGTGAGAAACCCGATGGAGTGTATCTCTCGGATGAGTGTCATCTGGGATGATAGTGATTGTGGGGTGTACTCTTATGGTTGTGGACAGTTGCTGGTGATGAGGTCGGTACCACTTGTGGTTTGTTGCGTGAGATGATTATATTTAGATTGTTCAAGGTGTATGTATGGGCATACTTCTGAGCTAAGCTGGCTAGTTGTGTTTAGCCGAGGATGGTCGCGAGATGGAGTTTCTCTCTTGTTTGGGTTCCCTCTGGCTGGGATGAGCGTACTGTTGCCTTTCAGTTGCTCTCTTTTGTTTTTGGTTTTTGGGGTGCCTACTGAGTATGTTTATACTCACCCCCGCATGGGCTTGGCCCGCACATGTTTGTGCCTTGTGCAGACCACAGGCCTTTTGAGGGAGTCCCAGGAGGACCCGAAGCAGGCGGAGCTGAGTGAGCAAGACTGACAGGGGTGTTTGCTGGTGCGGTGCTGAGGGAGCTTTTTGGCGGGTGTTTGTGGCAGTGTTCCCCTTCTTCAGAGCAGGTTGGACGCGCTTTTTGGATTTCTTTTGGTGGGCCCTGTTTTTCCCTTTTTGTACTTCTGTTGTACTCTGGTTTGGGATAGATGTATGCATGAATTTTCTTTTCAGTTTTATATATCTCTGCACTGTTGCATAGAGGTGTTTGTGGGTGCATGTGTACAGGTACCTTAGGATAATACCTCCCATGTGTGTGATATCCTACTCAGCGTTGGACGACAGCCCCTGGCCTATTGAAGGCAGGCTTGGGGAGTCGCGGCTCGAGCCCCGTTGGGTCAGGTCGTGACAGCCACCGATCAAGCCGCCGCCGCCGGGCCGAGTCGCCGCTGCCGTCAGGGCCAAGTCGATGTCGCCGTCTAATCCACCACCGCTATCCGGGCTAAGTCTCCCCTGATGTCTGAGTTGTCACATCCATCCATGCTGAGTCGTCGCCGCCATCCGAGTCTCCGCTGTCGTCCAGGCCGAGCCACTGCCACCCTTCCTATCGAACTACCCCGACCGATCTGCCCCGTAGCCTCACACCCTCACAGAAACCCCCAGCTAAGCCACTTCGCGGCTTCGTGCCCTCGCAGCACCCTCTGCAGACTCGAATCCACCTGCGGCCCTCCGCGGCCCCTCGCGGCCTGCCGGGTCGGGCCACCCAGCGGGTTGGGCCAAACCCAACAGGTCAAGCGGCCCAACGGGCCGGGATGGACCCAGCGGGTCAGGCCAGGTCGACCCGAACCAGGTCAGGCTAGGCCGGGTCGGACCAGGTCGGTCTGACCGGGTTAGACCGAACCCGAGCCCACTATGACCCATTTACCTTCTTTTGTCCATAACTTTGGCACCGGACGTCTGTTTGACGAACTGTCAGTGGCGCTGGAAATCTTGGAGTGAGACAGTCCCTTTGAGTATACCCCACCAATGATTTGGGTTAATATGGGGTACGATCAGGTCAGATTATGCACGAATATAACTAGGCCCTCGGGACTAAAAGGCTAATAACTCACAGACCGGGTGTCCGATTGACACGCTGTCTATTGCGTTGAGACCCCTATGACATGGTAGTCCTTTGAGATACTTTTTCATGGGACATCGTGGCAGTTGTAAAATTGACTAGTGTCTTGGTGAGTAGACTCTCCCAGAGACAAGCAAGCCTAGTGTAGAAACCCAATAGTTGGTTGTGATGAGAAGAGTGCTCCTAGCTATCCTATGCGAGTCATCTCCTAGCGATCCTATGCGGGTCAGATCCTATCGATCATGTGTGGGTCATATCCTAGTGATCCTATGTGGGTCAGCTCCTAGCGATCCTATGTGGGTCAGCTCCGAGCGATCCTGTGTGGGTCAGCTCTAGTGATCCTGTGTGGGTCAGCTCCTAGCAATCATGTGTGGGTCAGCTCTGAGCGATCTTGTGTGGGTCAGCTCCTATTGATCCTCTGTGGATTAACTCTAACGATATTATGTGGGTCAGATCCCAGCGATCCTGTGTGGGTCAGCTCCTAGCGATCCTATCTGGGTCAGCTCCAGCGAGCCTGTGTGGGTCAACTCCTAGTGATCCTATGTGGGTCGTCTCCTAGTGATTCTGTGCATGTCAGTAGTAGAGCCTCTTATCGAAGTAATATGATTTAGTATTTACATCTAATAAACTCTACTACTATACCTAAAGATATACCTGGTGTGAGCTGAGTCAGTACCTCTGTGTTTCCTCATGATTAAGATGGATTACTTGAAAACATAGGTATATTTATTGGAATATACCTATGTAGGGTTATCTATTGATTTCATACTTTGTGGTTTATCCTTGATGGATTTTGTGAGACCTTGAGGGTCTTAGGGTCCCTACTGAATATCGTTATACTCACCCCTACACGGGATAATCCCGCACCTTGTTGTGTTGGATGCAGATGATGGACAACGCTGACTGAGGACGAGGGTACCAGGACTAGAGGTAGCTTGGAGGTGGACCCAGATGAGGAATACCACAGAGACGACTGTTCAAGAGTTGTACCTACCCTTCAAGTAGGATCCTTGGTGGGTGATCACAGGAGCTATTCCAGTTTACTTGTACTTTCAGCTATCTTGTACATTCTAGTTTTTCCTTTTAATTTCCAGTTGGTCTTGTATTCTGGCCCCCTTTTACTTACTATACTCACTTGTTTACTATTCAATTTAATTGAGTTCATATCTTCTTGTGTGCCTGGTTGTGTGTGTTGTAGGTTATAAATGCAATGCCTTCCTAGTTTTAGGGATTACACCTTTTGTGCTAGTCCCCAGCCCCTGTCCTATGGAAGGCGGGCTTGGGGTAGTCATGGCATGGGCCCCAGGGGATGGGTCGTGACAAATTGGCATCAGAGGAGTCAGTTATACCGTAGAAAATAGGAATCTGATATTTCTTTTTAATGGAAATATTGTTAATTATGGTTAGTGTGGTTATTAGTTTAGGGAATCTAGTGTTGGTGTGGCTGTCGATGTATCCATACACCAGGACCTTGACTTCTTATTTCCAACTTAGTGCATGAAAATACTGATTTTGAGTGTGTTTTCAAGAGTTTTCTTTGTGATCTCTTAAGTCAGCTCACCAGGTATAACTTATTGACCATGGCACACCTATTTATTTCTAGGATGCCTCCACAAAGACAACCAACTAAGGTTCTGAGAGTTGTACGCACTGATATCCCACCGAACGATGAGGCCTCGGTGCATGGCCCTTTTCTAGTAGAGGCACAAGCAGAGGCACCAGCGGTACCATACCCATTGGGTCACCAATTCCACCAGCCCCAGTAGCAGATGGTGCACTCCACTTAAGCACGTTGCATAAGTTCTAGCATGAAGGCCACCCAGGTTCAGGGGAGATACGGACCCATAGGCAGCTGAGGATTGGTTGGAGGTTGTAGTGAGAGTCTTCCGAATGGAAGGGACACCAGCCGATCTCATGGTGATCCTTTCTGCCAGCCTTCTACAGGAAGCAGTGGGCAGATGGTGGAGCCTGATGCTCTAGGTTCATGATGAGGTGACTCTTCTCTGGGTAGACTTCGAGATCCTATTTCAGGCAAATTTTTTCCCACCAAATCTTCACGCAGTGTGGATATAAGAGCTACTTCATCTACATCAGGGCAACATGACTATGGCTTAGTACTCAATGAGGTTCACTAACCTCGCACGCTACTCCATAGATATGGTGCAGGACCCATTCTTTACGTCCAGGACCTTTGATCAGGGGCTCAGGCAGGAGATCAGGGCTTCGATGATCTCACTCAACATCCCGACGCAGGCGGGGGTGTTAGAGAGAACCCTCCTAGTGAAGAGTTTCCCTACTGAGCAGACACCAGCAGCAAGATCCACCACCAGTCGTCATGTAGCAGAGTCTTCTATAGCTGGAAGCAAAGAGATTTTTCAGAGGTCCAAAAGGACAAGACCTATAGGTGGATGACCGCATGATTTAGGATTGGTTGTGTGGGGAACCCGAGGTGGAGCCAGTAATTCCAGGAGCGGGCAATGTTTCACATGCGGCGGGTAGGGTCACATGGCTCATGAATGTCTGACCCGCCATATAGATGATCAGAAGACGATCGAAGGACCGCCCAAGCAGAGACAAATATTTGACCGAGGAGGTCTGTAGGGAGGAGGCTGACGTGGAAAAGGTGTTGGTCGTGCAGCTGGCGGTGGGCGATAATTCGAGATGTTATCACCACCACCACTAGGAGGTCCACCCCAACTGTAGGGAGTAGGTGGATAGGGAAGAGCTCAGCTCCAGGGAGCTGAGGCCTATGATGATGGTGCTCTAGATATGATATGAGGTACGATCTGTGTCTACTCCACCATATTTGTAGTACTTATAGACATAGGTTCCAGCCATTCTTTTATTTTCACTGCCCTTGTTCGGAGCTCGAAGATTCCGATAGAGACATTGGCTCAATCGTTATGGCTAGAGACTCCTATGAGAGTAGATTCGACGATTACGCACTGGTTCCGGAAGTGTGAGCTTACTCTAGGAGGTGAGAGCTTTGGCTGGGATCTCCTAGTAGCGTCGTCGAGGCCTTATGAAGTCATCTTTGATATGGACTGCTTATCTACAGTCCATGCTCAAATTGATTGTATTAGGCGCAAAGTGTGGTGTGTCCACACGGATGGGAACAGTTTTACCTTCACCAGCGATAAGGGATCCTTTGTAGTATAGGACGGACTTACCCAGAGGAGGGTGCAGTCGATCACTCATCATTTGGCTAGCCTTACCCTCGAAGTAGTTGATGAAGAGAGTCTGAGCTATCCTGTAATGGTGGACCAGTATGCGGATGTTTTCCTTGATGATGTTTCGGGTCTACCTCTTCAAAGAGAGGTAGAATTTTACATTGACTTGTACCCTGGGATGACACCGATATCTACACCAACGTATCGGATGGCTCCCGTAGAGCTTCGTGAGTTCCGGGTACAGCCAGAGGACTTGCAGGGGAAGGGATTCATCCGGCTCAACGTTTCTCCTTGGGTAGCCCCGATTTTGTTCACCAAGAAGGCGGATGGGAGCTTGAGACTTTGTGTCAACTATCGGTGCCTAAATTAGGTGATCATGAAGAACAAGTACCCACTTCCGTGGATTGATGACCTCTTTGATCATCTCAGGGGAACATGGTGGTTCTCGAAGATAGACCTCAGATCAGGCTATCACCAGCTCATAGTACGACATGAGGATGTGCAGAAAACGGCTTTCACATGTTGGTACGACCACTACGAGTTCTTGGTTATGCCATTCAGCATGACCAATGCTCCAGTGGTGTTCATGGGACTCATATACAAGATCTTTCAGCCATACCTTGATCGCTTTGTAGTAGTCTTCATCGACGACATTCTGATCTACTCGGCTACTGAGGAGAAGCATGCTTATCATTTGCAACACACTCTGAGAGCACCATCTTTACGGTAAGCTCTCGAAGTTCCAGTTTTGAAACAGAGAGGTTCACTTTCTAGGACATGTCATATCAGATGCTGGAGTTGCAGTAGATTCAGCAAATATTGAGGTGGTACTTTCTTGGGATCCACCCAAGAGTGTGACGGAGGTACAGAGTTTTCTGGGTTTGGCTGGATAATACCATAGATTTGTGCCAGACTTCTCTAGAGTTGCAGCACCACTATCAGCATTGACAAAGAAGAGAAAACCCTTCGTTTGGTTAGAGAAAAGCTAGCAGATTTTTCAGGAGCTGAGGCTGAGGCTGACTAGTGCCCCCATCTTGAGGCTTCTAGAGGAGGGCGTAAGGTACGTAATCTACTGCGATGCATCAAGGATCAGACTCGGATGTTTTCTGATATAGGATCGATCAGTGATCACATATGGTTCTTGATAGCTGAGACAACATGAGCAGAACTACGCTACCCATAACCTGTAGTTAGTAGCAGTGGTCTTCACCTTGAATATGTTGTGACACTATCTGATGGGTGAACGTTTTACAGTCTACTCTAATCACAAGAGTCTCAGGTATATCTTCTCTCAGAAGGACCTAAACCTGAGACAATGATGTTGGCTTGAGTTCCTCCCGGACTATGACTTCAAGAAAGTCTATAATTTTGGGAAGGGGAATGTTGTATCAGATGTACTCAATAGGAGATCTGGTATACAGCTACTAGGTGAGGCGAAGAACCAGCTGGCTGCTTTGTAGATATCCTTTATGGATAGAGATGGAGCAACTTTCCTTTAGTCTCTTACAGTCACTCCCCCACTTCTTCAGCGAGTCAAGGAGGCGCAGTGTGGGGACGATGACTGCGAGGCGCGATGTGCTCAGATATCCACAGGATAGGAACCTGATGGAGTTTCTGAAGGTGGGGATCATGTCATCCTCTTCAGAGGATGTACCATGGTACCAGTGTCACTTCAAGAAGAAGTGTTGAGGTAGTTCCACACATCCCCTATAGCGGTAAATCCAGGAGTGGTGAAGATATACCAGGATCTTTGATGACAGCACTGGTGGCCGGGAATGAAGAAAGCAGTAGTAGAGTTTGTCTCTCGATACCTCACTTGTCAGCAAGTGAAGGCGGAGCATCAAGTACCAGAAGGCTTGGTTCAGCCTTTAGAGTTCCCAGAGTGGCAGTTGGATGGGATATCCATGGACTTCGTGACATGACTTCCATGTACATCCAAGGGTCATGACTCTATCTGGGAGTTCGTCGACCGACTCACCAAGTCGGCCCACTTCCTACCGATCAGAGAGAAGGGTTCAGTAGAGAGCTCGGGATGCCTCTATGTGCAGAAGATTATGAAGCTACATGGAGTACCCTCAACGATTGTATCCGATCGTGATACACATTTTACATACCGGCTATGGAAGGGGTTGCAGGAGTCTTTCGGGATACATCTACATTTGAGCACCGCCTTCCATCCTCAGATGGATGTCCAGACTGAGTGGACCATTTAGACCCTCGAGGACATGTTGTGTGCCTGTGTCCTCAACTTCGGTCACAGCTGGGAGGATCACTTGCCTTTGGTGGAGTTTTCATATAACAACAGTTATCACTCCACTATTAGGATGACACCTTTTGAGGCATTTTACGGGTGACCTTGCAGATCACCTTTTTTCTTGACTAACCTAGGGGATTCAGCACTAGTGGGACTGGAGATGGTACGGGCTACCACATAGAAGGTGCAGAACATCTAGGAATGGATGAAGACTGTACAAAGCAGGAAGAAGTCATATGCTAATAAGAGATGGAGACCTCTGGAGTTTGAGGATGGTGACCACGTCTTTTTACGGGTCTCACCCCGACGAGGTTTACAGAGATTTGGCTGAGGCGGCAAGTTATCTCTGAGATTCATTGGACCCTTCCAGGTCCTCAATAGAGTTAGCGAGGTGGATTACCGCTTAGATCTTCCACCTCAGTTGCACTGGGTGAACAATTTCTTCCATGTATCCCAGCTGAGTAGATATGTGCACGACTCTTCTCATGTCATCGACCATTGAGAGATGGATGTCGAGGTTGGTCCGACTTTTACGGAGGTTCCAGTTGAGATTGAGGATCGACAGGAGTGGGTCCTTTGTGGACGGTCGATCCCTCTGGTGTGCGTTTGCTGGAAGCACGGGAACCTATAAGAGAACACATGGGAGTGGGAGTCTCAGATATGTGCTCAGTACCCCCACTTGTTTACCTAGTTATGAGTTGTGGCTTACGGGGACATAAAGCCCTGAGGTGGGGAGAATGTAAAGACCCAGAATTTCCTTGTAATTTTTTTTAAATAAATGGGAATTTTATGAGTCTGTGAAAATTGAAGGTGCATAATTATGAGGCCCAGAGTGCCCGGAATGAATTTCTGAACTTTATTTCATGTACGTTCAGTAAACGTGCGAGCGGGTTTTTCTAACTTTTGAACTGGTGCTTGAAATTTAAATTTGAGGGCACCATTGAACTCGCAGTGTCGGTATTCGCTTAAGGAGACCTTCACCTTGACTGCAGTAGGTCGAGCGTGGAATTTGTATTTTCACATATTTGTGAAAGAATAAAATAAAAATAAAAGTGTGTAGCTTTTATTTTTATTTTTATTCCATGTGGATGTTGAGAAGTGGGGACCACCAGACCTAAACCTCCCATGAGAGGTTATGATGGTGGGGACCACCCGATCTAACCTCCCATGAGAGGTTATGGTAGTAGGGACCACCCAAGGTATAAACCCCCTTAAACTCCCCTTTAATGGAGAAACCCTCAAACTTCTTATTAAATGTGGGAGAGCCTCTACAACTCCTCAAACATTTATTATGCCAACTCAATTTAATTAATTAGGATATTTTGAATTTGTTACAAAAAACTAAATAATAGATATCATAATATATTATCTTGGGCTACCTTTTCATTTTGGTGGAATTGGAGAAAAGGTTTGGCAAAAGAGAGAGTGTTGGAGAACTTGAGAGAAAGATCTCCAACGAAGAACGCCAATGAAGAATGTTGACCTTGACTTCAACATTCTTCCTCGGGACATACTCCAATGTGGGACGTCTTCAATTGGTGATTGTCTTCCCCTCCACAATGAAGTCATCTTCTCCCTCGTGATCTTCGTCGATGAATCAAACGAGGTAGGGGTTTTTTCCCATGTTCTTCCCTCCTATGTTTATTTTGTGGGAATGGGATTAGTGATTGAAGAAGGTTGTGGGAATTGAAGTTCTTAAATATATTCCATACACGTTCTTGTTCTTGTTGAGCCGCTTTCTACCAGTCTAACATAGAGGATGAAGACCAGACAAACATGGCCTGATCCCTCCATCGTTCTTCTTGAATGGTGTATCCTTCGCGATAGAAGAAGGTGACTGGTGCCAGCGGTCGGCACCGGTGGAACTTGAGAACCACCGATGAAGGCATGGTGCCCCGCCACCCCACGTCCTCCGTGCCCAGCGGTGCTCCGTCGTCCGCGACAACCACCACCCCGCGGCCATCGCCGCCCCACAGCCATCGTCTCCCCACAGCCTCCGCTACTCCGCGTCATCTGCAGCCGAGCCAACCTAAACCACCACCGTCGTCTGAGCTGTCTCCGCCTAGTTGAGCCGCCACTACTGTCTAGGCTGAGTCACCGCCATCGGATTCACCGCTGCCATCTGGGACGAGTCTCCGCTAAAGTCTGAGTCGCTGCCACTATCTGGGCTGAGTCGTTGTCGTTGTCCGAGCCGCCACCGCTGTCCGGGTCGAGCTGCCGCATGAGCTTCCGCCACCCTTCTGGCTGAATTTCCCTAGCTGATCTATCCCACGTCCTTACACCCTTGCAGAAACCCCCCTGTTGAGCCGCTCTATGGCCTCACGCCCTCGCAGCACCCTCCACTGCCTCGCAGCCACCCACAGCCCCTCATGACCTGTCGGGTCGGACCCAACGGGCTGGACCGAACCCAACAGGTCAGGCCGAGTCGACCCAAACCAGGTTGGCCCAGGCCGGGTTGGGCCGGGTCGGTCCGACCGGGTCGGTCTGATAGGGTCGGACCTGACCCGGGCCCACTACGACACATTTACATTCATTTGGCCATAACTTTGGCACCAGACGTCCATTTGACGAACCGTCAGCGATGCTGAAAATATTGGAGCGAGACGGTCCCTTTGAGTATACCCAATAGGATATTTGGGTAAAGATGGGGTACGGTTGGTTTGGATCAAGAAAGAATCCAACCGGGCCCCCAGGACTAAAAGGCTAATAACTCACAGGCTGGGCGTCCGATTGACGTGTCGTCTATTGCGTTGAGACCCCTATGACGTAGCGGTCCATTGAGATACTTCTTCATGGGACATCATGGTAGTTGTAGAATCGAACAATGGCTTGGGGAGTGGACTCTCCCGTAGACGAGCAAGCCTAGTGCGGAAACCCATTTTCTGGTTGTGATGAGAAAAGTGCTCCTAGCTATCCTATGTGGGTCAGCTCCTAGCTATCATGTACGGGTAAGCTGCTAGAGATCCAGTGTGGGTCAGCTCCTAGCGATCCTGTGTGGGTCAGCTCCTAGCGATCATGTGGGGGTCAGCTCCAAGCGATCCTATATGGGTCAGCTTCGAGCGATCATGTGTGGGTCAGCTCCAGCGATCATGTTTGGGTCGGCTCCTAGAGATCCTATGTGGGTCAGCTCCTAGCGATCCTGTGTGGGTCAGCTCTGAGCGATCCTGTGTGGGTCAGCTCCAGTGATCCTGTGTGGGTCAGCTCCTAGTGATCTTGTGTGGGTCAGCTCCTACTAATCCTGTGTGGGTCATCTCCAGCGATCCTATGTGTGTCAGCTCCTAGCGATCCTATGTGGGTCAGCTCCTAGCGATTTTGTACATGTCAGCAGCAGAGCCTCTTATCGAAGTAAGATGATTTATTATTTACATCTAATAATCTCTACTACTATAACTAAAGTTATACCTGGTGTGAGATGAGTCAGTACCTCTATGTTTCCTCATGATTGATATGGATTACTTGAAAACTTAGGTATATGTATGGGCATATACCTAAGTAGGGTTATCTATTGATTTCATACTTTTTGGTTTATCCATGGTGGATTTTGTGAGACCTTGAGCGTCTCAGGGACCCTAATGAGTATCGTTATACTCACCCTTGCACGGGCTATGCTCGCACCTTATTGTGTTGGATGCAGACGACGGACATCGCTGACTGAGGATGAGGGTACCAGGACTGAAGGTGGCTCGGAGGTGGACCGAGACGAGGCATACTGCAGAGAGGACCGTTCGAGAGTTGTACCTACCCTTTAGGTAGGATCCTTGGTGGGTGATCACAGGAGCTGTTCCAGTTTACTTGTAATTTCAGTTGTCTTGTACTTTCCAGTTTTTCCCTTTACTTCCAATTGGGCTTTTATTCTGGCCCCCTTTTACTTACTGTACTCACTTGTTTACTATTCAGTTTTCTTGAGTTCATATCTTGTTGTGTGCTTGGTTGTGTGTGTTGCAGGTTATAAAGGCAATGTCTTCCCAGTTTTAGGAAATACACCTTCAGTGCTAGTCGCCAGACCCAGTCCTATGGAAGGCGGGCTTGGGGTAGTCACGGCACAGGCCCCAGGGGACAGGTTGTGACAATAACAATCATCCTTCAAAAAGAAAGACGCACACTTGTGTCATAATCCTTTCCTTGATTTATTATTTTTTATCTAACTATATGGATTTACCTTCGACTAACATGGACGTGGATTTAATGATGGTACTACTATCCTGATCAACAAGGCCTGACAAATCACTTCCTCAACTTAGAAGCGAAAATTCTATCTTGATCGTTCATCCAATGTCATACCATCAATGATGCACCCAACAAAAATTATCTCACCGTGACTTCAATATCATGGTTTTCGCCTTGCATCAAAGTACATAGTAAAATGGCACACATTGATAATGATCTTAGATCAGAATACCAATACACATGTTTGTAGATAAGAACAACCAACGAAACCCAAAACATGAATCTTTCCTGTTGGTGGGTATGTCCTCATGATCTCACCAGTCAAAGATCACTAAGTACGAACTTCATGAGATGAAGTCTCGGTGATTATGGTCCTCTAGCACCTGATAGTCAGGAATATACTATGTTTAGTAAGTAATATGTATCTTGACCATAGGAAATATATTTAATATTAATGTCATAGTATCTCAAGGTTCTCATTATATCTTGGGATCTACTATAACCTTTTGATACAAAAAATAATCTACGGACATTACCATTAAATAATGGATGCAAAAATGTCTACACTATAATAGTAAGTATACATCATGTATATCTCACTTTATACATGAAATGTTAATTGAAAAGTACTAATCAAGTTGGGTCTAGGGAAACCAATATTAAAAAATTTAATATAAAAATAAATAGGTCTAGATGGGTGGGATATCCCTTGGGGGGTTATGACTTGCCCTTCCAGCCTGTGGGTGTGAGGTGTGTGTGTGTGTGAGTGAGTTTTAATGTAATTTTACCCCCAAGAAACTAATATTAAAAACTATTACTATTACTATTAATACTGCTATTACTATTTCTATTATTATTACTATTACTATTATTGTTGCTATTACTATTACTATTCCTATTACTATTACTATTACTAGTACTATTACTATTACTTTTACTATTACTACTACTACTATTACTATTACTATTACTACTACTATTACTATTACTATTACTATTACTATTACTATTACTATTACTATTACTATTACTATTACTATTACTATTACTATTACTATTACTATTACTATTACTATTACTATTACTATTACTATTACTATTACTATTACTATTACTATTACTATTACTATTACTATTACTATTACTATTACTATTACTATTACTATTACTATTACTATTACTATTACTATCACTATTACTATCATTATTACTATCACTATTACTATCACTATTATTGTCACTATTACTATCACTATTACTATCACTATTAATATCACTATCACTATTACTATTACTATTACTATTACTATGACTAATACTATTTTTGTTACTATCACTATTACTCTTATTATTACTGTTACTATTACTATTACTGTTACGATTACTATTACTACTACTGTTACTGTTACTATTACTATTACTATAATTATAACTATTACTATTACTTTTAGTATTACTATTACTATTACTATTACTAAAACTATTACAATTACTATTACTATTAATATTACTATTACTATTACTATTACTATTACTATTACTATTACTATTACTATTACTATTACTATTACTATTACTATTACTATTACTATTACTATTACTATTACTATTACTATTACTATTACTATTACTATTACTATTACTATTACTATTAATATTACGATTAATATTACTATTACTATTACTATTACTATTACTATTACTATTACTATTACTATTACTATTACTATTACTATTACTATTAATATTACTATTACTATTACTATTACTATTACTATTACTATTACTATTACTATTATTATTACTATTACTATTACTATTACTATTACTATTACTATTACTATTACTATTACTATTAATATTACTATTACTATTACTATTACTATGACTATAACTATCACTATTACTATAACTATTACTATTACTATTACTATTACTATTACTATTATTATTAATATTATTATTAATATTACTATTATTATTACTATTATTACTACTATTATTACTACTACTATTAAGACTACAATTAGTGCTACTATTACTAATGATATTACTACAACTATCGATACTTCTATTAATACTACTATTATTACTACTATTACTACTATTACTACTGCAATTAGTACTACTATTATTACTACTATTATTACTATGATTATAACCTCTATTATTACTACTGTTAGTACAAATATTAGTGTAACACCCCAAGATTTTATGATATGTCACTTCTTAAATAAATTCAATTTCCTTGATAGCATACATTGCACAAAACACTGAGCTTAAACAAATAATTAAATATTATTATTTAATTGTGATAGTTATCAACTAGCCATTAGAATACTAGGAATAAATGATATTTACTAAATTATTAGAATTTATTTTTCAAGTGTCTATAAAATTAATTCATTGGTTACCAATTAATTAGAAGTGAAAATAATAACCAATTAAACATAATGGATGCATTTAAAAAACTAATTTTTTTATGCTCGTAATGGAATTTTATCCTAATAAATTAAATTAATCACTATTTTTGAAAGATATTAATGATATATATAAATATATTATTTGATCAAATGTTTTTGAATTCATCTAATAAGTTTGATAGGCTTAGGAAAATAATAAAATATAATTTTTAGTATAAAAAACTGTAAGACAATTTGCCACCTTTTGATGGCGCACCTATTTTAAATAAAAATTTTCACACTTTTGTAACTTTTATTTTTCAAATAAAGTTCCTTTTTTAAATCTTAATATCTAAATTATCTTAGGGTGAATTCTTGTAAATTTTTTTTGAGAATTTCCATTTTTTGGTGAATAGGAGAAAATGCTGAATTTTAATTGAACTTTTTTCTCATATAATTTATTCTATATAGATAAATTATATTTTAAATTAGTTTTAAATTATAATTATTTCAATTATATATCAATAAATACAATTTATGTCATTAGAATCAATTTCACATTGAAATTGGATATAAAAAACATTTAGTACTTTTGAACTTTTCACTTTAAAAACCTGCTTTCTCGTTGTGTCTGCGAGATTAATTTTAAATATATATTTTCCAATTATATGAATTGAATTTGATAAAATAGATTCTTTTTTTTGAATCATAATTTCAAATTTATGTTTCAATATAAATTTAATTTTTATTTATAAAAAAAATCATGGTAAAAAAATTATTTACCGTAGTATGGGTAAAATAGTGACAAGGGTTAAAGTTAAAAGGTAAAAGACTAACATACCAACAAAATAAAACGTTTAATGGGTTATTGAGGTATTTCTAAAACCTAACCATCCTCCATAGCATAAATTAATTATATAATCCTTTGATATTAATTTCACCTCATTGTGGTTGGCTTCAATTATAAAATATCCATTATTTAATCACTTAAAACCACCTCTCCTCAAGTATAAATACCATCCCATTTCATCCCAAAAGACTTGAAGCTCCTTAAATATCAACCAAAACTTATCCTACTCACTCTACCAACGTCCAAGTGATTTTGGTCTCACCCAAATACTAATTCCAATTTCCTCAAGGGTCTTTCAAGGAGGTGATATTCAAGAGGTAATTTTATCAAAACGCCTCTCTTAATCTCTTTTCTTTTCCTACTTTTTCCTCACCGTCTTCATCAATAAAGGAATGATAACTCCAGAATCAGGTATATACTGTAGAAATATGTTTTTAATGGAATATATTATATCCATACCTTTTACCTCTTGTTTAAATAAATGAAACTATTATCCATGTTATGTCGGCTAATAGCCTCCATGAATAATGATTTTGTTTGTTATCTATTACCGCCTTCATGGATGGGCATAGAACTATTATTATGGTTAAATTAGATTTTAATAATTATATAATAACTTAATTAAGGTTTTGTAACTAATATATATTCATGATATTAATTAAAACAAAACTAGTTCATGATGATCGTAAAACCACAAAAATAAACTAAACCTTTATCATTAATGTTTTATCTAATGAATCATCCTCATGTACAAATAAAAAATGATATATGGAACCATTTAAACTTATGTAATTTAATTAGTAAAATTTAATTTTACATTTATTGTTTTCTTCTCATTCTATAAGAACTTTTATAATTATACATAAGTTAACCAATCACAAAACTGTGAAACAAACACCCCTAGAACAACAAAATTGATCTTTATAACTCATCAAAATTTTCATAAATGACCTTAATAAAATTATAATAAAACAAATAAATGTGAAATAGTTTATAAATTTTGTAATTAATGAATCTCATTTTATTATCCAGTATAATAAGTACAAGTGCATAATGCTTTCGAACGTAAGGTAAGGGATCTCTCTAAACCTCCATATTAGCTTTGGGTTACATTTTCTCTCTATATGACTCAATTTATCACTTAATTTATCTTATATAGTTCCCATATGTTATTTATATATGAAACAAAAATATTTATATACCTCAATTTATCTTTCTTTGATGGGTAATTACATGGTCTATAAGGTTTCTTCTCAATTCTCGCTGATAATTAAGCCTGATTAAAGGGAACTTCTCTATTTCCTTCCCATTTTCAAGAAAACTCCATAAACTTTTTTAATCTACCAATATCTTTCTAAAATATATCATTTTATCACGTAAAAATATTTTTTTTCATTTATGGTTTTATGGAAACAATTATGTGTTTTCCTCTTTAAATAATCTTTTTTTTCCCTAAAACCACACTTAAGTAGCACATTTCTAACCAATCTTTTTTATGTTTTAAATTCAGTTGGAAATAATTATCTTTTATCTATTATTACCTTATGAATTTCCATGATTTATTTAACACCTTATTTCATTGATTTCTTTGTTATATTCTCTATGTTTATGCTTCATGATAATATTACCATACCTATTTCATTCCATGGGTAACCCTTATGATTATTCCTTATGTTTTCTTCTTTATGTGACACACATATGCATGAGAATGTTGTAATGGTTGCACCCATATAGTGCTAAAATTCATTATGTAATGTTTTAGTCTTATGAGACATCGTGTTGGGATAGGGAGTAAACCTAATTCCTTTATGTGACTCTTTCCACCATGTTATATAGTCTTGGCAGTTATCCTTGACTCATTTTTGTGCCATGTTATATGTCACTACCACTTTTCTATATTTCCATGATCATCATATTTCATGTTATATATTTCATGATTCCTTATGTTTATTTATATTTGTGCCTTTATGTTACCATTTTATGCATTCTTACTCATGTTCTATTCTTTATTCTCATGTTTATTCCCTTACTAGGAATTTTAGCTCATCCCATTTGTCTATGTACTCCCAGGTTTTCCTATATAGATTCTGGATCTCAAAGGAAGTTATGAGATCATTATGAAAGTTTTATAAATATATGTTTTATTCTAGTATCATGTATTCTAATTATGTACTTATTCTCCCAAAGAAACTAGACTTTTCTATCCTTGGTTTGTATTCTGAGGGTAACTATGCTAAAAAATCATATAATAATATAGAGTGGGTCTTTATATTTGGTATCAGATCACAATCTAGTTATTTTTGGTGATTAAGACTATAAAAACTTTAGTAAGATCCCTAGGGATAATTCTATCACCATGGATAACCAGTATTGAAACTTAGGGAATACCAAGTTAGGATATACATTTCATTTATATGTTTATCCTTCTATGTTCAAAGTTTCATTTATATGCTTATAATTTAGGTATTCAATCCCCCTAATTTTATATTATTTTTTATGTTAATGGATGGAAATAAGAGAATTCATGCCAACAACTAATTTTATAATCAATGTGATGATTTCCCTAATGATATACCAAACTTGATAGGAATTGGACCTTAGTACTTCCTTAAAATACTAGATCAATTGACTTAAGTTATGAATAATAACTTAAATCATATGGAATTCCCTCCTCCTAGGAAAGAGAAAGTTGTGGTCGAATCCTTTATGTGAAAAAGTCTCCTGTCTTTAGTGGGTACTCTTATCCCCTCATCACGGAATAATGGATTAAATATATTGAGAATATATTCTCTGTCCTCCAATGCTCTGAAGAAGATAAAGTCATGTTGGCAGTCTATCATTTTTAAGGAGAATCTGATCAATGGTGGACACTGATAAAGAATACAAGAATAAAGAGGAAATTGATTCCATGAAATGGGAATCATTTTTGAAAATATTTTTCAATAAATATTTTCCATGTACTCTCTGTATTAATATGGATAGGAAGTTCCTAAACCTAAAGAAAAAAGGGATACAATTATATCAGATCATATGAGGATAAATTTGAATATCTTTCATGGTATTCTTCCGGTTTTATCATCAGCACCAAAAGTAATGTGGACTGATTCTTTATTGATTTGAAAATGAGTCTATAAAAAGCCTTATCAATTCTATAATTTTATAGTTATGAATATATTTTTAGTTTTTACCTTAAATTTTATATGGAGATCTATGATTTTCAATGGTCTAATGTAATTATAGATAGTGAACATAATATGGAATAAAGGCCAATAGAAAAATATCAGGGAGGAAAGAAAACCCAACATCCCACTTTTCAACATTGTGGGAAGAATAATCTTGGAAAATGACTAAGGGGAACCAAAGTGTTATTTAAGTGTGGAAAATATGGGAACCAAGATAATCAATGTCAAAGTGAAATGAAGAAACCCACTAATGAGGATGTGGAAAATAAGGTTCAGATGAACACTTTTCATATTGTGCAGTGCATTAACTGCAAGGAGTTTGAGAATTATGTGAATAAATGCCCCAATACAAGGACTAATATAGATGATAATCCACAAAAATATCTGAAGGAAAAGGATAATGGTAAATCTTATGCAATCACAATGGATGAATAAGATCATTCTAATTAAGAAAAATTTATCCTCCTTAGTTAGGACTTTCATGAGTGAGACCTATGAATATATTATTGTTCATACTTTAGGGAAATTTCATGTAATTATCTCCCTCTACATGAATTATGGAATAATTAAAGGTCTATGGATTTTTTCAATCTAGTTTTTCCTTATGTATTTGAAAGTGTTTTTTGAATGGTACTCGTAACAATGAAAAGTGATTATGGTGGTAAAGTGATATTTTTTGGAGAACATGTGATTAAAGGAAAGGTAACCCTTAATATGTCCATGAAGTTTGTATAATAATGAGATAAATATATGTTGGATTATGATAAAATTAATTGTATATTATTGATGACCTTGGAACTGATTAGTAATGTGAGGTTAATTTGGTTTATGATATCATGGATTGAGTTTATATTTTTTTGGGGGGGGGGGATTTATGGTATGAGGGAAGAATTATTTTTTGAAATCATGCATGTTTTCACTAATTTTTTATGGTAATTTAGGGTATTTCTATTTTTTATGAGAATAATGATAATGATATTCACATGATTGGTGTATGAAAATTATGATCTACGTTAATTTGTTTGGGGGATTAATGATAAGTTGATTTTGAAAATTTAGTGATCTTCATTCGAAAGTTTTGGATTTTAATATTTTGGAAGGATCATATGGGTAACCATTTATAAATTTGATTATTTTGAACATTGGACAAGGTTTTAGAGATTAATTTATTACTTAAAAATGTAAATATTTAAATATATTGTAAAACCTATGTTAACCATTTTGTTTTGATAACTAAACATAGAAGGAATGACTTATCATCCCATTATGTATCATATGATCCACTGGTTCTATAGGAACTAAAAATTTAAATTCATTCCTTGGAGTAAGAAATGAAGTATAATTATGAGATGAAATAAAGTAAGTATATCTACTCAAATGATTTTGAAATAAACTGTTATCCTATTATCATCATTTAAGATGATATCAATGACTTTTTTCAAACATATTTGGTCTATGGTTTTGTGGTTATTAACCTTATAATTAACATGCTCTATTTCATTCTCCATTAGAACTTGATAGTTATAATTATATTCCATGTCTATATTTTTACTTTCCACTAAGGTTCTTCTAATTGGAATACTAGTTATATGGTGATCTTCACCTTTTACTTTCCCTCTTTTTAAGAGGAAGTTTTATTGAATGTTTTTACAATGTGGATTTCCCATAAAGGAATTTTCTGATATCCACCATTAATTTTCTATGTGCAATTTTAAATTTTTAGTGATGGATTTTTTTAATTCATAATTGTATTAGGAAAGTAGTTCATTGATTGACACTTCCATCAAATCCCTCTCAAGATAATGACTTTTTTCATGTATCACTCCTAAGGACGTACATTCTTGGTCTTTCATAGGTACTAAAATCAGAGGTCATACTACTGGAGAAATACCTTTATTATATAGAATAACTAATGAAGATTATGGATTATAGAGATAAAGTTCTATGAAACAAGACCACCAACCTAGTTAAAATTTTGTGGCAAAACCACTAATTTGAGGAGCTATGTGGGAACCTAAGGGTATGATAAAGAATCAAAATACTTATTTTTTTATATCCAAGTAAAAACATTTAAGGGTGAAATTCATTTGGAAGGGGTAAAATGTAACCCCCTAAGATTTTACGGTATGTCTCTTTTTAAAAAAATCAATTTATTCAAAAGCTTATGTTGCACAGAACACTGTGCTTAAACAAACAATTAAAAATTATTATTTAATTGTGATAGTTATCACATAGTCATTATAATATTGGGAATGAATGAGATTTAATAAATTATGAAAATATAGTTTTCACATATTTATAAAATTAATTCAATGTTTACAAATTTTTTTTAAATTAAAATTATAACCAATTAAACATAAAGGATATGTTTTAAAAAAACTATTTTTTTATGATCAAATTGGAATATGATCCCAATAAATTAAATTAATCACTATTATTTAAATATATTAATAAAATTTATATGTAAAATATTTGATACAAAAATCTGAATTCATCCAATAAGTTTGATAGTCTTGAGAGAAAAATAAAATCCAATCTTAAGCATAAAAGGTTATAAGACGATTTTCCTCCTTTTGATGTGAATCTATTTTAAGTATAAATTTTTATAATTTCATATGTATTATTTGAAAAAATAAAGTTAATTTTTTAAATCAGTATATTAAAATTATTTTAGGGTGAATTTTTTCATTTTTAGGAGAAGATTCATTTTTTGATGAATGGTGAAAAATACTGAATTTTAACTGAAAACTGCTTTTTCATATAATTTATTCATATAGTTAAATTATATTTTAAATTTGTTTTAAAGTATAATTATTTCAATTATAAATAAATCAATCCAATTTAGTTCATTGGAATCAATTTTATATTGAAATAATATATAAAAAACATTTTGAACTTTTGAACTTTTCACTTTAAAAACTCGCTTTCTCGTTGTGTCTACAAGATTAATTTAAAATATAAATTTCCCAATTATATTAATTTAATTTGATAAATTATATTCCATATTTGGAATAAAATGATTCAAATCATTTTTTAATATTAATTTCATTTTTAGTTATGAAAAAATTATCGTGGAAAAAAATTATTTACCGCAATATAGGTAAAATAGTGACAAGGGTTAAAGTTAACAGGTAAAGGATTAATATACCTTAAAAATAAAACATTTAATGGATGTTTGAGGTATTTATAGACCCTAACCAGACTAAAAAACTAATTAAAATTCTAATTTTTTGAAATTAATGCCACCTCAATTGGTTGGCTTTAATTGTTAAATATTCATTATTTAATCACTTAAAACCACCCCTCCTCAAGTATAAATACCACCCCATTTTGACCCATAAGCCTTGAAGCTCCTAAAATATCTAAAAACTCTTCTATTTCTAACTCTAACCATGTAAAATATCTTCTAGTGTCACCCAAATACCAATTTGAAGACCCTCATGGGTCTTTCAAGGAGGTGATATTCAAGAGGTAATTTTCTCAAAACACCTCTCTTAATTTCTTTTCTTTTTCTAATTTCTCCTAAACTTCTTCATACATAAAGGCATGATTAAAACATAATAATGTATATAATTGATTATTATTTTTTAATGGAATATATTATATTCATACCTTTTACCTCCTCTTATTTAAATAAATGAAACTATTGTCAAAGTTATGTCGCTTAATCGCTTCCGTAAATAATGATTTTGTATGTTTTATATTACCGCCTTTATGGATGGTCATAAAAATATTATTATGGTTAAACCATATTTTAATAATTATATTATAACTTATTTCATATTCTGGAAGTAATATATACACATAATATTAATTAAAACAAAACTAGTTCGTGATGACCAAAAAACACCAAAATAAACTAAAAATTTATCATTAATGTTTTATCTAATGAATCATCCTCATGTAAAAATAAAAAATTATATATAGAAACATTTAAAAATATATAAGTGCATGAATAAATTTTAATTTCACTTCTATGGTTTTCTTCCTGTTTGACAAGAACTTCAATAATTATACACAAGTTAACCAATCACGAAACTAGGAAAAGAACACTCCCGAAATGAAAAAATTGATATTTATAAGTCATAAAAATGGTCATAAATGAACTTAATAAAATTATAATAAATAAAATACATGTTTAATATTTTCTTAATTGATTAATTAATTAATATAATTCTATTATCCAGGATAGTGAGTGAAAATGCAAAATGCTTTCAGACATAAGGTAAGGGATCTCTCTGAACCTCCATATTACCTTTGGGTTACTTTTTGTAAGAACCCAAAACTTCTTTTTAGGTATGTTTTTCCTTTTTCTGAAGTTTTTGAGAAAAGAGGAGTTTTTGAAAAAATTTGAAGTACACGCTGTGTACTTCGAAGTCGCGCGAGGCCGTGTGCTGGTCGTGTCCGGGCCACACACACGGTCATGTGGGGTGATGTGGAGGTCGTTTAAAGCGGAGTACGGAAAATCCTAGTACACGCCGTGTACTCCAAAAGTACAAGTCATGTACTTTATTTTTTTCATTAAATTCATCGGGGTAGAATCTTAACCCCAGAACTCTCTTCTTCTAGGTGTTCTTCGACTGAGAGAGACCATATGGTCGTGGAACTTCTCTGAGCCCCCGTGCCTCTGTCCGTTCTCCAAATCGACCATCGTCAATTGCATTGGAACCGCAGCGGTAAGCTCTCCCTTCTTCTAGAGAATCATTTTCCAATTCCTCCTCTTTTGAAAGTTATCATGGGTTGAACATTTTGTGCATTTTTGTGGATCTATGATGTTATAAGGAGATTCAAGCCTCGTGGTTCAATTATATTGATCTCCTAGCATCAAGGTAGGTGGTTTGTGCCTTTCTGTTCGATGTCTTTGAGTTTTATGTGCAATTTCCACCAATACCCTTGAATGGGGTATTGTGTATTTACTTTTTTTCCCATGTTGTTTTTCTGCCTTACTTGTATTCTTGTGTAGATGTAATTTGGTTATGTATGAGGATAATTTTTATTCTTGGATGTTCTGCCCATGCCTTGTTCTGTTTAGGACCTTTTGGCCTTTGGCTGTTATACCTGTTTTGCACGCCTTATGACCATAGGATGGAGTGTTGTTTCCTGACATGCTTGTTATGTTGTAGACTGGTTATCCAAGTATCGATATAGGTTTAATTTGGCCTTATAGCATTATTATGCACTGACTGGCATGGGGTCATGAGAACCTGGTGCTATGGACTATAATGGGATAGACCGATTGAGCTTCTTCAGAGAGTCTTGGACATTATAGACTATTGGGGATAGACCGAGTGATCTTCCTCAGAGAGTCTTGGACATTATAGACTATAGGTGATAGACCGAGTGAGCTTCCCAAAGAGTCTTGGATATTATAGACTATAGGAGGATAGACCGAGTGATATTCCTTAGAGTTTTGAGATTTATAGACTATACAGGGGTAGACCGAGTGAGCTTCCTTGGAGATTCTATGTTTTGTTTGAATTTCATTAAACCATTCCAGGCTATAGGAGGAATTGACCGAGTGAGCTTCCTCAGAGAGTCTGTGATAGACCTGAGGCTATAGGAGGAATTTACCGAGTGAGCTTCCTCATAGAGTCTCTAGACCTAGGGTCTATAAGGGGATTAGACCGTGTGATCTTCCTCAGAGAGTCCCTGAATACCTTAGAATATAAGGGGAATTGACTGAGCATGCTTCCTCAGAGAGTCTTATAATTTCATATGACCAAACCAGAGGGGTTAGGCTGAGTGTACTGCCTAGAGGGTTGGTGGTACTTCTTGGATAAAATCAGAGGGGATGGTTGTGAGTAATTCCTAGAGGGATTTCTGTTTGTGCTTAGTGGTTTGCTTCACTGCTGCTTATTGGTTTGTGGATTGTTTGTTTTTGTGTATCATCTTTTTTACTGTTGTGTATCATCCTGTTTGTTGTTTACTGTTAAATATTTACTACTTACTGTATTATTACCTGTCATATGCTCACTGAATATTAGGAACAGATCTTTCGATGGTTGCCTATTGGGATTTAGTCTTAAACCCTGTTTGGGTCATGCTTTTGGGCCCAAACAGATTATATTTCTATAGGTATAGACAAGGGCAAGCACCCTTCAACTTCAGGTACTTGATTTCATTGGAGCAGGAGAGCATGGGACCAAGCTGAGGCTTGCAATGCTGAGGAGTTTATCTGTTTACCTTTCTCTTGTACTTTGGTTTGCACTATTGTATTGACAGCATTGTCACTTGTTTGGATACTTTTCTAGACATATGTATCATGCATCATTTCATATATGTATGTGTGCTCCAGTTGTTTATTGCTTAATCTTCTGTTGTTTATTGTTGTTGGATATTTACCGCTTCCGCTATTGTATGATTTGTTTACTTCCGCTGTGTACTCTTCCAATGAGGGCATAGTTTCCCCACTATCACACCCAAGGCCCTCACTGCTAGTTGGCATCCTCTGTCATTTGGGGAAATGCGCTTGAGGCCATGTGACCAACTAGGTATGGAGCACCTCTGGGTGGCTTCCAGAACTGGGACGTTACAAAGTGGTATCAGAGGAATTATTTTCTCTTGACTTACTATTTGAAGCCTATAGCCAGGGATAGGATGGAATAGGTACTTGGTAATAAGTTGTTCCTGGGAGTAGCTAACCCGTGTATAGTGAAAATCTATACTACCTCGTTTATTGCAGTTTTACTGGTTTTCACTTTTACTGTTGATTTGATTTCACTATTGGGTGATTCACATGCTTTGTGTTGTTATCGTTGTCGTTATTGCGGTTCTATTTCTGTCGCAACCTAATGAGATGAGGGTATTACATCTCATGCATCATATAGGAACTTGTTATAAATCACATGCCATGCATTCTTGACATGACATCTAGGATACATTAGCGATTTCATGTTGTTGTGATAGACGTTGTGTAGATTATTCATGCTCTTGTGATAGATTCTTTAATAGAATCTCTGCTGTTTGATAAGGTATTGTTTGTGTATATATTTACTGGAATGAGTGCCAAATTTTGATTCTTGAGGTGTTATGGGCCCACATGAAACGGAACATGGTGGATCATTGACTTGTTTCCCTTGAATATGATATGTAGGAGATTTCAATCTTTGATTCGCGGGGAGTATGGGCCCTCACGGATCGTAATATGGCACCTTCATTCTTGTTTTTCTGTGTTTTATGGGCTCTGAAGTAGTTTCTGAGCTACTGCCTGGAAAAAACCCAGAATACACAGCGTGTACTTTATGAATACACATCATGTAGTTTTTAAACCATGTTACTGACTGTGTGGGTAGAAACACGGGGTTGTGAAAAATCTTCAGGAACACGCTGTGTACGGTGAGTACATGCCATGTTGTAGTGATCTTGTGTCTACCCGTGTGACTAACAACACAGATGGATGAAACTTTGACTTTACACACCATGTCCTGTTTTCACACGTTTTTCCATAAGTACCCAGTTGTGTCACGAAAAACACGAGTCAAAGAAAACCTTCAAGTACACGTCGTGTGCACAGGGAGAATTCCATGTAGGGTGAACCTTGTACCTGGCCGTGTCATGAACAACACGGGATAGAGAAATCCTTCAAGTACACACTGTGTTCCCATGGAGCACGCCGTGTAGCCGTCCATGTAACTAACAACACGGTTTGTTGAAGCTAATCTAGTACACTCTGTGTCCTTCATGAACATGCCATGTAGTCTAGGATTAAGAGGACTGTGTGGGTTAGCCGTGTAAGGAGACTCGGGTAGGGGAATAGAGTTCAAGTACATGAAGTGTGTGGGGAAAACATGTCGTGCTATTGGGGCATTACATGACCAGTTGTGGAAGAAGTACACGCCCATGTGAATGGCTTAAAAGAACACACCGTGTAGTTTTTTTACACACCGTGTAGTCGTGTTTTGTAAAACTTGAATGTTTCTTTCTCCTGTTCCCATATTGTACTCTTGTGTTCCAAGTCTTTGATAATCCTGATCTAAGGTGTGCTTTTTACCTTTTAGAGATATTCCACCGAGACGTCCTTCGGTTGTACGTCAGCTGCCAGACGGTGATCAGATACCAGATATGGCTAATCAGGGACCTTCTACAGATCCTCCTGTTGTGCCAGTCTTGGCACCATAAGTTATACTAGTTGTAGGCACTGATGCGTAGTTTAGGGAATACTTTATGAGGATGATTTAGACCTTCCAGGGAGCACCGCCTCCTTCCCTGTCGACGGCAGAGTTGACATGGGTTTTCCAGTAGCAGCATCCTCCTATTTTCTCAGGGGATGGAGGACCTCAGGATGTAGAGTCGTGGCTAGAGGCCACGCTGAAAATTTTTGAGCATCTGGAGATACCTCTAGAGAAGATGGTGAAGCACGCTACCTATATTCTCCGAGCCTCCTCCAAGAGGTGGTGGGAGGTGATCTCACAGTCAGGGCACCATAAGAGTATGACTTAAGATGAGTTTCAGTGCATCTTCTACGATTACTTCTACTCGAAGACCTTGAGGGCCGATTGAGCCCATGAGTTTATTATTCTGGAGCAGGGTACTCTTTCTGTTATGGAGTACTCATCTCGCTTTACCGAGATGCAACATTTCACACCGATTATAAGAGGCGATGAGTTGTTCCCTGCGCGAAAGTTTGAGAATGGTCTGAGGCACGACATCCGATCGTAGGTGAACATATTCAGGTTGACTTCGATATCCTCTATTGTCAACCAAACACTAATCACAGAGTGCAATATGAGGGATTTTGGAGCAGTGAGCCAGGGCGGTTCGACATCCAGATTCATTGTTCCTCCTACTGATAGTAGAAAGTGCCACAAGGAGTCTACTCGATGAGATCAGAGTAGGCGGAATGTATCTTCAGGCATCCAGGCGGTATGCTACCAATGCAAGAGGAGTGGGCATACTAGGCCTCAGTGCTAGAGAGACCGGATAGAGTGCCGATCTTGTGTCAAGATGGGCCATCTTCAGCGTTTTTGTCAGATCTTCTCACCTACAGCTAGTGGTAGGTGTTCTTCTATGACCCCACATTAAGGATATGCATCGCCAGTTTCTCACTAGTCTGGGAACTGGAGTTCTTCCGGCCATACGGGCCGAGGTGGAGGTCATAGCCATGGTGTTCAGTCACCAGGTTACCAGTGAAAATAGAGTGGATCATCTCAAAGTGGTCAGCCAGGGTCACAGGGCCGCTGTATAGGCCAGACATGTGCTGTGGAGCAGACCCATCAAGAGAAGGATCCCAGACCTTCCACAATTCTAGGTAAGATCTTAGTAGCCTTAGTTTTATCTTCATCTCTTTTCGATACTGGTGCTACGCATAGCTTTATCTTTTTTGCTGTTGTGGAGAGCCTTAGGCTCTGTATCTTTTCCTCTACTGATACTTTGACCCTAGACACACCGTTGGGTACTAGAACGGTTAGCCTATGTTAGTGCAAAGAGTTCCCTCTTGAGGTTGCAGGGTGTCACTTCCTATGGGACCTCTATGTCCTAGAGATGACGAGCTATGATTTCATTCTCGGAATGGACAGGTTAGTCCCCTTCCATGTAGTCGTTGATTTCTATCACCGTAGGGTGAGTTTCATATCACCAGAGGGTG
Organism: Viscum album; assembly: GCA_963277665.1. NCBI lineage: Eukaryota > Viridiplantae > Streptophyta > Magnoliopsida > Santalales > Viscaceae > Viscum > Viscum album. The sequence goes on along the minus strand of OY728147.1, from coordinate 1,352,433,244 downwards.
GATCCTTTCTTCATAGAGGCGAGTGGGATGTCCAGGTGGGTCGAGCAGGACCCGAGAATCATGGGCTAGGAAGAGTTACAGCCCATATTTCCAGTCTATATCTAGATGACCAGGGGACTTCATAGTTAGACTTTCCTCCAGTGGTGGATCATTTCAGGGATGTCTTTCTAGAGGACTTTTCAGCTTTGCCTCTGGAGCGTGAGGTATACTTCTCAATTGATCTTGTTCCAGGAGTGGCACCAGTGTCTATTCCTCCTTATAGGATGGCTACACCTGAGTTGCAGGAGCTCAAGAAGCAGTTGGAGGAGTTGTAGGCAAAGGGTTTCATATGACCCTGTACTTTTCCTTGGGGTTCGCCTGTCCTGTTTGTGAAGAAGTTAGACAACACCCTCAGGCTTTGTGTGGATTATCGGAAGCTAAACCAGTTGACGATCAAGAACCGATATCCCTTGCTGAGGATCGATGATCTCTTTGATCAGCTTTGAGGAGCCCGAGTGTTCTCGAAGATTTACTTGAGATCTGGTTATCATCAGTTGCGCATTAGACCATCTGATATACCTCTTATAGCTTTCCAGAGCAGGTATGGTATATACGAGTATATGTTTATGTTGTTCAGTCTCATGAACGTGCCTACAGTTTTCATGGCACTGATGAATCGAGAGTTTCATCCATACCTCGATTCCTTCGTGGTGGTTTTCGTGGACGACATCTTGGTGTACTCTCACACTCAACACGACCATGCTACCCATATTGATATCGTTCTAAGTACATTGAGAGAGCATTTTTTATATTATAATCTCTCAAAATGCAACTTTTGGATGGATCAAATTCACTTCTTGGGTCATATTATCTTAGAGACAGAAGTATCAGTAGACCTAGAGAAAGTGAGAGATGTAGTTTCCTAGGAGAAGCTGAAGAATGTCTTTGAGGTGCAGAGTTTTCTAGGGCTAGTTGGATACTATAGTAATTTTGGATAATAAGAGAATTTCATACAGGACTTTTCATGCCTTGCAGCACCACTGACAGGTCTGACCAAGAAAGGGGAAATTTTCTTATGGTCAGATTCTTGTGAGTCAGTCTTTCAAGAGCTGAAAGGGAGGTTGACTTCAGCACCGATACTAGTCTTTCCAGATCTAGTAAAGAGCTATATGGTGTACTGTGATGCTTCAGGTATTGGTATAGGATTTGTTCTTATGTAGGGAGATGGAGTCATTGCGTACGAGTCTCGACAGTTGAGGCCACACAAGAGGAATTACCCGATGCACAACCTGGAGTTGGCAGTTGTTGTTCATGCCTTACGTTGTTGGAGACATTATCTTCTAGGAGAGCACTTTGTGGTGTTTACTGACCATAAGAGTCTCAAGTACATATTTACTCAGTGTGATATGAATTTGAGATAGTGTAGGTGGTTCGAGTATCTTCAGTCCTTCGATTTTTATCTTTCCTATACGCCGGGAAAGGGAAACGTAGTGTTTGACGCGTTGAGCAGGAGAACTCATATACAGGCAGTTCAGGAGGCCAGTAGTGAGTGGAAGTTTATGGATTTGTTCTCTGAGATGCATTTGGAGGTGCATGATAGACAGGGGTAGACCTTTCTATCTTCTGTAGCTATTATTTCTACACTTCTTGATTGGGTACGGATGAGATAGCTATTAGACTCAGAAGGCCTAGTCCTGCGGGAGAGTGTGTCAGGAGAGGACCATCTTCCTGGATGGACAATGTGCGAGGATGAGATCTTGCATTTCCAAGGATGTGTATGGGTGCCAGCAGATATACGTGAGGAGCTGATGTGGGATTTTCATTCCTTAGTTTGGGCAGTTCATCCTGGCATCACCAAGATGTATTGTGATCTAGACTGCCAGTATTGGTGGCCAGGTATGAAGAGAGATGTTGATGGTTTTTTCATGAGGTGTTCTACTTTTCAGCAGGTGAAAGCGAAGCATCAGCGACTAGCAGGAATTTTGCAGCAGTTACCCATTCCTGAGTGGAAGTGGAATGATGTCGCGATGGATTTCATGACCAGTTTTCCGAGGTCACCTTGAGGGAATGATGTTGTTTTTGTTGTCATCAATAGGATTAAGAAGGTTGCTCACTTCTTTTTGATCAGGGATACCTTCAGTGTTGACCAGCTGGGATATTTTTACATCCAAGAGATCGTACGTTTACATGGGGTTCCTCACTCCATTTTTTCAGACAGGGATTCTCGTTTTACTTCTTGGGTCTAGTAGGGGCTTCAGAAGGATTTGGGTACATAGGTACTTTTGAGTACAGCATACCATCCCCAGACAAATGGCCAGTCCGAGCGTATGATTCAAGTGATTTATGATATGCTCAGAGCTTGCATTCTGGACTTTGGAGGTTCTTGGGAGAAACATATACCTCTTGTGGATTTCACCTACAACAACAGATTTCAGGTGACTATTCAGATGGAACCTTACGAGGCTTGGTATGGTAGGCCATTCTAATCACCTTTATGCTAGCTGGAGGTAGGAGAGGGAGCTTTTTTGGGACCTCGTCTTGTTCAGGATACCTCAGAGTAGATAGAGTGGATTCAGAAGAGTAAGTCTATGGAACAGTCCTGATAGAAGTCTTATGCTGATCAGCAGAGACGACCTCTGGAGTTAGAGGTTGAGCATTAGGTTTTTCTACATGTCGCACCGAGGTTGGGACACAAGAATATTCGGATACAAGGTAAGCTTTAACCATGGTATTTTGGGTTGTTTGAGTTGTTGGAGAGAGTTGGGCCGGTTGCCTATCGGTTGCAGTTACCTTAGAGGTACCGAGCTATGCACGACGTCTTCCAAATTTCTCAGCTCCGATGTTACTTTTCAGACCTGTCTCATGTCTTTCAATCTGAGGAGGTTGAGCTTGAATCAGATGCATCGTTTGAGGAGAATCCTATCCAGATTTTCGATCACAGTACGAAGTTTCTCCATGACCGGTCTATTCCTTTAGTACGGGTGCTATGGAAGCATGGGCGAGTATAGGACGAGACTTGGGAGAGGGAGACTGATGTATGATCACAGTGGCCGGAGCTGTTCGGGGTTTCTTCTTCTACACCTTGCTAGGGAAATTCGGGGATGAATTTCTTTAAGGGTGGAAGTTTTTAAGAACCCAGACCTTCTTTTCAGGTATGTTTTTCCTTTTTCTATAGTTTTTGAGAAAAGAGGAGTTTCTAGAAATTTTTGAAGTACATGCCATGTACTTTGATGTCGCGTGAGTCCATGTGTTGGCTGTGTCCGGGCCACACACACAGTCATGTGGGGTGATGTGGAGGCCGCTTAAAGCTGAGTACAGAAAATCCTAGTATATGATGTGTACTCCAAAAGTACATGTCCTGTACTTTATTTTTTTCATTAAATGCACTGAGGTCACGTCTTAACCACAGAACTATCTTCTTCTAGGTGTTCTTCGAATGGGAGAGACCGTACGGCCGCAGAACTTCTCTGATCCCCTAGGCCTCTGTCCGTTCTCCGAATCGACCACTGTCAATTGCGTTGGAACTGCAGCAGTAAGCTCTCCCTTCTTCTAGAGCATCATTTTCCAATTCCTCCTCTTTTTCAAGTTATCGTGGGTTGAACTTTTTTTGCTTTTTTGTATATCTATGACGTTATAAGAAGATTCAAGCCTTGTGGTTTAAGTATATTGATCTCCTAGCATCAAGGTAGGTGGTTTGTGCCTTTTTGTTCGAAGTCTTTGAGTTTTATTTGAAATTTCCACCAATACCCTTGAACGGGGTATTACGTGTTTACTGTTTTTCCCCTGTTGTTTTCCTGCCTTGCTTGTATGCTTGTGTAGAGGAAATATGGTTATGTATGAGGATAATTTCTATGCTTGGATGTTTTTCCCATGCCTTGTTCTGTTTAAGACCTTTTGGCCTTTGGTCGTTATACCTGTTTTCCACGCCTTCTGACTGTAGAATGGAGTGATGTTTCCTGAAATGCTTGTTATGTTGTAGACTGGTTATCCAAGTAGCTCTGTAGGTTTAATTTGGCCTTATAGCATTATTATGCACTGACTGGAACGGGGTCGTGAGAACCTGGTGCTATAGACTATAAGGGTATAGACTGAGTGAGCTTCCTCAGAGATTCTTGGACATTATAGACTATAGGGGATAGACTGAGTGAGCTTCCTCAGAGAGTCTTGGACATTATAGACAATAGGGGATATACCGAGTGAGCTTCCCAGAGAGTCTTGGATATTATAGACTATGGGAGTATAGACCGAGTGAGCTTCCTCAGAGAGTCTTGAGCTTTATAGACTATACGGGGGTAGACCAAGTGAGCTTCCTCAGAGAGTTAATGTTTTGTTTGAATTTCCTTAAACCATTCTAGGCTATAGGAGGAATTGACCGAGTGAGCTTTCTCATATAGTGCGATAGACCTGATGTTATAGGAAGAATTAACCAAGTGATCTTCCTCAAAGAGTCTCTAGACCTTAGGTCTATAAGGGGATTAAAACACATGATTTACCTCAGAGAGTCCCTGACTACCTTAGACTATAAGGGGAATTGACTGAGCATGCTTCCTCAGAGAGTCTTATAATTTCGTATGACCAAACCAAAGGTGTTAGGCTGAGTGTACTTCCTAGAGGGTTATTGGTACTTCTTGGATTGGACCAGAGGGGATGGATGTGAGTACTTCCTAGAGGGATTCCTGTTTGTGGTTAGTGGTTTGCTTCACTGCTTCTTGTTGATCTGTGGATTGTTTGTTGTTGTGTATCATCTTGTTTGTTGTTGTGTATCATCCTGTTTGTTGTTTATTGTTTACTGTTTACTGCTTACTGTATTATTACCTGCCATATGTTCATTGACTGTTAAGCACAGATCTTCGGGTGGTTGCCTACTGGGATTTAGTCTCACGCCCTATTTGTGTTATGATTTTGGGCCAAAATAGATTATATTATTTCAGGTATAGACAAGGGAAAGTGCCCTTCGACTTCAGGTACTTGATTGCATTGGAGCAGGAGAGCATGGGACCAAGCCGAGGCTTGCGATGCTAAGGAGTTTATCTGTTTACCTTTCTTTTGTACTTTGGTTTTCACTATTGTATTGACAGCATTGTGACTTGTTTGGATACTTTCTTAGATATATGTATCATTCATCATTTTATAAATGTATGTGTTCTCCAGTTGATTATTGCTTTAGTATTCCACTGTTTACTGTTGTTGGATATTTACTATTGCCGCTATTGTATGATTTGTTTACTTCCATTGTGTACTATGCCAATGTGGGCATAGTTTCCCCACTATCACACCCAAGGCCCTCTCTACTAGTCGGAAGCCTCTAGTGTTCAGGGAAATGTGCTTGAGGCCATGTGACCAACCGGGTACGGAGTGCCTCTGGGTGGCTTTCGGAACCAGGACGTTACACTTTTTTTATATCTTTGCCTCAATTTATCACTTTATTTATCTTATATAATTCCACTATGTTCTTTATATATGAACCAAACATACTTATTCATCTTAATTAATCTTTCTTTTATGGTTAATTACATGTTCTATTAGGTTTCTTCTCAATTATCCCCGATTCGAAATCTCGATTAAAGGTAACTTCTTCATTTCCTTACAATTTTCAATTACACTTCATAACAATATTTTTATAAAATCACTAATTTTATCATGTAATACTTTTTTTTCATTTCTAGTTTTATGAAAACACTTATGTCTTTTATTCTTTAAATACTCTTTTTCTTTTCCCTAAAACCGAACTTAAGTGGCCCATTTCTAACCACTCATTATCATGTTTTCAATTCAATTATAAATCATTATATTTTATCTACTCTTTCCATATGAATGTACAAGATTAATTTAACACCTTATTTCATGGATTCCATTATTATATTATTTCTGGTTATGATTCATGATAATATTATCATACCCATTTCATTCCATGGGTAACACTTATGATTATTCCTTATGTTTTCTTCTTTATGTGGCAAACATATGCAAGAGCATGTTGTAATGGGTGAACCCAGATATCTCTCCAATGAAATGGGTAATGTTTTAGTATCATGATACATCATTTTGGGATAGGTAGTAATCCTAATTACTTTATGGGACTCTGTCCACCTTGTTATATAGTATTGGTAGTTAGCCTTGAATCATGTTTGTGTCATGTTATATGTCACTACCAATTTTCTATATTTCCATGATCATCAAATTCCTTGTTATATATTTCATTATTCCTTATTTTTATTTTTTATCCATGCCTTTATGTTACCATGTTATTCATTCTAACTCACGTTATATTCTTTATTACCATGTTTATTCCTTTACTGGGATTTTTAGCTCATCTCTTTTGTCTATGTACTCCCCAGGTTATCCTATGAATATGTAGAAGATAAAATGGAGTTAGGATATCATAATAGAAGTTTAATAAAGAGATGTTTTATTCTAGTCTCATGTCTTCTAATTATGTACCTAGTCTCCCAAAGGCACTAGAATTTTGATCCTTGGTTTGTATTCTGAGGGTAACTATGATTAAAATGTTAGGTTCTTGGAAGGAAAGTGGAAGTTGATGGTTTGGGAATTAAAATTTTTTACATCACCTAAGTGAAGAAACATCATCAATTTTGGTGATCTCATCCTAGAATGGTCTGAAGACCACACATGATTTAAATAGAGCACAAAATTATAATGAACATTTACCTCATTCGGATTTGATGCATGCAAACCTGTCGCAAGGTGTTGGTGACCATTGATCAAAGACTCCAATGTCGAAGACCTATAGATCATCCACACATGCTTCTTGAACCTACTTGTGTGTCGTTCGTCGGAATCTGGGTGATGTCATGGTATATCGATAACCACTTCGACACAATGATGATCACCACAAGCTAATGTCTTCAATTCGAGAAGATAGAACTTGAAGAAATTTCTTGTTTGATAGATTCTCACTCTAGGATTTAGGAGGAGAGAGGGGATCTCGATTCCAATGAATGAATAGTCTACATGGGATGAGCCGCTCTCCACTTATATAGTGAATATCAATAATACCCCATTTGGGTTCTCAGCCCCCATGTAATAAATATCCACTATATAAGTATTATAAATAACTATTTATGAAAAATAAAATTATACCATAAATAATATTTATAATTTATCACTAAATTAAAATATATATTAATATGTTATCTGATAATCTTGATTTATTTACTCGACTCATGTCTCCTAATAATATTAAATGAATTTGGGATATTTAATTAAGATCCATTCAAATAATATTAATCCTTGTATTTACTTAATCAATTATAAATACATGTCATAAATAAATTCAATTAATTATTCCAAACTTGAATAATTAAAGAATTTATTTATAACTTAGTGATCCATATAACTCGGATAATACCTAGGGCCCTTGGTGGGGCCCCCCAAGTTCTATACTCCTATTCAACATAATAGGGCAGATTCTAAAAGCGCTATAGTGTGTGACCCTCTAGTCCCTTATCTCAATAGCAGTGAATAATATCCATAGACCAAGAATAGGGTCTAGCAACCCATCGAGGCCCTTATAGAGATAAGGAAAAGTCAAAGAAACAACTACCTTCCTGCGAACACAGTATTTGTAATATAATATTTTCGTCATCGATATCTCAACAAGTCAGAATGCACACTAGTATCATCATCCTTTCTCTTGCTTTATTATTTTTTTATCTATCCATACGGACTTACATTTGACTATCATGGACATAAATTTAATGAAGGTACTATCATCCTAATCAACCAGGCCTGAGATATCTCTTTCTCAACTCATAAGTGAAAAATCCTTTCTTGATCATTCAATCAATGTCATGTCACCAATGACGTACCCAACACAAACTACATCACCATGACTTCATTATCATGGTTTTTGTCTTTAATCAAAATACAAAATAAAATTAAATACATTGATAATGATCTCAAGTTAGGATACCATTATACATGTCGGTAGATATGAACAACCAATGACACCTAAAACATGTGGTGCTCCTATTAGCGGGTATATCCCCATGATCTCAACTACTAGATATCACCAAGTGAGAAAATCATGAGAAGAAGTCTCAATTATTATGATCCCCCAGCACCTGATAGTTGCACATCATCTATATCTAGTCAGAATGATGTAATTGGACCATAGGACATTACTTTAAGATTATTGTCACAGTATCTCTAGGTTCTCATTATAGCATAGGATCTGCTATAACCCATTAATAAATAATGTAATCTAATCACATTACCATAAACAAAGTGGATTCAGAAGTATCTACACTATTATGGAAATATGAACAGATTTATATATAAAAAATTGCATACATGTGTTGGTAATCAAAGTACAACACAAGTTGGTTCTAGGGCACCCACTTTCAACACTCTCACTTACACTATATCCAACTGCTAAGAAGTCTCAATCCACTAGCCCTCGCATAATAATCATGCTTCTGTTGAGAAATGGATTTAGTCACTGGATATACCATGTTGTCCTCTATGGATAATATGGTAACTATAACTTCACCTCTCTAAGTAAAATCCCTCAAGATATGAAACTTCCAAAGTATATGCTTTGTCCTCTATTGAGACCTAGGATCCTTAAAAAGAACCACTAAAGAAGTATTATCACAATAAACTGGAATAGGGTCAGCACTGCTAGGCACAACACTAATGTCTGATACAAATATGTGTATCTGGAGTTCTTCCTTTTCTACATCAGAAGCTACTATATACTCAGATTATATTGTAGAATCAGCGACCACAAATTGCTTCGAGATTATACAGCTCACTTCACCACAATTTAGGCAAAAGATGTAGCCTTACTATGATTTAATATCATCGTGATCTATCTAGAAACTATCATCAGTGTATCCTCGCACTACTAGTTCCTCATATTCTCCATATACTAATATCATATCCTTTGTACGCATTAAGTATGTTAGGATAGTTTTAACAGATGCCCAGTGTACCTCTCCTAGATTATCTTGATATCTACCCACCATTATTAAAGAAAAGGCAATATCAAATCTAGTACATAGCAAGGCATACACAGTAGAACCCACTTCTGAGGCATAAGGGATTATACTCATTCTATCAATATCCTCCTATGTTTGTTAACAGATTTTCTTAGAGAGATTAATACCATGATACATAGGCACCAACCCCTCTTGGATTGTTCCATATTGTACCTTTTAAGTACCTTGTTAATGTATATACTTTGACTTACCCTAAGAAAACTTTTAGATCTATATTGATGGATCTTGATCCCTAAAATGTAGGCTACTTCACATAAGTCTCTCATGGAGAATCATTCATTTAACCAAGTCTTAAATGATTGTAAGACTTTCACTTTGTTTCCCATAATTAATATATCATCAACATATAATACTAAAAAAATGATGGTATTCCCATTAACATTCTTATATACACAAGGCTCACTTTCATTTTTGACATAACCAAATTCTCCTATGGCCTCATCCAAATGAACATTCCATGATCATGATGCATGTTTCAACAAATAATTGGATCTCTACAAATTACACACCTTATAGGCATTCTTTGACCTAATAAACCCTTCGGGTTGATTCATATAGATGTATTCAACCAACTTCGCATTTAGAAAATAAGTTTTGACATCCATTTTCCAAATCTCATAATCATGAAAGGATTATATTGTAAGAAATATTCTAATGGATTTCAACATTGCTAATGGTGATAATGTTTCATCATAGTTGATGCCTTCTTGTTGCCTAAAACCCTTTTCCACCAGTCTTTCTTTATAGGTATTAACCTTACCATTCATGTCCAGCTTTTTATTGAATACCCATTTTCACCCAATGGGTTTTACATCATGTGGAGAGTCTACCAAAATCCAAACTTGATTTTGGTACATTGACTCCATCTCAGAATGCATGGAATCTTTCCATTTAGAATCTTTTTTTCCTTCTATTGCTTCCTTATAGGTTAGAGGTTCATCAACCTCAAGGAGTATTATGTCACTTGACTCAGTGAAAAGAAACCATAATGATCTATTTCTCTAACATCTCGAGTAGACCTATATAGTATTTGTGCCTCAGCAACCATTTTTTCTTCCAATTTCTATTGTAGAGATTGTTCACGTACCAAATCTTGTGAATCTAGAGCATTAACTTCAGCAAAGTAAATATTTATCCCACTATTTCCATCATAAATGTGTTCCATTTCTAGAAATATGGCATTCCTTTCCACAACAACTTTTCTATCTAAAGGGTACTATAGGTAATATATTTTGGTTCCCTTAGGATAACCTATAAAGATGCACTTCATGCTTATGGATGCTAATTTTTTACATTGTAAAGTCTTGAAAAAATCCTTGCATCCCCATACACGTAAGTGTGATATATTGGATTCTTTACACACCATAACTAATATGGAATCCCATCTTTTTCTTTAGTTGATACTCAGTTAAGGGTATATTCCACTGTCTGTAAAGTGTTTCCCCAAAAGGATAATGGAAGTGTTGTCTGACTCATCATTGATCTAACCAAGTCTAGGAAGGTCATATTCCTCCTTTAACTAACACCATTCCACTTTGGTGTATAAGGAGGAGTGAGTTAGAATATTATTCCACACTTCTTCAAGTGATCAATGAAATCTTGGTTAAGATACTCTCCACCATGGTCTTAGAGGAGTGCCTTTATGTTCTTACCAAGCCGTTTTTATACTTCTTGTTGATATTCCTTAAACATATGAAAGGAATATGACTTATAATTCATTAAGTAGATATAATTTTACCTACTATATTCATCAGTAAAAGCAATGAAGTGTGAAAAACCACCCCTTGACTCTACTGGAAATGGACCACATACATCAGTATGAATTAATTCTAGTAACGGTTTGGCTCTTTCTCCCTTCCCATAGAAAGGTGCTTTGGTCATTTTCCCTTGTAAACAAGCTTGAAATACATCCAAGGGTTTTAACTATATTGAGTCTAAATACCCTTATTGATGTAATATTTATAATCACTTCTCGTTTAGATGACCAACCTAAAGTTCCATGGGCGGGTGAGATATGAGTCTTTCTTTCTCGTATTGTTATAGATTTTCACTATAGAGTTTTTGAGCTCAAGTATATATAAACCATTATTAAGATATTACATATAATAACACATGTTATCCTTATAGAAGATACAATATTTATTTCGAAACTAGAAATAAAATACCATAGTCTCCAAACTTGAAACAGAGGTTATGTTTTTGGTTACAGAAGGTACATAATAACAATTATTTAAAACTAGAACCAAACTACTAGGCAAAGTTAAGTGATAGTCTCCCACAGCCAAGGATTCCAGACTTTCACCATTTGCATCTTGGAGATCCACTTCACCTCTTTCAATTTTCTTGAATCTACTTGGTTCCTTTATATGAATACATATGTATGAGACACATTTCATATTAAATACCCAACTTGTAGATAAGGAAAGATTGCATTCAATGAAAAACATACCTGAAGTAGAAGCATCAACTTACTTCTTCTTCCCAACTCTATAATTTTCCTTTCAGTGGCCTTTCTTTCCACATCCAAAGCAGAAAACCTCCTTCTCATTTCTCAGATTCTGAATCTTTGGCTTCTTTGAAGGATGGTGCATTGGATTCTTTGTCCCTGACTTGGCCTTGGACACCTTTTACATGCATTTCTTTCTCTTGTTCACCATAATACAGATGAATTGGTATTTTTCATATCCTTATCAGCTTGGAAAACTAAAGACAATAGATTTGGGAGAAACTTTTACATATCATTCATGTTATAATTGATGATAAAAATCGAAAGGCTTAGTGGTAAAGAAGCAAGAATGAGATCTGTTGCTCACTCTTGGTTCAATTTTAACCCAAGGGATTCAAGCCTCTCAATGTACCCGATCATATTGAGTACATGAGGACCATCTTAGTGCCCTTCTTCTAGCATGAACCTGTAAAGTAGATTAGAGATCTCATACCTTTCTTACCTGGCCCTCTCTTGATATAATTCTTATAGATGTGAAAGAATCTTATAGGCATCCTCATTATCATGCATTTTATACAATTGGCTGAACATGGATGACAATATTATGCACTGAACATCAAGTGCATCCTCTACATGATTTTTCCATTTATATTTTTTCATATTACTTTCTCCCTAAGGAGGCTCAGTAGTAACTGAGGATTCCAACACATATAACATCTTTTCTTCACATAGTACTATTCGCAAGCACCTATACCACTACTGAAAGTTATTGTTGATCATTATATTTTCTTTTTCCAGAATAGATCACAATGATAATGTACTTGTCGTGTTGGTGATTTCAATTTTAAATCTACATCAGATAAACATTAGCAGTCAGTACTTTATATTTATTACCATGAGAAGTTTATGATTAATTAATTATATCATTTTTATTGTCTCCCACTATTTTAGAAAACTCTAATATCCCTCACTATTAGATTCAGAATATTATGTCGCTTAAGTATTCTAGTGGAAAGGATCCTCAAAACTACTCCTCATAGTCTAAAATATTTGGCTATGCCACTACTCAGAGAGTTTCTAGGTAAGATCTTGTTTGTCCAATTGCGTTAACCTGTGGTTCCTTGTACTGTTGAGTAAAGTCCAAGATTTTGGAATCTAAACTTGATTCCCTCAACATCTTGACTCTAAAGGGATAGAAAGATATATTTGGATACTTCTTTTCTATCAACTTTAGTCAAGTCGATCCATTATTCTTATAGGAACTCTTCAGTAGTAAGGATCACTCTCAACATTGGATAACAAGCACTCCGAACTACTTATTTTTCTCAAATTTGAATAACAGAAGGCTATAAGACTTGAAATATATTTGAGTTATTTTGTTTATTGACGAATATAATCCAATTCTATTTTATTCATTCAAAATAGGTTGTCACGCTCACAACTGAATGAACAATCGAAATATATTCATCACATCTTTATGCATTTTATTATGTTTATTATTTTATGTGATCAAGAAAAAATCATGCACTTGCATAAAAAAATAAATGATGCATAAAGGAAAATCATGAAATCCAAATGGTCTTGAGAATTTCTTTATGATTGATCCATAACGAATCAATCATTCCCTAGGGGGTTCCATACCTGAGTTGACAACTGACCTATGTCATGGCTCACCCCTAGTGAAAAGTACTTGACTCCCATCTAGATTACCTCCTTGACTTGGTGGGTCCCACATATGAGATCTTCACTATGTAATTACAAATATACTCACATGAAATAGAGGGGGTCTAGGGGTACAATATATAATAGGTGCATTGGACATGCATGACCTTGTACATATTTTAATTAAAGTAATGATACACAGACCATCATTTAACTAGTTAATTACTACAAACATCATACACAATTAATAAAAAATTAAATAAATAAAACTCGACATGCATCGGTCGGTTACTAGCTTAAGACCAGTCGGTATAAAAATAATGCGCAATTAAAATTAAAGTGCAACAAATTTAAATAGTACAATGTTTTTCTAATAAATTTAAATAATTTATTTATTGGTTCCAAATTTAATTTAATTTCAAATCCAAAATTATATTATACCATTAATTTAATTTAATATCAAATTAAATTAAAATTTCGCATTCTATTTAATTTTAAACCGCAAAATTAATTTTAATTAATCTAATTTAAATATTTTACCTCTGGCCTAGAAGGAGTCTGGCTGGACTGTGTACTACAGTGAGGATGTATCATCAAAGCAAAGAAAAAACATGATGAAACTGTTACGGAACCACAATGATGTGTCGCTGGTCCTGAGACATCCCCCTGCAGTGCTCACAGGAAAATGGGAGGTCTGGCACCGGCAACGGTTGGCTAGGGTTTCGGGTGTCCAGATCCATATTCTGGAATAGAGGAGGGCATCGGTGGACCATAGGCAACAGTGACGGCCAGGTAGGGCATGATGACACAGCTCGGTCCCAGGGTGTCGGTCAAGGGTAGCAGCGGCACCTGGTTGGGACAGCGGTGGCCTGGAGGTCGAGGGTGGCACATCGAGCCTAGACGATGACAGTCATGGTATATTGGGGTGGAGGTGATGGCATGCAGGATAAGGGCGTCATGGAAATCCCGGACGATGGCGTAGCGGTGAGCTCTTGCAGCGGCTCCGGTCGAGGGTGGCTCAAAGCTCGGGCAAGGCGCACAGGGCGGTGGTCGGGTGTGAAAGCTGCCTGGGTAGTAAAGAGGGAGCCAATGAGGATGGGGTCATGCTCGGGTCTCAAACCATGATAGGTAGGTGGACCCATGAGGTAGGCTAGTGTCGTGGAAGAAGGGAGGGGCTCAAGGTTGACCCTCTTTTCTTTTTTACAACTTTCCCTTTACCAAATTATTCAAAAGATATAGAAAACTTTTATAAGATATTTTCAAACCATGTATTATTGAGAAAAATAAAATATTATTATATTATAATATATTTTATTAAACTCATAATTATTTGATCACTGTCGTATTAATTCCAGTGATCGAATTTCGGCCAATACATGGCTGGATTTCAGAAAATTTCAAGAACACAAATACAAATTCAAAATCTGCATTCTTCAAAATTAAAATCTAAGAATCTGAAACATTAAAACATGATCACTGAACTATTTATACTTTTAAATATTTTAAAATAGTCATTAAATGTACATTTGGAAATGGGTCGATAAGCATTTGGATCCATTGGAATCATTTCAACACTCTGTACTTAAATTTAAGGCAATTTAATTTTTTCTTTGACTCAGAAAAACTAAGCTTCCCTTTAATACCACTGTTATGTTCTGGTATGGATTGAGGAAGCTGATGGGCCAGGAATTAAAAAAATTAAATCACCATAGGGATGTAACATTATTGATTCTGGTGATCTCATCCCGATACAGTCTGAGGACCATACATGGTTTAAACAAATCACAAAATTATAATGAACATTTACCTCATTTAGATATGATGCGTGCAAGACTGTCGCAAGGTTTAGGTGACCATTTCTCAAATAATATGATTTAAAATCCCTCTAGATCATCAACAGATGCTTCTTGAACCTAGTTTTTCATTGTTCTTCAGAATTCGGGTGCTGGAATGGTACATCGATGACCACTTCGACACAATGATGATCAACACAATCCAACATCTTCAATCTGAGAAGATGAAACTTGAAGAACTTTCTTATTTGAGAGAGTATCTCTCTAGGATTCAAGAGGAGAGAGAGTATATCAATTCCAATGAATGAATAGTCTACATAGGATGAGCCTCTTTCCACTTATATAGTGAATATCAATAATACCCGGTTTGGGTTCCTAGCCCCCTTGTAATAAATATCCACTATATAAGTATTATAAATAATATTGATGATGGAGGTTCAAAATTTTGATGATTGAAATGGATATCTATTTGTTTTTTTATAATGTTTGATGCTAAGATTGAGAGTTGTAGGTGTTGGAGTTACAGCTTGGAGATGGAGTTTCTCTGGTTCTCTGGTTTTGTTTGGAGTGAGGACAGATCTGAGTTTTTGGTTATAGGGGTAGAGTCAGATTGATAGTGATGGAAATATGGAAAGATTTTATACTGGAATGGAAATTCCACTGAAACTGTGGGAAATGGATGGATCCGTGGAAAACCTCAATAGTATGGTTCATAAAATGTATGGGGTATGAGAAAAATTTGGGAAAGTTTAGTCATTTTAGCAGTTGATGGTTTTTATTTTTGATAATGTCTTGGTCAAACTTTCTACAAGGAAATGATTCAGATGAGGATTCAAAGTAGGTAGCTTTCACTATGCATAGTTATTTTGATTTTGAATATTGAGAGGATATGTCCTACCCATCGGTACCATGCTCATGCATTTTTTCACAGGACAGCTCACTGAGTAGCCATGCATTGGTGGAGGCTTTCCATAATGATGTTAATGTTAGGGAGAAGAATTTCTAGTGGTCTTGTTTTGGGACTGGGTTATGTTTATGTCTCTATGTCTTTGAAGTCATGTGAGGTTCACCCCTTTATCCTTAAAAAATGGTTTATCCAAATAAATAAATAAAAATTTAGGCCTTCAGGCCATTCAGTCGATCGCTTGTAAATGCATGTAATAAATAAATTCAACTAATTATTCCAAAATTGAATAATGAAGGAGTTTATTTATAACTTAGTGATCCATAGAACTCAGATAATACCTAAACCCTGTAGTGGTTCCCACCAAGTTCTATACTCTTATTCAATGCAATAGGGAAAATTCTCAAAGCGCTATAGTGTTTGACCATCTAGGCCCTTATCTCAATAGCAGCGAATAATATCCACAGACCAAGAGTGGGGTTGAGCAACCCATCAAGGTCCCTATAGAGATAAGTAAAAGTCTAATCATTGACTACCTTCATATGAACATGGTCTTTGTAATGTAATCTCTTCATCATTGATATCTCAATAAAGAAGAATGCAAACTAGTTTCATAATCCTTTATCTTTCTTTATTATTATTTTATCTTTCTCAAAAGACTTACTTTCGACTACCATGGCCATGGATTTAATGAAGGTACTACCATCCTAATCAACCAGACCCGAGATATCTCTTCCTCAAATCAGAAGTGAAAAATCCTTTCTTGATAATTCAATCAATGTCATGTCACCAATGACATACCCAACACAAACTACCTCACCATGAATTCATTACCATGGTTTTAATCTTGCATCAAAATATGAAATCAAATTACATACATTGATAATGATCTCAAATCAGGAGACCATTACACATGTCCATAGATAGGAACAAACAATGACACCTAAAACATGTTGTGTTCCTATTAGAGGGTATGTCCTCAAGACCTCAACTACTAGAGATCACTAAGAGTAAACTTCATGAGAGGAAGTCTCAATGATTATGAGCCCCCAGAACCTGATAGTGGCACACCATCTATGTCCTCTCAAAATGATGTAACTAGACTATAGGACATTACTTTAAGATAACTGTCACAGTATCTCTAGGTTCTCATTATAGCATGGGATCTACTATAACCCTTTGATACGACATGTAATATAAGGACATTACCATAAACAAAGTGGATCTAGAATTATATACACTATTATGGAAATATGAACACATGTATATATAACAAACTGCATACATGTAGTGGTAATTAAAGTACAACACAAGTTGGGTCTAGGGAACCCACTTTCAACATAAAAATCATATAATAATATGTGTAAAAAGTGTGGGTTTCTATAATTAGTACTAATATTGGTAAAAATATTATTAATACTACTATTACTACTACTAATATTACTATTACTTCTATTACTACTACTAAAATTATTACTACTACTAAAACTACTACTGTTATTAATGGTACTAATATTACTGCTACTACTATTACTACTACTACTGTTACTTCTACTATTTTTAATGCTACTACAGTTACTACTACTAGTATTAATACTACTATTACTTATAATACTATTACTTCTACTACAATAACTATTTTTATTATTACTATTATTATTATTATTATTATCATCCTTATTATGATCATCCATATTATGATCATCCTTATTATGAACATCCATATTATAATCATCATTATTATGATCATCATTATTATGATCATCATTATTATGATCATCCTTGTTATGATCATCGTTATTATGATCATCATTATTATGATCATTATTATTATTATCATCGTTATTATGATCATTGTTATTATGATCATCATTATTATGATCATCATTATTATGATCATCATTACTATCATCATGATTATTATCATCATCATTATTATCATCATCATGATTATTATCATCATTATTATCGTCATCATTATTATTATAATCCTTATTATTTTAATAATTATTATTATCATCATTATTATGATCCTCATTATTATGATCATCATTATTAATATCATCATTATTATTATCATCATTATTATTATCATCATTATTATTATCAACATTTTTGTTATCATAATTATTATCATTATTATTTTCATAATTATTATTATCATAATTATTATTATCATAGTTATTACCAACATCATTATTATTATCTTCATTATTATTAGAATTATTATCATAATTAATATCATCATCATTATCATTATTATTATTAATCATCTCTTTTAATTAAAGAATAAAATGTCAATATATTCATCCACAATATCCCTACAATCAATATTGGAGAAAGGAAACCTCCTCACTAGCACTAATTTCCAAGAGTGCTTTCGATACCTTCTAGTTGTGTTACACCATGAATGGAAATCTTACTTGCTATAATCCTTACAAACATATTTTCCTATAATGAAGGAAAGTGATAAAGTGTTTATTGTCTATGAAAAACATTTGAGCAATGTGGTTGATTATCAATGTTTGATGTTATCATCTTTTACTAGTTAACTCATGAAGTATCATGAAAACATAGCTACTTATAGAATGCTCAAGCATCTCTATTTCCTTTATCAAGAGAGAGATATACAAGAATGGTTTAATATATCCAAGGATATTTTTTAGAGAAATATTGGAGAGGATTTTTCAATTGGACCTCATGTAATCAAGATCATTGGCTACATTGAGCACCTAAAATTTATAGGGTTTAAACTTCCTAAAGAACAAGGAACCAATCTCATTTTTGAATCTCTACCTCAGATATTATCCAGATTTTTTATAAATTTAAATATGAACAACATTGAGAAGTACCTATCAAATAAACTTACACTCCTTCACCAAGTAGATAAGAATACAAATCATGAAAATCCTTCCATTTTTATGGTGAAAAAATGGAAAGGGAAAGTGAATAGATATAATACCAAATCTTCTTCACACCCTTCAAAGAAGGGAAAGATCAAGGGGAAAGTAAGGAAATAGGTTTTTGTTTGATTCACATGTATAAAGAAGTACCACTTGAAGAAAAAACTTTACCCGACTAAAGAATAAAGTGGAAGCTTCAAGTATATTTGTTATCAAGTGAAATCTAAGAACCCAGTTTTTCACTCAAGTATGGATCCTTTATATTTTAGTATAATTCCTTATTTTAGACCTATTTTGGATGCCTAATGGGATACTGAAGGTCCCAAGGGTGTCTAAGGATTGTTCAGATCCTGGAACCCATTCTTTGGGAAAATAGGTCTGGAACACGGTTTAGAGTAAACCATGCAAGAAGTCTGCATAGTTATAGAAAACTGTGTGGATGGTGACTCTTTGGATAGAGCCTTAATGCATGGTTGGCACACGACTTCCCTAACCATGTGACCTAGATGTTAAATTTCCCATTCTTTCCTAGGTACTAGTGCATGGTTAGTGCATAGTTTGGAAAACTATGCGGACAAACCATGCATATGATAATTTTTGGATAATTTTACTATTTTTCCCTTAATGGTCTAATTAAGACTCCTCCTTCCTCCTAATATAAGTTTATGCAGAATTGACCTATTTTTTCCTCCCTTTTGGAGATATTTAAAGGCCTAAGGTAGGTATTGAAATATCTCCTTCATCTGGGATCTGGTTGAGATTTTGTTCATCACATTGGACGCGCAACGGTAATTACTCCAGTCCTTTTTAACTGTTCTTCTTCACTCTTACTCTCAACCTAGTTATCAAGGCATGAGTATTTTTTCCTTTTTCTCAGATCCGCTCCATTATAAGATGAATTTGAGGCTAATATCAGAGGATAAGAATTGTAAAACCCTAAGGTGGGTGGTCTATAACTCATCCCTCAAGTTCATTGATTTTGGAATTGTCGTGTGGGGCCCACTGATTTCATTGGGTTTCGTTTATTGAATTTATATGTCATGATTATAATCATTATAGTTGTATGATTATGCTCTTTCCATATATGTGATTAGTTGATGGTGGTTATGCCCAAAACTCTATCCATACCATATAGGATAGTATTCTATAATTGAGTTTTTGGTGTTTTGACACTTTTGATCCATTGTTCAGATGGGCTCAAGTTTGACCACACTAATGGTAGGCCTCATTATTATACATGATTTTTGTATAATGTAATGGTGATTGGAAAGTACCATGTCACTTCCACTTGACCTGTATAAGGTAATTTATTCAAATTTATAATTAAATGTGAAAGGTAAATTAGAAAGTATACTAATTATATGACTTGACCGGATTAAATGTGAATGATTAATAGGTTGTATGTCTATATAACCCCTTACAATGTTAATGGAAGGTAGAAAAATGAACCTTAATTATTGAATATTCCTTAAATGTAATTAATAAAGGTTGCATTCTACTTGATATTATCACACTAATGAAAGGAAAGTATTGAACCAAATAGAATAGTACATGACTTCATAATTAAACAAGAGTGGCCTAACTCAAGATCACCTTGGATTCTTATAAGGGATTGCCTTGAGCACTCAGGAACCCCATTATTATTCAAGGATACCTCTTACTTATGTTTATACCCACCTATATACCGATCCTTTTCTATTCTTGGATTCCTAGTATGACACCGTAGGATCCCTCATATAGTCTTAAAGGATGTCTTGGATACACTCCTTAGATCCAGCATTGACAAGTAGGTGACATGGTTAAATCCCATCAGGCCCAGTCATTGCTTATCCCCATTTTACCTTGGATGAACTCCATGGACTTGGTAGGCATCTCATTATGGAATGCCTTGGACTATGCTCCTTGGATTACACTCTTAATCTTAGCCAAGATACAGTTATTACTGATTTGGCGACCCTTGAGGTCTACATTACCTTGGTTATTATCTTGGAACTTGATTATTAAATGTCATTACAGGATTCATTACCACACCTTGGGACCTTCACTATTATTAACATGTGACTTATTTATAGACTGGTAATAATCAATTAATGGGCCAGTTATGTTCAGACGCAGCTGAGGGATAAAGTAGGTACTTAGGTATTTAGTTCTATTATGCTTCTTTATTTTATATATTCATGATTTCACACTATTACATTTCCATTACACGAGATGGATGTTATAGAAAACATTGGTGGTTTCCCACTAAGATTTGTCTCACACCCTCTTTGGGCATTGTTTGGTACCCAGGGAAGATTACATGTATGCAGGTGTTGATAAGGGAAGCATGCAGCTTCGAACTCTTGATTGTTTGATATTTAGGATGGATTTTGATACAAAATTACTGAGCCAAATCTCAGGATGATTGGGATAGTCTTTGATTTCCTTTATAATTTTTTGGAACATGTTATGTTTGTTGTCTTGTATCCTTGTTTTCCATTTTCTAGATACATGACATATCATCATCAGTTATTGTATGTTATTCTAGTTATTTCAGTTATTGTTATTGTTGTCTCTATTTTCTGTTGTGCCTTCTATTTACTTGTATTACTTTCACTATTTATCTCATTTTGTATTTAACCGATGTGATTCACTTTGGTAATAAGGGCATAGTCTCCACGTGGACACACCCTAGGCCCTTACTACTAGTCGGTAGTATCTGGCGTTTGGGGAGATTTGCTTGAGGCCATGTGGCCCACTAAGATCGAGGCACCTATTAAGTGGCATCTGGGTCTAGGACGTCTCAAAGTGGTATCAAAGGAGATTTCTTTTATTTCTTTACTATTTAGAGATAATATATTGGAGATTAGGAACACTAATCACTTATCCCTAAGTTGTGTTTTCACATCACAAACCCATGTTCAGGGTAAAATCCAAGTTGACTAAATTATAATTGATTATTCTGTTTTTCCTATTATAGTTGACATTATTTCACCATTGGGTGACACACATGTTGTGTGGTGTTTTTTTTTTATTAATCTGTTTGAGTATTTTCTTTCATCCTTGGACCAATGATATGAGGGCAAGGAGTGTTGTTACATGCCTCATTATAGGCACATAGAATTCACATTTCATGCATATTTCCATGCCATATATGTGAATTTCACTACTTTTATTTCTTGATATGGCTATGATTGTTGAGTGATGTTGTGATAGTTAGCTTATACATGTATTACTTTTGGCTTAGATTGTGTGATTTTGTGTCTCAATTAATGAGGTGTATGGGCCCTCATGGGTTGGGATGAGTAATGTACTGAGTCAAGCCATTATGTTATAAATAAATGGGTGTTATTTCCAGTGATAAGGTGTATGGGTGCTGATTCACCAGGAATGACTATCCATTATAGTGTGAATCATGATATCTAAAATGAACTGGTTATACATCCTTATCCCTCTTTCTCATGTTTATGAAAGGTAAAGGTGTGAACCTTGTAATTAAATGTAAAATGAAATGAAAATTATTCTTGAGAACTTATTGATACCTATCTGTATAAGTGGGTAGTTGGGGTAGTATGCCTTAGGTAGTGAGTTTTCCAATGTTCACCTTTTTTTAGTGATTCTATCTTTCTTCTTAATCTTTTTTGAGGCATTTACTTAGAATTTGTAGACCAATTCCACCATAACATCCTCATATAGTACACCTGGAAGGTGGAAACAATCATGCTCTAGATGTGGTAGGCCCTAAGCTACCAATTTTACCTATAGGAGTGCCACTTGTGGCACCACCTGATGTACTTGATATGTGAATTGATTCCCAAGTTCGTGATAGTTTCCTACATCTAATGTAGTCCA
This sequence comes from Viscum album, assembly GCA_963277665.1. Lineage (NCBI taxonomy): Eukaryota > Viridiplantae > Streptophyta > Magnoliopsida > Santalales > Viscaceae > Viscum > Viscum album. The sequence goes on along the minus strand of OY728147.1, from coordinate 1,352,410,703 downwards.
TGTATAGTGCTCTATGGATTTCACCTATGATGGTTGATCTGACTCATCAGTTCTAGAAATAGAATCCTCCTACTTTCTCAGGGGATAGTGGTCCACAGGCAGTTGAGACTTGGCTAAAAGCCACCCTATATATCTTTGAGCATTTGGAAACACCCCCAGAGTAGAGGGTCAATATTTCCACATACATGCTTTAGTATTCATCCAAGTTTTGGTGGGATGTGATTACCTAGGATGGTCATTATTAGGGCATGTTATGGGTTGATTTATAGAATTCCTTCTATGATCAGTTCTTTTCTCAAACATTGAGAGATGACAGATCCAGAGAGTTCATGCATCTCAAATAGGGTTTTATGTCAGTCTTGAAGTATTCAGTGTGTTTCACGAAGTTTTAACACTTTGCAACACTTCTATCCAATGATGATCTTCGCATGCTAGATGTTTCAAGGATGGGATCTAGTATTACATTTGTATGTAGGTGAATGTATTTCTCCTACCTAACTTTTCTACAATAGTCAATCAGTACCTTATCAATAAGATTAACCTGAGGGGCATAAATAGTACTGGCCATAGAGGACCAGTGCCGTGTCAGGCTAGTAGTTCTTTCAGTGGTAAGAAGCACCCTCTCAAGGTTTCTCATCAGGGAAGTGATAACCAGAGTTCTCATTTTGATAGCTCCAAAGTGTGTCATCATTGTGTATGACGGGGAAAACTAAAGCCTCATTGTGATAGAGACCCAATGGAGTGTTGTGCTTGTAGATGTATGGGGAATCTTCAGAGGTTCTACAGGATCTTTTCACTAACTTTGAGTGGAAAATAATCCATTCCTGATCCACCTATAGGATTGGGTTATTTTCCACCATGTTAGGCGGGAAGTTAGAATAGCATTGGTTGGACCGGCCAAGGAGGAGGTTGTGGTCGTGGAAGCCAGACCCCTGATCACCAGCAGAGCCAACAGAGCAGTTATGATCATGGTAGTATATCTATTTCATAGGGCCATGGATCAGGTTAGTTTCATGCACTACATCCAATACCCAAGGATTAGACTGTGGGACCATCTATAGTATGAGGTATTATTCTTGTGGAATCTACCATAGTATCTACTTTATTTGATATGGGTTCTTCAAACTCTTTTATCTCTATATTTATCGTATAATGTCTCGAACTGTATATATAGTATTATTATGGTGTAATGACCCTATATATGCCATTAGGGGTATGAAAAGAGGTCATACACCAGTGTAGGGACTATCCCCTTGAGTAAGGCAATTACACTTTCTTATGGAACCTATTTATTATTAAGATGATGGGATTCAATGTCATTCTTAGGATGGATTGGTTAGTTCTGTATCATGACTTTGTAGACTATTATCATTGTAGGGTGTCATTTACATCACTAGAGGGTAGAAGTTATCTACATAACAGTGAGTAGGATGTCCAGTTTGGTAGAGTGGGACCATAGCATCATAGGCTAGGTGGAGTGACCACACAGATTGTAAATCTCTACATAGAGGATTAGGGTTTACGATAAGTTGATTTCCCTCTAGTAGTGGATCGTTTCAAGGATGTATTTTTTGATTATTTTTATGGATTACCTCCTAATGGAGGGGTATATTTTACAATTGATCTTGTTCTAGGAGAAGCTACAGTGTCCATTCCTCCATATAGGATGGCACCTACATAGCTTTTGGAGCTCAAGTGATAGTTAGAGGATTTAGAGGCCAAAAGATTTATATGTCCTAGTACATCCTCTTGGGGTTCACCTATGATTTTTTCCAAGAATTCAGATGGAACCATACGTCTATGTGTGGATTACAGAAGGTTGAACCATCTTATGGTCAACAACTAATTTCCACTGCCTTGAATAGATGATCTTTTCGACTAGATCTGGGGGTCTAGGGTCCTCTCTAAGATTGACCTGAGATCGGGTTATCATTATGTACAAGTTAGGCCATCAGATATACCTCATATATCTTTCCATGGTAGGTATGGTCTGTATGAGTACCATTTTATTCCGTTCGGTCTAACAAAATTTCCCACCATTTTCATGGCTCTGATAAATAGGGTGTTCCGCCCTATTTGGACTCTTTTGTCATTTTCTTTGTGGAAGACATATTAGTGTATTCTCATACTCATAATAACCATTAAAAACACCTTGATATCATTCTGAGTACACTAAGAGAGCGTCATCTTTATGCCAAGATTTCTAAGTTCTACTTATGGATCAACAAATTTCACGTTTTGGGTCATATTATCTCATAATCATGCATATTTTTTGACCCGTTAAAGGTTAGTGTTGTAGTTTCTTAGGATAAGCCCAAGAATGTGTTTCATGTATAGAGTTTCTTTGGGATGGATGGATATTACAATCATTTCATAAAATATTTATCACATCTTTCTTTTCCTCTTACTATCCTTAAAAATAATTGTGTTAAGTTCCTTTGGTAAATAGAGCGCAAGAAAGACTTTCAGGAGCTGGAAGGGAGGCTTGTCTCATCACCTGTTCTAATTCTTCTTGAGACAGGTATAGGTTATACTATCTTCTATGATCCATCAGGAATTTTCATAGGATCAGTGTAGATACAATAAGATATATTCATTGCATATAGATCTCATTAGTTGAGGCATCATGAGAGAAATTACCCAACACACGACCTTGATCTATCAACAGTTGTCTACGCATTACATTGCTGGAGACACTATCTATTAGGTGAGCACTTTGTGGTGTACACATACTACAACATACTCAAATATATCTTTACTTAGCATGAATTTAACCTCAGACAATAGATATGGGTTGAATATCTACAATCCTTTTATTTTTATCTTACCTATACGCATGGTAAGTGCAATGTGGTTGCAGATGCACTGAGTCAAAGAACTCAAGAACATGCAGTACGGGAAGCCAGTGATGAATAGAAGTTAATGGACCTATTTTCTAAGATTCACCTAGAGTTTCATGATATTCATGAGTATTATTATCTCTTATATTTGGAATTTACCTCTTCACTCCTTCAAAATTTAAAGGGTAGACAATTTTCAGATACTGAAGGCTTGGTACTCCGTGAGAGTATATCAAGAGATAACCCACCTCTAGATTGGTCTGTAGATAAAGACAGCATCCTATGTATCCATGGACATGTTTAGGTCCCTACAGATAAGATAAAGGAGTTTATTAAAGAGTCCCACACTTCTCAGTGGGTATTTCATCCAGGCATCTTGAAGATGTATCAATACATGAGACATTAGTATTGCTGTCTTGGTATTAAATGTCAGATAGTAGGCTTTATCACTAGGTTTTCCACCTATTAGCAGGTGAAGGTGGATCACTAGAGATTTGCATACTTATTATAGTTGCTTCCAATCCTGGAATAGAAATGGGAAGATGTTTCTATAGATTTTGTAGTTATTTTTCCTTGGTCACCTAGAGGTAGTGACGCTGTATGTGTTTTCATTGATAGATTGATGAAAGTATCCCACTTCATTCCTATTTGGGAGAATTTCTCAGTTGATGAGTTGAGAAAAATGTATGTCTGTGAAATCATATGACTCCACAGGGTCACTCATACTATCATTTCAGATAGGGATTCTCGTTTCAAATCACAATTCTAGCAGAGATTGCATAAGTATATGGGAACATAGGTGATTCTAAGCACATCTATTCACCGTCAAACTAATGGAAAATCAGAATGGACAGTACAGGTTCTATAGGATATGCTTCAAGCATGTTTCCTAAATTTTGGAGGTTCTTGGGAAAATTATATCCCTCTTGTTGAGTTCTCCTATAATAACATATTTCGGGTGACAATTTATATGGATCATTTTGAGGCCTTATATGGTAGATCATGTTGTTCACCTCTATACTAGTTGGTGGTAGGTGAGGTAGCCCTACTAGGTCCTCATCTTGTTCAAGAAACTTTAGAGCAGGTTCAGCTGATCAGAAAGCTTATGACTATTGCCCCTTATAGACAAAATTATTATGTCAATCACCATCAATGACCTCTATAGTTTGAGGTTAGGGATCATATTATCCTTTGGGTATTTCTTAGGATAGGGAATATATGGTTATAGAATCGAGGGAAGTTTTTGCCTCATTACATAGGTCCATTTGAGATCTTAGGAAGAGTTGTGTTGGTAGCCTATTGGTTGCTACTACCTAAGAGGTATCGTGCCATGAATGATGTCTTCTATGTTTCAAAGCTTCTCCAGTATCATTTCAAACCATCTCATACCTTTGATCCCAAGGAATTGGAGTCATATGATGATGCTACCTTTGAGAAGTATCCAGTACGCATCGTCGATTGGAGCATGAAGGTTCTCCAAGACTGATCTGTCCCTCTAATATGGGTGTTATGGAAACATATCCATGTGTAGAATGAGACTTGGGAGTGGGAGGTTGACTTACATGCTCAGTGGATAGAATTTTTCTCAAATAGTGTTTATACGCCCTTAGAAGTTAAACTCGGGGGGGGGGACTTCTTTTTAGAGGGGAAGACTGTAAGAACCCAGTTTTACACTTAGGTATGTATCCTTTAAATTTCAGTCTAATTCCTTATTTTGGACCAATTTTTTATGAAAAATGGGTTAGTGAAGGTCCCAAGGATATCTAAGGCTTTTTCATAGCTTGTAACCCATCTTTTTGGGAAAACGGATCTGGCTCATAGTTTATAGAAAACCATGTAGGAAGGCCACATGGTTATGAAAAACCCTACATATGGTGACTCTTTTGATAGATCCTTACCGCATGGTTGGTGCATGGTTTCCCTAACCATGCAACCTAACCATGCAAGTTCTCTTTCTTTCCTAGGTACTCGTGCATGGTTGGCGCACGATTTGGAAAACCATGCACAGTATAATTTCAGGTTAATTTTACTATTTGTACCTTAATGATATAATTAAGCCTCCTCCTTCCTCCTAATCAGAGTTTATGTAGTATTGACCTATTTTTCTTCCCTTTTGGTTCTCATTGAAGGCCTAAGGTAGGGATTGAAAGATCTCATTCATCTGGGATCCAATCGAGCTTATGTTCATCACATTGGATGTGAAATGTTATGTAACATCCCATTACATTGATTAGGTAATTTTCCACATTTTCTAAGTCTCCGTTTAGCTTACAAAATCCATATATGTGATTTTTCTGGGTTTAATGCAGACTACAGAATAGTTACATGTTGTGTACCAGAAGTTCATGTCGTGTACTTGGTGTGGGTTGGATTGGGAGATAACTTCGTGAATGGGGAGATCAAGTTGTGAGCTGGTACATGTCATGTACCTAAGGTACACATCGTGAAGGGATTAAATATTTGTTTTCCAACCCGAGGTGATGAGTTTTTCCGCGTACTTATCCAGCATTGCCTACAAGTTGTGATCTCTTGGTACATGTTGTGACTCAGCTTGTTCCAAACTTAAAGTCATGAATTTGGCTTTTTCTCTTGGTCCTTTTCATTCCAGACTTTGTGGCTCTCAACCTAGAGAAGTTCTAGTGCATTTTTTAGAGACTCAACTCCTTCCGGATTGAACCAAATTGCTTGGGATCTTCATCCTTCTTGTGATGTGATTCCTGGAGTTTTGATGTCTTCTACACCTTCATTATAATTTATAGGTGTCATTACAAGTGTCGTTCTTTGGGAAATAGGTAGGTGGTTCTGTCCTGATTAGCCAAATCAGTTATCCTTGCATTTCTTGATTTATTTCAATTGTTTTTTTAATCTAATTGCTCAAAATTTTCTTTCAATTTCATTTAAAAAAACCGGATTCCAGTGAATCGGGATATTTGAAATGGTTTTGGCATGGAAATTTGGAAAACCCCCAATTCCATTGATTTGGGTGTGTTTATTGGCTGATTTAAATTGTTCATTTTATGGAAAAGATTTCAATTAAATAGTTGAATTTAATTATGGGAATAAACTGTTTAATGATGGAATTTGTTTTGAATGGATTTCAAAATGGTGAAAATGGATTAAAATGATTTGATAGAAGCCTAGTGGTTTTATCTTGTGAAAAAGACATGTTTTTGAATAAAACCTATTTTGGTTTTAAATGGAAAGGAATTGGAATTTTTAAAATAGAATAATGAGATTGATTGTATTTTTAAGTGGACTTAAAATAGTTTTCCCATCATGTAAGAGCGCATGCAATCCTTAGGTAGTTAATGTGTTATTTGGATACACTCTACACTACAAAAACGTTCTAAAACATACTTATGGTGGGTCACATTGTAACACCCCAAGCTTCCATGGTACATTTCCCTTTGAATAATGAAATTGCTTGCATTGTACGCAACTTCGAGACTCTAACACACCGCGACTAATCAAAGCAGTCATTATGAATAGTAATACCCACTTTTTGAAATTTTATAAATTTTATCTTTCAAACTGGACTTCATATTTGGATTCGGAATATTGAAATTAGCCTAGGGTGAATTTTTGGTATTTTTCTGAAAACTTTCAATTTTGATGAATAGTGAAAAAAACACTGAGTTATGGTTTAAAAACGAATTTTTATTTAAATAACTATTTATTTTATTTAAATTTAATTAAGGTCAAAATAGATACATAATACCTATATAAGTTCAATGTAATTCATTGAATTTAGTTTACAATAATTTTAGATATATAAAAATTTTATTGAACTTTTCACCGTCTTTTAACCACCTCCTAGGAGAATTTGGAAATTCACGTAAAACTTAATTTTACCGCTTCTGTGAGTGGAATTTTGAAAATCCGATAGACATGGTTAATATCACGGAGTAAAATGTGGTTCAATGAGATGAAAATAATTTTTGGTGAATAGTAACTTTTTAATTTTATTTACCACGGTTAAAAGTAAATAGGGTGATTAAGGGTAAAAATGATATTAATATTACCCTCACACATGTCCTAATTCTATTGGACAAGTTTATCTAAACCAAAAATAACCTTAGGAATAAAATATTATCATTTAGGTCCACTTGGATTAGATTAGGACATTTATTATTATTTAATTCAAAGAAAATTTAAAAGAGTTAAAATCAAAGTTTAATAACTAAAACATTTTTAATATAGAGTTTTACATAAGATAAATTAGATTATATATATTAATTATAAAGATAAAAAGATTTCATACATCATGGTATTTTATTTATAATTTTTAGACATTAAATAAATAAATTTATTTATGACACAATGATGATGCAGTAATTACCTTATTCATGAAATAATCAAATAAATGGTATTATATATATTAAAATAAATATAATTTCAACGTTTTTATGACATCCATGAATTTTCTAGGTGAATATGACATGTTAGGAGTGATTCAATGTATTTTTTTTGAATTAATAATGTTTTTATTATTTTAACAAAAAATAAATATCAAATAGTGTCAAAATTGACATAAAATAGTTTTTAAAACAAATATTATATTATTAATTAATATAATTGTCCTAAAAATATAAGGTTCAGCCAAAAGACTTATATGATAATATTTATGACATTAATGAACCAATTGGGGTTCGATTGGAAGTATATAGTAAGTTTATTAACCATATAGTGTAAGAATACAAGAAGACACGGTAAAAGTTAAATTATTTAACTTAGTGTTAAATCTAAATGATAAGGTTAGAATGGTAACCTAAACTTTTCTAAAACCTATTTTTTGAGTTGTTTTCGACCTATCACAACCTTATACTTTAAATAATCAACTTTTGAGCAATTATAAATAGAATATGAATTTATTATAAAATAATATTTTAATTTTTTCCTAAGGTGCCCCTCACCCCTCTTATAAAAGGGAACTCCCCCTTCTCTCTAATTCACACCTTCTAAGCCATTTTTGTAACACCCCAGGTAAATAAAGAATATGACATTTTCTTATTTATCCATATTTTTGAAGAAAATATTAATATGACTTTAAAGGGGACGCTATGCTCGATGGCGTACCCAACAAGCAACAACGAGTTTCTTGGAAATCTTACGTTGCACTCTAATAATAAAATAATATTATTTTAAATGGTAGTTAACATGTAGCCGTTGTAATGGCGGGAATGGATATAAATGACTAAAATATGATTATATATGTTCTTAAATGTTTTTACATTTATACAATAAAATATAAAGGCTTAAAATACGGAAAGAATTCAATTTTAGGCGTATATGCCCTAGTTTTCACTAAAGGTTCACTTATCGCCTTTTGATGGCAAACCGTCATTAAATATAGTTTTGATCACACTTATACATTCTTTTGGACCAAATAAAACTCTTATTAAGAATCGGGACATCAAAATTTACTTTGTGTAAATTTTTGGTATCCTTCCAATAAAGTTCATTTTTTTAATGAATAGTGTAAAATGTTGTGTTTTAATTCAAAACCTCTTTTTAATCTAATTTATTTATATGATTATATAATTTTTTTAATTGGTTTTAAAGTGAAATTAGAAAATATTTTTACCATTAAATCCAATAGTGGTCGTTGGAATTAATTTCACTTTGAAATCAGACTTAAACTAGTGTCAATCTTTTGATACTTATTGTTTTATAAAAACACGCTATTTGCTCTGACAGCGGGAATTAATTATTAAATTAATTAATGTGACTCATATGTTTTGAATTTTGTAAAATAGACTTCATTTTTTAATTCAGAATATCAAATATAGCTTAGGGTGAATTTTTAGGATTTTTCTGAAAAACTTCAATTTTTGATGAATAGTGAAACCACTAAGTGGTACTTATAAAAACTGATTTTCCGTTTAAATGAAATTTTGCCATCATTGTGTTTTGATTTTTAAAAATCCGACATACATGGTTGTCATTAAGAAGTAAAATGTGGTTCATGAGATTAAAATAATTTTTTGGTGAATAGTAACTTATTAAGTTTTTAATCGCGATTAGTGGTAATTAGTGTAGTTTAAGGTAAAAATGATATTATAAGAATGTGAAAACACCATGAAACTTGTCCTACACCTATTGGGTGAGTCATGGCCGACCAAGACAATCCATGGGCCAACTTGGGGACCCCATGGAGCCACTTTAGTTGGAAAATGACATTAATATATTTTTATTTAATGTTAAAGTGAAAATGACACTAACATAAATTGTTTTACTAAAATAATTTTTAAGTGGGGTTATACAAGTCCAAATTTTTATTATAAATAGTAATTGGAAAGATAAAACGATTTCCTACATCATAGTAATTTTTTTATAATTTTTAGACATTAAATAAATTAAATTATTTATGACATCATAATGATGCAGTGATGACATCATTATTTAACGATTAAAATAAAATGGAAAGATAATGTAAAATCTATGAACTACACATGTCCAAAACTTATTGGATGGGTGGATTTCGAACCTTTATAACCTTATCCACTAATTATATCAATGTGGGACCTTTTAAAACCGAAACACATTTTTCAAATAAAGTAATATTTCTTTACTTTCCAAAAGTGCCCCTGCTCTCCTCTTATAAAAGGCCCCCACCTCTACCTCTTTTCTCACACTCCTCAAGCCTTTGTCTCGGCCAACCCCTACCCATTTACTCTCCCCACATATCTCTCCTCATCCTAGAGGATTCTCTTTGGGCATAATCCTTTCAAAGGAAGCCTTTAGGCTCAAATCAAAAGGAGTTACACTTTTAAAGGTAATTCATTCTCTCATGTTCATTTGTTTTATTTTGCTTCTCCAACCCCCTAAACTCTTTTTATTTACTTCTCTTGTAACAACACCAGTATATTCAATATACTAGGATGTTGTTATAAGATTTATTCATGCTACACTATCACACAACTACATCAAATGGTTAAAGAACATACGGTTTCCGTGGATGGCGAAATCCTGCCTCCCGAAACGATGATTGTCCAATACTCATTTAACACCTTCAAAGGTGGCCATTATGATGTCACTATTTTTATATATGATATAAAATATGTTTATGTTTTCTTTAAGCTTATGTATTTTTCATTTTTTGCATTCCTTTATGGTTTCCATTATGGGTATACGCGATATCTTCATTTTAGGAAGTGCGGACTACCGCCCCCTCAAAGTGATGTGATTCGTTAATGTCATACGTGGGACGTATAAAGGATGGATTTAATGTTATTATATATGATGTTATACTGGAATTATTATATACCTCTATATCATTATTATTTCTTTCCATTAAAGTATGAGATAGAAATGAAAGTAGCGTTCATGCGTACGTACGGCTTACCGTCTCCATGAACGGTGCATTTCATTTCTTACCTCTAAATGATTATGTAATGTTATAAATGCATGCATGTACTGGATATATATGACATATATGATATCTACATCATGAATACAATTCTTGATATAATAAACATTTGGCCACACGAACAACATGTAATTGTAAGAAGTCCACTTTCGACTTAAGAACCAAATATCGACAAAACAAACATTATTAACTTAAATGATTAAATAATGTTTATAAAATTGAAATAAGTGATCTAAAAAGAATAATGAACTATAAAAAGGGTTATTAATAAAGTGTAAATTAACTCAAGTTTATTATTCAGGACGTTAAAGAACGATCGAGTCAAGTCGGACCCGAGGTAGGGGATCCTACAACTCTCTTTCTTTTTAAGTACACTCTTTTATGTAATTTCTTTTAAGCTCATCTTTCTTATGATTGGGATGTTATTTTATATTACTCCTACTGTAATTTTTATGTTCATGTGATGAGAGACCCTATTCTCTCTCATCAATCCTTTTTGGAAGTTTTATGTGGCGCCGTTAGGCTGCCGAGTTTTCGTAATGGATTTCTCATCTCACTTTTATTCCCGTGAGATTTATGCTACATTTGCCACAAATTCCATTGAGTGGTGTATGTACTACCCATTATTCTACTCTTTTTGAAATATAATTTCATTTATGAGTATTTACATCAATGATCTAGTGTCCTTCTTTCATGGGGTGTATGTTTTGAAAGATACCCAAGTCGGTAAGGGATCCTTTCACCCTCCTCTTTTTTAAAAGACTTCTTTTGTTGGGTCTTTTAATTTACATATTGTTATGTTGGGATATGTTCTCATATATACTTATTGATGTAAATTTTATGTCCAAGTGATGAGATTCACTTTTTATCTCTCATCAACTCATTTTGATTTGATGTCGTTAGGCTGTCAAGGGAACTTTTTAACCCAATTTCGATTTCTTTGGGTTCAACATGTATTCATTGAATATGTCATCTATTGAATATGTGTGAATGAAATTTTATTGTTTTACACTTAATATCCACTTATATTGGGTTTATTTATATTTGTCACACATATTTTTGAGATTGATTTGTCCTTAATTTAAGGATACCTTCTTTATAAGGGATTTCATCACATTTGACATTTCTATTGAGACTTCATTGTTGTTATGCACCAATTCACTCTTATATGGTGTATATACTGTCCTCTGAAATATTATATCATGAATTCCTTTATTCTAATGATATTACAAAGTTTTGATTAAATGTTATTCCTCAATTATTGTATTCAAGTGTCTCTAATTTTGTTAAAAATCCATTAACTAAAATATCGTTTTAAATGTTTTAATGATTTATTCTTATAAATATTTATTCATTAATATCCATGTTTTAAAAATGGTTTTAAGGATTTATTTATATGGATATTAATTTTTTGAAATTTTAAAAGCTTCAAAGTGGTATGGGACACTTTGATTCAAAGATCTCTTTATTAAATGTTCTAAATGGTTTTGAAAATGGTTTTTTGAATGGGTTCATTATTTCAATATCTTAAAATGTTATATTGTTATTACAAAGTGGGAATGTTATGTTTCCTTTACGCATGTTTTATATGATATGATTATGTTGAGGTTCTTGGGCATTATTATGAAGACGGGTGGTTCCGTGATAGACTATGGATGGGTGAGCCCGATATAGCTCTCCAATGCATTGGGTAACACGAAGGAGTGAAACGTTAAGGTTTCTCCGAAGATATTTTAGGGAATATACTGTGATGGGTATTCCAAACGTAACCAAGAGGGTTACTCCCTACGTAAGAATGTTATGAATGCCTCAAGTTACCTTTATGTCTTATGATTTCTATGATTTATTCATGATTTGATGAGGTAGGTTAAAGTGCCTATGTTTTATGGGTAAATTATGATTTCATTCTTATGTATATATGAACTCATGTTTCCTTTCCATATTTTTATATCCCTTACTGAGCTTTTTATGCTCATCCCAAGTTTTTGAAATGTTTTTCAGGTCAAGGGAAAGGTACATGATAAGATGATAGAGTCAAGGATGTGTTAAGAAAGAATCCATGTTTTATTTTCAATATGTTTCCGTTGATGGGAAGAATGAATACTATCTTTTATGTAACCACTTTGTTTAAATGTGGAATGTAATGCAAGTTTCATGATCTAATTCTCTAAAACTCTAAACCTAAAAAGATCCTCAATGTGTAATCTTGTAATAACTCAAGATTAAGTAAGGTTTAAGGCTGGGGCCTTATAGTTGGTATCAAAGGTCGGTTTAGATAACTTTAGAGGTTAGGGTATTCTTTAAGCATAAGTGACATTACCATAATGGTTAGGATTTTAGAAAGAGTCCTAGTTTTAGATAAAGTGAATGAGTAAGTGTTTCTTAGTGTTTATCTTACTCATTAGTACATGAAGGTTTTGTTGATATACTCACACTGACCTTTTTGGTTTTAGTAAATGGCTGGATCTAGCAGGCACCAAAGTAACAATGGATGTGAAGGAAACTGTGACAGTTCTTTGAGCAAGCAACTGAATGATATGGGGGCTGCAATGAGAACTCTTGTGATTATCCTCAACCAACTATCTGGAGTCATGATTGACCACCTAAACCTTGGAGATTTCTCTAAGGCATCATATATGCAAGAAACAAATCCCTACGGAAGTACAAGTAATAATCATAAAGGTATGTGTGTTCAAAAACCTATGTGTCAGAGATGTGGAAAGAAACACCTAGGAAAATGTTTCAAAGGGACAGAAATATGCTATAGATGTGGAAATGAAGGTCATAAAGTAAGAACCTGCAATGGAAAAAGGAAGCATCCAGTTGACTCGAGGAAAGGGAAAGAAGTTCTTTCTGAGGGATCAATTGAATGTTTTAAATGTGGTGTGCATGGTCATTATGCAAACACATGTTCTATGAAGAAGTTTTGTGAATGGGGTCACCAAGAGCGTACAAATGTTCGTTTACCAATACCTAATGACATTCCTATTGAGGATGAAGAAACTGACAATGACCAATCAAAGGAAAGAGGTATTTTGGAATAGGTTGGAAAGGAATGGATAATGGATCATGAAGAATGTTGAAAGAGTAAGATGTCAACATATAAGGGATTCAAGAGTTATGGTGAAATTCTTAAGAGTATCAAGTCTCTTTTGATGATGGGGTTACATTAAAAGACTTTTTATATTATGTGTAACCCTGATGTTTAATATAGGAAAATTTTATCCAAAGAATAGTTATCATTTCTTTTGTGGATTAGGTGATTCTCTAGAAGTTGATTATAGTACTCTTAATGTGAACGAGTCTCCCTAAATACTCGTCTTTTGGAAAAAATATGAGTTTGATTAAGGAATCTAGTAAAAGTTGAAAGTCAACATGACAAGTAAGTATGTTTCATTATGTTTTAGTTAAGCTCAAAAATAAATTCCTCAATAAAAAGTAACATAAAACAAAAATGTTGTCTATTAACTTTTCCTACTGGGAACCCAACACCGTTTAACCCATCACAAGTTTGTGATTTTCTCATTGTTAACTTTCTCCTAAACATGTTTTCTATCACTCTCCATCAGAACATGACCCTATGTTTTCTCCTCCATGTCCATGTTTTCCTACATGGAGTCATAGTATGGGTTAACTCGGGTGACCATTGTACTTATCTTTCTTTATTTTAAAGTGATTGTTTTACCGACTCTTGTTCCGATGTGGGACTTTCAAGGATGTTTCCAAGCGCAATTTTAAAAATTGCGAGGACGCAATTCCCAAAAGGGGGGAAGGATGTAACACCCCAGGTAAATAAAGAATATGACATTTTCTTATTTATCCATATTTGTGAAGAAAATATTAATATGAATTTAAAGGGGACGCTATGCTCGATGGCGTACCCAACAAGCAACAACGAGTTTCTTGGGAATCTTACGTTGCACTCTAATAATAAAATAATATTATTTTAAATGGTAGTTAACATGTAGCCGTTGTAATGGCGGGAATGGATATAAATGACTAAAATATGATTATATATGTTCTTAAATGTTTTTACATTTACACAATAAAATATAAAGGCTTAAAATACGGAAAGAATTCAATTTTAGGCGTATATGCCCTAGTTTTCACTAAAGGTTCACTTATCGCCTTTTGATGGTGAACCGTCATTAAATATAGTTTTGATAACACTTATACATTCTTTTGGACCAAATAAAACTCTTATTAAGAATCGGGACATCAAAATTTACTTTGTGTAAATTTTTGGTATCCTTCCAATAAAGTTCATTTTTTTAATGAATAGTGTAAAATGTTGTGTTTTAATTCAAAACCTCTTTTTAATCTAATTTATTTATATGATTATATAATATTTTTAATTGGTTTTAAAGTGAAATTAAAAAATATTTTTACCATTAAATCCAATAGTGGTCGTTGGAATTAATTTCACTTTGAAATCAGACTTAAACTAGTGTCAATCTTTTGATACTTATTGTTTTATAAAAACACGCTATTTGCTCTGACAGCGGGAATTAATTATTAAATTAATTAATGTGACTCATATGTTTTGAATTTTGTAAAATAGACTTCATTTTTGAATTCGTAATATCAAATATAGCTTAGGGTGAATTTTTAGGATTTTTCTGAAAAACTTCAATTTTTGATGAATAGTGAAACCACTAAGTGGTACTTATAAAAACTGATTTTCCGTTTAAATGAAATTTTGCCATCATTGTGTTTTGATTTTCAAAAATCCGACATACATGGTTGTCATTAAGAAGTAAAATGTGGTTCAATGAGATTAAAATAATTTTTTGGTGAATAGTAACTTATTAAGTTTTTAATCGCGATTAGTGGTAATTAGTGTAGTTTAAGGTAAAAATGATATTATAAGAATGTGAAAACACCATGAAACTTGTCCTACACCTATTGGGTGAGTCATGGCCGACCCATACAAGCCATGGGCCAACTTGGGGACCCCATGGAGCCTCTTTAGTTGGAAAATGACATTAATATATTTTTATTTAATGTTAAAGTGAAAATGACACTAACATAAATTGTTTTACTAAAATAATTTTTAAGTGGGGTTATACAAGTCCTAATTTTTATTATAAATAGTCATTGGAAAGATAAAAAGATTTCCTACATCATAGTAATTTTTTTATAATTTTTATACATTAAATAAATTAAATTATTTATGACATCATAATGATGCAGTGATGACATCATTATTTAACGATTAAAATAAAATGGAAAGATAATGTAAAATATATGAACTAAACATGTCCAAAACTTATCGGATGGGTGGATTTAGAACCTTTATAACCTTATCCACGAATTATATCAATGTGGGACCTTTTAAAACCGAAACACATTTTTCAAATAAAGTAATATTTCTTTACTTTCCAAAAGTGCCCCTCCTCTCCTCTTATAAAAGGCCCCCACCTCTACCTCTTTTCCCACACTCCTCAAGCCTTTGGCTCGGCCAACCCCTACCCATTTACTCTCCCCACATCCCTCTCCTAATCCTAGAGGATTCCCTTTGGGAAGAATCCTTTCAAAGGAAGCCTTTAGGCTCAAATCAAAAGGAGTTACACTTTTAAAGGTAATTCATTCTCTCATGTTCATTTGTTTTATTTTGCTTCTCCAACCCCCTAAACTCTTTTTATTTATTTCTCTTGTAACAACACCAGTATCTTCAATATACTAGGATGTTGTTATAAGATTTATTCATGCTACACTATCACAAAACTACATCAAATGGTCAAAGAACATACGGTTTCCGTGGATGGCGAAATCCTGCCTCCCGAAACGATGATTGTCCAATACTCATTTAACACCTTCAAAGGTGGCCATTATGATGTCACTATTTTTATATATGATATAAAATATGTTTATGTTTTCTTTAAGCTTCTGTATTTTTCATTTTTGGCATTCCTTTATGGTTTCCATTATGGGTATACGCGATATCTTCATTTTAGGAAGTGCGGACTACCGCCCCCTCAAAGTGATGTGATTCGTTAATGCCATACGTGGGACGTATAAAGGATGGATTTAATGTTATTATATATGATGTTATACTGGAATTATTATATACCTCTATATCATTATTATTTCTTTCCATTAAAGTATGAGATAGAAATGAAAGTAGCGTTCATGCGTACGTACGGCTTACCGTCTCCATGAACGGTGCATTTCATTTCTTACCTCTAAATGATTATGTAATGTTATAAATGCATGCATGTACTGGATATATATGACATATATTATATCTAAATCATGAATACAATTCTTGATATAATAAACATTTGGCCACACGAACAACATGTAATTGTAAGAAGTCCACTTTCGACTTAAGAACCAAATATCGACAAAACAAACATTATTAACTTAAATGATTAAATAATGTTTATAACATTGAAATAAGTGATCTAAAAAGAATAATGAACTATAAAAAGGGTTCTTAATAAAGTGTAAATTAACTCAAGTTTATTATTCAGGACGTTAAAGAACGATCGAGTCAAGTCGGACCCGAGGTAAGGGATCCTACAACTCTCTTTCTTTTTAAGTACACTCTTTTATGTAATTTCTTTTAAGCTCATCTTTCTTATGATTGGGATGTTATTTTATATTACTCCTACTGTAATTTTTATGTTCATGTGATGAGAGACCCTATTATCTCTCATCAATCCTTTTTGGAAGTTTTATGTGGTGCCGTTAGGCTGCCGAGTTTTCGTAAGGGATTTCTCATCTCACTTTTATTCCCGTGAGATTTATGCTACATTTTCCACAAATTCCATTGAGTGGTGTATGTACTGCCCATTATTCTACTCTTTTTGTAATATAATTTCATTTATGAGTATTTACATCAATGATCTAGTGTCCTTCTTTCATGGGGTGTATGTTTTGAAAGATACCCAAGTCGGTAAGGGATCCTTTCACCCTCCTCTTTTTTAAAAGACTTCTTTTGTTGGGTCTTTTAATTTACATATTGTTATGTTGGGATATGTTATCATATATCCTTATTGATGTAAATTTTATGTCCAAGTGATGAGATACACTTTTTATCTCTCATCAACTCATTTTGATGTGATGTCGTTAGGCTATCAAGGGAACTTTTTAACCCAATTTCGATTTCTTTGGGTTCAACATGTAGTCATTGAATATGTCATCTATTGAATATGTGTGAATGAAATTTTATTGTTTTACACTTAATATCCACTTATATTGGGTGTATTTATATTTGTCACACATATTTTTTAGATTGATTTGTCCATAATTTAAGGATACCTTCTTTATAAGGGATTTCATCACATTTGACATTTCTATTGAGACTTCATTGTTGTTATGCACCAATTCACTCTTATATGGTGTATATACTGTCCTTTGAAATATTATATCATGAATTCCTTTATTCTCATGATATTACAAAGTTTTGATTAAATGTTATTCCTCAATTATTGTATTCAAGTGTCTCTCATTTTGTTAAAAACCCATTAACTAAAATATCGTTTTAAATGTTTTAATGATTTATTCTTATAAATATTTATTCATTAATATCCATGTTTTCAAATGGTTTTAAGGATTTATTTATATGGATATTAATGTTTTGAAATTTTAAAAGCTTCAAAGTGGTATGGGACACTTTGATTCAAAGATCTCTTTATTAAATGTTCTAAATGGTTTTTTGAATGGGTTCATTATTTCAATATATTAAAATGTTATATTGTTATTGAAAAGTGGGAATGTTATGTTTACTTTACGCATGTTTTATGTGATATGATTATGTTGAGGTTCTTGGGCATTATTATGAAGACGGGTGGTTCTGTGATAGACTATGGGCGGGTGAGCCCGATATAGCTCTCCAATGCATTGGGTAAAGCGAAGGAGTGAAACGTTAAGGTTTCTCCGAAGAGATTTTAGGGAATATACTGTGATGGGTATTCCAAACGTAACCAAGAGGGTTACTCCCTACGTAAGAATGTTATGAATGCCTCAAGTTACCTTTATGTCTTATGATTTCTATGATTTATTCATGATTTGATGAGGTAGGTTAAAGTGCCTATGTTTTATGGGTAAATTATGATTTCATTCTTATGTATATATGAACTCATGTTTCCTTTCCATATTTTTATATCCCTTACTGAGATTTTTATGCTCATCCCAAGTTTTTGAAATGTTTTTCAGGTCAAGCGAAAGGTACATGATAAGATGATAGAGTCAAGGATGTGTTAAGAAAGAATCCATGTTTTATTTTCAATATGTTTCCGTTGATGGGAAGAATGAATACTATCTTTTATGTAACCACTTTGTTTAAATGTGGAATGTAATGCAAGTTTCATGATCTAATTCTCTAAAACTCTAAACCTGAAAAGATCCTCAATGTGTAATCTTGTAATAACTCAAGATTAAGTAAGGTTTAAGGCTGGGGCCTTATAATTTTGATCGGACAAACCCTGCCCAAATACCCTCTCAAATATCCTCCCTTTATCCTAGAGGCCTTAGTTTTATCATAAATCCAACCTAAGGATCCCTTTTGATCAAATCAAAAGGAAGAACCTGAAGAAGATGTAATGATTTCACCACCCTCTTTCTAGTTCCTTTCTTCTTCCACTTCCTTTTTCTTTGTTGTTTCCATTCTAAAATAATAACTCCTGTATATTATATATAATGTGATGTTATTATAATTATGGTAAAACCAAATTCATTATTCTATCCACCCTTTGAATGACATGTCATCATACGTGTGTACGTACGGCTTACTGTCTCCACGTCGTGGTGTAATTATTATTCAATACATTATTATTTGAATGGGTATAATAATGATGTGTATTTTATGTAAATAATAAATATAACATGATAAGGATTATTTATATATTATATACCATCCAATTATATATTATATTAATATCAAAAGAATGATATTTTCGCTTGTGCGTACGTACGGATTACCGTCTCCACGACGCGGTGAGATTCATTTCCAAGTTCACCATTCATCGACGATTATAAAAATATATATTACTAATAAGTATGTAATATATGACATAATAATGCTACTGGAGATATATATATATTTATATATATAAGTATTTATTTACTTACATATATCTTATTCACTTACTTCCGTTCAATACTATATGAAAACGGAAACAGCGTTTATGCGTACGTACGGACTACCGTCTCCATAAACGGTGTTTTCCATTTCATATATACATCTATGATAAATTTTTATATTCTAATATAGATGATAAATAAATCATGTTTTATATTCTGTAAGTATTTAAATCATTATCTAAGTGATACAATCAAGAGTAACAAGTTAAAACACGTATGATAAAGAAAGCGATTATTACCGTAAATATTAATATAACATGGAAATTATTATTAAATGGGTAGTATAAAGTCATAAATGAATAATGTATGATATCATAAATATTAATATGGTTCTGGTATAATTTAAAAACATACTATAGTCTTCATATAGGAGGATAAACATACCCTCGACTAAAGGAAAGTGCAAGGTAAGGGGTTTTCATCTCACTCCTTATTCCCATGAGATTTGTACCATATTGCCACTATCACATTTTGTGTGATGTATGTACTTCCCATAATTGTATTATTTTTGTAATAAACTTTAATTTATTTATATTTACATATTTATTTTACGATACCTCTTTCATGGGGTGTATGTTTTGTAAGTTACCAAACTGTTAAGGGTTTATTTCACAATCTCTTCATTATCCGAGGTTGTTTATATGTAATTATCTACTGGGACCTCTTTATCATCCACTTCCATGTTTCTTAAAAATGTATTTCAAAACATTCTTACTATTTTACAGAATATGGTTTAAAGTCATTTATACCCTTTTTTGACTTTTTATAAGAATTTTATAAAGGAATCTTTCCGTCGTTTTCCAAACAAGGTACTTTTTAACCTTTTCGACAGAATTAAGGTAAGAATGTCTTTTTTTTTAACTTATATGGTGGGTGCGGCTATTTTCCACCATTATAAAATCTTTTAAGCTTCTATTAAAATATTATAAGCATATTTTCAAAGTAAATGTTTTCTTTTATAATTATGTTACTTTTAAATGATTTCAAAAAAAGAGATATTTCTCTCAAATAGTTTTGATTTCATCTATGTCAACATCCTTTGATAAATTTTACACTTGTTTGAAGTTGATTTATTATGATAAAAATCTTCCATATTGTATTTAAGGTTTTGTGATATGTTTGACTATGGATGAGTTATTTTTATTCCATTAATGGTTTATGATTAATGTTTTGACATTTCGTATGCTAGTTTTAATACGAATGTTTATGTTATATTTCATCCTCTTCTTAAGATGAATGTGTTGGACTAGTATGTTCCGGGTTGGGGACCGGTAAAAATAAGCCCTCCGGGTTGGGTTCCAGTTACAGCAGACCCTCTGGGTTGGTGTATGGTTATTAGAGGCACTCCGAGTTGGTGTCCAGTTATTAGAGGCACTCCGGGTTGGTGTCTGGTTATTAGAGGCACTCCGGGTTAGTGTCCGGTTATTAGAGGCACTCCGGGTTGGTGTCCGGTTATTAGAGGCACTCTGGGATGGAGTCCGGTTACAGAGGCTCTTCGGGTTGGGTTTCAGTTATAGTTATCCCTTAGGTCTTGGATGGAGGCCTTGACACAGAAATTAAAGTTCGGCATTATGCATTTCCATCATTATGAAATTGGTTATTGATATTGCATGTGATTATTCGATTAGTAGAATATCCATGTGAATAAGTAAATAGAATTATTTCATTTTATTTCTACCATATTATGTTGAAGTTCAATATTAAAATTCTTTTGTTTTAGTTTTATACATTTTCTTAAATGTTTATGCTTATTTTTGAAAGTTTCTGCTATATTGCTTACCCTTACTGAGTGTTTGAGCTCACCCCTTTCTATGTTTTATTTTCCCAGGATTCCAAGAAGTGTGTTGTGATTGATATGCAGGGTTAAGACAAGGGAATAATGGTGTTCATAAAGGATTATTTATGTTGTTTTGTATGTTATAAAGTGTAATGTAACATTCATGTATGTAATCTATTTTCCAAGACTGCTAAACCGATCGGTCCTTTGGGACTTGATTCCTTGTAATCATGCCAATGTATTAAAATAATGCACTGAATCTGGGTAACTGGGTTCGGGGCATTACACACATCTCCGATGGGTTGGTGATGAGTCTCCTTTGGCCACTGTCATAGGGACATGTGTATACACATTTTTCTAAGGTCACATAGAGAGTATGGAATCTTATAGCTAGTTAATATTATTGTACCTTTTGGAATATTATCATGTTGTTCCCTTGTTTATTTATATTTGAGATATAAATGTATTCTAATGTTTGTTGGAACTTCTTTACATGCCTGCTGAATTTATATAAACTATTTTATATAAATGTTTTACTTAAGACATTGTTTTAGAAATATTCCATCTCTTTTAAAGTAAAGCCTATGCTTTGAATGTATTTTCCATCATTTTGAAAATGTATAGAATGTTTTGTATAAATATGCATTTGAATTTCCAAATAGGTTTATTTTGAAAATTGAAATATTTTATTTGGAAAATCTATATTTGGAATCTGTTATGAAATCTTTTGTGGTATCCTACTAGGCTTAGGCTCACACCCTACTTTTTCCTTTGGGTGTTTGTAGACTTTCTTCTTCCAAGATCAACAAAAGGGAAGGGATCTCTTGGAGGTGGATCCTGATGTTGAGATTTGGACTTGGTGAGTTGTGTCCTTAGGTACCTTGGGGATGTTTTCATGTTTAGTACTTTGGGTTGTAGTACTTTGGATTTTATTCCTCTTTGTGTTCTGGTACTTTTACTCCTAGTAGAGTTTTCCTTTTGATATGAATACTGTCTTTTATATGTGCTTTTGTGTTCTTGTGGTAGAAATCGTTCCCACTTGCAGGTTGTATGATGCTTGGTGCTAGTCGTCGACCTTTGCGGATCGATAACACCCTTCGAGTTATGTCAGGACTAACTCAGTTATCAGGTTACCAGGGTACCCAGGCCGGTTCGTGAAAAATTGATATCATATGAGGTTGTTCATCATTTCTTTAAATTTAGTATGCATTTTTGAAATCTTTTTGGGACTTAGGAGGTATTTGTGATTGAGTTCCTGGATAGCTCTCATTGAAATGAACCTTAAGTCTCTAGGGGTGGTTAGGGAAATATGTCTTGTGTATTAGTTCTAGTCTTTTCCCTATAGAGATTTGGATAGGTTGAAATCTATATCTTGTTTGTCCCTTATATTGAAAATATTTTCTCTCTCTACTTAGTTTGAGTGTTAATCTAATGTTCTCCTTTTATCTGTTGATGTTTTGTAGAATCATGCCTTCGAGAAGATTTGGGAATCAGATACAGGAAAAGGATGATGCAAAACCTCAGTAAGAAAATCATGTTGTTGATCCGAATCTACTTGAGGTGATTGTATGTATTGTCCAAGCTCTAGGATAGGAACCACCTCTAGTTCCCACTCAGGCTTTAGCTGTGGATCCTTAGGGGGATTTTCTTCAGAATCATTCTCAAGAGTTCCTTTACTATAATCCACCAGTCCTCAAAGGATCCATTGATCCTCAACATGCTGAGGAATGGTTGAAAAATATAGAACGTCTATTTGAGTTCTTGGAGATTCCATAAGTGATCAGGGTGAAGTGTGCCACATTAGTGCTGGAGGTACCGAGCAGGAGATGGTGGGAGATGATGGTAATGGTAGGGAATCATGAGGGATTAGAGTGGAAGGACTTCAAGTCTTTTTTCAAAAATCAGTTCTATCCATATTCAATGTTGTTATCCAAGGCTGTGGATTTTTTCAAGCATGAGCAGGCTGACAGAACCATGATCGAGTATTCAAATCGTTTTTCTGAGCTGGTGCAGTTTTCTCCTGAGATTGTATCTAATGAGAGGATAAAGGATTGATGGTTTGAGTTGGGACTTCAATCATATATCTGTTCTCAGGTTTTCTTATTGAATCTACCCACTTATTCTAATGTGTTGGATAGGTCGATGATGGTTGAGATGGACTTGGATGGAAAGTCAGGGTTGATGGAAGTTCCTTTTTCTCCCAATGGAAGCATTGGTTCCTTCAAAGGAAAATGGAAGTTTGATCATCCTCATGGAAGTTCTCAACATAAGAGTCATTCCAGACCTCCAAAATATCTAGGAGGAAGTTCATTGACTTTTTATCAGTGTGGAAATCCAGGAAATTCTAGGAGGGTTTTCACTGAGGCACCCAAGAACTATAGCTCATGTGGACGTTCAGGACACTTACAGAGGTTCTACCATCACTTCTCTACTCCTCACAGTGGGACAGGATCATCATCTCCTCTTAAAACTGCAGGGCAATCAAATGATTCAATGATAAAAGGGTTCCAGCCACAGGCATCTGGAACGAAGCTTCTTCATGCAGTGGAAGAGTCTCTAGATGAATCAGACATGGATCCAGTGACTGTGAGAGGTACCATTAACATTGCTCTATCATTAGTGACTGATCTTTTTGATACTTGTGCATCTCACCCTTTTATTTCAACCCGTATTATTAACCTTCTTAATATTCCTATGGAGAAACTATCTTGTGCAATGGATATTACTGCACCCCTTAGTAAGAGGAGAGAGAAGGGTATATGTAGTCCTACTTTTGTCTTCTCTCTATCATATTTCGAGCTAGCTTGAAGTTTTCTAGTTCTTGATATGAAATCTATTGACATCATATTTGGGATGGATTGGCTCATTGCCAACAAATCCCAAATTGATTGTCATCTTCGATGGATCTACTTTACTACACCCAGTGGTGTGCCCCTTTTTTTCAAAGAGAATGGGACCCAAGGTCAAGAAGAGCTAGACTATCCTATCTAGAGTTGGGGAAGGTGATATCAGTGTTTTCTTTTGACATGGAGCAAGATTCAATGGTTTGAGATCTTCCTCCAGTTGTTGTTGTGTTTTCCAATGTGTTCCCTATGGATTTATCTAGTCTTCCACCAGTGAGAGAGGTTGAGTTTTCTCTTGAATTAATGCTTGGTACTCAATCAGTCTCTATCCCCTCTTACCACATGGCACCAACTGAGCTAAAAGAGATAAAATCTCAATTATATGATTTTCTTGAGAAAAACATTATTCGTCCAAGTGTTTCACCTTGAGTAGCGTCAGTTCTATTTTCTAAGAAGGCAAGTGGTTATCATCTCTTATGTTTTGATTATCAAAATATCAATTGAGTTTTTATAAAGAACAAATATTGTTTACCATGGATTGATGATATGTTTGATCAACTGAAAGGGGTGAAGTGGTTTTCAAAGACCGACCTTCGATTTGGTTACCATCAATTGAGGATAAAAGAATATGACATTCAAAAGACTGCTTTTCAAAGTAGATATGGGCACTTTGAGTAACTTGTTATGCCCTTTGTCCTAACAAATGATCCTAAAGTTTTCATGGATTTAATGAACAGGGTTTTCCACGAGTATCTGGACACCTTTTTGGTAGTCTTTGTGGATGAAATTATTGTTTACTCCAAGTCCAAGGAGGATCAAGTGCAACATCTGAGAATAGTTCTGAATCTACTAAGAAATCACCGAATTTATGCCAAGATTTAAAAGTGTGATTTTTGGATTCAAGAAGTGAAATTCCTAGGACATGTGGTGTCTGAAAAGGGTGTATCAGTTGATCCAGAGAAGTTGAAGGCTGTTATGACGTGGGAGAAACCACAAAATGTCTTCGATATTGAGAGCTTCTTGGGCTTATTCTGTAATGACCTAGATATTTATAGAATAATACATTTTTATATCTATTAATATTTATGAATGAAATTTTAATTTTATTTTAAATAGGACACTTTTTCTGATAGCGTACTCAACACGCAACAACAGGTTTCTTTGAAATCTTACGTTACACACAACTTTGAGTTATACTAAAAAAATAATATAATATTATTATTGTAAATGATAGTTAACGCCATAAAGTTGTATTGGAGAGAATGAACAGAACTAACTACAATATAATTATTAAATTTCTTTACACTTATCTAATAAATTTTAGAGGCTTAAAATAAAAATGAATTCGATTTTAAGCATGAAAAACTCTAATATTTTTAAAAGGTCGTTTTACCGTCTTTTGATGGAAAACCCTTTTTAAATCTAGTTTTTTTTTCACTTTTATATGTTCTATTTGACAAAATAATATTATTCCTTAGAATTAGGACATCAAAATTTACATTGTATTAAATTTTGGTATTTTTCTAATAAAGTTCATTTTTAAATGAATAGTGAAAATACTAAATTTTAATTCAAAAATGCCTTTTAATATAATTTATTTATATAGTTATATTGTAATTTTAATTGGTTTTAAAGTTTAATTGGATTATATTTTTATCATTTAATCCAATTTTTGTTATTGGAAATAATTTCACTTTGAAATTGGACAAAAACGCATGTTAATCTTTTGGTAGTTTTTACTTCTTAAAAACACGCTTTTTGGTTTTGACAGCAGGAATTAATTTTAAATTAATTTCTAAAACTTCTGTGTTTTGAATTTAAAAAAATTTATTCCATATTTGTAATCATAAGTTCCAAATTTTATAAATATTTAACCTTTATTTTTAGACATTATGAATAGTAACTTCGTTAAATATTTTATTTACCATAGTTAAAGGGTGAATATGGAAAATAAGGGTAAAAAAATAATATTATAATAATATTAAATTACCCTAACACATGTACTAATCATATTTTATGAGATATATACAACCATTGTCATACTTGGGTTGATTTTTGGACCTCATGGAGCTACTTGTCTGTGAAAATGGCATTTAATTACTTTTAATTTAAACTTAAGGAAAATATAACCTAAACATATATCTTTTAGTAAAAAATATTATATGGGGTTATATAAGTGATATCTTCAACTATAAATATTATATTGAAATATAAAAGTATTTCCTACATCATGGTATTTTATTTATAATTTTTAAACATTAAAAAATAAATTAATTATGAAACAATGGTGATGTAATGATTGCTTCATTAATAAAGGATTCAAATAAATGATATTATAAATGTTAAAATAAATTTAATTTTAGTATCTTGATGTCATACACGAATCTTTTGGATAATATTTACATGTTATATTTGTATTAATGAGGTTTTTTCGAAGTAATTAAGTTTTTATGGATTTTTAAAAAAGTCATGATATGAATAGTGTCAAAATTGACATAATTCATATTTAAAAATATAAAATATTTTATTAAATATTATAAAATTCAAAAAAATATAATATTCGGTCAAAAAGTTATCATAAGTCTAAATTTTTATTATTGACTCTTTAATTTGATATTTTTCATGTTTTGGTAACTATTTATATTCTCAAAGTGTTAAATGCTTGATAAAACGGTAAGAGTAAAAAAGGGTTAAATAAAAAATATAAAGATTAAAAAATATCCAAAACCTATATAATTCTTATTGGATGATTTTATTTAGACTTATATTCATATTATATTATAACTAACTTAATTTGGACTCATTTATAATCTAAATATAATTTATAATAAAATGATATTTCAAGATATTTCTTAACTACCCCTCCTCCCCTTATAAAAGGCCGCCACCTCTAACCCTTACTCACACCTGTCAATCCCCCTTGTCTCATCCAAACTCTACCCAAATAATCTCCAAACATACCTCTATTCATCCTATAAGCCTTCCCCTAGGCAGAAGGCAATTCAAGAGATCCCTTTGGCTCAAATCAAAAGAAGTTACCTGATTTAAGGTAAAGTATTCTCTCAAGTTTCTTTCCATTATTTTTCCTTCTCCACTCCCTATGATCTTCTTATTATTTGTTTATATAAAAAAAGTATCTTCAATATACTAGGTTTCTTTTATGAGATTTATTCTAACTACACTTACACACACCTCCATCTAATGGATACAAACATATTGTTTCTGTGTACGGTTAATTACTGCCTCACGAAACGATGATTATTTGATTTTCCCCTAACACCTATCATGGTGGCCATTATGATGGCACTGTAATTATATATGATATTTATGATATTTATTTTATCTATATTCTAATTTAACTCTCATTTATAACATACCTTTATGCTTTTAATGTTGTATAAATACGATAATTTCATTTGAGGAAATGCGGACTACCGCCCCCTCAAAGTGATATGACTCATTCATGCTATACATGGAACGTATAAAGAATGGAATTAATGAACTTATGTAACATATATAAAATATATATTATACTTTAATTATAATATAGCTATGTATCATTTAGTTTTCATTACTTTAAATATGAAAAAGAAATGAAAGTAGCATTCATGCGTACGTATGGCTTACCGTCTCCATGAACGGTGTGTTTCATTTCTTATATCAAAATGCTATGAACTATTATAAATACATATATACTAGATATATATGATATATATGATATCTAAATCATTAATATAATTCTGGAGATAATTTAATTTTGACCACATGGACAATTTATAATTTTAACAAGTTCATTTTTTACTCAAGTTCCGAACATCGACAAAATGTTCGATATGAACTCAAGTAATTAACTAATTGTTATAGCAAGGTAATAAGTGATATAAAAGGAATAATAAACATTAAAAAGGTTCTTAATCAATTATAAATTAACTTAATTTTATTATTCAGGAAATTAAATAATGAATGAGTCAAGTCGGACATGATGTAAGGGAACTTCATAACCCAATTTCCATTCTTTGGGTTAATTGTATAATTCTTGATTATGTCATGCTATAACTATGTGAGAAAAAAAATTGATATCCTGTCTTTCCTGAATGGCCCGAAGGCCTTATTTTTTATTTTTTATAATGGATAATCCCTCTTTTAAGGGTTGAAGGGGAACCCGTACATGACCCGTAGGCCCAAGGCACAAGGCCCGACAAACCCACAATACATGGCCCGAAGGCCCAAAGGCATACCATGTCTAATACATGACCCATAGGCCCAGCCCACTTGAAATACCCCTCCCCAGATTTCTGCATCATTGATCACCTAACTCCCACCTTTCATTGCCGATCGGCTAGCATTTCCCCGTACAAAGCTGCACGGTGCCTGGTCCCGATGGCGGATGTCATACCCTCTCATTCTTCCAATCTGGTTAGCTCTACATCTGGTGGATGCTACTACTATTGCTCTGGTCCTCTTCTGGGGCTTGTTCTATGTGAACTAGGTCACTCCATGGTCTACGTGACCTGAAGGACCTATGGCCCGAAGGCCTTTGATGACCCGAAGTCCCTGGAGACCCGTAGGCCCAAACCGGTAGCCCGAAGGCCCAAATTGGGTGAATAGTTCTAGATGATACAGTACTGAACATTGACTTCTACAGTGACTACTATAGTGAATACTCCAGTGAATGCTATAGTACCCCATAAATTCACCTCCAACCGGTTTTGAACTTGGGTCTCTTGGATGCCAAGAAGGAGCCCTTACCACTCGGGTACGGGATCGTTGGTTGATATCTTGTCTTGTATTTATACTTGATTTATGTTTACTTATAGTGAATACACATTATCAATCTATTTTATTTAAAAAATGACCTTTGTAAGGGACTTCCTCTCAATATCCTTTCTTTGAGGCATATTTTTATTTATACATGACTTGCTTTTATAAAGTGTATAAACCCCTTTAACTTTTAATTTTATTCAAAGGGAATATTTTTTCTACGTAGAGTTTTACTAAATAACAAAGGTAATGTTTTTTTTAATGTGCACAGTGACAATGACCTTTTCTCCGTTGTGAGAATTATTTGATATTTGGCTTCCTTAATAAGTTGCGATGTTTTTAAATGGAAAATAAATACCATATTCCCTTTTTACATATTTTGGTATTGAAAATGGTTTTAAAAGTGAATTTTCTATTTCAATATCTTCAAATTATTTCTTATGATTGTAAATGAAATTTAATGTTTGAAATGTTGATATTTGCAATCTTTTATGTTTGATGATTATATAATGGCACTTGGACATTTGATGGGTGGTTACGTGATAAACCAAAATGATGGGTGGTTCCGTGATAAACCAAGGAAGGGTGGTTATGTTATAACCTCCAATGAATTGGGTATGGAATTCAGTCATATGGCTATTCCATTTAGTGATATGTGTGGAAGTCGACCGTACGGTTATTCCATTTAAGTATGTTTATGTCTCAAGATACCTTTATATGCTATATATTGCTTTCTATAGACTTTGTGGTAATATTTTGGTTACAAAAAGGGTAAGAAATGATCTTATATTCAGTGAAGTTTTTTTACTACTTTTTAAATGTAAAAAGCATTACTTTATAATAAAGTATTCATGGTTTTTATGTTATTTAAATACTAATAGTTTTGTTTCTTTATGTATCTCCTACTGAGATTTTTATGCTCATCCCAAGTTTTGAAATGTTTTTCACAAGACATAAAGAAGAATAGAGTCAATAATGGGATCAAGAAAAAGTTGTGCTATTAAAACATGAAATGATGTCATGTTTTGTTTTAAATAGTTTTTTATTTATGAAAAAAAATGGATAGTGAGTTGAAGTGTCTACTTGTAATATTCAAGATGTTATGTATAAGTTATGACCTAGAACATGAGCCTCAGCCTGATTGGTGAGGATTCTTAAGTGCATCCAGGCAACCTGGGATCAAATCCAGGTGGATGAACAATTTCTAGTACTGTTGCAGTATTTTGTAGCAGTACTGTAGCAGGTACTATAGCAATACTATAGCAGGCACTATAGCGGGAATTGTGCAGTACTGTAGCAGGTACCGTAACATGCACTGTTTGGCACTGTAGCAGCTGGGAATTTTCCCCCATTTGGGCCTTTGGGCCACCGATTTGGTCCCTGGGTCCTTTAAGGCCTTCGGTACAACCAAGCCTTCGGGCCAGTAAGTCCTTAGATCCACCTCAAGGCCTTTGGTCCACCTTAAGTGCAAATGAAAACCAGACAACCTACAAGGAACAAGCTCTATAAGGAGGATGAGAAAAGAGCTTTCACCACAACAGAAGCTACATGAATTGAAAGAATGAGAGGGTATGGCACCTGCCATCAGGATAAGCCTATGCATGCACAGGATAGCCTAGCCGAATAGCCATGCGAAGTTGGAGAGCTGATTTCACGATGAAGATGCTGGGGAGGAGCATTTCTAAGTAGTTAGTTTGGGTTGTATGTAATGTTTTAAGCCTACGGGTAATGAATTCCTCTAAGTCCTATGGTCCGTGTAATACTTATGCCTATGGGCCTTGTAAGGGTTCCACCTCACCCCTTGAAAGGTGTATTATCAAAAATCAATAAAAATGAAGGCCTTCGGGCCATTGGATGGATGGATGGTATAAGTTATGACCTAATTTTCTAAATATCTAAACCTAAAAAGATCCTTGATGTGAATTAAAGTCAAATTATCTACTTATCTCTAAATTAAGTAATGTTTAAGGTTGGGTCCTTATAGTTGGTATCAGATGAAAGGTTTAGATAACTTTAGGGATTATGAGTTTTTGTTAAACACATGGTTAGTCCCTATGTTTATTCTTTCAGTTATATCCATATTTTATAACTTTTTCAGATCATGTAAATTCAGTTACAAATGGAATCAGGAGGGTCTCAGACAACATTACTATATATTCTTGATGACTGCTTTAAATAATTATTGAAAAGTCATGTTTGGATGATTGTAAAACTTTTTCTAGCATACAACTCACTTGCAAGAAGTTTTTTGAGATATCAAACACCTCCACTATACCTCGATACAATCGTGGATCATGGGTTGTATTTAATCAATTCATATTTTCTCAATATTCTCATATTTTCAAGAAAGGTAAATATTATCAAGAAATTTTCAAATATTGTACCTTATCATAATATTTTGAAGCATATTATGATTTTGAAAAAGTTTCTAAAGAAGGAGACCCTTGCACAACCTATTTATATTTTCTTTTAGAATATAGCCTCTCATCCCATACTTATGGTTTTTTAAAAGGACCATTTATTGAAATTTTTAACTCAAACTCGTTCTGACTATTTTATAAAAATCAAGTTTTATCAAAGGTTTTGAAATTATATGCCATACATGATTATTTTACGAAACTATTTTTATATGAACAACCATATGACTCCAGTTGTACAAGGTGTATTTGGATGAAGGAAGTAAATGATTTTGAAGGATCTCTAAATCATTGTTGCAATGCATGGACCTTCTACCTACATGAACAAGATAATGATGAAACCATTTGGACACCATGATCAAGTTATGATGTTCTTTATTTTGGGGATGGTTTTATTTTATCATATGGAGGTGAAATAAAAAAATTACAATATATATAATACTTCATTAAGATGTTGAGGTCTTAATGAGTTGAGATGAAAATGATAGGTATAAGAAAACCATTGAGGCTAAAATATTTTAGGGTTATTTTTTATTTTTAAATAAGGGAAACCCTTAAGATGGGCGACAACCCGTCGCATCCTGTATGGCTGTAGGAATCGAACACACAACCGAAGGGCGACAAGGGCACATCGCCTACCACTGGCCTACGTGAATTCCCTTGTTAGTATGACTAATTCTTTTTAGTTAAATGATTTTATGGATCAATAATATGTTGATTTTGGGAACTTATGTTTTATCAAATGGATATCCTTGGTATAGGAAAATGATTTGGTGATTAAGTGATAAAGGTTATTTTGGAAGACATTCTCTCTTTTGGGAACACTATATGCTTAAGGAAAATATAATACTATGGGATCTCATTTGTGGAGTAATGGTTGAAATTTTATTTTGGAAGAATCAATTTTTTTATTGTGAAAATATGGTGATTTGGGTTATTTATGGAAATGATTAACCTATCATAGAGAATATGTAATTAGGTTAATTACACTTCAGTATGAGACTGTAAGAGTAGTCGATGTTATTTGGAGATAAATGTTAAGATTTAATATAGAAGACTATGTGATTAAATCCTTTTGAGTTTTGGGTTTCAATATTAGTTTGGAATACATTGAATAATTTTAAGGACAGTTTTTTATTGAATGGTATTTGTTGAACTTTGGGTATTGTTTGTCGAATTTTAGAGATTAAGAGTAGTATTTCTTTTTATAAAGTATTATCCATTTTGGCTATTATTTAATCTTGTACTAACCTTTTTTGTTTTGGTTAATGTCTAAAGACAGGGGAAATATATGGTTCATATTTTTTGGATCATGTTATTCTCTAGAAGTTTATTCTAGCACTTCAGGTGTGACCAAGTCATCTTGAATACTCATCGTTTGGAGAAAAGATGAGTTTTTGGTAGAAACTTATTAAAGGATGAAACTATACTTAAAAAGTAAGTATATTTCCTTATTTTCTTAGTCAATATCATAAATAAATTCTCCAACTTTATGAAATGGAACCTAAAGAAAAAAAACATTTTCTATTTACTTTTCCTACTGGGGAATCAAAGATTGTTTATCCTATCACAAGTTTGTGGTTTTCTGGTGGTTAACCTTCTCCTAATCATGTTTTCTATCACTCTCCATCAGAACTTGACACTTATTTTCTCCTCCATATCCATGTTTTGATGGAATCCTAGTATTTTTTATCTCGAGTGACCTTTGTACTTATCTTTCTTTCTTTTATAGTGATATTTTTATTGAATATTTTTCTGATGTGGGACTTTTAATGATGTTTTAAGCCCAATTTTAAAATTGTGAGGACGTAATTTCAAAAAGGGGGAAAGGATGTAACGACCCATCTATTTATAGAATAATACATTTTCATATCTATTAATATTTATGAACAAGGTATTAATTTTATTTTAAAGATTAAACTTTGTCTAATAATGGACTCAACACGCAATAACTGGTTTCTTTGAAATCTTACATTGCACAAAACTTTGAGTAATACTAAAAAAATAATATATTATTATTATTATTTTAAATGATAGTTAATGACTAAATATTGTGTTTGTGGTAATGAATAAAACTAACTAAAATATGTTTATTAAATGTATTTACACTTATCCAATAAATGTTAGAGGCTGAAAATAAGAATGAATCTGATTTGAAGCATGAAAAACTATAATATCTTTAAAAGGTTGTTTTACAGCCTTTTGTTGGAGAACTATTTTTAAATCTAGTTTTTGTAACTTTTATAAGTTATATTAGACAAAATAATATTCTTCTTTAGAATTGGGACATCAAAATTTACATTGGATGAAATACTGGAATTTTTCTGATAAAGTTCATTTTTTATTGAATAGTGAAAAATAATGAACTTTAATTCAAAAATGTCTTTTAATATAATTTATTTATATAGTTAGATTGTAATTTTAATTGGTTTTAAAGTTTAATTTGATTATATTTTTATCATTTAATGCATTTTTTTCATTTAAGTAATTTCACTTTGAAATTGGACATAAACGCATGTCAATCTTTTGGTATTTTTTACTTCTTAAAAACACGCTTTTTGGTTTTGACAACGAGAATTAATTTTAAATTAATTTCTGAAAATTTTTTGTTTTAAATTTTGAAAAATGGATTCCATATTTGGAATAAGTAGGTAAAATTTTTGTAAATAGGTAAATTTTATTTTTAGACATTGTGAATAGTAACTTTAGTAAATATTTTATTTACCATAGTTAAAGGGTAAATCTAGTAAATAAGGGTAAATAAATAATATTATAATAATATTAAATAATCCTAACACATGTCCTAACCCTATTGGATGAGATATTTCCAACCATTTAAATCCTTGGGTCGATTTTAGGACCCCATAGATCCACTTGTGTGTGAAAATGACATTTAATCACTTTTAATTTAAAGTTAAGAAAAATATAACCTAAACATATATATTTTAGTAAAACAATTTTTATATGGGGTTATATAAGTGAAATATTTGACTATAAATATTATTTTTAAATATAAATATATTTCCTACATCATGGTATTTTATATATAATTTTTAGACCTTAAATAACAAAATTTAATTATGATACAATGGTGATGCAGTGATTGCTTCATTAATAAAGGATTCAAATAAATGATATTATAAATGTTAAAATAAATGTGATTTTGTTATTTTTATGTCATAAAAGAATTTTTTGGATAATATTTACATGTTATATTTTTATTAATTAAGTTTTTTCTAAGTAATCAAGTTTTATAGATTTTTAAAAAAGTCATGATATGAATAGTGTCAAAATTGACATAATTCATATTTTCAAATATAAACTATTTTATTAAATATTATAAAATTAAAAAAATATAAGATTAAGAAAAAAAAATTATCATAAGTCTAATTTTATTATTGACTCTTTAATTGGGTATTTTTTAGGTTTTGGTAACTATTTTGATTCTCAAAGTGTTAAATGCTTGATAAAACGGTAAGAGTAAAAAGGGGCTAAATAAAAAAGATATGGATTAAAAAATATCCAAAACCTATATAATTATTATTGTTTGATTTTATTTCTACATATATTCATATTATATTATAACTAACTGAATTTTGATTCATTTATAATCAAAATAGAATTTATAATAAAATAATATTTCAAGATATTCCTTAAGTGCCCCTCCTCCCTCTTATAAAAGGTCACCACCTCTAACCGTTACTCACACCTCTCAAAAACCCTTGTATCATCAAAAATCTACCCAAATAAGATCCCAACATCCCTATATTTCTCCTAGAATCCTTACCCTTAGCAGAATTAAATTCAAGAGAGCCCTTTGGCTCAAATCAAAAGAAGTTACCCGATTTGAGGTAACGTCTTCTCTCAAGTTTCTTTCCATTATTTTTCCTTCTCCACTCCATATGCTCTTTTTATTATTTGTTTATATAACAACAAAATTATACTCAATATATTAGTTTTTTTATGATAAGTATTTTAACTAGAATTACACACACCTCCATCTAATGGATACGAACATATTGTTTCTGTGTACGGTGAACTTCTGCCTCACGAAATGATGATTGTTCGATTTTCCCCTACCACCTCTCATGGTGGCCATTATGATGGAAATATAATTATATATGATATTTATGATATTTATTTTATCTCTATTTTTCATTAATTCTCATTTATAACATAACTTTATGCTTTTCATGTTGTATAGATATGATAATTTCATTTGAGGAAGTGTGGACTACCGCCCTCTCAGAGTGATATGACTCGTTCATGCTATACATGGAACATATAAAGGATGGAATTAATGAACTTCTGTGAAATATATAACATATATATTATACTGTAATTATAATATACCTATGTATCATTTAGTTTTCATTTTTTTAAATATGAAAAAGAAATGAAAGTAGTGTTCATGTGTATGTACGACTTACTGTCTCCATGAACAGTGTGTTTAATTTCTTATATCCAAATGATATGAAATATTATAAATAAATATTTATACTAGATATATAAGTTATATATGATATCTAAATCATTAATATCATTTTTTAGACAATGGAATTTTGAACACATGGACAATTTATAATTATAACAAGTTCATTTTTTACTCAAGTTACAAACATCGAAAAAATGTCTGATACAAACTCAAATAATTAAATAATTGTTATAGAAAGTTAATAAGTGATATAAAAGGAATAATAAACTTGAAAATGGTTATTAATCAAGTATAAATTAACTTAAGTTTGTTATTTAGGAAATTAAATAATGAACGAGTCAAGCCAGACATGAGGTAAGGGAACTTTTTAACCCAATTTCTATTCTTTGGGTTAATTTTATACTTCTTGATTATGTCATGCTATGACTATGTGAGAAATTAATTTTGATATGATAACTTGTATTTATATTTTATTTTTTTTACTTATAGTGAATACACATTATTGATCTATTTTATTTACAAAATGACCTTTGTAAGGGATTTCGTCTCAATCTCCTTTCTTTGAGGCATATTTTGATTTATACATGACTTTATTTTATACAGTGTATAAAACCCTTTGACTTTTAATTTCATTCAAAGTGAATATTTTTTCTACATAGAGTTTTACTAAACAAAAAAAGGAAATGTTTCTTTTTAACATACATGGTGACAATGAACATTCTTCCACCGTGAGCATTATTTGATATTTGGATTCCTTAATAAGCCATGATGTTTTTAAATGGAAAATAAATACCATATACCCTTTTTACATATTTTATTATTGAAAATGTTTTTTAAAGTGAATTTACTATTTCTATATCATGAAATTATTTCTTGTGATTGCAAATGAAATTTTATGTTTGAAATGTTGATGTTTGCAATCTTGTATGTGTGATGATTATATAATGGAACTTGGATATTTGATGGGTGGTTATGTGATAAAGCAAAATGATGGGTGGTTTATTGATAAAACAAGGATGGGTGGCTATGTTATAACCTCCAATGAATTGGGTATGGAAGTCGGTTGTATGGCTATTCCATTTAGTGATATGTGTGGAAATCGACCATATGGTAATTTAATTTAAGTATGTTTATGTCCCAAGTTACCTTTATATGCTATAAATTGATTTATATGGGATTTGTGGTAATATTTTTGTTACAAAAAGGGTAATAATTGATCTTATATTTAGTTAATTGTTTTTGCTAATTCTTAAAGGTGAAAAGTATTACTTTATAATAAATTATTCATGCTTTTCATGTTACTTAAATACTAGAAGTTTTATTTATTTATGTATACCATACTGAACTTTTTATGTTCATACCAAGCTTTGAAATGTTTCTCATAGGACATAAAGAATAATAGATTCAAGGATGGGATCAAGGAAAATTTATGTTGTTAAAACATAAAATGATGTCATGTTTTGTTTTAATGAGTTTTTTTTATGAAAAAAAATGAATAGTGAGTTGAAGTGTATACTTGTAATATTCAAGATGTTATGTATAAGTTATGACCTAATTTCTTAAATCTCTATACCTGAAAAGATCCTCGTTGTGAATTAAAGTAAAATTATTGACTTATCTCTAGATTAAGTTTAAGGTTGGGGCCTTATATAGTTGGATATTACCACAGGTTCATGAAGGACTTCTCAAAGTTGGATTCTACAATGACTGCTCTAACTCAGAAGGGGGTGAAGTTTTTATGGGATGATAAATGTCAAAGTTCTTTTGTTGATCTGATACGCCTGTTGACTACTACATCAGTGTTGACTCTTCCAAAATCCGAACAGGTCTATGTGGTCTTTTGTGATTCATCAGGTTCAAGCTTGGGATTCATTCTTATACAGGGTGATCATGTAGTAGAATATGGATCTTATCATATTAGGACACATGAGAATAATCATCCTACCCATGACCTGAAACTTTCAGCTATGATGAATGAACTTAAAAGTTAGAGGCACTACCTTTTTGGGGAAAGGTTTACGGTGTATTCAGACCACAAAATCTTGAGATATATCTTCTCCCAAAAATATATGAATCTTCTGCAGAGGCATTGGGTGGAGTACCTGCCATCTTTTGACTTTGAAATTGCATATACCCCTAGGAAAGGGAATTTCATTGATGATGCTTTGATCTGGAAACTTCCAACCCGTGTAGTGAAAGAATCTTCAGAAGAGTGGAATTTTATGTATCTCTTATCACAATTGCATATTGGAGTTTAGGAGTAAAGGGTTGATATTTATTTATCCAGTGTGCACTTGATGTATACCCTTTTTTAGATGATTCTTCAAGATCAAGAGCTTGATGATGAGTTCTGTATCTTTATAGAATCCATTCATGGTGGAGAGACAGTTTCTCTTTGGTCGTTCTCTAAAGAGGGTATTATATGTTATCAGAACCACTTCATTGTGTTGTTATCAGCAAGGAAGGTAGTGATGGGGGATTTCCATTTTTCTCAGTGGGTTATTAACCCAGGAACCACTAATATGTTCTATGAAATGAGGTATAAATTCTAGTGGCCAGGTATGAGACAAGACATTGTTGAGTTTGTCTCTCTTTTCTATACTTGCCAACAGGTGAAAGTCGAGCACCAGAAACCTTCGAGTTTATGACAGCTACTTCCAGTCCCTACATGTAAGTGGTATGAAATCTCTATGAACTTTATGGTTGGTTTTCCTCATACCTAGAGAAAGAATAATGAAATATGGTTTGTGATTGATAGGCTGACTAAGTCATCTCAATTTATACACATTCGAGATACATCCAAAGTTGAGGAGTTAGACAATCTCTACGTGAAAGAGATTTTTCTTTTTCACGGAGTCCCGTCTGCTATAGTCTCTAATAGGGATCTTCAGTTCACTTATCAACTTTGGATAGGCCTTCAGAAGGCACTGGGATCTCAGGTTCGTTTGATCATGGCCTATCATGCACATTCGGACGGCCAGACAGAAATATCTATACAGATTCTTGAGTATATGCTTCGCGCCTGTGTCCTTGACTTTGGTGGGTTTGGGATGATCACTTGGGGATGGTTGAGTTGTATTATAGAAATAGTTACCAATTTATGATTAGAATGGAACATTTCAAGGCCTTGAAAATATCTATTGTGTTGGTCAGAGGTCGGTGAAAGTTCATTGGTTGGACCACGCTTGGTGCAGGAGATGATGGAAAAGATTCAGCTAATTCTTCAGAGGATGTTGATAGCACAAATTAAACATAATTATTATGCTAATAAACACCATATATCTTTTGAGTTTTTAGTTTGTAACCAGGTGTTCTTGAAAGTTTCACCCTGATTGGGTCATTGATGTCTTGGGAGGCAAGGGAAGCTTGCTCCTCACTTTTTGGGGCCTTTTGAGATAGTTGAGCAGGTGGGGACGGTTGCATACCACTTGGCACTTCTACCACAGCTGACCTCAATACAAAACGTGTTCCATGTATCAAAATTGAGAAAGTATATATCTGATCCATATCACATTTTGAGCTAGTGTGATCTTGATATCAAGCCTAATTTATCTTTGACTAAGAAACCAATAAGGATAGTCAATTTTGAGACCATGGTACTTTGTGGGAGGATGATACCTTCGGTTCGTGTTCTCTGGTAGCATGGCTATAATAATCACAAGATTTGGTAACATGAGCCACTGATGAGAGAGCAGTGGCCTCATCTTTTTGGCATGGAAGCTTCTTCATAGGATTTTTTGGGGGAAAATGTTTTTATGGTGGGGTGGTTGTAACATCCTGTTACCTTGATCATGTAATTTTCCACCTTTTCTAAGTCCCATTTTGGTTAAGAAAATCATTTTATGTGATTTTTTTGGGTTTACAGCAGACTGCAGGATAGGTAAATGCCATGTACCTAAAGTACAAGTCGTGTACTTGGTGATGGTTTCATGTCGTGGATAGGGAGATCACGTCGTGAATGGGGAGATCACACCCTGAGTTGGTACATGTTGTGTACCTGAGGTAGACATCATGAAGGTATTAAATATCAGTTTTTCAAATTGAGGAAATGGGTTTTTCGGTGTACTTATCTAGTGTGTCCTACACGTCGTGACCCCTTGTTACACGTTATGACTCGGCTCATGCCCGGCTTAAAGTCACACATTTGGCTTTTTTTCTCAGTCCTTTTTGTTCCAGACTTCATGACTCTCGACCTAGAGAAGTTTTGGTTCATTATTTAGAGATTCAACTCCTTCTGGATCGAACCAAATGTCTTGAGATCTTTTTTCTTCTTGTGGTGCAATTCCTAGGGTTTTGAGGTCTTCTACACCTTCGTTCTTATTGATGGGTGTCGTTGCAATTGTCATTCTTTGGGAAAGAGGTAGGTTGTTCTGTCCTAATTAGCCAAATTTATTATTCTTTTATTATTTGATTTATTTCAATTGTTGATTTAAATTCAATTACTCAAAATTTTCTTTCAATTTAATTGATAAAAACCTGATTCCAGTGAATCAGGATATTTGAAATGGTTTTGGCATGGAAATTTAAAAAAACCCAAATTCCATTGATTTGATTGTATTTTTTGGATGGTTTAAATTTTTTAATTTTAATTGTGGATTTTATGGAAAATGTTTCAATTAAATGGTTGAATTTAATTATGGAAATAAATTTTGTAATGGTGAAATGTGTTTTGAATGGATTTCAAAATGGTGAAAATGGATTAAAAAGATTTGATAGAAACCCAGTGGTTTTATCTTGTGAAAAAGGCATGTTTTTGAATAAAACCTATGTTGGTTTTAAATGGAAATAAATTGGAATTTTTGAAATGGAATAATGGTAGTGATTGTATTTTTAAGAAATCATAAAATAGTTCTCCCATCATGTAAGAGTGCATGAAATCCTTAGGTAGTTAGTGAGTTATTTAGACACACTCTACGCTACGATAACATTCTAAAACATACTTGCGGTGGGTCAAATCCTCAATGGGTTGGGGACAAGTCTCCTTTGTCCAATGTCATAGGGACATGTATATACACATTTTTCTCCTCCAATGGCCTGAAGGCCTTCATTTTTATTGATTTTTGATAATCCACCTTTCAAGGGGTGATGTGGAACCCTTAAAAGGCCCGTAGGCGTAAGTATTACATGGCCCATAGGACTTAGAGGAATTCATTGCCCGTAGGATTCAAACATTACATAAAACCCATAATAACTACTTGGAACTGCTCCTCCCCAACATCTTCATCGTGTAATCATCTCTCCACCTTCACATGGTTGTTCGGCTAGGCTTTCCCGTGCATGCACAGGCTTGTCCCGATGGCAGGTGTCATACCCTCTCATTATTGCAATCCGTTTAGCTTCTGCTATGGTGAAAGCTACTTTCTCCTCCTCCTTCTGATTTCACATAGAGAGTACGGAATCATATAGCTGGTTAATACTATCGTACCTTTTGGCATATGACCATGTTTCTCACTTGTTTATTTATATTTGAGATATAAATGAATGCCGATGTTTTCTGTAACTACTTTACATGCATTATAAATTTATATAAACTATTTTATATAAATATTTTACTTAATCCATTGTTTTATAACTATTCCATCTATTTTGAAGTAAATCCTGTTCTTTGAATGTATTTTCTATCATTTTGAAAATGTATAACATGTTTTTTATAAATATTCTTTTGAATTGTGAAGCCTATTTATTTGGAAAATTGAAAGATTTTATTTGTAAAATCAATAGTTTTCATCTATTATAGAATATTTGGTGGTATCCTACTAGGATTAGGCTCACACCCTACTTTTTTCTTTGGGTGTGTTTAGACTTTCTACTTCCAAGCTCGAGAAAATGGAAGGGATATCTTGGAGGTGGATCCAGATGTTGAGATTTGGACTTGGTGAGTTGTGTCCTTAGGGACCTTGGGGTTTTTTTTCAGTTTATTACTTTGGGTTGTAGTAATTTATCTTTTATGCCTCTTTGTGTTTTGGTACTTTTACTCCTAGTGGAGTTTTCCTTTTGATATGCATATTTTCTTTTGTCTTTGTTTCTGTGTTCATGTGGCAGAAATCATTCCCACTTATAGGTTGTATAATGCTTGGTGTTGGTCATCAGGCTATGGGGATTGGGAATACCCTTCAAGTTATGTCAGGACTGACTCGGTTATCAGGTTACCGGGGTACCTGAGCTGGTTCGTGACATGGTAAGTACTCAAGTCCTTTTTAGCCATTCCTCTCCTCTATTTCTCTCAACCAAGTTATCAAGGTGTGAGAATTTTTACCTTCTTCTCAGATCCCCCATGTTCTAAGTATAATTAGAGGCTAATATCAAAGGATAAGGATCATAGAACTCTATGGTGGGTGGTCTATAACACATCCCTCAAGTTCTTTGAATTTGTAATTGTCGTGTGGGGCCCATTAATTTCATAGGGAGTCATTTATTAAATTTATATGTCATTCTTATAATCATTATAACCATATGATTATGCTATTTTCATATGTGTGATTATTTTTTGGTGGTTACGCCTACACCTTTATCCATCCAATGTAGGATGATATTCCATAATTGATTTTTTAGTGTTTTGACACTTTTGAGCCATTGTTTGGATGTGTTCAAGTTTGACCAGACTAATGGTAGGCCTCCTTATCATAAATTAATGTTGTATCATGTAATGGTGAATGTAAAGTACCATGTCACTTCCACTTGACCCACCTAAGGTAAGAGCTTCAAATTGATAACTAAATATAAAAGGGAAATTGAAAATTATACTAATTATGTGACTTGACTAGATTAAATGTGAATGATTAATAGGTTTCATGTATATATCACCCCTTACCATGTTAATGGAAGGTAGCGGAATGAACCATAATTATTGAATATGCCTTAAATTAAATTAATAAATTTTTAATGCTACTTGACCTTATCACACTAATGAAAGGCAAGGATTAAACCAAATGGAATATTACATGACTTCATAATTAAATAGGATTTTTATAACTCAAGATCACTTTGGATTCTTATCAGGGAATGCCTTAAGCACTTAGGAACCCCGTTCTGATTCAAGGATATGTTTTTTATTAGGTTGAGACCCACTTAGATCTTGATCCTTATCTATTCTTGGATGACTAGTATGACACCTTAGGATCCATCATATAGTATTAAAGGATGCCTTGGATACACTTCTTGGATCTAGCATTGACAAGTAGGTGTCAGGGTTAAATCCCATCAGGCCCAGTCATTGCTTAGCCCTGTTTTACCTTGGATGAACTCCATCGACTCAGTAGGCATCTCATTCTGGAATGCCTTAGACTATGCCCATTGGATTACACTCTTACCCTTATCCAGGCTATAGTTATTACTAATTTGGTGACCCTTGAGGTCTATGTTGCATTAGTTATTACCATGAAACTTCATTATTAAATGTCATTATAGGTTTCCTTATCACAACTTGGAACCTTAACTATTGTTAACATGTGACTTATTTATAAATAGGTAATAATCAATTAATGGAATAGTTATGTTCAGACACCAGTCGAGGGTTGAATCGGGTACTTGGTCATTTAGTTACATTGTGATTTTTATTTTATATATGCATTCTTTCACACTCTTATATTTCCATTACATGGGATAAATATTATAGACACCTTTGGAGGTGGCCCATTGAGATTTGTCTCACACCCTCTCCAGGCACCGTTTGGTACTGAAGGTAGATTACATGTATGAAGGTGTTGAAAAAGGGAAGCATATGGCTTTGAACATTTGATTTCTTTTTGTTTAAGATGGATATTGATATAATATGACTGAGCTGGATCTTAGGATGCTTGGGATAGTCTTTTATTTCCATTATAATTTTTTGAAACATGTTATGTATGTTGTTTTGTATCCATGTTTTCCAGTTTTCTAGATACAAGACATATCATCATCAGTTATTGTATGTTATTCCAATTTTTTCAGTTATTGTTACTATTGTCTCTTTTTTTTCCTTCTGTTTACTTATATTTCTTACACTATTTACCTTAGTTTATATTTAATAGTTATGCTACACTTTGGTAATGAGGGAATAGTCTCCCCATGGACACACCCTAGGCCCTCACTGCTAGTCAGCAGCCTCTGGATTTTGGGG
Source organism: Viscum album (assembly GCA_963277665.1). Classification (NCBI taxonomy): domain Eukaryota; kingdom Viridiplantae; phylum Streptophyta; class Magnoliopsida; order Santalales; family Viscaceae; genus Viscum; species Viscum album. The sequence continues at coordinate 1,352,367,073 of OY728147.1, read as the reverse complement.
ATATGTGCTTGAGTCCATGTGGCCCACCAGGCTCGGGGTACCTATTAAGTAGAATCTGGGTCCGGGATATCACATGAAATTTATATATTTCTATAATTTGGGTATTATATATAGATTTTTGTGATCATATATGTATTTAAATATAGTAACCAAGTAGATTTAGAAAGATTTATCCAGGGGAGGTTGATCTGCAAGTACACAATAGAGCTAAACTTTCTTTTCTAGCTACCAGGGACTACCACCTCATGTTTCCAAGCAGAATGATATTGGGTTTTAAGGGTTTTTATTAAGTTTCATTTGGTACCAAAAACATTATTTTGGTATATACACTTTATACAGATGGGTTTATTTTCAAATTTGGGAATAAATGTTTTTTCTTTTATAACGAGGGTATTTTTATGTTAAGGAATGTTTAAATAACAGTCTTTATGTGTTGGGTTACAAAAATCGGTTAACGGAAATCGATAATGAAGTTAATTCACATTACTCATACTTCACCCAACTTTTCCATCGATTGATAAGTCATGTAAATAAAAAACTCTTGACTAAATTACCTCAAGATGAATATTTAGATTCTTTTGAACTAAAATAACTTTGGTTTATATCATGCTTGTTTACAAGGAAAAATGAAAAAAAATCCCCATATAGTGGGAAATTTGAAAGTGCTAAAGAGATTCTTGAATTAATTCATACAGATGTGTATTCCTATTGAAGCAAGGGGTGGTTACTCATACTTCATAACTTTTAATAATTATTTTAGTAGATATGGATATGTTTACCTAATGAGGTATAAGTCTGATTCTTATGATAAATTCAAGCGATACAAGAATGAAGTTGAGAACCATCTTGGTAAGAAGATTAAGAAAACCCACTCATAAATTTATAGATAATATCTTAATCAAAACTTCATTGATTTTTTTTTGGGAATTTAGGATACTATCTCAACTCACTCATCCTTATACACATTAGTGGAATAGTGTAATCGAAAGGAGGAACTGTGCCTTGTTGGACATGGTCAGATCATTGATGTATAATAAAATTCTTCCATTATCCTTTTGGGGATATGTGTTAGAAACAACAACATATATACTAAACTATTTTCCAACTAAAGTGATAGATGATATGCCATACCAATTATGGAATGAAAATAAACCCATGTAGTCTTACTTACATGTGTGGGGTTTCAAATCATTTTTAAGTCCTCTTCAAGTAATAGTCTTTCACCCCAATGCACAATGTGTATCTTCATAGGAAATCCTAAAGAAAAAAAGTGATATTACCTATTAAATCCTTTATACAAAAATGTTTTGGTCGAAAAAATTACCACATTTCTTGAGAATAACCTTATCTCTAAAATATATAGTGGGAGCAAGATAGACTTTGATGAAGTTCAGGCTCAAGATACACAAGAGTTATCATAGGAACAATTTCTAAAAATCCTCATGGAAGAAAAATTTGTTTAAGAGACACAAGTACTACATAGTATTACTTGATAGGTTTAAGAACTAGAATTTTATGGTTGTTTAGTCACTGAGTATAGTGATTAATTACTAGTTTATAATAATGATCCTTTTGTCATGACCTTCCTTCTTCAAGATGAGAGAAGGAACATAAAACTGCCAAACCCTTCCTTATTCAAGATGAGGGGCGAATAATGACCCCTTAGTCCCTCCTTCAATAGGCTATGAATTATTGACCAGCACCAAGGGTATAGAATCTCACACAGAAATGGAAGGAATTACCCTTTTTATAGAATGAGATTGGGAGATAAGATGGTAAATCCCAAACAACTCTGAGTACTAAAAGTAAAAGTAAATCCCAAATCCGTTCCTACATGCATGATCAAAAGTGAATTTGCTTCAAGGTAAAATGAAAAGTACAAGGTAAAGTACCAAAAGAAAGGAGTCTAAGAATAAATAATAACAAATCCCAATGCCTGAGCTAGTAAAGTCCATCAAGGTCCTGAAAGTCCTCCTAGAAACCTGAAAATAGTTTTATACACATAGGGTGAGTATACAAGTATACCTAGTAGGGAAACTAAATCTACCCATGCATAAGTGAGGTAACATACTAATGTTCCTATGATAAAATAGTAGAATCTCCAAAGAACTTACCACGGAATACTAACTAGCCTAGCCTCACTAAGTCACACTCAACAAATAACACAAGTCAAGTAAATTAGTAGCATAAGCACATCGATATTTGGGTACCCTGTACCCCTTTCCCACTAGTTAATTTCTCATCCCTAACGGTTAATCTCTTGAAGCTACCACTATTCCCATATGCAGTCCCACTACCACAGCCCACACACACACACACCTAGGCCTCCAACCACACACAATCCTGGCCACAGACACCTGGGCCACAACAGCCACACCTCTCACCCAAAGACACCTAGGCCTCATCCAAAAGACACTTGGGAAAACAAACATGGCCTATAAACAACTAGACTTTCATCTACAACAAACCCTCACCTGAAGAATCTTGGAATATGGTAAGCCTTAATCCATTACATCCTTCCAAGATATGCTCGAGCGGTAAGAACTTGAAAGAGGGTGTGAGGAAGAAATTCAGTAACCATCCATCCATCCTCCCACTAGGATGTTGGGAAAGACATCCTCCCCCATGAAATGGAGGTGTTTGAAACATAGTTCTCAACAAGGGTGGAATGCATATTGAAATTACAAGAAACTATAATATATATATATAGGTAAACAACCACTCATCCCAACCTATGGGTTTCCAAACAAGAAACCAACCCACACAACCACCTTTGTTGCTACCCCTAAATGTGCAACCACATGAATAGCCATAAAAAAACACAAGCCTAACCCCTTTTTCATTTAATCGTTGGCCATTTATTAATTAAGTGGTTTTCTTTATTTTGTTCTAGAACTACTGGGAATCTATCAACCACAACCACACTAAAACAATAAGCAAACCCAATCTGTAGTCCCACTACACAAACCCCCAATCTTTCTAGACACCTGTTCATCCATTCCCAACAACCAATATTCAAAATTATACCACACCATCCTTCTCTTACAACCCATATCCACAACCCCACTGCCAAAAAATTCCCAGATGTGGTCCCACTACATATAAGTTCATAACCACACTATAGTCCCAATTCCCAACATCACTCCGCAGCCATAACACAACAAAGGCAGTTCAGCTGCCTACAAGTTCATTCATTTCACAATCAATCAATCTCCTAGATTTGGACACCAAAACACCCCCCATATTGACCCACACACAAATCCCATGAAACTATTATTAAACAACAACCCTATTGTACACACATACCACACCCTTCTCATGGAACCAACTCCTCTATCCAACCGTGTACCCACAACTATTCTCCCAATAGCAACGCTACACAACTCACACAAGTTTATAAAATTCAACATAACATGGCAATAATCCACACCTATCAACAGGAAGTGTATGCATTCATATTTAACCTACAGAGGTTTCTTAATTCCACTTAATTATAACTAGGGTGATCACACAACACACTTGATCTTGGGGAATTCATTTATTTAACCAAGTATATGTGACTAAGTAGATTTGGTGTTCCGGTCATTCTTTCAAGAATCTCAATAGAACAAAACATTATTTGTGCACAAGAAAAGACCACCAATGTACATGATTTTCAGAAGGATTTACAGCCAAAACAATACATAAAATAATCAATTATAATTGATAAAATTGGTAATCAACATTAAACCACTATATGTCCATTATTTTATTTACCTGTGTTGTCTCTTGATCAAATCCAGTTCTTATATGTTTCTTATTTAAAAAAAGTATTCAGTAATTCCTCACAAGGATTCATTAGCATACCCACCCCACATGATTCAAAATTAAAAATAATAAAAATAAATCCCTACTTGGATGATCAAAGGATTGAAGTTCCTTCATGTGCCAAAAAACGGGGATCATGCGAGTCACAGGAAAGATATTTAAAAAAACCGAGCAGGAGAGCTCTGGTACAGGCGCATGAATCGTCTAGGTAGGAAGGCTCTAGGCACTCCATGGAAAATTAAAATGAATAAGTAAGGAAGATATCTCGTTTTATGAATGGGTGAGATCCAAAAAATTAGGGAGACAATTTCAAAGTACTTGAAAATCAGATCGTGGTTTAACCACGCGGCTTGGAGGTTTCAAGGCTGGTGGAATGTTATGAGATACAGGGAATTTAATAATTCCCCTCAAAAATAGTAGAGACATCCCAGCGTACCACTGTGAGTTTATAGGTTACCATTTCACAGAAATAAATGCGTAATAGGGGAGAAACTGGAAAAACTGGGAAAATTTTGAAAAAACTGGAAAAAACTGGAAATAAGTCACCGATGGGTGAGTCACTGACATTGAGCCACTGACAGGTGAGCTACCGACGTTACATACTGAGGTTGAACCATAAAATCTGAGCCACTAATTCTGAGCTACTGATATAATGACCAACTGATTCCTCGACCTACTCACACCTTGACCTACTGATGCCCTGACCTACTGACACCTTGACCAACTAACACCCTGGCCTACCAACAACTTGACCTACTGATGCCCTAACCTACCGACACCTCATCCTATTGATGCCCTGAACTACTGAAACCAATTCCCTAGACTCACCAATTTTGATTCCCCTAACTCATTTATGCTCTAACATACTGACAAAAAAAACTTTAAATTTGGTAAACTCTTGAAATAATCTAATATTGCCTCCCAGAACACCCTTAAACACTGGATTTTCACAAGGGAATGGCCTGGGGAAATATAGGTTATTACACCTTTCACCTATAAGGAAGTATTAAGTGGAACATAAGTTACCAAGTGGTAATAATCCATGGATTATGAAATGGATTCCTTATACCAAATCCAAGTTTGGATTGTGGTACATCCTCCAGTGGATATAAACCTTGTTGGTTGAAATGGGTATTCAAGAAAAAACTGGACATGGATGGACAAGTCAGAATTTATAAGTCATGAATGGTTAAAAAAGGATTTAAATAGTTTCAAGGAATTACATATGATGAAACCTTTTCACCGGTTGAAATTTTGAGATCCATCAAAATTATACTTTCCATTATGGCTTACCATGACTATGAGATTTGGAAAATGTATGTCAAAACAACCTTCCTTAATGGGAACCTTCAATAATATTTCTACATAACACAATAAAAATGGTATGTGACTCCAAAGGATTCCAAAAAGATATAAAAATTTCAAAAATAAATTTATCAATTAAATCAAGCATCTAGGTCATAGAACATTTGTTTTGATAAATCCATAACATAATTTGGTTTTATAAAGAATGAGTGCTAGCCTTGTATCTTCAAACTATTTAGTGGGAGTGTAGTTGTTTTCTTAATATTATATATTTATGACATATTACTCATTGGAAATGAAATACTAGTCTTATATTCTGTTAAGGCATGATTCAAATAAATGATTCTCTTTGAAGTACATGGATGAGGTGACATATATTCTTGGGATTATGATCCATCATGATAGATCCAAGAGGCTAGTCATCCTAAGTCAAAGTACATACATTGACAAGATATTTAATTGATTTAGTATATAACAATCCAAGATGGGTTTATCTCTAGTATCACATGGAATTCATCTTTCTAGGAAAATGTTTCCTTATACACATGAGTAAATAAATAGAATATCAAGGATTATATACACATCAGCAATTGGTACAGTCTTGTATATTAATCTATATACTACGATAGATTTTTTCTATATATTAAGTGTGGTAGGAAGATATCAAGATGACCCAAGTGACCACCATTGTATGAAATTCAAGACTATCCTTAAGTACCTAAGGAATACTAAGGATATGTTCCTAGTTTATGGAAGAGATGAGGAACTAGTCATCAAAATATATATATATTCTAGTTTTCAAACTGATTAAGATGACATAAAGTTACAAATGAGGTACATATTCACTTTGAATAGAGGTTTTGTGATTTAAAAGGGCTCAAAGTAGGTTGTGGTCATAGATTATAAAGAAGATTCCAAAAATATTGTGTCTTTTTTGGAAGCTAAAGATGAAGTATGGATACACAACTTTTTTCAAGATCTTTATGTGGTACCTATCATTAAATATCCTATAACACTTTATTGTGATAATACTACAGTGGTAGCTCTCACAAAAGATCCAAGGTCACATCAGTGGATGAAGTGCATACTTTGAAAGTATCATATCTTTAGGGATTTTTCTCAGATATTTGAGGTTACAGTGAGAAATATTTCCATATAAGACAATGTGGTAGAACCCTTTACTAAATCCTTGACTCATTAGAAACATGATTATCATGTGAGGTCTAGTGGACTGAGAGTCATAGGTAGTTGTCTCTATTCCAAGTGGAAGTTTTTTCTTTTAGTGTCCTAGGAACAACTATTTATACTTTTATTGCATGTATATTTGATGCATTTAATATTAATAAAAACATATTATGACATATTGTTCATTTTTATGTATGACTCTGATGTAATAATTTTCTAGATTATATGTCACATTGATAAGGTCATAGCAGTTTCCTGCTATGATAATGACCTTGAAGTGCTATGATGATATTCTTAAATAATGTTATATAGTTGGATAACATACTATGATGTGAAACATAATACATATATTGTTAGTTTTGATTACTCATAAGTGGATGAGGCTTCTCCTCATGAATTTCAAACTTGGTAATCTCCAAAATAGAAGATTATGAGAACAGACCCTCTAGTAGGAATTTTTCATGTTTTAGTGTCATCGAATATTCCAATTTTTAAGCATTTTTAATGGTACTTAGAAGTTAATATTATCATTAATACGTATCATGACTCACAAACATATATTTACTGATGAAAACCATGATTCAATATGTTCATAGTGAGGTAGGGTACATTGTGTATATCACAATTGACATGTCATTAATGGATTGGTCGAAGAAGGATTTTTCCCTTCCATCCATATGAAAGATGATATCTTAGACCTTTGATTGAAATATAATAGTTTCCCTAAATTCCATGTCTATGGTGTAACTATGTATTTATTTTAGATAGTCAAAGAAATACATATCAAGCATATAGGTTGGTGACACAGATGTGAAACCTACCTAAGGAGATATTGTGACAATAAGATTATATTACAAAGTGAGCATTCATATGTGAATATCATCATTGTAACATTAAGTTTTTTATCTTGGGTTCCATGACCCATTTCTAGATAGTAATATTGTACTTTAGGTAATCCCACCTAATGGCAATAAGAAAAAATCCTAGAAGGTTACACACTAAGTGTTACTTATGATCTCGATTAAATTCTAAGTGAATTTAATTAATTGAATAAATATTATTCTCAAGATTGAGGAATAATTTTATCTACGTTTTATCAATCATAAATATTTATTGGTAAAAAATATTTATCTATGAATAAAATATTTATTCAGGTTTTCAAAAAAATTCCTAGCAATTCAAATAGACCATAACCATGTCTGGAGATGGATATTTATTTATAAGCCATAAAATAATATTTATCGTATGCCTATGTTGAGATGCACTGAAAAAATATTATTATTTTTTTTGGTTTAGTTTTTATTAATAATATGATATTATTTTAATTTCTAGTATGTAATTAAAATATTTTTTAACCTAAACCCTAGCTTTATAAATAGTCCTTTATGGATATTATGTTGGGTTAATCAAACATAGAACATTGTTGTGTACAGAAAATTCTATTTCGACTCTTCCTTATCTCTCCATCTTAAGAATGAGAAACAAAAGATAGATTTATTTAATATTGGATTACAAGTGATCAACATAAATAATTAAATACAATTGATATGTCATGATATCACCCAGAGATCAATTGGTGTTTTTTAGAGATCAAAGGATCATGTGTGGATCACTACTAGAGGAGTTTTATCCTTGGATCTTCACAGTGAAATGAAGATAATCCAAAGGGAATTTTTAGATGATCAACATATACATCAAAGAAATATCATAATCTAATGTATTTTATTTATTCCAATCTAAATAAATTGATTATATATTTAATATTCAAGATCCTTTATTGGGGTTTCAGTCATTAAAATATTAAAATAAATTTTAATATATCACTAACCAGTGCACATTTCAATTGTGTCCATAAACTTCAGGTGAATTATACAATGAAAGTAGATCATGAGAAACACTTGGTTTTTGTGTTGTGTATCTTTCAGGAGCATCATTTGTATGCCAAGTTATCAAAGTGTGATTTCTGGATACAAGAGGTGTGTTTATTTATCCATGTCATTTCTAAAAAAGGTGTTTCTATAGATCCTGAAAATATATAAGATTTTATCTTTTGTAAAACACCCAATAATGTATTTTAGATACATAGTTTCCTTGTATTAGTGGGATACTAAATATGTTTAGTATCTGATTTATCATATTTGGAATCACTGATGATGAATTTGATAAGGAAAGGTATTCCTTTCCAATGGAATGATGGATGTTATAAATACTTTCATGAACTAAAGGTTGGAATTACATAAACTCCTATACTCATGTTTCTTGAGTCTGTATTATACTATCTAATCTATTATGATGCATCAGGATCTGGGTTGGGATATGTTCTCGTGTAGAGAGATCAGGTTGTTGCTTATGGTTCATGACAGTTACGATTACATGATAAGAACTACCCAACACATGATTTGGAATTCATTATTATGGTATATGATTTGAATACATGGAATAATTATCTCTTTATTTAGAAATTTATAGTGTTTATAGATCATAATATTTTGAAACACATTTTCTCACTAAGAGATTTAAATTTAAGGCAGCATGGATGGATAGAGTTTCTGCATATGTTTTCCTTTGACTTGATGTATATAATAGGTAAAGAGAACTATATGGAAGATGCTTTTTAGATACTCTATTTTTCCTTGTAATAATTTTAAATATATAAAGGAATATTTTTAGATCCAATCATTGATACGAAGAAAGATCATGAGGCCCGGTGAGCCCAAAATTAATTTTAAGAAAATATTAAATATTTTTTTATATCATACATGTGCATTTTTTATAAATAATGGAATATATTATGAATGGAGTCTTGAATCAGAAATATGATAAAATGGTTGAATCTGGGATGTGGGTTTTCCCCTAGGAATGACCTAAAGTTGGTCTATGTTGTGCATTCAGATGAGGAAATTGTTAGCGAGTACATTAAGTGGGTTAATTAATTAATTAATTTAATTCATTCATTTAATAACCAAAACCTTTTATCCTATATAAATAGACTATTATGGAAAACATATAGGGTTAGACTCAAAACCCTAGGATCATTAAGGGGAGGTTTCACCATTATTCATTGGCAGATCGAGATTGGATGACGACCGGTGATTAGATTGAGGTGGATAAATAGACAGTGAATGCAACGGGTCATCCCCATCGCTAGAGAACACATTATTCACCAGTGATCAATACATAATCAAGTCATGACTCATAAGTTTTTATTTTATCCCTCTTGATTAGATTTTTAATGCATTAATTTGATATGCTTATCTCTTGTTTAAAATTTCACACCTTCCGTAAGATCCTATTGTAGAAATAAATTGTTTTATTTAATTTACTATTAATTATACCATGATATCACTATGGAATCCCCACTTTGAAATCATTAGTTGAGAATGCTTGGACAATGATGTTTACCACCCTTATTATGGTGTTTTTCTCACATCGTTCTCTTCATTCTTCAATGTAGGCCGGTGGAGTCATGATTTAACATTTACAGTATGAGATCTAGTGGGATCGAACCCCCAAATTTGTAGAAATTATGTGAATGAAGATTAGGATATAAATTTACTGATGGATCTTGTTCAATTTCAGGATTCAAGTGATGATTCAAATAGATCTGGGATCCGATATGGAGTGGAAGCGTCTGGATAAGTTGTTCATGTATGCGGGATTCATGTGAATGGATGGAATCCATTTTCCATCCACTGGAGGCCAGGAAACGATGTTCAGAGGTGACCCCATTGATTCTGGGTGGTCAAATGGTGTAAATCGATGTGAAAGTGGTGGATCTAGGATCCATGGAGAAGATCTGACTTTCTATGAAAATACTAACTACACTGTGAGTACTATGATGAAGACATGTCGTGTAGTCCCCTAGCTGTAGCAACTATGGTTTTCATGCGGAGAAAAGTATCACATTCCATGTAGGAACCCCACACATCATGTGACCCAGTGTTGGTGGCTTGGTGTATACTTAGAGAGTACATGGGAATGGTAACGTCCAAACACATAGACATGGATTGATTACACAGGCTTGGACATGGCCAAGTACCCAGGTTGGGACATGTCTAAGTATATAGGCATAGCCTGAAGGACATGGGGAGTGTCCATGAGCACACGGGTAGTCCCCAAGTGGTTGATACATGACGTGTGGGACCTGTAAATGTCATATACAGTGACATGGTTATCGATCTGTGTCCATAGGAGACACAGATAGGTTATGAGGTGAGGTCACACATTGTTTAGACCCACATACACACCATGTACTTCCATTTACATCTTCTTTCTATTGTAGCACCTTCATTTTGACTTAAATTTTGGCATGTGAGTATCCTATACTAAGTTTATTTTCATGTATAATGTGACATTTTCCTTCATAATTGATTTTGAGATATGATGTGACATATTTTGATCATGATTCTACTTTAGGTTATGTTCAAAGACTAAATTGATTGGGTAGAATCCTCATAGAGAGGCTGGGGTTGGTAACCCCCTTACCAGGGTTTGGTTCCCCCATACTCCACTAACTGGTTTGAGTGGGAAACCCTAATTCACTAGGGTGTGGGTAATATACCTATAGAGTTGAAACCCCTTGATTCGCTAGGGTTTGGACCCTATATCTATTGAGTGTACCCCCCCCCCCTCCGTGGATACATAAGGGTGTGTGTCCTTTATCTATCTATTTAGTGGAACCCCCATGATGCCCTAGGGTGTGGTTCCTCTATTATTTTGAGTGGAACCCCATAATTCACTAGGGTATGGGTCCTCTATCTATATATTGAGTGGAACCCACTTATTTCACTAAGGTTCAGGCCCTCTACTGGGATATTGTTCCATCTCAATTGTGTGGCACATTGGTGAGGTGTGGATTATCTACACGGTGACTTCTTCAGATAGACACATGAGATATTGGGAATCGATGATGGACCTTTGGAGCTTCCGGAAGATTCATCATCCTAGGATAGGTTGTGAGATGGAGATCTCATTTCTCTCTTGTCTGGGATTCTTATACGAGCATATATATTTATGTTTTGGTTTCATTTCCATCATACATTGGGTTGATCTAACTACTTCTATTTTGTCTCCTATTCCCCCCCCCCCCCATAGTTTTTGGGGTATCCTAATTGGTATGTATATACTCACACCTATATGGGAATTTATTGAATTTTCAGGTCTTATGCAGACAATGGATAGTTCATCAATGATTTCAAAGAAGCATAGGAATACTCAAGTTCATAGACCGTGTACAGTGTTCGGGCTTTTAGATTTTGAGTTGGGCTCTCTCATCATTTATTTTCCATTTTTTCATGATGGGAAATATTTTCTAGTGGGTTTTTATTTTTTCCTTTTCATTTTTTTTACTCTATTGCACTCTTTTTTATTCCCAATAGGTTATTACATGTATGGTTTTTACTCTAGAGGTTATTTTATTTTATAAATATTCCTATGAACTTATTAATGGATATGTTTGGGTGTGTGTGTACAGGTACATTAGGAAAAGTCCTTCCATATTAGTTATTCATCTTAGTACTTTTCACTAGCCCCTAGCCTATGGAAGTGGGATTGGGGTTGTGGTAGACCAGTCTTATACTAGCTAGGTAGGGGCTAGTGGGTTGAGTCATAATAGATCGGTATCAGAGGTGGTTCAACCTTTGGGATGTGTTTAGAGTTTTTCTCCTTATGAAGTTTGGTTGGGAACTTAGAGAAATGGCTTCAAAGTGTATAAAGTGTGGATTTCAAGCTAAGGAACCTAGTTTTGGTGCAATGGATGACGTATCCATTCACCAAGACTCTGACTACCTATTTTTCAACTCAACACACCAAGCCATTAGTTGTAGGGAACATTGGTACATTCATCATATAAGATTGAGTCATTTGAAAATACTTTTTGATTCAGAAACCCATATATATATGCTCATCTAACCATGGTATGTCTTGATTACTTTATGTTGATTCAAAAGTTTTAATTTCTACTTTTCCTTTCCTTAGTTTTGAAAATTATAAATGATTTATTAAAAATATATTTACTAACTTTATATTTACCACGTTTTTTAGTATTTTTTGTATAAAACATTACTTTTTACCAAACATAGAAATAGTTCTAATGTATAATGAATAAAAAAATTTATTATTCAATCTAATTAATCAAACTGAATAAGAGTCTGATTTATCAGACCAACTTCTTTTCTGGCCAATGGTTAAGACTTATGTCATGTTTATCATACTAAAAAAAGTCATGACCATCAGACTAAAATTGGTACATATACATTGGAATGGACTTTGTTTAGTTTATCGGATTGAAAATCAATAGTAAAGTTCATTAGACTATAAAAATTTTATAATCAAAGTGATTAAAATTATATCTATTGTATGGAATACAAAATATCATTATAATGGTGTTAAACTAAACAACATTATAAATATTAAGTAAAACTCGTTCTTATCTTTCAATTTCAAGATCTATATCATTATGATCTATCAAAGTGAAAGTTTTCTAAGGTTGTTGTAACCAACTCATAAATATGACCATTGAGAGATTTTCTATAAATAAGAGGTCATTTGAAGAGCTGGGAGTTGATGTAATTCACAAATCAAGTCATCTAAATATTTCCCTACATGAACACCTTGTTTTTACTATTTTTAATTATTTAGAGAGTTGAAGTTCTGAGGAATCCATGTGAGGATTGTAAATTTCTTAGAACTATTTTCTCTTGTAACCGAGTGTCTGGTCATGGTGCTAATTGAGGGATTTTGGGGATAAGAAAATGGTGAATCTAATCAATCGAATTGTGGGATTATGGGGATAGGAAGATATAGCTAACACTAATCATTGTGTTGATTGATTCTAAGGCTAGGAAGATATAGATAACATCAAACATCATATCGAGGGGTTTCTTGGTCAAGAAAGACAAATCTAATATGGATCTGTTGGATTGAGGTATTCTGGGGGATTAAAAGAAATAGTTGATACTGATCTATCAGATCTAGGGATTTCCTAGTAAGGAAAGATAGACCTTTTAAAATATGTATTAAAACTATAGGATATCTTTAGTTATGATTTTTGACTACCTTAACTCTTAAGGTTAAAGAGTAAATTCTTTTATAATCTTGTAAGTAATTCTTACTATTATAAGATTTTATAATTATTGTTTATACAATATTTATTTTCCACTATATATGTTTATTAGAAAGTTAGTTTTACACTTATATTTATAAAAAAATCTATTTTATTGATGTAATTTTGATACCGATAAACAAACTATGATTTAATCAGACGGTATTCAAGATCCAAATCAATATGAGCTATAAAATTGAAAGGTATATGAGGACGTTGCAACCAAATTAGAAATACGACCATTAAGATATTGCATATAAATAAGAGGTCATTTGAAGAGATAGGAGATGATAAAATTAGAAACTCAAGTTGTCTAAATATTACTATGTGTGAATATCATGTTCCTAGTCTTTGTAATTGTTTAGAGAGTTAAAGTTGTAAGGAATCCTTGTGAGGATTGTAAATTCCTTAGAACTATTTGCTTTTGTAATCAAGTGTCTGGTCATGTTACAAATCGAGGGATCCTGGGGAAAGGATGATGGTGAATATGATCCATCAAATCAAGGTATTCTAGGTCTAGAAAGAAAAATCTAACACCAATCATTATATCGAGGGATTCAGGGGAAAGGAAGATAGATTTAAAACCAATCGTCGTATTAAGGGATTTCTTGGTCAAGAAAGACATAGTTGATATTGATCCATCAGATGAAGGGATTCTAGGAGATTAGAAGATAGATATGGTGTTGATCTATAGGATTGAGTGATTTCCTAGTAAGGAAAGGCATTCCTTTTACAATAGGTATTAAAACTATAGAATATCTTTAGTCAGGATTTATGACTACCTTAACTCTTAAGGTTAGAGAGTAAATTCTTTTATAATCTTGTAATTCATTATTATTATTATAAGATTTTTTTAATTCTTGTTTATACAATATTTATTTTACATTTTGAATATGTATTATAAATTCCGCCTTATAGTTATATTTATAAACAAGTTATTTTATCAGAGTAACTGTGATACCGATAAACAAATTTTGATGTGATCATACAGTATCTAGATTTGACTGTAATACTTTGATCATTGTATGAAGTGAGTTTGGTCATTTTATAATTAAGAGGTTTTTTTGTTTTAGTTAACTCTTTTGATCCAACATTTTCAGGATGCCTCCATGAAGACAGCCATCCAGGTTACTGATTCAAGATTATAATGAATTTTCAATGAGTGATGAGGCCTTATTTCATAGGTCGTCTCGTGATATCTTTCCTCCAGGATGGTAGGTTACAGCACCCACGCCTATCAAATAGAAGATTATACAATTAAACTAAGATGAGGATGTATGTGGGATTAATGAACTCTATGAGTTCCAGCACCAGAGGCTAATGAGGTTCCACAGTGAGCCAGATCCTCAGGCAGTAGAGGATAGGCTTGATTCAGTTATCAAATTTTTTTATACTTGTGTGGAATGTGAATGATCATATGGTTGTGCTGGAATCTAGTATTTTTCATGGAGTAGTTGGGAACTAGTGGAGTCTAATCATGAAGACATGTGATGAGTTGGTACTCTCATGGTCTGACTTCCAGCAGTTGTTTAATGATAAGTACTACCCCTGGTTCTTGTGTTAAATTTGAATTTTGGAGATTTTGGAGCTATAGTAGAGAGGGATGATAGTTTATGAGTGTGTTTTGAGGTTCACTGGCCTGATTTGGTACTCCCTTGACAATATTTGGGGTGTTTTTTTCCAAGAATGGATGTTTGAGTAAAGTCTCCATAGAGGCATCCTTTCTAGTATGGCACCCCTATTTATTCTCACATATTCTAGAGTGTTAGAGCGGGTGCTGGTGATGGAGAGATTCCTATTTGAGGGATTACATGTAGCTATATATAGTAGTGGACATCATGGGGTTTATTAATCTTCATTATATAGTAGGCACCATTTAGCAGGGTTGTGGTATAGGAATCCTCCACATGGATAGACTCAAGCACACGGTCATGTGGAACATGGACCGTGCAAAGTAATATGGAATCCCGAAGATGATCAATTTTATTCATGCAATGGGTGAGGTCACATGTAATGTGATTTCTAGACCTAATGTTCTAAATAGGGTATCCAGATAGCAGATAGATCACCATGGTATAGGTAACACCATGATCATGGTTCTCCCAAATGTGGCCAGCGCAGCCCCCAGGGAGGTGGAGCTGTCAGAGGTGTAGTTTTGGTACCTAGGAAAGGATATATTGGTGATGAATGATGTTGTAAGGTCCTTACACCAACACCACTAGGAGTCCCATTCCAGACTCAAGGATCTTCTGATCGGGGTCGCAAGCAGTTACAAGCTATAGGAGGTTCATGGTAGGATTCTTCTAGATTTCAACCCCTTTGATCACCCTAATGTGGAAAGGTAAGTATTCTTCCTAGAATGAGCAATGTTAGAGATCCTTTTAGGACTTGAGTTTAAGGCTAATGATTGATCTTGTTTTGAGACTACTAGAGGATTTCATGGAGTGTATAGTGTATTTTGATGCCTATAGAGCTGGGCTTGGATACATGTTAATATAGAGGAAGGAAATGATTGCATATGTTTCAAGGTAGTTGATACCCCATGAGAAGAAATACATGACTTATAACCTATATTTTTAATTGTTATTCTTTACTTTGAGGAGGTAGAGGCACTATCATCTAGGAGAAAACTTTTCTATTTACTCAAATCATCAGTGTCTTAGGTACGTCTTCACACAGAGAAACCTAAACCTGTGAAATATGTGTTGGTTAGAGTTCATGTAGTACTATGAATTTGATAAATTCTATAATCTTGGTAAGGGAAATGTGGTGGAAATTCCCTCAATACGAAGTCAGGTTCTCATCTGGTAGAGGATGCATTTAAGTAGTTGACTTCTTTGTAACTGACCCTGGTAAAGGATAGGGGTGCATCTTTTCTTCATTCGGTGGTGTTGATTCCTCCAATTCTCTAGCGTGTGAGGGAGGCTCAGTTAGGAAACATCGACTATGAGGTTATACATAAATATATATCCTTATAATATTCACTAAATGTATTCTTTCAATGAGGGAATCACATCATCCTTTTCTAGGGAAATATGGTGGTTTCGGTCACATTATGAGAGGCGGTGATAAGGGAGTTTCACACTCACCATTTGTCTATATTTATCAGTATAAGAAGTATGTATAGAGACCCTCAGTGGAAGTTTTGGTGGGATATCATGAGGTGAATTATTTCTGATTTTGTCTCTCGGTTTCTCACATGTCAGTAGGTGAAGTCTGAGCACCAGGTTCTAGAAGGTTTGTTGCATCCCCTTGAGATCCTAGAGTGGAAACGGGCTGGAATATCAATTTACTTTGTGATAGGTCTTTTGTTGGATCATTGTAGATGGAAAATTCGACTATAAGGGGATGAATAGTCTCTTTAAAAATTTAAATATAAAAAAAATCAGAGTTTATAAAATATTAAATTATAGTGAGTGCAGTGATCTTGAGTTGAGTTAGAGAAAAAATAAATAATAAATAACACAATATTTATATTTTTTTTTATCACAAAGGTCATATTCCACTACTCAATCTCATCTAATACTCCAAGAGTTTATTACCCACTAAGAACCTCACTTTTAAAGGTGTGATAACCTTATTACAAACATTGTATTTTAAATAACCTAGAGGCACAACCTAGTCTTTTTATAAGAGACTCAACCTATTTTGTATCCTAAATTTTGATTGGGATTCACAACCCAAACTTATTTTTGAGTGATAGAATAATTATAGAAAATAAATATCAACCTTTAATGGTGAAAGAATAAACCAGACATAAGAAATTAGAAATTTAAAGAATCAATATTACACAAATAAAAAAATACAAGAAAAATAGTGTGTGGTCATAATGTTGAAGAAGTTTAATATTGATGATTTTTTATTACATGGAATATAAAAATGTCAAATTTGGAGTCCTTTGGTGTTCATAGTCAGAGTACAAAAGTTTCAGAAGATCATGAACAATTTAGAACAGCGAGAACGTTGAAGTCATAAGTGATTAAAATGAATGATCTGTACAGTTATATGTTTTATTTCTTGAGGAGATCTCTAGGATCATTAAAAATAAGATCTATGAAGAGCATGAATATATCCAATATCCACACAACACTTGTTAGTACATACCAATAAAATAAAATGATTGTTACTTTTTTTGTTAAAGTCGTTCTTGAATAACATAGAATTCATTTGGGTTTTATATTTATTTGTAAAAATTAATATAAAACAATTAAAAATTTAATTAAATAATTTTAAAAAAATAACAATAATAAAACAAATTAAAAACAATTATAATCATTTAATTTATTCATACTCCAAAAACTGTAGAAAAACAGAGCATGTCATGAAATTTAATCTAAATATATAAATGATAATAAAATAATGATACAAATAATTTTTTAAAACTCTAAAAATATATTTCAACATAAAATAATAAAATATTTAACAATAGAGATATTTTAATAATAACATCAATTGAGATAAGAAATAAAATTTTAAGAAACGAAAATTTAATTAATGGTGGCTTATTTTTTTTTTGTGGTAAATCATGACCCTATGCTGAAAACAGAGAGTGGTTTATCCTAATTTACTACTGGAATAGATAACGGTTGCTTATGAACTAACATTGTAAATGTCCAATGGTGGATAAGAAAAACATGAACTACCATTCTAATTTTCAATAAAAAATAAATGTAGTCAACCAAAACGAAAATTATTCCATATAACTTAGTATTAAAAGGCTTCATATGAAGAAAAAATTACTACTATTGGAAGTCCAATGGTGACTCATGACCAAATATTGTAAATTTCCATAGGTGACTCATGACTTACCATTGGAAATTTAGAATGATGACTCAATGATAAAACTTACCAAACACCAAGAATAATAAAATGATGAATAATCTAAATTATTTTAGCTCAAGGAAGAATAAAAAATAAAATCAAATATAAAGAATATCTAGCCTATGCTATGAAAAATAATATGAAAAAATTAATAGACCATGCACTAATTCCATTAACCAAGTATGCGAAGATCACTAATCATGAAGAAAAAAAATATGTAAAAAAATACTTCTGATGATAATAAAAATAAATTTTAAATATAAATAAAACAATTGATATAATAATAAAACAAATTAAAATAAATAGAAATAAAAAAATTAAAAAGAAAACAACAAGGCTTCTGATAAACAGAGAACAAAATATATTTTTTGGTAATGTTCAATAGTGGAAACATAAAAACACTTCCAGAATGATAATGTTCTAATAAAATAAAGAAAACAAATTAACTATAAAGAATAAATTATAGAAACTGATTGAAGATGGAAGAATATGATCTTGAGGAATCTTAATGAAGCATCGTCCACATTTATACAATAGAGAAAAAATAATCACATACAAAAAAGAAATAATTATAGTAGATAAATGAAGAAAGAATGAGCTCCTAATGTAGCATAAAGAATCTTATATGAAGACAAGGTACAGTAGAAAGAGGAACCAACCAGTGAAGAAAGAGCTCATTGTTGATGACCAAAGGTGGGTAAAATGACCCACCATTGATGTCTGGTGGTATTTCACTGACCCACTATTGGGTTCTAATGGAGGCTCAAGACTCACAGTTGGTATCCAATGGTGACTTGTGATTCAATGTTGGTAGAAACAACGACTTAACTCACCATTGGGTCAAAAAGTGTCTCATCAAGAACCAAACAGAGAAAAGAACAGAGAATAGTCATTGGTATAAGAACAAACTAAAATAACATGTGAGGTAGTGAAGAAGAAGAATAGAAGTTATTGTTGAAACTAGAAACATGATAACAAGAGAAAACAAAAACAGAAGGATATTTCGATACCAAATGAGATAAAAACACAAGATTGATGAAACTAGGTTGAAAACAATATTGAATAAATAGAGAATGTTGGTGAATAGGAAGAAGATGGACAATTGTTTAATAAGAGTGAAAAATAAAAAGAGAGGTGTGGGATTTTAAATAAATCATGTGAGTTCAAAACAGATCAAACAGGATAAGTGGAATGATCCAATAGCAGAGATTGTATCTGATTTATTTAAATTCTAATGAATAGTACCACACAAATATGCATCCCACGTCAATCTGAAAAGTGGTAGTCGTTCGATATATCAATCAAGGCCCATGAAACCTTGGTTTAGAATAAAAACACAACGCACACTTACAATGGAGGCCTAGCCCAACCTATGTGCACTACAGGCATGATTCATGGTCCTTATACAAGGGCCTTATGCGATCTCCATGCACTATACACACCAAAAATTTTAGCCTTCTTATGGGGTGTCACTGGTGGGATTTCCCATGGGGTAAACCCAATGAATCCCCTGTGTAGTTGAGAGCTATCTATGTGGCTCCAAAGGAAGGCCAAATTTTTTACTTCATCAAATTTAAATTAAGTAAAAAAAAACAAAAATCATTTAAGAAACATTAAAAAAAGACATAACATTATAAAAACAAGTGATTAAAAATTTATTAACTTTTAAATGCACTTAAGAATTTAAAACGCTTGAAAGTTTTATAAACTTATTTTAAAATGTAATTAAAAAGTAATTAATTAAAACACTTAACAATTTATTAGTTTTAATTAAAACACATGATAAAATAATAAGATAATTAAATAAATATTGATTGAGAGTAATTTATCAAAACAAATAGAACTATTAAAGTATTTAAAAAAATAAAATACTAACAACCTCCCCCTTTTGTAAATTTCAAAACAAAAAAATTATTAAATTTTTAAAATAAATATCCCCCTTTTTGAAATTTATCAAAAAGAACATTGATATTTTATTCTAAAAAAAACCTTTTTAATCAAACTCAACAATTGTAAAAGTAACAGAGTATAATTTTTTCATAAGATTTAACATTAAATTTCTATATTCAATGATAGTAAAACTTAAGACAAAGTAAAAAATTTAATTTTAAAAAATATGAACTAATAAGAAATTAATCATAGTGAATAGAATTTATCCAAAAAGAACATTTATACAAAACAAAAAAAATAATCTTTTTCATGTTCAGTTTAAATAGTAGCATATTACAAAAGTATTTTTATATTCAATGAACAAATAAAACTTAGTTTCATGAACATATGGATAAAAAATGCTTCTAAAATAAATGAACAATTTCTTTTCTTTAAGGTTTTTAAAAAAAACTCCCCTTAAATTTAAGCATAAAAGTATTATATTAAAAAGAGGTCAAAAAAATTATTTTCAAAAATTAAATCATTTTTAGAATAAATTTATTATTTAAATTAATTCATAATTCCAAATATATTTCAACTTTTAATTATGAAAAATCTAAATTATAAATCACATAGGATATTTATAAAAGTGTAAAAGTCTTCACTAGATTATTTTTTGAAAAATAATTTCAAACAGACTAGGGAAATTTTAAGAACTAATTGTTTAAAAACTTATTTAAAACTTATATAATAGTATATTATTTCAAATAATTAACAAGGGGTAACTCCCCCAAAATTCATTAATATTTAAATAAAGATTAAAAATAATATTAAAACACTTTATATAAGAGTAAACATATAGATAACATCTTAAAATTTGAAATTTTACTATGTAAACTGCAATAATTTTACTTGATAAAGAAAAATATATATAAATTAATGTACATTCCTGAATCAAAAAATAAAAAGATTATTAAAAGATATTAGATATCTTTAATTCCATAATAAAAAATTATATTAAAGTATATAGTATGCATGTTGGTTAAAAAATATAATACTTATCTAGGCATGGTGACCAACTTAGGTCCAATAGGATTTGTGTAACATCCTTTCGCTTCTCATGTTGTCGTAAATTCATAAGAATTCATAAAAGTAATTTTGACCACCCAAACAGATTTCAATCCTTTTTTTATTAGTGAATTTTAATATAAATTGTTATATAAAACAATTCTTGTATGACCAAAATATTTATTGAGTCTCAATAAGCATTCATTTCCATAATTTCCTTTCATCATATAATTAAATCAAGTTAAAATAGAAATAATTCCTTTTAAAATTATAATAAAAGTAGTCTTATTCAAGTTTGGTGAAAAGTTGTTATAACTAAAATCATTCTTATTACTTTTTGGTTTTACCATTGGCATAATTTTATAATATTTTTCTTTACCTTTTACAAAAATAGAAAAATCCTCTTTAATATTAACAACTTCATTCTTTAGATTCACGTTCTCTTTTAGAATAGTTTCTAAATTTTTATAAACCTTTTTATTAGATCCAAAATATGGGTTTCTTAACTTTTTATTTTCTTGATTTAATTTCTTACATTAATTTTATACTTTAGTTAAATCATTGACAACTAAATCAAATATTCCATCCTAGTCTTTATCATTTACTTCTAGAAAGTATTCAAAATTTTCATTTTCATCTTTTAATTTCAAAGTCTCAAAATCACAATTCCTTTTATATTCTTCATGATGGGAAATAGTAATATTCACATTTTCACATTACCTTTTTAGTTTATCATTTTATTTGAATAACTTATAATTTTTACATTTAAATTCTTTATGCATTTCAAACATTTTGAAACTATCATTCCTCAAATATTCATTATATTTAAGCAATTGTTTAAATATATAATTATTATAATTAGAATCATAATTATAATATTTTTAATTTTTAAATATCCCATTATGATAAACGTTTGTATGAGTTATCAACTGAGTAAAAAAGAAAATAATTTACCTCACATGTAATACCCATCAGGGTAAGGTTACATATTTCCTTTTCACTTCTAGAGTCATTACTAGATTCAAAACTATCTGAGAAATCTGATCCTCCAAACATAGCTTGTTTTTCTTTCCTCCTTTTGTCTTTGTACTTATTTTAATGCTTGAGTTTGGGGAAATCAGGTCTGATGTGACCTTTATTCCAACACTCATAATAATTTAAATATGAAAAATAATTATTCTTACTTGAATTACTTTTATTGTAATCCTTTTATTTCTTCCTTCTAAACTATATCTTGATGCAACCTATTTTCATAAATTTTAAAATTTTCTTACTAAAGTGAGTTATCTCATTGTCACTTTCCTAGAACTCAGAATCAGAGGAATTAGAGGTATCAGTTATATTAGATTTAAATGTAATGAATTTTTCTTTTAGTAGACTCCTCATTAGAAATCTTATTCAGATCTAACTCATACTGTATTATAAATCCTATTAGTTCATCTAAAGTATATTCCTTACAATTTATACTCTCATCGATTTCCACCTTCCTTACATTCCATATTTTTGTAACATATCTTAGTACTCTTTCCACTTTAGTTTTCTTATCCAATACTTCTCCTAGATCACTCGTCCCATTGGTTATACTGGTGAAATGATGGAATATCTAGTTTACAGATTCTTTATCTCCCATTTTGAATTCCTGGTATTCATCTTATAGCATTCCTAGATTGGTTCTCTTAAGATTTTCAGTACCATGATGAGTCACTTTCAATATCCTCCATTTTTCATGGGTTGTCTTACAAGCTGAAACATGGCTATAGACACTTCTACTTATAATACAGTATAAAATATTTTTAACTTGGTAGTTAAAAACATGTCTTACCATGTCATCACCAACTAGTTTCTCAAGATCCACTTTGGGTAGCTCATATATCTTTTCTATGATTGTCCAGTGATCCACACTCAGTTGTTTCAAGTAGGATTCCATTCTATATTACCAGTAACCATATTCAATCCCATCAAATAATGGGGGTTTCTATGGTATCTAGCAATCTTTGGAATTGAAACCTACCATCTTAAAAGAAAACTTTTCTTTTTTTCCTTAGACTATTAATTCTAGGATACCGGGTTATCATAGAGTTAAAAATAAGCAATATAAATAATATTATTAATGATTAATATAGATAAAGATCCTAACTGATCAGATACTTGGCTCTGGTATCAATTGTTTGGTATCAGATTAAAACAAACAAATACTAACCTATTAGAGACAGGGCTCTGATACCAATTTTTTGATATTAGAACCATAGAGCTATTTACCAAGCTATGATACCAATTTATGGATCACTATAGATGGAAGATATGACTAGATGGAGTGAATAATATCTTTAAAATTTTAAAGAAAAGAACAATTAGAGTTTATAAAATATTAAATTGTATAGATTGCAATGATCTTGAGTTGAGTTTTAGTGAAAATAAAAAATAAAGCACAAAAAATTTATAGTGGCTTGGATCACAAAGATCCTAGTCCACTCCTCAATATCCTCTACTCCTCAAGGAGACCGGTACCCACTAAGAACCTAACTTTTAAAGATGTGAGAACCTTATTATAGACACTACCTTTTAAAAAACCCAGAGGCATAACCCAGTATTTTTATAAGAGACTCAAACTAGTATGTATCTTGACATTTGATCATGAGTAACAAACCAAACTTCTTGTTGGGTGGTAGAATAACCAAAGAAAACCAAGACCTACATTTGATGAGAAAACCATAAACCCGACATAATAAATTACAAATATAAAGAAACAATATTATAGAAATAAATAAATAAAAGAAAAAAAGATGATTATAACTCTAAATAAGTTTAAACTTGATGATTGTTGATCACTTAGAATGAAAAAATTTCAAATTTGGAGTCATTTGGTGATCACAACAAGAGTGTAGAAGTTTCAGAATATCATGAACACTTCAGAGCATCAAGAATGTCTAAGATGAATCACAGGTAATCTAAATGAATGATATGAATAGGTATATGTTTTATTTCTTGAATAGATCTCACATATCATTAAAACTAAAATCTATAAGAAGCGTTTACAAATCCAATATATGTTAGACATTTGTTAGTGCATAACAATAAAATAAAAATGACTATTACCTTTTTTGTTAAAGTTGTACTTGAATAATATATAATAAATTTGGGATTTACATTTATTCATGAAATATTAATATAAAATAATTAAAAAGTTAAGTAAATAATTTTTAAAAAAATCACAATTCTAAAAAAAATGAAAAAATATATATAATCATTTAGATTATTCATACAGAAAAAACTAAAAAAAATAGAGCATGGCATGAAATTTAACACGCGTGTGTAAATGATCATAAAATAATGATACAATTATTTTTTTAACACTATAAAAATATATTTCAACATAAAATAATAAAATATTTTAAAAAATAATTATTTTAATTATAACATCAATTGAAACAAGAAATAAAAATTTTATAAATAAAAATTTAACTAACGATGGATTGTTTTTGTTGAAAATGACTCATGAACCACTGTTGAAAATAGAGAGTAGTGATTCATGACCTACTATTGGAATAGAAAATGATGTCTTATGACCTACCATTGTAAATTTTCAATGGTTTCAAAATAGAGCATGACCTACTATTCTAATTTTCAAGAAAAAATAAATACATCTGAGAAAAAAAAATTATTCCATGAAACTTATTAGTCAAAGGCTTCATATAAAGTAATAAGAAATTTTCCTAACATTGGAAGTCCAAAAGTGATTCATGATCCACTGTTGGAAATGTACAGTAGTGACTCATGGTCTACCATTGGAAATTTCTAATAGTGACACAATTAAAAACATTAAAAAATAGAAGGAATAATCAAAAGATAAATAATCTAAATTATTATAGCTCAAAGATGTATAAAAAATAAAACAAAACATATAGTAAATCTGGCCTATGATGTGAAAAATAATATGAACAAATTAATAGAACAATCACCAATTCCATTAACCAAGGATGTGAAGATCACTAATCAGGAAGATAAAATATATAAAAATAATAATTCTGATAATATTAAAAAGAAATTTTAAAAAAATAAAATAAAATGATTAAATAAGAAAAAAAATTAAAATAAATATAAATAAAACAAATTAAAAAGAAAACATAAAGGATTTTGAGAAAATGAGAAGAAAAACTATTGTTAGTAATGTTCAATAGTGAAAACATAAAAACACTTACAGAAAGATAATCTTTTGATAACAGAAAGAAAACAAATTAAATAGAAAGAATAAACTACAGAAACTGATTAAATATGGAAGAATAGAATCTTGAAGAAGATTAATAAAGCATTTTTCATCATTGTAAAATATCAAAGAAACAACTGTATATGAAAAGGAAATAACTATAGCATTTAAACAAAGAAAGAGGTAGATCCTGATGGATTGTAAAGAACCTTCTGTGAAGACATGGTACAGCAGAAAGATGGACCAACTAGTGAAGAAATAACTCACTTTTTATGATCAATGGTGAGTAAAATGAACCACCATTGATGTTTAGTGGTAGGTAACTAACCCGTTGTTGGGTTCCAATAGTGGATCATGACTCACCATTGGTATCCAATGGTTACTCGTGGCTTGACATTGGGTTCAACGGTGACTCCACTCACTGTTGGGTCTAATAGTGGCATGTTCATCACCCAACAAATAAAAGAATAGGGAATAGTCATCTATATAGAAACAAACTATAAGAATGGATGAGTTAACAAAGAATAATAATAGAATCTATTATTTAAACTCAAACCATGATAATTAGAGAAAAAAAATATAAGAAGATACTAAGACTAGATGAGATAAAAACTGAATGTTTTATGAAACTAGGTTGAAAATTATGGTGAATATATATAGAATACTAGTGGACTAGAAGAATATTGATGGCCAGGGAAGATGAGTGAAAAATGAAAAGAGAGGCATGGGATTTTAAATGAAGTGTGGGTGTTCAAAACAGATCAAATGGGAGAAGTGAAATGATCCAACGATAGAGAGTGTATCTGATTTTTTAAAATTCATATGAACAGTAATGCACAAATATGCATCCCATGACAATTTGGAAAACCTACAACCATTTGGTATATAAATCAAGGCCCTCTAAACCTTGGTTCATAATAAAAACACAATGCACACACACAGGGGAAACCTAGACCAACCAATGTGTACTATAGGCGTGATCCATGGGCCTTATACATGGGATTGAACATGATCTTTATGCACTATACAAACCAAAACCTTCAACCTCCTTGTGGGGTTCCACTAGCGGGCTTTCCCATGGTGTAGACCTAATGGGTCCCCTATGTGGTTAAGAGCTATCCAGGTTCCTATCAAGGAAGGTCAAATTTTTTACTTCATCAAATTAAAGTTTAAGTAAAAAAATAAAAAACATTTAAGAAACATTAAAACAAAAATTATAACATTATAAAAACAACTAATTAAAAAGTTATTAACTTTTAAACATGCTTAATAATTTAAGACAATTGAAAATTTTATAAACTTATTAAAATTTGTAATTAAAAAATTTTTGATTTGTTAAAACACTTAACAATTTAATAGTGTTAATTAAAACACATGATAAGATAATATGAGAATTCAATAAATGTTTATTAAGAGTAATTTAATAAAATAAATGAAACTATAAAAGTATTTTAAAACAAATTAAAATACTAACATCTTTCACGGATAGTGAAAGGACATGATTCTATCTGGGTGATAGTTGACCGACTTATGAAGTTGGCGCACTTCCTTGCTATTAGGGAGTAGATTTTGGTAGATATTTTGGGGATTTTGTACAAGAAGAATATCATCTGTCTTCATGGGGTTCCCTCAATGATTGCCCTCAAATTTTATGTGTTGTTTATATCACGGTTGTGAAGATTCCTTCAGTAGTCATTTGAGATCCATTTGAGTATGATTACTTCTTTTCACCCCCTAGATGGATGGGTATACCAAGTGCACTATCTAAATTTTGGAGAATATGATGAGGGATTGTATTTTAAACTTTGGTCAGGGTTTTAAGGATCATTTTCCATTGGTATATTTTTATCATAATAGTAGTTATAACTCTATGATCAGCATGGAACCTTTCAAGGCCCTATAAAAGAGACCCTACAAGTCAGCCTTATACTATAATAAGATCATTGAGGTGTTCTTGTTGGGTCAGAGATAGTGCAGGAGATGATGGATAAGGTTAGGTGATCCATGAACAGATGAGGACCACCCAATGTAGGTATAAATATTATGAAGATCGATATTATAGACCCTTGGAGTTCGATCAAGGAGACCATGTTAACCTAAGAATCTCCCTATGATGAGGATTTTGGAGATTCGGTTAGGGAGGAAAGTTATCCCAAAGGTTCATTAGGCCATTCAAGATCCTACTGACGATTAGCGAGGTTGCTTACTTTTTAGCCTTACCCCCACAGTTGGAGCAGGTGCATGACATCTTCCATGTTTCGTAGCTAAGGAGATATGTGAATGATCCTACACATGTTATTTACTGGGGTGAGAAGGACATTGATGATGGATCCAAATTTTTAGAGAACCCAGTGGTGATTAAGGATCGGTAGGAGAGGATCATTCATGCATAGAACATTCCCTTTGTTCATGTGATGCGGCAGCATGGGAGCTTATAGGAGAGCTCATGGGAATAGGAGACAAAGATGTCAGCTCAGTAGCCCCACTTTTTTATTATTTTGGGATTTTTAGGGATTAAAATATTTCAAGTATGGAATAATATAGAGACTTTTTCCCCCTCATAATACTTTGAAATATATTAAGGAATATTTTTGGAGCCAGATGCTAAGAGGGCATGAGATTACAAGGTTCGGTGAGCCTGGAAATAATTTTATAAAAATATTGAATATATTTTATATCACACACATGAAGTTTTTTAGAAATAAGGGAACATATCATAAACAGAGTCTCGAATCAGATATATGTGACCATAGTTGAATCTAGAGTGTGGGGTTTACCTGAGGTGTGACCTAAATATGTTCAGCATCGGGCATTTGGATGAGGTAGTTGTTGGCATGTACATTAAGTGGATTAATTAATTAATTAATTTAATACCCAATAAAATCATCAATAAATATCTTGTTATGGTAAATCACTAGGGTTAGTCTCATAACCATAGGATATTTGAGAGGATGTTTCACCATTTTTCATTGGTAAACCAAGATCGAACAATGATCGGTGATTGCATCGAGGTGGATCGATAGGCAGTGGATGCAGTGGATTATCCCCATTGCTAGAGAATGCATTATTTACCAACGATGAATACATAGTCAAGGTAATACTCATTAATTCAGGTTTTTCCCTCTTTATTAAATTTTTAAACAATGAATTTGATATTTTTATCTCTTGTTTTCAATTTCATGACCTTCTCATGATCACATTGTTCAAATAAATTATTTTATTCAATTTATTATTTCTTATACAATGATATCACCCAGGATTCCCCAATTTTGAATTATTGTCTAAGAATGCATGGTAAATGATGTTTATAACCCTTTTTATTTTTATTTTCCTTCACCGTTCTTCATGTTCTTAACCGTAGGCCTATGGGGTCACAGTTTGACCTTTTCGGCGTGGGTTCGAGCACGATTGAACCCCCTGGATTCATGGAGGTTTTGTGAACAATGATCGAGATGGTGATTTGAAGACAGATCATATTCCATTGCAGGATGCGTGTGATGATTCCCTTATATTAAGGATTTGGGACCTAGAGGCAGTGATCGGAGGAGCGATGAACCCATGTGGGCTTCATGTGAATAGACAGAATCCATTTTCCAGCCACCAAAGTCCAAAAAATGGTGGATAAAGTAATACCACACCAATTATTCATGGTTAAATGATAGAATAGTGGATCTAGGATCTATGGAGAAGATACTACTTTCTGTGAAAATCCATATTATGGGTGTGTATTGGGATGAACACACACTGTGTAGTCCAATGGTTGTGGCAGATAGAGTTTCTGGGTGGAGATAAGTATCACACATAATGTGGGACCCCCACACACCATGTGATGCAATTTTGGAAGCCCAATCTGTACTTCTAGAGTACACAATCATGGAAACAACTGGATGCATGGACACAAATCAACTACATGGGCTTGGACATGGCCAAGTACCCAGGCAGGGACATGGCCAGGTACATGCACATATCTTAAAGGACACAATCATAGCAAAGAGCACACTGGAAGGCCCATAGTGTCCAAGAAAGTTCATGTGGGGCCTATAAACATCATGTATAGTGACATGGACATTAATCTGTGTCCAAAGGAGATAAGGTCCAAGCATCGAGGCAGGGTTACACATCATGTGGACCACCATACACCCTCTGTACTTCCCCTTGTAACTTATTTCACTCATATCTTCTTTTTTAACTTAGATTTTAGACTCTTAGTATCCTATCCTTGGTTTTTTTCTACATAAAATGTGATGGTGGCCTTTTTAGTGACTTTTGAGATATGATGAAAGATCTTTGTATCATGATGATTCTTTAGTTGATGCTCAATGACAGAAGTGGTCAGGTTGGATCATCAGAGAGAGATTGGGTTTGGAAACCCTCTGTCATGCTAGGGTGTGGGCCCCCCATACTCCTAACACTGGTTTCAGTGTAACCCTCTAACACACTAGTGTGTGGGTCCTCTACCAACTAAGTGAAACCCCCATAATGCACTAGAGCCTGGGTCCTCTATCTATTGGGTGGAGCCCCCCTAACGTACTAGGGAGTGGGTCCTCTATCTATCTACTGAGTGAAACCTCCATGATCCACTGGGTCATGGGCACTCTATTAGTTTAAGTCCCCCCCCCCAATGCACTAAGTTGTGGGTACTCTATCTATCTACAGAGTGGAACCCCCTTATCACCATGATGTTTGGATCCCCTAATTATAGATTATTCCACCTTGACTGTGTGGCACAGTGGAAAGGTGTGGGTCCTCCACACAGTGACTTCTTCAGACAGATACACAAGATGCTATGCATCGATGATAGACCTTTAGATTTTTTGGAAGACTAATCATCCTGGGTTAGGTTGTGATATGTGGATCACATTTATCTATCATCTGGGTTTCTTATATGAAAATATATCATTGTTGTTGTGTTTCATTTCCCTCTTGATTTGGGTTGATTTGAATACTTCTATCATACCTCCTATTTCTCCCCCTTAATTTTTCGAGGCATCATACTGGGTATTTATATACTCACCCCTTCATGGGATTTGTCCACATGTTTCATGTCTTATACAGATTATAGATAGGTTGGTAGTGATTTTGAAGGATCATAAGGATACTCGAGTGCACAGACTGAATATGGTGGTTGGTCTTAGAGATATAGAGCTGATTACTCTTCCCTTTTCATTTAGTTTTACTCAGTCTCACTCTTTTATATTACCTAGAGGTTATTACATGCATTTTTTTACTCTATAGGTAATTTTATTTTCTTATTATTCCTCTACACTTCAACATGGATATGATTGGGTGAATAAGTATAAGTACATTAAGAAAAGGCCTCTCATATTAGTTATTATTTCTCGACATTTATTGCTTACCCTTGGCCTATAAATATGGGATTGGGGTTGTGGCGGACCGATCCTCCATGAGACGTATGGGCCCCAATGGGTCTGGTCATTACATTCATTAAGAAAGAATCCATATTCTAAATTGGCTAAAGAGGATTAAAACTAGTAAAAAATAATTTTATTCATAGTGTATATGCATCTATATTTCTCAAACCAAGTTGATGTGGTAATTTTATTTTCTATTTCTATTATTCTAGATCTGGTTAAGAAAGTTATATTTTCTCATACATCTGATCCTTTTTGTGTTTCTATGAGGTCAAAACTCAATGGTGGGGAGACTATTGAGGGTTGAAAACTAGATAAAAGTTTAGTGTTGTGGTTTACAGATCATATGATCATACCTTTGGATTATCATGAATAAATTTTTAGTTACTACCACCATTAGAGATGGATTATTCACCCTGGGATTTAGAAAATGTATATGGTGTTAAAATCATAGTTTTATTAGGTTGGAATGAAAAGAACTATAGCAGAGTATGTCTCGAGATGCCTCATCAATCCGCACATAAAGGTAGAGCACCACCTACTAGTAGGTATGTTGCAGTCTTTTTTGATTACCATATGGAAATGGGAGTAGAAGCCATGGATTTTGCAATAGTTCTACCAAGTATGGTTAATAAACATGATTCCATATGGGTGATAGTGGATCAGCTCACAAAGTTGGTCCACTTCATTCCTATTCATGAAACTAATATGGTAGAATAATTTTCAAAAATATACATTGAAGAAATTGTAAATATATATAGTGTTCCAATCTCGATTGTATCTAATCAAGACCCTGGGTTTACATCTTGTTTTTGTAAATCCTTATATAAATACCTTGGAATACTTTTGACTATGATTATGGATTTTTATCCTCAAATGGATGGAAAGTTTGAACGGATAATCCAAATGTTGTAGGACATGATTAGGGTTTATGTGATATATTTTGGTGGCTCTTGGGAAGGATCATATACCTTTAGAGATGTTCTCATACAATAACAGTTATTGAGCCTCAATACATATAGCTCATTTTTAATCATTGTATAGGTGTCCTTTTCATTCTCCACTTTGTTGGGTGGAAATAAATGAGACTTCACTAATTGTACCTATCCTTTTTAAAGAGACAACAAAGAAGATTTATTAGATCATAAAGAGGATGTAGATGGCCCAGTTTCATCTTAAATCATATAGTAATCATCATCTATGACTTTTTTCATTTGAGGTTAGTGCTCATTTGTTTTTGACAATATCTTTGAGATTTGGGAATCATCATTTTGGTAAGAAATGAAAGTTGTATCCTCAATAAAAAGGACCTTTTGATATTCTTGAATGATATGGTGAGGTGTAATGTCAGTTGGATTTGTCTCCAAGGTTCATTTTAGTGAAAAATGTGTTTCATATATCTCAGTTGAAGAAGTACCAACATGATCCTTACCATGTGATTCTATGGGATCATGTTAACCTAGAGTTGGATGTTATATTAATTCTTATGATAGTACAGATTTTGGATATCCAAGATGATATCTTGTTTGGTAAAAGTATCATTATAGTGTGGGTTTTATGGAAACATGGTTGGATTTAGGAAGAAACATGGGAGCATGAGAAGGAAATGATAAAGCAGTGGCCTAAACTCTTCTAGAACAATATGATTTTTCTAATTTCTGAGGATTAAAAGGCCAATTGTGGGGATAACATAGCACCCCATTTTCATATACATAACCTTTTTTTCATGTATTTTGATTATATATAATGTTCAGGTTAATTTTTTGGAGGTTATAAGGGGTTTTGGCATGTTTTGGAAGCCTTTATAGAGGTTCGTGATTTGTGCATGGTTAGTAGAAACTATGAACCGCCTCTAAGAAACCATAAAAGTGAATACCGAGGGCACTGGGTAAGTGTGTGGTTGAAAACAATTTGGGAAAACCATGTGAATGACCAAGTTAAACCATGAAACTTGAAATATATGTAAAATCATAGTTGTCACATGGTTTTTCTAATCATGTGGGCCAACCGTACAAGTGGTTTTCTTAACACAGTATCACCACATGATTGGCACACGGTTTGCCAAACCGTTTGACCTAACCATGAGGCATATAGTTGGAACCACTCAAAATGTGTATGTAATCTAAATTTAGCCTTTGGACTCCCTCTAATCCTTTAATCCCACCATGACCTGAATTCCTTTTTCTCTTAAGGCTTGAGAGACAATCCCCTTTGATCCGAGAGCATTTATTAGGCAAATCAAAGTGTGTTGGAGGCCCTGATTCATTAGTAAGTGCTATTTATTCCTCATTCTTCCTATATCCAAGGTTTATATATCACTCAAAACCATAGATATAGTATATTATAGATATATATATTTGTTATTAATGGTTTTATGATGAAATAATATTATATATAGTGAAGGTAACATGGTTTTTGATCGAATATTGATGTTTTATAGAATTTTTCTTTGTTTTCTCTGACTGTTGTGATGTAGGTGGCTTCTCTCTTATCTCCACTTGACTTATAACCTAAAGTATTAGTTTTATTTAAATTTTTTTATTGAAATTTTAGTGAAATCCTTGTTTTATTCTCAGTGGAAATCCTTATTGGTATTGGATTTTAGAAATCATGGGAAAATTGGTTAGATTTTGAAAAACCCCTTTGGTTTATAATTTTAAAATGTTGATTTTAAAATTTCAATTTTGTTTTGATGGATGTAATTTTTTTGTCAAAATTATTTAAAGAAATAAATTTTTATGTAATGGTTTTACATGGATTTTGGGATACATGGTTTGTGTGAGTTCATTTTCATTATACATGACCCTATGGAAGGGGCATGTGCCATTGGGAACTTGGTATTAGTCACCTTGTAATGACTTTATAGATTGATGTGAGACTGATCATGAGTATGGAATTGTCACATAGGCATGAATGGTGTATGTGGAGACATGGTTAAAAGTATAAAAAATGATTTTAAAATGGTTTTATGATTTTTTTATCACATTCCATGGAAAATTGTTTATGAATTTTTTAGAAACTGTTTTTAATTCTTAAAAATATTTTATATAAATTGTGCTAATAATTTTTTCCCTAGTGGTGTGAGTTGGGAAGTCATTTGATAAATCCCACTATTTTTAGACTCACCCCATGGTTGGAAACTATTGTGCATTTTCATATTCTATTTATCGAGACACAAGTAAAGTCAAGGTATCTCGGTTCTTTAGTGATACTTCTGGATATTCTGGGCATGGAATGTGGATTTGTAGCTTAGATTTGGTTTTTGTGTTTCTGGTTTATGTCACTTGGGAGTTTTGAGTTTTTTGGCCTTTTGGTCCTATTCAAGTATGTCTTTTGGTTTCCTCTTGTACTATAATATGGTTTATTGGTTTGGTAATGTTTTCAATTTTATTTTTAACTCATGAATCATATAGAGTTTTTTTGTTATTTTTTATGTAATTTGGATGTTTTATCATTCAAATGGAAAAACATTCCCCAAATGTTTTTGAGACCCTTGGCATTTATTTCTATCTTTTTGTGCCTTGATAATGTCACCAAAGGCCTAGTAGCACTCCCGACACTTCTCAAGCCAATAAGGAGGGGTGGGATGTTACATTACCCAAACAACTGAGTGAGATATTGAGCCACCTAAGAACATTACACTAATACCACTTGTTGAGAATCCATTTAACTTAACCATCCTTACAAAAAACAATCATAAATAATCATTTTAGAATCACCTGGTGGAATCATATTCCTGAAGGAACACTCTTAACTTAATTTTCTATAACTTGGTAGAAACAAATTTCACCCAAATAATCATGCTAAGTTAACCCTCACTTCATCCCTATTTACTTCAATAGATACAACATTCAAAAAAATTAAGTAAACATAAGAATGTAAAAGAATAATTTGGTTTTATTTGTTTTGGAATGATATTCCTACATCCATAGGAGAAACATTACAACATTTCATTTCTTCAAAAGAATGATTACAACTTGGATCACTTAATATAAGTAATCAATTTTGTGTTCAACACATCGTATACATAATCCTACAAAAACATAGGTTTCCACACACCCTATTTATAGAGAGTGTTATGTGGTCATCCAGATGCACTGACCTTTGAAAAGTTTGGGAGCCCATCATTTCTACTATTCCAACCAATGATATTCTGTAGCAATATTTAGTGTGATTTCACCTCTTGGTAAACCAACAATTAAAGAGAAAACTAAACACTTATATCATCTATAAGTATAAAATGAAACTTACAGAACTAGACCATTAATATCTAAGTATATTCAAAAGAATCCCCTTCTAAAACATCTTCCTTCCAAAAACCTCATTTTTAAACTCTAAATGAAAAACCAATGTCGCTACCACAACTTTAATAAATATTGAACTTCTAGAACCACTCCTTCTATTCATATCCTTCAGATTCAACTAAAGTCATTTTTACACTTCCAAACACTAATGTTTACACTAAATTGATGAGGCTCAAAATAACAAAGGATGTGTATAAGAAACTAAAGAACATGTATGAGGGGAATTTATAAACAAAAAACAAAATCATATATTTTGAGGGATAAACTAAAAGAAATTAGAATGGATGGTGATGTTATAGTAGATGATTATATTACTAGGGTTAATGATATCGTAAGTTATATCATAGGATGTGGAGATACTCAGAAATATTGTAATATTGTTAAGAAGTTAATGAGAAACATTAAAAATTGATTTTACCCAAATATATTTACATTAGAAGAAAAGAAAAACATATCACTAGATGAGTTTCACAATACTCTAGTAAACTATGATATGATAAAGGCTCTAATTTTTAAAAAACAATCTGAGGAAATGGAATTAAAATCCATGAATAGGTTGAAGATCAAGGAAGAGGAAGTTTAATTTTCTAGTGATCATGTGGAACATAATGAAAGTGATTAGAATTACAAGAGGATAATGACCCTTGTCTCTAAAAAAATGAAAAGAGGCAAAAGAAATTATATGGGAAAACTTCCACTCAAGTGATCAAATGTAGAGGAATTAGACACTTCTCAATATATTATTCAAGTAAGAAGAGTGTGAAGTATGAATATGGGGAATAATAAGAGAGGCCTCAAATAAATTATAAAAGAAAAAGTTCTAAATAATATAAGAATGCTAATAAAGATAAAATATAAATTAAAATAACAAAGAAAAGAATCATGTTGAGTAAAGAAGAATATGACTACTCTTCTTCAAGTACTAATTTTGTAGAAAATTGTGCTTGAAAAGTTTCTAAATTCATGGCATGTGTTGAAAGAAAGGAATGTAGCTCAAGAAATAAAGAAGAAAAAGAAGAAACCTATACTAAAAATATGTTAGCAGTTGAGATTAAAGTATTTATTAAGAGAAATACACAACAAAAGAATGAAATTAAAGACCTAAAGAAAGATGTTGTGAATAAAAATAGAGATAATGATGAATTCCATAAAAAATAAAATGATCTTATTACAGAAATAAGTATTCTCAAAGTAAAACTTACTAAGAAAGACATTATGGTTGGGGTTTTGAGAAGAATATCATTTCTAAGGAATAAGAACTAAATTAGACATATTCAATGTGTCATAATCCTAATAAGACCCTTGTAAAAATAAAATATGATAATTTTAATGTTATAGAATTAAAGTTTGATTCATCTCAAGCTATTTATAAATATAGTAACAAACCTCAAGTAAAAAATGAACCTATAACACACTGAAATTATAAATCTATTTGCACTAAAAATTCATGTTCTAAACAAAAATAAAAGAAAACATGGGTTGATAAAAACATATAAAATAACACCTTTATATCAAGGAATGTTCAAATAAACCAAAGAAGGAAAGTATCCCCTAGACCAAATTAAATGGAGGATATATTTTATGGGAGAGTTAAGAGCTATTTCCTTAAAGGAATCAGTAACGGTGTCATCAACCAATTGGAAAAATGGAAAGGGAAGGGTATGTCTCAGGTCGGGTGAGTATGCCTTGTCAACTCAGTCATTACCTCAAAGTTTTTTTATTCCTTATCTATTTACAGGTGGACAAGGGGTATCGTTAAAGAATTATAGGTCGTGATTAGGAATTTCATATGGACTAGATTTGTGCATAAAATAAATTGGTCATGGTTTCATGGAAGGATTGCATTAAGCCAATTGAAATGGGTGGTCTTGGGGTCAAGGATCAGAAAATTTTCAATGATGGTCTGATTAGTAAGTTTACTTGGACCATGTTAACCTATGTTGATCCCTCCTGTGATTTTCTAATCATTTGATTCAAGGATAGGTTGATTGATGGATTTCCTTATCATATTGTATCCTCACTCTGTCCAGCAATTAAATGCTCTTTCAATGAGATTATACAAGAAATTAGATGGTTGGTCAGCAGAAGCTCTAATCTTAATTGTTGGGACACATGTTGGATTGATCAGACCCTTCGGAACAGGCTGATAATTCCCCCTAATGGGATAGTGCTGAGTATCTCTGATTTAATGACTCATTACCCTTCTCTTGATTTTCTCCCATTAAATTTAGTCATGGAGATTTGAAATTACACCTTCATAGATTTTGACACTATGGTGTGGAAACCTGGATGAAATGGGAAGTTCATGGTTAAATAACACTACAGAAAAAAAGATTTATTCCTCACCTAGAATTCCCTCCTAGATTGCTACTTTCAAGGTTAGTTTCATATATCCTGCAAAATTTATACTCATAGGGAGAATCTGGAAGTGGAATATCCTAACCCAAAATCAATTGTGGTGGTTTGGACAATGTTTTCTATCTACCTTTCCAATTTTCCATAGAGATAAAGACAGCATAAAGCATATTTTCACTACATGCACATATACAGGGTCACTTTGGTGCTACACAGGGCATGAATTTGGACTGGACATTGAGACCAGCAGACCGATTGATGAACTGCTGGCTGCATTATGCAGTGCTAACCTGAGTATGTAGGTATGAAACTTATTGCTGGTCATTGTGGCCACTGTCCTGGACTGCATATGGAGAGGTCGCAACATCAAACTATTTAAGGAGCTGGATCCGATTACACATTCTAGAATTATTGCTATACATAGGGTTGTGTACATTGTTACTGCTATCCATAATGGGTCTATGAACAATGATATGACTGGTTTTAATATCCTCAAGTTCTTGGGGGTTGTAGGTAGGCTAAGAAAACCATTCTACTGAAATCGGTGAGATGGATACCACCTATTGGAATGAGGATCAAGGAAAATGTGGATAGCATGGATTCAGGATCACCAGGCCCATCGGACTGTGGAGGTATTTTCTGAACCCACTGGGGCTTTGTGAAGGGATTTTTTTATCATTATATTAGTATAGGTATGGCATATGAGGCTGAAATTTGGGCAATAATATATGCCATTAAGCATTCTATTCATCACCAATGGCATGATTTATGGATTGAATATGATTATGAGAATGTGGTTTCAGCTTTAAAAGCAAGGAGTAGGAATTTCCCATGGAGGATTCTCCCCGAATAGGTTGCTTTCATGAATAGTCTAGGTCATCTCAACCTTCTTGTTTCACAAATTTATAGAGAATCTAATCAAGTGGCTGACACTTTTTCCAAGAATACAATCCTTGAAGGAAGCACACTGTGGACATTCGGTGTTCCTAAGTATTGCAACTCATTGAAGAATAATGACATGTGTGGAGTTGTTCACTCAAGAATTTTTAAACCCCCTTGTAATGCTTGATCTTTCTTTATATATTTACTTTTTATTAATAAATTTTGTAGGACCGAGTACACTCGGATCTTAGATTTTTTGGTAAATGGAGGCTAGAAATTTTTCAAGACAATAAAATAGAAAGTCTAAGAAGATTCTGCAGTTTCAATAAAGAAGTGGGATTAAAGGATATTTGTGCTCTGGTAGAGGATATATATGCATAAAGAATATGATTTTTGGTATAATATGTCTCACCCATGGAACCATAGAAGGATATAATTAAGGTGATCTATCTATAGAATAAGAGCAACTAGATTTTCAAAAAGTAGACATAGAATGGAAGTTCATCTATGGTACCTATCAAAAATAGTTTTGGTACCTATCCAAAATAGTTTTGATTTCCTTTTTACCCCTAAAAATCCTTCAAAATTGAAATGGGATCCTCTAATCATCAATTCCAAGCCTTCGGTGGTTGGAAATCGAAACTCGGATCACTAGGTTGATAATACACCACACCTCTCATCATCGTTTGGGAATCCAATACATGAATCCATCATTGGAAAATAAAACACACCTTTATCTATCCTCAAAACACTAATATATACATCATTCACACATACTCTATGAATATTGGGGTTTGGTCATTCTTGAATCTGGTCTGACAATGTCAAATCACCAATCCCATGGGCCAACAATGAAGAATGTAAAGAATGGTGGGGACAAAACCACAAGAATGAACTGGAAGCCATCATTTTCTAATATTAAACCATCCAATTATTACATAATGTGTAAAGTAGGGTGAAATTAGGGGTGTAACAAATATACATAAACCAAAACAAAATTATTAATAAAAGATGGGAACATGAAAGGAATGGAAATCACTATAAAACAAAAGTTGATATAAATCTATGCATGTAAAATAATTAGAGGTATAAATACATGAAATATAATTTCCTACCTTGAGAATAGATCAATTATTAGTGAAGAACACGTCTTCTAGTGATGAATTTGATTATCTCACTTCATTTTTCATTTGTATCATGATTCCCCTAGATCGTTTTTATTGATCCGCATTTCTGATTTACTGATTACAATAGCGCTCTCTCCTCCTCTCTAATATCCCAGTGTTACATGGTTAATCTGGGGTATTTTCCATAATGGAATATAAATATAGAGGTATTAGGGTTTCTCCATTAAATTAATTAATTAACTCACTTAATGCACCCACCAACGGTCTCCTTGAATTGAATTCTTGATGGTGACCAACTTTAAGTCGCACCTAAGGTAAACCCCATGTTCTTGAAACAACTATGGACTTGGAATTTCAATATAAGGTCTCAATAAATTTGAAAACCATTTATTCCAAAAAAATATGTATACTTTATTTGATATATACTAATATTTTTAATATATTAATTCTGGGGTCCTATGATGCCCAAACATAGTGATGACTCTGAGGAAAAATTATAAGATATATATAGAAATATTCAAAGGATCAAACTAAAAAAATAGAGTCATTATATTCTCCCCTCCTTCAAGGATTTTCACATAGAAAAGAATAACCTATATAAAAAAGTTGTCATACTGAGCCCATATTAGTCTCTCTCACTCCCAGGAGCTCTTCTTCATGTTCCCATGCTTCCAAATCACTTGGACCAAAGGGTTAGTCCATCAGTATGGGGTCCTCTCCTATTAATCCTCAATTTCTACTACATAATCTAATAAAGTGGTTCTTTTATTAATGTCTAGCTCACACTAGTCAATAACATGCATCAATTCATTTATGTATCTCCTCATCTTCGACACATGGAAGAATTCATGTGATCATTACAACTATGGGGGTAAGGTCGTGTGGTAAGAAGACTCTACAACCCTTCACAAAATCTCAAACAGACCAATGAACTTTGGGGATATCTTTCTTCCCATGATAAATCTCTATAATACTCATTATGGAAGTACTCTTAGGAAAACATGGTCTCCCATCTTGAAATTTAAAGGCCTACGATATCAATCTATGTAATATTTATGTTGTTGATGGGTTGTTCTCATATGCTCATGGATCACTTGAACATTCTTTATCATTGTCGGAACTAGTTCTAGCCCAACAAGATATGTATCACCAATCTTAGTCCAACATGAGGGTGACCTATAGGGTATCCTATGCAAGGCCTTTAAAGTTCACATACCAATATTAGAATTATAGTTATTATTATAAGTAAGCTAAATCAATGTTAATGGATCCTCTCAGCTTTGGAAAAAGTCTAACACATAGGCTCTCGACGTATCCTCTAAAACCTGGATGGTCTTCTTAGTCTTCATGTCTATCTGGGGGTGAAACACCATGCTCATCCATAACTAGGTTATGAAATCCTCTTGCGGGCCACTATACAACTATTATGTGAACTGAGAATCACATTCAAATATGATCTTCATGGGTACCCCATGAATTTATAAGACCTTATAGAGATACAAATTCTCCAAACTCTCTAACAAACTTTGCAGCTTAATGGTAAGAAATTTTGTCAAATTTGTGAGTCAATCAACAATCACCCAGATGAAATCATTTCATCTCATTTTTTTTTTGAAGCCCCATCAAAAAATCTATCAATATTTCATCCCAATTACATTTTAGGATCTCAAAGGGTTGAGTTAACATTGATATAACTTGATGTTCATCCTTTACCTACTAACATGTGAGACACAAAGAAATAAACTCGATAAATCTCTACCTCGTGCTAGCCCAAAAAAAATCATTGAAGGTATTTATACATATTCATTACACCCAGATGTAAAACCAAGGGATAGGTATGAAACTCACTCAACACATCCTCTTGTAATGTGGCTAGAACCACCATTTGTCCCTAGAAAAGGATGGCGTGCTCCACTCCTTCATAAAATCCATATGGTGCATCTCCTAAGGATAGCTGGTCACGTAGAACCTCGTAGTCAATTTCTCCCAACTGGGATTCTCTCACACACTGAAGAAGTAGTGGATTCACCACCATCAACTAAAGATAATTTTCACCCATCTCCTCTATCAAGGTTAGCTATAATGAATCCAACTACTCAGACACTTCCTCCACTAAGTGAGAATTTGATTTCTTACTAAGGGAATATTCCACCATGTTTCCATTCCTAGGAATTTATATTATCACAAATTCATAGTCTTGCAATAAATCCAAACAATTCCTCTGTATTAAGTTAAGATATATTTTAGTGAATATGTACCCAAGAATTTGATGGTCTATATAAACACTAAAATGATCACCAAAAAGATAATTCCTCCACATATTCAAGGTTAATACTACCTATGGAAACTATAAGTCATGGTTTACATAGTTCTTCTCATGGGTTATTAACTTCCTTGACCCATAAGTAATAACTGCCTGCCTCTACATCAACACACATTTGATCCCAAATCTAGAGGTATCAAAAAATAGCACATACTGAACGCCCTCCTCTGGTAGTCTCAAATCTATAGAATTGGTCAAAATCTACCTAAGCTCGTCGAAGGCTCTCTAACACTACTTAGTCCACTTAAACATTTTCCATTTCCATATCAATGTGGTCAAAGAGGATGTAATTTGAAAAATTATACCATGAAACACTTTTACTACCCCTACAAATTGAGAAAACTTTTCACCTTTGACACACTTATGGGTGGTTCATAATAAATAAATATATAAATATTCATCAAATATATAGCTACACCATGATTAGAGATGACATTCCCTAGAAAGTGAGCTTTATAGTTCCAAAACTAACACTTCAAGAGATTACCATAAAGCTAGTTCTCCTGAAGTAATTCTAGGAATATCCTCAAATTCCTTACATGCTCATCCTATAATGTAGAGTATATAATAATGTAATCAATGAAGACAACTAAAAATCGGTCCAAGTATGTTTAAAAGATCTGGTTCATAAGGTCCATGAACACAGTGGGAGAATTAGTTACACCAAAATTCATTATCAGGAACTCATGGTGTCCATAGTGATATCTAAATTCCTTCTTCATAATATCATCCATGAGAACCCTCAACTAATGGTGGCTAGACATGAGATCGATATTTGAAAACCAACTCACACCTTTGAACTGGTCAAAAAAATTCATGAATCTTCAATAATGGGTGCTTATTCTTTATTTTTACCTAATTAATGTGATAATAGTCAACACAAATCCTAAAAAACCCATATTCCTTTTTTATAAACAAAACAGGAGTCACCCAGTGGGATGCACTAGGTTTGATAAAATATTTCTTTTGAAGGTCTTCCATTTGCA
Source organism: Viscum album (assembly GCA_963277665.1). Lineage (NCBI taxonomy): Eukaryota > Viridiplantae > Streptophyta > Magnoliopsida > Santalales > Viscaceae > Viscum > Viscum album. The sequence continues at coordinate 1,352,324,363 of OY728147.1, read as the reverse complement.
CCCTCATCTACCAAAGCTCGATAGGGGCCATATGATATGTCACGGAAGATATCAATGTGTTCCTAAGGTAAAATTTGATGAAAATCAATCGCTCTCTATGGAGGTAGTCCCATAACATCTTTAGGAAATACATCCATATAATCCTCCACTACCGCTAGAAGACAAATTCATGGATATTTGTTTCACCAAGGGATAAAATAACCAACTGATGAGTGATATGTTGTAGCTTCTAACTCATGATACCCACTCACTCAACCATAAGATCCCTCTTTCAAATGAAGTATATTCTTGTCTCATATATATGAAGGCGTCAAACTCTCCTATGATGATAGTCTATCTAGATATGCACCACAGACAACTAGTCCATACCCAAGATAATTTCATAAGGTTTCTTTATAACAACCAAGAGGTCCCATGATAAAATATCTCTATTGAGCACCAAAACGTATTACTAGAAGATGTTCAATACAGAGAAATATCTCTTTGTAGAAACCTCAATCCATAAATGCTAGGATAAAGATTCAATTAGAATCACTAGATCTCTTCTGAAGGATATAAAGATAAAATAATTATTTGTGAATATGTATAACAGTATTGGATCTAAATTAGAAAATAAATATATCACACCATGAATAATCTCATGAGAAACCTGATCATATCCCTCTATAGCATGCAACTACCCTCACCCATGGCCTCCAGCCCTCTGAGTCTGGCGTGGTTCACTAAGTGGTGGTGGTGGATGTATCTTGTAGCATCATACTCCACCAGCATCTCCTCCCTATGAAGCTCCACCTACTCCTTTAATAGCACTACCTCCCAAGGGGTCACCCTAATTAAACCTAGTAGATCCTTGATCATGATGTTTCCTCTTTCACGGAGGTCTATCCACTACTTGTCTACCTTCTTTAGCATGTTGGGTCAAGAAATCTTGATCCAAGTGGCCACACCCATCACAGGCATAGAATCATCCCTTGTTATAGTAAATGGATCCTTTTTGTGAACCTTGTTTCATATATTTGTATGCCTGAGTTCGGACATGAGTGTGCATCTTGTGCTGAGACCATAATGACTAACACCTACTAGATGTTATAGATGACTCAGCCTCATGATGACCATTACCGCCTCCCACTGCTCTAAATCCCTTGGCTATGATGTTTTTTGTGACCAAATCCTACTCCAACTCTCCATCATGAATGAGAATCTATAAGGATACCATCATGGATGTATCTACAAAGTCCCTACTCAAATTTTCATTCCCTGAAGTATCAATCTTGTGCCATATTGAGAGAGAAACATGTGAGGTTAGTAAACATTAATTCATACTCAACTACTGGCATATCACTCTGTTACATCTCAATAATCTCCTAGATCTACATAGATAATATAATTGAAGGTTGATACACATCATGGAATAGATTCTAGAAGTCTAACCATGATAGTTTCATCTTATCATGGGTTTGAGTGATCAGCACCTACTATAACCCTAATGCATCATGAAAAAAACTAGTCGCAAGTGCAACCATCTGATTGGTCAGGGTTCAAATAATATTGAAAACTCATACCAACACCTTGATTTAATCCTCTACTTTCTAAGGGTCTAGATATCCTTAAAATAATAGAGGTATCTATCACTGGAACCCATGTAACATGATAATCCTACGCATATCGTCATCCTGACCTACTGAAGTTATCAATTATCCAACATGTCTTCAATCATCCACCTGAACCATTGGAGGTGGATATTCGAACTTCTCAATAGGTATTATCACTTACCTATTCCCACCTATAGAAAAAACCTCATGAATGGGTCCCTAAGCCGAGGCCTCATCTCTTAATTGGTCATCATCATGATCCAGTATTGGTATCCTAGCTAGCTATCATTGTGAAGGCATCCTAAAAATTAACAAGATGTACCATGGGTAGAAAATAATATCTTGGAATATGACTCAATAAGGACGTGAAAGTTGAAATACTCATCCTATATAATGCATGTACCATTGGTTCCCTGTACCTAATACCTCATTCTTCTAAGTCAATAAGAAGTTAGGCAGAGTCTTGGTGTATAGATATGTCGGTCACCGCACCAACACTAGATTCCCTAGCCTGAGATCCAAACTTGAGATACTCTAACATCATTACCCTAAGTTCCCAAACCAAACCTATCAATAAGTTCAACTCCAAACACTAACCTAGGGGGAATACCACCTTTGATATTACTCTATCACAACCCGACCCATTGGGGGCTAGCTGGATGGTGGTGAGCCAACTGTGACACCCCAAGCCTACCTCTAATAGGCTAGGGGCTAGAAAAAATCACCAATTAAGAATAATACTGAAATTGGAGGCCTTATCCTAAGTACATTTATGCACACACACAACCAACTCCATGAAACAGTGAAAAGATATTATAAATTACTGAAACATTTAGAGCGAAAATCATGCATGAAATGGACTTTAGGAAATAATCAAAGTACAGTGGGGTAATATAATAGATATAAAGAATAAAAATACAAATCTAACTAGAAAATAGTCCCCAACCTAACAACAAATAAAAAGGGGAAAATTGAAGTGATTTCAGCTTACAAACTCCATGGTTGACCACTGAACATGGTCAGTACCAAGAACCACTAAGATCCACCAAAACTCAATCCACCAAGGTCATCATCGATCTTTTTTTATCTTCATAAGACACAACATGTTTAGGAAAATCCCATTCAAAATTGATTATATACATACCTAGTAGGATTCCCTAAAAACCAAGAAGGTGAAACAATAGAAATAAACAACTGTTAGATCAACCCATAAGAAATAGGGTAAAGGAAACCCAGCATCAAACATGCTTAGAAGAAACCTAATCAAAGAGATAAATGGGATCTTTATCTCCACAACCAGTTAAGAATAAAGAGTCTTCTTATAGATCTAAAGGTACCATCTCATATAAAATTATCATGTGTCATCTCTCAATAATATAGAGGTCCCTTAACTCACCCTTACGTGTCATATCCAAGGGAGTACTACTCTAATAGAGGACCCACTCACCTTATGATCTCAATAGAGGAAGTCCACTCCACATATAAATGATTCTAACACTCAGTAATGTGTGGTAGTTTTATTTCTCCATGAATGAATGATATGTGGTAATCTCCTCCTAGAGAGATAAAGGGGAGTAATAACCTTGGTAACACTCTAATGATCACACTTGGTTACTACCACTGGATAAGTGTCGCCTAGAGAAGTATCTTCTCACTTCACCTCACATTATATCTCTGTTTATGAAATTAATTCCACCATTGTGTTGTATATACAAAACTACTCGGTATAGGATACTCACAGACCTAAATCCAAGTCTCAAAGAATGAGATTTTTAAGGTAGAATATTCTAAGGTAAGTATATGGGGTGTACCTTAGGTCACACAGCATGTGACCTCACCTAGAAACCTGGGTGTGTCCTTCCTTTGACATGGTTTGGTCAACTATGTGGCTCTATATGGTGTGTACAAAAAGTACACAGCATGTCTTGGCAGCCTGAGGTATTCCTGTGTACTATGACCCATGCTCCTGTACTCCAGTCATGACTATGTACTATGGTCATGTCTATGTACTCTAGCCATATTTCTTCCCATGTGCCCTGGTCTTGCCCATGTACCTAGTCATTACCATGATCATGTACACCTAGTGTACATTATTAGCCTATAGAATCAGGTTACATGACATGTGGGAGGCCAAAATGGTGTGTTATATTTAACTCTACACAGAACCCTAGTTGTTGTCATAAAAGAGGGACAACATAGCATATGTTCTTCAAAGTACATGTCATGTATGTTAGGATTTTCTAGAAACCAGATTCTCTTCAACAGGATTCCATATTCACCTCTTCCATTGCCTTACTCATTGTTTTACCACCCAAAATCCAACAAAATCATTGGGGTAGCCTATGATCATCAATTCCTAGCCTCTGATGGCTGGAAATCAAAACTTTGATCACCTGATCAGTAATCCACCACACCTCTCATCACTGTTCAGGAACCTGATCCATGAATCCATCATCAACCACCAAAAAACACATTAATAGATCTATAAATCACTAATATATACATCTTTCATTCATCCTCTATGAATATGGTGGTTTTATCACACTCAAATCTAGCATGGAAATGTCGAATCGCTGACCTCTTGGGCCAATGAGGAAGAATGTGAAGAACAGTTGGTATAAATGCACAAGAATTAAGTGAAAACCATATTTTTCTAGTGTTATCTATTCTAATGATTACATAATATGGAAACTAGGGTTAAATCGGGGGCATTAAAAATATACATAAACTAGATCAAAATTATTAATCAAAACTAGGCTCATGCAAGGAACAATAATTGCCCAAAAACAAAAGTAGATATAAATCCATGATTTTTAAATAATTAAAAGGGTTTAAATCCATGAAATAGAATTACCTACCTCAAGAATGTATTTATCATTGGTGAACAATGTGTTTTCTAGAAATTAATGTGATGAACCCGTTGCATTCTCCATTCGTCTCATGATTTCCCTCAATCGTTTTCATCAATCCATGTTCACAATTTTCCAACACCGACAAATATCTCTCCTCTACTATAATATCCCAAGGTTATATGTATAACCCTAAGGATTTTACATAATGTAATATAATGAGAGTTGTTTGGGGTTTTTCCATTAAATAAATAAATATATTCACTTAACGCGCCCATCAACAGTCGCCTTCAACCGAACACCCAACGTCGACCAACTTTATATCGGGCCTCAGGTAAACCCCACATTTTCAAAATAAAAATGGCCTCATATTTTCCATATGAGGTCTTGATCAATGGGAAATACATTTATTCTGAAAATATGTGCATGGATGCTTTAATATATATTAATATTTTTAATATATTAATTCAAGGGGTCCAATGAAACCAAAACATTGCACCGAATATAAGAAAAAATATAGAGATATATTTTAAATATTTAAATGATCAAACTAAAAAAACAAAATTTGTTATAGTTTCTATGTATGTATGTGTATTTGTGTATTTGTGTTTGTGTGTGTGTGTGTTCGTGTGTGTCTCTATGTGTGTGTGTGTGTTTATTTTATATGTATGTGTTTGTGTGTATTTTTATGTTTGTATGTGTGTGAGTGTGTTAGTGTGTGTGTGAGTGTGTTTGTTTGTTTGTTTGTGTGTTTTTGTGTGTCCATGTGTATGTGTGTATGTATATATAATTGTGTGTGTGTGTGTGTGTTTGTGTGTGTGTGTGTGTGTGAGAGTGAGTGATTTTGTGTGTGTCTGTGTGTCTGTGTGTGTCTGTATGTGTGTGTGTGTGTTTTGTATGTGTGTTTTTGTGTGTGTTTGTTTGTGTCTGTGTGTCTTTGTGTCTATGTGTTTGTGTGTGTGATTTTGTGTGTCTGTGTGTGTCTATATGTCTTTGTGTGTGTTCCAGTGTGTGTGTGTGTGTGTTTATATGTTTGTATGTATGTCTCTCTATGTGTGTGTTTGTGTGTCTATGTGTCTTTGTCTTTTTCTATGTATGTGTGTGTCTGTGTGTCTGTGTGCCTATGTTTGTGTTTGTGTTTGTGTCTTTGTCTCTCTCTATGTGTATGTGTGTGTTTGTTTGTTTGTGTGTGTGCCTATGTGTATATATGTGTGTCTCTTTGTGTGTGTGTGTTTGTGTAATTATATTTGTGTGTATGTGTGTCTATGGCTTTGTGCATCTATTTGTCTATGTGTCTTTATTTTTGTGTGTTTGTGTGTCTTTTCTGTGTGTTTGTGTGTGTGTCTGTGTGTTAGTGTAATTATAACTATGTGTGTGTATGTGTTTGTGAAATTATATTTTTATTTTTATTTTGTGTGTCAATGTGTCAATGTGTGTGTGTGTGTGTGTGTGTGTGTATGTATGTGTTTGTTTGGGTATTGGTATCTCTATGTGTGTGTGCCTATGTATGTGTCTGTGTCTGTGTCTGTGTTAGTATTTGTGCCTGTTTGTGTGTTTGTGTGTATGTTTTTGTGTGTGTCTATCTGTCTATATATCTTTCTGTGGGTGCGGGTTGGTGTGTAGTCGATTGAATGGTTTTCATGGGTTTTGATCAAATAGAAATTCTATTTAACACCTAATTCATCCTAGTGGCTGGACAGGGTCATCTCTCAAAGGTAAGGGTTTGGGAGTCTCACTGTCCTCATACTTATGTGTTTTTTTTTTGTATTGTTTTCTTAATTTTGACAGCATCCATAGATGGTGATTTTTTTATATATATTAAATTTAAAAATAAATAAAATAGAATTCAAACACAATAATGGTTGAAAGGGATTGGATCTAGGGTCGAACACACCGATTCTTCATCATTCTCTGGTTTTCATCTCCCAGTGATGTCAATATCATTATTCCATTACTCTAATCTATCTATTTTTTGGTTCTAATCATATACAATAGAAATCTCCCTTGATACATCCAGTTCTGCCTCCTATATAGTGAAGAGGCAATGAACACACTCGATTGAGGCATTCACTATCTCAATACCTAGCTACATAGTATGTTGTTCAAACCTCAATCCATAGTTATCCACTAGTATTCACTATAAGCTGAGAGAGGGAGGGAGATATGTTTTGATAAATACAAGTATGTAGTAGCTCATCGGGAAGAATATATTAATATCATTTATCTAATTTTTACCATTTTCGTATTGTATCAAGAATGAAACCCAAAGATTACTAAATAACGGAGTGGCTATATGATCTCCCCTAAGGACCTAGACCTCAAGTTAGTTCTCCATGAATGGTATTTTAATATATTATGTTACATGCTAAGAATGGGAAAGAACACAAATAAATATTGGAAAATATAACAACACAACATAATTAACAAAACATAGCATAATTATTATTAACATGTAGAATTAAATTACACAAATAAAGATACAATAGAAGAAAAATCTAGTCATCAGATACTGATTGTCATTATTGGGAATGGTTTCAAGATATTTATAGAAGATTACTTCATCATCTTTATATTTAGTGTTGAGGAAAACTTCTCAGATGGATTCCATGCGTTGAAATCTGATGATGGTGATCAATTATGTTAGGAGAATATCTTCCAAATATTTTGAGGGTGAAGCAATCTAGTACATCGCAGTACAGTGGATGTTATTCTATGCTTGAAATTTTTGACTTTTGGATTTTAGTGGGCCTTATTAAGTGGTCCTGGAAATCATTGGAAGAAGTGTGAAGAACGATCTTGGTATTTGGATGTCACAGGCATGAGGTGACTAGTTTTATTAGTTTAGGGAGGCTTTAGTGGTTTAAATTCATCTAAAATGGAACGGTCTTCTCCATCGACTTCAAAAGTTAAGCGAGCTCATGAGATCTTCAATGGGGGAAAGCTTAAATGGCAGTGTGACTCCTTTGGTCTTCATAGGCGAGGGAGGCTTTTTGTGGTTTAAGAATCTCAGCCAGAATGTGTTCTTTGAAAAGTGGATGTGGGTGTATGGTGATTTTGGTGACCATAAGAGGGGTGGATATGTGGAAAGTTACATGGTTATGGCATGGTAGTAAGTTCCTCATAGTATGCATATGGTGAGGGAACTCATAATCTATGTAGTGACCATTGGTGGTGCCCATGGTAAGGTGTTGGACATGCGGTGGGTTACATGGTCAATTGGAGGTTAATATAAGGACTCGTGGTCAGAGTACTGACCATGAGGAGGATTTTACATGGTCAATTGAAAATCAACATGAATAGTGTGTATGGTGACTGTAAAAGGCATGGTCACTTCTAGCCTTTTCATTTTTTTACCAGTATAAAAAACATTTTTTATCAGTGCGCCATTTTGTAATTAAATTCAAAAATAATAAAATAATAAAACTCAAAATTTGATTTCTTTTCATAATTAAAATCCAATGTCAAATTACTATTCAAATTAATAAATTTCAATCATATGATGTCTTCTTTAACCTTAAAAATTAAAAAAAATGTTGAAATTCATTTAACATTTAAGTTCCAAATTCTCAAAAGTCATATAAACTACTATTTTACCTGGTATTTGAATTAAAATTAGGGGTATTTTCTATGAATAACATATAAAAATATTTAAATTTTCAGCTAACATCACTCCCCCTCACTTGGACTATTGAAATCTTGGGAAATTTTATCATTAAATTACAATTTATTCAAAAAGAAAAGAAATTGTCCTGCCAATATTTAAATTTAACATCCAAGATTGAAATAAAACACAGATTCATCCAAAGTTTGAAATATCATTCCTCATATGTGAGTCAAACCACTACCTCACTTCAATTAAATAAAAGTTTCAGTATAAAACTAGATCGAATTAGATTGAAGTTGAATCAAAATTTTAATAAAAAGAAACTCTATTTATCCATCTTCCCAAAGCTTCCCAAACCATAGTTTGTTTTACCTATTTACTGAAACAACTCAAATGAATGTGTTATAACTCAATTTTCCCCTTCATGGGTTTACTATTAAACTCACCTAAATGAATTAGTTTTTTAATTAATCACTTTATTCATTTTTCCTTTTAATTTTTCCCAGCCATAATTTTTTGCAAATCACTTTGAAAAAGCTCTTATTAAAATTTAAAATGGATTTATTTAATTACATAAATGCATTGAGTGCCCTTTTCTCATAGACTTGCATGGGGTACCAATTATCCTTTTTTATTCTCGGTTCAAAGGAATTATATCATTTTCAATTGAGTTGGATCCCTAAGGTGTTATTTCTCACAGAGATCAATTCACCTCAGATTAAGTTCAAAATTCTGGTGACTTTAACTTATAAAATTGATTCCATGAAAATATTTCACTCACACTAAATATTATAGTTCTAATACCAAACATCCATGAAGGCAGTGACTAACTCTACTCAAAAATCATCTAATTCTCATAATTTCAGAACAAATGAATTACTCAACAATATCATTAATATTATAAAATTAAGAAGGGAATAAATGAGGTTTAAGAAATGTTTAAAAAGTAAAAACTGAAAACTGTAAAAAATTATATTAATAGAACTATATTTATATAAAAAATATTTAAAATAAAAAAAAAAGAAACCCACAGAAACTATGTACATATCATTTTTTTATATTCCTTTGTTTTATTTTTATTAGTGTTTTTTATTGAATTAAAAAAGATAAATTTAAATTAGGGAAAGGGTATTTACAATGTTTAAAAATAGAAAAACATTTTTTTATATTTTCTTTTTGAAATTTTTGTTTGTTTTTTTATATTAATTTACAAAAAACTTGCAGTAAATAGTGAAAATGATTTTTTTTATTTACAAATTATAAAATAGTACCTAAGAATAATTTAAAACTAATCCTAAACAGGTTTGAATCTCCACCACCACACTTATTCATGACACTTCCCATTTAAGTTCCAGTAAGCATGCATCATAATTACAGTGTATGAACAATGCAGAAGGATAAATACAAACTGGTATTTATTTTCTAGGAGGTTTGAGTTAAAATCTCCCCTAGTACTCTATGGATAGTGTAACTAGACTCCTAGGTGATGTCCACTTAGGGAAAGTCTATAGAAAATAGAATAAAATATTACAAAAAAATTAAAAAAAGTAAAGAAAATAAAAATGAAAAAGAGTGGGGTAAAGAGTATTGGTTTATCCCTTCCAAGAGAGGATATATTTATATTTAATATAGTTATATAGTCTTTTAATTATCCCCAATCCATAGGGGGTGTGGTTTTTATGATTGGAGCCACCACATTCAGTTCCTTCCAAAGATAGACAGTTTCACTTCTTAGAATTCCCCATGAACAGAGTCCAGAAGTGAGTCCAATGTGTCCAGCCCATTAGTAAGGAAAAACATGTTGAAATGTGGGGAAGGAAATATTAGGTATGGGGATTCCTATGATTCTATAAAATAGGTTATGTATTTCTCTTTATCTAGTGGAAACTCTAGTAGCTCTGCTTAGACAAATTCAAAAGGGGAAAATCATGAGATAATTAAAATTGAAAATTTTCATCACATGGTGAGTTCAAGTCAAGATATCTCCATTTATATATTGCTTCTTCTCCTATATCTTCATTAGGTGAAATAGGTGATTCTTATTCCACCATTTTTCCTCCCTCTATTTGATGTTGATGGTAATATTAAGGGAGTAGTGACTTTTCCACTGGTCCCAGAGCATCTTCATCTTGAGTAGCCACTTCCTAAGCTCGTTGTACATTTTTTTAGGTTGTTTGTCTCGGTTTTTCTTTAAATTGGTCAATATTACAATTTATTCTAGGTTTTCTAACCACTGGGGATCCTCTTATATGGATTATTTGAGCCGTTTTTTAAAGTAATATTCATCCAGCTCATCTTTTTCATCATCCTGGGAAGTTTCATCTTTAATTTCCAGCAACTCCAGTTTCTCATCTACTATTTCCATCTCTAATGTTTCTTCAAGGAAAGCTATGATGGGTTCTTTATCTTCATCATCCAAGATAGACATCAGTGGTATTGGGTCTGTAAAATTAAAATTAGGGGTATTAATATAAAATTTGTCTTGCATAAACTTAAAAATAAATGCATTTATTGTAGTGGTATCTCACTTTTCAGTCTCGCCATGTTGTTCTTTTTAAAGGTACAATTATTATTTGAATTTATCTTGTGTAGATTGGGTATCATTGGGCATTATATATTCTCTTAAAAAATGGAGTTCATCCACCTATTCATTTTCAGCATCCTCTGGGGCCTATAACAATTATTCTAATTAAGTAATTTCATTAACAATAATATAGAAATTAGAAGATAATTTTTTTCATTAAAATCATAGAAATAAAAGTTTGAAATAAATTCTCCCTAAATTTTTTCAACTTTGTGTTTCTTTTCTCAATACACTATCTTTGGTTTGATGTGTTCAAGTTTTAATAGTGTAAGATCCTATGATTCTAAAAAACACCCTTTTCCTCTTGAATATCTTCTTTGAAAAATACCAAGGGCTCTAACTCTTCAACTTCTTTTTTTTTCATTTTCTCCACAAGAACTTGGAAGGCATTAGAAATTCCAGCTAACATTTTACTCAACTCCACAATCATTACCCTATATTCCTATAATTATTGGTTCTGTTTCACATGAAATTCCTTCAGCATAGATGAGTATCTCTTAATTTCCTCCTTTATAAGTTCTTCTTCAGTTTGATGGTGTGAGGGTATGTACTGTTGATGGTATTTGGGTTTGTTAATGTGGTAGAAACCATCCTTCCACCTATTGGTGTATATCTAGGGTTACTATTGTTGTTTCCATTGAGATTTCATCTCTTAGGATGTCTATGTGAATATAAATTAGGCATATGGGTGACGATCTACTAAATAATGGTCTCACTGGAATGCTTATCTAAATTTGAGAAAAAGAGAAAGAAGAAAACAAAAAATAAAGAAAGAGAGAAAAAAAAATAAAACACTATATATGGTTGTGTTTAAAAAGTGGGAACTCAATATTTCTCCCCAGCAATGGCGCTAAGTTGATCACATGGTTGTCCCAAGCCACTATCAAATAGAATTTCTATTTAACTCCTAATGCATCCCAATAGCTAACCAGGGGAATCTCTCAAGGACAAGGGTTTGGGAGTCTCACTATCCGAGCACTTATATATTTTTTATTGTTTTTTTCTAAATTTTAAAAAAATCTAGAGATGATGATTGGTTTTTTTGGTTTATGATTTAATGAATTTAAAATAAATTAAATATAATTCAAAAAATAGTGAAATGGGTTAGATCTAGGGTAAAACACACATATTCTTCATCATTATATGGTTCTCAAATGACAATGGTGTCAATATCATTCTTCAATTTCTCTTCTCTATTTAATTTGTGGTTATGAACATATACAAGATAAATCTCCCATGATAAATCCAATTCCACCTCCTCCATGGTGAAAAGGTAATAAACACACTTGATTGAGACATTCACTATCTTTACACCCATCTCCATCATATGTTTTTCACCCTTCAAACCATAGTGCTCCATTGGTATACAATGTAAACTGAGAGAGAGAGGGAGAGAGAGATGATTTTTTAAATTTTAGGATGCAACATCTCATTGGGAAGAGCATATGAATATCATAGATATTCTTCTTTCCATTTTTCTACTACATCAATTAGGAAACCTAGAAATAAATAAATAACATAGTACATATTTGATCTCCCATTAGGACCAATACCTTTGGTTAGTTCTCTGTGACTTGGAGTTTAATAGATCACATTACAGTGTAGAGAATGGGGAAGAACATGAATAAATATGGTGGAGTAACAACACAACACAATTAACAAAATGAAGTAGAATTAGTATTAGCATGTGGAAGTAAATTACATAAAGAAAGATGCAAGGGAAGAAAAACCTAATTGATATATGTCGGATGTCTTTATTGGGTGAGGTTGAAAGATATTTATAGTAAATTTCTTATTTATCTTTGTATTTAGTGTTGATGAAAGCTTCTCATGTGGATGACATATGTTTAGCTCTGATGATAGTGATCAATTATGTTAGGATTGTCTCTTCATAATATTTTCAAGGTGAAGAAATCCAATACATTATAGTACAATGGAGTTCATTCTAAGATCTAAATGTTTGAATTTTGGATTTTAGAGGGCCTTGGTAAGTGGTCTTGGATGTCAGTGGAAGAAGTGGGTAGACCGGCCATAGTCCCATGATGTCATGGGAATAAAAGTGAATAGTTCTGGGAGTTCATTGTGGCTTTAGTGGTTTATCTTCATCTATGGAGGCATAGTCTTCTCCCTTAATGGCAGTTTGTGGTGGAGCTCATGTTATCTTCAACAAGGGAAAGCATTGACAACGTCATTACTCCTCTAGTCTTCACAAGAGAGGGTGAAATTTGGTGGTTCAAGAGTCTCAGCCAGAATGGGTTCTTCGAAAAGTGGATATTGGTTCATGTTCACTATGATAACCATGAGATGTGTGGAGATGTGGTAATGTACATGATCGGGGAAGGTTATAAAGTGCCTCATGATAGGCAGTTGGTGATGGAACTCATAGTCTATGTAGTGACCATGGGTGGTACCCATGGTAGGGTTTTGGACATGTGAAAGGTTGTATGGTGATTAATATCACATTTTCATACATTTTATTCTGTAATTCAATGTTTATAGTACCACCATAGTGTTATTTTATGGTTAATTGTTGCGTTTTTAGGTTTTAGTTGTATTTTGAGCTTAAATTAAAAAAATGGTCAATTATGGAATTTTACCTGTTTTAATTAACTTCTTTATTTCAATCATATCATTTTTAATATTGACCCAAATTTAAATATTATTTTTTTTCTAAGATATTCCTTGATTTATGGGCTAAATATTTTTAGTTTGTACTAGGATATAATTCAACCATCTATAAACCCAAAAAATTAAATCAAGTTGGAGAAAGAATCTGAACAACACGGTGGACCCCACCTCATTCATTGGAGCATAACTCAGGATATACAACTCCAATTAAATAGATTATAAATTTATTTGAAATATATCTCAATTATTAATTCGTTAAACAAATTTCATAGAGATATTCTACCATTAAAGTAACCATTGGATGCTCAAAATTGGGGACAAAATTAAGAAACATTCATCCAGAATTGATGTTGGTGAGTTAATGCACCATATATTTTTCTACACAAGGATAATGAAGCTGAAATTTTTAAGGAATATGAAAAAGATATTTTGGAACAACTTCCTAGAATACTAGAATTTTATATTTGGAAATTAAATGGGCCATCCACGTGCATACTTTTGGAGAAGAGATTCTGGAGCTAAGATTTCACATTTTTTGCCTATAAAAATGTATCCCCTCTCCTTATCAAAGAATTATAACTTTGGGTGGACATCTTCTATAGTTTTATAGTTTCTTTAATGATGTAATAATTTTATTCAATTTTAGTATATAATAGTCTTTTTACTCATCTCATTATCACATATTTTTATCTTTTGTATTTTCACTCTAATCTTATCCACAGTGAACTCTTATGCTCATGGTCATGAGTTACTAACCCAAGGAATATCCCAAGGGAGTAATCAGGATCTGGAACTCGAGACCATGTTTTTTTATTCTTTGAATTAATTCTAAGGATAATTTGTAGTGGGAGTAATCCTCACTGTGGTTTTCTAAATATTAACTTCTTAATCTACAACCATTCTCCCTCGATTGAGGAGGTTAATGGAGGGTGTACTTGGAAATCGTTAAGTAGACTTTTCATTAATAACTAGGGTAGATTGATGTGTTCACATATATAATAGAGTGTGTTTACTAAGGAGAATTGCAGCTGTTTAATGAAGGTACTCCCTGAAAATTCACTCAGGTGAACTTCCTTTCTTCTTTAATTCCAATCTATTTAGCATTGAATGTTATTTAAAATTTAATTTTTCATTTCATATATTTTATTAAATTACATTAATTTTATAAAACCTAAAATAACAAAAAAAAAAATAGTTCTTAGGTTAATTAGAAGTAGTGATTGCTTGACCACAAAAGCTCCTCAAGAGATTGACCTAGGTCAGCCCCTGTGTTGCACTTAGTTATAATATTTTTGAGAGTCCGTACAACAACACTTCATCAAATTGGAGTCGTTTCCAGGGATATAAGTGGCCTTAATTCACTATTTTTATTCACATTTTGTAAATAATTTTCATTTCATTTAATAAAAAACAAAAAAAATCATAAATTTCAAAAAAAACAACAAAAAATATTCTTTGTTCATAATGTATTCAAATTGTGATTATTATGCATGGAATGACCAATCTCTAGTGAAAAAAAATGTTTACAATGATCTTGATGCTCAGTTTAATAGGATTAGTGATAAAGTGAAAAACATTGATAGCCAAATAGAATGGATTGCTGAATATGTATGCACATCCTAGGAGAAATCTGAACCAAAGCTCGAACCAGAACTAGAACGAATGGTGGAAGATATTTCACCAATAATTTTTTATGTTAAAAAACCTTAGGCAGGTGAGAAGGAGCTACCCAAAGAACTAATCACATCATCCCACACTTATCCATTACTCTAGGAGGTACCATGAGTACACATGCAAGTTGATTCACTTATGGAAGATCATTAATTTTTTGACGAATCGTGGAATATATTTGTTAAAGATAACTTTAAACTTGATCTTACCATCCTTGATAATGAACAATCACTACCTCTATACCTCTATCTTGATATAGAATATGATAATGAAGATGCATCTGATGAGATTTAGTTACCAATGGTCCTACCTGAAGAGATCAATTTACAATATAACTTACTTGAAATGTAATATTTATTTATTAATTCATCTTGTTTTAATCTTATTCAAGCTGAACTATTACTGAATTCTCTTTCTATGAAATTTTTAATATAGCATAAATGGAGTAATCGATGGATTTTAATGGAGAGACCACCCAAGTGGTGGTGATTGAAGAAAAAGATCTGGAGAATCATGTGGTGCGACTACCTCCACTAAAACAATTTTCATACCATATGGAGGAGGAAACCACAGAATCCAATAGGGGAAATAAAATTGGGTTTCTCCCTATTGGATTCTGTGGATTCCTCCTCCATATGGTATGCAAGTTGTTGTGGAGGAGGTAGTCTCACCACATGCTTCTCCAGATCTTTTTCTTAAATCACCACCACTTGGGTGGTCTCTCCATTAAAATCCATGGATTTATCCATTTGTGCTATATAATAAATTTCATAGAAAGAGAATTCAGTAAATATTTTATCTTGAATAAGATTAAAATATGATGAATTAATAAAGAAATCTTCCCTTTCAAGTAGGTCATCTTGGAAATTGATCTATTCAGGTAAGACCATTGGTAACTTCATATCATCAAGTGCATATTCATTATCATATTACAAAGAAAGATAGAGGTAGAGAGGTAGTGATTTTTCATTATCAAGGATGGGAATGTCAAGTTTCAAGTTATCTTCAATAAAGTTATTCTGTGATTCTTCCAAAAATTGTTGATCTCCCATAAGTGCATCAGCTTGCATGTGTACTTCTGGGACCTTTTCAAGCAATGTATGAGTGTGAGATGATGTGATTAGTTCCTTTATTAGCTCCTTCTCACCTACCTCAGGTTCTTTAACATAAAAAATTATTGGTGAAATCTCTTCCACCACTCGTTCTAGTTCTAGTTTGGGCTTTGGTTCAGATTGCTCCTGGGATGTGCGTAGATATTCAGAAATCCATTCTATTTGGCTCTCAAGGTTTTTCACTTTGTCACTAATCCTATTAAATTGAGTATCAAGATAATTTTAAACATTTTCTTTCACCTTATATAGGTCATTCCATGCATAATAATCACAATTTTAATGCATCATAAACAAAGAAGATTTTTTTTTTTTGAAATTTATGATTTTTTTGTGTTTTTTTATTAAATGAAATGAAAATTATTTACAAAATGTGAATAAAAATAGTGAATAAAAAACACTTATCTCCCCATAAACAGCTTCAATTTTATGAATCATTATCATACGTGCTCTCAAAAATAGTTATAACTAAGTGCAGCATAGGGGCTGACCTAGGTCGATCTCTTGAGGAGCTGTTGCGGTCAAGCAATCACTACTTATAATTCACCTAAGAACTAATTATTATTTTTATTTTAGGTTTTCTTAAATTAATTTAATTTAATAAAATATATGTAATACAAAATTAAATTTAAAATAACATTCAATGCTAAACTGAATGAAATTAGAGAAGAAAGGAAGTTCTCTCGAGAGAATTTTTAGGGAGTACCTTCATTGAAAAGCTCCAATTATCCTTAGTGAACACACTCCATCATATGTGTGAAAACCTCAATATACCCTAGTTATGAATGAAAAGTTTACTTAATGATCGCCAAGAACACCTTTTATTCATCTCCTCAATCGAGGGAGAATGGTTGCAGATTAAGAAGTTAATCTTTAGACACCATAGTGAGGATTACACCCACAATAAATTATACTCAGAATTAACTCAAAGAATATCAAAAAACAATTATTGGGTTCAAGATATTTATTACTCTCTCAGGATATTCCTCAGTTTATTTACTCATAATCATGAGCATAAGAGTTCACTATGGAGAATATTGGAGTGAAAATAAAAAAGATAAAAATATGAAATAATGATATTAATAAGAAGACTATTATATACTAAAATTGAATAATACTATTACATAATTAAAGAAACTATAAAACTACAGAATATGGCCACCCAAAGTTCTAATTCTTTGAGAAGGAGAGGGGATACATTTTTATAGGAAAAAAATGTGAAATCTTGACTCCAGGATCTCTTCTCCAAAAGTATGCATGTGGTAGACCCATTTAATTTCTGAATATGAAATTGTGTTCTTTAAATAGGTTGTTCCAAAAATATATTTTTCATATTCCTTCAAAATTTCAGCTTCATTATCCTTTTTTAGAAAAATATAGGTGCATTAACTCACCAACATCAATTCTATAAGAATGTTTCCTAATTTTGTCCCCAATTTCGAGCATCTAATGGATGATTTAATGGTAGAATATCTCCATGAAATTTATTGGACGAATTCACCATTGATTTATCTTTCAAATACATTTAGAATCTCTTTAATTGGAGTAGTAGATCCTGAGTTATACTCCAATGAATGAAGTGGGGTCCACTATGTTGTCCAAAATCTTTCTCTAACTTGATCGAATTTTTTGGGCTTGTAGATGGTTTAATTAGATCCTGGTCCAAACTAAAAATATTTATCCCATAAATCAAGTAATATAAAAAAAAGAATAATTCAATTTGGATCAATATTAAAAAATATATAATCAAAATACATAAGTTAATTAAAATATGAAAAAATCCATAATTGACCATTATTTGTATTTAAGCTCAAAATACCACTAAAACCTAAAAACATGACAATTTCCCATAAAATAACACTATGGTGGGATTATAAACATTTAATTATAGAATAAAATGTATGAAAATGTGATCTTCATCATATGGTCAGTTAAAGGTTACCACAATAAGGACTCACAGTTAGTTGACAATAAACACACATAGTTGGTATGGTGACCATGAAAGGAATAGTGAGTTCTGGCATTTTCAAAAAAAATACCTGTATAAAAATCATTTTTCTCAGTGCACTATTTTTTAATTAAATTAAAAAAATAAAACAATAAAAATCAAAAATGAATGCCTTTTCAGAATTAAAATTCTAATGTCAAGTTCATATTCTAATTAATAAATTTCAATTGTATGACTTCTTCATTAACTTAAAAAATGAATAAATAATTGAAAAAATATATTTAAATTCGTTTAACATTTAAGTTCCAAATTCTCAAAATTCATAGAAATTATTGTTTTACCCAATATTTGAATCAAAAGTAGGGGTATTTTCAATGAATAACATATAAAAATATTGAAATTTTCAGATTACATCACTCCCCCGCACATAAATTATTTCACTCCTATGTAATTTTATTATTAATTTACAATTTATTCAAAAAGAAAAAGAAATAAATCCAACCTATATTTAAATTTAACAAAAATAATTGAAAAAAAACACAAATTCATCCAATGTTTCAAATATCATGCCTCATATGTGAGTCAAACTACTACCACACTTCAATTAAAACAAAGTTTCAGTTCAAGAGTGGATTAAATTAGATTTAAGTGGAATCAAAATTTTAACAAAAAAACCTCCATTTATCCCTCTTTCCAAAGTTTCCCAAAATAGAGTTTGATTTCCCACTTTATTGAAACAACTCAAATGAATATGTTATAAGTCAATTTTCTCATTCATGAGTTCAATATTCACCTCACCTAAATGAATTCATTTTTTTACTTAGTAACTTTATTCATTTTTCTTTTTAATTTTTCTATACCTTAATTTTTTTGTAAAGTACTGTGTAAAAGTACTTATTGAAATTTAAAATGGATTCACTTAATTACAGTAACACACCTAGTTCCCTTGTATCAGAGACTAACCATGGGATCCCAATTGCCTATTTTTATTCAAAATTCAAATGAATTAATAATTTTTAATTGAGTTGAATCCCTGAGGTGTTCTTTCTCACATAGGTCAAGACACATAATATTAATTTTAAGATTCAAGTTTCTTTAAGTTATAAAATTTATTTCACACAAGTCTTTCACTCACACTCCATATCTAAGTTTAAAGAACATACTTCTATGAAGGCAGTGACTAACTCTACTTAAAAATCATCTAAGTCTCATAATTTCAGAATCAATGAATTACTCAACTCTAGCATTAGTATTTTAAAACTAGACAGGGCACAAATTGGGTTCAAGAAATATTTGAAAAGTAAAAATAAAAACCTTTATAAAATTTTACTTACATAATTATTTTTACAGAAAATATTTTTTTAAATACAAAAAACCTACAGAAACTATGTACAGAGTCCTGATTTTTTTATATTTTTTTTTGTTTTGTTTTTTTAGTGTTTTTTTAATTAAAAAATAAATTTAAAATAGAAAAAGGGTATTTATAATATTTAGAAATAAAAAAACATTTTTTATATTTTCTTTTTGACATTTTTGTTTGTTTTTTATATTCATTTACTAAAAACTTGCATAAAAAGATGAAAAAACAATTTTTTATTTACATATTCTAAAAAAGTACCTAAGAACCATTTAAAACTACTCCTAAATGAGTTTGAAGTTCCTACCCCACACTTGTTCATGATACTTTCCATTTAATTTATAGTAGAAATACATCAAAATTACAGTGTATAAACAATGAAAAAGGATATATACAACTTGGTATTTATTTCCCATGAGGTTTGAGATGAACTCTCCCTTGATAATTTTTGGATGGTGGATCTAGCCTCTTAGGTGTTTTTTACTTAGGGAAAATATGTAAAAAAATTAATAAAATTTTAGAAATTTTTTTTAAAAAAAGTAAAGAAAACGAAAAGGAAAAATAGAGGGGTAAAGATTCTTGGGTTATCCCCCCCCCAAGAGGGGATATAGTTATAATATCCATAGATGGATAGTATTTTGATTATCCTTAGTCCGTAGGGGGTGGGATTTTTGTAATTGGAACCACCGCATTTGGTTCCTTCTAAATATAGACAACTTCACTTCTTGGAGGTCCCCATGAACATATTATAGCAGTGAGTCCAGTGTTTCCTGCCCCTTGGTAATGAAAAATAGGTTTAAATGTGGGGATAGAAAGATCAAGTATAAGAACTCATTGGGTTTTTCTACACTAGTTGTGGCTTCCTATTTATCCAGTGTCAAATCCAGATTTTTTTCTCAGACAAATTCAAACAAGTGGAAATTGGTAGAAAATTAAAATTGAAAATTTTCATCATATAGTGGGTTCAAGTCAAGATATCTCCCTTCATATTCATCTCATTCCTCTATATCTTCTTAAGGGACCACTAGTGATTATTCTTATACTGATGTGCCTCCATTTAATTGATGATTATGGAAATATTGATGGATTAGTGACTTTTCCACAGGTCCCAAGGTATCTTCATCTTGAGTAACCACTTCCTTAGAAATTTATACATTTCCCTAGGCTATTTGTCTCGGTTGTTCTTTAAATTTATCAATATTCCTATCTATTATAGATTTTCTAGCCACTGGGGGTCTTCTTCTATAGTATATTCAAGAATTTTTTCAAAGTGATATTCATCCATCTCTTATTTTTCATCTTCCTGGTCAGTTTCATCTTTAATTTCCAAAACCTCTAGTTTCTCCTCTACTATTTTTAGTTATAATTTTTCTTTAAGGTAAGTTTCAGTAGGTTGTTTATCTTCATCATCTGGGATAAAAATCAGTGGTACTGAGTCCATAAAATTAAAATTAGGGGGATGAATTGAAAATTTATCCTTCACAAACTTAAAAATAAATTCATTTAGTGAAGTGGTATCTTCTTTTTTAGTCTCAACATATTTGTATTTTTTTAGGTACAATTCCTCTTTGAAGTTGTCTTGTATAGATGGTGGTAACATTAGGAATTCTAGATTATCTTCAAAATGGAGCTCATACAACTCTTCATTTTTAGCATCCTTGATTCTATGATTTCATTAATAGTAAAAGGAAAATTAGAAGATACTTTGTTTTCAATAAAATCTGAGAAAAAAAGTTTTAAAAAAATTCTCCCTAAATTGTTTCAACTTTGTGTTTCTTTGCTTGGTACACTAGCATTGGGAAGATTTGTTTGAGGTAGAATAGTAGAAGATCCTATAATTCTAAAAAAACGTCATTTTCCTCTTGATTATCTTCTTTGGAAAATACTAAGGGCTCTAACTCTTAAACTTCTTGATGTTTCCTTTTCTCCACAAGCACTTAGAAGGCAGTGGAAATTTCAACTAACATTTTATTCAACTCTGAAATAATTTCCCAATGTTCCTCCAATTTTTTGTTCTCTTTCACTTAAAATACCTTTAGCATAGATTAATAGCTTTGAGTTTCCTCTAGTGTAAGTTATTATTCATTCTGATAGTATGGGGGCATGTACTTTTGATGATAGTCGGTTTCATTCATGTAGTAGCTTACATCCTCCTACCCATTGGTGTATACTAAAGGTTGTTTTTTTTTCATAAAGAGACCATCACCTGGGATGGTTGTGGGAATTTGAACTAGTAATATGGGTGAGGATCCATTAAATAATGGTCTCACTAAAATGATTATCCCAGTTTTAGAAAAATAGAAAGCAGAAAACAAAAAAAAAGAAAACAAAAACAAGAAAACACTATTTTTAGTTGTGTTTAGAAAGTTAGAACCCAGCCTTTCTCCCTATAAATAATGCCAATTTGATCATGAAGTTTTCATGGGTCATAGTTAAACATAATTTCTATTTAACTCCTAATGTAGCCTAGTGGCTAACCAGGGCCATCTCTTAACTAGAAGGGTTTGGGAGTCTCACTATCTTAGAACTTATGTTTTTTTTTCTTAATTTTGAAAGCATCCATAGATGATTATTAGATTTTTTTTGTTTTGAATATAAAAAATTTAAAATAAATGAAACATAATTCTAACACAATAATGGGTAGAAGGGGTTAGATCCAAGGTTGAACACACATATTCTTCATTATTATCTAGTTCTCATCTGACAATGGTGTCAATATCATTCTTCTAATGCTTTCCTTTATATAATTTTTGAATATAAAAATATATAATAGAAATATACCCTGATACATCCATTTCAACCTCCTCCATATTGAAGAGGTAATTAACACACTTGATTGAGGAATTTACTATCTTGACACCCCACCCCATCATATGTTGTTCATCCCTTGATCCACAGTGCTCTACTAGTATGCACTGTAAACCAATAGAGGGAAGGAGAGATGATTTAATAAATTATTTAATAAATTTAAGGATACGGAATCTCATCAGGATGAGCTGATAAATATCATTGATCTTCTTTTTTTCATTTTTCTATTGCATCAAGGATAAACCCCAGAAATAAATAAAGAAAAAAGTGCATGTGTGATCTCCCCTAGGGACATATCCCATAGGTTTGTTCTCTATTACTTGGAGTGTAAGAGATCACGTTACAGTGTGGAAAATGGGTAATAACACAAATAAATAAGGGGGTAGATAACAACACAACATGGTTAACAAAAAAATCATATTTAGTATTAACATGTGGAAATAAGTTACATAAACAAAGCAATAACAGAAGAAAAACATAGTCGAAAAATGCTAAATTTATTTATTGGGAGTGGGTGAAATATATTTATAGCAGCTTCCTTCTTAATCTTTGTATTTAATTTTGAGGAGATCTTCTCATATGTACACCATGTGTTCATATCCACCAATGGTGATCAATTATGTCAGAAGCATCTCTTCCTAATATTTTGAGTGTGAAAAAATCTAGTACATAGAAGTATAGTGGATGTTATTCTATGCTCTAAATTTTTAAATTTTGAATTTTATTGAGGATTTGGAAGTGAGTCTGGACATTAGTAGAATAAGTGGAAATATGGGGCTTAGGCTTGGGATATCATGGCCATGACGGTGACTGGTTCTGGGAGTGCAGTGGGTATTTAGTAGTTTAGCTTCATCCATGGAGGTGTAGTCTTCTCCCTCAACGATGGCAGGAAGTGGATCTCATACGATCTTCAAAATGGGAAAGATTCAATGGCAGAACGACTCCTACAATATTCACAGGTGAGGGTGTCATTTGATGGTTTGGGAGTCTCAACCTGAATGGGATCTTGGAAAAGTGGATGTGGGAGAAATATCACTATGTTTACCATGAGAGGGGTGGGGATGTGGCAATGGAAATGACTATGGCATGGTAGTAAGTGCATCATGGTAGGTAGATGGTAAGGGAACTCGCAGTCTATGTAGTTATTGTGGGTGGTACCCATGGTAGGGTGTTGGATATGCATAAGGTGGTATGGTCAGTTGGAGGTTACTGTAAGGAATCATGGTCAGTGTATTGATCATTAGGAGGTGTTGACAAGTTCAGTTTACAATCAACCTATATACCTGGTATGGTTATTGTGCAAAGCATGATCATTTCCAACCTTTTCATTTTTTTACATTCATAAAAATCATTTTTCTTAGTGCGCCATTTTGAAATTAAATTCAAAAATAATAAAAAAATAAAACTCAAAATTGAATGTATTTTAAAAATTAAAATTCCAATGTCAAATTAATATTAAAATTAATCAATTTAAATTGTATAAATTCATCATTAACCTCAAAAATTAAAAAATAACTGAAAAATAATATTTAAAGACATTTAACATTTAAGTTGAAAATTATCAAAATTCATAGAAACTATTGTTTTACCTAGTATTTGAATTAAAAGTAGGGGTATTCTCAATGAATAACAGAAAAAAAATATTGGAATTTCCATATCACATCAATGTGCTTGTGCTTATATGTGTCTTTGTGTGTCTATATGTGTTTGTGTGTATCTATATATGCCTTTAAGAATCTGTGTGTGTCTGTGTAAGTATGTTTATGTATGTGTGCCTCTGTATGTGTGTATATGAGTGTGTCTATGTGTGTGTGTGTGTGTCTATATATTTTTTTATTTGTGTGTTTCTAAGTATGTATGTGTGTGTGTGTTTGTATGTATATATTCATGTATGTCTGTATGTGTGTGTGTGTGTCAATGTGTGTATGTGTATGTTTGTTTGTATGTGTATCTCTCTCTCTCTATGTGTGTGTGTGTGTGTGTTTCTATTTGTATGTTTCTATGTGTGTATGTGTGTATGTGTGTTTGTGTGTGTATGTGTCTACGTGTGTATGTGTGTATGTGTGTTTGTGACTATGTGTATGTGTGTTTGTGTGTATGTGTGTATGTTTGTATGTGTGTATGTGTGTATAACATCCTGTTACTATTTTCATTTATTCCTAAACCCCTATTTTGATCATGCTTTGGTTGGGTTTCGTTTAGGGTTATTTCATGTGGGAATTTAGAAAAAAAATGGATGTTCTTTGGCTGTGCATGGTTGGCGCACGATTTTCCCAAACCGTGAACCCTGCTAGTACATACCATACAAACCCAGACAGTGAGAGTTTTCATGGTTGGTTCATGGTTTGAAATGCTATGTTCTCACCAAGGAGAAACCATGCAACCCTATAGCAGGGGGCACATGTTTAGGGTGTAGGGATTTTCTAACCGCGCGGCCCTGCCCAACTAACCATATGTACAGGATTTAATTAATCTAAAAATTAATTTTAAAACCAAAAAACCCTTTATTTTAGTTCCTAACGGGCCTGTACGGACATAATTTGTTTTATTATTCCTTTTAGGATCCCAATAGGTGATTTTGACCCCTCTACACCCCTCCATAAGTGAATCGAAGCTAGGTTAATGACGTCCAATCTCTTCCCGGTAAGATTTCTCTTCTTGTTCTCTTTGTCCCTCTCATTCTTATATCCTACCTAGGGTTTTATAGTCCTCTATGTTGTTGTAGGATCTAATATATGCTATTTTAGATCTTGAATCTAGGATTTATTTGTAGATCTTAGTTGGAAATGACTTTTCATTTGAGTTTCATGTTGTGGGAATTATGATTCGTGATCCCATGATCCTGAGGTAGGTGGTTCCCTTTATGATCACCAATTTGATTAACCCTAAATTTATTGATTTAAATTTAGATTTTACTTCAATTAGTTTATTAAAAACCCAATTCTAATTAATTGGGTATTTGTGTTTGATTTGGAATGAAATTGAAAAAAAAACCCAAATTCCAATGAATTGGGGTGTGCTTGTGAAATTGGTGGAAAATTGTGAGATTTAAATTGTTGAATTTAAATTGTGAAATTGATTTTATGAAATTGATTTTAATGTTTTATTTGAGAAAAATGGATTAAAATTATTTTGATAGAAATGTAGTGGTTTTATCTTGAAAAATGAATTATCTAATTAAAAACCCATTTTGGTTTTTAAAATGGAAAATGGCATATTGAAATGTAAAATGGGTTGAATTGTATTTTGAATAGTTTTGAAATAAATTTCCCACTATATAATGTTGTTAGAGAACATGCAATCCTAGTTAGTTAGTGTGTTATTGGGATAGCAATCTTTTGATGCTTTATAACTGAAACAAAACCTAGTGCAACAGGTCATGTCCCTAATGGGATGGTGATGAGTACTCTTTGACCAATGTCTGAGGGATACGTGTATAGACATATTTTCATGATTCACCTTCTAATGTGTGAGGATCCCATAGCATGTAACAATAGTACCTCTTAGAAGATGACCATGTTTCTCATTATGAATGTTTTTATATATATTTCATTTCTTGTAAACTATTTTACACATGCCTTATGAATTTATATAAACTATTTTATATAAAATGTTTATTAATTAATTTTTTAAAATTATTTCCATCATTTGAATTGAAAATCATGATTTATTTTAAATATTCTTTTGAAATACCATGCCTCTTTATTTAAAATTGAAAGTTTTATTTGGTTAATAATTTTTGGCATCTTATTATGAAATACTTGGTGAAACCCTTCTGGGCTTTAAGCTCACACCCTACCTGTGTCTTTCGGTGTTTTTAGATTATCTCCTTATATTTTTGATCAAAGGTAAAGCTCTACTGAGAGGTGGTTCTAGTTGTTGATCCTTGGTCTTGAAGAGTTGTGTCTGTTGGGACTTGGGTGGTTTATCCTATTTTCTAGGACGTTGTGGTTATACTTTGGATTGTTTATACCTATCTAACTTCTGGTACAATTTTATCCCCCGTGGAGTTTTCTTTTGAGAATACTGACTTGTAACTATTTCTTTCACTGTTTTTATGGTAAATGCATTCCCTCTTTCATATTTTATGATGCCAGGTGATAATCACCAACCTGTGGGGATTAAGAATGGCCTTTGGGCCTTATTAGTGTCGTCTTGAGTGTCAGGGTACCAGGGTGTCTGGTTCAGTTCATAAAAAATTGGTATCAAACCTCTAGGTTGAGCCTCTTTATTTGATGTCAGCATGAAGTTGTATAATCTTGTCAGGACTTAGGAGGTATTTTTGATTGATTTCCTAGCTATATCTCACCGCAATGAGCCTTAATTCACTAGGGGTGATTTGGGAAAGATGTCTTCAGGATTAGTTCTAGTCTTTTCCCTACTTTTTATTTGGATATATTGAAATCCAAATATATTTTTTCTTTCTATTGGGATTAATTTACCATGTTTCTCTATTTGAGTGTTAATCTAATGTCTTAAATGTTGATTTTTGATGTTGTGTAACATCATTCCTCCAAGAAGACGTGTGAATCAGATCCAATAGGAAGTTGCTGATAAACCATAGTAAGAAAATCCTCCCATGGACCCAAGTCTAATTGAAGAGATTGTGCATACTATTCAAGATTTGGGACAGGCACCTGCACCAATTCTCATTTAGTCTCTAGTTGTGGAACCTCAAATGGATGATTTACAGAATCATGCTCATGAGTTTCTTTTCCAAAATCCTCCTACATTCAAGGGACCAAATGATCCTCAATATTTTGAGGAATGGTTGATCAAGATTAAACGTTTTTTTTAGTTCTTGGAGGCACCTGCTGAACTAAAGGTGAATTTTTCCACCTTCATGCTAGAGGGACGAACCAGGAGATAGTGGGACAGGATGGTAATAGTGAATAATCATGAGGAATTAGAGTTAAGATACTTAAAATATATTTTTACCGACCATTTCTATCTAGATTCTATGGTGTTGAACAAGTCTATTGGGTTTTTCAAACTTGAGTAGGCTGACAAGACCATGACTGAGTATGGAAACTTTTTTGATGAGCTTGTGTAGTTTTCACCTGAGATCATGTCAAATGAGAATATGAAGACTCTACAGTTTGAGTTGGTACTTTGATGGGATATTCATTCTCAAGTATTCTTACTGAATATGCCTTCTTATGTTGATGTGTTGGATAGAGTGTTAATGGTCGAAAAGGACCGGGCTGGAAAGTCAGGGTTAATGGGGGTTTCTTCTTCTCCTAGTGGTGGTGCTTTTTCCTAGATAGGTAAGAGGAAGTGCAATTATTGTCATGTTAGTTCTCAATCGTAGGTTTTTCCTAGACCCCCTGAAATACCTAGAAGAGTCCCTTTGATTTGCTACCAGTGTGGAAAGTCTAGGCATTCTCAGCGGGTTTGCACTGAGCCACCCAAGATATGTGGCTCTTATGGATGATCAGGTCACTTTCATAAGTTCTTCCATGTCTTTTCTACTCCATGTAGTGTCATGGGATCATCAGTTCTTGTTGAAACTATAGTGAAATCAGATGATTCATGAAAAAATGGGTTCCATCTATAGGCATCCGGAATGAATCTTATTCACATAGTGGAAGAGTCTCCAAAGGAAATGAATACGAGTCCAATGAATATGAGAGGTACCATCACTATAGATTCTTCATTAGTGACTTCTTTATTTGATATTGGTGCATCTCATTCATTTATTTCAACCTGTATTATCAATTTTCTTAATATTCCTATGAAGCTCTTATCTTATGTGATGAATATTACTACACCCCTTGGAATGAAGAGAGAACAGGGTCTTTGTAGTCTCACTTGTACTTTCACTTTATCATATGTTGAGCTTTCTTGGGATTTTTTGGTTCTCGACATGAACCATCTTTATTTCATATTCAGGATGGATTGGCTCATTTCCAGTCAATCCCATATTTATTATTATCTTTGATGGGTCTCCTTTACTACACCAGATGGTGTATGTTGTATCTTTCAAATGGAATGGGACCTAAGGTCAAGTAGAGTGTAACACACTGAGCTTCCACGATACGCTTCTCATTCAATAATGCAATAGCTTGCATTGTACGCAACTTCGAGTTCTAAAACACCGCGACTAATCAAAGTAGCTGTTATGAATAGTAATAACCACTTTTTAAAATTATAGAAATTTTATATTTCAAAATGGACTTCATTTTTGAGTTCATAATATCGAAATTATCCTAAGTTGAATTTTTTGTAACTTTCTGAGAACTTCCAATTTTTTTATGAATAGTGAAAAATACTTAAAACAACTTTTTTAATCAAAATAATTTATTGTGATAAATTATACTATTTAGTGGTTTTAATGTATAATTAGAATATATTTTTACCATTTTATCCAATGGTGGTCATTAGAATTAATTTAACATTGAAATTGGACATAAACAATTGCCAATCTTTTGATATAAATTGTTTCTTAAAAACACGCTATTTGTTGTGACAGCAGGAATTAATTATAAAATTAATTAATGCAACTTATATGTTTGGAATTTTGTAAAATAGACATCATTTTTGAATTTGGAATATCAATTATAGCTTAGGGTGAAATTTTGGCATTGTTCTGAAAAACTTCAATTTTTGATGAATAGTGAAACCACTAAGTGGTAGTTAAATAACTGATTTTTCATTTAAATGAAATATTACCACTTCTGTGATTTGATTTTCAAAAATCCGACATACATGGTTATCATTAAGAATTAAAATGTGGTTCAATGAGATTAAAATAATTTTTTGGTGAATAGTAACTTTTAAGTTCTTAATCGCGATTAGAGGTAATTAGTGTAGTTTAAGGTAAAAATAATGTTTTAATAATATGATATGAGCTTGACACTTGTCCTACTCCTATTGGATGAGTCATGGCCGACAAAGAAAATCCATGGGTCAACTTGGGGACCCCATGGAGCCACTTTAGTTGGAAAATGACATAAATACCTTTTATTTAATGTTAAAGTAAAAAATGACACAAACATGAAATGTTTTACTAAAACAATTTTTACATGGGGTTATACAAGTCATATTTTTTACTATAAATAGTCATTGGAAATCTAAAAAGATTTCCTACATCATATTATTTTTTTTATAATTTTTAGACATTAAATAAATTAAATTATTTATGACATCATTATGATGCAACGATGACCTCATTATTTAACGATTTTAATAAAATGAAAAGATAATGTACAATCCAAGGCTTAAACTTGTACAAAGCCTATTGGATGAGGAGATTTATAACCCTTATCACCTTATCCATGAATTATATAAGTGTGGGACCTTTGGAATCTGAAAAGGCATTGTATAAAATTGTAAAATTTCCTTACTTTCCAAGAGTGCCCCTCCTCTCCTCTTATAAAAGGCCCCCACCTCTCCCACCTTATTCACACTTTCAAGCCATTTAGATCGGCCAACTTCTGCCCAAATACTCTCCCAACTTCCCCCTCTTACTCCTAGAAGCCTCACTTTGGGCATAACTCTTCTCAAGGAAGCCTTTGTCTCAAATCAAAAAGAGTTACCCGATTTTGAGGTAATGTCTTCTCTAATGTTGTTTTGTTTTATTTTTCTTCTCCAACCCCCTAAACTCTTTTTATTCATTTATTTTGTAACAAAACCAGTATCCTCAATATACTAGGATTTTGTTATAAGAAGTATTTCGAGCTACACTTACACACACCTACATCTAATGGTTAAAGAACATACGGTTTCTGTGGATGGCGAATTTCTGCCTCACGAAACGATGATTGTTCAACACTCATATAACACATTCAAAGGTGTCCATTAAGATGTCACTATATTTATATATGATATATAATGTGTTTATGTTTTACTTATGCTTCTGTATTTCTCATTTATGGCATACTTTATGATTTCCATTATGGGTAAAACGCGATAATTTCATTTTAGGAAGTGCGGACTACCGCCCCCTCAAAGTGATTTGAATCGTTAATGCCATATGTGGGATGTATAAAGGATGGATTAAATGGTATTATACACTATATTATACTGTAATTATATTATAAATTTATATCATTATTATTCCATTCCATTAAATACGAAATAGAAATGAAAGTAGCGTTCATGCGTACGTACGGCTTACCGTCTCCATGAACGGTGCATTTCATTTCTTACCTCTAAATGTTACGTGACATTATGAATGAATTTATATACTGTATATATATCATATATATGATATCTACATCATGAATATAATTCTGGATATAATGGATATTTCACCACATGAACAACTTGTAATTATAAGAATGTTATTTCTGACTCAAGTACCTAAGATCGAAAAAATGACCGTTATAAACTTAAATAATTACATAATGTTAGTAACATGGTAATAAGGGATATAAAAGGAATAATTAACATGAAAAAGTTTCTTAAGTAAATAGGAATTAACTCTAGTTTATTATTCAGGAGGTTAAAGAACGGTCGAGTCAGGACAGGATGCAAGGTAAGGGAATTTCTTAACCCAATTTTCATTCTTTGGGTTAATCTCCTACTTTCAAATTATGTCATGATATTATTATGTCTTATTTTGTATTCTTTATGTGTACCTATAGTGAATACACATAATAGATCTATTTTATTTTAAAAATTATCTTTTTAAGGACTTCGTCTCAATCTCCTTTCATTGAGGCATATTTGGTTTTATACACAACTTTCTTTTATACGGTGTATAAACCCCTTTGACTTTTACGTTTATTCAAAAGGAATATTTTTTATACGAAGTGTTTTACTAAACGACAAAAAGGGAATGTTTTTCTTTCCGTACTTATGCGGCGACAACGACTTCTCCGCCGCCGTGACCATTATTTGAGTATCGGCTTCCTCTACAAGCCATCATTTTTTTTAATGAAAAATAAATACAAATTTTTAACTTTCTTTTATTTTATTTAAAATGGTTTTGAAAGCATTTTTATTATATCAATGTGTTGTATTTATATCTTGTGATTGAAATGTGGAAATGTTATGTTTCCTTTATGCATGTTTTATGTGATACGATTATGTTATGGTTTATGATATGTTTAAACCTATTCATATGAGGAATGCATTGGACTTAATAAGTGACGGGTGGAGCCCGCTATAGCTCCTCGATGCATCGGCAGGTCTCATGAGACAAACTAGTGTCTTGGCACGAGGCCTTGACAAAATCTTATTTTTGGTCTTGGCACGAGGCCTTGGCTACGTGGTTATGATAGTCTGGCATTATGCATTCCATCATTATGAAAGTGGTTATTGTTATTGCATGTGATTATTCGACCAGTAGAATATCCATGTGAAGAAGTGAATGGAATTATCTCATTTTACTTTTGCCATATTATGTTGATGTTCAAGTTTAAAAGGCTTTTGTTTTAGTTATACATTGCCTTAAATTTTTATGTTTATTTATGAAAGCTTCCGCAATATTGTTATCCTTACTGAGCATCTGATCTCACCCCTTTCAATGTTTTAATATTTTCCAGGATGTGAAGAAGTACTTTATGAATGACCTGCAGGGATTGTGAGAAGAGGATATGAGTGTGGACTATGGAGACTTTGTTATTGTAGTTTTTCACTTTATGATGTAATGTAACGTTTACGAATGTATCTAGAGTTTCCAAGGCTACTAAAATAATCGGTCTTTCGAGACTTGATTTTTTGTGATCATGTCAATGTTACGAAGTAATGCACCGACTCTGGGTAGCTGGGGTCGGGGCGTTACAGTTGGTATCAGAGGCAGTTCAGTACTAACCTTGAAAGCTAGATGTAGATAAACTCTGATTAGACCACATAGCCCAAAGATAGACTTTGAGGATTAGTATAGAATAACTTCCTAGAATTTTGTTATTGTAGATATTTTGTGAGTTTTCCGAGCAATATATCCCTGTCTGGATACGAGCAGGTAGAGGCGGCTCTGGCACAGATGTACCTAGGGGTAAAACCCGAAAACACCGCTTTGAGCTAGACTCGAACGGGAACTGGTGCACGACAACGGGCCTTGCTGCACTCTTGGTTATGACACTCCCGGGGGATATGCTTAGGATAACTCTCATTTTCTTTACAAATCATTATGAAGGGTTTATGAGTATATACTTCCTCAAAGAAAACATTTTTATGATTATGGATTATATCCATAAATAGTTCAATTTATGTTAAGTGTTTTATAAGTATGAGATTATGTATTTTGATTCATAAACTGATCTAGTTTATGCCATTGTTTAGAAATGGCGCCTAGTGGAAGAAATGGAAACCGTATCAATGCACGCACTCCATGTAGGGATTGCCCTTCTGCTCAAGATAATTATAGTGGGTCTGGTGATGCAACTAGTGCCGATCAGCTAATCACCATACTGGGACAACTTACTCAGGTTATGAATAATAACCTTACCCGTATGGAGCACCCTGATCCACAGCGTGGAGGATCAATGTTAGATCGATTCATGAGGCAACAACCACCAAAGTTCAATGGGAGTACAAATCCCTTAGTAGCCGAGCAATGGATAAATTCCCTAGAGAAAATATTTCAGGCTTTGGGGAGCAGTGAAAGGGAAAAAGTTATCATGGCAGTTTACCGCCTCACTGGAGATGCTGATCAATGGTGGTCATTGATTCAAAACATGAAGGAAGATGATGAAGTATCAAATATGGAATGGAGGGAGTTCAAAGATCTGTTTTTAGAAAAATACTTTCCTCGTGACCATCGAGCAGATATTGAAAGGCAATTTCTGAGTCTGAGGCAGAAGGAGGATGAGAATGTCACAAAGTATGAGGCTAACTTTACAAGGTTAGCGAGGCATGCTGCCGATTATATACGTAACCCAAGGAGTAAGATTGATCGTTTCTTTGATGGGTTAAAACCATTTCTCCATCGATCTTTAGTATCACAATCCTTCTCGTCATACGAAGATATTGTCTTGTGTGCTATCAAGACAGAAAAGGAATTCTCTAAGTCTTATGACAACAAAGTAAAGCAAGAGAAGAAGAGAACGGTGGAAAAAGAGACAGATAAAGGGAAAAGGGAAAGAAGGATTTTCCATTATGTGATAATTGTGGGAAGAATCACCCTGGTACTTGCCTAAAAGGAATGGGATTTTGTTATAAATGTGGAGAAAAGGGTCACCAGGCTCGTGATTGCAAGGGAAAGAAAGAGGCTATCAAAGTTGAATGCTACAATTGTAGAGAAATGGGTCATTATGCAAATGAATGTCCTAAGAG
The DNA here is from genome assembly GCA_963277665.1 of Viscum album. NCBI lineage: Eukaryota > Viridiplantae > Streptophyta > Magnoliopsida > Santalales > Viscaceae > Viscum > Viscum album. The sequence continues at coordinate 1,352,290,990 of OY728147.1, read as the reverse complement.
TCAGGGAAACTTACCTCAGAAAGGGCCAAGGGATCAAGGACAATCTTATGTTGTTACTACAGTTGAAGCAGAATAACTAATGTATTGGTGCTTTTAGACTCAAGGATTATATTCTGGTTATAATAATAATGTGATATATATAAGGATTGTACTGCAGTACTTATTGTTTCAGTAAGGTTTTAATATGATGAAGGTAATCATATTTTTAGTATGTGACAATAAGAGAAACATTACTTTGTTTGGGGAGTCTGATAAATTGATTTTGGAATTAAGAGACCTTTTAGAGAAAGTCTGGACAGAGGTATTTTGGATAACTATAAAGTTTGGAGTGGATTAAGTTGATCTTTGGATAGTATTGTTTAAGGTTAAAAAATTTATGAAGATTATTTTTGAAATATTATGATACTATAGTTTTAGGAAAAGGACAACCTGCAGGGTGGGGAATAACCCGTCGCGTCGGACAAAGCTGCAGGAATCGAACCCACAACCATAGTGCGACAAGCCTTTATTTCCTACCACTAGCCTACAGGAAGTCCCTGGTTATTACAAAATAGTTTTACTAATCTAAATGGTATGTGTTAACATTTGGAACCTTATACAATTAGGATAAATAGAATATTTTTGAGTTCTGTTACCATTTGGAGTAAAAGTTGGGTTTGTGGTAAAAATTTATTAACGAATGAAAGTATACATAACAAGTATGTATATTCCCTTACGTTCTTAGTAAATCTCCTAAATAAATTCCTCAACATTATAAAAGGTAACTTAAAACAAAAATTTTGTCGGTTAACTTTTCCAACTGGGGATTCAATAACAGTTTAACCAATCACAAGTTTGTGATTTTCTTGTAGTTAAACTTTCTCCTAATCCTGTTTTCTATAACTCTCCATCAGACCTTGATGGTTTGTTTCTCCTCCATATCCATATTTTCATAGAATCCTAGAATGGGCTATATCGGGTGACCTTTGTACTTATCTTGCTTTCTTTTAATGTTATATATTTATTAACCTTATTTCCGATGTGGGTTTTCCTCAAAGGTATTTTCTATTTTCAACCTTTTATTTTCAAAGAAAAATTTCAAATTGCGAGGACGCAATTTATTGAAGGAGGGGAGAATGTAACACCCCGAGCTTCCACGATACGCTTCTCATTCAATAATGCAATAGCTTACATTGTACGCAACTTCGAGTTCTAAAACACCGCGACTAATCAAAGTAGCCGTTATGAATAGTAATAACCACTTTTTAAAATTATAGAAATTTTATATTTCAAAATGGACTTCATTTTTGAATTCGTAATATCGAAATTATCCTAAGTTGAATTTTTTGTAACTTTCTGAGAACTTCCAATTTTTTTATGAATAGTGAAAAATACTTAAAACAAATTTTTTAATCAAAATAATTTATTGTGATAAATTATACTATTTAGTGGTTTTAAAGTATAATTAGAATATATTTTTACCATTTTATCCAATGGTGGTCATTAGAATTAATTTAACATTGAAATTGGACATAAACAATTGCCAATCTTTTGATATAAATTGTTTCTTAAAAACACGCTATTTGTTGTGACAGCGGGAATTAATTATAAAATTAATTAATGCAACTTATATGTTTGGAATTTTGTAAAATAGACATCATTTTTTAATTTGGAATATCAATTATAGCTTAGGGTGAAATTTTGGCATTGTTCTGAAAAACTTCAATTTTTGATGAATAGTGAAACCACTAAGTGGTAGTTAAATAACTGATTTTTCGTTTAAATGAAATATTACCACTTCTGTGATTTGATTTTCAAAAATCCAACATACATGGTTGTCATTAAGAAGTAAAATGTGGTTCAATGAGATTAAAATAATTTTTTGGTGAATAGTAACTTTTAAGTTCTTAATCGCGATTAGAGGTAATTAGTGTAGTTTAAGGTAAAAATAATGTTTTAATAATATGATATGAGCTTTCCACTTGTCCTACTCCTATTGGATGAGTTATGGCCGACCAAGACAATCCATGGGTCAACTTGGGGACCCCATGGAGCCACTTTAGTTGGAAAATGACATAAATACCTTTTATTTAATGTTAAAGTAAAAAATGACACAAACATGAAATGTTTTACTAAAACAATTTTTACATGGATTATACAAGTCATATTTTTTACTATAAATAGTCATTAGAAATCTAAAAAGATTTCCTACATCATAGTATTTTTTTTATAATTTTTAGACATTAAATAAATTAAATTATTTATGACATCATTATGATGCAACGATGACCTCATTATTTAACGATTTTAATAAAATGAAAAGATAATGTACAATCCAAGGCTTAAACTTGTCCAAAGCCTATTGGATGAGGATATTTAGAACCCTTATCACCTTTTCCATGAATTATATAAGTGTGGGACCTTTGGAATCCGAAAAAGCATTGTATAATAATGTAAAATTTCCTTACTTTCCAAGAGTGCCCCTCCTCTCCTCTTATAAAAGGCCCCCACCTCTCCCACCTTATTCACACTTTCAAGCCATTTCGCTCGGCCAACCACTGCCCAAATACTCTCCCAACTTCCCCCTCTTATTCCTAGAAGCCTCACTTTGGGTAGAACTCTTCTCAAGGAATCCTTTGTCTCAAATCAAAAAGATTTACCCGATTTTGAGGTAATGTCTTCTCTAATGTTGTTTTGTTTTATTTTTCTTCTCCAACCCCCTAAACTCTTTTTATTCATTTCTTTTGTAACAACACCAGTATCCTCAATATACTAGGATGTTGTTATAATAAGTATTCGATCTACACTTACACACACCTACAACTAATGGTTAAAGAACATACGGTTTCTGTGGATGGCGAATTTCTGCCTCACGAAACGATGATTGTTCAACACTCATATAACACCTTCAAAGGTGGCCATTAAGATGTCACTATATTTATATATGATATATAATGTGTTTATGTTTTACTTATGTTTCTGTATTTCTCATTTATGGCATACTTTATGATTTCCATTATGGGTAAAACGCGATAATTTCATTTTAGGAAGTGCGGACTACCGCCCCCTCAAAGTGATTTGAATCGTTAATGCCATATGTGGGATGTATAAAGGATGGATTAAATGGTATTATACACTATATTATACTGTAATTATATTATAAATTTATATCATTATGATTCCGTTCCATTAAATACGAAATAGAAATGAAAGTAGCGTTCATGCGTACGTACGGCTTACCGTCTCCATGAACGGTGCATTTCATTTCTTACCTCTAAATGTTACGTGACATTATGAATGAATGTATATACTGTATATATATCATATATATGATATCTACATCATGAATATATTTCTGGATATAATAGATATTTCACCACATGAACAACTTGTAATTATAAGAATGTTATTTCTGACTCAAGTACCTAAGATCGACAAAATGACCGTTATAAACTTAAATAATTACATAATGTTCGTAACATGATAATAAGGGATATAAAAGGAATAATGAACATGAAAAAGGTTCTTAAGTGAATATTAATTAACTCTAGTTTATTATTCAGGAGGTTAAAGAACGTTCGAGTCAGGACAGGACGCAAGGTAAGGGAATTTCTTAACCCAATTTTCATTCTTTGGGTTAATCTCCTACTTTCAAATTATGTCATGATATTATTATGTCTTATTTTGTATTCTTTATGTGTACCTATAGTGAATACACATAATAGATCTATTTTATTTTAAAAATTATCTTTTTAAGGACTTCGTCTCAATCTCCTTTCATTGAGGCATATTTGGTTTTATACACAACTTTCTTTTATACGGTGTATAAACCCCTTTGAATTTTACGTTTATTCAAAAGGAATCTTTTTTATACGAAGCGTTTTACTAAACGACAAAAAGGGAATGTTTTTCTTTCCGTACTTATGCGGTGACAACGACTTCTCCGCCTTCGTGACCATTATTTGAGTTTCGGCTTCCTCTACAAGCCATCATTTTTTTTTAATGAAAAATAAATACAAAGTTTTAACTTTCTTTTATTTTATTGAAAATGGTTTTGAAAGCGTTTTTATTATATCAATGTGTTGTATTTATATCTTGTGATTGAAATGTGGAAATGTTATGTTTCCTTTATGCATGTTTTATGTGATACGATTATGTTATGGTTTATGATATGTTTAAACCTATTCATATGAGGAATGCATTGGACTTAATAAGTGACGGGTGGAGCCCGCTATAGCTCCTCGATGCATCGGCAGGTCTCATGAGACAAACTAGTGTCTTGGCACGAGGCCTTGACAAAATCTTATTTGTGGTCTTGGCACGAGGCCTTGGCTACGTGGTTATGATAGTCTGTCATTATGCATTCCATAATTATGAAAGTGGTTATTGTTATTGCATGTGATTATTCGACCAGTAGAATATCCATGTGAAGAAGTGAATGGCATTATCTCATTTTACTTTTTCCATATTATGTTGATGTTCAAGATTAAAAGGATTTTGTTTTAGTTATACATTGCCTTAAATTTTTATGTTTATTTATGAAAGCTTCTGCAATATTGTTATCCTTACTGAGCATCTGATCTCACCCCTTTCAATGTTTTAATATTTTCCAGGATGTGAAGAAGTACTTTATGAATGACCTGCAGGGATTGTGAGAAGAGGATATGAGTGTGGACTATGGAGACTTTGTTATTTTAGTTTTTCACTTTATGATGTAATGTAACGTTTACGAATGTATCTAGTGTTTCCAAGGCTACTAAACTAATCGGTCTTTCGAGACTTGATCTTTTGTGATCATGCCAATGTTACGAAGTAATGCACCGACTCTGGGTAGCTGGGGTCAGGGTGTTACATAGATTCGGACCCTATTATCCAAAGTTGGGGAAAGTGATATATGTGTTTTATTTTTATCTAGAGTAAGAATCATTGATTAGTGATCTCCCTCCAGTTTTCATTGACTTTCTTGGTGTTTTTCCTTCATACTTCTTTGGGCGACCATTGGTAAGAGAGGATAGGTTCTCTATTGATTTAGTATCGAGTACTAAGTCAGTATATATTCCTTCTTACTACATGGAACCATCTGAAATGAAAGAGATAAAGACTCAGTTGGATGATATGTTAGATAAAGTATTTATACGCCATAGTGTGTCACCTTGAGCGATGTCGGTTCTCTTTACTAAGAAAGATGATGGGTCACTTTTCCTTTGTATTGATTACTAGAAACTCAATAGAGTTATGGTAAATAACAAGTATTAGTTTTCACAGATTGATGACTTGTTTGATCAATTGAAAGGGGAAAATTGTTTCTAGAAGATTGATCTTCGGCCTGGTTACCATCAGTTAAGGATAAAAGAATATGACATTCATAAAACTACCTTTTGGAGAAGGTAAAGCCTTTATGAGTACCTTGTGATTCCATTTGGTCTAACCAATTCTCATGTTGTCTTTATGGTGTTAATTAAAATTATTTTCCATGAGTATATTGATACTTTCATGGTGGTCTTTATGGATGACGTCATTATTTACTCTATGTCCGAGGAGGATCATGTGCATCATCTGAGAGAAGTTTCGGAATTTTTGAGAAATCACCAACTTTATTCCAAGATTTAGAAATGTGATTTATGGATTTGGGAAGTGGAGTTCTTAGGACACGTGGTGTTAAAACATGGTAGTTCAGTTGATCCTAAAAAGTTAAAGGATGTTATGACATGGTAAAAATCATTAAATGTTTTCAAGATTCAAAGCTTCTTGGGTATAGCTGGGTATTATTTTTGGTTCGTAAAGGACTTCTCAAAGTTGAATTCTCTGATGACTTCTCTAACTTGAAATGGAGTAAAGTTTTATTGGGATGAAAAATGTCAAAATTATTTTGTTGGAATGAAATGAATTTTTATTATTGCACCAGTGTTGACTCTCCCAGAAGTCGGACAGGGCTATGTGGTCTTCTATGATGCATCAGGTTTAGGTTTGGGATGCGTTCTTATGCAGGTTGATCATGTCGTTTCTTATAGATCTTATCAACTTAGGACACATGATAAAAATTATCTGACCCATGACCTTGAACTTGCAGTTGTGATGAACGCATTTAAGAGTTGGCAACACTACCTTTTCATAGAAAGTTTTACCATTTATTCTAACCACAAGAACTTGTGTTATATATTCTCTCAAAAAGATTTAAAACTCTTCCAGAGGTGTTGGGTGAAATACCTGAAATCTTTTGAATTTGACATCACCTATAACCCATGGAAAGGGAATATCATTGCAGATATTTTTAGAAAGAAACTTATAACTCATACCATGAAAGAATCATTAGAAGAGTGGAACTTGATGGCTATTTTTGCACAGTTTCATATTGGAGTTAGGGAATCAGGGGTCGAGGTTGTTTTGGATAGTGTACAGTTGACCCCTTATATTCTTGAGATGATTGTTTAAGAGCAGCAGCTTGATAATGAGTTTCGTAGCATTAGAGACTCTTTATGTGGGGTGACCATTTTTTACTAGTCACTCTCCACCATGGGAATTCTATGCTATCGAAATCGTTTTTTTTTTTGCTAGTGGTAAGGAAATATGTGATGGTGGTATTTCCATAATTCTCAGTGGGTCTTGCACCTAAGAACCACAAAGATATTATATGACATGTGAAAACAATTTTGGTGGCCAGGTATGAGATAGGGCATTGCATATTTTGTTTCTCATTGAAATACATGCCAACAAGTCAAGGCCGAGCACAAGAGACCTTCGGGATTTCTTCAGCCACTTATAGTGCTGAATTGGAAGTGGGATGAGATCTCTATAGACTTTTTGGTAGGGTTTCTATGTACCCAGAGAAAGAATAATGTGATATGGATATTGATCAATCAGATGACAAAATTGGCTCACTTTATACCCAATTGGGACACAACCAAAGTTGAATAGTTAGGTAATATCTATGTGAAAGAGATTGTTCATTTTCATGGAGTTCCATATGCTATAGTCTCTGATAGGTATCCTTGGTTTACATATTTCTTTTTTAGAGGAATTTAGGAGGCACTAGGATATCAGGTCCATTTGAGAACCGCATATAATCTATAGTAAGATGGAAAGACAGAAAGAGCTATACAGGTTCTTGAGGACATGCTCTCTACCTGTGTCATTGACTTTAGGGGAGATTTGGATGACCATCTGGGGCTAGTTGAGTTTTCTTATAACAATAGTTACCAGTTTATGATTATAATGGATCCTTTTGAGGCCTTTTATGGTCAGCCTTGTAAATTTTCATTGTGATGGTCAGAGCTTGGTGAAACTTACTTGGTTGGACCGAGCTTGGTTCAAGAGATGATAGAAAAGATTCAGTTGATTCATCATATAATGTTTGTGGCATGGATATGCTATAAATATTATGTTTCTCGTCATTGTATACTGTTGTAATTTTTAGTTGGTGACCAAGTGTTCTTAAAATTTTCACCCTGTTTGGTTCATCAATGTCTTGGGAGGAATGGGACGCTTGCTCCTCATTTTGTGGACCTTTTGGGTTTGTTGAGTAGGTGGGGAAATTTTCTTACCATTTATTACCTCCTTCGCAAATGATGTTGATACATAACATGTTCCATGTATCATATCTATGAATGTATCTATCTGATCCATCTCATGTTCTGAGATAGAGTGATATTGAGTTTGAACCTGATGTATCCATGACTAAACATCCAGTCATGTAACATCCAGTTACCAATCTAATAGGTATGCCTTTAACCTTGTCGTGGATTTTCTTTTTTGTTGACTGGGTAAGGTTGAGAATGAATTGGAATTATACCTATAATGGTGAAGTCAGAGATTTTTTGGACTCTAATATTAACCGGCCTTTTCTCCAAGCTACCAGGGGTTTACACACCATGTAACTAGGTTACACGATGTGTAATGCTTTCTGGAGGAAAGTCATGAAATTATTCACACTATGAAGTGTACATGACATGAAGATTCTTTACACATTGTAAATAAAATAAAGATCAATTTTTAATTTAGATCATTGGTTTTTAAATCAAGGCGATACATTTTTCGGCGGTTTTAGATATTAACTACTTAATGACATGAAATGGTATTACACATCATGTAATACCCCAACTATGGTTTTTTAAACATGTAGCATAGATAAGATCCTATTTTCTATTCCATTAAAATTTCTTATTCCTAGACCTAAGGCCTTCCCCAGGAGATCTTGGAGTTTTCCAACCATTTTGGATCCTCTTGTTTAGCGTTCAGTCATTGTTGTTCTTGTGGTATGATTCTTAGGTAATCTTTCTCATTCATTATTCATCTTTCTCTCTTTATTATCCTTTGATATTTTAATAGATCATACTAAAATTTATGGATCTATGATCTATGATGTTGGGTCTCATCTCTAGGTTGTGTTTCAAGGTCTTCTACACCTTTGTTCTCATTGACAGGTGTCGTTGCGAGTGTTGAGTTTTGGGAAAAGGTAGGTGCTTTTATCTTGTTTACCCAATTTGATTAAATTTGAATTTGATTTATTTATTTTAACTATTGGTTTAAATTAAATTTCTCAAACTTTCTTTCATTTGATTCAATAATAAAATCTATTTCCATTGAATTGGGAGATTTAAAACAGTTTTGGCATGAGAATTGGGAAAACCCCCAATTCCATTGAATTGGGGAGTGTTATGGAAATTGGATGATTTAAATTGTTTAATTTAAATTGAAGTTTTTATGGAAAATAATTCAATTAAATTATTGAATTTAATTTTGGAAATGAATTGTGAGATTGATGGAATTAGCTTTGAATGGATTTCAAACTTATGAAAATGGATTAAAAATATTTGATAGAAACCTAGTGGTTTTTCTTATTAAAGAGACATATTTTTTATTAAAACATATTTTGGTTTTAAATAAAAAATTGGCATTGAAATGGAATAATGGGATTTAATTTTATTTTATGTGGTCTTAAAATAAATTTTCCATCATTGATTGTGTAAGAGCACATGAAAGATTTAGGTAGTTGGTGAGTTATTTGGACACACTCTACACTATTACGACGTTCTAAAACATACATGCAATGGGTCACAACCCCGATGGGATGGTGATGAGTCTCCTTTGGCCAGTTTCATGGGTACATGGGTATACACATGTTTTTTATATCACTTAGAGAGTGCAGAGTCTTATAGCCTGAAACTTTCGTACCTATTTGGTAGATGACCATGTTACTCGCTTGTTTAATATTTGAGATATAAATATATGACAATTTTGTTTGAAATGATTTACATTCCTTCAGAATTTATATAAAATATTTTATATAAATGATTTATTTAATCCATTTTTTTAGAAATATTCCATCATTGTAAAGCCTTTTCTTAATGTATTTTCTGTCATTTTAACTGTATAGCATGATTTTTTTAAATATGATTTAAAATTACAAACCTATTTATTTTAAAATTGAAATCATTCCTTTTGGTTAATATATAATTGGAATCTATTATGGAATTCATGGTGAGACCCTATTTGTATTTTTAGCTCACACCCTACTTGTGCCTTTTGGTGTTTGTAGATTATCTTCTTCCAAGTTCGAGCAAGGGGAAAGGATCTCTTAGAGGTGGATATAGTTGTTAAAACTTGGATTTTGTGAGTTGTTTCCTTAGGTATTTGGGTTGTTTCTATATATTTTGGTACTTGGGTTGTAGTTATTTGGGCTTGTTTATGCCCTTTTTTATTTTGGTACTTTACTCATAGTGTATTTTCTTTTGTTATGCATACTGACTTGTCTCTTTTTTTACTTCTGTAATGCTTGTGGTAAAACTATTCCCACTTTCAATTGTATAATCCCAGGTGTTGGTTGCTGACCTGTGGGGATTAGGAATGCCCTTCGATCTATGTCAGGGATGGCTCGGTTATCTGGTTACCAGGGTAACTAGGCTGGTTTGTGAAAAATGGTATCAAAGGATTCTGTTGAGATTTTATCTTAAAGTTAGTATGCAGTTGAAATATTTTCAGGACTTAGTAGGTAGTTGTGATTGAGTGCCTATCCATATCTCACTATAATGAACCTTAAGTTACCAAGGGTGATTAGGGAAGGATGTCTTATGGATTAGTTCTAGTATTTTCTCTATTTTGGTTTAAATGGAGTGAAATCCAAATCTCATTGTTCTATCTGTTGAAAATAATTTCCCTTATTGCTCATTTTGAGTGTTAGTTTGATGTCTTCCTTGTTGTATTATAATTTTGTGTATCATCATGCCTCTGATAAGACACATAAATCAAATACAGTATTAAGAAGTTGTTGAATCACAGCGAGAAAATCCTCTAGTGGACCAAAATCTAGTTGAGGTGATTGTGCGTATTGTCTAAGCTCTGGGACAGGCACCACCTCTAGTTATCATTTAGGCTCCAACTGTGGATCCTCAGGGGGATGTTCTGTGAAATTGTTCTCAAGAGTTCCTTTTCCATAAGTCATCAGTTTTAAAGGCTCCATTGATCCTCAACGTGTTGAGGAATGGTTGGGAAAGATAGAATGTATGTTTGAGTTCTTGGAGACATTGGATGAGATCAAGGTAAAATGTGCCACCTTTATGCTAGAATGACTGAGCGGCAGATGGTGGGACATGATGGTGGCAGCTAAGAAACATGAGGGTTTAGAGTGGAAATACTTCAAGGTTCTTTTCATTGACCAGTTCTATCTAGAGTCTATGTTTTGGTCAAGGTTTTTGAGTTTTTAAAGATCAAGCAAGCCAACAGAACTGTGACTGAGTATTAAAATCACTTTACTGAACTCGTGTAATTTGCGCCTAAGATTTTATCTAATGAGAGGATGAAGGTTTTACGATTCTAATTAGAACTTCAATCAGATATTCATTCTTAGATTTTCTTGCTAAAGATACCCACTTATGTTGATGTAATGGATAGGGCGATGATGGTTGAGATGGACCTGGCTGGAAAGTCGGGTTTATCATGAGTTTCTTTCTCTCCCATTGGTAGTTTTAGTTCCTTAAAGGTAAAATGGAAGTGTGATGATTCTCATGGAATTTCTCAATGGCAGGGTCATTCCAAACCTCCTACAGTTCAAGGGGAAGTCATTTTATTTTCTATCAGTGTGGAAATTTGAGACATTATAAGAGCGTTTACACTGAGGCACTCAAGAACTGTATATCCTACAGACATTTAGGAAACTTACAAAGATTCTACCATAACTTTTCTACTCTGCATAATGGAACAGGATCATCACTTCCTCCTAAAATTGCAGGGCAATCAGATACTTCACATATGAAAGGGTTCCAGACATATCCATCTGAAACAAATCTACTTAAAATAGTGGAAGAGTATCCAGAGGAAGTAGACACAGGTCCAGTAACTATGAGTGGTACCATTACTATAGCTTCATCATTAGTGACTTCTCTATTTAATATTAGTGAATCTCACTCATTTATTTAAAACTGTATTATTAAACTACTTAATCTTCTTATGGAGATTTTATCTTGTGTAATGGATATTACTACACCCCTTGGTAAAAAGAGAGGGAGGGGTATCTGTAGTCCCATTTGTGTCCTCTCTCTGTCAGATGTAGAGTTAAATTCGAGTTTTTTGTTCCTCAACATGAAACCTCTTGATGAAATTTTTGGAATGGATTGGATCATTTCTAAAAATCCCAGATTGATTATTACCTTTGGTGGGTCTACCTTACTACACCCAGTGGTGTGTATATTGTCTTTCAAGGAGATTGGGACCCAAGATCGAGAAGATTTGGACCTTCTTATCCAGATTTGAGGAAAGTAATATTTGTGTTTTCTTTTGATCTGGGGCGGGAATATTTGAGTGTTAATCTTCCACCATTTGTTGTCAAGTTTCTAGATATATTTTCTTATGATTTCTCCAGTTTCCTACTAGTAAGGGAAGTCAAGTTTTTCATTAACTTAATGCCTAGAACTCAACTAGTTTTAATTACCTCTTATAGAATTGATCCAATTTAAATGAAAGAGCTGAAGTCCCAATTGAATGATCTTCTTGAGAATGGATTTATACGCTTGAGTATGTCACCTTGGGCGACACCAGTTCTCTTCACTAAGAAGGATAGTGGTTTTCTTTGATTATGTGTTGATTACAGAAATATCAATCGAGTTACAGTGAAGAAAAAGTATTTGTTGTCAAGGATTGATGATTTGTTTGATCATTTGAAAGGGTTGAAGTGGTTTTTAAAGATTGACCTCTGATCTGGTTACCATCAGTTGAGGATAAAAGAATCTGACATTCAAAAAACTACCTTTCAGAGTAGGTATGGCCATTATGAGTACCTTGTTATGCCCTTTGGTCCAACAAATTATCCTACAGTTTTCATGGCTCTAATGAATAGGATTTTCTATGAGTATCTAGATACCTTTGTGGTAGTCTTTGTGGATGACATCCTCATTTACTCTAAATCTGAGGAGGATCATGTGCATCCCCTGAGGACAGTTCTGAGTCTGCTGAGAAATCACTGACTCCACACCAATCTTTCAAAGTGTAATTTATGTATTTGGGAAGTGAAATTCTTGGGACACATGGTGTCTGGATAGGGTATATCAGTTGATCCTGAGAAGGTAAAGGCTGTTGTGACTTGGGAGAAACAATAAAATTTCTTCAAGATTCAAAGATTCTTTGGGTTAGATGGATATTATCTTCAGTTCATGAAGGCCTTATCGAAGTTGGATTATTTGATGACTACTCTAACTTGGAAGGGGGTGAAGTTTTCTTAGAATAATAAATGTCAGAGTTCTTTTTTTTAGATGAAATGTCTTTTGAAAACAGCATCAGTGTTGACTCTTCCAAAGGCCGGTCAAGGATATGTATTCTTCTGTAATGCATCGGGTTCAGGATTTGGGTGCGTTATTATATAGGTTGATCATGTATTTTCTTATGGATCTCATCAGATTAGGCCACATGAGAATAATTATCCTACCCATGACCTTGAACTTGTAGTTTTGATGCACACGCTTAAGTGTTGGTGACACTACCCTTTAAGAGAGAGGTTTTCTATGTATTCATACCAAAAAATATTGAGTTATATCTTCTCTAAAAAATATTTGAATCTTCTCTAGAGGCATTGGGTGGAGTACTGGAAACCTTTCTACTTTGACATCGCCTATACCCCGGGCAAAGGGAATGTTGTTGCAGATGCATTGAGTAGGAAACTTCCAAAACATTCAATGAAAGAATATTTGTAAGAGTTGAATTTGAGGGATCTCTTTGTATAGTTACATATTGAAGTTCATAACAAAGGGGATAAAGTTTCTTTATCCAGCATTCAGTTGACATCTGCTCTTATCGAGATGATTCTTCAAGAGAAAGAGATTGATGATGAATTCCATAACATTAGAGACTCTCTTTATTTTGGGGAGATAGTTTCCCTATGGTTATTCTCCAAAGATGGAGTTTTATGCTATAAGAATCACTTTGTTGTTCCATTAGTAGCAAGAGAGGCCTTAATAGAGGATTTTTATAATTCCTAGTGGGTTGTGCATCCAAGAACCAATAAGATGTTCTATGACATGTGGTGGTAGTTCTGGTAGCTAGGGATGATATGGGGAATTTCTGAGTTTGTATCATGTTGCTTTATGTAACATTAGGTGAAGGTCGGGGATCAAAAACCTTTGGGTTTACTTCATCTGCTTCCATTCTCTACTTAGAAGTGGGATGAAATCTCTATGGACTTTGTGGTTGGGTTGTCTCGTACCTAGATAAAGAATAATTCGATGTGGGTTGTGATTGATTAGTTTACTAAGTAAGCTCACTTCATACCCATTAGAGATATAACCAAAGTTGAGGAGTTAGGAAATCTCTACATAAAGGATATTGTCCATTTTCACAGAGATCCATGTGTTATAGTTTCTGATAGAGATCCTCGGTTCACTTCTCACTTTTGGAGAGGCCTTCAGGAGGCACTGGGATCTCAGGTCCGTTTGAGCATGGCCTACCATCTGCAGTCGAATGGACAGACAGAGAGAACTATATATATTCTAGATTATATGCTTCGCACTTGTGTTATCAACTTCGGTGGGGCTTGGGATGATCACCTAGGGTTGGTTAAGTTTTATTATAACAATAGTTATCAGTATGTGATCATAATGGAACCTTTTGAGGCCTTGTATGGTCATCCTTGTAAATATATGTTGTGTTGGTTGGAGATTGGTGAAAGGTCCTTGGTTGGACCAAGCTTGGTGCAAGAGACAACAGTGAAGATTCATATGATTCATCAGAGAATGTTGGCAACACAAAGCCTATATAAGTCTTATATTGATTATCACCATAGAACTTTGGAGTTCTCAGTTGGTGACTAGGTGCTCTTGAAATTTTCACCATGGTTGGGTCATTGATGGATTGGGAGGCAAGGGGATATTTCTCCTCATTTCATGAGGCCTTTCGAGGTTGTTGAGCAGGTGGGTAAAGTTTCATATTATTTTGTACTTTCTCCATAGATGAAATTGATACATGATGTATTCATGTATCATAGCTGATAAATCGTTTATCTGATCCAACTCAAGTCTTGAGATGAAGTGATCTAGAGATTGAACCTGATTTATCTTTGACTGAGCAGCTAGTCGGGATAGTTTATTCTGAGACCAAGTTACTTCTTGGGAGGATGATACCTTTGGTCTATGTGCTATGATAGCATGGTTTTGATAATCATGAGGCATGGGAATGTGAGGCACTGATGAGAGAGTAGTGGCCTCATATTTTTGGTATGGAAGATTCTTCATATACTTTCTGGGGAAAGAAAGTTTTTATAGTGGGGAGGTTGTAACATGTTGTTACTGATCTGGCAGGAATTGTCACAAACCAGCCTGGGAACCATAGTAACCCGATAACCAAGTCGGCCCTGACATAGCTCGAAGGGTGTTCTCGATCCCCACAGCTTGGCGACTAGAACCTAGAATCACACAACATGCAAGTGAGAACAATTTTTCCACCAACAATGTGGAAGAAAAGAAAAAACATAGTGTGCATAACTAAAGAAACTCAACTAGGAGTAATGTACCAAAATAAAATGCGGCATAAAATCTAAAGTACTAAAATGGAAAAATGGCCCCATTGTCCCTAAGGACACAACTCACCAAGACCAAAACTCAATATCTGGATCCACATCCAAGAGATCTCTTCCCTTTGCTCAAACCTGGAAGAAGAAAGTCTACTAACACCTAAAGGAAAAAAGTAAGGTGTGAGCCTAAGCCCAGTATGATACCGCCAAAGATTCCATAATAGATGAAAAATATAGATTATCCAAAGAAAAGATTTCAATTTTCAAATAAAAGGGTTTGGAAATTCAAATTCATATTTAAACAAAACATTCTATGCATTTTCAAATGATGGAAATAAATATTTTAAGTAATGGTTTTACAAATGATGGAATATTTCTGAAACAATGGATTATGTAAAATATTTATATAAAATAGTTTATAAAAATTCAGCAGGCATGTAAGTAGTTCAAACAAACATTGGCATATATTTATATCTCAAATATAAATAAACAAGTGAGAAACATGGTCATCTGCCAAAAGGTATGATAGTATTAACTAGCTAGAGGATTTCACACTCTCTATGTGAACTCCTCAAAATGTGTATACACATGTCCCTATGACACTGGCCCAAGGAGACTCTTCACCAACCCGTCGGGGATGTGACCTGATGTAAGTATGCTTCAGAACATTGTTGTAGCGTAGAGTGTATCCAAATAACTTGCTAACTACCTAAGGCTTTCATGCACTCTTTCATGATGGGTGAACTATTTTAAGGCTGCATAAAAATACGATCAATACCATTCTTACATTTCAAAGGTTCCGATTTATTTCCATTTAAAACCAAAATAGGTTTTATTCAAAAACATGTCTTTTTCACAATATAAAACCACTCGGTTTCTATCAAATAATTTTAAGCCATTTTCACTAGTTTGAAATCCATTCAAAACCAATTCCATCATTATAAAATTTATTTCCACAATTAAATTCAACAATTTAATTGAAATTATTTCTATTAAATCCACAATTTAAATTATCCAATTTCTATAAACACACCCAATTCAATGGAATCAGGGGTTTTCCAAATTTTCATGCCAAAACCATTTCAAATATCTCGATTCACTGGAATCGAGTTTTTATCAATTTAATTGAAATAAGATTTGAGAAATTTAATTTAAATCAATAATTGAAATAAATCAAGAAATACAAGGATAATCAATTTGGTTAATTAGAATGGAACCACCTACCTCAAGGTCTCTGATGTCAGCGGCAATAATAAACCACCCAGTGTTGTTCAAAAAACCTCCTCACGAAAATATTATCGTAAGTAACAACACACTAATTCTCTATGTTCTTCAAGGGTTCCTATAACCAAAACATCTATTTTATTTCACAGGGAAGTAAAATATTACAAGTGATTATATTTTCTCTCTCCTGGATAATCTCTAGATTATCATTTTATGTTAACACATGAAATCACAAGAAATATCCATAAAAATAATTATAAACTTCATTCGATAATTATATCCCTCTATTTTATTTCACAAAGAAATAAAATATTAATGCGATTACATTTTTTATCTCTTCGATAATCTCTGGATTATCGTTTTATATTAATGCATTAAATCACAAGAAATATCCATAAGAATAATTATAAACCTCATTCGATAATTATATCCCTCTATTTAATTTCACAAATAAATAAAATATTACATGCGATTAGATTTTCTCTCTCCTGAATAATCTCTGGATTTTCATTCAAATTATCACATGTGATGATAATTTATCTCACCAAGATAAGTTTCAAAAAACATATATATTGTCACATGTGATAATATTTATCTTTCAGGAAAAAAATATCCAATTTATCATTATATTAATGCATGAAATCATGTTTATCCATCAGAATAATTATCTTTGATAAACTCATAATTATCATTTTAATAATATTAATAATTATCCTTTGATAAATCTCGAAATTATCGTCTGATAATTATATTAATTATCCTTTGATAATATATGTAAAAAAATTATCTTTGTTATTTCATGAAATTACATGTTGATAATTATTTACAATTACTCTTTGATAATTTTATTAAACATCATTTTATAACCTGGTGAAATTATATTTGATCATTCAATGAAAATTTGATTTGAAATTATTATTCATATTTATTTTTCGATAATTTGATGAAATTATCGGCTGATAATTTTTATATCTATCTTCCAACATTTTTCACAAACCAACCATTGATAATTTAAGGTTTAAAATTTTAATAAAATTCTACCATTGATTTGTGAAATTAGTGGTGGAAGAATAAAATAAATAATAAAAAAATGAAAACTCACCTTTCTATCTTCACGCGGCACACATGCAAGAGTTGGGAAGACCACTTCCATCTATCACCGGATCACCAAAGACTTCAACGATTGCGTGTTACAGATTTTTGAGATCATCATAATCCATCAAGATCAACCAAAAAGGAAGACCAAGGTTTTTTAGTGATTTTTGGACCAAAAAACACAGCTCCCTAAACCCATTTTTAAAATACCCGTTTTCAACCATTAATCAACCCAAAAATCAATGCGGGGTCATTGATTTTCATTTATTATGACGTTACTAATTTAATTGTAGTCCAAAAGGTGGTAAATTAAAGGTTTTAAAAACCTCATCTGTTAATAATGGAGGACCACACGTTTTTTTTTGGAGGAAGAAGATGACCTGTTAAAAATGATTTATTTGAACTAAAAAACAGATTAATTATTGAGTTAATTAATTATTTAATATAAAAACTAAAATAACCTCAAATGATCGTTGCTTACAAAAATTACACCCTTACTAGGGTAAACTCCCCATTCCGGACCCAAAGGTGGTCTCGGATTTCTCATACGATGCACTGCTTAAAAGATATTAATGAATTATTATTTAAAAATCAGAATAATTAATTAATTAAAATAAAAAGGGTTATTTTTGTTATCGAGGCATCCAAACGCCCGATGCTAACAAATGTTATACCATGTCTAGGATAAACCCCACATTCTGGATCCATCTGTGGTCCCAAATTTTCCATACAATGCACCATTTGAGTGATATTTAATTATTTTTAATAAATAATATATTAAATATTATTTAATAACTTTATATCATGAGCGAGACATCCAAATATCTAGTGCATTCGAATGTTATACCCCTCCTAGGGTAAAAACAATATTTTGGACATAACAGTGGTCTCATATTTCTCAAATGACGCATTGTTTTGGGGTTTTTCAAATATTTTGAATAAAAAGTGTGCACTTAATATATTCTATTTAATAATTTTATTTCATCTTTGTCGAGATTTTTCGGGCCTAAAAAACTCATACTTACTCAATTTTTAACTCAAAAAAATACTTAATTGAATGTTATGGAGTGTTAATTGGGCGTTTTTACCATTCTGCGACATGTTTAACAGAAATGAAACTTTTCACTAATAAACCATTTTTTCCCATTTAACATAAGATATTAATAATTTAACATAATAGGGTTTATCAATAGCTGAAATAATAATGGGATGTTACAACCACTCAACCATAGGAACTTTATGTCCCTAGAAAGCCTACGAAGAAACCTTCACCTCAAAAAGACAAGGCCAATGTTCTCTCATTAGTGCCTCCCTCTCTCACGTCTTATGAGAATTAGAACCATGCTTCCATATCACATGGACCAGAGGTATCGTCCTCCCATGAAGTACCTTATTCTTAGAATCAACAACCATTACTGATCGTTCAGTTACAAATAAAACAGGTTCCACTTCAAGATCACACCAACTCATAACATGAGATGGGTCAGATAAATGCTTTTGAAGATAAGATACATGAAACACATTATGTATCAACATTAGTTATGGTGGTAGTTATAAATGGTAAACAACTTTTCCTACCTAATCAACAACCTCAAAAGATCCCACAAAATAAGGATCAAGCTTCCCTTGCCTCCCAAGTCGTTGATGACCCAACCAGAGTGAAACATTCAAGATTACATGGTCACAAAAACTATCGCTTCAAGTCATAGAATGTATTAGTGATTCCTGGGTGCACAAACCACTGGAAATTATGGAAATCCCCCATTATAAACTTCCTAGTCGCTAATGGTGCAACATAACGGTTCTGAAAACATGGAACACCCTATTTTGAGAACAACCACTGGACATCAGTATCCCCACTATAAAAAGCATCTCTAATGCTTACAAAATTCTTCAACAACCTTCTTTTACTGAAGAATCATCTCGAGAATAGAATATGTTAGAGAACCATTGGCTTTCATGGCGGATAGAACCGAAACCACCCAAGGTGACACACTTGGGTGAATGAAGGCTTTCTTAAGAAGATCATCTAACTGGGACATTAGTTATTTCAGTTCAGTTGATACCATCTGGTAAGAGGGAAAAGAAACTGGTAGATTACCAGCATCAAGTCAATGGAAAACTCAACCTATCTTACCATTGGTAAACCAAAAAATCATAAGGAAACACAATAGGAAACTTTAAGACAACTGGAGGGAGATCACTTCTCTAAATCAGAAGAAAACACTATATTAACTTCCCCAACTCCTAATAAGAAGGTATGGCCTTGTTCGACCTTGGGTATCATTCTCCTTAAAAGACAAGAGGCACACCACTGGGTGTGGTAAGGTAGACCCATCAAAGATATTAATCATTCTGGTCTTTATTAGAAACGATCCAATCCATCTCGAATATGACGTCAAGAGATTTCATGTCGAGTACCAAAAAACTCCAAGCAAGATCGACATATGATAGAGAAAAGACACAAAAAAGATTATAGAGACCCTTCTCTCTCTTTATACCAAGGGTATAGTATTATCTATTGCACAAGATAAAATCTCCATTGGAAGATTAAGAAGATTAACAGTATGGGTTGAAAAAAAACAAGTGAGATGCGTCGGTATCAAATAGAGCAGTCACTAAAGACGAAGCTATAATAATGATACCTATCACAGTCATTGGACCTATATCAGCTTCATCTAGAGAATATTCCACTATGTGAAGAAGCTTTATTCCTGATTTTTTTGGCTAGAACCCTTTTTTATGTAAAGCATTTGATTTCCCCATAGTTTTTGATGTTTCTGATGATCTCACCTCAACTAGATTTGAATCCACAACATGATTCTCTCGCTAAGGTTCAGTAGTATCCTCCTCCTGGATCCGATTTTCATGTCTTCTTAAGGGAATTTAGTTACACAATATCAGACTTCGATAGGAATACATTAGATTAACACTCAGACTGAGTAATGAGAGAAATTATTCTCAACAGAAGGAATAAACAATATTTGGATTTCACTATATTCAAATCACAATAGGGAAAATACTAGAACTACACCACAAGACGTCTTTCCCTAACCACCCCTGGAGACTTAAGGTTCATTGCGGTGAGAGATGTCCAGACACTCAATCGTAACTACCTCCTAAGTCCCAATAAGATTTTACAAATTTATACTAACTTCAAGACAAAGGCTCAACCTCCCTCTGATGCCATTTTGTCACAAGCCATCCTAGGTACCCTAGAAACTGATAACTGAGCCGGCCCTAACATAGACCGAAGGGCGTTCTTGATCCCCATGTGTCATTGAGTAGCACCTAGTATCACACAACATGCAAGTGATAATGATTTTTCCACCAACAATGTGGAAGAAAATAAAAAAGACAATATGCATAACAAAAGAAACTCTACTGGGATTAATGTACCCGAATACAATGAGGAAAAAAATACAAAGTACTAAAATGAGAAAATATCCCCAAGGTCCCTAAGGACATAACTCACCAAGATGAAAACTCAACAGCTCGATCCACCTCTAAGATATCCCTTCCCTTTTCTCAAACCTGGAAGAAGAGATTATACAAACACCCAAAGGCAAAAGTAGGGTGTGAGCCTAAGCCCAGTAGGATACCACAAAAGATTCCATAATAGATGTCAAATATAGATAATCCAAATAAAATCTTTCAATTTTCAAATAAACAGGTTTATAAATTCAAAAGCATATTTAAACAAAACATGCGATACATTTTCAAATGATGGAAATAAATATTTTAAGCAATGATTTTACAAAGGATGGAATATTTCTAAAATAATGGATTATGTAAAATATTTATATAAAATAGTTTATATAAATTCAACAGGCATGTAAATCATTTCAAAATCATTAGAATACATTTATATCTCAAATATAAATAAATAAGTGAGTTACATGGTCATCTTCCAAAAGGTGCGATAGTATTAACCAGCTATAGGATTCTGAACTCTCTATGTGAACTTAGAAAAATGTGTATACACACGTCCCTATGACACTGGCCAAAGGAGACTCGTCACCAACCTATCAGGGATGTGACCCGCCGCAAGTATTTTTTAGAACATTTTCATAGCGTAGAGTGTATCCAAATAACTCACTAACTACCTAAGGATTGCATGAAATCTTACATTATGGTTGAACTATTTTAAGACAGCTTTAAAATATGATCAATCACATTCTTCCATTTCAAAAGTTCCAAATTCTTTCCATTTAAAACATAAATAGGTTTTATTAAAAAACATTCTTTTTCACAAGATAAAACCACTGGGTTTCTATCAAATCATTTTAATCCATTTTCACCAGTTTGAAATTCATTCAAAACCAATTCCATCATTACACAATTTATTTCCACAATTAAATTCAACAATTTAATTGAAATCATTTCCATCAAATCCACAATTTAAATTAACCTATTTTTATAAACACACCCAATTCAATGGAATCAGGGGTTTTCCAAATTTTCATGCCAAAACCATTTCAAATATCCCGATTCAATGAAATCAATTTTTTATCAATTTAATTGAAAGCAGATTTGAGTGATTGAATTTAAATCAACAATTGAAATAAATCAAGCAATACAAGGATAACCAATTTGGCTAATCAGAATGGAACCACCTACCTCAATTTCATCGATGTCAGCGGCAACGATAAATAACCCAGTGTTTTTCAAAACACCTCCTCATGAAAATATTATCATAAGTGTCAACACACCAATTCTTGACATTCTTCAAGGGTTCCTAGAACCAAAACATCTATTTTATTTCACAAGAAAGTAAAATATTACAAGCGATTACATTTTCTCACTCTTGGATAATATCTAGATTATCATTTTATGTTAACGCATGAAATCACAAAAAATATCCATAAGAATAATTATAAACCTCATTCAATAATTATATCCCTCTATTTTATTTCACAAAGAAATAAAATATTACATGCGATTACATTTTCTCTCTCCTGGATAATCTCTGGATTATCGTTTTATGTTAATGCATTCAATCGCAAGAAATATCCATAATAATAATTATAAACCTCATTAAATAATTATATCCCTCTATTTTATTTCACAATAAATAAAATATTACATGCAATTAAATTTTCTCTCTCCTAGATAATCTCTGGAATATCATTTTAAATTATCACAAGCGATGATAATTTATCTCACCAAGATAAGTTTCAAAAAATATATATATTGTCGCATGCAACAATATTTATCTTTCATGGAAAATTATTTAGTTTATCATTATATCAATGCATGCACTTGCATTTATCCATCAGAATAATTATCTATGATAAACTCACAATTATCATTTTAATAATATTAATAATTAACCTTTGATAAATATTGAAATTATCGTCTGATAATTATATCAATTTTCCTTTGATAATATATTTAAAAAACTTATCCTTGATATTTCATGAAATTAAACATTGATAATTATTTACAATTACTCTTTGATAATTTTGTTAAACATCATTTTATAACTTAGTGAAATTATCATTGATCATTCAATAAAAATTTGATTTGATAATTATTCATATTTATCTTTTGATAATTTGATGAAATTATCGACTGATAATTTTTATATCTATCTTCCAACATTTTTGACAAACCAACCATTGATAATTTAAGGATTAAAACCTTAATTAAATTCCACCATTGATTTATGAAATTAGTGGTGGAAGAATAAAATAAATAATAAAAAAATGAAAACTCGTCTTTCTATCTTCACACGGCACACATGAAAGAGTAGGGAAGGCCACTACCATCTATCACAGGACCACAAAAGACTTCAACAATTGTACATTAGGGAGTTTTGAGATCATTGTAATCCAAAAAGATCAACCAACAAGGAAGACCAAGGATTTTTTGTGATTTTTGGACCAAAAAATGCAACACCCTAAACGCATTTTTAAAACACCCGTTTTCAACCGTTAATCAACCCAAAAATCAAGGCAGAGTCATTGATTTTCATTTATTATGCCATTACTAATTTAATCATAGTCTAAAAGGTGGTAAATTTAAGGTTTTAAAAACCTCCTTCGTTAATAATGGAGGTCTGCATGTTTTGTTTGGAGGAAGAAGATGACCTGTTAAAAATGATTTATTTGAACTAAAAATTGGATTAATTATTGAATTAATTAATTATTTAATATAAAAACTAAAATAACCTCAAATGATCATTTCTTAAAAAATTATACCTTTCATAGGGTAAACACCTCATTCTGGACCCAACGGTGTTCTCATATTTCTCATTCGATGCACTGTTTCAAATATATTGATGATTTATTGTTTAAAAAATGGAATAAATAATTAATTAAAATAAAAAAGGTTATTTTTGCAATCGAGGCATCCAAACACCAAACGCTAACAAATTTTATACCATTTATAGGGTAAAACCCTCATTCTAGACCCATCGATGGTCTTGGATTTCCCATACGATGCACCGTTTGCGATATATTTAATTATTTTTAATAAATAATATAATAAATATTATTTAATAACTTTATCTCATGAGTGAGACATCCAAATGTTCATATCCTTAGAATGTTATACCCCTCCTATGGTAAACACCATATTTCTGACATAACAGTGGTCTCAGATTTCTCAAACGATGCATCATTTTGGAGTTATTCAAATATTTTAAATAAAAAGTGTGCACTTAATATATTCTCTTTAATAATTTTATTCTGTCTTTGCTAAGATTTTTTGGGCCTCAGAAACTCATACTTACTCAGTGTTTAACTTGAAAAATATTTAATTTAATATTATGGAGTGTTAATTGGGCATTTTTACAATTCTGCGACGTGTTTAACAAAAAATCAACTTTTCACTGATAAACTATTTGTTTCCATTTAACGTAAGATATTAATAATTTAATAGAAGAGGGTTTATCAATACCTGAAATAGTAACGAGATGTTATAGGCATGCCTTTAACCTTTTCAAAGCTTTTCCTTTTCATTGAATGGGTAGGGTTGAAAATAAATTGGGTGGATACCTATAATGGTGAAGTCGTAGATTTTTTGGACTCTCAGCTTTAACCAACCCTTTCTGTAGGTTGCTGAAGGGTTATACACTTTGTAACTAGGTTACACAACATGTAATGTTTTTTGGAGGCAAGTCGTGAAAGGATTCACGCTATGAAATGTACACAACTTGAAGATCCTTTGCACATAGTGAATGAATTAAAGATCATTTTTTAATTCAGAATGTCAGTTTTTAAATCGAGGTGATACATTTTTTAGTAGTTTCAAATATTAACTATTTCATGATTTGAAATGGTATTACATGTCTTGTAATACCCCAAATGCGGTTTTTTAAATAGGAAGTGTGGTTGAGATCCTCTTTTCTACTCCACTCCAGTTTCTTCTCCCTCAACCTAAGGCCTTCACCAGATGATCTTGGAACTTTCCAACTCTTCCAGATCCTCTTGTTTAGCATTTGATCATCGTTTTTATTGCGGTATGATTATCAGGTAATCTTTCTCCCTCATTATTCATCTTTCTCTCATTCTCATCCTTTGGGATTTCAATAGATCATCCTAAAATTGATGGATCTATTCTCTGTGATGTTGGATATCATCTCTATGTTGTGTTTCAAGATTTTCTACACCTTCGTTCTCATTGACGGGTACAGTTGTGAGTGTTGGGTTTCTAGAAAAGTTAGGTGATTCCATCATGTTTATCCAAATTTATTAACTTTTAATTTACTTGATTTATTTCAACTTTCGATTTAAATTAAATTGATAAAACTTTCTTTCAATTGATTCAATAATAAAATCCAGTTCCATCGAATTGAGATATTTGAAATGGTTTTGGCATGATAATTGGGGAAATCCCTAATTCAATTGAATTTGGGTGTGTTTATGGAAATTTGTTGATTTAAATTGTTTAATTTAAATTGGAGTTTTTATGGAAAATAATTCAATTAAATTTTTGAATTTAGTTGTATAAATGAATTGTGAGATTGATGGAATTGGTTTTGAATGGATTTCAAACTTGTGAAAATGGATTAAAAAGATTTGATAGAAACCTAGTGGTTTTATCTTGTTAAAGAGGTAGGTTTTTTTATTAAAACCTATTTTAATTTTAAATGAAAAATTGGATTTGAAATTGAAGAATGGGATTAAATTTTATTTTAAGAAGTTTTAAAATAAATTGTCCATCATTTATTATGTAAGATCACGTGAAAGCCTTAGGTAGTTGGTGAGTTATTTAAAAACACTATATGATATTGTAATGTTCTAAAATGTACATGTAGTGGGTCGGATCCCCAATGGGATGTTGAGGAGTCACCTTTGGCTAGTGTCAGGGGGATGTTTGTATACACATATTGTTGAGATCACTTAGAGACTGTGGAGTCCTATATCCTAAGACTTGGAAGATGACCATGTTCCTCGCTTGTTTTATATTTGAGATATAAATATATTCCAATTTTGTTTGAATTTCTTTACATGCATTCAAAAATTATATAAAGTGTTTTATATAAATTATTTATTTAAACCATTGTTTTAGAAATATCCCATCATTGTAAAGCCTTTGCTTAATGTATTTTTCGTCATTTGAATTGGATAGCTTGATTTGTTTAAATATGATTTAAAATTCCAAACCTATTTGTTTTAAAATTCAAATCATTCCTTTTGGTTAATATTTTATTAGAATATGTTATGGAATTAATGGTGAGACCCTACTAGGATTTTTATCTCACACCCTACTTATGTCTTTGGGTGTTTGTAGATTATATTCTTCCAGGTTAAATCAAAGGGAAAGGATCTCTTGAAGGTGGATCCAGTTGTTGAACCTTGGATTTGGTGAGTTATGTCCTTAGGGACTTGAGTTAATTCTCTCTATTTTGGTACTTGGGTTATAGTACTTTGGGCTTGTTTATTCCTTGTTGTATTTTGGTACTTTACTCCCATTGGAGTTTATTTTGTTATGCATATTGACTTGTCTCTTTTTTACTTCTATAATGCTTGTGTAAAAATCATTCCCACTTTCAATTTTATGATTATAGGTGATATTTTGTGACTCAGGGGTATTAGGAATTCCCTTCAAGATATATTAGGGACAACTCAGTTATCGTGTTACTGGGGTAATCGGGATAGTTCGTGACAAGTCATGATATTAATTAATCCAAAAATTAATTTTAAAATCCTAAAACCCATGGTTTAAGTGCCTGACAGGCTTATATGACCCTAATATGTTTTCTTCTTCCTTTGAGGCTCCCAATAGAAGATTTTTACCCCTATAAATCCCTTCAAAAGTGAATTGAAGCTAGTTGAATGACATTTGATCTCTTCTCAGTAAGATTACTCTTCTCGTTCTCTTCCTCCCCGCTCGTTCTTATATCCTCTCTATGGTTTTATAGATCTCTATTTTGTTAGAGGATTTAATATCCACTATTTTAGATCTTGAATCTAGGATTGATTCTTAGATATTCATTGTTGATGTTCTTCATTGGAGTTTCCCATTGTGATTACTGTGATTTGTGATCCTGTGATCCCGAGGTAAGTGATTTTGTTTATGATGGATAATTTTATTAACCCTAAATTTCTTGATTTAAATTCAATTTCTTGATTTAAATTTAGATTTTTTTTCAATTGGTTTATTGAAAACTCAATTCCAATGAATTGGGGATTTGTCTTTGATTTGGCATGAAATTGGGAAAAAAAACCTGATTCCAATGAATTGGGGTGTGTTTGTGAGATTGATGGAAAATTGTGAGATTTAAATTGATGAATTTAAATTGTGAAATTGATTTCAAAGTTATATTTGATAAAAATAGATTAAAATGATTTTGATAGAAATCCAGTGGTTTTATCTTGGAAAAGACATGATTTGATTAAAAACCCATTTTGGTCTTTAAAATGGAAATTGTCATATTGAAATGGAAATTGTGTTGAATTGTATTTTGAATAGTTTTGAAATAAATTTCTCATTATTGAATTTTTTTAGAGCACATGCAAGCCTAGGTAGTTAATGAGTTATTGGGATAGCACTCTTTTGACGCTTTATAATTGAAACAAAACCTATTGCAGCAAGTCACATCCCCGATGGGATGGTGATGAGTCCTCTTTGACTAGTTTTTGAGGGATGTGTGTATACACATATTGTAGTGATTCACCTTCAAGTGTGTGAGAATCCCATAGCCTGGAACTATCATATGACTTGGAAGATGACCATGTTGATCGTTGTGAGTGTTTTGATATATATTTCATTTCTTGTAAACTATTTTACACATGCCTTATAAATTTATATAAAAAAAATTAAATGATTATTAATCCATTTGTTTAAATTATTTACATCATTTGAATTGTAAAGCATGATTTTTTTTAAATATACTTTTGAATGTCATGCCTGTTTATTTAAAATTGAAATTTTTATTTGGTTAATCATTTTTGGCATCTTATTATGGAATACTTGGTGATACCCTACTAGTCTTTTAGCTCACACCCTACTTGTTCCTTTAGTTGTTTTTAGATTATCTTCTTCTAGGTTCGAGCAAAGGTTAAGTGCCACTTGGAGGTGTTCTAGTTGTTTATCCTTAGGATTGGAGAGTTTTGTCCATTGGGCCTTGGGTGTTTTATCTTTTTTTATGGTACTTTGTGGTTGTGCTTTGGATTTTTTATACCTATTTGACTTTTGGTATAGTTTTATCCCCATGGAGTTTTCTTTTGATCATACTGACTTGTAACTATTTCTTCCATTATTTTTGTGGAAAATACATTCTCTATTTCATATTGTATGATGTCAGGTGCTAGTCACAAACCCATGGGGATCAGGAACACCCTTCGGTCCTTGTTAGTGTTGGCTCCAGTGTCAAGGTACCAGGGTATATGAACTGGTTCGTGATAGTATGTATGTGTGTATGTAACGACCGAAACTTTTATTAATGAAAATTCTTCTTGATCTAATTAAATGTATTATTGTGTAAAATGGTTATATAAAACATATGCACTTATTTGGTTTTATGTTCTTCAATTTAAAAATACCATTAAAAATTGCTACCATTTCTAATGTAGTGGTTGAACAGTGATCACGTGATTAGTATAAATATGAGGCTTTAACAAATCCAATTTACTTAGACAAGGGAATTGATGGCGTCATCCAGTAGAATTTTTCCATACGAAGTCCATTTTTAGTATCTCAAAAAGGAGGTGGCATCATTGGGCTTTTCTCTTGAACAATCCCAAGTCAATCTTCAACACGTTAAGCTCGAATAGAACCGCCTACGAGAGAAGTGGAAGTTGATAGAGATTACACCCGAGTGATGCTATCCGAGTCACCCCAAGAGTCTGTCACCATCGCACACCTTACCCTTAGGTCATATGCAGGTGTTATAATAGGTTGTGTAAGAAGACCTTAGCACTATGATTATGTGCATTATTTTTGTATATAATAAATAATATACATTCATTTTATTATTGTTACTTTTTAAATAATTTTTAAAACAAAAATAGTATTTTTAGTTAATATTCAATTAATAAATCTATTTTGATGAATTAATGGATTTTTTAATTAAATAATATTTTAATAAAATATTATTAATAAATTTCTTTTTATTAAATATAAATTATCGTATAATTTTTATGAATACAATTGTAATTTTTGTTAAGGTTTGAAAGCCGTTTTTCGTCAAAACCCATGAATTTTTTATAAATGTCGATTTTTATTTTAAAAGTAAAAATTAAAATATTTAGAAAATTATTTAGATAAAATAAATATTTTTTTTGAAATCAGGATGTCAAAATTATTCAATAGTGAATTTTTTATAATTTTCTGAGATAGTCGAATTTTTGGGTAAAAAATTAAATACTGTTTAATTATATAATGTGTTTTATGACATCATAATGACCCAATAGTGATGTAATAAAATATGATAAGTGGTATGTTTAGAAAATATATGTTTTAACATTAAAATAATGTGATTTTAGGTTTATTTTATTTATTTTACAAAGCCTCAGTGGACCCTCCAAGACTTATAAAACATTTTATCTTTTTAAAATGATTTCCTTGAGAGTGTGACTCACCTCCACATAAGCAAGCCTAATATTTTAAGAATTTCGACCATTTGACTTATAAAATAATTTTTTCCACTACCCTTTGGCAAAAACCATGCGCAAAAACCATGGGTTGGTTTGTGGTTTTGATTAGTTTAATTTTTGGTGGCCAAAACCTAAATAATAAATAATTTCCTCTCTTTTCCTATATAAACCCACCCAATATCCCACTTACTCTTCACTCAAAGCCTTTGGATCTCGACCAACCTATGACCTCATCTATCTATAATCCTTCCAAGGTGCCCAAATCCCCCAAGAAGCCTCTCTCAATCCTCTCTCAAACCTTTGGGATCAAACTTCCAAGTAAGGGATTTCTTCCTTTCTCATTTTTGTCCAAGTTTCTTAATGTTGTTATAACCATTTAATTTCAATTAAAAACGTTGTGGTATGATTTCACACCTACCCCATACTTCTCAACTTGTGTTTTAATGATTATAGTCCCCTTTCTTTCTCATTAATTCCTCCCATGTACACCTGTTACCATGCCGAAATTTCGTAAGGGGTTTATCTCTCCCCAATTACATTCAAACAATTCTTTTGTATTATGAATCTAAATTACATTAAATATGTTGGTACATGTATCTATATAACACCATTACTGTTAATTTCATGTATATATGATTAGACACCTTTTTCTCACTTGTCAATCATTTTTAGGAATTATTATGTCATGATGTTATGCTGCCGAAATTGCCCCGTGGTTTTCCAAGCCAAAGTCATTGTGTAGTGAATACCATGCCCATTTTTCTATCAAGGGTATTAACCTTTATGAACATTTAATTATTGATTATAGAGTTTATTGTATGAATTCCACATTCATTTATCATGTAATAAATTATTATGTTTAATGATTCCATGTTATATGATCCATGCGGCACACTTATGCATGAAATGAAATGATTAAGAAGGGTGTGCCCTGATAGCACTCTAATGCATTGGGTAAAGAATAGTATCATGATATTTCAAGTTCAATGAGGGTTTAATAATTCTAATTCAAGTTAAATGAGTGTTTACTCATGCTCCATGTGCAATGAGCCTTGGCTCATGCTAATATCATGTTAAATGTTGTTACTACATTTCCATGTTATGATAATCATGTTATATCATACCTTTATGTTCATATTTCTCTTGTGCTCCATTGATATTCTTATTTCCTAAAATTTACTAAATTATTCATGTTATTCCTTATTTACTCCCTTTCTGGGCTTTATAGATCACCCTTTTCTTATGCATGTCCTCAGGTTATCCCATGAAATGCTAAGTACGAAGGAATGTTGTGGTCGTGTAAAATAAGTTTTCAATAAAGATGTTGTGTTTTATGTTCTAAGTTGTTATGTAATATTCCTAAGCCCCAAAGAAAATATACCTATCAATCCTATATGTATTATTAAGTGAAATTTTATATAATAAATCATTTTTAAGTGTTTAATAAAGAGCAAGTTTGTTATAGTTGGTATCAAAATATAGGTTTAGTTATTTTTGGGATTAGGATTAGAAAAACCTAGTAAAAGCATTAGGGAAAAGACTAAGAATAATAAAAATATCCCTAAATTTTTTTGAGTATTGAGTAAGTATTTTATCAATAAAATACATCCCTTTTTGGATACGAGCAGGTAGAGGCGGCTCTGGAACAGATTTATCCTAGGGGTAAAACCCGAAAACACCGCTTTGAGCTAGAATCAAACGGGAACTGTTGCATAACAACGGGTCTTTTTGCACTCTTGGTTACAAAACTCTTGGGGGGTATTATTTGGTAAATTCATAAGCTTAGTACAAACCATTATTAAGGGAATAAAAAATGGCCCTAAGAATATATGTTGGGAAGTAGATCATGGATAACCTAGATTGAAGCCAATAAATTCATAAGTTAAGGAAATAAAAGTAATTTATAAGTCAACTATTTTTGTCTTTGGATTACCCTTTATGTGTTTCCCCTAATTTCCTTTTATTCCATCCAATGGCCAGTAATAGGAGGACTCGGGCTAACAACAGATAAAAATATCAATGTGATGAATGTTCTAATGAGATTCCCAATCTGATGGGAGTAGGAATCGTGAACTTTGTCACGATACTCTCTCAGTTAACTCAAGTTTTGAATAGAAACATGGGTCAAGAGGAACATTCAACCCCCCCCCCCAATAAATAACAAGTCACAATCGAGAGCTTGATGAGACAATGGCCTCCTACTTTTAATGGATCATCTAATCCCTCAATCGCCAAAAAATGGATCAACTCCATTGAAAAGATCTTCTTTGTCCTTCAATTTTCCAAACAAGAGAAGGTTTTTCTAGCTGATTATTGTATGGATGGAGAAGCTGATCGATGGTGGAAATTGATCAAAAATAAAAAGTTTGATGAGGAGATCGAGGTGTTTTAATAGAAGTATTTCTGGAAGATGTTTTTTGATAAATATTTTCCACGCGCCCTCCAACTTAAGATGGAAAGGAACTTCCTTTCCCTTAAGAAAAAAGATGATGAATTTGTCAGAGCATACAAGGAAAAATTCACAAGGCTTGCACGATATGCCTTCGGGTTTGTCGTTACCCCTGAATTCAAGGTTGACTGCTTCTTTGGTGAGCTAAAACCTAGCCTATGGAAAGCCCCGGTGATCCGTCGCTTCGATAGCTATGAGGAAATTGTCTGATGTGACCTCAAAGTAAAAATGGAGATTAGAAAATCTCGGAGGTATCATGGGGATAAGAAGCGTAAGGTGGACTTTAATTTTGGAAGTCCGATGGATAAGTCTAATGGTGCTAAGAAAATACAACGCCCCACTTTCCAAAGGTGTGGGAAAAAGCACTCTGAAAATTGTCTGAAGGGGGAGAGGAAATGCTTTAGTTGTGGAAGAGAAGAGAACCTGGCTATTAACTACAGACAAGAGAAACCTACGGCTGCAACAGAGGAGAGGAATGCTCGATTCAACCCTCAATGCATTGTTCATTACTTCAACTACAAAGAACCGGGGCACTTTTCAAACTAGTTCCCTAATCCAAGGGTTTTTTAAGGCAACCAAAAACCTCCAAAGAAACAAGGGGGAGATTTTTCCATCACTACCATCGAAGTGAACTCTAAAAACGAAGTAGTGAAAGGTACGCTAGTTATTCATTCAATAATAGTGAATGTACTTTTTGATTCTGGTTCTACGCATTCTTTTATATCCTGAAAGTTTAGTAGAACAATCCCAACACCACCACAAATCATGGAAGTAAAGATTTCGGTGAGTATGGAAAATGGAGAAATCATTGCAACCTATGATTATAACTCCTCCCTTGTCACAATTTTTGGATTTAACTTCCCAGTGAACCTCATCATACTCCCTCTGGTGGAATTTGATTCAATTCTTGACATGGATTGTCTTTCCTTATATAGATCGAACATAAATTGTTCTGAAAGGAAAATCACTCTCCATGTGGCGAATCAACCCCCGATTCTATACAAGTGCAAGGAGAAGGATGAATCATACTTAGCACCATCATCTCAAGCATGGATATTACTACCCTATGATCACGTGTATTTGGCTCAGATGATTGATTACAAGGAAGCAATCATCCTTGAAGACATGACTATTGTGATGGAATTCACTGAAGTGTTTCCTAAGAAATTGTCTGGTCTTCCTCCTTAAAGAGATGTTGAATTCTCAATTGATCTTATACCTAGGTCATTGCCAATATCCAAGACTCCATATAGAATGGTTGTTGTGGATCTTGAGGAACTGAATAAACAACTATAGGAGAGTCTGAATAAATTATTTATACACCCAAGTGCTTCACCATGGGGTGCACCAGTCCTCTCCATCAAGAAGAAGGATGGGTCAATGCGCCTTTTCATTGATTATCATGAGCTCAACAAAATCCTGATAAAGAACAAGTATCCTCTGCCACGAATTAATGAATTATTCTATTATCTACATGGAGCACAATACTTCTCTAAGGTGGATTTGTGGTCGAGATATTACCAAGTAAGGGTGAATAAGGAGGATATCCCCAAGACTGCTTTTCGTACAAGATACGGGAACTATGAGTTCAAAGTAAAGCCTTTTGTACTCACTAATTCTCTATCAATATTCATGGACTTGATGAATAGAGTCTTTATAGATTACCTCGACAAATTTTTGGTAGACTTTATAGATTATATTCTAATATACTCCAAACCAAGGAGGATCATGAGGAGCATCTAAAAACTGTACTAGAGACCTTACGAAAGGATAAGCTCTATGCAAAGTACAGCAAGTGTGAGTTCTGATTGAAGGAGGTCTCATTCTTGGGTCATATCATCACAAGAAATGGGATATCTGTGGATCCATCTAAGATAGCTACAATTGATGGGTGGTTAAGGCCAAAATCGGTAACGGATATCTGTAGCTTCTTAGGGTTAGCTGGATATTATCTTCTATTTGTGAGAAATTTCTCACGATTGTCAAGCCCTCTTACCAAGATAACTCAAAAGGGATTCAATTTTTCTTGGACTTATGAATGTGAAAAAGGCTTCAAGGAGTTGAAAAGGAGGCTTATCACTGCGTCCATGCTCACACTACCCACAAGTGGAGAACTTTTTGTGGTCTTTAGTGATGCTTAGAAGAAGGGCTTAGGATGTGTGTTGATGAAAAATGACAAAACCATAGCCTATGCTTCGAGGTAATTGAAAGTTCATGAGTATAAATATCCAACACATGATCTGGAGTTGGATGTGGTGATCTTCACTTTAAAAATTTGGCAACATTACCACTTTGGGGAAAAGTGTGAAATATATACGGACCACAAAAGCCTCAAGTATATATTCACATAGATTGAGTTGAATATGTGCCAATAAAGATGGTTAGAGCTGATCAAATACTATGACTTCTCAATCCATTACCACCCTGAGAAAGCAAACAAGGTGGCGGATGCTCTAAGTAGAAAGGACCCAACAATTCTATCAATGATGAAAATTTAAAAGGATCTAATCTTCTTATATTTGATGAAGATGGACATGGGAATAATAAATAAGGGAACATAATCAATCCTTTCATAAATTATTGCTCAATCGTCTCTTTTGGAAAGGTTAAAGGATGCTCAAAAGGATGATGTGAGAATTCAGAAGAAAGTGGAAACTATTAGAAAAAAGGAAATCCTCAGAGTTCAATTTTAATGAAGAAGGAATTGTGATATTTGGGTCAAGACTATGTGTTCCATCAAATATAGAGTTGAAGAAAGTACTTTTGGATGATGCACATAGTTCGAATTTCTCTATTCACCCAGGGAACACAATGATATATCGAGATCTTTGAGAGCATTATTGGTGGGATAACATGAAGAAGGAGATTGTTGAGTATCCATTAAAGTGCCTAGTATGTCAGTAAGTAAAGGCTGAGGGGTAGAAGTCTAAGGGGATGATGCAACCATTACCTATACTAGTATGGAAATGGGAGAATATCACCATGGACTTCGTCACCGGACTTCCGAAGATATCCAAAGGAAACAATGATATTTGGGTTGTTGTGGATCGTCTTACAAAGACTGCACACTTCATTGCAATTTGATAGGATTCCTTGTTAGATCAACTAGCACAGATATATATCAGAGATGTGGTAAGGCTGCATGGGGTACCACTATCTATTGTATTCGATCGAGATCCAAGATTCACCTCCAAGTTCTAGAAGAGTCTTCAACATGATTTGAATACAGAGATGAACTTCAATATGGATTATAATCCTCAAACGTATGGCCAATCTGAGCGGACTATCTAAACACTTGAGGACATGTTGATAGAATATCCAATGGACTTAAAAGGAGTATGGGATCAACATATTTCTCTAGTTGAGTTCTCTTACAATAATAGTTTCCACTCAAGCATTCAAATAGCTCCTTATGAATCCTTGTATGGGAAGAGGTGCAGAATACCAGTATGTTGGGATAAAGTTGGGGAGTGAAAACTCCTAGGTCCATAAATGGTCGAAGAAATAGTGGAGAAGGTTAAGACCATCCAGCAGCACATTAAAGCTGCTCAGAGTCGACAAAAGAGCTATGCTAATAATTGTCGACGAGACCTAGAGTTTGATATCGGAGACATGGTATTCCTCTACATATCACCATAGAATATATTTATGAGATTTTGGAAGAAGATAAAGCTTAGTCCAAGGTACATCATCCCTTTTGAGATCCTTGATCACATTGGAGCGGTGGCCTATCGACTAGCACTCCCACCGAACCTATCTCAAGTACAAGATGTATTCAATGTATCACTCTTGAGGAAGTGCATACCTAACCTATCACATGTACTCAATCTAGACGTGGTACCATTGGATAATGACCTCTCCTATGAAGAAAATCCGATGAAGATATTAGATCATAGGGAAAAAGTTCTATGAAATAAGACAATGCCCCTCGTCAAGGTGTTGTGGAAAAACCACAAGTTTGAAGAGGAAATGTGTGAATCGGAGGAAGTGATGAAGTTGAGTTACCCACATCTGTTTTAGTGTGGGAAAAGAAAATTTCAAGGGCAAAATTTCTTAAGGGGCTGAGATTATAACGACCCAAACTTTTATTAATTAAAATTCCTCTTGATTGAATTAAATGTATTATTATGTAAAATGGTTATATAAAACATATGCACTTCTTTGGTTTTAAGTTTTTGGATTTCAAAATAATGTTAAGAATTGCTATCATTGCTAATATAGTCATTGAATAGTTATCACATGATTAGTATAAATATAGGGCTTTAACAAATCCAATTTACTCAAACAAAGGAAGCGATGGCCTCATCCAATAGAATTGCTTCATACGAAGCCCATTTTTCAGAGCTCGAAAAGGAGGTGGAATCATTGGGATTCGCTCTTGACCAAGATCAATCAAAGCTTCAACACGTTAAGATTGAATGAAACCACTTATGGGAGAATTGGAAGTTGATAGATATTACCGCCTGACTGATATTATTCGAGCCACCCCAAGAGTTTGTCATCATCGCACACCTCACCCTTAGGTCATATGAGAGTGTTATAAGGGGTTATTTAACAAGTCCTTAGTAATATTATTATGTGCATTATTTTTGTATATAATAAATAATATAAATTCATTTTATTATTGTTACTTTGTAAATAATTTTTAAAGCACAAATAGTATTTTTAGTTAATATTCAATTAAGAAATATATTTTGATGAATTAATGGATTTTTGAATTAAATATTATTTTGATAAAATATTATTAATAAATATATTTTTATTAAATATAAATGATCATATAATTTTTATGAATACAATTGAAATTTTTATTAAGGTTTGAAAGTTGTTTTTTGTCAAAACCCATGAATTTTTGATAAATGAAGGTTTTTATTTTAAAAGTAAAAATTAAAATATTTAGAAAATTATTTAGATAAAATGAATATTATTTTTAGAATTAGGAAGTTAAAATTATCCAATGGTGAATTTTTCATAATTTTCTAAGACAGTCGAATTTTTGGGTAAAAAAATTAAATATCATTTAATTATATAATGTGTTTTATGACATCATAATGACCCAATAGTGATGTAATAAAATACTGTAAGTGGTATATTCTCCCAATATATGTTTTAACATTAAAATAATATGATTTTAGGTTTATTTTATTTATTTTACATAGCCTTAGTGGACCCTCCAAGACTTATAAAACATTTTATCTTTTTAAAATAATTTCCTTGAGAGTGTGACTCATATCCACACAAGAAAACCTAATATTTTAAGAAGTTAGGTCATTTTCCTTATAAAATAATTTTTTACAATCCCCTTTGGAAAAAATCATGGGAAAAAACCATGGGTTGGTTTGTAGTTTTGATTAGTTTAATGTGTGGTGTCCAAAACCTAAATAATAAAGAATTTCCTCTCTTTTCCTATATAAAATCACCCAAGATCCCACTTCCTCTTCACTAAAAGCCTTTGAAGTTCGACCAACCTATTCCATACTCTCTCTAGAATCCTCCCAAGGTTCCCCAAGCTCTCAAGAAGCCTCTCTCAATCCTCTCTCAAGCCTTTGGGATCACACTTCCAAGTAAGGGATTTCTTACTTTCTCATTTTTGTCCAAGTTTATTTATGTTGTTATACCCTTTTAATTTCAATTACAAATGTTGGGGTATTATTTTTCACCTCCCCCATACTTCCCTCCTTATGTTTGAATGATGATAGACCCCTTTCTCTCTCATTAATTCCTCCCATGTACATCCATTACCATGCTGAAATTCTGTAATGGATTTCTCTCTCCTCAATTACATTCAAGCAATTATTTTATATTATGAATCTAAATTCCATTACATATGTTGGGATATGTATCTATATGACCCCCTTACTTTACATTTCATGTACATATTATGATACACCCCTTTCTCTTTCATCAACCATTTTTAT
Source organism: Viscum album (assembly GCA_963277665.1). Taxonomy (NCBI): domain Eukaryota; kingdom Viridiplantae; phylum Streptophyta; class Magnoliopsida; order Santalales; family Viscaceae; genus Viscum; species Viscum album. Next base: position 1,352,253,289 of record OY728147.1, on the reverse strand, counting down.
GAATTCTTATGTCACGTCGTTATGCTGTCGAAATTGCACCACGGTTTTCCAATCCAAAGTCATTGTGTAGTGAATACCATGCTCATTTCTCTATCAAGGGTATTCACCTTTATGAAGATTCACTTATTGATTATATAGTTTCATATATGAATTCCACATTCCTTTATCATGGAATATATGATGATGTTTAATGATTCCATGCTATATGATCCATGTGGCACACTTATGCATGAAATGAAATGATTAAGAAGGGTGTGCCCTAATAGCGATCTAATGCATTGGGTAAAGAATAGTATCATGATACGTCAAGTGCAATGAGTGTTCAATCATGCTAATTCAAGTGAAATGATGGTTTACTCATGCTCCATGTGCAATGAGCCTTGGCTCATACTAATATCATGTTAAATGTTGTTGTCACATTTCCATGTTATGGTAATCATGTTATATCATGCCTTTATGTTCATATTTCTCTTATACTCCATTTATATGCCTATTTCCTAACATGTACTATATTCTTCATGTTATTCCTTATTTACTACCTTGCTGATCTTTATAGCTCACCCTTTTCTTATGCATGTCCTCAGGTTATCCCATGCAATGCTAAGTACAAAGCAATGTTGTGGTCATGTAAAAGAATTTTTCAACAAAAATGTTGTGTTTTATGTTCTAAGTTGTTATGTAATATTCTTAATCCCCAAAGACACGAGACCTCTCGATCCACTATGTTGTATTAAGTGCAAGTTTATGTAATAAATCATGTTTAAGTGTTTAATAAAGAGCATGGTTTTTATAGTGTATGTGTGTTTGTGTGTATGTGTGTACGTGTGTTTGTGTGTATGTGTGTTTGGGTGTATGCGTGTATGCGTGTATGCGTGTATGTGTGTATGCGTGTATGCGTGTATGCGTGTATGCGTGTATGCGTGTATGCGTGTATGCGTGTATGCGTGTATGCGTGTATGCGTGTATGCGTGTATGCGTGTATGCGTGTATGCGTGTATGCGTGTATGCGTGTATGCGTGTATGCGTGTATGCGTGTATGCGTGTATGCGTGTATGCGTGTATGCGTGTATGCGTGGATGCGTGGATGCGTGGATGCATGTATGCCTGTATGCGTGTATGCGTGTATGCATGTATGCGTGTATGTGTGTATGCCTATATGCATGTATGCGTGTATGCGTGTATGCGTGTATGCGTGTATGGGTGTATGCGTGTATGGGTGTATGCGTGTATGCGTGTATGCGTGTATGCGTGTATGCGTGTATGCGTGTATGTTTGTATGCGTGTATGCGTGTATGCATGTATGCGTGTATGCATGTATGCGTGTATGTGTGTATGTGTGGATGCGTGTAGGCGTGCATGCGTGTATGCGTGTATGTGTGTATGCGTGTATGCGGGTATGTGTGTATGCGTGTATGCGTGTATGCGTGTATGCGTGTATGTGTGTATGCGTGTAGGCGTGCATGCGTGTATGCATGTATGTGTGTATGCGTGTATGCGGGTATGCGTGTAGGTGTGTAGGCGCGTAGGCGCGTAGGTGCGTAGGCGCGTATGCGCGTATGCGCGTATGCGTGTATGCGTGTTTGCGTGTTTGCGTGTTTGTGTGTTTGCGTGTTTGTGTGTTTGTGTGTATGTGTGTATGTGTGTATGTGTGTATGTGTGTATGTGTGTATGTGTGTATGTGTGTATGTGTGTATGTGTGTATGTGTGTATCAATGTATGTGTGTTTGTGTGTATGTATGTCTATGGGCCCTTGTGTTTGTTTGTGTATTTGTGTGGGTGTGGGTGTGTATTTGTGTGTGTGTGTGTGTAAGTATGTTTGTGTGTGTGTCTGTGTGTCTGTGTGTGTGTGTGTGTGTGTGCGCATTAGAGTGTATGTGTGTATGTGTATGTGTGTATGTGTGTATGTGTGTATGTGTGTATGTGTGTATGTGTGTATGTGTGTATGTGTGTATGTGTGTATGTGTGTATGTGTGTATGTGTGTATGTGTGTATGTGTGTATGTGCGTATGTGTGTCTGTGTGTGTGTTTGTGTGTGTGTGTGTGTTTGTAAGTGTGTGTGTGTGTGTGTGTGTGTCTCTATGTGTGTGTGTGTGTGTTTGTGTGTGTGTGTGTCTGTGTATCTATGTGTATGTGTGTTAGTGTGTTTGTATGTTTGTATGTTTGTGTGTATAGGTGTCTATGTGTCTCTGTGTCAGTGTGTCTATGTATCTGTGTATCTATGTGTGTGTGTGTCTGTGTGTCTGTTTGTGTGTTTGTGTGTCTTTATGTCTTTGGGTCTGTGTGTCTGTGTGTTTGTGTGTATGTGTGTATGTGCATATGTGTGTATGTGTGTATGTTTGTTTGTGTGCATGTGTGTTTGTTTGTATGTGTGTGTGTGTGTATCTAGTTCTGTGTGTATGTGTGTTTTTGTTTTTGTGTCTGTGTATCTATGTGACTGTATGTTTATAAGTATGCATGCCTTTGTGTGTGTGTGTGTTTGTTTGTTTGTTTATGTGTTTGTGTGTTTGTGCGTCTATGTGTTTGTGTGTCTGTGAGTCTTTGTGTTTTTGTGTTTTTGTGTTTTTGTGTATGTGTGTCTATATATCTATGTGTCGATGTATTTGTGTGTATGGGTGTCTTTGTGTCTGTGTGTGTGTTTGTGTGCCAGCATGTTTGTGTGTGTATGTGTGTCTGTGTGTTTTTTCTACGTTTCTTTGTGTATTTGTGTCTATGTCTATGTTTGTGTGTGTGTGTGTGTATTTTTTGTGTTTTTGTATCTGTGTATCCATGTGTCGGTGTGTCTGTGAGTCTGTGAGTCTATGTTTGTGTTTTCATGCATGTGTGTATGTGTGTCTATATGTGTGTATGTGTGTGTGTTTGTGTGTGTGTTTGTGTCTTTGTGTCTATGTGTCTCTGTGTCTCTATCTCTATGTCTCTGTCTCTATGTCTTTATGTGTGTGTGTGTTTATGTGTATGTGTGTCTATGTGTATGTGTGTCTGTGAATTTGTGTCTCTGTGTGTCTGTAAATTTGTATGTACGTGTGTCTCTGTGTATCTGTGTATCTGTGTATGTGTGTATGTGTGTATGTGTGTTTTGTGTCTATGTGTATGTGTGTATGTATCCTTGTGTCTCTGTGTTTATTTGTTTCTATGTGTTTTTGTGTCTCTCTGTGTGTGTGTGTGTGCTTATGTATGTGTCTTTGTGTGTGTGTGTGTGTGCTTATGTCTGTGTGTCTGTGTGTGTGTGTGTGTGTGTCTGTTTTTCTGTGTGTGTGTGTGTTTGTGTGTGTTTGTGTGTATTTGTGTATGTGTGTATGTGTGTATGTGTTTTTGTGTGTCGTTGTGTATGTGTGTATGTGTATCTATATATATTTGTGTGTGTGTGTGTGTGTCTGTGTATCCATGTGTTTGTGTGTGCTTGTGTGTGTGTGTGTACATGTGTATGTGTGTCTGTGTGTATGTGTGTGCCTGTGTGTGTGTGTTTGTGTGTGTGTGTTTGTTTGTTTGTGTCTAAATGTTTGTGTATGTGTGTATGTGTGTCAGTGTGTATGTGTGTTTGTGGGTCCGTGTGTGTTTGTGTGTATGTTTGCCTACCTGTGTGTGTCTGTGTGTATATGTGTGTGTGTCTGTGTGTGTGTGTCTACCTATCTGTGTGTCTTTGTGTTTGTGTGTTTTTGTTTGTGTGTTTGTGTGTTGGTGTCTTTGTGTGTGTGTGTGTGTCCCCCCCCCCCTTGTGTGTGTGTGTGCGTGTTTA